>OZ023265.1:31163644-32548644 GCA_964006375.1 Tillus elongatus
ACATATTGATACATAAATGACATACAATTATTACATAATGGCTCTAACGATACCCGTTAGAGGTTTATATTCCATTACACTGTCATGAATAACCAGACAATAAACACGAGTATTTTTTGGGAAGTTGGCGTGACTCATAAACTCCACCTTAATGTCCACCGTTGAAGACTTGATTGACTCGTTCTGGTGCTGACAGTCAATCACAAATAGAGCTCTGTCTTTAAACTCGTCATAATTCAAGATAGGCTCCGACATGTTTTTATAACAGAAGCTTTTTTGAAAATCTGTATACATGTTATAGGCTTCTGCATATTTCGATTTCTCAAAATCCATATTCATAGATTCATAAGGGTAGCATTCTGAATTTAGAAACACTCGGAGGTCCAACATACCAATGTTATCGAAATAGTCTGACCTCTTCTTCACGTTATCCTTACGATCTGTTTGAAATGCTATAATCACATATCGAGGTCTTTCCAAGTTGGTTGCAGTTTTAACAGCCCACACATCTCTGTTGATATCTCTGAGTGCTGGTAACTCGTATATGTCCCATTTGCGGTAGGCGAGAAATATAGAGGTGTCTTTGGCTATTTTATCCATCAGTTCCAATTTCATTTTATCATTGGGAAATACATGTTTTACCTTTAAAAACATATTGGTTACGGTAATTTTTGCTCGTGCCGTACCAGTGCTGTAATAGCCATTGGAATCGTTTCGACTTCTTGTAAAGCGGAAAGTATGTTTGCCACAGAGAACTCCTTTGAAATGATGAAAGAAACTGAAGAGGAACCAGACAGGTATGAGCATGTGAAACTTGTTATCATTTAAGGTGATGTGCTCCGACGACACATTCAGACCGGCGTTGCTAAGAGATTGGGCTTCATTCTTACTGAACGATAGCAGACTTTTGATGATGGTTGTGGTGTATGGGTCTCGCACTCGTTCCACTTCCTTGTTATTTAACTCATAGGTCATTGATTCAAACAGAGCTGCTCCTCCATTATTTGACAGATAACAAGCACCAGTGGCATTTTGGACTGCTACAGGTTCCAGAGCACCTTCGATTATTAGAGCTGACTCGGCCAGACATACGAACGCATCTTGTTGGTTGATGGCTATTTCAATTTCATCGCTGTTACCAAACGATTTAGTTGGTGAATAGTAAGAGCGCAGCTCTTCTCGATCGATGCCATCATCAAACACGGGTTCTTTGAATATTTCTAGTTTTGACGACATGATAACCCAGGCTTTGCAGGAACTCAATATTATCGGGACGAAGCGTACCCTTTGACGTGTCTGACTCAACTGAATTTGATGTGGTAGATGCACTTGCTTTTATATCCTTGAAGACCAACATACTAAGCAACTTTTATAAGTTTCAAGCGAACAGACACCTCTTCACCTTGAAAGTTGACAGGAACTGAATCTTGGTCGACGATGTCGATGCTTATATTGGAAATCTCTTGCTTGTTCACCGGCAAGTAAATTAAATTTTTAGGTTCTATGTCGATTGCGTAGCCAGGATCAACCATCGGAGCAAACTCATACAGCGTATGTGAGGGTTGTCCGTTATAATAGGAACCAGACACGATATTGGTTTCGATGCGAATCTGTCTAACATCCACTATATCAACAGGTAAATCAGATTCATAAAAGGTGTCCGGCTGAAGAACTTGTTTTGAAAAGCCCAACATTCGCCCAATCGAACCATCAAATTCAAAACTGACATTTGTATAACACTTTAGTCTGCATTTGATGGTGTTCGGATTAGGTCTCAGAATGAGAGCCTGTTGCTTTTGTTCGTGTGTTGCTGTAGCACCAACAAGTTCATTTTGAAGTAACTCTTCCAAGTGTGTTATTTCATAAGCACCGGTGGGTATCGTGATGGTTCGCCAACCGGTTCCTTCTTTTACATGAAATTTGTTTTTACCTTCATAGATGTTGGGTATGTTGTTGTAGGTGTGAAAGCCTATCAAGGCAACAGCATAATTACCATCCAAAACAATTGGTGGATGGTAGTCTGACGACAGATGGGAGCTGCGGTCTTTCAACACAAAGGTGTGCGCCATGACTGATACACACAGGCTACTGTTTCAGTCTTTTATTGCATTGGTTTTTGCAGATACAGCCCATAACCGGAGCGCTGTTTCTTGAGATACATGCCTTTGTCTCACTTGCATTCATATATATATACACACCCAAATAAAATATAGTTTAGTTTAAGTTAAGATGCGTACCAGCAAACACGCTTCTGCCTTACCCATTACAAATATAGACGATGTTGTTACGGACACAGCTCAACAACAACTGAGGCATGGTCCTCTCTTTCCAAACACCGTTCGCTGTATCATATGTGGTCCGAGTGGTTGTGGTAAAACTAATGTCATGCTGAGTTTATTGTTTGAAGCAAACGGTTTAAAATTTGATAACGTGTATGTGTATTCAAAGTCTCTGTATCAACCGAAATACAAGATGTTAAAGGAGGTGATGAATGCAACAAAAGGTGTTGGTTACTATCCTTATAGAGAAAACGATGAAATATTAGATCCGGCAGATGCCAAGGACAACTCTGTGTTTATATTTGATGATGTAGCTTGTGACAAACAAGATAAAATAAGAGCATACTTCAGTATGGGCAGACATAAGAATATTGATTCATTCTATCTCTGTCAAACATATACACGAATACCCAAGCATCTGGTACGTGACAACACCAATGTTATTGTGTTATTCAAGCAAGATGAAACCAATTTAAAACATGTGTACGACGATCATGTAACCACCGATATGGACTTTAAACAATTTAAAACTATCTGCCACCAATGCTGGAAAGATAATAAGTATGGTGTGTTGGTGATTGTGAAGGAAAACGATGTACACAAAGGTCGATATAGAAAAGGATTCGATAGATATATATTATTCTAACAATGGTAGACAGGACAGACAGCTGTCTAACACAGGTGTCTAACACAGCTGTCTAAGACAGCTGTCTAACACAGCTGTCATACAGCTGTCTAACACACAGCTGTCTAACAGACAGCTGTCTAACAGACAGCTGTCTAACACACAGCTGTCTAACACACAGCTGTCTAACAGACAGCTGTCTAACACACAGCTGTCTAACACACAGCTGTCTAACAGACAGCTGTCTAACACACAGCTGTCTAACACACAGCTGTCTAACAGACAGCTGTCTAACACACAGCTGTCTAACACACAGCTGTCTAACAGACAGCTGTCTAACAGACAGCTGTCTAACAGACAGCTGTCTAACACACAGCTGTCTAACACACAGCTGTCTAACAGACAGCTGTCTAACACACAGCTGTCTAACACACAGCTGTCTAACACACAGTTGTCTAACACACAGCTGTCTAACACACAGCTGTCTAACAGACAGCTGTCTAACAGACAGCTGTCTAACAGACAGCTGTCTAACAGACAGCTGTCTAACACACAGCTGTCTAACACACAGCTGTCTAACACACAGCTGTCTAACAGACAGCTGTCTAACACAGCTGTCTAACACAGCCAGACATCGTGATAAATAAGAAGGCATGTACCATGACTGAGTCAGTATATGTTAAACCACCACACAACCTGTATCGCTCAAACAAATGATTAGACCGACTGGTAACACCAAACAGTTGTAGCACAATGGAAGTGTTGGGTAAGGAAGAGCGAAAAGTTAAGAAAAAGATTTTACAACTTGCTGACAATATTCGAAAAAAACATTTAATGCTTAAACTTAACAGAGCTGAGAATGATGATGCTCTGCAACGTTTATATAAACCACTTGTTGAGCCCCTAAGTGAAATATCTAAAAACACAGCAGCACTGCAGCAGCAGCAGCCCCAGCAACAACCAAAGGCTGAACAAATCAAAGACGAAGTCGATATACCAGAAACGAAACCCCAAGTACAGTTCCTTAAAGATCATGAAGTTTTTGAAGCTGAACCAAGGGAAGAGGCTGAGGCGGCAAGTTCCGATGAGGATATCCCAACATTTGAAGAGCTTGAGGCCGACCTACAAACTGTCACAACCAACCCTGCATATCAAGAATTTTTGGAGCAATATCCTGACCGAGTTCGATATTATGTAGACAAGTATTTTACTGAACCACCAAGGCTCGGTACCATTGATCAAACGTATGGTGCCCGCTACGCTAAAGATACCGGTAGCTGGAGTCTTGGTAACAAACACTTAGACTTTACTGATGCTGAGATTCAACTGGGCCAAAGGAGATACCCGCAAACACAAGGTTTGCTAGAATTGTTATTTATGAAAAGACCCCGGGGGTATACTTATGACGATCTTCAGCACTATAGAGATATTCTAGAAGCAACTAGTGTTTATAAAATGAACTATGATCCTAACGCCCGAACCAAGGGTTGTTCCTCTGAAAAGTATCTGACTCTAATAAAACCAGTGATAAATCCACGAGGTCGTAGATCCTCAACACCTCAAGGTTTTGGTTACACCTACGAGGAAGACGATGACGACAGCAACGTCAGACATCTTAACAAAAAACAAAAGACTGAACTTAAAACTCAGAGTGATAAGAGCAGCGATAGCAACGGCATGAACCCTAACAACAACATCAACACCAACAACTATATGATACAAAATAACAAACAAATAGCCTATGTGTATTGGAATGACATAAACGAGTTGGTTGACAGACTTAGACTTTTAGTGGCTTCCCAAGTTGCAGGTAATAATGCTCATAACAACGAAATTCAGTCAATCTTGGAAGAACTAAAAGAAGCTAGTGTTATCACCTAGTAAACCCACAGCCATGAAGAGGCACCAACGACAACAACAACAACAGCACCAACGCAACACTGAACCATCTAATGTTAATAATTCTATAAATGTATTCCAACAAAGAGTTTACATACTTGTACTTAGAATCAAATAAAAGTCTTTGTTAAAATTAATGTGTTTTTATTTTGTAATACAATTAAAAAGTATGTCTTAAAGCAATAATATCCTGAACAAACTTATCTTGTGGTACATCTGCTATACGTAGGTTGTTTCTATGTGCTGTAAGGTATTTCACTTCAGTCTTGATTCTGTTAAAGAGATTTACTGAATTTGGATCGTACAGCTTGTTTAGGATCACTTGGGCGTCGGGGTGTTTATTTTTAAAGTTCCTCACAGCCCTGGGGAAACTTTTCTTTTGTGTTCTTACAGCATGATATGGATAGGGGGCGTCTTTCTCGTTTCTTGCAAGTAAACCAAACACACTTATTTTTCCCAGGTTAATTGGCTTTGGGGATATATCTTCAAGATATTCTGTGACTTTAGCATTTGTTTCTCGCATACGCTGCAACTCATCATTTATCTCCATTAATTTTACTTCAATCGCATCTAGGCTGTCCCTGTATTTCTGATCAAATTCGTTTAGGAAAAAATCATAAATAATTTGGTTGCATTTTTTATAGAACTGATTGGATATCCAACAAGCCAAATTTAATATTAAATCTTTACACACATATGTACCAGATATCAAGTTGTTTTCAGCCTGTCTCCCACCAAAGTCCACCAGATATGTAGCTGTTGTTGGTATTACTTGAGTTGTTGCTTCCGTTTTAAGGGGGCTAGTAGTCCGGCTCCTTGGCGATAACTCTAAGTGGGCTCCCTCAGTTGAAATATTGAGGGTATCGGTATTCAGATACCCTGACTCTTCCTTTAGCAGACTGTTGTAATAGGCAATCAGCTCTTTAGTTTTCTTATTTTCCAACCAATGATACATTTTTTTATTACTAGTTTTACACAGTTTAGTTGCATTAAAATAGCCAGTGTTTTTATCGATAATAAGTTGAAAGTCTCCAAATAGACCATACCAGAAGTTGTCTTTAATTTGTTGGTAACACACATCACTTAATGTAGCCATTTTGAAACAGATTTGGGTAGAGTAAACTGCAGTAAGTCTTTTCTCAACAACAACTGAATTGTGAATGAGCTTTAGAGTGTGTGTACCCACTTTATATATGCTGCCACAACAGCCGTTTTTAAAACCATATTTGTTTTCACAGAAACCTTACTAAATGTGTGTGTGTCTACAAATACGTTGTTTCTTATGGGAAACGTATCAAAAGCTCTATATTAGGCTAAAATACATGTAATCTTATGGGAAATAGAAACGATTTAAGGTGTGAGCAGGGGCCTTTTCTACAAACACAAATAATGTGATGATGTCATCCTTTGGGTTTTGTCTGTATTCTAGACAAGCTCAAACACGAATAATGGGGTGATTGAACAGATATAACACAAGATAACATTCGCCAAGGTCATCAACCGACACGTTGTTTACCTTTAAGAGGGCCTCTCTCTTGCGTATATTAAACAGATACACAGACAAGCTCAAACAGGATCAAGGTTAACAACTGTAAAACGTTGTTTATCCTTTGTAAGGCCTCTCTCTCTTACATCAGTTTGTTTCCTCAATACAAGAGACAGAGACACTTGTTCAGTATGTGTTAAGTCGTGAAACAAGGATGACGTCTCTTGCTGTATGTAAGTACACTCTTATTATTATGTCTGTTTGCATTCAAATAACAAATACAAACATAACCTTACTAAACAATCAGATGATTGGTAATCAACATGTATACAAACACCTAACCTCATATGTAAACAACAACTGGCTTTTGTTTTATATATACAACAGCGAACAAACTTTTAACGTGTGTGTCTGTGGAGCTATTGGTTTAGGGACAGTGTATATATGTAAAGCAAACAACGGCTGATTCGAGGTTCGTGGGTTCAAATCTAAGTTCAGGCGAATGCTTTTCTTTCAAATACACATGCATCTGTCAGTTTAAGCAAAGACTTTGAACTGTCATGACGTGTTTGTTAAACAGCATGTATAAGCTTTAACAATGGCAATCAGTTGTCTGTCTGTATCCTCAACACAGAAGACACCTGTTCAGTAGTGTGTGTATTAAGCTGTGAAAGAAGGCTGACGTCTCTTGTTGTATGTAAGTACACTCTTGTATTATCATGTCTGTTTGCATTCAAATAACAAATACAAACATAACCTTAACAAACAATCATATGACTGGTAATCAACACGTGTGTGAACATAACCTTAATAAACAAATACAAACATAACCTTAATAAACAATCAAAATGGCTTGGTAATCAGTCTGTATACGAACACCTAACCTTAATAAACAAATACATACATAACCTTAATAAACAATCTGACAGATGGTATTCTTCAAATACACACATGGAGACCTGACTTGTAGATATCTATGGACACACAGGTCAGACGGAACATCTTACGTCATTACAAGACAGTTAATACCTAACCTGGCTTGTGGCTATCTATGGACACAGGTCAGACGGAACATCTTACGTCATTACAAGACAGTTAATACCTAACCTGGCTTGTGGCTATCTATGGACACACAGGTCAGACATCTTGGAACGCTTGTGACGTCATCTCAGGTTAGTTCCATAGAGAGAGAACCCCCGGAGTTGCAACTGTCTCTTACAGGTCAGCCATCTTGGAATGCTTGTGACGTCATCTCAGGTTAGTTCCATAGAGAGAACCCGGCTTGCAACTGTCTATGACAGGTCAGCCATCTTGGAATGCTTGTGACGTCATCTGACAGGTCAGGTGACATTTGACGTTGACACATGTCAGGTCAGGTGACAGCTGACGTTGACAGCTGTCAGGTCAGTGACATTTGACACCTGTCAAATCTGACAGGTCAGCTGTCAACTGTCACAGGTCTGCGCAGGTCAGCGCATGCGCATGATGACTCGCGCATGCGCAGTAAAAAGTGGAGGGGATGGGCCCAGGTGGCGCACTATCTACTCATCACCTTGCATCTTGCAGGGCTGCTTACGTTCTCAGCACTGGTATCATCAGAGAACACGTTGTGGACTGTTACTTCAAAGGCAAGACATCTACCGACAAAGATTTCAATTCGAGGAAATCCATAAAAAAGTTTTTCCTGTCGCAAATTGCAAGGCGGCCTCGACGGTACTCAATCTAGGAGTTGGTAATTGCATGGTCAATAAAGGACCAAAATAGTCACACATGCCACTTTTTGTACGCATTCGATAATAGGAGATAAATCTACCATTGAGCGATTTTAAGTAACTATTGAGAGGACATGGAACGAGAACATATTTTGAATTTTTTTTGGTGCCACCTGCGAACGTCTGTTACTGGCGCAGATCTCAACGATGTTGAATCCATTGTTACCAATCTGTTATCCATCCATTTCAAAAGAGACATTAATTTCATTTTATACCCATTCATCACAAAAAGATCTACCATCACGCGACAGATCTTTATCGGACTTGACTTTATTTCCTGCATTTCGCGGAATCCGATTATCCATTATTATTGTTCCTACTGCTAATATCTGTTTCGACGATAAGTAAGTAGGTAAGTGGTGTGACGTAAACTAATTATTTAAATGTAGAATGTTCCCAGGACTCAAGTAACCTGGGAGTTTCTTCACCATAGTTCCATCAATTCATAAATCCTTTATCAGGGATACCATCGGGGGAAGTTAAAGCTCTCTGGTAAATGATAAATTCTAACACTAATTCTGACGGTGTAGCAAAAAAATATCCCAACAAGATTTGGTTTGTTCTTGACATACTAAAGTAAACTTTTTGTGCCAGAAAACGGAATCATTTGTTCGTCAATGGACAGTTCTTTAGATCTCTGCAAAGTTGTTTATTTTTGCGAACAGAGTCGATGAAAAGTTGGACTTTACATAGCCTTCTGGATTTTTTGGTCCCGTCTGAAACAGCGCAGTTATCAACAATTTGTAAGAAGTTTCTCAATTTGAAAATTATATCCCTTGGCAGTTGTGTAATGACTAGTATTTCAATTCTTTTCATCAAAAGCAATATTAGTCTTGGAAACCGAAAATTCCCATAAGAATGTGTATTGTGGTTAATATTCGATATATTTGGCTGTTGAATTGAATGTTTTTTTTTGATTTGCCTGCATCGCAAGTGCATTCCTTGGTACTGGCAGATTTTCGCCGAAATCATGAGAAAAATGTTGAAAAAAATATTCTAGCTGTGTCCAAACCTCAAGTGCAATATTCACCCCCCACTCTGCGTCATGATTTGCAATTTGGTGTTGCTACTGGAGAAGCCGATAAAGATATGTCGTCTTCTCAATCAACCTCGCTTCCTTCAGAAGTGATAAGGTTATCCTGCTACTGTTCTTCACTATCAGCTTCGATATTCATCAATCCATTCAGGTCGGCTTTCGCACTCGACTCTTCGATTTCCTCCATAACCGCTCTGCAGCATCACTGAGAGAAAAATCGCTGCTGTTCGTTATTTCCTCAAGCTCAGCATCTGTCAGCGATTTTGTGTAATAAAAAAAGTCTGAACGCGGCAACTGCGTTATTGAAGTGAATTTTAATTAAAATGTTTTTAACATCAAATATGTATCTCTAATAAAAGCAGGCATCAATCTAGTTACCGGTATAACCTATATAGTAGACACAGTGTACCATCAAAATAACTTATTGTTTAAAAATGTACAAAAATTTTCCGAAACTAAACTTAAAATGTTTCCGAAAAAATTAGTTTCCTAGCCAACGAACCTTAGGCTAATAGCAAAGCGAATTATGTAAATTTGAAGCATTTAATGAAAATTCGATACCGAAATGCACTGACTGTGTCTCGATTTTTTTCTTACATGCATCATATTTCGATTAAAAATACAAAAATGCAATAATATATATGTGTTCGAAAAAAAATTTTAGTTATCACCAACGACTTATGGGCCATCCTGTGATTGTCAAAATAATCTTATAAGGTGCAGCTCAAGCCACCCTATAATTATGCAAGCGTTTCTCGTATCTTGTATAATAACAATTATATTGAGCTTTACTGAAGAAATAAGTCACCTGTATATATGTTAACAGATAAAAACTGAAACTAAACCCGGATATGAAATCTAGGGGACCCAGTTTGCGCTCATTTGAAAAAATGTTTTTAAAATTTTATATAAGAGCCTCGGTGGTTCTGGGGCAAAAACGTGTGCCGATGAACCGAAGGGTACTGGGTTCGATCCCAGGGTTCTCCTTTCACTTTTTCAGTACAAACTGTAAAATTAACATCAACCGAGGTTCTAGCATTGTATTTGAGCAAGCTGAATGTCTGCACGTTCCCCTTTCGGAGGGGGCGTAAAGCCGTCGGTCCTGTGTCCATGCGATGTTGGACACGTTAAAGATCGCTACCCACCTTACAGAAATACAGGGGTTCAGCAAAATTTCCAGGATAGTGAGGTGAAACTGCTCCTTGGCGTCGGTGGTTGGCCATAGACGGGGAAATAGGCCGACGTTAAAAAAACAAAACACACACAAATTATATATATATATATATATATATATATATATATATATATATATATATATATATATATATATATATATATATATATAATACATTAATGAGAAGTAAATTAGTATACTTACGGTGTAGCTAGCTAGATAGTAGGTTTTGTCATTTAAAACAAAGCTATTTGCTTTTAACAGCGTATTATTTATTTGTGTTAACTCTGCACAGATCGAAATCCGGATAACGTTAAAACCTGCCAGAATCTGCTGGTGCAGAAAAAATCCACTTTGAACTGAAAATGGCTCTCGTTAGAGGACTAAAATACTTTATAATGATCTGCATAATCCTATTATTATTCGGAGTGTGTTTGCCGTTTTTAAATAAACGCGTGTGAAATCGTCGACTAAAATAGGAAGCACCATCGACAGGATTAGCGAACAAACAAGGCTATTCACTTGGATAGCTTGGATATGTTTACATTTAGTTATTTATTTCTTGCATATTATAAATATAGAGAATACCTTACACAAAAGCCGTTGCTTGTGCATTTATACAGTATAAGTTTTATAAATACATAATCTCTTCCAATATTTTTAACAGCCAAATAATTTGCTAGTAATTTTATTTAGAAAATTGTATATTAGTCCTGCTTCTTTAAGAAACACCCGCCATCACTCCTAAATTTCCTAAACTACACCTGAGCGAGAAGCGCGTATTTCTTGTTAACATCCATGGTGTTATAACAATGTATGAATATAAATAAGTTCTGGACGCAGCAAGTCCTAAAAGAGACCTGAGAGAGGCCTAAGGTTGAAAACACTGAGACCTTAGAGACGATCTCCGGCGAGATTTGGGAAGTAGGCTGATTAAGGCCCCATAATCGAGCTACAGCAACCAACCCACCTTTGTCCACCGCTCTAAGGAGTAGGCAGATTAAGGCATTAGAGTTTATGTCCTTACATATTTTTTTACCTCTTGAAAAGGGCTCCAAAACCGGAGCCGAAACGTCGAGTTTTAATAAATTCTGGACGCGGTTCAACCCAAGAACCAAGTATGTCTTACATTACAGACCTCGGAAGTCTTTCCGAATATATAAGTCATGGTAGGTAGGACAAAATTTTTTTTAGCAGAATAAAGCACTTTCACGCTTTGCACCTCTTATTAGGGCCTACTAAGGCCAGGTGTTTTTGAACAGGTGGATTAAACGCAGATAATCTATACAGTTTTCACCAGTGTAGATTTTTTCTTGTGTAAAATCCAAACGTTGAAGAAACTAGCTAAATAATGTTCACCATGTGAAGGAAAACACTCGACAGATATAGTTGCTATTTACGAGAATTTTTCGATTGACTGGGATACTGTCACCAAAAAAACGAAGCTCATTTAAAGCATATGACTTAGTATTAAAATTTAAATCCTCTTCTTCATCTTCTTAGGACGCCATCTCCCTACGAAGGTCGGTGATCCAACTGGCTATAATTCTGCGTGATACCGCTCCTCTGAAAATCTCCACAGATGTCCGTTCGAACCAACGACGCAGATCTTTCAGCCATAAGTTCTGCCGTCTGCCCACAGATCTTTTGCCTTCGATCATTCCTTCGATGAGGAGTCAGAGGAGCTCGTACCGCTCCCCCCTCATAATGTGCCCGATGTATTGGAGCTTTCGTTCTTTGATGGTTGTCAGGAGTTCTTTGCCTTTACCTATTCTCCTTAGCACTTCCTCGTTGGTTATCCTGTCTACCCAGGATATACGCAGTATACGGCGATACAAGTACATCTCAAAGGCGTCAATGCGGCTCCCCATTGATTGGCAGAATGTTCAGCTCTCAGAGCCATAGAATAGCACTGGGAAGATACCACTTAGCGAACATAATTGGCATAGAGTTCATTCCCTGTGTGTTGAAATTTATTTATTTTTTGAGTATAACTCTGTTTGGCCACATCAGCAATCTTGCCAAACCTGCAAAACACGTAACAGATTGCTGTAAAATATTCACATTTATACTATCATGCTAGTCTATTATAAAAATCGTGATGCGATTCTGGGAAACTGCAGTGTTTTCCAGTGGATATAGTAGGACAACAGTTTTGAGGTTACACGATAAGATTTTTACTTAAAAAGTGATATTCAACAAATTTAAGTTGGACACTTTCAGCATTTTCCCTAAAAAGTGCTTATCAGATAGTATTTGTAATAAAACCTTATCAGATTTAGTAACTGTTAACGGAGTTGTACTTCATGGGTCCATAATAGGCCCCGTGCTATTTATATTATGCTGTTGGTTTGTAGAAACCACCATATTACCATAGCTACGCTGATGTCGGAGGGGAGTGGATTATGCTGAGGTTGAAAAACTAAATGTAATACAAGACTGACTAACGCTGTCAGTTTGTCTAATCAAAACTTTTTACATTGAAATGATGGTGAGACTGGCTTTTAAAATGTCCATACTGTGCAGAATAGACACAAAACAAAACACACAAGGTACTCATCCGGTTGAAGTGTGATATCTAGACTTGACTAAAGAAAGCGTCATTGATTAGAGCTTACAGTTAAACTAAACTCAAGGCTTTATCTGATTAGTAACCTTAAATGTTTATTAGGCGATTAAACCAGCTTGAAATTTTATTTTGCTTAGGTTGAGTCTAGACTAAACTACGAATAAGTACACTTCGAGAACCCAAACCACAACACATGATTTAAGAACCTGATAATTGTTTCACTAACAAAGTTAGCGCCATCAGGATGAAAAATTTTCCCAGACAGTTACAGCCGTCAGATGATAAAAACTCTGTCAGGTCTTTAAAAGATGTGTTGTGGTGATTTTGATTATCCAAGTGTACTTATCAG
This sequence comes from Tillus elongatus, assembly GCA_964006375.1. Taxonomy (NCBI): domain Eukaryota; kingdom Metazoa; phylum Arthropoda; class Insecta; order Coleoptera; family Cleridae; genus Tillus; species Tillus elongatus. Next base: position 31,176,834 of record OZ023265.1, read on the forward strand.
TGCTCCTTACAGGTTTCTATCTTTAGTTACTACACAGCGAAATTTGTTTTTAGGGATTCAGTTCACCAATGCCTATTTTTTTTTTGTGTGGCGAAAGAACTAATTATACAATGGACCGTAGAACGTAGATCTAGAGTCTCGTATGTTAACATTTTTCGTAGCTTGCACATTTGAGCTGCAGATGCTTTTACACATTGACCGTCCTTCTACACATACATAAAAATAAAAGTAGCTTATTAATCTTTAACGATATTTATTTCTTTCATTTGGACCAAACGCGTTACAGAGATTGGTTGAGTAACACACATGGTTAGATTTTCACAAAAAACTTACCGACTATAGTTATGCTATTACAATAGCTTCATCAGAGACTACTGGATAAAATTGAGATGCAACGGAAACTTATATACATAACACATCCAAAAGTTGATCGTTATACGTATTTCTTAAAACAACATTAAGGTTATACAAAGAATAGTGATAATGTGGTTCTTAAGTCTATAGAAGTAAACTTATAATATAATAGAATTCTTTGAAAGAAAAGTAACAGTACATGTTGTCAGGATACACACAAAAGAATTACACAGAGTCATTAAGTAGATATGTTTCATAAAGGAGAGCTACTGATACCTAGCTGGTCGTTTAGTAATAATCCTAATTGCTTATGTTTGTCAATTTCCAGTGCTTGTAAAAAGTTTAATTTCTTGCCTTTATTTTCAAGATGTAAAATTTCAAAGTTACCATTAAACTGACGGTTATCCGATACAACATGCTGTCCATAATTTGATTTAATATTATGATGTTCGCCTACCCTTTTAGAGAATGACCTACCCGTTTGGCCAATGTAAATTTTTGGACAAGTGCCACAAGTTAATTATAAACGACTGATTTGCAGTCTTTATTTATTTTTGATTACATGTTTTTTATGTGTCTAGCTAATGCGTTGGAAGTTTTGAACGAAATGTTTAAATTTTATTCTCTTGGAAATTTTGAGATCTTTTTAGTGGGTTATGTGATGTTTATATATATATATATATATATATATATATATATATATATATATATATATATATATATATATATATATATATATATATATATATATATATATATATATTGTAACCGTATAAAATACTTAGTTTCAGCTTTACAATATTTAGTATAGTTTTCGTTGATATAAACTAGCCCTTTCTTACTTTAATAATTTTATATGGATTTAGTTACGGTTATTCGACTTGGTTTGCGATTTGGTTGGTTGAACTATTCACTTATTGTCTGGTTGTTTCTTATGGGACAGACTGTATATAGCCGTATGCAGTGGCAGGCAACAGATTGTAAAAGAGGTTTGGTGGTTGAAGCGGCTTCGAAAGAACATGTGGACGTAACGGAAGATTTGGTGTGATTTAAGTGATAGAGAAGTCGTTGAAAGAGAGGGTTCATCCACCCTAAGTGTTAGCGATTTGTCTACACTTAAATTAGAATTGCATGTATCCTGGAGAAGTGGTTAAGACAAAGCAACACCCGCGAGGGGAGATTTAACACGCCATTTTGAGTAGAAAGTGATGCCACGTGTAAGAGGAAATATTTGAGGAATTTCGGAACCTGGAAAAAAAGTCACACATTGGTAATGGTGTAAATTATTTGTATGTTGTAAGCTCGAAGTAATTTAATATCCCTCAAATAGGAGGTAAAGGGTAACTATACGTTTTGTTTTATCACTAGCTATATTAGTTTTTTGTGTATGTGTATCTTATAGGGTCCAAGAGTCAGCTAGACAATTATCCTAGTATTTGGCAGTAGTTATCATAGTGTGCAGCTGAAATTATGCTTATACCAGATATAAAGTATCCTAGTACAAATTTATTTTGTGTATGGCCCGGTTATAGCCTTTTAGCAACAGATGATTCGGTTATCATGATATTTAAGCCTCTAAGTCGTATGGGTATGAAATTCAAAGAATAGGCAAAGCTCTCTAGCATATAATAAATGCTTTATATTTGTATAATTACTTTGCATTTGAGTGATATCCTTTAAGAATTTTATTGGTATACAGTTGAACTTTAGAGCTATTCTATTGACTCAGAATAAAACCTTGATATAATTTTAACCTCTCGTTTACTTACTCTAAGCTAAGCGTGCGCATGTCCGGTAAGACTTAACAATTTAATTAATGAGATCGTATGCTATTGAGCTACCATGGGTTTAATAATAACTGTTTGCAACTTTACACAGCCAGATTTTTGAGATTATATTGAGATGATTTAGCCGATACTTGATGACAATCTATCACAATCGGTTGGGTAACAAACATAGTTAGATTTTCACTCAAAAACTTTATTTAGTCTGACTATAATTTCGCTATGACAATAGTTTCATCAGAGACTACTGGATAAAATTGATATGAAAGAGAAAGTTATATACATAGAACATTCAAAAGCTGATCGTTATACGTATATCTTAAAATAACATTAAGGTTATACAGAGAATAGTGATAATGTGGTACTTACGTCTATAGAAGTAAAATTATAATATAATATAATTATCTGAAAGGAAAGTGACAGTACATGTTGTCAGGCTACACACAAAAGAATTACACAGAGTCATTAAGTAGATATGTTTAATAAAGGAGAGCTATTGATATCTAGCTGGTCGTTTAGTAATATTCCTGATTGCTTATGTATGTTAATGTCCAGTGTTTCTAAAAAATTTAATTTCTTGCCTTTATTTTCAAGATGTAAAATTTCAAAGTTATTATTAAGCTCATGGTTTTCCGATACAACATGCTGTCCATAATTTAAACTGATATTATGATGATCGGCTACCCTTTTAGGGAATGCTCTACCCGTTTGGCGAATGTAAATTTTTGAACAAGTGCCACAAGTTAAGTTATAAACGGCCGATTTGCAATATATATTTATTTTTGATTTATTGTTTTTTATGTGTTTACCTAATGAGTTGGAAGTTTTGAAAGTAATGTTTAAATTTAGTTTTATTAGAAATGTTTGACTTTTGAGTAGGTTTACCGATATATGTTCACGTGTTATATTTAATATTCTTAGGTGTATTTGTTAGAAAAACTTCGTTAATTGCTTTGTTAGAAGGAAAACTTTAAATTTGTCTTAATCAACCAATTATGAGAGTATGTTTAGGTGTTTATGTTTTCAGGCCAGGACATGTATTACTGCATGTATATTTTAAATTGTGGTGTCTGTTGTGATGATCATTTATATTAATAAACCGATATATTTTAGCTTGTGGTAATTAGTCAGAATGCTTTATTTGAAAGTAGTCTCACTCGCTAAATTTGCCCAGTGATTTAATTAGTGAATTTGCTCATTTATATAGGTGTCTTATGATTGTGTGGCCAGTGATGCATATGAGTGCATCTCTGTATGTGTCTCTCTTGCAGTGATTATTGGTTATAGCCACCAATGTGATCCAATGGGTTCTTGGTTGGAGTTAGATCACTGGTGATTGTTTGAGGTAAGACTTATGGATCTTTACGATTTAACTAACAACTTATTTAAATATCCGTGGGTAGATGTAACAATCAAGTGGCACCCTATATATCGTATTTAGGAACCTCGCCCATCTCCACTGTTTAAAAGCTTGCGGCCACATAACTTTCCGATAACTTTGCTTATATCAATTACTGTTTTGAAGTTGCGTTGTTGGGTTTAAGTTGCGAGTTGGTCATTGGTATAAGATCTGGGACGGCGTTACAATATATATATATATATATATATATATATATATATATATATATATATATATATATATATATATTCATGCATGTATGTGTGTGTGTGTAAGTAGATTCGTTTTGTCTAATAATGTTATTTAGTCTACATTTCTCAACATTCACTATGCTATTTTGTAGTTTTGTTTTTTACAATACAATTTCAGCTGTCTTTCTATGCTGTTTTAATGTCGATAAACTTTATATTTTCTGTTCCTAAACGTCAAAATGTTTGGGGTTGACATCTTTGGGTATAATAATAATGAATATCCACTAAAACTGGTAAATAAACTAGTCTAAAAGAAAAACCGCCAATTGTTGAGGTCAATGAGTTCGAGTCTGCCCACAGAACAGTCAGAGAGACTTTCGTATTGTTCATTTACTTTTTGTGGTTCCATTACCAACACAGTTACAAGAGCACTCAAGGGAGAAAAATGTCAGGTTCTCGTTCAAGTCCACTAACACTGTCAAAAGTTTGTTTATCCAAAATAAGGACAGTATTCCAGTTCTCAAGAAGTCAGGTGTATATTGTTTGAAGTGTGGTGAACCCGATTGCAACACGGTCTATGTTGGCAGGAAAGCGAGAGCATTGGGTTTGAGAATTACTGAACACCTAAGAAGCAGAAACCAACCCAATAACAACACTTCGATTTTTGGTTGCCATTTGAGGGAGTCAGGTCACCCTTTTAGCAAAGAAAATGACGCAACAATTCTGCATCCTTCCAATTTTGGTATTGAACAGTGTGTAATTGAAGAGATGGAAATTTATAAACATATCAATTGTTCTAACAAAAACGTACTTAATGTTTCCAATACAGACGTCACAAGTTTTTCAGCCCTATATAGTCAACTAGCAGATCACCAACTCACACACCATCCAAGTGGACCGTGAGACAACTCTGTCAGATGATCTGCTCCTTGGCTTCCAGACCTGCCATTTTGATTTTAATGTCCGTATATTTTCGAGTAGATTTGTCATGTCTGTCAGTGGTTGGTTTCCATTTTCATTCTCGATTCAGAAGCCGACCTTACGTCAGGTCATTTTGGCCCACTCCGGACCTGTCCTTCGTTTTTAGCGTCTTTGGTTTTCCATGGTCGGTACGTCACTTCTGTCAACTGTCACTTACCATTTTTCCCTTTTCAGTTTAAGAACTGACCTTACGCTGAGATGTTCTGTCACCTTGTGTTCTCCATCACGTGTTGTGCACCCTAAATCTCACCTTTTAAATTTAAAACAAAAATTATTTCTTGATTTCAACAGATTTGTTATTTTCCAAGTTGATAGCACTTCTGATACCGAATGGATCAATCCTATAACAACAGATGAAGCATGTTCCTTGGGCATTTAACTGTATAGTTTTTTAGTCCTGTTTGACAAGACAAGTAAGTAAGTTTGTCATCTTGGCGCTTTTTCATGTTTCATAAAACGGTAAAAAAACTCGCTTCTGTTACAATTCCCATTCACTTTATGAGTTTGATGTTCTCTGAAAGTTTCTTCTCAGCTGCATGGCTTGCTGATGTTTGTACTGTTTGCTCTCACTCATGTTGTTGTCTTCAGCTTAAACTTAAATTTTGGGGAATTTTTTAAGCTTTTATGAGTTTTTAGTATTAGACGTATTGTAATTTTTTTTAAGATCTAGAGACAAATTAGCTTTTTCTAGTGTTTCAATTTGACATGTAGTTGTTTTTCATTTTTGTTGCATGTAGTACTTAGTGACTGTATACTTGTGATCTTATAGCTTTGTTGCTTGACATTTTAACCATTACCCTTTTTGACTTAGTGTTGGGGTTAGCTGTTGTTACCTCATTTTATCTTATATTCCTGCGTTGTACCCTCGCAGAAGTAGCCTACCGGAAAACTCAGTTTTTCTGACAAGCCTTTTATAAATTATAGATTTCCCTGAGGATGGCCTGTTAGGTAAGGTCGAAACGCATCGGGGCAAGGAATAAAGTATTTGTTTGGAAAGAAAAGGCCTTTTATTCACCACCCAAAGATTTATATTTTCTGTAGTTTTGACGATGTATTTACAATACTAAATAAAAATAAAGATTATTATAAATGTACTGTTATAATCGTCTCTATTTATAGCCGAGTACATTTGTAAGGAACGCAGTATAGTTGTCTGTGTGTCAAATTAGTCGCAGAATGCAGGCTATGCATCACGAGTTCTCTATTTTTGATCGATAATTCAGCCAGTTTATATCGATTATAGAATTGCAGTGGATTTTCATTTGAGGAAAGTGCACACATTAGAGTGTACGGATAATTAATAACGGTACAGATTTAGGTGAAATGGAGTTGATACAGCCAGCACTAAACGGGGTGGAATTTCGATCTACCACTCTAAACAGTAAATAGATACGATCCGTAATTGGAACTGTTAATAATCTATGCGTGGCTTGTTATCAAACGGCCGCAGGTTTTTTATAGCTTTATTGTGAAATTTCCTAGAACACATATTAAATTTCTTTAATTTCTATTTTCTCAAAAAAAAATCTAGATTTGAAGGCGCCCGTCTATACACAATTTAACTACTGAATATATATTTAACAGTTTTTTATTTATTTTAACAACACACCACAAGGGCTTACAGCCTAAATACTATCGTACCGTAGATGTCGACAAGGAGGAAATAGGCAACTTGTTAATTCTGGAGTTGAAGGTTTGGAGGTTCGGAGGAGAAGGAAAAACAAGTGCCGGCAAGGGATTCCACAACTTGGAAGTCCTCGGGACAAAAGAGCGAGCATAACAAGATGTTCTATGTCTGGTGACCTGGACAGTAAAATGGTGCATTTGCTCTGTTCCCCCTGGTAGATCTGTTGGAGGCAGCAGGTGGAGGACCTATGGAAGAGAGCTCCTCTGAACAGTGCCCGTGTATATATATATATATATATATATATATATATATATATATATATATATATATATATATATATATATATATAAGAGAGAGAGAGAGAGGTCACCAACGGCACGTCGGTGGGCAAGGGATGCCAGCCTTTGGGTGGGGGTAGGGTCAGACGTATAGCTTTCTTTTAAATGGAGTCCAGGATAGCGAGTGTAGAAGCGGCAGCTGCACCCCAGATGTGGGAGCCGTATTCGAGGGTTGGCCTTATTTGTGAAGCATATAAGGTATAAAGATTAGCTGGCGAAAAGTATTTGCGGGCCCGGAAGAGAAAACCTAATTTCTTAGCAGCCAGGCAGCCACTTCTGTGATTGATGTGACATGTTGGTGCCAATTAAGATGTAGATCCACAGAAATGCCAACAAGAGAAAAGGACTCATTACTTTGAATAACTTGGTTGTTTATTGTGATGGGTCTAGGGCTGGTGTATCTCTTATGAGAATGAAAGCAAGATTGATATTTGGTGGGGTTAAATTGTACAAAATTTCTACTTCCCCAGTCTAATATTTTTTGGAGATCCACGGAGACAGAATCCTCCAATGTGTCTGCGATCCTCATCTAATTCGGCTAGAGAGAAAGGCTTAGAATATTGTATATTTGAGTGGAGGGTACTGTCGTCCGCGTAACTGTGGACTGGGTTTGATGTGCTAGAAAGGAGGTCATTGATGTGGAGAAGAAACAAAGTAGGGGCTAAAGCTGAACCTTGAGGAACTCCTGCATTAATTGGATACAGTTTAGAGGAATGGCCATCCACGACAACAGAAATGCTACGGTTGGAAAAGAAATTGGCTGTCCAGGTACAATGTTTTGGTGGTAGGCCATAGGCCGGAAGTGTATTAAGCAGCGCTGAGTGCCAGTACCTGGTCGAATGCTTTGGATATGTCTAGAAGGAAGTCGGCAGTCGATCTGCGCTGACGGAATCCATACTGTCTGTCGTGGATTAGACTGTGTTTTTCAAGAAATTTTAGTAATTCGGTGTTTATATAGTTTTCCATCACTTTAGAGACGACTGAAAGGAGAGAAATAGGCCTGTAGTTTCTAGGAAGCGCTTTGGATTCTTTCTTGGGGATGGGTTGTACTCGAGCAGTTTTCCAGTTACTAGGGAATATGCCTTTATTGTAAGTTTCCTGAAACAGACGAGTCAGGACAGGAGCAAGTTCTGGTGCCCGTTTTTTGAAAACAACTGCTGGGATCTCGTCAAGGCCAGAAGCTTTCGTGGTATTAAGAGAAGAGGGCATCTTCCGTACCTTTTTAGTATTTGAAAATGATATCCGTTATTTTATGCGCTACATTGGGGACTGTTGGTGGTTGAACATTTGGAGGTGGGTTGAGAGTAGAATTGCCGGCGAACAACGAAGCAAAAAGTTCAGCCTTGCCCAGGGTGGTAGAAACAATTTCATCCCCGGAGACAAGAGGTGGGAACGTGCTCTTGCAGAAATTATTCCCAATAGATTTAGCAAAAGTCCAGATTAGTTTGCCGCCGTTGGAGTTTAAAAGGACTTTGTTTTTGATGTGGTTATTAAACGAGTTGATTTCCTCAGAAAGAATGCGGACATATCGGTTTCTTGCGTCGTTAACTGCTTGACGGTTTTCTTGACTGGGATTGTGTAAAAGCGTTGTGTGAGCTTTGACCTTTTCAAGTCTGGCCTTGTCACAGGATTTAGAGACCCAGGGCTTTTGAGTGGCCGAAGAGGTTTTCTGTGTACGTGGAATAAATAATTACATGCCAGCTTGGATAATTTCGGTGACGTTTTGTGAGATATCAGAGGCGTCAAGATGAGAGAAGCAGACAGACGCCCATGGAAATGAGGAAATGTAATCTCGCATTTCGTCCCAGTTTGCGGAGTTGTAGTGCCAAACGATACGTTGGTGTGATGACTGTGTGGCCTCTGGTTGCATTGCGCCGGAAGCAGTGACCATGCCGTGGTCTGTGCGACCAAGTGGGGCGGTGACTGATATCTTATAGCATTCAGGTTTTGTAGTAAGGAGGAGATCCAAGGGATTTGAGCTGTGTGTTGGGATGCGAGGAAAGTATGTAGGTTGTTGAACTATATTGGCTAAAGAATTGCTGACTGCAAAGGCCTCCGCAGCTCTCCCTTGTGGATCGGTTTTTGAAGATCCTAGCCATTCCTTATTATGGACATTGAAGTCACTAAGAATAGTGACCTCGGAGGAAGGATATTCAGAAATCAGATAGTCGGTTTTTTCAGAAAGGTAATCAAAGAGCTGGACAAAGTTGTTGTCAGAAGGTGACCGGTAAATGCAACAGATGAGTTTAGTTGCAGCCCGGAGAGAGAGAGTTTAATCCATAGTATATCTTTGCTTCCAGCTTCTAAATTCGGGAGTCTGGTGCAGGGTAGATTGCTACGGACGTATGCGCACACGCCTCCATGCAATCTAAGGGAAGTAAGGAGCTGATACCCCGGAAAATTAAGGTGATTATTGGCTGGTTTGGCATTGATTTGGATTTCATTCATATATCTCATGTGAGGCTTCTGCATCAAGAATTCGAGTTTTTCAAGATTGGTCCAATTGTATAAGTAGGAGGGTGAATTTAGGGAATACGGGTGCACCAAGATTTTCACTGATTAAACGATTACAATAAGGATCCTAATGCTTTAATAAAAATAGTGCTATAAATTGAATATATGCTTCCACATAGCTGTGGTAATTTATTCTATTCAGAAAGACATTCTCAAGGAATGGGGTCCATGACTTGACCACAAAGAAAATATTTGTATTCCTGTAGCGATAAAATTTTGAAACGTTGTGTTAATCGAGTTTTGTTGAAAAAATGTCAGTTTTCACCATATCAGCTTTATTTATCCCCTACTCCTGAACCGATCTTCCCAAAAACAATTCAAAGCGTTCTTTTGTCGGGTCCTACCCGGATACCAAATTTGAAGATGATATCTCAATTCGTTCGAAAGTTATTGCGCCTATTAACAGACAGACATACCCCTTACATAGACTTGATTTAGTTTAAACAGCATTTCGCAGAGACGTTAAATAAATATTTAACAATACAACAACAGCCTGTTTAATCTATTATCATAATTAATACAAAATCCTCTGTGATGCCTGGTCAATGTAATGCAGTATATTTTGTTTGTTTGATTTCAATTTTTTTTAATTTATCAAACATTAGCAAACTTTCAGCTATGTACTTACCTTTATCAAATCCGATAAAAGCGCTTTATAAAAATATAACACGATCATAACCCTCTACGTAAAAGAGTTATTGTATACCACTCGGATCTCTGTTGCAATCAGCGCAGCCACGTGTACAACAGCAAACAATTTCCACAAGTACAGCGCTTTGTCAGGACTCCCGTGTATGATCGCGTTTAATTTACAGACGCATGATTTAGGTTTTCATCGGGGTCGTACGATAGGATCGTCATACATTGGCGCCCCCTGGGACCCGACCGGCATCATGGCAAAAACACAACGATAATCACTGGACCGGTCGCGATTCGATTCTGATGTCGTTACACATAATGACCTCGATTTTGAACAGCGATGACATTTAGCAGGGAATGTGACATTACGTGTTTTCTACTTCATAATCGAAACCAAGTTTATGGCAAACCGTAATGATTATGTCTTTTTCCCCCTCTGGCACCTCTAAACGTGTTTGGTTTCGTATATTGTAAACAAAACTTTATAAGGTACTTAAAATTTTTACGTTTTGTGTTGCAACAACCTCTTTAAGCCAAACGTGGGTTATTAAGTTAGGTCACATAATTATTCCTGGACATTCTTACTAGTAATGGGAACGTTTGCTTTATCTTTTATAAGCTCTAAGACTTCAAACATGACCACAAGCGTTTTGAAATTGCTTGCGTGTATATGATTTTCATTCGAGAATGGGAGTACTATTACTAGTCCAACCAAATTTGTATTGTAAACCCGTGCGTTCGAGTTATAGTCAATGGCTTTTAGCGAATTTTTCGTAAAAGAAAAAATTCTCTAATGAGGAAATCTGTATATATATATATATATATATATATATATATATATATATATATATATATATATATATATATATATATATATATATATATATATATATATATATATATATAAAGATAAAGTTTGATTACTTACCCACGATTGGGTTGTTAGTTGAAATTGAGGAAGGTTTTATTTTAGGTTTTATATTATTATTAGGTATATTGATATACTTGATATTGTAGCTAATATAACTATGTTTAATGCTTTTTGTATGGTGTAAATTTCTAAGTATTTTATCTTTTAAGTTTTTTGAAATGTTGTAAATTATGCTTGTGAGATAACAGTATACGTGACTTACACCCTGGTGTATCCACTGCCTTTTACTGCTGCCTGAGATCTAAATAAATTTATAGCATGGATGACCTTACTCTCAAATCAGGGAGCTTCTTAAGCTGGTGGGTTCAAGCTCTCAAAATTATTATTATTATTTCAAAAAAATATACAATTAAATCTTTAAAGGCACTGACTCCTTTCTTGCTCTTGTTTATAAGTCCGAAATATCTTTGTTTATTTTTTTTTTTAGTTTTGAAATATATTGCCCTATCTGATTTTAGTTATTCCTCCCAAATACTTATATGTGTATAAAAAACAAAATAAAGCAAGGATGTTAAAAGTATACAGAATTTGAATATTTATTAAATTAACACAACTGACAAACGCCTAATACTTACTTATTATTTATAATATATTTTTTTATCTCTGAATTCAGGCTCTTTTTTACTTTTATTTTTCTTTTAACAATGAAAAACCCCCAGAAAATGAACTAATCAGTATTATTTGCTTAATTTTAAGATCCTTGGTATGTACACGAACCTCGCTGCTTTATAAATCAAGAGGTACCGACACCTACTGGTGTTCGTATGGGTTATACCATGCTTTATTTTGACGCGCAGTCAATGGACGAGTTTCTTTCACTGGTTGGGTACTGTTACTGACCTTTAAGGTCATAAAATGGTGCTGCAAGCACTTGGTGTTATAAATGGAAATCTGAAGATGATTGTTTTACCAATGGCCCCCTTTATTTTCGTTTGATATATAATAGTTTTACTACTTTCTTGAAGCGATGGATGTATCACACAACAAAAGGTAAGTTATTGCTTTACTTTACTCACTCAAACTTTATTGCCTTAGCTGACTTTCCTGAGTTAGATTATCAGACCAGCGACTCCTGTAAATCTCTTCTTTCTACTAAATTTCTTTTCAAATTCCTTTTATAAAAATTTTCAAACTATTTTTTTTACTGCCTAAATTTCCTATCTAATAATTTTATAAAAATTTTCCCATCTATTTTTTTTTCACGTAACCAGCGTAACTAATTAAAAAAAACTGCTTTTGGCCTTCTTTTAAATCAAAAATCATAACAAATTTTTAAACAATACTAATCCTCTTCATTATTACCATGGATACATAATTTCTCATTGTCGTTGGTCCCTGAGAGATTAGTTAACTACACAAAAATTTCAATGTCAGTTTGACATTTGTTGTAAATAAAAACAGCTGACTTACATCTAGGTTATGGCATGACATTTCTTAAAGTTACATACAACACTCTTACATCTTAAAATTCTTAATTCTAATAAACAATAACATCTTAAATTTCCTAAAACTACTTTGACAAACATTATCTTAAATTACATAACAGCTAGCAAACAATAATACCTTACACTATCTAAATAAACTTGTCATAAATTCCTAATGTTCAACACATTTACACTTGCCTTGCCTCCTTTTAACCCATACATATATATATATATATATATATATATATATAAGTGTGTGTGTGTGTGTGTGTTTGTGTGTGTGTGTGTGTCGCATCTCTGAAAATTACAGAGCTATAACAAACAAATTTGGTATATACATTTCCACTGCCCAGCTCACCCCACCTGCCAAGCCCCTCTGATGGAGCATAAAGCCGTCCGTCCTGCGTCCACGCGATGTTGTGCAAGTTAAAGATCCCTAGCCTCCTTACAGAGAGGCAGGGGTTCGGCAAAATTTTCAGGATACTAAGGTAAAACCGCTCACTCACGTCGGTGATTGGCCATAATTGCGTCAAAAGACACACAACGCACAAAGCTATTCTTGATTATTGTTGATAATATTTATTAATTTTTACTGGTGATGATTTACGCTATAATAAACAAGAATAAAGCGATTAGTTCAGTACTTAAATCTTTAAATAGTTATATATATATATATATATATATATATATATATATATATATATATATATATATATATATATATATATATATAATACAAAATAAGACAAATTTTAAGAATTCCTTCGAAAGTTATTGCGCCTACTAAACCCGACAGACCGAAATACAAAAAAATTGTCGTTAAAAAAATGTAGGTATCACCAACCACTTATGGGCCACACCTGGTCAAAATAATTTTATAATATGCAGCTCAAGACACCCCATAAGTAACGTATACATCTTTTTCGCGTATCTTGCATAATAACAATTATGATGAGCTTTACCGTAGAAATCCGTCACCCTCTATATATATGTAAACAAAAAGTAAACCCGGGTATGGATTCTAGTGGGCCTAGTTTGCGTTCATTTGAAGAAATTAGAATTAGAATTAGAATTCAAAACTCTCGGTTTCCTCATTCACGAATTTTTTTTACGAAAATTAGCTAAAAAAAACTACTGCCAAAGCATCAGAGAAAGTGTCCATTTTAACTGAATTTTCTGTAATTTTTTTATTAAAATGAAGGGCAATGATGGTTGAAGCTGAAACCTAAGGGGCTGCAGAACAGTCTTTGCACAATCCGTATTTCTTTAAGGTTCTTTTTCTAAAACTTGCCAATTTTGACGTTTCAAATCGCGACTTTTTAAGTTGTGAAGAAATCCGATTTTTTTCTTCAAATGCCTTTAACTTTTTTGTCTATAAACTTACAGACCTAAATTTTGGTCAATGTTTCAGCCTTTATATATATATATATATATATATATATATATATATATATATATATATATATATATATATATATATATATATATATATATATATATATAATTTAAACTGACCCTGAATGTGGGTTCTGAGGGGCCTAGTTCGCATTTCAAGATTTTCTCTCTAGATTAAAAAGTCGGCTCACTAGTTAATTTTTTTTAAGAAAATTCAATAAAACAAGCACTTGTGAAGCCACGGGAAAAGTATACGACTGTATTAAATATGGAACGGTTTCACTAAGTTAGGGAAATAACAAACAACCAGACATTCTGTTCAAACTGAATTAAGTCTTGAAACTTTCATCTCTTCTTTATCAGATTATATTTTATACAAAAACTATCTAAAAAATTTGTCGGCATAACAACAATCTAATTAGATAACGGTAAAGTGAAATGAGATTGGCAAAAGTAAAGTCACTCACTAGGATTAGAACTCGTCATGTAGGAGTCCCTTATTTGACGTACACGCCTTAGCCAACTTGAATAGCTTGAGATGTATGTACTAGCAGGTATATCCAGTAATAAATCTTAATCGTCTAACGTCTACTCTCTACACAAAACAATTTTTATTTGCAATGAATTTTTTGCCAATATTTTAACAAATTAAACGAAAATAACGACTTAGACACATATCTAGGAGCTTCTTGGTCATTTATTGTCCTATTTTTCTCTCAGATTCGTACTCCTACCATCATAATTATCAATTTTGACGTTTAAAATTTCTTGAATCAGATTTAATTAATTAAAAATTTATTTACCATTAACTTTGTTGTCTTTTAACACAGAGATCTGAGTTTTCGTAAATAGGATACAATTTATGACAGTAATTAGCGTGCCAAATTTGGTTGCCCCTTCTTTGTTATTTCCGGAGATCTGACTCTTTTTCGAAAGAAAACACAATATTTCCCGGGAAAACCTGGGCCAATTTTCCTGACTAACGAGATTATTCAAGCTACCTGCAAAAGATAGGTACGTACCAAACTTGATCAAAATCGGCATATTATTTTTTGAGTCATCTGTGTGATACTTTGGGTTCTAGGGGGCTTAGTTCGCGCTCATTTGAAGAAAGAATTTTTTTCAAAATTCATAAGTCGGGGTCTCCTCATAAGTGAATTTTTGTGAAATTAAGACTATGTTTTAAATATGAAACATATAACATATTTAGGTACCCTTTATGTGAATGTTTCAAAATAATGGGACAAATATTGGTTTAAGAAAGGGTGTTTTGAGTAGGTTAGAATTAAGTAAAATTAAAGTAGCCGTAATGACAATAAAGTTTCATAAAAATCTATTCAAATGTTTAGGTATATATTGGTTACGTTTTTAAAAGCAAAAGCTCTAGATTCTTTTGATAACACATTGTTCAATTGTATAACAAATATATTATTGTTCGTAATTATCTATTAGTCATTGTTTCATAATCTGCAAAACTCGAGATCATTCAAATTGATATAATCCCTTATCCATGCATTACTAAAACGTTAATCCTATATATTCAGTTAATTGCCTGGGAGTGATAGGATAAATTATTAGAGCACAATGTGGAATTTCCAATATTCCAATTGATATGGCGCATACCTGATATGTTATGTTAATCGTGATCAATAGGGGTAATAATTTGACACATGTAAATTAAATTGCTAGATCAAGCTCGTAATAGGTCAATCATTTGTTCTATTTGATGTTAGATGAGTCGCAGTGGCTAACGTTCTAGCAGAATGAAAGCATAATTTCAACCAAACTTTAGAAAGCTGAGATGCTGTATATATATATATATATATATATATATATATATATATATATATATATATATATATATATATATATATATGTTCAGAAAGATTTCCGCGGTCTTTAATGTAAGACATACTTGGTTCTCGGGTTAAACCGCGTCCAGAATTTATGGAAACTCGGCGTTTCGGCTCCTGTTTTGTAGCCATTTTCAAGAGGTAAAGGAAATATGTAAGGACACTCTAAGGCCTCAATCTATCTACTCCTTAGAGTGGTGGACAAAGGTGGGTAAAGGAAATATGTAAAGACACTCTAAGGCCTCAATCTGCCTACTGCTTTACTGCTTAGAGTGGTGGACAAAGGTAGGTAAAGGAAATATGTAAGGACACTCAATGCCTCGATCTGCCTACTCCTTATAGCGGTGGACAAAGGTGGGTTGGGTTGTTGTAACTCGATTACGGGGCCTCAATCTGCTTACTCCCCAAATCTCGCCGGAGATCGTCTGTGAGGTCTCAGTGTGTTCAACCCTAGGCCTCAGAGAGATCTGGCAGTTCGTTGCAAGTCTTGTCTTATATATGTCGTTCTGTCTACCTGCTTCGTTATTAGCCAATTCTACGCGAAAAATCATCTCACATCTCTAGAAAATACGATCTCCTGAAAATCCATAAGCCTGATATTCCCCTTCGCCCTATCGTAAGTGCCCACCGTTCACCCACACAAAAACTCTCATTTCATTGACCTTCTTCAAAGCAACACCATTTCTCAAAACGACATCCTAGTTAGCTTTGATATAGTTTCCTTATTCACCAATAAACCTCTATCTGAAACTCTTGACATTCTCAAAAAATAAACACAAAAACTTTTTAAGACAGACATTGCCAGAAAACGGATACGACAACAATCACATACTACGAAACATTAGAAAAGCACAACAACAAACCACTACACCACAACAAGAACAAACAGAGTCCACACAACAATACACAGCGTTCTTACCATACATTAAAGGTGTCACCAAAAAATCAGTCGAATTTTCAGAACCCATAATATCAAAACCGTATTCACAACAGACCAAAAACTGTCAAATCTCATAAAAACTCCCAAGGGTACAATTCCAAACGAATCCCACGGAGTTTACGAAATTCCTTGTTCTGTCTGTTTCCGAACTTACGTAGGACAAACAAATAGACGTATCCACAATAGAAGATATGAACACACCCTCGCAGTTAGAAAATCCGACCCCTCATCGGCGCTGGCCATGTATCATATTCATACAGGGCACAAAATAGACTTCGATAATGCCAAAACAATAGCACCGGATTACAATTTCAAAACGAGAAAAAGAAAATAAATTCCACAGACAATTTTATTGCATCATTATCTGCCTCAACAAATGCCGGTGACGCTCTTAATCCTCCTATAAATACCGTGACCAAAATCATTATCTGCTCCAACAAATGCCGGTGACCCTCTTAATCCTCCTCTAAATACCGCGACCAAAGCCCCCCACTTAATTGACGGTGACCCCACTACTTTCACTGATAACGAAGCAAGTAGACGGAACTACATATATAAGACAAGACTTGCAACGAACTGCCAGATCTCTCTATCTCTCTGAGGGCTAGGGTTGAACACACTGAGACCTCACAGACGATCTCCGGCGAGATTTGGGGAGTAGGCAGATTGAGGCCCTGTAATCGAGCTACAACAACTCAACCCACCTTTGTCCACCGCTCTAAGGAGTAGGCAGATTGAGGCCTTAGAATGTCCTTACGTATTTCCTTTACCTACCTTTGTCCACCACTCTAAGGAGTAGGCAGATTTAGTCCTTAGAGTGTCCTTACATATTTCCTTTACCCACCTTTGTTCATGACTCTAAGGAGTGGGAAGATTGAGGCCTTAGAGTGTCCTTACATATTTACTTTACCCACGTTTGTAGACCACTCTAAGAAGTAGGCAGATTGAGGCCTTAGAGTGTCATCACATATTTCCTTTACCCACCTTTGTCTATCACTCTAAGGAGTAGGCAGATTGAGGCCTAAGAGTGTCCTTACACATTTCCTTTACCTCTTGAAAATGGCTACAAAACAGGAGCCGAAACGTCGACTTTCCATAAATTCTGGACGCGGTTAACCCGAGAAGCAAGTATGTATATATATATATATATATATATATATATATATATATATATATATATATATATATATATATATATATATATATATATATATATATACAAAGGGTTAGTTTAAGGTATGGAAACATTTGCATATCTCCCAAACGGAAAACAACAAAAACAAGATTTTAACACTTGTTGCAAGGTTGCTATAGCTGTATATTTTCACGTTACGACAACACATACAGGGTCCTGAAAAGCGAAGTGGTGGCAATGATTAATTTTTTTAAGGGAACACCTATATATTATATCATTCTATGAATCCTTTCGAACTCTAGATTAACTTTGTTATAATGTACCCTATGCCTAAATTCTATGGGTACGCACTGTAAATGTTGCATTATGCATTGATAAAACTAATAGTAACACATAAATATATTCTGCACGGAAAACAACAAACAAAATCTTTTTACAGGTATTGTAGGGTTGCCATGGAAATATAAAATACACGGGGTGGTAATGAAAAGCATTGCCAGTAAGCCTCAAAATGTTTATTTTAGTGTTAAACATTGAATCCTATTAATAAAAATAATCAACATTTAAAGAAATGAAGGAAAATAGCCAAACAAATTATAAGGTAAATGTCCAAAGTGCAAACTATTTACGATTTGACAATATCCAAGTCTTTTACAAAATTGTCCAATTGAATCATATAACTATGTTTGTACTATCTCCCAAAATTTGTTAATCAACTGGTAAATTCTTTTGAACTTGATTTTTAAGGTATCCTAACAAGAAAAAAAATATGTAATGGGGTCAAGTTCCGTGACCGGGGCGGCCATTGTATCGCTTCTCGACGTCATATCCATCTCTGTGGAAACACTGTATCTAGATAGGTACGTACAGGCCGGCTGTAATGAGGGGAAGCACCATCTTGTTGATACCCTTGATTTTTAAGGTATCCTAACAATAAAAATTATATAATGGGGTCAAGTTCCGTAACCGGGGCGGCCATTCTATCGCTTCTTGACGTCATATTCATCTCTGTGGAAACACTGTATCTAGATAGGTACGTACAGGCCGGCTGTAATGAGGGGAAGCACCATCTTGTTGATACCCTTGATTTTTAAGGTATCCTAACAATAAAAATTATATAATGGGGTCAAGTTCCGTAACCGGGGCGGCCATTCTATAGCTTCTTGACGTCATATTCATCTCTGTGGAAACACTGTATCTAGATAGGTACGGTCAGGCCGGGTCTAATGAGGGGAAGCACCATCTTGTTGATATTCTTGATTTTTAAGGTAGCCTAACAAGAAAAAAATATGCAATGGGGTATAGTTCCGTGACCGGGGCGGTCATTCTATCACTTCTCGACGTCATATCCATCTCTGTGGAAACACTGTATCTAGGTAGGTTCGTACAGGCCGGGTGTAATGAGAAGAAGCACCATCTTGTTGAAACCATATGTCATCAGAAGGTAACATTGGATTCTTTGGATTAGGAAATATGTCTGCTATAACTGCTACAATATTATTTCTTAACAGGTCCAGAGATCTGCCACCATTTAAATTACCTTCTATAAAAAATGGTGCGATTATATGGGTATTAATAATCCCCGCCCAAACATTTATTTTCTGCGGCCCTGCGTGTGTCTCTCCCTCATCCAACGGGGATTACGTGTAGACCAAATCCGACAATTATGTCTGTTTACTTCTCCGTTGAGGCAAAACGTTGCCTCATCAGAAAACACATTTTTTCAAATTAATATCAACGTTCTTTTTTTCTTGAACTTATTCACAAAACTGCAATCTGCGGTCTGGGTTATCTTCTATAAGTTGTTGATTGTAATGAGTTTTATAAGGTTTCATTTTTTCTGCTTTCAAAATTATTATCACGGACAAATTAGCGATATTGTTGTCTAGCGCCAACTGGTTTGAAACTATTTGAGGATTTTCCACAATTTGGAGTGATCCATTTAGTTTTGTATCATCGTCTGTAGCAGTTTTCGTCCTGCCAGGTTTAGGACAATTTTTGACATTTCCAGTATCTCTGTATCCCTTGATAGTTTTAAAAACGGTTGACGTGTTAATAACGTGTTGAGGATTCCATTCATTAAATATGCATGTGACTTCTTCATACGTTTTTTCTTGTCGCCAAAGCCTTGTAAAATCAGGATTTGTATAAGCTGTGTATCGCTAACATATGACATTTTATAAAGTGATTGACATTAACTAATTTTGACAGTTCACTAATATTTATTTACACAGAATAGCCGGCTTTGTGACAATAAGTACTTATTATGCAATTCTCGGTATTTGCGTAATCATAGAATTTGGGCATAAGGTACATTATAACAAGGTTAGTCTATAGTTGGAAAGGATTCACTAAATGATATCATATACTGGGTGTTCAATCTAAAAAATCAACCATTGCAACCACTACGCTGTTCAGGACCATCCTGTATATTTTGGGTAACCTTGAAAAGACGCTGCTACGGCAACCCTACAAGGCCTGTGAAAAGATTTTTATTTGTTGTTTTACTTGCATAAGATATTTATGTGTTACTACTAGTTTTATAAGTACATGTAATGCTATAAGTGCCGATATCTGACTAACCATATAATTTGGGCATAGGGTACCTTATAAAAAAGTTAATCTAGATTTCGAAAATTCATAAAATAATATAATATACAGGGCGCTATATTTAAAAAATCAATCATTGCAACCACTACGCTTTTCAGGACCATCCTATATATCTTGTCGTAACGTGAAAATATCAACTTATAGCAACCTTGTAATGTGTTAAAATCTTGTTCTTATCGTTTTCCGTTTGTGAGATATTTAGATCTTTAAATTTACCCTGCATATATATATATATATATATATATATATATATATATATATATATATATATATATATATATATATATATATATATATATATATATATATATATATATATATATATAAAGGTGTCCCAAATAAATATATGTACATGCCGATTTCGGAAACGGTAAGAGATACAATATTGGTGAAATAGGAAAAAAATTTCGCAATTTAGAGCCCAATCAGACGCTTTATAGAAATTAAAACTTTTTACCGGGTTTTGAAAATATCGAGCAAAAACTAAAAAGATGTAATTTCTGAACGTCACAACGTCTGGGTTAGACATATTTCCAAGGTAGAAAAGAATAGAACAAGGCTATACTCCAGACTGAATTTTTATTAGGTAAAAGCCCTACGCGTTTCGGCCCATAAATCTGGCCATCATCAGGGGCTTCCTGAAACATTACAAAAGGTGGTTGTGTCAGAAACAAAGTCTCTGGTAGGTCGGCAAATATCACACGGTACCCGCTGTTACAGAATTCTAAACAGTCTTACAAGCAAAGTCTAAAAGCACAAACTATAGTCAAAACTAACATTATGTACAACAAATTATACTTACAAAATCAAAGCTAAAAGCTAAAAGTTAAGAAGTTAAAAACATCAAATGTCCAAAGCTCAGTCGAGGCACCTCCAAGCAGCAAAAATAGCAATGCAAAAGCAGTGAAAATCACCAAAACAGGCAGAAACCCGTGTAAATTAAGATTTAAATTGCAATGACACACTACAATGTAAGGTCTCTACACAACTAAAAAGCTGCCGAGGCAGGCTGCACAACCAGAGCTGAACTTTTAGAGAAAATACTGAGTTAAACCTATGGTGTCCAATAAAAGTAAAACAAAATGGCCAAAAACACTTACCTTCTGTTTTTTATATAACAGCAACTGGACTTTACAAGAAATCTATCATCGTGGCTATTTTCATTGACTGTCGCTTTTGTTTCCTTGCACTATGTGGGTGAAGGCGGAAATATAAACATTCAAACCTCAAATTACAGCAATGAACAAACGGCGATACAGATAAAATTTCACATTTGAAATGGAGGACGGTTAAAAGCCGAATACACGAATAGAACAGGAGGGGACGAACAAATGCGCTACGACTTTTAGCTAAAAGTGACAAGTGACTGACAAGTGACAGACGAAATGACACCTGACATTTAACTCAGCTGTGCAGAGGTCTTCATGACCTTTTTCGAAAAGGATCTTATTTTCAAAGATTATAATCCGTTTAGAGATTTCATCTCATCCTGGACACGTTACGTAGATGACATACTTGTTGTCTGGTCTGGCCCCACAGAGCAGCTACATAATTTCTTGACTTGGCTAAACAGCTTACATGTTAACATAAACTTTACTATGGAGTTGGAAGAAATAGTTCCATTAGCTTTCTGGACCTAAACTTGACTAGAACAATCAACAACATTGAATTCGAACTTTACAGAAAACCAACCCAAACAGACCACTTAATTCCGTTCAAATCATGTCATCACGTTTCTCATAAACTGGCGTCCTTGAGGTTTTTGATAAACAGACTTTTTAGAATCCCCATGTCACAGACAAAGTTTGATAATGAGTTAAATGTTATCAAACAACTAGCCACTAACAACGATCAACCTATCAGTATTGTCGATAGACTGATCAGGAAGAAAAGTCGCCAAATTTTAAGAGAAGACAGCTCAGTCATTCCAACATCTCGTGCTGACAACACTTGCTATTTTCCGTTGACATATTGTGGACTCATTACCAATGCCATCACAAAAGTCTTGAAGAGAGAAAATCTAAAATTTACTTACAAATCTAAGAACACCCTTAACAAGATGTTAGTTCACAATAAAGACGACATCCCCCTCTTGAAGAAGTCAGGAGTTTATTGCCTTAGCTGTGGAGACCCTGATTGCAACACTGTATACATTGGCAGAACTGGGAGAGCCCTGAATACCAGAATTTCAGAACATCTCAGGAGTAGAAACAATGCTGATAATGTCACTTCAGCTTTTGGTTGCCACCTCAGAGAGACTGGTCGTGTCTTTGACAGGGAAAACAATGTTAAAATCCTTCACCCATCCACATTTGGTACTGAACAGTTCGTCCTTGAAGAGATGGAAATCTACAGATACACCTACAACCCCAACAACACTGTTATAAATGCTTCTAATACTAGTGAAATTAACTTTCCACCAATTTATAGAAATATACTTGACTAGTGCCATCTACAGTGAAAAGCATAAGTATTCTGTGGAGTCAAGGAGTCCGGAAATGTTACGTGCTCTGTGCTGCTCGGCACGGCTGAGTTAAATGTCAGGTGTCATTTCGTCTGTCACTTGTCAGTCACTTGTCACTTTTAGCTAAAAGTCGTAGCGCATTTGTTTCGTCCCCTCCTGTTCTATTCGTGTATTCGGCTTTTAACCGTCCTCCATTTCAAATGTGAAATTTTATTTGTATCGCCGTTTGTTCATTGCTGTAATTTGAGGTTTGAATGTTTATATTTCCGCCTTCACCCACATAGTGCAAGGAAACAAAAGCGACAGTCAATGAAAATAGCCACGATGATAGATTTCCTGTAAAGTCCAGTTGCTGTTATATAAAAAACAGAACGTAAGTGTTTTTGGCCATTTTGTTTTACTTTTATTGGGCACCATAGGTTTAACTCAGTATTTTCTCTGAAAGTTCAGCTCTGGTTGTGCAGCCTGCCTTGGCAGCTTTTTAGTTGTGTAGAGACCTTACATTGTAGTGTGTCATTGCAATTTAAATCTTAATTTACACGGGTTTCTGCCTGTTTTGGTGATTTTCACTGCTTTTGCATTGCTATTTTTGCTGCTTGGAGGTGCCTCGACTGAGCTTTGGACATTTGATGTTTTTAACTTCTTAACTTTTAGCTTTTAGCTTTGATTTTGTAAGTATAATTTGTTGTAGAGCATGTTAGCTTTGACTTTAGTTTATGTTTAGACTTTACTTGTAAGACTGTTTAGAATTCTGTAACAGCGGGTATCGTGTGATACTTGCCGACCTACCAGAGACTTTGTTTCTGACACAACCACCTTTTGTAATGTTTCAGGAAGCCCCTATTGATGGCCAGATTTATGGGCCGAAACGCGTAGGGCTTTTACCTAATAAAAATGCAGTCTGGAGTATAGCCTTGTTCTGTTCTTTTCTACCTTGGAAAAAAAAATGTGTTTTCTGAAAAATTAAAATATCTTCGCCACATTGTAAATGAATTAAATAAAATTCGGCACTTTTATATTAGCGAATACGACTCATCGAATGCCGTTAACTAATTTTTTCTAGGCCTTCCAGCTTTTTTGCAACCATAGCCAACTTTGTCATTTCTTATGGTCGCCATATGGAATTTACACGTTATTAAATAGAGCATAGCGCTTTTTATCCATGTATGACGAGCCAATTTTTGGATGACGGAAAATACAAATTTATTTAAAAAAATCTTTTTCACTTACTTGGCTGTGAGAAAAATGTCGTAATTGTCCATGTTGTCATAGCTATGTCAAAACTTCGTCATTTATCAGCTTTTGTTTGTTAAGAGTTTTAAAGTTTGTCAAATAATTGTCATATTTGTTGACTTACACTACCAATTTAATTTAATATGCAAATGTTTTCAAATTGGGAAAAAGTGGACATGTATGACACATGACATGTTTTATTTTTCATGTTCATAGAAACGCTCAACGAGCTTAAGGAATGTACTTTCAGCGATATTCAGAAAGACAGTAACCAGGTGTATCGACCTTCCGAATGCTTAGAAATAATTTAGTTACCTATGGTTTCTGTTAAAAAAACACAATCGAAAAAGAGTGCCTAATGAAAATATTGAAAACCTTCTTTTGCAAAACGTCATCGAGAATCCTCGTACATCCATTCGTCAACTGGAAAATAGTGTTGAAGTGCCTAAGTCAACCGCTCAGAGAATTCTTAAAAAAAGTGTCGTCCATATGAAACACATATTAGTCAAGTACTCCGAGATGGTGACTTAGAAAGGAGGATATTGTTTTGCCATTGGTTCGTGGAGAAATGCCAAGAAAATCCTCAATTTTCGGTGGTCTGATGAAAGCAGATCTATAAACTGCGGGATATATAACAGACAAAACAATGTGTACTGGGCCGATCAAAAGACGTCCTTAAATCGTGAGGTGCACCATCATGTGAGGTGAGGCGTCATAATCGGGCACGTATTAATAAAAAAAATTGCATAATAATTTGACTGCACCTCGATATCTTCAAATATTACAAAATCACGTCGACCAAACTTTACAAAATGTGCCTCTTCAAAATGTAGCGAACCTGTGGTTACAGTAAGATTGAGCACCTCCACATAGTGCAATAATTATCACTGACTATTTTAATCAGGAGCATTGATATAGTTATATCGGAAATCATGGTCCGGGGTTGTCTGGCCTGCACGCTCGCTGGACCTTACGCCTCTCGATTTATGCATTTGGGAATACTTAAAGGATAAAGTTTATTGTACTCCTCATAATTCGCTAGAAGCACTTGGGACAGTCGTTGTTCAAGCCATAGAATTAATGCCTGGAAAAATGGTTGAAAATGCATGTATGTTTCTTAGTCATCAATGCAGGACGTGCAGTAATAACAACGGTGGAATTTTGAAGCATTTACTTTCATTTACTTTAACTCAATGCTTTGTCATCGGTTTTCAGTTTTTTGTTTTGAGTTTAATTATAAATAATGTTTTAGCTGTTAACTTTAATATCATAGACAAAAGATAATTTTTAAGAAATTGCATCCTTTTTTGGCCAAGGATTTGGTTTGGTTTCACAAGTAAGTAAAAAAAAGTTTTACAAATAAATTGACATTTTCTGTGGTCTAACGATAGGCTTGTTATACATGGTTGACAATCACAAGTTATGCTCTATTTAATAAAGGATAAACTCAAAATGACGCCCGTAAGAAATAATAAAGTTGGCTATGGATGCAAAAGAAACTATAAGGCTTAGAAAAATTTCGTTAAGGTCACTCGATAGCTAATACAAAACCATCAAATTTTATTGAAGTTGTTTACAAGATGGCGAAGATATTGAAAATTTTCGAAAAGCACATTTTTTGCTCGATATTAGATAATTTTTATTTCGATACAGCATTTGATTGGGCTCGGAATAGCGCAACGTTTTTCCCATTTAACTAAAATTGCACCTCTTACCGTTTTCAAAATCCCCATGTAGTTACTTTTATACTTTTATCTAGGAAATCCTATATATATATATATATATATATATATATATATATATATATATATATATATATATATATATATATATATATATATATATATATATATATATATATATATATATATATATATATATATATATAGTCCCGAAACTTCCTTGGGGGGTGTGAACAAGAAATTTTTCTTGTGGTTTGTGCATCCAGGCGAGGTCCTAGTAATGTTTCTGAAAACAATTTTGTGAAAAGCGTTCGAGAGCTAATCTGCAAATTCACCGAATTTTCATTAAATCCTTCAGGTCCCTAGAAGACATATCCGAAGTCAGTTTCAATTTATATATATATATATATATATATATATATATATATATATATATATATATATATATATATATATATATATATATATATGTATGTATGTATGTATATATATATATATATATATATATATATATATATATATATATATATATATATATATATATATATATAACTCAGAAAATGAGGGGCTGATTTTGATCGAATCGAATTTGGTGAGAATCTTCCCTTTTCAAGTGGCTTGGACAAGTTCGTTACCCAGAAAAATCGGCCCAGGTTTTACCAAAAAATTTTGTGTTTTCTTTCAGAAAAAAATTATATCTACGGAAATAATGAAGCGACGGCAACAAAATTTGACACTCCTGTTTGCACTATAAAGAGTGAACCACATACCAAAATTGAGATTTATAGGTGTAAAGACAAAACAGTTATAGACAGTTAAAAAAAAGGGTTTTCCTCAAAACGTCAAAGTCGCGATTTGAAACGTCAAAACAAACATTTAGGCAAAGAACCTGAACCAAATACGGATTGTGTAAAGAAAGTGTCGCAAGAAGAACATTCTGCAAACCCTTAAGTTTCAGCTTCAACCGTCATTGCCCTTCATTTTACTAAAATGGTTACAGAAAATTCACTTAAAATTGGCTCTCTGATGCTTTGACTGTAGGTTTAGTTAAGTTGATACTTTGGCTGTAGATTTAGTTAAGTTTATGGTTTGACGATCTATAATTTTTAGGTAATTTTCGTAGAAATAATTCCTTAATGAGGAGACCGCGGGTTTTGAATTTTAAAAAGATTTCTTCAAATGAATGCAAACTAGGCTCCCTATAATCTATATCCGGGTTTACTTTCAGTTTTGACTGTTTACATAGTTTATGGTTTGACGATCTATAATTTCTAGCTAATTTTCGTAGAAATAATTCATAAATGAGGATAACGCGACTTTTGAATTTTAAAAAGATTTCTTCAAATGAATGCAAACTAGGCTCCCTAGAATCCATACCCGGGTCTACTTTCAGTTTTAACTGTTTACATTAGCAAAAGTCTGTGGCTGATGGAATTCTGTTCCAAGGTCATAAATACCTCCACCACCACCACCAACTGTTTACATATATGCAGGGTGATGCATTTCTACGGTATAGCTCAATATAATTGTTATTATAGAAGGTACAAGAAAAATTGTCTACGTTAATTTTAGGGTGTCTTAAGCTGCACCTTATGAAACTATTTTGACAACCACAGGGTGGTCCATAACTTGTTAGTCATCCTTACAATTGCTTTTTCGAACACCTTTATATTATTTTTGCATTATTATCGAAATCTGATGCATGTTTGTAAGAAAACAAAACCTAGACGCAGTAAGTGCGTTTTGGTAGCAAATTCTCATTAAGTCCTTCAAATTTCAATAAATCAATTTGCTATTAAGCTAAGGTTTGTTGGCGAGGTGACCAGTTTTTTCGGAAACATTTTAAGTTTATTTTCGAAAAACTTTTGTGCATTTTCAAACAGGAAGTAATTTTGATAAAATATGGTACATTATTTTTACTATATAGGCTATACCGGTAACCAGATTGATGCCTGCTTTCATTAGAGAGACATGTTGGCTATTAAAGATATTTTTGTGAAAATTCACTTCTATAACGCACTTGCTGCGTCTAGACTTTTTATTACTCCAATAATCTTTTTTCACATCAGTAACTGTACCTAAAGCAGAAGCTTTTTTTTGTTCATCCATGTTGTAAAACAAATTAAATTTTCTTTTGCGTGGCCTTGCCGTAGAAAGCGAACCCAGTTAAAGAAAAGCGTTCATCAAGTCCGAGAAAAAGTCTGTATCACTGTATGTATTAGTTTCGTTATTATCTTTTTACAGCTACATAAAAAAATGAAAATCTAACATCTACAAAAGCTCTTATAAAATTCAACTTTCGCTCAAAGGCATTGATCAGTCCACGCCCTAATGTACATCGCAGACTTTCTGAGATGAAAGAGAGCAAAACTCGCTTATATTTATCATCTTTATAGACTAATCTCGGTGAATGTTCCAATAAAATGCCACTGAATGAAAATATTACGACTGGACAGATATCAATAATGCGAGGGAGTCTTCTTGGAATTTGGTAAAACAATATTTTGTTTATTCTCTGTGCGTTCGACACTTTCTCCACCAGTTCTCATCACTGTGATACATTTGGTAACAGTGTTTGCCCGCAGAGCGGCCTTCATCAATAACCTTTTATATCCATCTGTCGTATTGATTGCCCGCAGCTCTGAAGTATTGATGGGAGGGTTCTTGGCCCTTTAGCAGGCGATGACGTCTCTACCAGGTCCGTCGAAATTATTATGGATTGATCTTCATTTGTTGGATAAGTTTTCACTAGACCGGTTCTCAGCTCCAGGAGTGTATATTTTCCATTGATATTATGTATACCTATTATAATTAAAGATGGGGATTGAACCCTTAACTTGGCCGGCATTTAGGGAGCATGAGAAAAAATTATCTGAGGTGAAAATTTATAACAAGGGACGGTATAAAAATAATAATTCGTCAACAATTTGTTTGTTGCATTTCTCTATTAAGTTTGTAGACATGTGTCTTTAACCCGGCGTCTGACATGTGAAAATCTTTAACATCTTCCGACATGTGGGGTATCACATACCCCACCATTTTTTTTTTAATTTCCTTTAACTGACTTTTTGATATATATTTTTTATGACGCTAAATACAATTATCACATTTCTTCATTAGCAACACAAAAACTTCTTTAGAAGAAGAAAATTAAGAAAGAAAAGCTCACATTATCATGTCTTAGGCAGTAAAAAAAAGTTTATAAAAAACTTTTATTTACAATGGTTCTATACCATTAAATAAACAGAAACAATAGAATATAAGTAAATAGTACATTTCAGTGTACTATATAAAAAAATTATATAAAAATATGTAAAACCAAAAAAGTTATGCATTTGCAAAGTGACTACAATTTTCGCAGTACATAAGCGCGTGTTCTAAACATAACATTTTTTCGCAAGCCTCACATACATATTTAGTTTTGCGATCAGGATTACGAGGACAAAAATCACATCTGCGCTGTTTGTTAGGTCTTTGTTTCTTTGTAGGAGGTTCTTCGGGTTTTCCTCTGATTTTGAGCAAAGCCGTCCTTATTTCGCGAGGTATTCTAAAGTTGGTCATCCTTGCTTTTTGATAATCATTTATCAATTCAAACCCCAACATTGTGACGAAGTTTTTTCTTTTCAGAATTAATCCATTATTATTTTCACGATGAATTATCTGGGAATTGATACCGGTAGTGTTCATTATAGAAAAAAAATAGTGTTAGATGCCATCGTCGGCTTTTGCGAGATACATGATAGTTTGCAGACAATTCATCTACTGTATCTACCCCTCCTTTCGTTAGATTGTAGAACGAAATTATTTCAGGTAGCTTATCCTCGGATTCATCTACGGAATCGTCATGATGAAGGGTTGACATCAGCAGAACCACCTTGCCCTTTCTTGGAACGTACGATACTATTGTATAATTTTCTTGAAAACCAAAAGCACTTGACTTTATTGGTCGATTTAGAACATTCAAAAATGTCGGAGGGATTTCCCTTTTATTTTTTCGAATTGTACCGACTCCAGTCAGATGATGATTTGTACGGAGCTTTTCAAATAGATAGTAACTTGTGTACCAATTGTCACACGTACTATTTCTGTGACTACCATCATATGGACTGACGAGCCGTTCCACTATTGCAGTTGGAGTATTACTAAGAGCAAAGGGCCCATCAGGTTGCTTACCCACATAGACCTCTACGTTTACTAAACAATGCGTTCGGGCATCTACCAAAGCTGAACCTTAATGCCGTACTTAGCCGGTTTATTCGGTATGTACTGGCGAAATGGACATCTGCCTCTAAAAGCTTCCAATTTCTTATCAATGGTTAAATATCTACCAGGCGAATGGGCATTTTTGCACTTATCAGTAAATTTTTCTGTTATGGCTCTAATAGGTCCCAGCTTATCTATTTCGCGTCTTTGCGAGCGATCTTCTTTCTTATAAAATCGCAAACATGTAAGAAAAAATTCAAACCGTCTTTGGGCCATAGTTACTCGAAATATTTCAAAACCGGTTCCGTCAGTTTTCCATAAATCCTTCAGTAAACGGTGGTTGTTTCGAAAAACTCCGGCTAAATATAGCAGTCCGAATAAAGCTTTTAGTCCTATATTATTTGTAGGTTGATAATAAGAAGATTTTTCCCATTCACGTGTTTTTTCCCCAATTCCATGATTTGTCCACCGCGTAATATCGTCTATCATTTCTTCATCTATGAAAATAAGAAAACATTCAAGAGGACATTTTCATCTCTAGCGGATCTTTTGACACCAGGCAATTGAGTTATCAGGTTCTCGCCTCGGATTCTCACATTCCTGTTATAATATGTTTTCCTCCATTTAATTCCATTTTTCCCTAAATAGTATTTTTCCCGATCTTGCACTATTTTAGATTCATTTTCGGTTACATCATTTTCATGTGCGTTAGTGGTAACACCGGCAGCTTCCATAAGGTTACCTTGTCAATCTTCATTATTTGCTTCATGTTCAACATCTGGATAGTCACTGTTTATACTTACATTGTCTATCTCACTCTCATCGTCTGATTCAATTACTTCTTCATCTTCGCTTTGCACCTCCTTCCACAGATCCTTGAGGCGACGCATTTCCTTTTCGTAGTCTCCCATAGTTAACCTAATGACTTCAAGGACTGGTGAATAATATCGACATTTAATAAGGAAACATACCTCAAAATTTGAAGCAAAGGCGCGTAAACTGCGATAGAAATTTATTTGAGAAATGTTGGAATTTTGTAACCCAATCCGACACGTGGGGTTTGACAGACCCTAGGTAAACTAAACCGTTCATTAACACAAACTCTAGCAAACTGTTGTCAAAATGGCTCCGCACGTTAAGAGACTCGACAATTTCCGAAAGCTAACGAGAGGGATATGCATGTGACTTTTTAGGGCGACTGGGAAGAGGAGGGGGTGTCTTTCTAACGGATAGGTTGATTGACTGACGTCCACATGTATGTTCATTCAAATATTTATGTAGGGTATCACCATTAACAACACCACTTATACTATTTGGTATTTTGTTTAGTTGCGCTGTTATTATTTGATCCAAATCATTGTCACCGTCCAGATTTTCTTG
Organism: Tillus elongatus; assembly: GCA_964006375.1. Taxonomy (NCBI): domain Eukaryota; kingdom Metazoa; phylum Arthropoda; class Insecta; order Coleoptera; family Cleridae; genus Tillus; species Tillus elongatus. Next base: position 31,207,911 of record OZ023265.1, read on the forward strand.
ACCAGTTACACTGTGATCACTGCTACTTATAATTGAATGGCAGGTTAAAATGGTGAACTTGGAATTGGTATTCGGTGGTTCTTCAAAATTAAAAACAGGATGGGCAGTTGCGCTTGGAGGTATGATATCTCCTTGTTCGCTTACACAGTCGGAATATATTCCTCTATTAGGTTGCAGTACGCACGAATCTTCGAAGTTGTCATTATTTGAGGCCCTGGCCACTTCCACAATTTTTTTCATTTAAATGTGGGTATTAATTTTAGTAATATGCCGTATAATAATAGTGTACAATTCTTATCAAACTTCACTACTATAACGCACTTGCTGCGTCCCGAAATTTCTTATTATTATGAAGCAGGAAACGACAGCCAGACCAAATAATTTCCTCATTGAAAAATAATCATTGTGGTAATTTTAAGTAGGCACATATATATATATATATATATATATATATATATATATATATATATATATATATATATATATATATATATATATAGCGCCTCCGTGAACGTGCCGGAAAATCGATTCAAACTTTCCAATACGGACTCGGGGGTCGACGGTTCGAGACTCACCGGCAGCAGATGATTTTTCAAAATCACTGTTGTCGTTGAGATCGAGCTCAAGGTGGAGGGTAGGTTAGTTTAGATGAGCAAAAAGGGTCAGCAATGGCCTAATTGCCAGTAAGCATCTTACCTTTACCTTATATATATATATATATATATATATATATATATATATATATATATATATATATATATATATATATATATATACATATTAAGCTTTTAGCTACAAGCAAACTTACAGTTATAATATGGCTTGGTTGTTCCATACCTGAAACAAAAAGGAAACGTACATTAGTCATCTTAGTACCTTCTCTATTTTACGGCCCTAAAACCTACACCTGAGTTTCAGCCCCTCTATCTTTATATATATATATATATATATATATATATATATATATATATATATATATATATATATATATATATAGGATGCGTATAAGCAACGGAACGAGGCCATAATTTTTACGCCGAGGAGAAAGGCATAAGACTCAATATATGTAGGGTTGCACATCATTTTTTGAAACACCCCTTTTTTGGGGGGTAACAACGCTGTCATTTTTTAAATAGCTACATGGGTCATGCGACAAATTTCTCGGAGGCGCACTCAGCGTACCTTTTTGTGGTATTATTTATTTTAAAGTTACCTTTAGCAAGAACGAAGAAAAAAACCGAGTTTTTATGAAATTTATTTAGGGAAATGGAAACAATATGCTTAAGCATATATAAGCAATTTGAATTGAGCCCCTTGAACTTCTTAGTAATAGTAAAGCCTGTTGAGAAAACTGATTAATCAAGTTTTACAAGCAATTGTTGAAAATCCGTTCTAATTCGGTCTCGCAACTGTTCCAAATTCGCAGGACGATCGTTGTAACAACATTCATTAAATGACCGCAGAGACAAACTTAGAGACTTGCCTGGCCACTCAATAGGTCCTTTCCTGCCTATGTATCGGTTAGGAAATGTCACATTAAGGTATTCCCTTACTGAAATGAGGTGCGGCGCCATTTTGATGAAAGTAGACATTGGGAAATTATTTGAAAACAATTATCTGATTCCCAGCACAATATCTTCTTACAATAATATAAGATAGCTCTGGCCTGTTATAGCCACTTTAAAGAAGAAAGGCCCAGTTACATGATGACTAACAATTCCGGCCCAAATGTTCAGTCCTTGGGGATATTGGTGGGGCAGAAAGAGCTTGTTTTCTTTCCCCAATGTTTTACAGGTGGATTGATCCCACCCTCGCTAACTAGTCGTCTTTGCTAATTAGCGTTGGAAGAAGAATATGTTGAAGATGTGGACTGTATTTATAACTCTAGGTGCACTGGATTCCAGAAGATTTCAATAATACACTTTTTATATTTATATATGTTGTATTGTTACTATATACACTTTGAACTTAACATTTATTTACAATTTGCGGTTTTACACTTGATTTAATGGGTTATTCAGGAGATTTCACAATCTTAGTAGCTACTTGCTATTGCATTTAACTGCGCGTATACTTTCTAATTTCGAAGAAAACACTGACTTTTCACTGTAATACTGTAAGAACGGAATTTCTGTAGGAAGATTGGAGCTTGAACTGAAATGGCGTAATCACACTAGCGATGTTTAGGTAGAAGATCGGGATCTTAGAAATCCCAAAAATCGATGAAGATGAGATTCGTTGTAGAACGGTACTGTAGAATTGAACTGGCTTAAACACACGAGCGATGTTTAAGTGGAAGATTTGGAACTCAGGGTTCCAAGGAGCGAAGATGAGATCTGGCGTAGAACTGACTTGTACCTTGCGAAAGGCTTGCTTTTATCGAGCTTTCGCGTAACGCTAGGTGACGTAGTTGACATAACATAATGTCAGTAATGTAGAATGGCCAACTAGGTAGAAGCATTATTCCTGGTGAAGAAAATCCACTGGGCGCATCTAAAGAATACGTCAAAGACAGCTAAAGCTGTTTACAATAAAGGACCTAACGGTATATAAATATTCTTTGTATGGCATTGTTCATGCGTAAACCTACTGCGATACAGACGTCTAGAGGATAAGGATTAGCAGCAAATTGGAAAAAATGTGAAATTCAGAGATAAATAATCCCAGGTAGAAACTTAAACGATAGTGCAACCTAACGAAAATAAAGAGACAGGGGCGTACCAATTATGTTTCACCAAAAATTGGGTATGAATTTTTTCCATCCAATGGGGGTTGCTCTCAGACCAATATTGACAATTGGACGATTACAGGAACCTTATAGGAGACAAATAATATTTTTCCCAATGCAAAATCCGCTGTAGAGAATGCCTGGAGATCTCGTTCGTTCTAGTAAGTTCCAACGCAGAAGATTTGTTATCACCCACAAAGGACCTATGTTTAAATAGATATGGACAATGTCATCATATAGTCGCAGATAATCTGTTTTGCAATCCAACAGATTTTGAGTACGATGTCCTTTCCGGTTTAAAATTTATGGCTACTTTTGCACAAACCTGTATATATATATATATATATATATATATATATATATATATATATATATATATATATATATAAACAAAAATGAAACTGATCGCATATATGTGTTATAGGGTTCCTAGTTCGTGCTCGTTTGAAAAAAGTTTTCAAAATTCAAATTTGGAATCTCCCCATTAGTATATATTTTCTGAGAAAATTGACTATAAACTGGAACTGACCCTAAGGATGGGTTCTAGTAATCCTAGTTTTCGCTTCTTTAAAGTAAAATTTTAAAAATTTAACAATTTCCCTCAATAGCGTATTTATCATGAGAAAATTCTCTAATATTTCACTTTACTATTGAAGATGTACCTCTACAAAATTTTGTAAAATTTGTTTCTTAATCAATATTTGGACGTTAATATCGCAAACAAAATATTAGAAGACTTCATTATACCATCAAAATATATCTCAACTTTACTATTATTCTTAAAAGTGTAATTTTCAATGTTAATATAGCTGCCGCTCCTCGAGCATTAACGAGATATCCACTGAGCTTTGGCATAATATCTGGCCGAATATCCGAACATCTATCCAGATTCGCACGTACTGAAGGTGCAGGAAATAATAATAAAGACAAAAGGAAAACGGATACGGTTTTTTATATCGCGGACGATTTATCATTCCAGCGTTTTGTTTCATATTGTTTTTCCCAGTTGAGAAGAGAAAGATATTCTATTTGATACGCTTAGATCTATATGGAATATTCACGATTGATGATGATTAAAGGAGAGATATAAATGTGTTTTTGTTGTGAAAAATTTTATCCTTGTTCCGGAATGTCTGTTGGTTATGAACCGCAGAAAAATCCCGCAGTTTTATTTTATTTTGATGTGAGCTGGAGATATAAATTCATATTGCACAACAGGAAGTCTCGTTTTATTTTGAAGCTGCCGTTGCACGGCACGCAAACGCGTTGATTAGTAATTAAATTGCATAATAATAATAATATATTTATTCGCACCATCAATACATAAACAATGTCTAAAACACGTCAACATTAAAAAAAAAACATAAAAACACAGGAATTACAATTTTTAAAAAACGGTACAATCACGATATTGATAACCAACAGCTACAACTTGTCAGCTAAAAAATCCTCAATATTATAATAGGTTTTGCTTCCAGAATATTATTCAGTGTCTTTTTCATCTTTGCAGGTGGAAGCTCCTTTATCTGCACCGTCAGTTTGTTGTACAACTTTAGGGACTGCACCACAGCACTATTGTAAACAATACGTTTTGTAGTTCGTGGCGCAATTAACTGATCCTTTAAACATGCTCTAGTGTTGTATTGATGCTGTTGTTCACAATCTGAAAACAAACTCCGGTTTTCCCTAACAAAACACGCGCACTCCAATATATACAAACTTGGCAAGGTAAGTATTCTGTTGTCGAGGAATATTTTCCTACACGAACCCGTATAATTCAGACTAAATATGCTGCGAATACATGCCTTTTGGAGCCTAAAGATTTTACCGGCTTCTATGGAATTCCCCCAGAACATTAGTCCATATCGAAGCCTTGAGTTCACATATGCGTAGTATGCCTCGACGCCAGCACTAATACTACTAGAATCGGACAGAACACGCAGTGCATAACTAAAAGCTGACAGTTTACCTGCCAGATAGCCAACATGAGCCCTCCAGTTCAACTGAGAATCAATCTTCAAGCCCAAAAACTTAACATCATCCTGCGTTCTCAGCGATTCTGAGTTGAATTTCAGCGATAACTGGTTACCCCTAAAATAGTTAAATGAGATTAAATTTGTTTTGGTCACATTCAATTGTAAGTCCATTCCATTGTACCACTGTTCCAGAATTATCAGTGATTGTGATGCCTCATAAATTAGATCACTATCTGAAGGAGCTCGCAAAACCAAAGATGTATCGTCAGCAAACAGGGTTGTCTTATGGGGCAATACTTCAGACAGTTTATTAATATAAAGTAAGAACAAGACTGGCCCAAGGATTGAGCACTGAGGCACACCTCGTTCTATAATCTTCCACTCAGATACCAGAAATACCGCTGTCCTATAATCATTAAAGGCCACACATTGTTTCCTGCCTAATAGGTATGACTTCATTAAATTCAGCGAGGCTCCCCTGAAACCTAGCAATTCCAACTTAACTAACAGTGTGTTGTGGGACACGCTATCAAAAGCTTTAGATAAATCCAGCATCATACACATTGTGCTTTCAGTCTTATTTAGTCCCTCTGTAATTTCCTTGATAACTTGAAATATTTCCCTGTTAGTTGACCTTTTTTTAATATAGCCATTTTGATTCTCACTAAATATTTTGTGTTTCTCTAGAAAAGCCACTATTCGCTTACATAGAATTTTTTCTATTATTTTTGTTATATTCGAAATTAGTGAGATAGGTCTATAATTGGTAAGCAGAGATATGTCCCCACTCTTATGATTCAGAATCACTAGTGAGTTTTTCAGGTCACCCGGAAACAATCTCTGAGCCAGGCATAAGTTAATGATATGTGCTAATGGCTTGACTAAAACATCAGCACATTCTTTCAGCAGTCTTACTGGAGTCTCGTCAAAACCTACTGAATTGGTGTTTCTAAGTTCAAAAATTGTATTGTACACTTCACTTTCCTGGGTGGGGTAAAAAAATATTGTTTCATTAACATATTTAATTTTATCTGTTGCTGGAGCATTGTTGGTGTTGATGTTTTACACACGTTGATCAGATATGTATTTATGTAATTTAGCCGCTCCTGATCCGTATCCCCATCTATAGTGAAATTTTTTAGGTCAAATCTCTGGCCTCCTGAGCATACAGTCACCTACCTTACTACCTGCCACGTAGCTTTAGTCTTGTTTGTCGCTGTCTTTATGAAGTTGGTATTGTATGCTTGCTTAGCTTGCCTGCAATCACTTCAAATCTCTAGCAAAGTTGTTGTATACTTCTTTAGAAACAGTGTTGTCCAATACTCCCTCATATAGCTGTCTTTTGATGCCACATTTCGCTTTAATGCCATTATTTATCCATGAACCCCTGTCGTTGTCATTCACAACTATTATTTTCTTCTTGAATATCCCATCCATCGCCGTTATAAACGTCTTACTGAATGTACGGTAACTTTCAGTTACATCATTTTCCTCCAGCACTAGGTTCCAGTTGGTCTTCTCTAGTACATTCTTCATTATATTAATCTTGTCTGGAGTATACAATCTAACTTGTTTCTTCTGCTTACTTTTAAATATTAATTTTTGCAAGGGGAATGACAGCATTTGTGCATGATGGTCAGATAGAGCTGTCGCAATAACACTACTCTCATATACCGGGACATTGGTATATATATATATATATATATATATATATATATATATAAATATATATATATATATATATATATATATATATATATATATATATATATATATATATATATATATATATATATATATATATATATATATATATATATATATATTATCAATTGAAGTGGCTGTTGTATCTGTTATACGCGTTGGGCCAGTAACACAAGGCTTTAAATTATAACTATCGAAAACATCAAAGAGTCTTATAACTAGAGGGCTATCAACGCATAGTATGTTTACGTTAAAGTCACCACAGAAACATATCTGCTTAGGCTTTTTTCTCTTCATGACTGACTCCAGAACGTCTTGCAAAATCGCTTAAAATTCAAAAAACTGATCAATAATTGTATGTGGCCTTCTATATATATTGATAACCACAATATATTTGTCAATATTAAATTATTTATGTGCCAGTGTGCTCTCTAAAAGTCTGGACACAGCAATTGGGTAATTTCGTAAAAGTTTTCAGGTAGTCAACTCGTATTTTCTCAACGCTAAACGCTGAAAATTTAAGGCATGTTTTGGCGTTTATAATGGCAATATATGTACCAAGCTTCGTTAAACTGGATTTGAAATTTTTGAGGATATAAATATTATCCCGAAGAAAATATTCAGTTTTTCAGGTTTTGAGATTTATTTGTCACATCATTATCGGACAGTTACCTAAACATGCTTGAGACAAATCATGAAAAAGCTCTTGAAAATTTACCTCTAGCAGATATTAGTAATCGCTGGTTCTAACAAGACGGTGCTCGTACGCATAATGACAGACCTTCTCGGGAATATTTATCAAAGAAAAATGGATCGTCGCACACTTATCAGTATCTGAAGATATAACTCCCACATCTTCTTTGTGGACATAATTTTGATCATGAACGGAACCTACAGGCACGTGTCATAAAAGCATTGAACTTTACTTTTGTCGAATTTCGAAATACTTTCTTAACATGAGCGCGAACTAGGCCCCCGAGAATACATATCCGGAGTCAGTTTCAATTTATATATTGAAATTTAGATCGCTATGTTGAAAGAAAAAGAAGTTATACGCATTTAAGGAAGCAAAATTTTAGTGTTACTAAAAGCCAGAAAAGACGCAATACAAAAATATTGGATGTGTTAAACAAAATCTATTAAATATTACAGACAACGTTTATCTTTTAATGGCGGAAAAAATTCAAGAAGTATCTGAAAATTTTTTTGAAAATTTTATAATTTTTCTTCCGTAAATGTTAAACTGGAAATTTGAGACGTGAAAATTAGTATAACTATTGTGTTTACGAATGGTAAATAATGCATTAAATGTATATTAGAATGTTCTGTATTTATGCTACTTTTCTCGTTTGTTAAAATAGTTGCAAAATATGCGTCCAAAGCCCTTACATATTACAAATAAATAACTCAAGACCATTATAGGTTATCTATCTTTTATTGGACATTCTTCTCCAAGCAAAATCTCTCTGTTGACTGAATTTCTCTTTCAACTTTTAGTGAATTTCCTTAAAAAAATTCACTAATGAGGAGATCCCGACTTTTGAATTTTGAAAAAATTTCTTCAAATGAGCGCTAATTAGGCCCCTCAGAACACATATCCGGGGTTTCAATTTTTATATGTCTATATATATATATATATATATATATATATATATATATATATATATATATATATATATATATATATATATATATATGTATCACACCGATAACTCAAAAAATAATGGGCCGATTTTAATTAAATTTGGTGAATAAATTCTTTTTGCAAATGGCTTGGATAAGTTCGTTAGCCCGGAAAATCAGCACTGGTTTTCCCGGAAAATGGTGTGTTTTCTTTCGAAAAAAAATTATATCTCCGGAATTAACAAAGTAAGGGCACCCAAATTTGGTACACGGGTTCATATCCATATAGGTAAGCTACCTACCAAAATTTAGCTATGTAGGTCAAAAGACAAAAAGTTATAGCCATTTAAAGAAAAATAAATTTGGGTTTTCCTCAAAACGTCAAAGTTACGATTTAAAACGTCAAAATCGGCAACATTAGGCAAATAACTTGAATCTAATACGGGCTATGGAAATCAAATGTCTCAACAAGCATGTTTTACAAACCCTGAAGTCTTAGTTTCAACCGTCATTGTCCTTCATTTTACTAAAATGTTTCCAGAAAATTCATTTCACATAGACCCTTTCTCTGATGCTTGGCACTAGTCTTAGCTATAGAGTTTATCGTTTAATGGTATATAATTTGGTCGAATTTTCGTAAAAAATCAATAAAGCTCAATATATCCGTTATTATACAAGATATGAAAAAAATTTGTATATATTAATTATAGGGTGTCTTAAGCTACATCTTAAAAAATTATTTCTACAATCACAGGGTGGCCCATAAGTCGTTGGTGATACAAATTTTCTTTTTTTTTAAATCAAACACGCCTTATGTTGTTGAATTTTTGCATTTTCCATCGAAATATAATGCATGTTTGTAAGAAAAGAAATTCTGGATGCAGCAAGTACGTTATGGTAGCGAATTTTGATCAAATGCTTGATATTTGAATAGCCCAATTTTCTATTAACCTATAAGGTTGACCAAGATACGAGTTTTTCCGGGAACACTTTAAGTTTAATTTTGAAAATTTTTGTACATTTTCACACAAAGTTATTTTTATGAAACATGGCACATTGTTTTTACTATATAGGTTATACTGGTAACCAAAATTGAAGCCTCTTTTCTTAAAAAGAAAACACACATATTTGCAATATTTTTTCCTGTTTTCGTCTTTGAATTAATTTTAAAGTTATCTGATCAGATTTTGTAATTCCATTCATTGATTTTTGTTGCCCTTACTTGGTGAAACTTGTCCATACTACATACAGACTTGGAGACTAATTCTCTGGCCTTACTGTTGGTTTTCGTTGGTGAAGGACGTAGCCAGTGCGTAAGCTAACTGGAGCAAGTGGCCCTTACGAATTCTGGATGTTCTAGGATGTTCTTAAACGTTTCTGTGACTATAGTTTCGCTGCTTGAGAGCATTCTCAGACAGATCAAAATTGAATTAGTACAAAATCATGACAACTACAAATAAAGATCTGTTGCTATGTTATGATATGATGTTTGGATCAAAAAATTTATTAAAATGAAAATAAAAAATGAAACACAGATGACAGATGAGGCTGTCAAAATGTAATTCCAATATTTTAGTGACTTTTTTTTAAATCACAAATAAAAGATTAGCACTTTTAAGACTTTTCATGAAAGTTTAATAACAGCTGTTGTTGCCGCTAGTTGGTGACGCCGTTGCACAATTAACAGAAACGTAGATATTTGTGACAGTAGAAGAATTTGTTGTCTTTTCTATAACCGCACTCAACTTTTTACAGCATCCACAGGGAAAATTATTTTCTCTGTGAATAAAACATATAAAAGAAAATATGCAATTTAAATTCCCTCAATTTGAAAATTGTGCAAGGAGCACCTGTTTGATATGCAAAATATTAAGCCAATTGATCCTTCAATTGCAACTGTCAACTACGTAATGGCAAAATTTTTCGTCCTCATTCATCATGGTACCCATACAACCAATAAATTTGCTTAACTTTGTTTTGGCAAAAAATTTTACATTTTCTTGAATTAAGTCGGTAACGCCCCACGAAATATAAAAAAGTCTGGACGCAACAAGTGCGTTATGGAAGTGAATTTTCATAAAATTATTTTTAATATCAAATATGTATCTCTAATACAAGCCGGCATCAATCTGGTTACCGGTATAACCTACATAGGAGAAACACTGCAATTTTATCAAAATAACTACTTGTTTGTAAATGTACAACAATGTTTCGAAAATAAATTTAAAATTTTTCAGGGAAAAGTGGTTTCCTAGCGAACATACCTTATTGAAATTTGAAGCATTTAATGAAATTTCGCTACCAAAACGCACCTTTTACGTCTAGATTTTTTTCTTACAAAACATACATCACATTTCGTTAAAAATGCAAAAATGCAATAATATAAGGGTGTTCAAAAAAATTTTAGGTATCACCAACGACTTATGGGCCAGTCTGTGATGGTCAAAATAATTTTATAAGATGCAGCTCAAAAGGCCCTATAATTAACGTATACAACTTTTTCTCGTATCTTGAATAGTAACAATTATATTAATCCTTATCGTAAAAATGCGTTACCGTGTAAATATGTAAACATATAAAAACTGAAACTAAACACGGTTCTGGATTCTAGGGGGTCTAGTTTACGCTCATTTCAGCAATTCCTTTTAAAATTAAAAAGTCGCGGTCTCCTCATGAACGATTTTTTGCTACGAAAATCAGCTAAAAATTATAGACCATTCAACCATAAACTTAACTAAAACTACCGCCAAAGCATCAGACAAAAGGTATAAGTAAAATGAAATTTCTGGAAATAATTTAGTAAAATGAAGGACAATGGCGATTGAACCTAAAGCCTAAGGATTTGCAGAACACACTTCTTGTAAAATTTTCTCTAGATAATCCGTGTTTCTTTCAGGTTCTTTGCCTAAATGTTGTCAATTTTGACGTTTTAAATCGCGAATTTTTTTAAATGCCCATAAATTTTTGTCTTTAAACATACAGACCTAAATTTTGGTACATGGTTTACACTTCATAATACAAACACGCGTACCAAAATTGGTTGCCCTTACTTTGTTATGTCCCGAGTTATAATTTTTTTCAGAAAGAAGACAAGAAATTTTCCAGAAAAACCCTGTGTCGATTTTCCTTGCTAACGAGCCTATCAAAGCCACTTGCAAAAGGAAGGCACTCAAAAAATTTAATAAAAATCGGTCCATTATTTTTTGAGTTATCGGTTTATAACATATACAGAGCTTTCATTAATTCCCTAACCCCACGTCACCGCTTAAGTTAGGCAACCCGGCATACACGGTTGTACAACCGGAATTAATGAAATCCCTAAGATACCAGTGTTGTCTCATATTTCGTTTGGGATTTTATAAAAAATATAAAAATCATAATAAGGTGAAACAGTAAATGTCTTAAATGTATTTATTATTTACTATTTTTAACAGCAAGTCTGTTCATGTATTGTGTACTGTTATTGAATGTTAAAAAATTAATTAAAAACATAATAAAATATTACTCTTATTTTGTATAGATATCAACATTTTGTAATGTACGTAAACAAATTGAGGTCTGATTATTTAAACTTCTAATTTACGGTTTTAGGAATGTGTATTGTGTAACATGTAACAAATATGTACCTGTTTGGGCAGATTACCGACGAACAGATTTGGTAGGGCTTCGTTCCATGCGATGTCCAATAACGTCAACAACATAACCTTACCATACCTATACTTTTAACTTGCGTAAAAACACAATGAAAATGCTAATTTTGATAAAAACTTTATTTTTATTGTCCAACAGATAGAAAATTATTTGAAGAAGGTAAACACTGGTCGAACTTGGAAAATGCACAATATACATACAAAATAACCGTCAAAAATTTATTGAGCGCCAACTGTCACTTGTGCGGACGAGCCCTGAGGGAACAAAAAAAAAAAAAACTGTCACTTGTCAATTGATTTAGGGACCCTGGTCTAGTGGTTTTTTTGGTTACTTTTTGACTGATGTTCCACTAAGAGAAAGATAGAATACGGTCACGTGGGGTTCGAGAATTAATAAAAGCTCTGTAGATATATATATATATATATATATATATATATATATATATATATATATATATATATATATATATATATATATATATATATATATATATATATAAACTGAAACTGACCCCAGATATGGGTTCTAGGGGGCCCAGTTCGCGCTCATTTAAAGACATTCTTTTTTAGTTCAAAAGTTGGGATTTCCTCAGTAGTGATTTTTGTTAACCAAAAGGGGATTGTCGTTGGAAACGTTAATTGATGGTGAATCAAAAATGGATAAATATATAGGGGTTCCACTTGAGAAAAATGATGCGACACGTGCTCTACTGTGACAAATCACCCTGTATATTTGGGAATATTTTCGGAATATGCTCATTTGGGTATCGTATCAATTAATATTAAAAATATGCCGCCAAATCAGTTTTATATGAGAGTTATGGGACACTAATGAGCCACCCTGTGACGGGAGACATTTAGTAATCTACAGTGGCGCTAGTAATAGAGCAGGCTTCTTTTTGATTTGTTTTAAAAAAGTTCGGGACGCAGAAAGTGCGTTATGGTTGTGAATTTTCATTAAAGTGTTTTTAATAGCAAATATTTGTGTTTTTTTTTCAGAAAGCAGGCATCAAATTTGATTACCAGTATAACATATATAGTAAAAACAATATGCCATGTTTCATCAAAATAACTTTATTGTTTGAAAACGTACAAAAATTTCCGAAAGTAAACTTAAAATGTAACCAAAAAAATTTGTTTCTTGGTCAACCTTATAGGTTAATAGCAAATTGAGCTTTTCAAATATGAAGCATTTAATCAAAATTCGCTACCATAACGCACTTGCTGCGTCCAAAATTTCTTTACATACAAACATGCATTATATTTCGATGGAAAATGCAAAAACATAAGGCGTTTTCGACTAAAAAAAAAATTTGTATCACAAACGACTTAGGGGCCACCCTGTGATTGTAGAAACATTTTTTAAGATGTAGCTCAAGACACCCTATAATTAATGGATACAATTTTTTTTTCATATCTTGTAGAATAACGGATATATTGAGCTTTATTGATTTTTTCCGAAAATTCGACAAAAGTTATATACCATTAAACAATAAACTCTATAGCTAAGACTACTGCCAAGCATCAGAGAAAGGGTCTATTTGAAATGAATTTTCTGGAAACATTTTAGTAAAATGAAGGACAATGACGGTTGAAACTAAGACTTCAGGGTCTGTAATACATTTTTCTTGCGACATTTTCTTTCCATAGCCCGTATTAGACTCAGGTCCTTTTCCTAAATGTTGCGAATTTTGACGTAATAAATTGTCACTTTGACGTTTTGAGGAAAACCCCAAAGTATTTTTCTTTACATGCCCATAACTTTTTTGTCTTTTGACCTACAGCGCTAAATTTTGGTACGTAATTTACCTATAGCAACGTAAAACGATGTACCAAATTGGTTGCCCTTACTTTGTTATTTCCGGAGATATGAATTTTTCTAAAGAAAACACAAAATTTTCCGGGAAAACCTAGGCCGATTTTCCTGGATAACGAACTTATCCAAGCCACTTACAAAAGAAAGGTACTCACCAAATTTTGTTAAAATCGGCCCATTATTTTTTGAGTTCTCGGTGTGATACATACATATATATATATATATATATATATATATATATATATATATATATATATATATATATATATATATATATATATATATATATATATATATATATATAAACATATAAAAATCGAAACTGACCGCAGATATGTGTTATAGGCGGCCTAATTAGCGCTCATTTGAAGAAATTTTTTCGAAATTCAAAAGTCCGAATCTCCTCATTGGTGGATTTTTTTTAAAGAAAATTCACTAAAAATTAGAAAGTTACTTTGTGATGTTATAGAACAATCATTTTGCCGCAACAAGGAAAAGATGACTGCCAGCAACCAGTCATATTTTATTAAATGCACCATACGCGACCCATAATAACATCTCAAAACCATAAATATTTACGAAAGAGCAAACAATATTACAAAAGGATAATTTACATCGGTTACAAAACAAATTTATTCAACGAAAACTGTTGTTTGTTTTCGACAAAAGGCGAGGGTAGAGATATGTATACACACTCGGCCAAATTCCTGAATTTTAGGGAATAAGTAATATCAAACATCTAACAATAAGTACATCAGCTGGGAGTGAATAGGAAACAGGAGGGCTTCCCACTACAAGCGAATAAGATAAATTAATCCCAAGAGCATACTTGAAACTGATGTGAGTTTTGTTGTTTTATGTCCAGGCAGAAAAAAAAACAAAGCGCTTTACCCGGAAATTGAAGGCAAGCCGGAATATATTCTCCAAACATATTCTGGTGAGCTTCGCGCCTCTATGCCTACGTCAGGAGTCCGTGAAAATTATTTCACTCTTATCGTGGCAGAGCTTAGAGCATATTTTGTAAAGCACGAGATAAATAATTTAGCTTAATTTGGCTTCCATGGGTTTACATGCTATGTAGCGTGTTTTTATGTCTCCGGCCTAATTGTCGTACTTTTCTATTGATTCACTAACTGAAGAGGGCTGCCAAACTGATAATTAGATTAGATTTTATTGTGAGTGGGCTATTTCAGTCCCTCCACCGCGACCTTAGGTCTATTGTGGCTCACGTCTAATTATTTAGATTTCACCCTTTAATTCCAGCTCCCTGAGGGAGTCGATCTTTTCTTTAAGGTTAGAGTTTGTTTGGCAGGTGTACTGCCATCTGAGTGAAGTCGCTTCTCCACGTTTCGAAGCTGAAAGAGAGATAACGTCTCTCCGACATCTTCTGGACCCGGCATTCGTCAGTGTTTGCCTCGAGGCGGTATCATGAAGTCTCGCTCTCGAGTAGCATCTAATCTCCAGTTGTAATTCACCCCTAGAGATCTCAGCTCCCCCCAGGCTCTTCCAAACCTGACACTTAACATTGTTAAGACTCAAGGCAACATCCCATCGAGTCCCGCACCCGAGCATCACCCCAGCGAGGCCGTCCGTCCGTTTCGTAGCACACAGTATGGGCTCCAAACTCCGGGTGTTTACCACTTATCAGAAATCAAAGACGTCTGGACACACGACACACGCCGGGGTTCAATCCAGGGCGGTATTATCTGGAACCCCGCACCCAGTAACAACCAAGCGAGGCCAACTGCCAGTCTCTGAGGCCACAGGCCACAGTGGAGGCGCCAAACTCCGTATGCATATCACTCCCCAGAGATGTCTGCCTCCCCCTGGCCTCACCTGCACCAGATCTCCGCCAGTGTTTCATTGACTCGAGTCGGTATCATGAAGTCCCGCCCTCGAGCAGCATCCAGGCAAGGTCGTTAGCCTGTATCGATGCTCACAAAGTAGGCACAAGTCTCCAGGTGTAATCCACCCCTAGAGACCCCAGCCACCTCCGGGTTCGTCCAGGTCCAACACCTGTCAGCGTTAGCTTAAATTTCACCCAACACATCGAACTTCCGACAGGAGACGACACCTGCGAGATAAAACTTTGTTTGACAGATGTACTGCCATCTGAGCGAAGTCGCTTGCCCTTCTCAAAGCTCAAAGAGAGATCACCTCTCCCCGAGTTTGTCTGGGCTAGACACCCGTCAGTGTTTAACTCGGTGCAGTATCATAAAGTCCTGCATCCGAGCAGCATCCAAGTGAGGTCGTGAGGTCGTTTGTCCGTTTCGAAGCTCACAGAAGAGGCCTCAAACCTTAGCTTTATTCCACCCCTAAAGATCTCAGCTCTCCTCCGGGTTCGTCTATACCCGACACTCACCAGTGCTATACTCAAGGCAACATCCCATCGAGCCCTGCTCCCGAGCATCGCACAAGCGAGGCCGTCCGTCCGTTCCGAAGCACACAGTGGGGGCCCCAAACTCCGGGTGTTTACCACTCATCAGAGTTGTCAATCCCTTCCGACACCCGCCAGCACTCAACCCAAGGCGGCACCCATCTGGAACCTCGCTCCAGAGTAACAACCAAGCGTGGGCAACCATCCATTTCTAAGCCCAGAGTGGAGGCATCAAAATCCGGGTGTACATGACTCCCCAGAGATATCCGCCTCCCTCCAGGCCCACATGGACAAGACCCCCGCCAGTGTTTGATTCCAATTAGTCGCCTTTTACGACAGGCAGTAGTTACCTTGGGCTTATTCTTTTAGTTAGTCTCCGGACCCACAGGGGACAAAGTGATAATACTCTTCCAAGATTCACTAGGTAATGGTCCTGTATACGTATAGCCAATTTTCATTCCGGCCAGACTGTAACATTTAATGCCTAATTATTTAGCCCTGCGATTCTCAAACTGTGACCCAACCCCACAACCCCTCCCCCCCGGCCCCATCCCAGGGCGTGATAAAACCAAACGGGCGGAAGCGAGCATTAAGAGAAAAAAAAAACGAGAAAAAAATATTATTTAAAAAGTTTGGGACGCAGAAAATGCGTTGTAGTAGTGAATTTTCATAAGAACTGCACACTATTAGTAAGATATATTATTAAAACTAATTTATAAATTTGAATTGACCCTGGAGATTGGTTGTAGAGTCCTAGTTAGCGATTATTTGAAAAAATCTATATTTTATATGCAGCTAAAAAATTAAAATTTGGTCATAGATATAATATGTAAGTACTGCAAGTGTTTTACAAAAATTGTGTTACAAATTTCATTAAAGTTACAAAGTCACTATGTGAAAACTGGAACCTGTGATGAGCACTAATAAGTACACTTGGAGAACACCAAAATCACCACAACACATATTTCAGAGACCTTACGATCGTTTCGTTGACAATGTCAACATCTTCAGAGGAAGAAAATTCTAAACTAAAAAACTAGCTCCCGTGTATTTATATCGCGTCAAGGTAAACGAACTAGTCCGAAGTAAAATTGTCGTCCAAGAACGATCGTTTGTTTATTGTGTAGTGAAACTACGAAGGTCGAAGACCTACTTTTAATCTTCTGGTCGACAAATTTATGAACTCTTATCTAATATAGGTTTAAAGGAACCGAGTTATTTCTAGAAATTTACTATGTGGATATTGGATCATGCCTAAAAAGACATCTGGTGAGATAAACAACATAAACTCGACTGATCTTTTTTAAATAGAAAACTAAACCCGAGTGTTTGTCTCACCATGTTAACTCTAACAAAGGCTAAATAATTCAACTAAAATACTACATAAAAACTATATTTATATTGATTTTAATTCCTCGTGAAAGTATTTATATTGACTACATAGATACAAACAAAACGGTATTTAAGTCAAGACAAACGTAGAGATTAGTATATGTATAAACCGGTCGAGTTATTGAGAGTAATTTATTATTCTACCAGAAAAATTAGGAGTGTTTAAGCGGTCAAATGCAAAGTGAAAATAAAGGACTTGAAATTAAAGCTGCCGCACGATTCAATATAGTTTTGTTCTTAATAAACCTTAATATAAAAATACTTTCTAATGAATAAAGCATAGTTTGATGTCTAACATTTTTGACAAGTTTCAAATTTTCTTTGTCAATGTGGTGATTATTATCCCATATATGTTGTGCCACACATTATTTGTCCACCGTACCATATCGTAACTGTGCAAGATGTTCACGAAATCTGGTGGCTAGGTTTTACCTAGTTTTGCCCACGTATTTAAGATCGCAATCTTTGCAACTAATCTCATAAATACCTGACATTTAATTGACTTTGTCTTTGTCTTTTGTATTACCCAACACATTTTTTTAATTACTTCTCGTCGAAAAACTCTAATGTAAATCGGCTTTCGTAAAAATACTTTCCAAACCCTTTGTGATTTATGGTTCATAAGGTAAACACACAATTTTTTTCTCTATTCTATCCTTCCTAAATGTCGTGCATTCAGATATCATTTTTTTTTGTTCTGTGTTTGTTAACAAATTTATCTATTAAACCATCCGAGTAACCGTTATATCTCGCCACATTTTTTATGTATTTGAATTCTGTATTAAATATATTTTTAACTAACGGAAATTCAATCAATCTATTTACCAAGAAAGTCGTTTTTTGTGCAAACGTATGATGTGAGTCGTTAGGAATATAACTAATACTATCAGTTTCCTTCCTATAGACATCGAATTCAAGCGAGCCATTATTTTTATTTTTAATAACTAGTACATCTAGGAAAGAAAGTTTATTATTAGTTTAATAGAAATCTACAATAAACTTTCTTTCCTTAGATAAAATATGTAAGTACTGCAAGTGTCTTTAAAAAAATTGTGTTACAAATTTTAGGTTACAAAACTTTTCAGATTTTTTTTTAAATTATTTACAAAGGGAATGTAGCTGTCAAATTATAAATATGGCAGATATTTTTCCTGGTTAATTGCTTGGATGGTTTTGTTTCAGTCAACCCATCCCGTTTTTGCAAACAATAAACAATAGAAAAGGTTTTTTAAAACTAATTTTGTAGTTATCCGCGAAGCTCATTATGTAATTTTTCTTTAATTTAGTACCCATGGTACGTTTACATAGGTGTTACTAAGGTTTAAGATTGAAGATTCTAGTTTAATGGGAGATTTATTGAGCTATCAGATTTAAAAAAAAATTACGAAAATTTTTACCATAACATATGTGCTGCGCCCAGACCGTTTCCAACACTTATTTACGTTTTGTGTATCCATACTTTTTGAAAATGATAAAATATTGCAACCTACTATGTAAGACTGACAAACAAGGCAACCTCAAAATAATTTTTGGAAAATTTATATCAGATATGTGTAACAAATATACCGTGTGTCATTTACTAAGTGTGTCATGTAAATATGCCATAATTATGTGCTTTTATGTAAAATCACCATTACACGAAAATGATCAATTTTAGGTATAAGTAATGCTACTAGAGTTTGAAGGGCAATTACAAAATGCATTCATTGAAGGCATAATATACAGGGTGTTCTATTTGAAATAAGCGAGTTATCACATTCTTAACTTCTAGTAATATGTAAGCAAGTTAATACTTGCTTCCATAATTCTATAGATGACCTGGCCTGACCTGACCTGACCTGACCTAATCTGAACTGACCTGACCTGACATATTCTGATATCATATAATAATCTATATGACATCTGAATATGTCAGGCACCATATGACTTTCTTTTATTGTTCCATAACACAATTATGCAAGATACTTCTTACATCTGATTTTTATAGGTCTTGTGCTTAATTCGACACTTAGGAGTTTTTATCCATAATTTTATATCACTGTTATCTCAGATACTATCTCGGTATTTTTTTTCTCCAAAGCTGTATATAAAGTTGTTTTTTAGTTACACGTAAGTCTAACTCTGCCAAGGAAGAGAACGATAGCTTTCTGAAGGTCAAAAAGAAGTGGGGGTTCCTTTTGTCAGGCAAGCCTTTATTTATTTATTTATGGTACGGCGAGCAATATCTACACAATCACAATTTTGGCAGAAGTATTATTTTTTCGGACGAATCCACTTTCACCACTAATGGGGTGGTAAATTCCCAAAATGCACGGCATTGGTCTAGGGAGAATCCAAATTATAGAGTCAATTGCAGAAGACAATGCCATAAAAAAGTAAACGTGTGGTGTGCTATTTCTCACACTGGGATAATTGGGCCATATTTTTTTGAGCGGAATATGAACCAGTACAGTTATCTGGAAATTCTGGAAAATATTCTTCAAGACCACTTGCATAACATGTCACTAGAAGATAGACAAACAGCATACTTTTAGCATGACGGTCACCCACCACATGCAACAGGAATCGTTCGAAAATGGTTAGATCGTGAATTTCCTGGGCGGTGGATTGGGTTAATACATTGGCCTCGCAGAAGTCCCGATCTTACCTTAATGGACTTTCATTTATGGGGCTATCTCAAACACATAGTCTACGCGGCTCCATTAAACAACGATCTCGATTTCTTAAAACTAAGGTTGAGAGAGGCAATTGACGGTATTCCAATTCAACATATTTAAAATGCCTAAAAAGCATTTACTAAACGGACTGAGTTATGTGTATCGGTTGGTGGCAGCACATTCGAATAATTTCTTTATTTCTCGTTGTTCGTTTTGATTTTTGTTAGCGATAAGCGTTTGGTATTTTACTAATAAATTATTATTTAACATTGCATGGTTACTTACTTTGCGCACCTGCGTTCAGAAAACCACAGGTAAAAAGCTCCATGTTGATAGGGAAAAAATGTTAATAATTTACTTGAAAATTCAAAGTAGGATGATCTGGCTAGCCTGTCATAAATTTTTATTCTAAACAGGTTTTGTTAATAACTTTTTGTAACTAACATACCATTTTAATAAGACATCGATGATCACTATAAGTATAACATTAACCAAGAAATTTCAGTGGGGTATTAGTAATGATAATATAAGTAGGCATGTGAAATTTTAATACTTTTCTAACATTGTCGAAAAAACAAGTCAGATTTTGATTGTACAAATAAATTTGTCTACACCGACAAACTAAACAATCTTCTCTTTATTTTTCCTTACTACAACTAATTAGACAGAAGCATGGCAGAGATTTCGGTCACGTTTTCTGACACGTAACTGGCGAGTATGCATAGAGATAGTCTTCTGGGAGCTGGCTCGTTCTGCTAATCCGATTTATTCGCGAATTGGACACGCCAATAGACCTGTCATAATGAACGTGTGTACTTTGCATCGTAATCACACTATGTAATATTATCAGCATTTGTATGCAAATCTGCATTTGACATTTGGATAGGGAGTTGACTAGGCAAAAGTAAATTTGGTTTGTGACATTCCGTAATTACTAATGGACACCAATTACCTATTCATATTGTTTGGACAGAGACGGTGCTTGTGTTTCTCTAGAATATGAAGTGTGATGTTTGGTAAATGGAATATTAATGGTCTAGTACCTTTACTGGATGTAACGAAAGAGAGTCGACAACTTATTCATAATATACACACAGGGCTTATTCTGAACTGAATGTACAAAATGTACATAACGTAACCATATGTGCAATACGCACAGGTGATCACAAAAAACGTGAATTTTTGTGATTCAAAGTCGTCGTTACTGGTATCGAAATATGGAGAGTCAATTTTTGCCCAAATAGTAGTTTGTAGTTCATACATATATACAGTCGGTACGATATTTGTTAAGACATAATTTCATGAAGACCCCGGCGTTACTATCTTGGAATTAACCGCATTCGACACCCGAGGTTGTACAAAAGAAATTAGAAGCGTGTCTTTTCCAGTTAGAAAGACGTGTTCCTTCGCAAGTGGAACATCCTGTGCATTTTCAATTATTTATTGTTAAAATAAATCAATAGAGATGAAAAATAAAAGAAATGAATTTAATTCAATGAGTATCTTGTTGTGTGTGTGTGTGTTTGTTTTATTTAACGTCAGCCTATTTCCGCGACTATGGCCAACCACCGACGCCAGGGAGCAGTTTCACCTAACTATCCTGGAAATTTTGCCGAACCCCTGACTTTCTGTAAGGAGGGCAAGGATCTTTAACGTGCCCAATATCGCATGGACACGGGACCGACGGATTTATGCCCCCTCCGATGGGCGAAACGCGCACAAATTCAACTTGCTTAAACACATTGACGCAACTTTACTTGATGTTAATGTTACAGTATGTACTAAAAAGGTGAAAGGAGAACCCTGGGATCGAACCTAGTACCCTTCGGTTCAGAGGCACACGTTCTTGCCACTGAAACACCGAGGCTCTGAGTATCGTGTTTAACGTGTATAATTATTGTGAGGCAACTTTTCGATTAAATGATTTAGAAAACTAATCAAATTAGGGGCAGAGGTAGGTTACTTAAATACATGCTTCTTTGCTTATTCCTTTTTACCACGGTGTTTATAATTGTTTTATCTTTTAGTTTATTTATGATTTTTACTCTACTGCACTGTAAAAGAAATAAAAATTTAGGGACGCAGCAAGTGCGGTATAGTAGTGAATTTTCATAATAATTGTACACTATTAGTAAGATATATTATTTCATTGATTGTTGTTGCCCTTACTTGGTGAAACTTGTCCATACTACATACAGACTTGGATACTACTGCTCTGGCTTCACTGTTTGTTTTCATTTTTATAGGTGAAGGACGTAGCCAGCGCGTAAGCTAACCGGAGCAAGTGGCCCTTACGAATTCTGGATGTTCTTCAAAGTTTCTGTGACTATAGTTTCGCTGCTTGACAGCGTTCTCAGACAGATAAAAATTGAATTAGTACTAAATGATGACAACTACAAATAAAGATCTGTTGATATGTTATGATATGATGTTTTGATCAAAAAACTTTTATCAAATTGAAAATAAAATGAAACACAGATGACAGATGAGGCTTTCAAAATGTCTATGTGATGTATGTCAATATTTAACATAAAAATAGAACTAGCCTATAATAACTATGATAACAGTTACAACAATAAAATAACTAAACAATAGCAGTATAAAAGCAGTCTCTATACAACGAAAATATCGACATACATCAACCCATTATCTTATTACAACTTTTTTGAAAGAATAGTTAAATTTATTTTCTTGATTTATTTAATTAGAAAGAAGAATATTCAATAAGACAACAGATACGTTTCGATAACTTATTCTGGAACAATTTCAGAAAACATTTCAAAAATTTTAAATACCTGTACAAATACAAAGTAAGCTTTTAGATCTTACAACACGACGCGTGATTTGCTATTTAACGCGAAAGAAAAATCATGTTTTCTGACAAAAGCTGGAGATTATAAATTAGCTTGTACACATTGTAACGCAATCTGCATAGGTCAAACTTCTAGAAATTTTAACACCCGATACTAAGAACATATTTCTGCATTTAGAAATAACCACGCTGACAAATCAACATTTGCAAAACATATTATTGATACTGAACCTAGACCTACAGTAAATAACTGCATACAACCACAACATTTTTATGATGGCAAACGTAAACTAGACTTTTTTGAAGCTTTATAAATCAAAAACCACACGCACGACAATAGCTACCTTGTTTTAAACGAGCAATCTGATTTATTGAATTCCCTTTTCTTGGATATTCTTCTTTCTAATTAAATAAATCTAGAAAATAAATTTAACTAATCTTTCAAAAAAGTTGTAATAAGATAACGAGTCGATATATGTCGATATTTTCGTTGTACAGAGACTGCTTTTATAATGTTATTGTTTATTTATTTTATTGTTGTAACTGTTATCATAGTTATTATAGGCTAGTTCTATTTTTATGTTAAATATCGACATACATCACATAGACATTTTGAAAGCACCATCTGTCATCTGTGTTTCATTTTATTTTCAATTTGATAAAAAAATTTTGATTAAAACATCATATCATAACATAGCAACAGATCTTTATTTGTAGTTGTCATGATTTCGTACTAATTCAATTTTTATCTATCTGAGAATGCTGTCGAACAGCGAAACTAGTCACAGAAACGTTGAAGAACATCCTAGTAAGATATATTATTAAAACTAATTCTTTAAATTTAAATGGACCTTGAAGATCGGTTTTAGAGTCTCAGTTAGTGATTATGTGAAAAAATTTATATTTTATATGGAGCTAAAAAATTAAAATTTGGCCTTAGAGATAATTTGTAAGTACTGCAAGTGTCTTTGATAAAATTGTGTTACAAATTTCAGGTTACAAAAGTTTTTCAGAAAAAAAATAATTATTTACAAAGGGAATGTAGCTGTCAAATTATAAATATGGCAGATATTTTTCCTTGTTAATTGCTTGGAAAGTTTTGTTTCAGTCAACCCATCCAGTTTTTGCAAATTATAAACAACAGAAAAGGTTTTTTAAAACCAATTTTGTAGTTATCCGCGAAGCTCATTATGTTATGTTTCTTTAATATGGTACCCACGGTGCGTTTGCATAGGTGTTAGTATGGTTTAAGGTTGACGATTCTAGCTTAATGGGAAATTTATTGAGCTATCGGATCTGAAATATTTCTACGAAAATTTTCTACCATAACATACTTGCTGGACCCAGACTCTTTCCAACACTTATTCACGGTTTCTGTATCCATACTTTTGAAAATGATAAAATATTGCAGCTTACTATGTAAGACTGACAAACAAGGCAACCTCAATACCATTTTTGGAAAAATATTTTAAAAAATGAAATGAGATAACAATTTAAACATAATTTGAAAATATTGGTTCGCTGCTTCGTCGTGGGCGTTCTCTTTTCCCTCATGCATGCCTACAATTACCCTCAATGCATAAACAAGAACAATGTAAACAAGAAAAATTCCTTTGGGGCAACCCCTAAGAATGTTGCGGGACCTGCGGTAAATATATATAGAGGATCTGCGCGCGGTAAACAGGATTTTAAGGAGGTATAGCTGCAAAATGGGATAAACGCAGCTTAAAGAGGTCCAACTAAGCTGTTTCTTACCCACTTTCCGCTGACATTTTTATATTCTTCTCCGCCCAGCACCCCTATCCACTTTTGGTCCCGTAACTTTCTTGTGGACTATTTGCAAAAAATTCTTTTTGTGGGTTGGGCATCCAGAAGGGGTTCTAACCATATTTCTGCAAAGATTATTCTAAACACCTGCCATGTGCTAATCTGCAAATTTACCGAAAATTTATTTTTTATTTTTTAAACGGAATGCATCTATGAAATTATAGGTGGCAGATAAGTATTTTTCCATATTAATCGCTTGAATGATTGGGTTTAATCAACTCAATCAAACCAGTTTCTGCAAACAAAATAACAAAAAAGTTTTTAATTAATAAATTTGTAATTATCTGTGAAGCTTATTGTGTTATTTTTTTAATTTAGTATCCACGCTGCTTATATACAGGTTTTACTACGTATTGAAACTGAAGATTCTAGTTTAGTGGGAAATTGGGTTATTAACATTTGAAATATTTTTATGAAAATTCGCTACCATAACGCACTTGAACTCTTTTCAACACTTATTTACTATATTTGTATCCATACTTTTTGA
The DNA here is from genome assembly GCA_964006375.1 of Tillus elongatus. Taxonomy (NCBI): domain Eukaryota; kingdom Metazoa; phylum Arthropoda; class Insecta; order Coleoptera; family Cleridae; genus Tillus; species Tillus elongatus. The sequence goes on from OZ023265.1 coordinate 31,232,960, forward strand.
AAATGAAATAAATATAAACAATACAAAATTTTAAAATAAAAATGTTAATAATTTAACCTAACCATATATTTATATAATTTTAACTAGGCATATATGTACTTTGTAATACCTACCTGGATGTTATAAGTACTTACTGTATTAGTCTGAGGTAGGTATATTTCTTCCCAACATAATTTAGTTCACTTTGGTAATACCTACCAGTGTATTCTGATAGGTATTGTCAGGTGATACATACCACATCTACAATCTACATGCCGTTTACCTATCACTTATTTGTTTCATTGGATGTGACAATCATAATATATTACTGTAGTTATATTTGCTAATGTTAAGTTAAAATTAAAAGTTGGGTTACTATTTACCTACTATTTGTATTAGAATATAGGAACCTACTATATACAGACTTGGAGACTACTTCTCTGGCTTCACTGTTGTGTTAGATGTTCTCGGATGTTGTTCAACGTTTCTGTGATTAGTTTCGCTGCTTGACAGCATTCTTAGACAGATTAAAATTGAATTACTACGAAATCATGACAACTACAAACAAATATCTGTTGCTATGTTATGATATGATGTTTTTATAAAAAATTCATCAAATTTAAAATAAAATGAAATGAAACACGTGATGTATGTCAATATTTAACATAGAAATAGAACTAGCGTATAATAACAGTTATAACAATAAAATAACTAAACAATAACAAGCTTTTTCTTTCGCGTTAAATAGCAAATCACGCGTCGTGTTGTACGACTTAAAAGCTACCTTGGTATTTGTACAGGTATTTAAAATTTTTGAAACGTTTTCTGAAATGATACCAAAATAAGTTATCGAAACGTACCTGTTGTCTTTTTTGTCTCTAATATTTGGATAAATTAAATTAATCGCTAATTTGTATTCTTTTCTCTCGATCATTTTATCTATTATTTTGACAGAGTAGCCATTATTAAATCCTGTTTGCTTAATTATTGAAATTTATTTTCCAAAATTGTTTTGTGACATAGGTATAGAAAATGCACGATGTATCATAGAATGATAGGCTGACAGCTTTTGTGAAAAATGGTGACATGAGTCGTATGGTATGGTTGTGTCAGTGTACGTTGGTTTCCTATATATTGAAAAGTCAAATGAATTATTTTCTAACTTCCTAATCGTCAAGTCTAAAAAATTTATACAACTGTTAGCTTTTTCTTCTAAAGTAAACCTAATATTTGTGTGAAAGTTATTAATAAAATTAAAAAACTTATTTAATTCTGTATGGATACCTTAAAAACATGCTAAAATATCATTTACGTATCTGTACCAAAAGACAATACTCTGCGAAAGTTCTGAAGTTAAAGAAAAATCTTGACAAAAGCTGGAGTCTACAAATTAGCTTGTACACATTGTAGTGCAATCTACATAGGGCAAACCTCTAAAAATTTTAACACCCGATACAAGAAACATATTTCTGCATTTATAAATAACCACGCTGACAAATCTACATTTACAAAACATATTAATGATACGGAACATAAACCTACAGTAAATAACCGCATACATCCACTACATTTTTGTATTGACAAACGTAATCTAGACTTTTTTGAAGCTTTGGAAGTAAAAAAGCACACACACGACAATAGCTACCTTGTTTTAAATGAGCAAACTGATTTAATGAAATCCCATTTCTTGGATACTCTTCTTTCTAATTAAATAAGTAAAGGAAAATAAATTGAACTATTCTTTCAAAAAAGTTGTAATAAGATAATGAGTTGATGTATGTCGATACTTTCGTTGTATAGACACTGCTTTATTACTGTTATTGTTTAGTTATTTTATTGTTGTAACTGTTATTATAGTTATTATACTCTAGTTCTATTTTTATGTTAAATATTGACATACATCACGTAGACATTTTGAAATCCTCATCCGTCATCTGTGTTTCATTTCATTTTATTTTAAATTTGATGAATTTTTTGATCAAAACATCATATCATAACATAGCAACAGATCTTTATTTATAGTTGTCATGATTTCGTACTAATTCAATTTTAATCTATCTGAGAATGCTGTCAAGCAGCGAAACTAGTCACAGAAACGTTGAGCAACATATGAGAACATCTAACCCAACAGTGAAGCCAGAGAAGTAGTCTCCAAGTCTGTATATAGTATTGACCAGTTTCACCAAGTAAGGGCAACCACAATCAATGAATATAGTAACCTAATTGTTTTAGTGAATTTTCTTTAAAAAAAAGCACTAATGAGGAGACTTTTGAATTATGAAAAAGTTTCTTCAAATGACCGCGAACTGGACCTCCTAGAACCCATATCCAAGGTCAGTTTAAATTTTTATACGTTTATATATATATATATATATATATATATATATATATATATATATATATATATATATATATATATATATATATATTTATATATATATATATATATATATATATATATATATATATATATATATATTATCGATAACTCAAAACAAAAATTAATGGTCCGGTTTTGATAAAATTTGGCAAGTACCTTCTTTTTTTAAGTGGCTTGGATTTTGGTTTCCTTTCGCCATCAATTTGATGATCTCGGAAAATAACAAAGCTATGAAAACCAAATTTGGTGCCTAGATTAACCTTATGTTAAGTAAATGATATGCCAAAATTTTGATATCTATGTTGGAAAAAAAGATTTTAAGCATTTAATTGAAAAAAAGTTCTATGGTACTTCATTACCATAACGTACTTGCTGCGTCCAGACTTTTTTTATTAATTGCTAGCTCTTCTTTATCTGTTACAAAACTGACTGCAAAAGCCCGAAAAAGAATCTATGGGTTTTAGTACCGCCTGAAAAGTGGCCAAGAGATCTGACTTCTAGGGACTTATTCTCGCAGTCTTAAAAGATGTTTACCCTTTACTAGTGAACTTTCTGATAAAAAGTTGCTAAATCAAACGTTATTTTTGATTAAATGAAGCTAATTTCGTTACCAAAGCTCTCACCAGATCTGCAAACCTGGTGGGTATACGTAAGGGTTCTAAACAGTTTCCATAAAATTTACATGGTGAATGCTTTTTTCGGATGTATAATTTGTTTCACGGGGTAGTAAACCTAGGTAGCACACGTTGTGGTGGATTTGAATCAAATTTTGACCCAGTCACTTAAGTTATGTTAAGTTCTGCCAACAGGTAGGGCGAAATTTATTTAACGTTTTCAGAATCCAAATTATTAAGCATAAAACAGCGGCGATGTATGATACAAGCTCAGCTTATTACACTATCAACACCTTAAACGCTTTCATAAAAAAGTTATGAAAGACTTCCTGTAATTTTATAGTGGTAAGTTGATTAAGTTCCTAGACCACGGAGCGACAGAAAACGTGACAGTTATGTCCATGCCGTTTCTGGATAACTAGCCAAAGTTATACGCTAACCGTGGAAGCAACTTCAGTATATCAGGTGTGCATGTGTGTGTCATAACGGCGCGGGAGCTTTAGACGAGCTTTTCAATGAGCACTAATGTTCCATGGGACTTTCAGTTGAATAAGTTCCCTGAATGGACGCATAAATCGAAAGAAAATATGTCGCGGAAGTGACAAACTTTCCGTAATATATGACACACTTCGAAAGTGATGCTTTTGTGTGATATTCATTGGAATTACAGGTTTATTAGCACATGGAATTTATTGGGCGGACTGTGAAAGATGTAGGTACTGTAGACAGCTTTTTCTAAGTTAGTAGTCAATTTTAAATTAAGGTCTTAAATTAAAATACTTTCAGTGGTTTTGCTACAGAAATACATTAAGGTTATAGTTCACAATCAACTCTTTTTATTTTTCCCTCGTAATGTCTCTTTTCTCTCTCTCTCTCTCTCTCTCTCTATTTATAAACAATATCCTGGGAAAATGGCCATCCTCATATTAGTAGTGAATTTTCTTAAAAAAAAAAGAATTCACTAATGAGGAGATCCCGACTTTTGAATTTTGAAAAAACCTCTTCAAATGAGCGGGAACTAGGACCCATAGAACCTATACCCCGGGGTCAGTTTGAAATTTTATATAATAACAAAGTAAAGGAAACCAAATTTGGTAGACCTGGTTATATTAAAAAGAGAGCTATGTACCAAAATTTAGGTCTGTAAGTTTAAAGACAAAAAAGTTATAAGCATTTAAAGAAAAAGATTTGGTATTTTCTTCAAAACGCCAAAGTCGGAATTTGAAACGTCAAAATTGGCAATATTTAGGCCAAGAACCCAAAACGAATCCGGGTTATGTAAAGAAAATGTCACAAGAAGAGTGTTGTGCAAACCCTTAAGTTTCAGCTTCAACCGTGATTGTCTTTCATTCTAGTAAAATGTTTCCAGAAAATTCATTTCAAATAGACTCTTCTCTGATTCTTTGACAGTAGTTTTAGTTAAGTTTATGGTTTCTAATTATAGTCTACACGTTTTAGCTAATTTTCGTAGATAAAATTCGTTAATGAGGAGACCGCGACTTTTGATTTTTAAAAAGATTGTTTCAAATGAATGCAAACTAGGTCCACTAGAACTTATCTGTTGACATAAATACAGGGTGGCGCATTTCTGCAGTAAAGCTAAATATAGTTGTTATACAAGATACGAGAAAAAAATTGTATACGTTAATTATAGGGTATCTTGGGCTGCATCTTATAAAATTGTTTTGACAATCACAGGTGACCCATAAGTCGTTGGTGATACAAATTTTTTTCGAACACCCTTATATTATTGCTTTTTTTTATCGAAATATGATGCATGTTTGTAATAAAAAAATCGGGACGCAGTAAGTGCATTTTGGTGGCGAATTTTCATTAAATGCTTCAAATTTCATTAACTCAATTTGCTATTAACCTAAGGTTCGTTGGCTACGAAAACCATTTTCTCGGAAACATTTTAAATTTGTTTTTGGAAAATTTTTGTACATTTTAAAAACAATAAGTTATTTTGACAAAACATGGTACATCGTTTCTATATATATATATATATATATATATATATATATATATATATATATATATATATATATATATATATATATATATATATATATATATATATAGGTTATACCGGTAACCAAATTGATTCCTGCTTGCGCTAAAGAGACATATTTGCTATTAAAAACATTATTATGAAATTGCACTACCATAACGCATTTGCTGCGTCCAGAATTTTTAGAATAGCACTTATGTTTAATATGAATGACCTAGAAATAAATTAAGAAGTAATCACCTCTTAAGGTCAAGTCGTTTTCAATACATTTTAGAATTGTGCTGCAACCATTGTGCTATATCTGCAAGTTGTATTGGATCGCATTATTTATGTTTATGCTCCTTTGGAGCCATATAATTAGTGAGTTTGCATTAAGAAAATTCACTAGTAAATAGGTATCGGCAGTGAGAGTTTCGGAAATGTTCTTCAAATGAGCACGAATTATATATATATATATATATATATATATATATATATATATATATATATATATATATATATATATATATATATATATATATATATATATATATATATATATATATTGCTATGGTATTCTACCTTTTTTATTTAAGTTTTATAATATAATATGAGTTTTATAACAATGCCACACAATTGTGTAACAATTGAAATGTTATTATAGCAATTCAAATGGTTTTTATACGTTATATTTGACTTATTGTATATTTTGTTAAATTTTATAGTATATATTTACTTTTAATATACTTCTTAAGTTTGATATATTTATTTTTAGGATCACCCTGTGTATATATTTAGTTTATAATTTATTTTAAGGCGAGAATATGTTTAATCTTATTGTGGTTTATTTTATATGTAGATAATAATTTAATTTGACTTTAAGAATAATACTTATAACTTGCCCTCAATATCTATGCTCACCTATGTAAATTCTGTGTTTGATTTTGTATCATGACATGTATTGCTGGAGGTATATTCTTTACCACTGTTATAGCACTAATAAATAAATATATATATATATATATATATATATATATATATATATATATATATATATATATATATATATATATATATATATGTAAATTATACCTGCGCTTTACTTATTTTCCCTTCCAGCTGCTCAGCAGTATTCACTCTCTCTCTCAGTTAGTCGGTTCTAGTTGCTAAATGATGTAAAATAACAATAATTCCTATATTTAAAATAAATGACCTCAAATAATATATGTCAAGGAATTTTATAAATTTAACAAAGATTTTTATTATCGATTGTTTGTAAAAGTTTATATTGAAATTGAAATTCTAGAATTCCCTTACTACTGGATCCTCTATTGTTAAAATTAATAAGAAATTTATTTAAAATTTAAGTGACATGATTTAAGCAGTGTTTGAATTTTATAAAATGGCCACTTGTTTCTACAGTTCTGGCTTTGACACCAGATACGTTTTCTCTGAATTTACTTGTGAAATACAATGGGAGTTATATTTAAATTCTGTTAAATTAATGATTTCTGCTTTCAATATTTATATTCCCATAAGAAATGGATGGTTTATATAGATTTCTGCACAGATGAAACTTGCTTTTATTGACGTTTGTGTTAATGGTAATTATTATGGTACCTGATGGAGTCTGCTGATCGTTCGACTGGTAATACTTTGGTATGTATTACCAATATATTGGTTTCTCTTCGTGCTCGTATGGTTTAAATCATCTACTGGGTGTTGGTTGACTTCCTAGACACACCGAACACTACTTTGCGGATAATTTACTTCAAATTTTCTTGCGTACCCTCGATGTGTATGTACACGTTGCAGATTACTGCCACCAAACAGCATTTCGTTATTTTCCGTAGCCGCTATGTTAGTAATTCACATTCAACTTCCTGTTTGATGGTATTCAGTCTCGTTCGTGGAATAAGGTGATTCCTAAGTATGACACGATACTGATGCGCTACTCTGTGTTGAGTCACCTGTATGTGTGGGTACATTTTGAGAAATCTGGTGTGAAGTTGTTGCCTATATCCAGTCGTCTGAAGTCTAAGTTGTGTTACTTTGTAGTAAATTGGCATAATTATTTCGTTCATATCCACAGTCCATTTCATGCGCCGTCTTGGTAATCCCATCTGGGTGAGAGCTGGCTGATTTTCCTGCGCAGCATTCTCAGTGTGTAGAGCTCTTGATCTGACTTGGCTCCCTTGTTGTTGATTTTGGCTGTAATTTCTTGCATGAAAGGGGCCTGCCTCATCAGCTCCCTGCCACAGACGTCCCGCATGCTGTCATGTCCAGCGCCGGCTCTAGACATACCATGGCGAACCCCAGGTATCGGCATTTTCCCAGGCTTTGGTTTTGATCCATTTCATTGGGTGTGCCACCAATTAACCCTGGTGGTCCAGGTAGGGATGGAGGAATAAGCAAGGTAAGATGGTTAAGGGAAAAGAGGAGAAACAGGACAGCGGACAGCTGGAGTCGCTGGCTATACCGTCTGCGCGGTTACGAGTAACTTTCATGTTGCAATTTTATAACCTCCAACCCATAGCTAGTCCATCCCGGCAAAAGATACCAAGCAAACCTTTCAAGGTAGTTTGGATTTTCAGGTAGGTAGGGTTTCAGGGCCTCTAAAAACGATTTAACATGAAGTAGCTATAGTAACTGAGACTTAAAGTAGGTACTTACCCGTTAGAGGTGGCTTATTAGAATGAGCTCGGCACACTCATGAGAATCTTTTCATTGGGTGGCTTGGAGAATTTTCTAGAACTTTTACAGGCAAATATTATCTGCTCAAAAGGCTGCTTCCTTGGTGGTTCAGCAACTTCATAAATTTTTTCTACTGAACGCAGTACAACCATCGGCCAGACAGACATGTGACCCTAACCAGAGGCCCTTACAGGGTGCTACCGTCCGAGCCAGATGGACCCTGGTTGGGACCGACAATGGCGGAGTTTTATTATTATTATTAGTATTACTATTGTTGTTGTTATTATTAATATTTTCAATATTATTAATATTATTATTATACAACTAAGGATGTCAGTGTATATTTAGTTTACTCAAATGTTTGTAAAGGTGTTATAATATTTTTTTCAATAGATTTAGAATATTTATAACATTTACGTTTTCTATTGTTAGATTTATATTGGATCAAGGGCTGTACTTCCCTAAAAGCGTAATAAATATTCATATACTCTGATAATAGAATATGCAAAATTAAATTTAAATATCATTTTATGATGTTAAATGACAGGCGCCCCAATAAATGATTTCATTATTAAACTTGACCCGTTTATGAAATTTGCTATATAATATACGAAGCATATATAAAATTAAATTATAAACTTTACAATATAATTAATGTTATCAAATTCTCGCGGTATTCAGATCGTAAATAATTGAATAACTTGGATGGTTTTGTTAGTCGATAGCCGGCAATGTATGTTAAATTAGTTAAGTTTTATCAAAATAACTCCAGCCCGATTATGTTTTAGTTAAATTGGGAAATCATGTCTAATAATTTGGTATTTACTCATACTTTGGTTTCACACCCCTCCAGTACTCAGTTAACTAGTGCCCGTTACTAATAAAGGTGACAAATAGAATCGTTTTATGCTACTACATAAAACTCAGCATTTTGTGCCTTTAATTTGTGTATTTTCCAACTATATAAAAAATATGTTCAACATAATTTATAAAGCTGTGCATCTAAATGTTGATCTAAATTCAGTACTGGAAGCATTAGCAACCTTTCGATGGTACTTGGTACCGATGAGCTACAAAGTTACACAGTAAAATGACACAGTGAGATAGCAACTACGAAATGGAGGTTTCATTTTTCTGGCACATCCACCTTTTACAACCATACGAGCACAATTTCGACCTCTTATATATAAGAACTTTCGCCATCTCTGACATACCCGAACTCCTACCTAGAATGTCCATAACGTCCAACACTTTTTTAACTTCAGTTACCTTACTTACCCCGTTTGCTTAAAAATAACCGCTACTTGTTAAAAAAATCTGGAATACTGTTCAATCAGAAGTTAAAAATCACTTTTGAATATACTTAATATGTCAGAATTATAATCTCGAATCATTCCTCCTGTTGATAAATTTGCGACAATGTTTATTTTGGTAACTCAACGCGCCGTTGGCAGGAAATCTACAGGTACACCAGAGATTCACGTCGCCGTACAGTTGAGCCGAACAATTTCATCCTCGACGCCCTACTCTTGCATATAAGACATGCCCGGCACTAGAGGAAAATGTATAAAAGGAGACCTCCGGTATAACTCCGACAGAGGTCACGATCGTTCCGACTCAGTAGTGGCGATATTCGTTCAGTGCTCCGACACGCAGCGGCAGTCGTTTAGCCGTCAGTGGCGAGTCAGTTCCCTCTCCATGCAGAGGTCCGTGAACAGCCAGCAGAGCCAGCTTTAGTTCACCATGCAGCCGGTGCCGAGGTGAGACTCCGCCTACTTTGTTTCGGGTAAAGTGTCCTATACACGGTACTCGCAACAAACGTTGGGTCGTGAGCAACGATTTGGTGGTTGGTTTCACCGCAGACGTTACTGCCGTTTTCACGGCGGTGCGTCTATTAATAGGTTACCGACCGTAGACTTCACGGTCGTTCTTTCTCGTCTCTTTTGGACCCCGTATTCGCCCTGTCCTGGTTAACGTTGCTGGACACCCTAAAGTGATTAAACCACCTCCTTCGGGTATATCCCGGTGGAGGGGTATTACGAACCCCCTGCATCTGCCCATAGCCATAATTGACATGGCTACCATAGATAGACTCCCCAAGCGGCTCCGGGAGCTTATCGAACCTTTCCAATCCCTCTCCCCGGGCCTTAAGGCGGCTTTTATAACCGCTTTAACGGCTGGAACACCACTGTCTCCGATCCCACCCACAATGCCCGCTTCCATTCCCGCTGCTCAGCCTGAGCGGGCCGGCCCTTCCCAGCCTGCCGCGAAAGCTGAAAAGCGCAAGGCTTCTCCATCTCCTGGAAACAGGAAAAACCGTCATCAGAGGGTCCCATCCGATGACGAATCTATGTCTTGCGAGTCTGACTTCGAGGCAAGCCAAGACCCGAAGCGGACCGCAAGTACTGCTGCCAAATCCACCCATCCTCCTCCGATATTTCTCCACAACAAGGAAAAGTGGACCTATCTTTCAGGCTACTTTACCCGCCAAAATATCAGCACAGCAGTGTATGTCAAAACAAATATTGACCACCATCCTCTCAGTACGCCAGCCCTGCAAAACATCGAGGCTACGCAAATCGTAGTCAGCACTTCCTCTGCAGGCCCAATAAAGCTCATTTATGCATATAATTCTCAAAAAAGAGAATTCTAGACGTCGACCTAGACCTCTTATTCGACACCTACCAGTCCATAATAATTGCGGGCGATTTAAATTTCAAACACCCCAATTGGCATTCTCGTAATGTCAACACTGGCATTCTCGTAATGTCAACACAAATGGGAAAATCCTCCAAGCCTATGTCGACAACCATGCAAATTGCACGGTTGACGCTCCCCAAATACTTACTCACTTCGACAGTGCAGGTCGACCCGACGTGCTTGACATAGTAATCGTGTCCAACACCACCTTTCTCTATGAAATAACAACCCAAAACGACCTCTCGTCGGACCATAACCCAGTGATATTTCAGCTCCGCGACGTCAGAGACGAACCCGCCCTTCCAAGGAAAAAGGTACTGTGGCCAGTTTTCACAGATCATCTTAAAATCACCCTTGGCAATATTCCGGTTAACCGCAGAATCCCCGAACTTGAAGGTGCAGTGGATAATCTACAGTCCAAAATTCAATGTTCTATCGAACATGCATCAAAAACGGCTAAAGCCCTTTGCTCCCAAAAACTCTCGATATCCCCACTTCACGGCCGTACGGTGTCGTATACACGGATGCGGAGAAAGCTACTGCATTCGCAGATCATCTGGAGTTGCAATTCAGCCCGAATTATTGATTGTTGATCTGTCGCACGTAGCAAGATCGCACCGCTATGTCAGAAGTGCGCTTCGCGCAACCCCAGACACAACTATCGAGCCCACAACTTTCGAAGAAGTTTTCCAAATAATCAAATCATTAAAAAATAAGAAAGCTCCGGGGTACGATGGAATGTCCAACGTAGCCCTGAATATATAAATGCCATGCCAAGATTTCACCATTTTCCATTCATTTGGAAACTTGCCGATATTATAAGTATTCCAAAACCGAGCAAACACCCGCTGTTTTCCCAAAATTACAGACCAATTAGCTTACTACCCGTCATCTGCAAAATCTTCGAGAGACTATTTCAGAAAAAGCTAGCCTCATACAACTTTGAGAACCATATCATTCGGGACAAGCAATTTGAAGTCACACACCAGCACTCCACCACAGACCAAGTTCTTCTAGGGGTGGAAAACATCACCGCAGGATTTAACCCTTTATAGGTTACTGATCGATAGTTTAACGTAAATAAATAAGTTCCTAATGACGGTACAAAATACCGAAAAACATCAAACTAATCTATCAACAAAGAAATGTAGCAAAACGCAAATATAGTTAGTTAAGTAAGTGTTCAAATTGTTGACCACAAGCTTCCATACAAAAGTACAAATTTTGTTCAAAAAAAGCCCTGACTTTCTGGGGCATTTGTAGAGTTATTAGAGGGCATTCTTCAACAATACGTCGTAGTAATTCTTCCAAAGACTCCCGTTCTGTTGCGTAAATTCTACTCTTTAAATGGCCCCATAGAAATAAGTCTAAAGGAGTTAAATCCGGTGATCAGGGGGAGGGCACTCAATAGCACCTCTACGCCCAATCCATTGTTCTGGAAACTTCCTGTTCAAAAACTCCCTAATATGCTGTGAAAAAATGCGGAGGAGCTCCATCTTGTTGAAACACTAATTGATTTTCTTGATAGCGATCATCATTTTCAACAATGTCAATTAGTAGAGGGTAAAAGATACCTTCTAGTAACTCCAAATACGTTTCGGCACTCAAACTGCCATAATAAAAATTGCTCCGCTTAAACTGTCTCAAAAAATGCCGGTACAGACATTCAATTTCTGTGGAGTTTGAGTGTAGACTTCGTAAAAATTTCTTGGATTATTATCTGCCCAATAACGACAATTATTACGACTGACTGTAGAGTTTAATAAAAATGTACACTCGTCTGAAAAACATATATTGAATAGAATGTTCCCGTTATCAGCTACTCGTGCAGTCATAACTAAAATATATTTTCTGTTAACATGCCTGTTCGTATGTCGTTCATTAAACAAATTTGCAGTACGGTTGACACAGTCATCGTTTTTGAAAAAAGATTAATTGTTTTAACTCTTTCTTTTGCAGAATACACCATTGTGAAATTAATTTTCGGTAGTACTATCAAGTATCAAACCCACCGATAAACTGACATAATAAACCGCATTTCTCTCATTCCGATAAGAAGTGTTCTGATAGTCCATTTTTTGTTTACAAACCAACAAAATATCGACTATCAGCACATTTATTATTGGAATTAATGAAATGCGTGTTTACATCTTCAACTGTAAGTAATTTTTAAGCAAGTCGATAAAACTTCAAAAAAAATTAGTGTGCTGAATTTAGAAAAGAAAGAGCTTTCAAATTATGTAACACTCGGCCCATGTTCCCTATTTAAAATATAAGGGTTGTTATCACCACCCTTAAGGGGTTGATGTGACAAAGTTGAGTTATATGTCAAAACATTTCCCCTCAATATTAAAACTCACGTGTTTCAGCGTTTCTTAAAAAAATTCTCTGGACGCAACTCGGTCTGTTACCTTTTCAATGCGCCATCCTATATATATATATATATATATATATATATATATATATATATATATATATATATATATATATATATATATACATATATATATATATATATATATATATATATATATATATATATAAAGATATATATATATATATATATATATATATATATATATATATATAAATTCAATTCAAAGGGAACTTGGTTTCGGGTTCTAGGGGCCCACACTCGCGCTCATTTAACCAAGTTTTTGCAAAGTCTTACCTTCACCATCGATACCCCTCTAAAACGGGTTTTAAAAATAAAAATTCGCTAAAAATGTATTTTTGTAATACCTGCATTATAGCTATATTTGCTAGCAATTCAAAAAAATCCTTTGTACTTTTTTGGACATAATACATTTGTCCCAGTTTGTAGTCCTAAAAATGTCTCCTGTTCGAGCAAAACAATAATAAGAAGAATTCTTGGAAATGTGAAAACACTCTTATATACTATTGAGACTGCATTGAATTCAAGCAAAGTTTAAAATGGTGTCGGAATTGTTAACAGGAACTCTTCACAGAGTCAGAAATTCACACAAAGCGCGAAAGAAAACTCGAGAGAAAATTTATTCAAATAAATTCAGAAAGTATAAGTTTCTCATGCAAACAGATTATCAAATTTTTCGATATAATACTGTATTCTGTGCCATCACAGAAATGACTTTGTCGGATTACGAAGAAAGTTTTCTCATCCGATAAACAACAGTACAGAAATTGAATCCTAGAACAGATTAAAATTTATATGACACGGCCGAAATAAATTAGTTTGATTATATAAGGCTCCGCCAGCACGCTACTTATGAATTTACAAAACGGCTCCGCTTATTAATTTAATAAATAATCTTATAATTTAGACTTTATTGTTTCCTTAAATTTCCAGTAAAGCAAACAAGGTCTTTATAATTGGCTCGATACGATTCGTTTGTAAACAAGACGCCAGCCTAATTGTCTGATATTGTTTGTACGTCAATGAAAAAGAAGAAAAAAGTTCTAGATGGGGCTCTCCGCAATCAATAAAACTTTGGATGCCTCAAGTGCGTTATGGTAGAACTGAAATGATTAACGTGCTTCTTGGCTTTTTTACGAAAATTATATATATATATATATATATATATATATATATATATATATATATATATATATATATATATATATATATATATATATATAATTTATTTGCCAACAACAATTAATACAAATTTATACTTAAACTATACAACAAAAATGTTAAAGCACATAAGTATATTCATACTTGTACGTGCTTCGCCTTATAATTAGTTATCCTATCAAAGCATACACTACAACAAGCCTACATTAGACATGACTGACCGTCCTTCACTATTTAAATTCTCAGGCATCCCACCATCCAATTCACATACCCTCCCACCTCTATTCCAATGTGAATAAATGAGGTATATCCGTCAAGAACAATCGTTCAAAGCATTCCATCCCTCTAACGTCTCTTTTCAAACCCGTCCTGCCTTCCACCCAATCTACTCCAGGCACAAGTAGTGGACAACCCTGTCTCCAATTAATACACAGGCAAAAGCAACCCCTCTCGCTTATACACGCATTTATACTTACCCACAGCCACTCACTAGCTCTTGCCCTCGCACACCATCCCCTAAGTCGCTTATACACACTTTTATACTTACTCACAGACACTCACTAGCTCCCGCCTTCGCACATCATCTCATAAGTCACAAGTATACACTCGCACATACCCGACATACTCACACGCTAACGCTACGCCCACACTTGCACACCCACATATGTAGCACTCCTCCATTGCTATTCATTCGTAACAACACTTATAAGCTGTCTTTATGTACCATAGTTTTTTCAAAAATTCTGTATTAAGATTTCTAATCTTTCGTAATTTTGCAATATGTATTCCTTTATTTTTTTCCGAAATTTATATTTCTTTTCTATAATCTTAAGTTTGGCTGGTACAAGATTATATAATCTTGGTCCAAGAAAGTCAATAGTTTTCCGTGAAATATTTTTTTTTACATCTTGATGTTAGTACATTTCTATTTGTTACCTGCCTTGTTAGATATTGATGCTGTGTCTGCTCTTGTAATAATGCCTGCTCGTGGGTATACTGTACGAGCGTAAGAATATACAACCCCTTAATATTCATAACACCCGTATTTGAGTTGTATAAAAATTTTGTGGGATAATCAACTATTTTGTTCAGTATAGTTCTTAATATGAAATTCTGTGTTATGCAAAGCTGTTTTAATGTCGATTTATAAGCCGATCTCCAACAGGATATTCCGTATCGTAAAATGGACGCTACCAGACCATCATAAATGTCAGTCAAAGTATTTAAAGACATTATCTCTCGCAGAACATAAAAAGCATAGATAAGTTTACGTAGCCTATTATTCAGATATTCTATGTGCGTTTGCCAATTTAAGTACTTATCTACCATAATACCCAGGTACTTTACACTATCTACACTCTTGATAGGTTCAGTGTGTCCAGGGATAACTATATCTGGCATTGTTTCAAGTCCAGCGGATGTTGGCGAGAACGCAATATACTTTGTTTTCTTGACGTTAAGATACAAACTGTCATGGTTCAGCCTACGGTTGAGCTCCCCAATCATTAACGCCGCAGTTCGGATTGTCTCGGGCCAGTTAATCCCATCACAGAGCAGAACTGTATTGTCTGCGTATGAAATCAAGGATACATTATCGTCGTCAAAAGCTGTCAGAGCATAATTGATGTATATCAAGAACAAAACTGGACCCAAAACTGTTCCTTGTGGGACTCCTCTTTTGATTGTCAATGGTTCGCTTGTGTTGCTATCTAATCTCACTATATATATATATATATATATATATATATATATATATATATATATATATATATATATATATATATATATATATATATATATATATATATATATTGTGACGAGACGCTGTCTTACAGACCATTTTTTCGGTATCCAGATCTGCACGAAACTCTGACAGAGCTAGCGATCAAAGTACCGGGGTAACTCTGTGGAGAAGGGTTCGGTAGCGTTAAGGTGGTACAGGCTAAATTTAGCGACCCCCGAGTGAGCGGGCTTTATTCGCTGACCTGGCGTGATTTGACCACTCATGTATTATCGAAACGACCTGACCTGACCTGACCTGACCTGGCGTGATTCGACCACTTCTCTCTTATCGAAAGCTGTAGCAGATTTTGTAAGCATAGGTAAAGAGGTTATATACGAATTAATTAAGGTCTTTTATTCACCCTACCCTATATTTCAGAACAGAAAGTATTCACTATATATATATATATATATATATATATATATATATATATATATATATATATATATATATATATATATATATATATATATATATGTATATATATATATATATATATATATATATATATATATATATATATATATATATTTAAATACAAAATAATATTTGTTTCAAGAAGAAATATACGTCCCGCAAACTAATATAAGTATAATACTTAGGTAGGTACTTATGGTTTTATTTACTCTTAGATGTTACTCTTTATGGAACCTTTGAAGTAAATAAAACTACATAATATCATAAAGCAGCTTAAATTGCATATATAATCAGATGTTCAGTGTAAATTATTAAAATTTTAATTTCACAATTTTGTATTTATATTTATTTAATTTTCAAAAAGTTAGGATAAATTAAGAGGAAACAAGTGTTGAAAAGAGTTTAGGTGCAGCAAGTACGTTATGATACCGAATTTTTGTAAAAATATTTCAAATAATAATAACTCAATTTCCCATTAAGCTAGAATCTTCAGTTTTGATACATAGTAAAACCCATATAAAGGCAGCGTGGGTACAAAAGGTGGAAAGTAACTACATTTTTTTTAAAAAGCTTTTTTGTTATTTTGTTTGCAGAAACTGGTTTGATTGATTTGACTGAAACGGATCATCCAAGCGATTAATTAGGGAAAATACAAGCCAGGTTTATAATTTGGTAAGTACATTCATTTTTAAGTGAAAATTAAATTTTCGATAAATTTGCAGTTTAGACTTTTACACTTTCACCTCGCTACGTCTGTCTCAAATACACGCCCGTCCTTACTTACTTATCGTCATTACACTGCCGTTATGAAAAGACTGATTCTTGTTTCGACAGATCCTACGTTTGACCTCGCGGTCCGTGGAAGCTGTACATTACCACGTTATTTCTCAAATACGCATTCATTACCGCCCCCGCCTCTTCGTACTTATTTTTCAGTACACTGCCCTTGTGAAAAGACTGGTTCTTGTTTCGATATCTCTTATGTTTGACCTCGCGGTCCGTGCAAGCTGTACATTACCACGTGATTTCGCAAGTACGCATTCATTATCGACCCCGCCTTTTCGTACTTATTTTTCATTACACTGGCCTTGTGAAAAGACTGGTTCTTGTTTCGACACATCCAACGTTTGACCTCGCGGTCCATGAAAGCTCTGCATTACCACGTTGTAAGCGCGCGTTCAATACCACCCCCGTATTTTCTGGCGTATTTTCATTGCACCACCCTTGTGAAAAGCTTGGTTTTTCCCAGTAGACCCCAGATATGACCCAGCGACTCAGGGAGGATGAACACTACCACGATATTTCACATTCACCCGCCTTCGACTTTTACTGACCGCAACATTTCCGCGAGGTCGCGCAATCTGTCCTACTGAAATCCTTGCATCGTGATCACCCACTAATTGCCACAAAAATGTAGCGACTTCAGTCGGCGTAGCAAAAATCACCATAATCCGCCTAGACTTTTTCAGAAATTCACGCCACCCCCAATTTGACCACTGGTAACGATGTCCGGCAGCGAGACAGAGGGGGAGTGTCTATATTCCTTTGAGTATTATAATGTGAAAATTTGGTTGTATTTGAAGCTCGAAGTAACGTAGTATTAATCTTGATGTCGGGAGTCACCTAAATATCTTGTTTTTATCTTTTAATAAGTATAGTAATTCCGCGAGATGACGGGGGTGGTATAGTGTAGGGACGACACAATATTAATCTTGAGATCAGATATAATGTGGTAACTGTAATGAAGAGATGTTTTCAAGTAAAAATGCATACGCCATCTCCAATAGTTTGGCCGGATATGTATCTACTTTATGTTGATTTTACTATAGGTCAGGTATAATTAGTTTGAAATAGTTTAGGTTTATAAGTGTTAACTATAAATTTGAACTACGTGCCAAGAGGGAAGAAAAGGAGGAGTTAGTGGCAGTGAAGCAACGTGTGAGTCGAGGTCAGAGAACTAATTTTAAGGTTTAGAGTTAAATGTATTAATTTAAAAGATATAATAAAGTTTATTTTCAAGTTTAACAAAGTTACTTAGCACGTCAGAAGTGGGATATTAGATATTACCTGCAAGTGCCTAAGTAATTGAGAAATCGAGAAAAGTGTTGAGTCAGGTGAGCGTCCCGAGTACCGAGTAACTTTACTGGAGAGAGCCAGACAAGTGCGTGTGAGCCGTGGCATTCCAGGTATTAATGCATTAGCCAGTTCTATGACTTTCAAAAACTTTCAGAAACGTGCTTACAACTCTTTCGGTATACACATGTCACAAGAAAAATTGCGTGCAAACGGCCCGTAAGAAAGTTACTGTACCAGGAGTGAATAGGGGTGCTGGACGGGGAAGAAGATAAAAAGGAAATATGAGCGGAAATACTGAAAAAAAACCATCTTAGTTGGACCTCAATAAGCCACCTTTACCCATTTTGTAGCTATACGTCCTTAAAATCCTGTTTACTTCGCCCAGAACTCTTATTCACCGCAGGCCCCGCTACTTTCTTGGGGGTTGTTCCGAGGAAATTTTTTTCTTATTTATATTGTTCCTGTTTTGCATTGAGGCTGGTTGTAGGCATGTATAAAGGGGAGGAGAACCCCTATGACAAAGCCGCGAACCAAGATTTTCAATTTATGTTTAAATTGTTACTTCATTACATCAACCAATCTCCAAGGTCCTTTTAAATTTAAAGAATTAGTTTTAACAATATACCTGACTAATAGTGTACAATTCTTATGAAAATTCACTACTATAAGGCACTCGCTGCGTTTCGAACGTTTTCATACATAAAAAATCGACAGGACGAAACCCCCATTTTAAATATTTGATCCTAAGGGATAACCTGATTACAAAAATAAACACCTGAAGCATCTGCAGGCTTGCCTTCATAAAATTATCTAAAACGTTTACGGTGGATTTTTATTACACGCGCTCGAGTGTTCTCTGTGAAAAAAATCTGTGTCGTAAAATGTTCAGTGACAATTTTTCATCTTTGCGGAATCATCCGGGTCCGTGTAAAATGGCACCACTGAGAAATAAGCACACCAACATCGTTTATGTGACGCATATTTCGTCAGGTTAATGGACATATCGTGTGAATCTGTGCTGATATGCGTACATTCTTCTCGTCTTACCTCCGCTGGGTTTTTTTGTGGGATGAAAAATATACTACTTCAAGTAATACACATTCTTCAGCTAGAAGCTCTGCTGTTTTATAATTGAAGTGTCGTGTAGAGCTCGGCAAATGACGTCACTGGTCTTGTTGCGGTGCTTTCTGGTCATACTTTGTTTTCATTTTGTTTCTAATTTGAAATAATGTCTTCTAATTTATTAAGGAAACATTTCTCACGCTTATGATGCAAAATTTCTAAAACAAGATTATTGTATCTATACATAAATAAAAATTCGGGACGCAGCAAGTGCGTTATGGTAGTGAATTTCTATTAAATGCTTCAATTTTGAATAACTCAATTTTCTATAAACTTAGAAACTTTAATTTTGGTATGTAGTAAGGCCTCTCCCAGGGCAACATACCCTTTAAATTTTATTAAAACAGCTTTGTAATTTTCAGGGAAAACATTTTTACCGGAAAAGCCTTTCCGATTTTCCTGGCTAACGAACTTATCCAAGCCATTAATAAAATAATAAAATAAAGGCACTTGCCGAGTTTTAGAGAAATCGGTTAATTAATTTTTGAGTTATCAGATGGATATTTGAAAAAATTTGTGCAAAGTCTCACCATCGATACCTCTCTATTACCGATTGTTTTTAAATAAAAGTTCAAAATTCACTAAAATTCACTAATATTTTGGTTAAAGGATAAGCAATTTGTTTCTTTTTTTTGGTAATGCATTTTTAATCCTATAGTGTTGGAAAGGACCTGCTGAACTTAGTGTGATATCTTAGGCAGCACACAATACACAACATATAAAAACATTGTGTTCTTTCTTATACGTGTTGCTTTATGTAATGTGTCGCAGTTTGGACGTCAGTTTACAATGCGAGAAATCTTAAAACAAGGCAACATATTCACCAAATTTCATTAAAATAGCTATGTAATTTTCAGAGACAAACATTTTTTTCGAAAGGAAATTCAAAATTTTCTAGGAAAACCTTGTCCGATTTTCCTGGCTAACGAACTTATCTAAGCCATGATTAAAAGAAAGCTTCTTGCCGATTTTAATCCAAATCAGTTATTAACTTTTTGAGTTATCGTGCGGATACATACATGCATACATACACACACACACACACACACACACATATATATATATATATATATATATATATATATATATATATATATATATATATATATATATATATATAAACATATAAAAATTGTGTTGTAATCACCAAATTTCGTCAAAATCGTCCTATTGTTTTTTGAGTTATCGGCGTGATACATATTCAGATATATATATATATATATATATATATATATATATATATATATATATATATATATATATATATATATATATATATATATTACCTTTTTTTTGCAGTAGCCTGGATAAATTCGTTACCCAGGAAAATCGGCCCGGTTTCTCCCGGAAAATGTTGTGTCTTCTTTCTAAAAAGTTTTTATATCTCCGGAATTCATAAAGTTGTGGTAACAAAATTCCCTACACAGGTTAACATCATAAAAAGTAAACCACGAAAAAAAAAATTGATCTGCATGTTTAAAGATAACACGGTTAGAGTGATTCAAAACAAAGTTGTATTTTTCTCTTAAAAAGGTCAAAGTTGCGATCTAAAACGTCAAAATTGGCTTATTCAGGCAATGAACCTGAAAGAAAGAGGGGTTATGTAGAGAAAATATGGCAAGAAAAGTGTTTAGGAATTTTGCAAAAAATAAATAAAGCTCAATATAACCGTTATTATACAAGATTCAAGAAAAAATTGTATACGTTATTTATAGGGTGTCTTGAGCTACATCTTACAAAACTATTTTTACAATCACAGGTGGCTCAAAAATTTTGCAAAGTCTCACCATCGATACCTCTCTATTAGTGAATGTTTTTAATAAAAATTCACTAATAAGCAGCTGCCTGGATTTCGGCCAAGGGTGACCTCTAGACGCATGACAGAGGATGGCATAAACAACACCCAGCTCAGAGACTATAAAAAGACATTTATTTAGCCAGATAATCGTAATTCATCATTGGGATTATATTATATTGAATTGATATGTTACACTGTTGCTAAAATTTTCCTTGATTATTTTTATTAAAATTGTAATTGCATTTTAATAAATAAAACATTGTTTTGAAAAAGTAATTGTGTTAACAGAAAAGTTAAATCGCGTAAAAGATGTAAAACGTGTTTTTGGTAAACGCCGCAAAAGCATCGACCTAAGAAATGTCACGGGCGTATCAAATAAAATTGAATTTTCTGAAACTTAATTTTTTTTACAAAGAAACACATCACTCCTTGTGACACTTTAATCGTCGTAAAAAATACAGGCGCTAAATAATTTCCATTCGCCTTTCATAATTCTTCTTGATTACTTTTGTAATTTGCGGCTGGGTGGGCTAAGACATAGCTCTAAAAATTATCCAATCAAAATTTAATCACAGAAGAGATTGTATAAGGTGGCACCCAGGAAAGACGGGGAAAGTCGTAAACTTCAATTAGAGAACGGCACACAAAAAGGTTGTGTTGGCATTTTCCTTCTAGGAATAAAAAGGCAGACAGATGTATTATCTTAACAAACTTGTGCCGTTAAGGCGGTAGCCAGAAAGGTTGCAGATCTGGAAATGTTGCCTACGACGTCTAAAGACATATACAACCACACACAACGTGCACATACCGTAGGCTAGTTGATAAGCTTAATTGGCCAGAGACCTTTTGGTATTCTCCGTTGTAACATAAGAAAAATGTGAAAGAAGTGGCTAATGTTTAATAAATTTTCGTTCCTGCGGCATTCCTAATATACTTCTTAAAAAAAGTAGTTTTTTTTGCATTATATCATAAAAATATTCTAACGCAAGAAGTGGGCTATAACAGCGCTTTTCTATTAAAATTCCTCCCTCCTATATTTCCTAGCTGAACAGTTAATGTTAAAAGAGATAATTGCAATAAGTCTGGACGCAACAAATGCGTTATGGTAGTGAATTTTCATTAAAATGTTTGCAGTAGCAAATATGTCTTTGTTTAAGAAACCAGGCATCAAATTTGGTATCCAGTATAACCTATATAGTAAAAACCTGTACCATATTTTATGAAAATATTTTTGTTGTTTGAAAATGAACAAAAATTTTCCGAAAATAAATCTAAACGTTCCCGACAAAAACGGGTTCCTGGCCATCGAAACTTATAGGTTAATAGCAAATTAAACTCTTCAAATTTAAAGCATTTAATGAAAATTCGCTACCATACCGCACTTCCTGCGTTCCAAATTTCTTTTCTTATAAACGTTACAAGCCACAACAAAATAACGTTAATTCCCAAATTTGGTCCAAATCAGTGAAGTATTTTTTGAGTTGTCGGTTCGATACATACATACATATATATATATATATATATATATATATATATATATATATATATATATATATATATATATATATATATATATATATATATATATATATATATATATATATGTATGTATCCAACCGATAACTCAAAAAATAATTATCCGATTTTGATAAAACTCGGCAAGTGCCTTTATTTTATTAATAGCTTGGATGAGTTCGTTATCCAGAAAAATCTAACACGGCTTTCCGAGAAAATTTTGAGTTTTCTTTCGAAAAAATTTTTTTCTCCGAAAATTACAAAGATATTTCGATAAAATTCGGTGTACATATTGCTTTGGGAAAGACCTAACTATGTGCCAAAATTCAGCTTTCTAGGGTTACAGAAAATTAAGCTATTCAAATTTGAAACATTTATGTTTAATTTCACTGCCTTTCATTGAATAGTTTATATGAGATCTAGTTGTGGTTGTTGTGGTAACGTAACATTTTATATTATTGCGCAGGTCTGTTAGACGCTGTAACTGACATTTACCCTATGCATTATGATATGAGATCGTTTATATTATGTTTTTTATTTGTTGTCATTTAGAAATTTTTATATACAAGTGCAAATTATTCCTTTATTAATGTTAGTGGGTGGATTAAACAGTGTTTCTTATATTTTATCAACACATATATACGTAAATGGTTTATAAACTGTGTATTTGTATATTGAATAAATAAATAAATATAAAGGATCGAAGTTTTACAAAAGGGCTGATATTATACAGGGTGACGCGTTTCTACGGTAGCTGAATATAATTATTATTATACAAGAGACGAGAAAAAATTGTATAAGTTAATTATAGGGTGTCTTGAGCTGCATCTTATAAAATTATTTTGACAATCACCGGCTGGCCCACAAGTCGATCGTTGGTGATCCCTACATTTTTTTATTGCATTTTTTATCGAAATATGTTTGTAAGAAAAAAATCAAGACGCAGTAAGTGCGTTTTGGTAGCAAAGTTTCATTAAATGCTTCAAATTTCAATAACTCAATTTGCTATTAACCTAAGATTTGTTGGTTAGAAAACCAACGTTTAAGGTATATTGTCGGAAAATTTTTGTACATTTTCAAACAATAAGTTCTTTTGACAAAATATGGCACATTGTTTCTACTATATATTTTGCTCATAACCTTATCTCGTTTCTGTATGCTCTGGAAAATGCATTAACAAGTCGTTATTGTAGTGTAAAATTAAAATTCACTAAATGTAGTTTTGATAAAGCAGAATGAAAAAAGTGAATTTATTGACTGAGGAGTAATATTGTGTTGTATACTGGGAGAGTTTTTGAAAATGATCATGTTATATTCTATAAATTAATTAATTATCAACATATTATGTAAAATACTTCAACCAACGTTAAAATGGTCCTATTGTTTTTTGAGTTATCGGCGTGATACATATTCAGATATATATATATATATATATATATATATATATATATATATATATATATATATATATATATATATATATATATATATATATGTAAATAAAGAGGTAAATATATTTGACTATAAGATTCATACAAAGTGCAATATAAACAAGCTGAGGCTTGTGCTTCTACATTACACAATTTTAATAAAAATTCCAAATTATGAACTTCAGACACTTTTGGTGTACTATCAATTTTTCAATTTTGTGAGACTTTTCTTATTTCTTTAACTTCTGTGCTGCTACAAGCATTTATACACCCATCTTTAACCTTTATCTCTCATATTTGAATAACTGCTCTCCATAAACTTACAAAATGTGCTCAAGTTTAATATAAATTAAAGCACAAAAATTTTGACATTTTGCTTTGACACAAACAAATACCGTTATATATATATATATATATATATATATATATATATATATATATATATATATATATATATATATATATATATATATATATATATATATATATATATATATATATGTAAACATATAAAAATTGGAACTGACCCGGGATATGTGTTGTAGGTAGCCTAGTTCGCGCCCATTTGATTTTTTTTTTCAAAATAAAAAAGTCGCAATCTTCTCATTAATGATTTTTTAAAAGAAAATTCACTGAAAAGATATGTTCGTATATCTCTATAGGTGTCCGGGCGAACCCAATAAGTGAAGTTTCCTTTCCTTTTCCTTTTTTCCTTTGTCTTTTTTTTCGTTTTTTCCCTTTTCCTTTACGTGAATTTTCTTTAAAAAATTCACTAACGCGGATATCTCGAATTTTGAATGTAAAGAAAATTCTTTAAATAAGCGCAAACTTCTTTCAGATGTGATAAGAACAAAAAGTGTGGACGCAACAAGTGCGTAATGGCAGTGGATTTTTATAAAAATGCTTTGAATATCAAATATGCCTTTTTAATGCAAGCAGCCATCAATTTGGTTACCGGTATAACCCATATAGTAGAATGTGCAATATTTTATCAAAATAACTTATTGTTTGAAAATGTAGAAAAATTTTCCGGCAATAAACTTTAAACGTTGCTGTCCTAGCCAACAAACCTTAGGTTAATAGCAAATTGAGTTATTGAAATTTGAAGCATTTAATGAAAATTTGCTACCAACGCGCACTTACTGCGTCTTGATTTTTTTCTTACAAACATATTTCGATAAAAAATGCAATAAAGTAAGCCTGTTTGAAAAAAAAATTGTAGGGATCACCAACGACTTATGGGCCAGCCGGTGATTTTCAATATAATTTTATAAGATTTAGCTGAAGACACCCTATAATTAACTTATACAATTATTTTCTCGTCTCTTGTATAATAATAATTATATTCAGCTTTACCGTAGAACCGCGTCACCCTGTCTATATGTAAGCAGATCAAAACTGAACGTAAACCCGGATATGGATTCCAGGGGGCCTAGTTTGCGCTCATTTGAAGAAATCTTTTTAAAATTCTAAAGTCGCGGTCTCCTCATTGACGAATTTTTTGTACGAAAATTAGCTAAAAATTAGGGACCGCTAAACCATAAAGTTAACTAAAACTACCGCCGAAGCATCAGAGAGTAAATAACTAACCTGTTGCATATCAGCCCCTTTTGTAAAACTTCTATCCTTTATATGTGTTGATAAAACATAAAAATCACTGTTTAATCCACCCACTAACATTAATAAAGAAATAATTTGCACTTGTATATAAAAATTTCCCAAATAACACAAATAATTCGTCGACTCAAACAAATAGGCATATAAGCAATCTCATACCATACAATAAACGTAAGTTGCAGCGTCTAACAGACCTGCGCAATAATATCAAATGTTCCGTTACCAGAGCAACGACATACTAGATCTCATATAGGCCATTGTCAATGAAACGCGGTGATATTAAAAATAAATGTTTCAAATTTAAATAGTACAATTTTCTGTATGGCACATAGTTAGGTCTTTCCCAAAGCAATATGTACAATAAATTTTATCGAAATATCTTAGTAATTTTCGGAGAAAAAATGTTTTTCGAAAGAAAACTTAAAATTTTTCCAGAAAACCTTGTCCTATTTTCCTGGCTAACGAAATTATCTAAACTATTAATAAAAGAAAGGCACTTGCCGAGTTTCATCAGAATCGGTTGATTATTTTTTTAGTTATCGGTCGGATATATATATATATATATATATATATATATATATATATATATATATATATATATATATATATATATATATATATATATATATATATATATATATATATATATATATATTTATATATATATATATATATATATATATATATATATATCGAAACTGACCCCGGATATGGGTTCTAGGGGCCCAAATTCTCGCTTATTTGCAAAAAAGTTTGCAAAGTCTCACCATCGATACCTCTCTATTAGTGATTTTTTTTCAAATAAAAAATTCACTAAAAGCTGCAAATTCATTGCTCTTTGTAAAAATGTGCTGGTTTATACATTAGTCAATACTTTTAGCTTCTGTCATATGAAATTCTTTTTCATTGACTTACAATTAACCTTTGAACTGCCGAAGCAAGACGACGATTTGCACTATATTATTAGATAAGATGTCTTATTACTGGCTTTTTTCCTGTGCGTAACTTAGCAAAGAGTTGGATAATATTTCATAGTTTATTATTTGGCAGTGTCTTACCAATGGTGCTGTGCTTCTAGATTTAAATAAACCTTAATTGAAACACATAAATGTGAATACTTTAAACTTATAATTAGATTGTAACTTTACTTCAGCAAAAAAAAAAGCGAATTAAAACTCAAGTGTAAGCCGCACTTTCTAAGCTCTTCCTCACCCTGCTAAGAGAAGTCTACATTAAGTGAGTCCGCAAGGTTATAAATTATAAGAAACTTTACCAACGCTGTATTTTTTCATCATCATATCTCTGCGGAACATCTCGTCAAGAGTTACAAGTTAAAAGCTGAATAGTCTGAAAGCTGTTTTCAACTTAATATTAAAAAGTAATCAAGACAATTTCCGATAAATCCTCGACATCGTATAAAATTTAAGATTATCTATTCCTTTTCAACTGTGTGTATTTATCCGGATAAAAAATTCATCGACGTAATCTACCGCTTACTTTTCTTTTCAACTGCTGTCGCCTGTCTTTGCTCTCAGTTTACTTTTTCTCCATCAAAGGGAGCTGATTTTGCTTTAAAAATATTGCCTGTTTGTACGTTTCAGTAGCACTTTGAACAGAAGCGAGTGTTACACAGTAATTTTTACTTTATGGCGAGTATTGCCACATCAATAAAAGCTTGGTAGTGTATAGAGTTTAATGGTTATGTTTATAAGACTAGATGCATTCTCGCAACAATTAGAACCGTAGACCGGTTTCGCTCTCATTAGAGTCTTCAGTACGGCATACTAATTGCAGCAAAAATGCACCAAAAATAACACGGCTATCGTATAGCCAGTCTTAAAACACTAAGTGAGTAGCGAACTTGTCGCCACCTAGTTCGGAACCAAGTACTATGTTGTCACGCCCGCTCCAAATAATACAGAGTATTAAAAATAGAGACGGTATACAACTAACTAACAATTTAAAAAATTGTTAGCCCTGGCCCATTTCTAACCCAATATAGGGACAAAGTATGTAAGACTAGATGCATTCTCGCAACAATTAGAACCGTAGACCGGTTTCGCTCTCATTAGAGCTCTTCAGTACGGCATACTAATTGCAGCAAAAATGCACCAAAAATAACACGGCTATCATATAGCCAGTCTTAAAACACTAAGTGAGTAGCGAACTTGTCGCCACCTAGTTCGGAACCAAGTACTATGTTGTCACGCCCGCTCCAAATAATACAGAGTATTAAAAATAGAGACGGTATACAACTAACTAACAATTTAAAAAATTGTTAGCCCTGGCCCATTTCTAACGCAATATAGGGACAAAGTATGTAAGACTAGATGCATTCTCGCAACAATTAGAACCGTAGACCGGTTTCGCTCTCATTAGAGCTCTTCAGTACGGCATACTAATTGCAGCAAAAATGCACCAAAAATAACACGGCTATCGTATAGCCAGTCTTAAAACACTAAGTGAGTGGCAAACGTGTCGCCACCTAGTTCGGAACCAAGTACTATGTTGTCACGCCCGCTCCAAATAACACAGAGTGTTAAAAATAGAGACAGTATACAACTAACTAACAATTTAAAAAATTGTTAGCCCTGGCCCATTTCTACCCCAATATAGGGACAAAGTATGTAAGACTAGATGCATTCTCGCAACAATTAGAACCGTAGACCGGTTTCGCTCTCATTAGAGCTCTTCAGTACGGCATACTAATTGCAGCAAAAATGCACCAAAAATAACACGGCTATCGTATAGCCAGTCTTAAAACACTAAGTGAGTAGCGAACTTGTCGCCACCTAGTTCGGAACCAAGTACTATGTTGTCACGCCCGCTCCAAATAATACAGAGTATTAAAAATAGAGACGGCCAGGGCTAACAATTTTTTAAAGTGTTAGTTAGTTGTATACCGTCTCTATTTTTAATACTCTGTATTATTTGGAGCGGGCGTGACAACATAGTACTTGGTTCCGAACTAGGTGGCGACAAGTTCGCTACTCACTTAGTGGTTATGTTTAAATATAATAAATTGGTATTTCTAAGAACGAAATAAGAACCTCGGTGGTGCAGCGATAAGGAGGTGTACCTTTGAACCGAGGGGTACCGACGTCGATTGACAGGGTTTCCCATTTCCCTTTTAATTAACATCAACCGTGGTTGTAGCATTATATTTAAGCAAGTTGAATAATTGCACGTTCCGCCCTTCGCAGCGAACGTAAAGCCGTCGGGCCCGTGTCTAGTTAAAGATCCCTACCCTCCTTACATAAAGGCAGGTGTTCGGCAAAATTTCCAGGATAGTGGGGTGAAACTGTTGCTTGGTTTCGGTAATTGGCCATACTCACGGAAATAAACTAACATTAAAATATCACTGGACGCAGCAAGTGCGTTATAGTAGCGAATTTTCTTTAAAATATTTTTTATAGCAAATTTCTTTCTTTGGTGAAAGCATGTGTCAAACTTGGTTTGAAGGATTTAATGAAAATTCGGTAAATTTGCAGATTAGCTCCCGAACGCGCTTTTCAAAAAAATTGTTTTCAGAAATATTACTAGGACCCCACCTGGAATCGCAAACCACAAGAAAAATTTTTGGTTCACACCCCCCAAGGAAGTTACGGGACTGGGAGTGAATAGAGGTGCTGGGCGGGGTAGGTAGTAAAAAGGAAGCTGTCTATTTAAAGCCATATCCCCATTAAACCCCGCCTACCCCGCAGAGCACCCCTATTCGCCCCCAGGTCACGTAACTTCCTTGGTGGGTATGAACAAGAAGTTTTTCTTGTGGTTTATGCAACGAGGGTGGCTGTATGCACACGAGGGGGGGAAGGAAAATTCCTACGACGAAGCAGCCCCCCCCCCCCCCCATGTCTTCGACTTGCGGTTGTGGGGTATTGGGGGTGGCTGCTTCGTGGTGGGGATTTTCCTTCCCCCTCGAGTGCATACAACCATCCTCGTTGCAAAAACCACAAGAAAAATTTCTTGTTCATACCCGCCTAGGAAGTTACGGCACCTGGGGGAATAGGGGTGCTGTGCAGAGTAGGCAGGGTTTAAGGGAGATATGGCTTCAAAATGTGAAAAAGACAACTTTCAAGCCCGTTTTATTCGCTCATATTTCCTTCTTACTACCTACCCCGCCCAGCACCCCTATTCACTCCTCGTCCCGTAACTTCCTTGAGGGGTGTGAACAAGAAATTTTTCTTGGGGTTTGTTCATCCAGGGGGGTGGGCTAGACAAGTTTCTGAAAACAGTTTTTTGGAAAGCGTTCCGGAGATAATCTACAAATTTACCGAAAATGCGCTACCAAAACGCACTTACTGCGTCCAGATTTTTGTCTTAGAAACGCATCATATTTCGATAAAAAATTCAATAATGCATTAACAAATTTGTTCTAGGAAAATTATCTGAAAAAAATTATAGACCGTTAAACCATAAACTTCACTAAGCCTACAATATCCAAAAAGGCACCAACTCAACTAAACTGACAGCCAAAGCGCCAAAGAAAGGGTCTATTTGAAATGAATATTTTGTAAACATTTCAGTAAAATGAAAGGCAATGACGGTTGAATATGAAACTTAAGGGTTTGCAGAACACTCGTATTGCAACATTTTCTTTTCACAATCGGTATTTGTTTCACGTTCTTTGCCTAAACATTGCCAATTTTGACGTTTAAAATTGCGAGTTTGACGTTTTGAGGAAAACTCCAAAATTTGTTTCTTTAACTGCCCATAACTTATTTGTCTTTAAAACAAAACACACACAAATTTTCGTACAGAGTTCACTCTTTATAATAGAAACACGCGTACCAAATTTGGTTGCCCTTACTTTGTTACTTACGGAGATATGAATTTTTTTAGAAAGAAAAATAAAAAAAATCCGGGAAAACATGGTCCAATTTTCCTGGCTAAAAAACTCATCCAAGCCACTTGCAAAAGGAAGGTACTCACCAAATTTTATCAAGATAGGTCCATTATTTTTTGAGTTATCGGTCGGATATATATATATATATATATATATATATATATATATATATATATATATATATATATATATAAACACAGATCTCCTCATTAGCGAATTTGTTTTTTAAAAAAATTCGCTAAACGTTCGGGACGCAGCAAGTGCGTTATGGTAGTGAATTTTTCTTAAATGTTTCAAACTTGGATAACTCAATTTTCGATAAACTTAGAAAGTTAAATTTCGGTACGTAATAAAAGGTTTCCCAAGGCAACATATCCGCCAAATGCCATTAAAATAACTTTGTAATTTTCGGAGTAAAATTTTTTTTTTCAAAAGAAAATTCAAAATTTGAAAAACTCAATTTTCTATAAACATAAAAAGTTCAATTTTGGTATGTAGTAAGGCCTTTTTCAAGGCATACTTACCAAATTTGATTAAAACATCTTTGTAATTTTCGGATAAAATTTTTTTTTCGAAAGGAAACTAAAATTTTTGCGGAAAACCTTGTCCGATTGTCCTGACTAACGAACTCATTCAATCTATTAATAAAAGAACGGCACGTGCCGAGTTTCATCAAAATCGGTTAATTATTTTTTGAGTTATCGGTTAGATACATACATATATATATATATATATATATATATATATATATATATATATATATATATATATATATATATATATATATATATATATATATGTATATATATATATATATATATATAAACATATAAAAATCGAAACTGACCCCGGATATGGGTTCTAGGGGTCCTAGTTCGCGCTCATTTGAAAAGATTTTTGCAAAGTCTCACCATCGATACCTCTCTATTAGTGAATTTTTTTAAATAAGAATTCATTAAAAAAAAAAGAAAATGAAATAAACCGTTTGCAATGTACGAAAACTATTTGCAAACTTAATTTGATTGAAAGATCAAATACTACGGGAGGTATTAAAAAGTACTTAGTCTACAATAGGGGGCGTATAATCAAATTTTCTTTATTTAGCATAATCTCTCTAAAACTGGATTGCAATGTTTACGTTCCCTTATTTCAGTTTCAATAATTTTTATATGTTTATATATATATATATATATATATATATATATATATATATATATATATATATATATATATATATATATATATATATATATATATATATATATATATATATATATATATATCTTGTGTGTGATGGTGTGTGTGTATCACACCAATAACTCAAAAAATAAAGGGCCGATTTTGATAAATTTTGGCATCTACCTTCCTTTTTTTACAGCATCGACAGGCAAACGAATTTTCTCTGTGCAGCCACAGAAAAGGTATCTACTTCTATATTTAGAGCATATTTTAAATATCTTTTAATTGGTTAGTGAATTTTCGCAGAAAAAAATTATTCCAAGGCCCCTTTAAGAACGCACATCCGTGTTCACTTTCAATTTGTGTATGATATATATATATATATATATATATATATATATATATATATATATATATATATATATATATATACATATATATGTATCACACCGATAACTAAAAAAATATAGGCTGATTTTTATCAAATTTGGTAAATATTCTTTTTGCAAGTAGCTTGGATAAGTTTGTTAGACAGGAAAAAGGGACCAGTTCTTCCAGTAAAATTTTCGGTTTCGTTAAGAAAAATATCTGAAAGTAAGAAAGGTATGACAACCAAATTTAATATGCCGGTTTCTATTAGTGAATTTTATTAAAAGCATAACATCTACCAAAATTTAGATCTCTAGGTTGAAAGAAAGAATGTTATAGGCATTTTGATTTTAATTTTTTTTTACTTTGTCACGGGAAGCAAAGCAATACAAAATATTTGTGGGGAACAAAATATATTATATATTACATATGTCAGTGATCTCATAGATGCAGCAAATAATAACTTTCTATGAGTTTTTTAGTGAATTTTCGTAGAAAAAATTAACTACTGGAGAGATCCCGAGTTTTGAATTTTGAAAAGTTTTCTTTAAATGGGCGCTAACTGGGACCCCTAGAACCCATAGCCGGGGTCAGTTTCAATTTTTATATGTTTATATATATATATATATATATATATATATATATATATATATATATATATATATATATATATATATATATATATATATATAGGTATCACACCGATAACTCAAAAAATAATGGGCCGATTTTGATAAAATTTTGCAAGTGCCTTCCTTTTGTAAATGGCTTGGATAAGTTCGTTAATCAGGAAAATGAGGTTTTCCGGAAAAATTTTTAGTTTTCATCCAAAAAAAATTTTTGTCAAAAACTAAATAAGCTATATAACCAAATTTTGTAAGTAGGTTAACGATCTAATAAATAAACTATACACCAAAATTTCGATTTCTATGTTACAAGAAAAACAAGTTATAATAAAATATTTTGTGTCAGATCATTTCTATGAAAATTCACTACCATAACACACTTGCTGCGTCCAGGCTTTTTCCTTTACTTGTAGTGCTTTGCTCATATCTATAAAAGGGTTGATATACAGCAAAAATTTTCGGATAATGCCAAATGAGCGGAACATGATATAATTTTTTAATACTAACCCTAACATTTGTACTTTGATGAGGATTAATTAAATTTGAACATTTAAAGTATTTTGTGGGTCCTATTATTAAATTGAATTGGAATGTCAAATTTGTTCACTCAATACAGTCGTAATAGGGGTGACAATCCTGCCTGCTAAGAGCATTGTACTTAACTTAGTTGTATATAAAGCTAGGCACGATATTAGTACACACGAATGTAGTTCCACTGCGCGCTATAACGTTTACCCTATTACAAACGGTATGCGCATTGTAGAGGAAGTTTTGTAATGTATTTGACGCTACAAATTGTTAATGGAAACTTTGTTTAATTTGCATTTGCGCATCTATTGTTTCGTGTGCGTTAGGGAATCCAGTTGGCAGAATAATCGGAAAATGTGGTTTGGATTCCTAACGGCGTGGCGTCCAACTTGATTCCGACAAAACAATGGCGATATAAAATTCTGTGTAGTAAATCGGTATAGGCGGCATTTAAAGAATGAGAAATTAGTAGATGATACACCATTATTGTCATTTAATTGCCACAGTAATTTATATTTTTAGGAACGATTTTTTGTGTGTTTAAGATATTTTAATTAATAAATAAGTTTTTAGAGAATTTTTGGTTTTACGAAAATATATAAAGTATATAAACACCGAATTACTAAAATTTCTTGAAAAACACAGTCTAATCCACGACAGGCAGTATGGATTCCGTCAGCGCAGATCAACAACCGACCTCCTTTTCTTTGTCACCCATTCTTGGAACAAGTCTATGGAACAACACGGTGAATCCCAGATTGTCGCGTTAGACATATCCAAAGCATTCGACCGACTCTGGCACGCATCGCTGCTTAATAAACTACCGGTCTATGGTCTACCACCAAAATCCTGTACGTGGAGAGCAAATTTCCTCGACAACCGGAGCATTTCTGTTGTCGTGGATGGTCATTTCTCTAAACTGTATCCATTAATGCAGGAGTTCCTCAAGGTTCAACTTTAGTCCCTACTTTGTTTCTTCTCGACATCAATGACCTCCTCTCTAGCACATCCAACCCAGTTCACAGTTACGCGGACGAGAGTACCCTCCACTCAAATATACAAATATACAATATTCTAAGCCTATGTCTTTAGCCCATTTAGATGAGGATCGCAGACTCATGGAGGGTTCTGTCTCCGTGGATCTCAAAAAAATATTAGACTGGGGAAGTAGAAATCTTGTACACTTCAACTCCACCAAAGCACAGTCTTGCTTTCTTGCTCATAAGAGATACACCAGCCCTAGACCCATCACAATAAACAACCAAGTTATTCAAAGTCCTTTTCACTTGTTGACATTTCTCTGGATCGAAATCTTAACTGGCACCAACATGTCACATCAATTGCAGAAGCGACTGCTAAGAAATTAGGTTTCCTCTTCCGGGCTCGCAAATACTTTTCACCAGCTAATCTCTATACTTTATATACTTCACAAATAAGACCGAACATCGAATACTGCTCCCACATCTGGGGCTTCGCTGCCGCTTCCACACTCGCTTTCCTGGACTCTATTCAGAAGAGAGTTACACGTCTCATCGGTGACCCTACCCTCACCCGAAACGCTGCCATCCCTTGCCCACCGACGTGCCGTTGGTGACCTTTCTTTCTTTTATAGATATCTGCTCAGAGGAGCTTTCTTCCATGGTTCCTCCACCTGCTGCCCGCAACAGATCCAGCAAGGGAACAGAGCGAATTCACCCTTTTACTGTCCAGGTCACCAGACATAGAACATCTTGTTATGCCCACTCTTTTGTCCCGAGGACTTCCAACTTGTGGAATTCCTTGCCGGCACATGTTTTCCCTTCTCCCCCGAACCTCCAAGTCCAGAATTAACAAGTTGCCGCTTTCCTCTTTGTCGACACCCACAGTACGATAGTATTTAGGCTGTAAGCCCTCGTGATGTGTTGGTGAAATTTACAAAAAAATGAGGAGATGTGTGCCTTCGATAAGTTTGTTGGTTTTATTTCGTAAAATCTTTGTATCTCCAAAAATAACATAGATTTGACAACCAAATTATGTATACGCGTTCCTACTATCAAATATAACCTACTTGCTGAAACATAGATCTCTATGTTGAAATAAAAAACAGTTATAGGCATTTAAAAAAATGTGGGTGTCTCTGGTGATCAGCGGAAAGCACAAGAAAAAAATTGTTTTGTGTGGTTTACAAAAGAAATAGAATATTACATACAACGGTTAAATTTCTTGACACAAAAAGGTCAAGAAATAGCAGAAAAAATATTTTAAAAGTTTTTCTAAAGTCGCGATTTGATTAAAATTGGCAGTTTTCAGACAAAAAATTAAAACAAATACGGAATATGTAGAATAAAAGTCGTAATAAGTGTTAATGTGTGTGTCGGGGTCGTGTAGTTATTGCGGTTACGTATTAAAGTGGACTGTATCGTGTTATGAAAATAAAATCACTTGGAACCACTTAACTTAGTTAAAAATTTAAAGTACGAGGCTTCTTCAACTGAAACCCATCTTTGGTCAGGTCAGCCTTGGAAACAGTTGTAATCACTCAACTGACGTTTTGAAATGTTAGGTGTGTTTGTAGGCATCACACTGATCAGTTCCTATCATTTGTATTTGTCAGAGATTTTAAGTATTGTGAGTTTAAAATGACGTTTTTGTTAACAATCCGTCCAAATATAATCAGTGTGCGGTCATTCAATTTGTGTGTGCTGAAGGTTTGAAAGCATTGCAAATTCATACGCGAGCGCAAGCAGTAAATGGAAACGCATGTTTTGTGTATGCAACTGTCAAGGAATGATGTTGAAAATTTAAGAGTAGAAGAGAGGAGACAATTGATAAGCCGCGACCAGGTGCATTGAGTACTGCAACAACAGACAGGAATGTGGCATGTGCAGAAGGTCTGATTTGAGAAAATCGTCGAATGTTAATCAGAGCAACTTCAGAAAATGTTGGTGTGAGTACAGGATCTATCCATAGTATCGTACACAAATTGGGTTACAGCAAAAGGCGTTAAAATGTAATCGTTTTCAATCGAAGAAGTACAAAATGCCGTAAAAAAATTATTCGAGCAGCAGCCACAAGAATTCTTTAAACAGGGTATACATCGGTAGGTGAAAAAATGGGATATGTGCCTTGATAATACTGGTAATTATTTGTACATAAATTTGCAAATAATTTTTTTTCTGAACGAAAGATGGGTTTTAATTGAACAAGCCTCGTAATATAAACTATATACTATTTATGTACATTAATATAGGCGGCACGTGTAATACTATAACGTGTGGTCGAATACGAATTTTTATTATTGCACCCGGTGCAACCACTTTTTTTTTAAATTTTAACAACACACCACGAGGGCTTACAGCCTAAATACTATCGTACCGTGGGTGTTGACAAGGAGGAAAGAAGCAACTTGTTAATTCTGGACTTGAAGGTTTGGAGGTTCGGAGCAGAAGGAAAACCATGTGCCGGCAAGGAATTCCACAACTTGGTAGTCCTCGGGACAAAAGAGCGGGCATAACAAGATGTTCTATGTCTGGTGACCTGGACAGTAAAAGGGTGCATTCGCTCTGTTACCCTGGTAGATCTGTTGGGGGCAGCAGGTGGGGAACTATGGAGGAAAGCTCCTCTGAGCAGTGCCCGTGCCGATATCTATAAAAGAGAGAGAGGTCACCAACGGCACGTCGGTGGGCAAGGGATGGCAGCCTTTGGATGAGGGTAGGGCCAACAATGAGACGTATAGCTCTCTTTTGAATGGAGTCCAGGATAGCGAGTGTAGAAGCGGCAGCTGCACCCCAGATGTGGGAGCAGTATTCGAGGTTTGGCCTTATTTGTGAAGTATATAAGGTATAGAGATTAGCTGGTGAAAAGTATTTGCAAGCCCGGAAGAGGAAACCTAATTTCTTAGCAGCCGCTTCTGCAATTGATGTGACATGTTGGTGCCAGTTAAGATTTCGATCCACAGAAATGCCAACAAGAGAAAAGGACTCATTACTTTGAATAACTTGGTTGTTCATTGTGATGGGCCTAGGGCTGGTGTATCTCTTATGAGAAAGACAGCAAGACTGAGATTTAGTGGGGTTGAATTGTACAAGATTTCTACTTCCCCAGTTTAATATTTTTTGGAGATCCACGGAGACAGAACCCTCCATGAGTCTGCGATCCTCATCTAATTGGGCTAAAGAGACAGGCTTAGAATATTGTATATTTGAGTGGAGGGTGCTGTCGTCCGCATAACTGTGAACTGGGTTCGATGTGCTAGAGAAGAGGTCATTGATGTGGAGAAGAAACAAAGTAGGGGCTACAGCTGAACCTTGAAGAACTCCTGCATTAATTGGATACAGTTTAGAGGAATGGCCATCCACAACAACAGAAATGTTCCTGTTCGAGAGGAAATTTGCTGTCCAGGTACAAAGTTTTGGTGGTAGGCCATAGGCCGGAAGTTTATTAAGCAGCGCTGCGTGCCAGACCTGGTCGAATGCTTTGGATATGTCTAGAGCAACAATCTGAGATTCACCGTGTAGTTCCATAGACTTG
The DNA here is from genome assembly GCA_964006375.1 of Tillus elongatus. Classification (NCBI taxonomy): domain Eukaryota; kingdom Metazoa; phylum Arthropoda; class Insecta; order Coleoptera; family Cleridae; genus Tillus; species Tillus elongatus. The sequence goes on from OZ023265.1 coordinate 31,270,688, forward strand.
TTCCAAGAATGGGTGACAAAGGAAAGGAGGTCGGCAGTCGATCTGCGCTGACGGAATCCATATTGCCTGTCGTGGATTAGACTGTGTTTTTCAAGAAATTTCAGTAATTCGGTGTTTATATACTTTTCCATCACTTTAGAGACGACTGAAAGGAGAGAAATAGGCCTGTAGTTGCTAGGAAGCGCTTTGGATCCTTTCTTGGGGATGGGTGGTACTCGAGCAGTTTTCCAGTTACTAGGGAATATGCCTTTATTGTAAGATAACTGAAACAGACGCGTCAGCACAGGTGCAAGTTCTGGTGCGCAATTTTTGAGAACAATTGCTGGGATCTCGTCAAGGCCAGAGGCTTTCCTGGTATTAAGTGAAGAGAGCATCTTTCGTACCTTTTTAGTTTTGAAAATGATATCCGTCATTTTATGTGCGACATTGGGGACTGTTGGTGGTTGAACATTTGGAGGTGGGTTGAGAGTAGAATTGCTGGCGAACAACGAAGCAAAAAGTTCAGCCTTGCCCAGGACGGTAGAAACAATTTCATCCCCTGAGACAAGAGGCGGGAACGTGCTTTTGCAAAAATTATTCCCAATAGATTTAGCAAGAGTCCAGAAGGGTTTGCTGCCGTTGGAGCTTGAGAGGACTTTGTTTTTGATGTGGTTATTAAACGAGTTTTTTGCCTCAGAAAGAATGCGGACATAGCGGTTTCTTGCGTCGTTAAATGCTTGACGGTTTTCTTGACTGGGATTGTGTAGAAGTTTTGACCTTTTCAAGTCGGGCCTTGTCGCAGGATTTAGAGAACCAGGGCTTTTAAGTGGCTGAAGAGGTTTTCTGTGTACGTGGAATAAATAATTCCATGCCAGCTTGGATAATTTCGGTGACGTTTTGTGAGATATCAGGGGTGTCAGGATGAGAGAAGTAGACAGACGCCCATGGAAATGAGGAAAAGTAATCCCGCATTTCGTCCCAGTTTGCGGAGTTGTAGTGCCAAACGATACGTGGGTGTTTTTTTTTTTTTTTTAATGTCAACAACACACCACGAGGGCTTACAGCCTAAATACTATCGTACCGTGGGTGTTGACAAGAAGGAAAGAGGCAACTTGTTAATTCTGGACTTGAAGGTTTGGAGGTTCGGAGGAGAAGGAAAAACATGTGCCGGCAAGGAATTCCACAACTTGGAAGTCCTCGGGACAAAAGAGCGGGCATAACAAGATGTTCTATGTCTGGTGACCTGGACAGTAAAAGGGTGCATTCGCTCTGTTCCCCTGGTAGATCTGCTGGGGACAGCAGGTGGGGGAATTATGGAGGAAAGCTCCTCTGAGCAGTGCCCGTGCAGATATCTATAAAAGAGAGAGAGGTCACCAACGGCACGTCGGTGGGCAAGGGATGGAAGCCTTTGTGTGAGGGTAGGGTCACCGATGAGACGTATAGCTCTCTTTTGAATGGAGTCCAGGATAGCGAGTGTAGAAGCGGCTGCTGCACCCCAGATGTGGGAGCAGTATTCGAGGTTTGGCCTTATTTGTGAAGTGTATAAGGTATAGAGATTAGTTGGTGAAAAGTATGTGCGAGCCCGGAAGAGGAAACCCAATTTCTTAGCAGCCGCTTCTGCAATTGATGTAACATGTTGGTGCCAATTAAGATTTCGATCCACAGAAATGCCAACAAGAGAAAAGGACACATTACTTTGAATAACTTGGTTGTTCATTGTGATGGGCCTAGGGCTGCTGTATCTCTTGTGAGAAAGAAAGCAAGACTTAGTTTTGGTGGTGTTGAATTGTACAAGATTTCTACTTCCCCAGTCTAATATTTTTTGGAGGTCTACGGAGACAGAACCCTCCATGAGTCTGCGATCCTCATCTAATTGGGCTAAAGAGACAGGCTTAGAATATTGTATGTTTGAGTGGAGGGTGCTGTCGTCCGCGTAACTGTGAACTGGGTTGGATGTGCTAGAGAGGAGGTCATTGATGTGGAGAAGAAACAAAGTAGGGGCTAAAGCTGAACCTTGAGGAACTCCTGCATTAATTGGATACAGTTTAGAGGAATGGCCATCCACAACAACAGATATGCTCCTGTTGGAGAGGAAATTTGCTGTCCAGGTACAAAGTTTTGGTGGTAGGCCATAGGCCGGAAGTTTATTAAGCAGCGCTGCGTGCCAGACCTGGTCGAATGCTTTGGATATGTCTAGAGCAACAATCTGGGATTCACCGTGTTGTTCCATAGACTTGTTCCAAGAATGGGTGACAAAGGAAAGGAGGTCGGCAGTCGATCTGCGCTGACGGAATCCATACTGCCTGTCGTGGATTAGACTGTGTTTTTCAAGGAATTTTAGTAGTTCGGTGTTTATATACTTTTCCATCACTTTAGAGATGACTGAAAGGAGAGAAATAGGCCTGTAGTTGCTAGGAAGCGCTTTGGATCCTTTCTTGGGGATGGGTTGTACTCGAGCAGTTTTCCAGTTACTAGGGAATATGCCTTTATTGTAAGATATCTGAAACAGACGAGTCAGGACAGGAGCAAGTTCTGGTGCGCATTTTTTGAGAACAATTGCTGGGATCTCGTCAAGGCCAGAGGCTTTCCTGGTATTAAGAGAAGAGAGCATCTTTCGTACCTTTTTAGTTTTGAAAATGATATCAGTCATTTTATGCGCGACGTTGGGGACTGTTGGTGGTTGAACATTTGGAGGTGGGTTGAGAGTAGAATTTCCGGCGAACAACGAAGCAAAAAGTTCAGCCTTGCCCAGGGCGGTAGAAACAATTTCATCACCGGAGACGAGAGGTGGGAACGTGCTCTTGCAGAAATTATTCCCAATAGACTTAGCAAGAGTCCAGAAGGGTTTGCCGCCGTTGGAGCTTGAGAGGACTTTGTTTTTGATGTGGTTATTAAACGAGTTTTTTGCCTCAGAAAGAATGCGGACGTAGCGGTTTCTTGCGTCGTTGAATGATTGACGATTTTCTTGACTGGGATTGTGTAGAAGCGTTTTGTGAGCTTTGACCTTTTCAAGTCTGGCCTTGTCACATGATTTAGAGAACCAGGGCTTTTGAGTGGCTGAAGAGGTTTTCTGTGTACGTGGAATAAATAATTCCATGCCAGCTTGGATAATTTCGGTGACGTTTTCTGAGATATCAGAGGGGTCAGGATGAGAGAAGCAGACAGACGCCCATGGAAATGAGGAAAAGTAATCCCGCATTTCGTCCCAGTTTGCGGAGTTGTAGTGCCAAACGATACGTGGGTGTGATGACTGTGTGACCTCGGGTTGCATTGCACAGGAAGCAGTGACCATGCCGTGGTCTGAGCGACCAAGGGGGGCGGTGACTGATATCTTATAGCATTCAGGATTTGTAGTAAGAAGGAGATCCAAGGGATTTGAGCTGTGTGTTGGGATACGAGGAAAGTAAGTAGGTTGCTGAACCATATTGGCCAAAGAATTGCTGACTGCAAAGGCTTCCGCTGCTCTCCCTTGTGGATCGGTTTTTGAAGATCCTAACCATTCCTTATTATGGACATTGAAGTCGCCAAGAATAGTGACCTCGGAGGAAGGATATTCAGAAATCAGATAGTCGGTTTTTTCAGAAAGGTAGTCAAAGAGCTGGACAAAGTTGTTGTCAGAAGGTGACCGGTAAATGCAACAGATGAATTTAGTTGCAGCCCTGAGAGAGAGTTTTATCCATAGTATGTCTTTTCTTCCAGCTTCTAAATTGGGAAGTCTGGTGCAGGGTAGATTGCTACGGACGTATGCGCACACGCCTCCATGCAATCTAAAGGCAGTAAGGAGCTCATACCCCGGGAAATTAAGGTGATTAATGGCTGTTTTGGCACTGATTTGGGTTTCGGTGAGGAAGAGGAGTTGGGGCCTGTTAGCCTTGAGGAAATGGTGGACGGAGTTCAGGTTAGAATTTAGGCCACATATATTCGAAAAGGATATGTTAAATCTTGATGATGGCGCCCCCTGTACACCCCTCTCCCGGAGATCCGAATGGAGGGGTATTTTGCCTCCGGAATATTTTATACAAGGAGGAGCCATCATCATTTTTGCTTATAAGGGAAACCGACTCATACACCAGAACCGGAAACGTCCGTTGGGACTTCACCGGCTCCTTGATGTATGGGGTGGTACCTCCTCGGGCGTGAAAAAATCCTTTACTGTTACATGGTGTGATGACTGTGTGACCTCGGGTCGCATTGCGCAGGAAGTAGTGACCATGCCGTGGTCTGAGCGACCAAGGGGGGCGGTGACTGATATGTTATAGCACTCAGGTTTTGTAGTAAGAAGGAGATCCAAGGGATTTGAGCTGTGTGTTGGGATACGAGGAAAGTAAGTAGGTTGCTGAACCATATTGGCTAAAGAATTGCTGATTGCAAAGGCCTCCGCTGCTCTCCCTTGTGGATCGGTTTTTGAAGATCCTAGGAAACAAAAACGAATATGAAAGGAGCTCTTGGAATCTAACGATGAATAGGCTTATACCTGAAATATGGTACTCGCGTTACGAATAAACGCGGGACTAATACAAATTATAAATGTCGCACTCGGTGCAACCACTCGGAAACGAATAAGATGTCATACTCTCCGAAGATGACGAACGAATATAATGTGCCCAGGTCTTGACTGCTGCAGGGACCCCTTTTCAAAAGGCGGGACATGCGCGCAACACACCGTAGTTATGTCAGACTCTTGTGACGTCCAGAACTGCACTCTCACAACTTTAAATTGCGCGCAAAAATAAACAAGAAGTGTTGTTTTACAAAGCCTTAAGTTTCAGCTTCAATCATCATCGTTGTCCTTCATTTTACTAAAATATTTTCGGAAAATCCATACCAAAAAGACACTCTTTTTGTTGCTTTGGCAGTAGTTTCAGTTGTAGAGTGTATGGTTTATAAGTCTATAATTTTAGCAAATTTTTTAAAAGAAATTCGTTATTGAGAAGACCGCGAGTTATGAATTTTGAAGACACTTCTTCAAATAAGCGCGAACTAAAACCTCCAAAACCCATATACGGGGTCAGTTTCAATTTTTGTCTGTTTACACATATACAGTGTGGGGCATCTCTAGGGTATAGCTCAATATATCCCTTATCATAAAATATACGAGAAAACATTATATGCGTTAATTATAGGGTGTCTCGAGCTGCATCTTATAAGCCCAGACAATCACAGGCTGGCCCATAAGTCGTTGGTGATACACGTTTGTGTTTAATAGAAGACCCCTTATGTTATTTCATTTTTGCATTTTTCCTTTTTATTTTATGACTAACAATACTAGCAACAAAATTGAGGGTTAAACCATACACATCGCTTAGTGTACACCCACAGATATAGTCATATAGTTCCTATAATTAAACTGGTATTATTTTTTTGTATATATACACACATCTATATATATATATATATATATATATATATATATATATATATATATATATATATATATATATATATATATATATATATATATATATATATATATATATATAATTTGTTTTTTTTACTGAACTATAATAGAAAGACTGGGATACAAGCGTGATGAATAGATAATATGCAAAAAACATCTTAACGGCAAATATAGAATTTTTTTTGCATTTATTTGTAAATTTTCTTAAAAAAAATTCACTAATGAGGGGATCTCGCCTTTTGAATTTTGAAAAAATTTCTTAAAATGAGCGCTATTTAGGACCCCTGGAACCCAAATCCGAGGTCGGTTTCAGACTTTATATGTTTATATATATATATATATATATATATATATATATATATATATATATATATATATATATATATATATATATATATATATATATATATATATATATATATATATGTGTGTGTGTGTGTGTGTGTTTATATATTTATGTGTCACACCTATAACTAAAAAAATAATGGACCGATTTTGATAAAATTAGGTGCGTACCTTCCTTTCGCAAGTGGCTTGGAGAAGTTAGTTAGCCAGGAAAATCCGCCGAGGTTTTCCCGGAAAATTTTGTGTTTTCTTTCGAAAAAAATCGAAAAAAATTTATATCTCCGGAATTAACAAAGTAAGGGCAACGAAATTTGGTACACGGGTTTATATAATTATAGGTAAGCTACCCACTGTAGGTGAAAGGAGAAAAAAGTTACAGGCATTTAAAGAAAAATAAATTTGGGTTTTCCTCAAAACGTCAAAGTCGCTATTTTAAACGTCAAAATTGTTAACATTTAGGCAATGAACCTGAAATTAATATGATCTATGGAAGGAAAATGTCCCAAGAATAATGTTTTACAAAGCCTGACCTCTTAGTTTCAATCGTCATTGTCCTTCATTTTACTAAAATATTTCCAGAAAATTCATTTCAAATAGACCCTTTCTCTGATGCTTTAGCAGTAGTGTTGGCTATAGAGTTTATCGTTTAATGGTATATCATTTTTGTCGAATTATCGTAAAAAATCATTAAAGCGCAATATATCCGCTATTATGCAAGTTACGAAAAAAAGTTGTATACACATTAATTGTAGGGTGTCTTGAACTACATCTTAAAAAATATTTCCACAATTAGAGGTGGCCCATAAGTCGTTGGTGCTTCAAATTTTCTTTTTTTTTAGTGAGTTTTTTTAATCGAACACGCCCTATGTTATTTCATTTTTGTATTTTCCATCGAAATATGATACATCTTTATAAGAAAAGAAATTCGTGACGCAGAAAGTGCGTTATGGTAGCGAATCATCATTAAATGCTTCAAATTTTGAATCAATTTGCTAATAACCTATAAGGTTGACCAGAAAACCAGTTTTTTCGGGAAAAATTTATGTTTACTTTCGAAAATTTTTGTACATTTTCAAACATGAAAGTTATTTTGATGAAACATGGCACATTGTTTCTAATATATAGATTATACTGGTAACCAAATTTGGTACCTGCTTTCTTAAAAAAACATATTTGCTATTAACCCATTTATGGCCAAGGTATCAAAAAACGTTCAAAATTGAATGTCACTCATTTTCTCCAGCAACAATAAAGTTTCTAAACATAAAACCAACAAACAAAAAAATATTTTTTATTTAATTAGTGAATTACAGGCTGATGCGTAAACGCATCAATGGCCAAATATATGCAATACAAGTGCTAACTGATACTATATAAAAATATAATGTACAAACATTATTTCTTATGAAATTCTTCGAAGCAGTTAGCGTGAATATGTACATTACACTTTTTGCACATATATATTGTTGCACTATGACATAATCGACATCGTCGTCTAGCTTTCGTTGCTTCCTGAACCACCACATGGTCAAATTTATCTGTCCGTATTTCAGTTGGTATACTATTAGATATGGATACCCGACTTGAAGATTGTTCGCCTCCTTGATTCTGGATTTTCAAGAGACGGTATGCAATATATGACTTGAAGTCAAGTTGTGACATCTTTTTTTCATTAACCAGATTGAAAAGTTTCCAAGCATTTACAATAGTACTATCAACAGCATTTGAGAATAAAGGCCACCACCATTTCTTTCCCAAGATCCTGGTACGATAGTTTGCTATTGCATTATCGTGTAAATCTACCCCTCCCATGAATTTATTGTAATGGGAAATCACTGCAGGCTGATTTATATTTTCAATTGTTTTCTCTTTTCGATTATATCGCTTCGCTATATTCATAGGTTGAACATTGTAACAGTTGCTTATCACCGTCACCACTGAATTGTCATTCCATCGAACAAGTGATATACCAGCCTCTTCATCATAAGCGCAGCTACGTGACCCACGCTGCTTCTTCGAAATTATTTTGTTTGTCTCCAGTGGACAAACTCCTGTTCGATTGTCGCGTATCGTACCAGTGGCAGAGTATCCTTTATCAGTTAGAACTGAAAATAGTTTATAGGAGGAGAAAAAATTGTCGAAGAAAACCTTGTGTGCGGCATTTTCTTTGATGACTGATAATAAATTGACCACAACTTGGCCTCCTAAACCAAGTGGAGTTTTTTCTGTGGATGCACCAGCATACGGAATAAATTGGTAGAGGTAGCCATCAGATGAACAGAGACACCATAATTTAAATCCGAACCTGACAGGCTTGCCTTTCATATACATTTTACATGAATGTCGTCCGAAATAGGGCACCATTTGTTTATCTATTGACAAACAAGTCGAAAACACACCGAACTTCATGAACTTTTTATTCAGGAGGTCGAAAAACGGCCGAAGTTTGGCAAATCTATCATGTATGTCTAAATTGTTATTATCAGACAGGTGAATGTTTTTCTTCATATTTCTAAACTTGTTTCGACTCATGCAATCTTTTACAATTTTCAAGCCTTTGTCCTCTTCTGTAGACCAATATAAGTCAGCTTGAGGGAGAGTGTGGTACCCAGATAAAATCATGATACCCAGGAAATTCAGCAAATAATCTTTGTCGATTATAAAGTCATGTCTGTTATTGTCACGTGCATATTTCTGACTATACTGAATTATGTTTTCAAGCATTTCATCATCAAAGTACATAAAAAATAAATCTAAAGGTGTTTTGCCGTCTAACTCATTCTTCAGCCTAGCAATATTTTCTTTTTCTTTGACATCGTGATTGCTGTTTGAATTATGCAAGTGTTCTCCTGTTTTCCAGATAGGTTTTCGATCTACACCTTTATATTGTAACAACTTCTTACGTTTCGCTGCCAAACATTCATCATCCGAGTCATAAAGCAAATCGTCATCGGCTGTATGAATTTCGAATGTCCCTGCAATATCATGGAATTCGTTTACTTTCTCACAGTCTTCTTCGAAAATCTCTTCGTCAGTTAGTTCGTCTACATCTGGCGGTATATACACTGCATCTACATTATTATCTGTATAAAAAACAAACATAAGAATTACTTCACGAGCACACAATAATTATAAATATAATTTTATTTTACCTCGATCATCTGCTAATTCTTGCACGATCTCCTCTAAAGCAAGTTCTAATTCTCTTTGGGTAAGAAATTGCGGCATTTTCTCACACGACAAAAAATATCACTTCACAATTCACAACACTAACCTAACGTAGCACAGTCAGGAAACAAACTAATGCTATTATATCCGTAATCTGGAATCAGAATACATCACAGTGCTCTAACACGTCTCGACATGCAGAAGTGCAGAAGTTGACGGTTTCGGCCATTGATGCGCATACGCATCACACATGTTTAGCTGCTGGTTTTTTCTTTCCATTCGAAAATTTTCTGAAGGACTCTCATTTAATTGTTTCTCCTTTAGGTTTCCAATAGAACTTTCAAGAATTTTTAGCTCATTCTTCTGTTTACCATTTGTAAGAACAAATACAAGTATATGCCGACAAGAATCCTAATTTCTTCCTATTTCAATAATTTCTCCAATATAGATATTCTATGATATACGTGTCTTTTATTTTTCATTAGATAATAGCATCTTTATATAACATCGCACATTAGCTGTATTCGATTTTGCTTAAGGTGGTTGCACAGAAAAAAAATATTATATGACTGATGCGTAAACGCATCAGCGGCCGGAAATGGGTTAAAAACATTTTTATGAAAATTCACTACCATAACGCACTTGCTGCGTCCAGAGTTTTTATATTTGGCCACAGCTACTTTATTGGTGGATTTGGATACATTTTTCTTGACTTCCTTAGTTATCAAAAAACTGTTAAACCAATTAACGTTACAAGAGTTTTACGAAAATTCGCATATATATATATATATATATATATATATATATATATATATATATATATATATATATATATATATATATACATATATATATATATATATATATATATATATATATATATATATATATATATATAAATATATATATATATATATATATATATATATATATATATATATATATATATATATATATATATATATATATATATATATATATATGCTTACTTACTTATCAGGACATTTCATACTCTTTCAATTCGAGCAGTGAAATGGAGACCTAAATCGAAAGTGTAACGATAAAATCGAAATTTTCTCCAACAAGATTAAATCTCACATATCTCGATGTTCAACAATATAAATGTCTCCCATTAGTATATGTACGCTTTCTCCATCTGACCCAGATAAAACGTGGTGCCGGCGAATCTAGAACATTCTCCCCGAATTTATCAGCGGGAGACATTCCGAAAGAGTAACTAATTTAATAAAATAACTGTAGATCTTGTTTGTTAATGTTGTGATCGTGTAAGTGTGAATTTATTACCCCGAACGGATCTTTGACTCGCGCCGGTACGATAAGGGTGGCGCAAGGGATGCTGGGTAAATGGTCCGTTTACAAGTTGTTTTTGTGCCAAACAGCGTATGCTGTGTTCTCAAACAAAGATGCCAACAGGCATACAAATCAAGTGAAAATGGGAGAGGATGCTGAATGAGAAATAGTGGAAGACGTAACAGTTATATGTGAAAACTTTCAAACTATTCGATTCCTGCATTTTCTAGATCGTCTGTTCAACTGAAATCGTGTCCTGGAATTTTTAAGTAACGCTCGGCAAATATACTAGTGATGTAGTGTTCTAAAATTCACCTTCAGCAAATATAATATAAAGTTCGAACAAGACAAATAAAACCTACTATGATATATTGCTTTCGTTACAGTTTCTCATGAATACTAAGTGAATATTTGAACCTGTGACGAGCACTGACAAGTACACTTGGAGAAACCCAAATCACCACAACACATTTTAAAAAGACCTGACGATCGTTTCACTAAGCAAGTTAGCGTCATCAGAGGATAAAAAATTCTAACTATTTTAAAAACTAACATCACCTTATATACCGAATCTTAGGTAAAGGGACCGAACTAAGATGGGAAAATAAACGCAGGCAAATTCTGTAGTGTATTGTATTTTTATAGCGGGACGAGGTCTGCACTGTCCCTACTAACTTATCTAAACTGTGTCCATCTCTAATAATTGTGTGAAGGTTCAACGACACCTAAATTAATTGCTTGTCGGAACTATCTGTATTATTATGTTATCTCTAGGACGTGTTAAGAACGTGGGAATTTTTATTTAACGGAGCAATCGATTAGGGGACTTAATCGGCGGTGGCGCAAGGTTCATACAGTTTTTGTTGTAATTATATTTCGCAATATATATATATATATATATATATATATATATATATATATATATATATATATATATATATATATATATATATACTTTCGAAGGAGTTTAGCTGTCCTAGTTGTCTAACATTTTTTATTAATTTCAGATTATCTTCATTAACGTAATGATTATTATCTTAAATATGTTGGGCGACAGTAGATCTATCTATAGTACCGTAACCTAATTGGGCTGAGTGTTCTTTGAATCTAACTCCAATCGATCTTTTTGTTTGTCCGATGTACTTAGGATTACAATTTTTACAACTTATTTCATAAATTCCCGACATTTTGTCGGTGTTAGCCTTGTCTTTTGGGTTACCTAGCAAGTTTTTAAGGTATTTTTTGTCGAAAATGTTAGCTGCAAGTTGACTTTTTTTTTAAATGATATGTACACCTCTCGTGATTCGAGGTTCAAATGGTAAGCAAACAAAGTTTGTTTCAGATTCTCTCTTTTAAACGTTGTTGATTCCGTCAACATTTTCTTTGTTTTCTGTTTGTTGATTAATTTTTCCACCAAGCAAGCAGTGTATTTGTTATATTCGGCCGCGTTCTTAATATAATTTAATTCTTTGGTATATCTACTTTTGTTTAAAGGAAAATTAATTAACCGATTTACTAAAAAAATTCAGACTGGCCATTTTTTGTACGTAGGTATAATGTGAGTCGTTCGGAATGTAACTTATAGTTGTGGTTTCCTTTCTATTGACATCGAATTCTAAAGTATATTTATTGTTGATAACCAGGATTGACAAGAATGCTTGATGATCGTTGGATTGAACCCGGCGGTCCATGGCTTTTGCCTGCAAGGTCAGAAAACCTACTCTCCCTGACTTTTTCTTATGGGGTCACATTAAAAATAAAGTTTATTCCAGCCAAATAAAGTCCCGAGAAGAACTAAAGGCTAAAGTGTGAGAAGCTTTTAATGATCTCACTCCAGAAATTATCTAAAAGGCCACTAATTCTGGATTGCAAAGAAGATTATTGAAGTGTCTTGAAGTCAATGGTGGTCATATAGAGCACATTTTGTATTAAAACTCACACGCACTTTTTTATTAATTCATTCACTGTTTCGTTGATTATTTTCTGTATTAAAACTTATTGATTATTGATAGATGGTTCTATAACTTGTTTTCATTCTGAATAATTTAGTTTCAGGGCGATTCATTAACATCCCTCGCTATGTTGGATTGAGTGGAAGATGCAATCATTCCTCAAACAGTGCAAATCGAATCGGAATGTCTTCTTTTTAAAAGGTATGAAAAAAAAATACTTTTTCGTGTTTGAAGTCATCGATATTTGGACTTTGTTAATAAACACCCTGTATCATTTTTGTAATTTTTTCCGCAATGAGAAGAATTCTGGCGACAAGGACCATAGTTGCGCTAAGTTTCAGAACGATGACATACTTGATGTCTGAGAATTGCCATTTCAATGATTTGCACATTTATGACGGAAAAACAATAGAAACTCGAATATCTTGAGAACGGCTAGTACCAGCATATCATTTTCCTCAGAATTACATGCTCATTCTAAATATCCAATAATATGTAGGGTGTTCTATTAATATTAAGAAAGTTGTTAGCAACTTCCGGTAGAACCGGAAGCGAGACAGTCACCAAGATAACTTAGTTATAATGAGCGGATGGTGATACATCCAGTTGCAAATTTTCATATTCCAAATACCAATATTAATTCGAAAGCTTCTAATGCACGCCTTACGTGGGAGAGCCTATATATATATAATATATATATATATATATATATATATATATATATATATATATATATATATATATATATATATATATATATATATATAAAAACATTTAAAAACCGAAACTGACCCCAGATATGTGTTTTAGGGGGTCTAGTTCGCGGTCATTTGAAGAAATTTTTTCAAAATCCAAAAGTCTCGATCTCCTGATTAGTGATTTTTTTTTAAGCAAAATAACTAAAATTGATGTATGTCCAATATACATCCTTGATACAACCTAATAACTATTTCAATTGCATTTTACACTTTGCCCATATATGGTATTGATTTTTTATCAAATATAATACATTTTTATGCATACTGCTTGTAAACAAAACCCTATGCGGCAATCAACAGTCATTAGCCATTTCAATAAAAATGTTATGAAAATAGCTGTTTACTGGGGACTACCAAAATTTCGCTGATCTCCGTTCAAACATAACATCAGCACTATTGGACTAGACCAATAACTATCGGGATCTGAAAACAGTTAGACAGTACCTTGCATACGATAATGTGATCCAAACACCGGCCATTATTAGCTCTATTACCATCCGGGTCTCTGTTTATGGACACTTGGGATAATTTGATATCAGAATGCAAATAGTATGCAAAACCCATCCTGTCCAGAATAATGCATTCGATTGAACATTCAACGATCTTCTCAACTTGAAATGTACGAAATTCCATTGGCGTTCAACTCGATAGCTTATACATTAGGCGCGAACAGTTTTATTTAATGCACGTTGCGCCAAATCACAACACCAGCATCCTTCTAACAAGAATCAAATAAAAGCGCACACAATCTGTGCAGAATTGGTATCAGACGGTTAAACGGGTATTAGAGAATAGTGTACTTCTTCTACGAAACTGCATTTGATATTGGAAGCGCTTTTTCTGCGGTAGAGCATTAGCCAAGGGAGATAATGTTTTTGGTTCTTAAACTTGAAAAGAAAAATCTACTACTATATAATATATAGGGTGTGCCAATTGAAATTTTCCACCTGGTAAATATCGTAATAAAAAAAAGGAAAAAAAGCTGAGACACCTCGACTTTGTTTTCAAGTCGGACACATGATGTCGTAAATTTCGGTGTCTTGGAACCAACCCCTTGGATAGGGGCATAAACTACGCTTTAATTTTAGATGGCACCCTATGTTGAGTGACATCCGTCATTTAAATCTTTCTAAATTGTGCTCACGACAGCATGCGACCTTTTAAATTTTGGTTTGGATATGCAATAAAATCATCCATTAAAGACAAAATATCAATGAATGCAAGAATCTTATTTAATTAAATGTTCAAATTGATTTCTATACACTTCCATACAACAATAAAAATATTTGCCCTACATCCGAACGAAGATCTCGAAGCATTTCTGGCGTTATCTGAAGACAATCTTCCACAATCCGCAGACGAAGCTCCTCAATTGAGTTTGGTTGTGTTGCATACATTTTTGACTTCAAGTGTACCCATAAAAAAATCTAAGGGTGTTAAATTAAATCTCTGCGTCCTACCTAGTGATTTAGAAAGTTCTGATTAAGACAATCACGCACAGCAGCTGCAGAATGTAGTGGGGCACCGTCCTGCTGAAACCAGACATACTCTTCTGCAAAGCGTTGCATTTTCCAATACTTCCACAATCGTCGGGTAGATATTAATTTCCAGTAGATACATATACACCATTTGGTAAAACACCGTGTGCCTTCTATAAAAAATGTTTAAGAGGAATATTATTAGCTGACAGTAAAAAGGATTTAACTGTTAACGTATTAAGTATAAAGATCCATTGATTGTGAAGTAAAAAAATCATATAAGAAATACATTTAAATTCTTTAAAGAATAAATAAGCAAGGCAAATATACTTCTCAACAATGTAGTTTCAAATAAGGAAATATTTCTGATTTTTTTATGCTGAAACTCAAAGAAGGGTCCTACTGCTACAAGTTTAAAAATAACACGCAAGTTCAAGAGAGGAAAATATAGAATTCAAAACATCTGTTTAAAATACTGAGAATCAGTAAATGTCGTTGGAGACAGCCGTGTAATCTATCACTCAAACAATAATGAGCCGATATTGATAAAATTTGGTGAGTTAATTATTTTTGCAAGTTGCTTGGATACGTTCGTTAGCCAGGAAAATCTTACCAGTTTTTCCGGGGAAATTTTAGATTTTCTTTTGGAACAAATAATATCTTCGGAAATAACAAAGTTGTGGAACCCAAATTTGGCAAGCTGGGGTACGTTGTAAAAACCAAACGAGAACAAGCAATACCAAAATATTGTATGTGTTAAACAATATCAATTAAATATTACAGACAACGTTTACCTTTTCATGGCACCAAAAGTTCAATAAGTACCAGAATAAAAATTTAATAATTTTTCTCCTGTAAATGTCAAACTGAAGATTTGAAACGTGTAAATTAGCATAACTATTGTGGTTTATAAATGGAAAATATTGCATAAAATGTATATTAGAATGTTCTAGAGTTATGCGGCTCTTCTCATTTGTTAAAATAATTGCAAAATCGGCCTCTAAAGACCTTACATACAACAAATAAATAACAAGACCATTACCGGTTATCTACCTTTCATTGCAGGCACACACACACACACACACAAGGCATACAGTGGTGTAATTGTTAGATGCATGGCTGATGAGCGAAGGGACGCGGGTTCAAATCACACCGTTGAAAACGTTGCAGAGAATTGGCGGCAAAAACCTTCAACTGTGAACACGGGAGGTGCGACGTCGGAATTACACCACCTTTTCGAAGAATGGAGGCTAGAAAGAGCTCGCGCACAGCCACCAACCGTCACAGTGAGAATTTTTGCGTGCAGCGACTAACAATTTGCAGAACCCGAGACATTATCGAGGACTCTCTGCTGAGCGTTCATAGAGTGAACACCGTCAGTTTTCGGTGGCTATTAAATTATCTTAAAACGGGGTTATAATGTTATCTGTACCACCTGGTAATTATCGTCAGTGATTGTTCGGAGTGATTCAAGTGATTTTCTAGTTTGATTAAACATCGTATTCAGCATAAGAACGCGAGTGAACTCGTGGTTCTTTGTTCCGAGCTGTTGACTTCTTGCCGTAATTAGAGAGAATTCCTAGTTATTATCGAACCTTAAGTCAATTGATACTGAATTTTACTGAAGCAAATTCACGTTTTCATTGCGATTCGCAAAGTTTCCATCAAGCAAATTTAGAACATCGACATAGGTGTCAAATGGTCTTGTAGTATCGGAGCAGTAATATCTACCGGCCCAATAATCTCTGATGAGAAGTCCCAGTCGTTTTGCGCTCTTATTGGAGTCTAGAATCTGTGTCAGGCATTCATGATTGATCCCACCTGGAAAGCATCTTCACGGGGTCATCAGGTAACTTAGTACCGGAAGACTGGTGAGTCTAAACAAATCTTTTCTCTGAATCAGCAGAATTTTCATGCCGAAATCTAACATCTGAAGTTTTAATAACCTGAACTTTCAAAATCACGGAATCAAATTTGAGCTTATACAATGTCAGAGAGGTGCTGTCAGCACAACTATATATTTCTTGTTTAATCTCTAAGATTTTGTAAATTTTTGTCAAAATAAACACACAGTTTTCATTATTTTCTTTTAAATTGTAATTAGCAAATTTTGTCTGTAAGATATTACATATTAAATAGATTTTCATCTTTTTTTTTGGATTCTCTCTCAAAGAACTAGCCAGTTAATTCACTAGAATACCCAGCAATTAATTGACAAACTATAAGTAATTTACCTAACCATTTATGTTTATTATGATTTTTGAGCGATACCCTAAGTAATTGACAGTAATTAGTACATTTGTAATTTCTTGTTCTTGAAATTCTTGCTGTGTATTTGATTTCTATTTGTGTGCACTTAATGTTTCTTTGAAATTTATCAATCTTTTATTTCATTATATTCGCTATTCCAAATTTAATTTATATGAATAAATTTTTATATTTTGTTATATTAAAGTATCTGTTTAATTGAAGAGAAATTCCTCCCTAGTGTCTACTTTTCTTTTGACGTCGACGCAAACAATTATTTGTTACTAACTATTATCTAGATATCTAAATTTCAATGTAACCTGGCACTAGTCTGGAGAGCCCACAAATATAGGACTCTGGGCAGTGCGAAGCAAGCAAAGAAAGAGAACGTGAGTGTCAAACTATATACAGATCTGTCAACCTCCTAAAAAGTGATGCTAATCTTAATAAATTTGATAATCTGATAGATATCTACTATAGGGTAGGGTGTTATAGGCAATTGTGACCTCACCATTGAGCAGATCTATATCCACCTGAGGTAAATCACCATATACCACGGTTCTTGTGCTTAAAGCTTTTCTTTGAAGCAGATAACAGAACATTAATTAGTGTGAGGAAATATAAGTTTCGTTACGAGTTAATATATAAACATCCTTTACATATTTTATAGCTAATGCTACTTTTAATATTACAACACATTTAACGTTATAATAACATCGCAGCTACATAGAGAATTAGCGGTCATATTTAACTGGGATACATACATACGCACACAAGCATATATATATATATATATATATATATATATATATATATATATATATATATATATATATATATATATATATATATATATATATATATATATATAACCGTATAAAATTTTTAACGGACCTTGGTTTTGGGCTCTAGGGACCCAAATTCGCGCTAATCTGAATTTTTTCAAAAGCTTTTCATATTGACCTCTCTAATAACACGTAATTTCAAGAGAGGAAAATAATAGAATTCAAAACATGTGAGCGAGACGAGCGCAGGGACGCGGGTTCAAATCTCATCGTTGACTGAATTTCTCTTTCAACTTTTTTTTTGTTTACTTTTGTTCATCTTCAATTAAATTTTAAGGTTATCTGATCAGATTATGTAATTCCAATTTTTTAGCGACTTTTTGTTAAAAATAAAATATAGGAACTTTTAAGACTTTTAGTTCAAGTTTAATAGCAGCTGTTGTTGCTATTAGTAGGCAAAACGATTCCACAGACGTGGAGATTTGTGAATTCAGAAGAGGTTGTTTTCTTCTCTACAACCGGATTTACTTTTTACGGAATTCAATTTTAAAACGAAATTCGTCGAAAATAAGGT
This sequence comes from Tillus elongatus, assembly GCA_964006375.1. NCBI lineage: Eukaryota > Metazoa > Arthropoda > Insecta > Coleoptera > Cleridae > Tillus > Tillus elongatus. The sequence goes on from OZ023265.1 coordinate 31,288,683, forward strand.
TTCAATGGATTTTCGTGCAAACAAATTAATTTATTTTCAGTTTTAATTACAGACTAGGTATATAATTGGAATTTTATGTATTCTTTTAGCAAAAATTTTTGTAAAATATATTTAGCCAGTTTTCGCCGAAATTTTTTGTGCTTCGTAAAAATAATTTTTTGTAAGATGTTTTTGTGACACTTCGGTAATTAATGATAAATGTTTAATAAGTTATTATAAAAAAAATATTTACGGATTTTCTTGAAAGATTGTTTGCAAATTTTCATAAAATTATTGTGGTGTCGTGGAAAGTTTTTACGAAAAATTATATGTTTATAGGTGGGTAAATAACTTGAAATTATTCGTTGGCTACGAAAATCGGACCAGTTTTTCTCTTAATTTATTTAATTTATTTTTTTAGCAAATTTTCTGGCACAAAATTTTCCTTTAATAGCGAACTTTCTTATAAATTAATTTAATAATTTTTTTTTGAGAAACATTTGTTATAATTTTTGTATAAAAAATTATTCAGTTGCTGGAAAATTCTTTAAACGAAATTCATCGAAAATAAGGTTTTAATAGACTTTCGTTAAAAACATTTTAGTGAATTTTATTAAAAAACATTCACTAATGAGGAGATCCCGACTTTCGAATTTTGAAGAAATTTCTTCAAATGAGCGCTAATTAGGACCCCTGGAACCCAAATCCGAGGTCGGTCTCAGACTTTATATGTTTATATATATATATATATATATATATATATATATATATATATATATATATATATATATATATATATATATATATAATATTTATGTGTCACAACTATAACTAAAAAAAAATAATAGACCGATTTTGATAAAACTTGGTCAGTACCTTCCTTTTGCAAGTGGATTGGATAAGTTCGTTATCCAAGAAAATCCGCCGAGGTTTTCCAGGAAAATTTTGTGTTTTCATTCGAAAAAAATCGAAAAGACAACCAAATTTTATACGCGAGTTTATATCATTATAGGTAAGTTACCTAGAAAAATTTAGCTCTGTAGGTTAAAGGACAAAAAAGTTACAGGCATTTAAAGAACAATAAATTTGGGTTTTCCTCAAAACGTCAAAGTCGCAATTTAAAACGTCAAAATTCATAATATTTAGGCAATGAACCTGAAACTAATATGAGTTATTGAAGGAAAATTTCTCAATAATAATGTTTTACAAAGCCTGAAGTCTTAGTTTCGTCATTGTCCTTCATTTTACTAAAATTTTCCCAGAAAATTCATTTCAAATAGACCCTTTCTCTGATGATTTGGTAGTAGTGTTGGCTATAGAGTTTATCGGTTATATCAGTTTTGTCAAATTTTCGCAAAAAATCTTTGAAGTCCAATATATCCGTTACTACGCAAGATACATATGTACATGTATATATATATATATATATATATATATATATATATATATATATATATATATATATATATATATATATATATATATATATATCGTACCGATAACTCAAAAAATAATGAACCGATATTGATCAAATTTGGTGAGTACCTTCCTTTTGCAAGTGGCTTGGATAACTTCGTTACCAAGGAAAATCTGACCAGGCTTTCCCGAAATATTTTGTGTTTTCTTTCTAAAAAAATTCATATCCCCGGAAACAACAAAGTGAAGACAACCAAATTTGGTACGCTTATTTGTATTCTAAATAGTGAAACATGTACCGAAATCTAAATGTCTAAGTTTAAGGACAAAAAAGTTACGGGCAGCTAAAGAAACAAATTTTGGAGTTTTCCTCCAAACGTCAAACTCGCAAATTAAAATGTCAAAATTGGCACTGTTTAGGCAAAGATCGTGAAACAAATAAAAAGAAAATCTTGCAAGAAGAGTGTTCTGCGAACCCTTAAGTTTCAGATTCAACCGTCATTGCCCTTCATTTTACTAAAATATTTACATAAAATTCATTTTAAATAGACCCTTTCTCTGATGCTTTCGCTGTAGGTTTAGTGAAGTTTATGGTTTAACGGTCTATAATTTTAAGCTAATTTTCGTAGAACAAATTCGTTACTGCATTTTAGCATTTTTTATCGAAATATGATGCATGTTTGTAAGAAAAAAATCTGAACGCAGTAAGAGTGTTTTGATAGAAATTTTTCATTATATCCTTCAAATTTCAATAACTCAATTTGCTATTAATTCAAGTTTTGTTGGTTAGGATACCAATATTTAACTTTATTTTCGGAAAATTTTTGTTTGAATGCAGCAAGGGCGTTTTGGTTGCGAATTTTCATTAAATGTTTTAAATTTCATTAACTCTATTTGCTATTAACCTCAGGTTCATTGGCTAGGAGACCAGTTTTCTCGGAAAGATTTAGAGTTTATTTTCGGAAAATTTTTGTACATTTTCAAATAATTATTTTGATAAAATATGTTACATTCTTCCTACTATATAGGTTATACCGGTAACCAAATTGATGAATGCTCGCATTAGAGCGATATATTTGTAATTAAATTCATTTTTATGAAAATTCACTTCCATAACGCACTTGCTGCGACCAGAGTTTTTTATTTTCAATTTTAATTACAGATTAGGTATATAATTTGAATTTTAGGTATTCTTTTGGCAAAATTTTGTGTAAAAACTATTTAGCCAAATTTGATGCCTGCAAAGACATATTTGCCATTAAAAACAAATCTATGAAAATTCACTACCATAACACACTTGCTGCGTCCAACCTTTTTAATATAAAATTGACGTTTTTTGGGGCCTCTTAATAAATGTCCATAATAATTGAAATACTGTGTTTATTCAATTTGGCTGTTACATATTATATACAAGTGTGTGTGTGTGTGTTCAAATGCTAGGATGGCAACGGAATGATCCTCCACTAGCCACAGACTTTTATAAATTACACGGTGTGGATTTGAAGTTTTATATATGATACGGGATAGGCAAGTGGCAAGTAGAAAATTTATTTGATATGTTTAAACATATGAGTTAGATACGGTGCTTATACTTTGTCTTATATAATTAGTGTATGTTTTACGTACTTAATAACATCAATATACAAACACAAATACATACGCACATGCACATATACACACATATAAACTCCTTTAGATTTTTTTTTTTTTTTTTATTATTATTATTATTTTTTATTTTTTATTTTTTTATTTTTTTATTTATTTTTTTATTTTTTTTTTATTTTTTTTTATTTATTCTTTTTTTTTTATTTTTTTTTTTTATTTTATATATATATAATTATATATTGTTATATTTTTATTTATTTATTTTTTTTTTTTTTTTCCTTTTTTTTTTCTTCGGGATACACAAGGACACTTGCTCGCCAAGGGACCCGCCATGGCTCATACACAAACTAACTGGGCCACGGAACTGATTGAGGTTACACTGGGACAGACAATAGGACTCTAGATCTAATTACATGTATAATTTCTGCAAAATTCTTATCTATTTAATGTTATTGTTTAATACAACCACCAGTTTATTTTTATACCTAGTTTCCTACTTAACTACTTACATACTATTATTTACAATTTTAAATTAATTTCTCTAAAAAAACTAACTAAATAAATGTACACGTTCTTTTTATCGAGGCCTAATAGGTGAGTTATACTAAGTGGCATTGTAATGTTGATTATTCTCAACGCGTCTAACAATTTATTACGGGCCATAGTGTTGAGTGGGCAAGAAAAAATTATATGATTGAGATCAGCAATGGTGGATCCGTCACATGTGCAGAACGGGCTGTTTAGCACTCCTATTCTATTGAGGTGAGCAGGATATCTGCCATGATTAAACTTGGCTCTTATTACCGTTGTTGTAAATTTTCTTGGTTCTGTTCCATATTTATTAATATTATTTTTTAGATTTGGGTTTAGTAGTGCATAATGGTTATTGGATGTTTTTATATATGCATCCCATTCTTCTGCCCATTTTCTCCCAATAGAATGCCTGAGATGAGCTTTTACATCAAACAAGGTTACCTTGTTGAGAATTTCTCCAGATACTATAGCTTCTCTGGCTAGTTTATCAGCAATCTCGTTTCCTAATATCTGACTATGTCCTTTCACCCATATGAATATTACATCATTATTATCTATTATTTCTCTATATGTGGAAACAAATTTTCTTACATCGCGATTTCTAAAATTTTTTGGCTTGTATCTTTTTAGGAATAGCAAAACTGATAATGAATCACTAAATATAAGCGAGTTGCATTTGCTGTCCTTAACCCAATTTAGTGCCATTTCTATGGCGGTAAATTCTGCGGTATATACTGATGTGATATCATCGAGTTTGTATTGCAGCCTGACGTTTAGGTGTGGTATGTAAACAGCTGCTCCTGTACCAGAAGAGTTTTTAGACCCATCCGTATAGATGTGTGTGTATCCTGGATATTTTTCAATGAGAGGAAGCAACAAAGCTTTATTCAGTATGGTGTTTTCAGTATAAGTTGGTACTAACACTTTGAATTTGTTGTAAAGATGACAAAATTTTTCTTCAGTCGGAATTCTTGCCGTACCAGTTAGCAATCTTTCGAACTCCCTTGTTGCCATATAACCGTCTGTTATGGGTGGATTGGTTTTTATCCTCCAATATATATTAGATAAGGTTTCTGTCCAAAGATGATGTATTACAAGCAATTCGCTGTCATCTTTACCTCTCAACTTCAGGACATACTGGTTTGCTAATTGTTCAATTCTAAGATGGAATGGACGTTCATTAGCTTCAGCAAATATAACTGGACAATGTGTCGATATCATTGCTCCCAAGCATATCCTCAAGGCCTTAAGTTGTACTCTTTCCACTTCGTTAAGGTTAGTTTTGGAAGTTGAGCCATAAACAATACACCCGTAGTCCAGAATCGACCTAATGTAAGTTCTATAAAATAGCAGCGATGTAGCTACATCTGCACCCCACTTATAACCAATGGTTGCTCTTAGTAAGTTTAGCCCATTCTCGCATCTAGACTTTACATATTTTATGTGTTCAGTCCACAACAGTTTTTTGTCGATAATTATTCCTAGATATTTGTAAGAATTAACAACCTTGATTGTATAAAAACTTGTTCTTATGTGGCTAGGTAATTATATACAAGTGTCTTCAGCATATTATTTAGCCAAGAAAATATAACTAGTGAAAATTTTCCAAGTTTTGTCATAACAGAAAATTAATTAGTGTGAGGAAATAGAAGTTTCGTTACGAGTTAATATATAAACATCATTTACATATTTTATAGTTGATGCTACTTTTAATATTACAACACATTTAACGTTATAATAACATCGCAGCTACATAGAGAATTAGCGGTCATATTTAACTGGTCTTTTAATTAAAGAAAGCTGTAGACAAACGATAACATAACAGTAAAAGCAATTAACTTTACGTTTATGGAATAACGCTGAATAAAAACGATGCAAGTAATTAATATGTACAGTGGAATTTACAACAGGAATAAAACAAGATACACTTCGCATATTCAAGAATGGCTTCGGGACTGGTTGTTGCCGATAATAGAATCCTTCCACAAAATGTGTAATGCCCTCTTCGTGACCGAAATACTAGAGATGTGGTAGTAAAAGTATCTGCAATATTATTCACCGCTCGTTATTCTGAAGAGTGTTTGAGAAATGGAGGTTGAGGGTGTTTTTAAATTATTATATTGTAATATTTGGGTGAATTCTGGCTCTTCGGTATAAGTACCAAATCGTTAGCGAAATAACAGTTCGTGGGAAACGGACGAAAACATATTTGCACACTGTTGTTTATTTTTATGGGATTTCTAGATATACAGTATACCCACGTTATATTAATAAGAAGAGAACTTCAGTATTTTTTGCTCATTTGTTACATACGGGAAAATTACATCTTCGTCCTTCTTCTGCTGTCGCAACAATAAAATATTTTAGGTACTACAGCCGATTTTCGAACAATGATTGAACGTAAGAGTGTTTTCCAGTCAAGAGGGGTCTAAAAGGAAGCTGGATTAAGTGGCAAGAGTTGACTCAACAAGGAGCTCAGAAACTCAGTTGTTCAGGGGTAAGAGCGTGTGCCTCTGAACCGAAGGGTACTAGGTTCGATACCAGGGTACTCCTTTCGCTTTTTCAGTACAGACTGTAACATCAACATCAACCGAGGTTCTGGCATTGTATTTGAGCAAGTGTTGAATGTCTGCACGTTCCGCCCTTCGTAGGAGGCGTAAAGCCGTGGGTCCCGTGTCCATGCGATGTTGGGCACATTAAAGATCCCTACCCTACTTAGAGAAAGGCAGGGGTTCAGCAAAATTTCCGGAAGAGTGAGGTGAAACTGCTCCCCGGCGTCGGTGATTGACTATAGTCGCGGAAATAGGCCGACGTTGAAGAAAAAAAAAGTAGCTCGCTTTAAATAAAATATAGCAAGTTTTTATCAAGGCGCTTGAAAGGTTAGAGAGGTAACAATCGTGCGACTTTTCTAAACAAAATTAGGAGAGCGCGAAACAAGGCCCATAATTTTTCCCGTTTATTAAAGTATTTATGTGCTTCATAAAAATCTTATCATCATCAAACCTTACTCTTTATAAACTTTCATAATTTATATTATATATGACGTGTAAATTTCAGATCAGTAACTGAGTGTGTTTTTAAAGCGCTAAAGCGTGTTAATGCTAAATTTGCTATTGGCTTTGACGAAGTCCCATTGTTTATAGCTAGAGATTGCGCGGCCATGCCGACTAACCCCCTATCCTTAATTCTTTTTTATTACATTTTAGAATGCACAGTTACACTGATGTATGGAAGATAGCTAGAGTAATTCCGATACTTAAATCAAATTGTTAATTTAATATTAAGAATTATAGGCCCATATCGATTCTTCCAATATTTTCAAAAGTACTGGAGGCTTTGCTTTATAATAGGTATATATATATATATATATATATATATATATATATATATATATATATATATATATATATATATATATATATATATATATATATATATATATAATTACGCCACTGTATACGACAGCTATAAATCAAGTGCCAATCCAAGTGGATACCTTTGGCAACAAGAAAATTCCCGTTACGCAAAGAAAAGAAAGCCACAAGTTAAATTTGGGTTTAATGTTTGGTGTGGTGTGATTGGATCAAGAGTTCTTGGGCCGTTTATCTTTGAAGACTTTAAATGGCGATTTGTATGTGCAATTTCTTCGAAACAGTCTAGGAGATATGTTATATACTTTAAAACTCGAGACAAGACAATATTTGTAGTGGTTTCAGCACGACGGTGCTCCTCCTCACAATTCTCAACAAGTTCGAAATCATTTAAACCAGAAACTTCCTGGTGCTTGGGTTGGCAGAAACGGTGGAGTTTTATGGCCACCAGGGTCGCTTAACCTTTTTGTTTTGAATTTTTTTTTGTGGATGTGTAATAAACTCAGTGTATAAAAAAACGTCTTTAAGTATTCATGAACTTAGAGACTCTGTTACTAAATGGTTTACAAATATCGACGGAAGGACTGTTAGGAAAGCAACTTCTTCAGTTTTAAAGCGATGCGATATTTGTATTCGAAATAATGGATGTATTTTCGAAAAGCTGTCTAAACGAAATTAGTTCTTGTATTTTCTTAAGTATATCCTTTTTCAGATTTTCATTAGTCTTAAGATGTTACATGTTATCTAAGTACTTATTAAATTCTTGTAAAAATAATATTATTTTTACAATCCGACCTAAGTGAAAATGAATTTAAAAGGATGTTGTTTATGCTCGTTACCATGGTAACCATACACTTATGTCTTCTAATGGGCAACTATGATTAATGAGAATCAACAGAAATGAAAGCCGAAACAAGTTTATTCTTCCAGTTAACCTCATTGTGTGCTATATTCCTGGAATCGTTATAAAATGCCTCATCTAATGCGGTTATAACGAGATAAGAGTGGATATGTGGATACTTGATTTTAGGTCCATAATACAAATTTGCCTTTTCATGCAATTTTTCACATTAAGTGTGACATGTGATATACCAAAATGTTCAGAAAAAATACTCTATCCGTCTATTGAAAAATACAATATGGCGGCCATAAGTAAAAATTTGACTGTCTTGTTCGAAAATATGGCGGAAATCAACAAAACTAATTCGACGACTCGATTCTTTACATTATTTTGTGTAAAACTACGTTTCGATTTTCAAAAACGAACCACAAGTAACGAAGATATGAAAAAAAATCGATTTTTGAAAAATTCGGTTTTTCTCGATTATATCTAGAACTACTCTGAATGATCTAAATCTGAAAATTGATTTGAAGTCAGCTCCCAATACATTTATTGTTGTTTAATTTGACCAGCTTTGTATCTCTTATAGTTTTCGAGATCCCTTGACTATCCATCGAAAAAACTCACCATATATATATATATATATATATATATATATATATATATATATATATATATATATATATATATATATATATATATATATATATATATATATACAGGGTCGCTGATAAGTCTGGAAACTGTCGATTATCCGGGAAAATATACAAGGTGTCGAAAAAAGTTTTATACAAAAGTTTTTGGGTTCTTCAATGTCTACTAGGCGGTGATAATTTCATTTATACAGGGTTGGTCATACAGGCGTGGCACACCAATATTAATTTTTTTTTAATGGAACACCCTATATATTATTCGATATTTCAATCCATCTCTTAATTTTGAGCAACATTTATCAGAAGCATGATGTACATGTATATATATATATATATATATATATATATATATATATATATATATATATAAATATATATATACAGGGTCGCTGATAAGTCTGGAAACGGTCGATTATCCGGGAAAATATACAAGGTGTCGAAAAAAGTTTTATACAAAAGTTTTTGGGTTCTTCAATGTCTACTAGGCGGTGATAATTTTATTTATACAGGGTTGGTCATACAGGCGTGGCACACCAATATTAATTTTTTTTAAGGGAACACCCTATATATTATTCGATATTTCAATCCTTCTCTTAATTTTGAGCAACATTTATGAGAAGCATAATGTACCTAAACTCAATCGTTTCCGGGTAAAAAAATAAATAAAAATAAACGCTATTGTTTTTAAAATCTATAGGATGAAGAACAACAATAAATGAAAAGTAGAATATCTCTTGAAAACAATCTGTGAGTGTGAAAAGAACCGGTTGCGATGTTTTTAACATTGTTTGAAATCCTATTTTATAAGATGTTCAAAGTGTTCTCCATTGACCTCCTGACAATAATGAATTCGCTTAACAAAACATTGCACTGCATTTACAAGAGCGTTTTGAGGAATGTTATTAATTTCATGCACAATCCTTGCTTGCAACTCTTCAATATTCTGCGGTCTATTTTGGTAAATTAAATTTTTTACATGACCCCACAAAAAAAAGTCAAGCGGCGTCATGTCGGGAGACCTAGCTGGCCATTCAATAGTTCCCCTGCGCCCTATCCATCTGCCAGGAAAGGTTTGATTCAGATATTCCCGTACCTCAATTCCAAAATGAGGGGGGTGCCCCATCCTGCTGAAACCATATTTCTTCCGCTGGTAGATTTGGGTCGTTATTGTTCGGAAATAATCGACTAACATCTGGAACAATTGATTCTTGCAAAAGTGTCAAATATCGAGCAGAGTTCAAATTACCGTGTATAAAATAAGGTCCTATGATATGTCCACCAATAATAGCACACCAAACATTTACTTTTTGCGGTCTTTGGGTGTGAATTTGTTCCATCCAATGTGGGTTTTCGTCTGACCAGTACCTACAGTTGTGTCGGTTGACTTGTCCATTCAAATAAAATGTAGATTCGTCGGAAAACAAAATGTGGTTGGCAAAGTTAAAATTTTGGCGTAACTTCTCCATAATAAGTTCACAGAACTCGATTCTGCAATCAAAATCGTCTTCACTCAGTTCTTGCAATAAATGAATTTTATATGGACGGAACTTTTCCCGCTTCGTAATCTTTTGAATTGAATATCGACTCATATTGTGATTTAAAGCCAATTGCTGTGCCGAAGTTTTCGGATTTTCCACCACATCCAATATTACATTCAAAGAATTTTCTTCATTTGTAACGGTTACTGGCCTTCCAGTTCTAGGTTTATCCTTGATACCGCCAGTTTCGTAAAAACGATGCAAAGTTTTCGAAACTGTGGATTTGGAGATCGATTCCCGCTCAGGATGCAACTCATTGAACATAATCACCACTTGAGCAAAACTTCGTGTTCTATCACCGTACCCTATCATCATTAAAATTTCGATACGTTCGGTTTCACTTAAACTTGCCATTTTGCACAAAAACTGTTGACACTAAATTACTAATGTTTCAAAACTGTTGACACTGAATGAATGTTTGACATTCGTTGTCCTGGAAACATTTTAAAACAAAAGAATAATACTGCGTTTCTTATGGGCATCTTATCTTATCTTGGGATTCCAAACAATGTTAAAAACATCGCAACCGGTTCTTTTCACACTCACAGATTGTTTTCAAGAGATATTCTACTTTTCATTTATTTTTGTTCTTCATCCAATAGATTTTAAAAACAGTAGCGTTTATTTTTATTTATTTTTTTACCCGGAAACGATTGAGTTTAGGTACATTATGCTTCTCATAAATGTTGCTCAAAATTAAGAGAAGGATTGAAATATCGAATAATATATAGGGTGTTCCCTTAAAAAAAAATTAATATTGGTGTGCCACGCCTGTATGACCAACCCTGTATAAATAAAATTATCACCGCCTAGTAGACATTGAAGAACCCAAAAACTTTTGTATAAAACTTTTTTCGACACCTTGTATATTTTCCCGGATAATCGACCGTTTCCAGACTTATCAGCGACCCTGTATATATATATATATATATATATATATATATATATATATATATATATATATATATATATATATATATATATATATATATATATATAGTTTAAAAACAAGATATTTGTCAAACAGCATGCTTCTGTTACTGAGCACTCAACTCTATGTTTATCATTATTCACCCGCTACATAGGCGAGTCAATTGATGCAGGTAAACAGTTCGGTGCGCGGATATATCCAAGACATTTAACAGAGCAGACTACTCTATTCTACTACCTAAGTTGTTCTAAATTGTTTTTTCTCAGGATCTGGTGCAACTTTTTCGCTTATATTTGACCAACCGTAGACATTATGTGGAATATATGGGAAATAAATCTAACAACTACATCCCTGTATCAGGTGTTCCACATGCTTCCAACCTAGGTCCTCTGCATTTTTTTTATAATAACCTCTGTGATCGTACATCTTATGAGTGTTCAGTTTTTGATGACGATTTAAAGATTTTGCGTGCGATAGACACACTGCGGACTGTTCTGTGTTGCAGAATGATTTAGTTACTCTCCAGAACTGGTGTCATGATAATCTACTATCACTCAGTACACTTAAATGTAATGACCTATTCTAAATGAGTAACCTACATCAATTTTAATTATACATTACTGGGAAGTGTTTTGCATAGGAGTGATAGCATAACAGATTGGGGTATTCTTTTTGACCAAAACATGCACACAGAAGCATATTATCAGATGCTATAAGCCTCTGGGCTTTATCATTAGAACCTGTAAGGATTTCAGTGGAACCGATTGCATAGAAGTATTATATAACACATTGATGAGATCTAAATTGAGATCCGCTAGCCAAATTTGGTCCCCGTTTTATCACTGCTATAAGAACGCTATGAAAGGGCTCAAAAACAATACCTCAAATATATTTCTTACAGTGCATAATGCCTATTCACCGCGAAACACACCTGATCAGCATTTCTTGATATATTTAATATACCTTCTCTGGAAACCAGAAGGGTGTGCTCGCAGGTGTTCTTCAAAAACTATTGTGCAACAAGGCTGATTTAACAGACCTGCTCTCGCGGATTAATCTGAGAGTGCCAAATGTGTTGTCTAGAAACAATAACTTTTTAGGTTGCCCACACCCAGAACAGGAATTATGATAAAATGTCTGGTATATCAGATGTAGTACAGGCAATAGAGGAGCCCGTTACTCTTGTCCATGGTGCATTAAACTACAGGAGTTATTTTTTTTTATAGATAGGTTCATAATTACGTACTAAATGTAAAAACACAAAATCCTTACAAATTAGGAGGGCGGAAGTGCCGCCATTTTGAGAAAAACCGCTTCGGCCTATATCTCCGTAACTGTGCACTTTAGGCCAAAAATAGTAATGACCTTTATTGTAGATAATTGTATTTCTCATCTTTTTTGTTGAATATTTTTTTGTATCACTCACCGTTTACAACTTATACGACTATTAGCATTCATTTATTGACTTTTTTACCTATATCTTGGTTAATAATTGTTTAAGAAATAAAACACCTATAACGTAACTTTTCAACCGACAAATTTCCTACAATTTTTAATGAAAACTTTTGTTTCTCAAATCAATATTTTCAAAGCTATAACGCGTTAAATGTTGCACTTTTTAATCGACAAATTTTTCTGGAAATATTTTAGTAAATGAAGGACAATGACGGTTGAAGCTAAGACTTCAGGCTTTGTAAAACATTCTTCTTGAGACATTTTCTTTCCATAATTTATATTAGTTTCAGGTTCTTTGCGTAAATGTTGCCAATTTTTAGGTTTTAAATCGCGACTTTGACGTCTTGGGGAAAACCCCTTTTTTTGAATGTCTATAACTTTTTGGATTTGTACCTACAGAGCTAGATTTACCTATAATAACATAAAATTGCGTACCAAATTTGGTTGCCCATACGTTGTTATTTCCGGAGAAAGAAAACACAAAGTTTTTCGGGAAACCTAGAGCGATTTTCCTGGATAACGAACTTGTCCAAGCCACTTGCAAGAGAAAGGTATTCACCAAACTTAATCGGCCCATTATTTTTTGAGTTATCGGTGTGATACATACATACATACATATATATATATATATATATATATATATATATATATATATATATATATATATATATATATATATATATATATAAATTGACCCCGGATATGTGTTTTAGGGGGCATAATTAGCGCACATTTGAATTTTTTTTTCAAAAGTCGGGTTCTCCTCATTAGCAAATTTTTTTTAATAGAAAATTCACTAATACTAATTTGAGAAAAGTAGTTAAGTAAGAAAAGTACTAAGTAAGAATTCTAGAAAATTTGTCGATTGAAAAGTTAAGTTATAAGCATTTTATTTTTTAAACAATTATTAACAAATATATAGGTATGTGTGTGTGTGTGTGTGTGTGTTTCGGTTTACTGACTGTGGGTTTGATCAGCCATTAGCACATTATGACCCTCCTCTGCTACCCTTTCCTAAAGTCGAAAGTCGTTAGATCACCTTTCCACTTTTCTTTTTGTATATGAATATATATACTTAAATTTATTCTATGCTACTTCTAAATACAAGTATTCATCCTTGATTAAATGGTTTTTTTTTTCAAAGATATAGGTAAAAAAGTCAATAAATGAATGCTGATAGTTGTATAAGTTGTAAACGGTAAGTGATAAAAAAATGCAATTATCTACAATAAAGGTTATTATCATTTTTGGCCTAAAGTACACAGTTACGGAGATATAGGCTTTTCTAAAATCGCGGCACTTCCGCCCTCCTAATTTGTAAGGATTTTGTCTTTTACATTCAGTACGTAATTCTGAACTTATCTATAAAAAAATACCTTTGTAGTTTAATGCAGAAACAAATTCTCTATTGCCTGTACTAATGTGTAAGTTTGTTAACCAAATCTGCAATGTCAGTCGTGCCCACATCGTGTGTGATAGTGGATCTGAGGCCTATGTAATGTGCAATGATCATCTGTTTCATGCCGTGTAATTTATTGATTTTTCTTTTTATTTACTCTTAACTTGTTTGTTAGTTTATAGTCTCACATACGTAAATGTCTTACTCTATTTTATTGTATGTATATTTTTCTATGACTATAAGTTAGAACCCCTATTGTTGGATTTTTATCTTTGGGTTTTAATTAAATAATCAAATAAAATAAATAAATAGATCAATAGATAAATAAATAAATAGTTAAATAAATAAATAAATATAAAATAAAGATGTTCAATAACTGGAGAGACAACGACGATATTATGACTTTCATACAAGTTAATTGAAGGAGCGCGAAGCAAAGACAATGACCAATAAATGATATAATGTATACTTTCATTATTATTAAATTTTTTAATGATGAAACATGCCGAATCAATAGAAGAGCTTTCAACAAAAGCCCCAAAGTTCAAGTTTAGCCTCCAATAAAAATTACCATAGTACCTCGGTGGTTCAGGGTTAAGAACGTGTGCCTCTGAACCGAAGGGTACTGTGTTCGATCCCAGGGTACTCCGTTCACTTTTTCAGTACAAACTCTAACATTAACATCAGCCGAGGTTCTGGCATTGTATTTGAGCAAGTTGAATGTCTGCACGTTCCGCCCATCGGAAGGGGCGTAAAGCCGTCGGTGACGTGTCCATGCGATGTTGGGCACGTTAAAGCTTCCTACCGTCCTTACAGAAAGGCAGGGGTTCGGCAAAATTTCCAGGACAGTGTAGTGAAACTGCTCCCTGGCGTCGGTGATTGGCCATAGTCGCGGAACTAGGCCGACGTTAAGGAAACAAAAACACACACAAAAATTACCGCTATTGATCAAACTTAAATATTTTATTTGGGCAAATTAAAAATATACGATGTAAAATCGTGTGAATCTGATAGGCTTTTCGGTTCCTATACCGTGATTTTTTTTTAACTTGGCAACACTGTTTTGCGGATATTTTAGTATCTTTCCAGTGTCTGTACAATGAACAAGGGTGGTGTATGTGGCATGTTTTATGTCTTGTTTCTTATAAGTAAGGGGCGGGTGTAGATAGTTTGATATATATTTGCGGTGTTAGCGAACAGATACACTTGTATGCTTGGTTCGAACAGCTCTTGAGAGTGTAAATTGTGGAATGCGCGATTTCCTAAGGCCATTTGCAACATACAACAATGACTGCAGTTTGAAACAAAAATGTTTTCATAAATTACGTGGCGGTGGAAGTACCATTGCTGCAAAGTTTATAGTGCAGTTTACATTTTCGATGTAAAATATTGTAAAACATTTTATCAGGAAAGTACAAATTTATCACAATCGAGCATCTATCGGACACTATGAACGCTGAACTACTAATCGATGCTATTACAAAAAGCCTGGACGCAGCAAGTGCGTTATGGTAGTGAATTTTCTTATAAATAATCTGGCACAAAATATTTTAATATAACTTTTTCTCTTGTAACATAGAAATCTAAATTTCGTCGTGTGTTTTACTTTTTATATTGCAAATCTACCCACAGAATTTGGTTCTCATAGACTTTTTATTCTTTGAGATAAAAATTTTTTTCGAATAAAAACTCAAAATTTTCCCAGAAAACCTCGTGCGATTTTCCTGACTAACGAACTTGTCCAAGCTATTTACAAAAGAAAGGAACATGTTAAATTTTATCAAAATCGGCCTATTATTTTTTGATGTATATATATATATATATATATATATATATATATATATATATATATATATATATATATATATATATATATATATATATATATATATATATATATATATATATATATATATATATATATATATATATATATATATAAACATATAAAAATTATAACTGACCCCGGATATAGGTTCTAGGGGTTCTATTTCGCGCTCATTTGCAATTTTTTTTTCAAAATTCAAAAGTCGGAATCTCCCCATTAGTGATTTTTTTCTGGGAAAATTCACTAAAACGTTGGGGACGCAGCAAGTGCATTATAGTAGTGAATTTTCATAAGAATTGTACACTATTACTTAGGTATTCTATTAAAACTAATTCTTTAAATTTAAACGGATATTGGAGATTGATTTTAGAGGACCCAGTAAGCGATTACTGGAAAATACTAGAAAATTAAAATTTGGTACGTATATGTAGATACTGCAAGTCGCTTAAAAAAATTGTGTTACAAATTTTATTAGTTACAAAATTTTTCCAGAAAATAATAAACTATTTACAAACAGAATGTACGTGCCAGATTATCAATATGGCAGGCATTTTTCCTTCTTAATTGCTTGGATGGTTTTGTTTTAGTCAACGCAATTGAACTCGTTTGTGCAAACAAAACAACGAAAAAGGTATTTTACATAGGTGTTACTATGGGTCAAGATTGAAGATTATAACTTAACGTGAAATTTAGTTATCGGATTTGAAATCTTTTTACGAAAATTCTCTACCACAACGTACTCGCTGCACCCAGACCCTCTTCATCGCTTATTGGCCGTTACAGTATACATACTTTTTGAAATGATAAAATATTGTAGCTCTCTATGTGTGAGTGACAACAAGTCAAACTCAAATTCATTTTTGAAAAAATATTTTAAACAAATGAAATGAGGTAACAATTTAAACGTAAATTGAAAATCTTGGTTCGGGTCTTCGTCACGGGAGTTTTCCCCGTTCTACATGCCTAAAACTAGCCTTAATACATAAAGAAGAACAATATAAACAAGTAAAATTTCTTCGGATCAACCCCCAAGAAAGTTGAGGGACCTGCGGTGAATAAGGGTTCTGTGCGAAGTAAACAGGATTCTAAGGTAGCAGAGCTGCAAAATGGGTAAAAGGTAGCTTATAGAGGTCCAGCTAAGCTGGCTTTTTCGAACTTTCCGCTCACATTTCCTTTTTATCTTCTTCCCTGCCCAGCACCCCTATTCACTCCTGGTCCTGTAACTTTCTTAGGGGCCGTTTGCAAGAAATTTTTCGTTATAGTATGTGCATCCAGAAAGGGTTCCAAGCGTCTTTCTGAAAAGTTTTTCTACAAGGAGCCCGTGTGCTATACTGAAAATTTACAGAAAGTTTAATTTTAAGGAATGTACCTGCTAAATTATAAGCGTGGCAGGTATTTTTTATTATTAATCGCTTGGATGATCCATTTTGGTAAACTCAAACGAACCAGTTTCTGCAAACTAAACAACAAAAAAGATTTTTTAAGAGAAATTTGTAGCTTTTTTTCTAATCTATTACCTACACTGCCTTTATATGGGTTTTCCTATTATTATTGCCTTTATTGCTTAGAATCATACAACATGTTTATTCAATAAGTCTAAGGTCTGTGGTGAATATTAGCATAATTTTATATACATAGTTGCATCCAAAACTGCTTGAAAACACTCCAAATTCAACAACCTAAAAATTTTGACATTCCAAAAAATTTCTTTTCTCTTCCATTTCGTTCTTCTAATATTTCACCTGATACCTCCATTTACAATTAATACTCATCACTCCATAATATTTTTCCAACTGCAAGTCTTTCTCAAATGCCCATATTTTTGCCGAAATTGTAAAGTTTGTACTATGTATCAAAAGTGAAGATTCTAGTTTAATGGGAAATTGAGTTGTCACTATTTGAAATATTTTTACAAAAATTCGCTACCATAACGTTCTTGCTATACCTAAACCCTTTTCAACGCTTATTTACTATTACTGTATCCATACTTTTCGAAAATGAAATAAATATAAGCAGTACAAAATTTTGAAATTATAATTAGCGAATTTCTATTTAAAAAAATTCACTAACAGAGAGGTGAGACTTTGCAAATTTTTTTTCAAATGAGAGCGAGCTAGGACCCCTAGAACCCATATCCGGGGTCAGTTTCAATTTTTATATGTTTATATATATATATATATATATATATATATATATATATATATATATATATATATAGAGGTATCAAACCGATAATTAAAAAAATAATTAACCGATTTTGATGAAACTCGGCAGGTGCCTTTCTTTTATTAATGGCTTGGAGGAGTTCGTTAGTCAAGAAAATCGAACAAGGTTTTCCGAAAAAAATTTAAGTTTTCTTTCAAAAATTTTTTGTCTCCGAAAATTACGAAGCTATTTTAATAAAACTTTGCAGATATGCCTTGAAAAAGACCTTACTACGTACCAAAATATAACTTTCTAAGTTTATAGAAAATTTAGCTTTTTAAATTTTGAGTTTTCTTTCGAAAAAAAATTTTTTGCCCCAAAAATTACAAAGTTATTTTTATGACATTTGGCGGATATGTTTCCTTGGGAAATGTCCTACTACATACGAAAATTCAACTTTCAAGTTTTAAAAAAATTGAGTTATTCAAGTTTGAAGCATTCAATAAAAATTCACCACCATAACGCACTTGCTGAGTCCAGAACTTTTTTAATAATTTACACTGTACATCTGATTTTCTAGGGAATTTGAACTGCGTTATGATCTTATGTAGTTTTATTTACTTTAAATGTTCCATAAAGAATAAAGGCTAAGAGTAAAGAACCCATAAGTACCTAGGTACCCTAGGTATTATACTTAAATTAGTATATATTAGTAGGTATATTTCTACCTGAAATAATTTTTTTCAGTACCTACATGCATTGATTAAGAACCTGAATCTGATGTACACAACCACTTTCCCATTTGTTTGATTGGATGTTAGAATCATAATATTTTACAGTCACAGTTGACGCGCGAAGGCATTTATTGAAGTTATGTTAAAATTAAAAGTTGGGTTATTATTTACCTACTATTTGTATTAACCGTTGAATATAGGTAGTTGTCTTATGTTCTGAGATTCTAATGTATTAGCGGAGTCGAATTCGAGGTGATGAGCAGAAGTACACGTTTCTCTCATAACTTCTGTCAGCTAACATATGACAAATAGTGGCGTTGTCAGATTAAACTAGAGAGATGGAGATGGCTATTAAATACCGTGAAATTAGGAAGCTTAATATTTATATGTATAATATAAATCTAATATAATAGAAGTTCTAGACTGTTTTTAAACAAATTGAATCACATTCATTAAAATTTCTATTTATTTACATTTTTCTGCTATCTACAGATTTAGATGAGTTGACGTAAATGGCAACTCGGCGAATTGTTTATTGTAACATATTTTCGCAGCCTCTTCGTTTAAAACTTAATTTGAAGATTTTGTTTGCAATGGCATCGAAACTCTTATTTATCTGTCTGACCTTGTCTAACATTATAGACATCCATTTAGAGGTAATTTCAGGTCATAAAGTAGATTATTGATTTTTTATTTGCTTATAACTGAAGATCTACTGAACTAATTGAGTTCAAATTTGGTTGGTAGGATCACTTGTACAATGTATATGTGCTTGTCAAGTTTCAGTTTATTATTTCTGGTAATTTAAAAGATATTGCGTTTTCAAACAGTCTTATTCATCTAAAAGTTTTTGAGTGTCAAAACTGTCTAACGAACTGGTCCAAGCTATTATCAAAATGAAGGGAATTGCCAAATTTGGTTTCGATTGGTGAAGTTTTAAGTTATCAGTTTATCAGTTGGATACATATATATATATATATATATATATATATATATATATATATATATATATATATATATATATATATATATATATATATATATATATATATATATATAATTTTTCTTTCGAAAACACAAAATTTTCCGGAAAAACCTGGGCCGACTTTCCTGGCTAACGAACTTATCCAAGCCACTTGCAAAATGAAGGTATTCACGAATGTAATCAAGATCGGCCCATTATTTTTTGAGTCACCGGTGTGACACATATATATATTTATTTACATATCAGCTAAGACATCTAAGTCTATTGACTTGTGTATGCCTTTTACACTTTTACAAGTTACACAATTTATGACGCTCAGAGCCATGCCTAATACAAAAGTAAGCAGTTTCACGAAGCAAAATACACAGCACATCGATCGCGCGGCCGTATGATACAGACATGGAACATTACATCCCCACTTCCCCTCTGTGCCAAAGCATCTTCTGAAGTTATCGCAAAAATATTTACCACAGCACATTTATCACTGCACCGTTAGGTTTCCCCTCTACACCTCATCCTCAACCATTCACTCACAGAAACAAAAAGAAAAAAGAACAGGAAAACAAACAACGAACCATTCACTCTTACTCTCGTCCATATACCACCCCACATCCATGTCCTTGTATACCATACCATCACTCCCCAGGCACACTCTCACACTCATATACAGCCACATACAGATCTTTACACACAAGCACCTAGCCATTCACTTACTCGCTTGCTCACTCACACATGCCCAATCATCCATTAACAATCGCCAGGAATGAATCTTTTCTCTGTATTAGGAAATCTTTAGCCTTTTTCTTGAACTTGTAATGTATCAGTCCCTTTAATTCTCCAGGTATTAAGTTATAAAACTTTGGGCCGTAGTACCACAAGGATCGCTGAGAAGCATTTTTGACTCTTAGTGGAACTGACAAGACATCATTTACACGAGTCCTCGTTGTATAACCATGTGTCATTCTTGCCTGTTTTGCACTGTGTACATGCATATATTTTAGTGCTTTTAGCACAAATAAGCTTCTCAGGTCCAATATTTTGTTGTCACAGTTGTACAGCAATTTAGTCGGGTATTGGACATCTTTCTTATATATGACCCTCAGTATGAAATTTTGTGTGATCTGCAGGGAGGAAAGAGCACTCTCATAACATACACCCCAGGACAATATGCCATACAAAAATATCGACTCAACCAATGCTCTATATAACACAAGTTGATTTTTTATCGTAAGTACACTCCTCAGTGAGTAGAATTTGCTGATTAAGTTTCTCATCCTTTTGTTAATGTAATCAATATGATCATGCCACTTGAGGTGCTGGTCAACAACAACACCAAGATACCTAATACTTTGTATTCTTTCAATGGGGTTAACACTCCCCACCACACTTAAATCTCCTAAGTCTGCAGGTAATGCCGCGTTGGTAGGAGAAAATGTCATATATTTCGTCTTACTTACATTTAAAGAGAGCAAGTTATCATCCAGAAGTAATTTCATAGTATTATATATATATATATATATATATATATATATATATATATATATATATATATATATATATATATATCTGTGTGTGTGTGTATATGAACTTTTTAACTGAACTTGGATTTGGGTTCTAGGGGCCCTAATTCGCGCTCATTTGAAGAAAAATCCCAAAAATCTCACCATCGTTACCTCTGTTTAGTGAATTTTCTTAACGAAAATTCACTAATAATTATCACATACTAATTGTCGCGAAGGTCTGCGCAATAAGCAGATTACATCCACTTTCAAATGACAAAAACACAAACTTTGTTTAACACCTGCAATTCATTATTGCAAATATCTAATCTGTTGACGCGATGCAAAGGTTAATTTCCGGGATATACATTATACATCCAGCCTTGCGTCACTTTTATAAACGGGGTGTTAATTAGCTACGGGGCAAAGCTACAGTATGCTATTCCTAGTTTAATCCCAACGTTCCAAAAAATACAGTCTGCCAAAAATTAACATAAATAAAAATCGATGAGACCTATTATTTCGGCTATAAATTTTCCACCATATAATTCAGCGAAATGGTTGGAAAATGAGTTTATAGGCTTCCCTGTCGAACACTAAAAAAATTCACTATCCAATTCACTTTAATTTATTAACAAAGTTAAACATGTTACATTACTTGAAGGTAAGGTTTTTATCTGACGAATTTTGGTATAACCTTCCTAGATTTGGCAACTGTGGTTGCAAATAAAGAGCAAAGTTCTACAAACTTTTTATGTGATTCTTCATTCCGTAGCTCGAAATGACTTCGAGAAGTTTGCTCTGCAAATATTAGTCAGCTAGGAGGTTGCTGAGGGTCGCTTGGCGCTACTTAACAAAGACTCTGAATTGTTTTATGATAAAGAGGTAATACTGTTTTTCCTTCAGTAGGTACTTTATTTAATACAGGGCTCCGAGTTCGCTAAAAGTCACAGATCTAATTAGACGAGACTGACTAAAATATGTACGCTTGCTTTAAGATTTTAGGATATCACGTTTCGTTCATATAACCTAATTATATGGACAACACATGATACTTCAAGTAAACGTAATAAAAATGATACACAAATAAACACACACACACACACACACACATATATATATATATATATATATATATATATATATATATATATATATATATATATATATATATATATATATATATATATATATATATATATATATATATATATATATATATATATATATACATATATATATAAGTGTGAATGTGTATATATAAGTGTATAAGTGTATATATAATGTGTATATATAAGTGTGAATATACAGGGTTATTAAAAAGTATGGAAAGGCACTGGTATTTCCTGAGATATTTGTTTTTCAAAAAACAGTTTAACATAAATTTTTTGACATATTTTGCTTCAAACGGGCGATAATTTTCCTAGCTTAAACAGCCTCGTTGTTGCTTTGCCAACTGATTTTTTAGTGGCAAGATATGATTTTCTTGCATTTATGGAAAATATGTATCTTTCTTAATACAGCACTATTAGCGAATTTTTCGTACAAAAAAAATTTACTAATGAAGAGATCTGTATATATATATATATATATATATATATATATATATATATATATATATATATATATATATATATATATATATATATATATATATATATATAATATTTAGAATAAACTGGAAACAAACTATTTAGTACAAAATTTTAAGAAACGTGTTCAGTACACGTCAAATTGCTCAGATAATTAAGAATGACAGTATTCTTAATTGTCGCGATAGTGTTATATCCACAGCAACCTTTCTTCTGTTGTTTTTCAGTTGACTTACGCTTAAAAATCAAACAATTTTCAAAGGCGTTTTCGTAAATCATTAATCTGCTTTTATTGAGTTCTGTTAAAAAATTGAGTTATTTTTTGGGTTTACCTATTTAATTAAATTATAACAATTTTTGGGATAATGTTGGTAGGTCAAATATCATTTGTAATAATGGGCCGATTCATTGCTGTGCTCAAAGTTCCTATTTTTTATATCATGAATCATTACGGAAAATTATATTAAAAGTAGAAGCCTATTGTTAGAATCCATGGCCTACTGCTTTTTGAACACTTTTTTGCTCATTTGTTTTCTGGTATTGGATTTCATAGCCTACTATCCTCAAAACGGTTTTTCTCAAAATTGTCAGTGCAATTATAAGATTTTTTAAGCATGTTGTACATCGTTGGAAAGATCTTTTCACAGGCTATCACATTAGCAAAAAACCCAATATGGCTGCGATAATAAAAACAAATGTTGATACCTGTAGCTCAAAAACAAATGACAATCGAAAGTTCAGAATAGCACAAAAAGATTACTCTGGAAAAAATGTCCTGATAGTGTGCAAGTCTTAAACATGTGAGATCAACGCCAACTTAGATATTGAAGAAAAAATAAAACGAGAAATTTTAGTTTTTTCGAAATAACTCGGAAACCAAAAGAGGCAGGGCAAAATACAAGTCATATTTGGAACGAGCATGAAATTATACAAAACACTGCTAATTTAGCTGTCTCCCTATCTTTAATAATAACTGAGATAGCAATAAATTCCCATCCAGTTTGGGACACACTGTATATGCACTGGAGGATAGCATCTCTGGTTGGAAACTGATAATCGTAAAAACGGTCATCGTTCCGCCCTATACTCCATCGCATCTTGTGTCAATGTTTGCTTTAAGGCCAAATTGGTGAAGCATAGGTATGCCATGTCAATGAGAACGAAACCGGTCTATGTCTACTGTTATACATACTGCAGGTCCCCAAAGAACGCATGTAGTGGTAGCTAGCGAGTGATATAATTTAGTGCTTTTCGTTGTATTAGCCGGAGGAAAAGTTTTTTCTATCGAATGTGTCTTCCTGAAGTGAAAGCTGCTGCTGAAAAATTCTAGACATTGTTTGTATCCAAGCTTTAGCTTATTAGGCTTATTACAAAGTAATGAAGGGTAGGCGATTGCTAAAACTGGGACGACATGGCTTTAAATTTAACGGGACTAAAACCACAATTTAGGTTAAAATGCAATTAAATGTAAAATGAATAATTTTAACAATAGCTTATATATGGCAACTGAACTTGTGTTACTCGTCACAGAATTTAAATGCTGTAAAATAATTGAAATACCAACAAGTGAAATAAATAAAACATTTACATTTTATGTGCAATACTGAATTACAATTAATGAGAATGTGAATTACTATTTTCTGTTTTTATTTTAAAATGGAAATTTTTTTAGCTAACTAGAACAATGCTTTTTATTGTTACAATTCCATTAAAATAACTATTAAATTGACATAAAAACAAGCATAGTGTGTTATAAACTGCCAATATATTTTTATATAAACAACCATGAACCAGCCGATATAGTAGATTATTAGGAATAATCAAGAGAATCGTTTTTAATGAGATCTTGCTTATGAGTGACTGAAGGTTCCTTACTTGATATTTATAAACATCGGAAAAAAAATCATGGATTTTTTTCCTAATATGATAGCTGCCGAAGCAATTTGTCTAACAAAGGAGATAACTTTTTGCAAAACAATATTAAATTGTTTGATGCATGATGCATGTTTATATATTATTTATTGTATTTCTTTATCGGCCTTTAGTGAGTTTTCTTAGAAAAAATTAACTAATGGGGAAGACCCCGACTTTTGAATTTTGAAAAAATTTATTCAAATAATCGCGATCTAGGACCACTAAAACCCATACCCGTGATCAGTTTTAATTTTTATATGTTTATATATTATTATGTCCGGAGGGTGTCTTTGCGCGGGCGGTATAGGCAGCTTATAGATCTCCAACTAAGCTGGTTTTTTCGGACTTTTCGCTCACATTTACTTTTTATCTTCTTCCCCTCCCAACACCTCTATTCACTCCTGGTCCTGTAACTTTCTTGGGGGCTGTTTACAAGAAATATTTCTTGTGGTTTGTGCACCCAGAAGGAGATTTAAGTATCTTTCTGATTTTTTTTCTACAAATTCTCCGTTCGCTAATCTGCAAATTTACCGAAAATTTAATTTTTATTTACAAATCGAACGTACCTGTCAAATTATAAACCTGGCAGGTTTTTTCTTCTCATTAGTCGCTTAGATGATCCGTTTTAGTCCACTCAGTCAAAACAATTTCTGCAAACAAAATAACAACAATGCTTTTCTAAAACAATTTTGTTGTTGCCTGTGAAGCATGTTCTGTTATTTTTTAACTGAGTACCCGGTCTACTTTTATATAGGTTTTAGTATGTATCAAAACTCAAGTTTAAAATTTAATTGGAAATTGAAATATCACCATTTGGAATATATTTACGAAAATTCGCTACCATAACAGACTTGCTGCACCTAAACCCTTTTCAATATTTATTTATCATTGCTGTATCCATACTTTTTTTAAATTAAGTAAATAAATATACAATAAAAAAAATTGAATAAAAATTTTAATAATTTACACAACAGCTGTTTATTGGTAAAATATAAACTACTGCATGATATTATGTAGTTTCATTTACCTAAAATTTTCTATATAAGACACGAAGAGTAAATAATAATGAAGATTCACTAAAAACTAAAAGTAAACAATAAGTACCTTACCCTAAGATTCGAAGGTATTAGCCGAGTCTTAGTTTTTTTTATGACGTCTGTAAACAAATAAGAAGAAGAAGAAGAAGAGAACCTCGAATTCCACCCCCTCCCTACTGTCAGTTTGAAAAATACGAAATGATAATGACAAATAGCTAACTGGCGTTGTCAGATTTAACTAGGAGAGGGCGATGGTTTTCAATACCTTGAAGAGTGGGAAGCTTACTATTATTTATACATATCAACACAATAAAATGTTGCTCTAGATTTTCTTTAAACATATTGAATAACTTTCATTAAAATGTTTATTGTCTACTATATATTTTTCTAATATCATCAAATTCAGGTGAGAGTTTTGGCAAATGGCAACCCCGCTGATTGTTTATTGTGACATTTTTGTAACCTGTTCGTTAAGTTTAATTTGTTATTTGTTTTTAATAGCAGCGTAATCCTGATATATCTGTCCGACCTTGTATAACATTATAGGCATTCATTCAGAGGTAATCTCAGGTTATATCGTAAATTATTTATTTTTTCTTTGGTTATAACTCAGAATTTACTGACCCGATTAAGTTCAATTATGGTGTAGAGGACCACCGATACGATATCTACGTACGTGTGAAGTTTTAGTTTCATACTTCTAGTAATTTAAAGGATATTGCGTTTTCAAACAGTTTTTCAAATTTTTCTCTGAAACTATGTGAATGTCAAAACTGTTTAAGGTACTCATCCAAGCTATTAACATAATGAAGGGAATTGCCATAATTTGGTTTTGATTGGTGAAGTAAGTTCTGAGTTATCTGTTGGATAGATACACACACACCTATATATATATATATATATATATATATATATATATATATATATATATATATATATATATATATATATATATATATATATATATTGTTATGTTAACTAAACCTATAAAAAAGAAGAAAAAAAGAAAAACACACTAACAAACTGTTAACGCTATTAGTATAAGGTGAGAAAGTACAACAAACAGAATATAATAAAATAATTGGTTACATTCTGAAACCCAATTTAGGTAGAAAGCCGTGGAGAAAGAAAAGGAATAATATCAGTTTCTTTTTTTACCAAAATTTTAAATAAAAATATCCTTATATAAATAAATACCTTGGGAATGAAATAAAAAAATAAAATTGTAACCGTTGTGAAAACATGTTGGATGATGTTAGATGGTAGAAATGTAATTAGTTGTTAAAATGGAACAATATCTAGTCATATAGTGTAGAAATAAGTAGTTAAAGTAGTTTAAAATTGAAGAAAACTGTGCGTACACAAATAGAACCTGACAAGATGAAGTGTGTATGTAACAAAATGAGTTTTGGTTAAAAAAAGTTAGTATATAAATGTAGTTAAAAAGTTTGATCGCAAGCTAAGTGACTCTAAAATAAGAATTGTTAGTAATATTAAGTAAATTATGTAAACTATGATATGACTGGTATTTAAAACCACAAGAAAGACCCACATTTTTATCCACGGTATTGCTATTTATAATTTAATAGCAAATTTAGGCAAACATATATTGAATTATAAGGATGACATTTGTCATAAAAACGTTGAAATGTCAGAATAAAAATTAATCAGCTAGGTAAAGAGAAAGAAAAGTTGCAAGGGAAACAG
Source organism: Tillus elongatus (assembly GCA_964006375.1). Lineage (NCBI taxonomy): Eukaryota > Metazoa > Arthropoda > Insecta > Coleoptera > Cleridae > Tillus > Tillus elongatus. Next base: position 31,315,846 of record OZ023265.1, read on the forward strand.
ATTCCCATAGATGGTAGGAAAACATTGGAAGGAAGGGAATAATAAATAGATCAGGAGATTGAAAAACGTTTTTGGCATCGTGACGGCAAAAAGACGGGATGTATCTATTTTTGCTCCCAAGTGAATGCAAATTAAAATGGTAAAGTACAAGTTGAAGTAACCGCAATAAATGTGCACACATAGTCGATATTCACTTACGTACGTTGAACGAGAATGTGGATCGGCCTTAAGTGGATATAAAAATTGCAGCTTGGAATTTCGCAGATGGTAGTAATTGAACGGGTAAAGGTACTCTGGAATATCAGCAGAACCTGCAGCTACACTGTAACTTGACTTTCTAAACTTTTTAAACTAATTATTGATGGGATTTGTCTGGAGATTTTTATGATTAATTTTAGTAATAGGAACGTTATGTTGTAATAAAGCTAGGTGGAATGAATGGGCTAATAAGCCACATATAAATAAAAAGGATCCAGTAATTTCAATATAGTAATTTGTTAGATGATGTAATCTAGTTGAAGATTAATTAAATATAAATTTTGTTGTTTTGAAGAGAGAATATTACTGACCTACAAAAGTTATTAGGGGCAAATTTAAAGGTTTAAATATGTAGATCAATAAAATCAAAATTATTAAAGGTATTTTGAAGGATAATACGTAATTTTACAGGGCATAATATCTTTAGACCAATTGCTGAATTTAAAGGCAATTTTAAGATATATAGGTATATATATATATATATATATATATATATATATATATATATATATATATATATATATATATATATATATATATATATATAGATATGTGTGTGTGTGTATAAAGGTACGTGAACATAAAAAATAGATTAAGAATTTGGTGAGGCACGGAATAATTTGTTTTACTTTCTCGTATGTACCAGTGATTATAGTAATACCAGAAATGCAGCCATAATATACATAATACAAGATATATATTCATTATCACAAATAACTAACACAATAAAATGCCCCCCCCCCCTAAACGTGGGACTTTTGAGAAAACTATTCAAAATTATTATTAGGAACCACAATAATATATACAAATATACATATATATATATATATATATATATATATATATATATATATATATATATATATATATATATATATATATAAACTTTTCAACTGACCTTCGATTTGGTTTATAGCGGCCCTAATTCGCGCTCATTTGAAGAAATTTTACAAAAATCTTACCATCAATACCTCTCTGTTTGTGAATTTTCTTAATGAAAATTCACAAAAGATACTCAGAATGACGCTAACTTCGTTAGTGGAACGATTGTCAGGTCTTTAAAAGATGCGTTGTGGTGATTTGGGTTCTTCAAGTGTACTTATGAGATTTCTGACTTGAATCTGCCTTTCCGCTAAGACGTACTACAATGGTGGAAAATACCTTATATGCAGTTTTATGAGCAGCTACCTGTACAGGGGAATGCTACTTTATATTATTAAATCTAACGTTATATTATCCTCATAGAAATATGTGTGCATTACTAATTTTGTGTGATTTTGTTGTAACGAGGACTTGGTTCACGGGGTGAATTATTTAGCGGAACAGATCAACAGATTTACGGGAATGGTCCCGGGCGCCAGATTTTGAAAGGGTTTAGGTTCGTATGTGAGTGGGCCATATCGGCCCTCCACCGCGACCTTAAGGTCTGTTTACTCCCTGTAAGGACGTCTGCGACCTCGTCACAAGGCCCTGGCCCCGGTTGTGGTCAGAGTGCCTGGATAGCTCTGTGGAGAGAGTCCGGTAGCCTATGATGTAACAGGCCGTATAGATACCTCCGAGGTTGCGGGCTCTAATCGCTCCCCCGGTATTTCCCGGACTTTCCGAAAGTTTGTATGGGTGTAGCAAATTTATTTGCGGTTATAATAAGGACTCAATATACTTTTTCACACTATTTATTGCCTCATGTAACGTTACATTTCATTGGTATTCTTACAATTTGAATGGTACTTATCACGCTAATTTATCTTAAAGCAAATTATATTACTGATGACGAGCCAACAAAATTAATTATTCCCCACGAAGAAGGAGTACGGAAGACAAGCGGGCGGAAACTCCGAGTGCTGTGGTCTACGACATGTGGATGCAGCCGTTAAGTGGGTCGATTGGAGAAACGCTCCTCAAATAACTAAATGGCGTCCACCCGTCGAAGTCGGTACCGCGAGATAAAGCGCCTCGACGTCAGTGCGTCGATAGGGAACGGGGAGGGTTATAGGGGAACACCCTGTGGAAGGATATTGTCATATACTAACTCGATCTTGGCCTGCTTGTGTACATACAGCGTCCAGACCAGAGTCGAATCAGAACGGTCGTACGCAATATACTCGAGAGATCTGTGTTAGCTACAGCATCACCTTCCGAATGTTTTACAAAACGCCAACAATAATGGGATATGGTAACGGAAGGTAACTACGCTAGATCCCACGATCTCGACGTCACCGGATAGACACACGGAATTGAGAAAATATCCGAAAATTCGCTATATATAAATAAAATAAGGAAAACTTAAAAGGTTCTTACCTAGACTACGTTCGGAATAATTACCAGAGTACAAAATTGTTCTATGTAGCAACGGGACGGACGGTACTGTATTCTAATACTTTGTTACAATTTAAACAAGCAGAATTTAAATTCACTGATGCGAAACTCAAGTTATAAATTTAACTACGCTACGGCAAACGGTGAACTCTATCTGCCTCTGGTCGTTATTTTCTCTCCAGTCACAAGCTGAAAAATCCTAATCGGTGGTAGATACCTTATCCTTATCTTCTACAGATGTTTTTACTCCGCCGCGATAATTTGCAAATGCGTAATTTTAATAAATATTAATAATAAAATAATGATTTTTACTGCGTAGAATTTTTACCCGTGTGATTTATATTATATTTATTTTCGAACAGTCGCTTTTCATATCTACAGCTGTTCTGAAAATATCTGCTTCGTTACATTATGTTAATAAACACTAAATAATTTTTCCGAAGGTGGCGGATCCTACGGAGCTGAATCAACTGCGGATAATCAGTATATTGCCCATATTATCAAAGTTGCTGGAAAGGGTGCTGGACTCGCAGCTTAGGACTTACTTGAGTGATAAGAACATCTTATCTGACTTTCAGTCTGGATTCCGGGCTAATCATAGCTGTGCCACTGCACTGCTAAGGGTTACAGACGACATTTTGCGGGCCACGGACCAGGGTATGCTGACACTACTGGTGCTGTTGGATTTTTCCAAGGCCTTCGACACCATAAATCATAATATATTGCTGAAAATATTGAGAGCGGTTGGGATGGGCTCGGAAGCTCTGGCGTTGATCAGAAATTGCTTGAGGGAACGCTACCTTATTGTGAGAGTTGGCAGCTGCGAGTCGGATGCTCGTCTTCTGGAGTGTGGTGTGCCGCAGGGCTCGGTCCTTGGGCCCCTACTTTTCGCTATTTACGTAAATCATTTCCCTAGGGTCATTCAGTATTCTAAAGTACAGATGTACGCTGACGACATTCAGATATACATTTCCTTCAATGCCGCGGAGCTTTCGGATGCACTGGGAAAGGTGAATTCCGATCTGGATTCATTGTACAAAGTGTCCAAAGACCAATCGCTGTGTCTAAATGCGAAGAAGTCGGCTGCTATTTTGTTTGGGAGTCAGATTCTTGTAGAGCGCTTAAAGGTAAATGTGAGGGTCATGATCAATGGGGAGCCTCTGGAGCTTTTGGATGAGGTGCGAAACTTGGGTGTGATAATGGATAACAAGTTTAGATATAAGCGGCATGTTGGTGCCTGCCTTCAGCGGGCCTACAACAACCTCCGTCTGCTGTACCCGCAAAGGACTTATCTTCCGACTGGTGTTAAGCTAATGCTTGGGAATACCTTAGTCCTCTCGCAGTTTGCCTATTGCTCGGAATTATATTCGCCATGCTTGGATGGTTGCGATTATAATCGGATACAGAGACTGCAAAATTCCTGTCTGAGGTTCGCGTATGGTATTCGAAAATTCGAACATATCTCGCATAAACTAAATGAAGCGAAGTGGCTTAATATGCGTGATCGTTTCACTCTGAGAGCAGCAACATTGTTCCATTCTATTATTGTGTCTAGAGTTCCAACATACTTGTATAAAAAGGTAACGCACAGAACTGATGTTCATAGCATTAACATACGGTCGAAGGGCTTAATTTCACCACCTAAGTACAGGCTAACACTGTTTAAACGGTCTTTTACCTATCAGATATACGCTATATACAATGGTCTTGATGAGAGTGTTAAGAGCTGTTCTGTGCGTTCCTTCAAAAAGAAACTGTTGCTGATTATGCGTGGTGTTTAGGCAGGTTGCGGGGCTGGTTGTTGACTACCAGTTTTGCATATGGGCGTAAGTGGGAGAGCAGGGGATGATTATTCATCCGTCTGAAATTCACACAGTTTCTTATTATTTTTCTTTTAATTGTGTACATGGAACTGTGTTTTTGTAAACAACGTTGTATTGTTGTATTTTTTTTTGTTCTTTTTAATTGTGCACTTGAGTATTGTATTATCTACTGTGTGAATAAAGGCTATTTTATTATTATTATTATTATAATAAAGCGTTAAAAACGTATTGCGTCATACACTATTAAGGCTATAAGCAATCAATAAGTTAAAAAAATACCATGTATAACGGTTATCCACCTACAAACTAATGCTCAAATAATCGAGTTCACTTAAGCATATGGCAAAAAAGATTCAGGAAACAAAAACCCACAGACTGGGATAATGCGGGTTCTAAACTCAGCTCTAAAGCAGCGTATCTCCAAGCTCAGGATAGATTGATAATAAATCATCCTGATCAAAATCGCTAGCAATTTCATTTCTCTGGATTCTAATATTGTGGATGGTCTGACATATATTATAACACGCACAAGACATTCAGAACAATATTGAATATTCTGTTATGTATAAAATCTACATTTTGAACAGTGTGTGTTTATGATGTGGAAAATTGTTGTATGATAATTCAGTTTACAACTGTATTACGTTTAAAATGATTTGATATCATCATTTTTAGTACATTGCTTTAAAAAAATCACTACTGAAGGGATCCCGACGTTTGAATTTTGAAAGAATTTCTTCAAATGAGCGCGCACTAGGACCCCTAGAACTCATATATGGGGTCAGTATCGATTTATATATAGTATTCAGTTTTTGTGACGGTAATATTAGCAAATTAAAAAAAATCGCTAATGAGGAGATCTGTGTTTATATATATATATATATATATATATATATATATATATATATATATATATATATATATATATATAGAGAGAGAGAGAGAGAGAGAGAGAGTATTAAAATTTTGTGACGGTAATAGTGTTACTTATCAAAAAATTGTGGGAAAGCCGTCAGTTGTAGAATAAAACTCTTTATTATAGGCCGAGCTTTCGGAAAAATTTATTCCTTTCTCAACGCTACAACATGGAAAGAAAAAAAGTTTACAGTTTACTTGGAAAAAATATAAGATAATAATTTTAGAAATCACTACCCCTATTTATATTTCCTAGACAAAAACAAAAAACAAATTCAATTAGACAATATTTAGCTTTATATGTCAGTTTGTCAGTTTGGCAATTTTCGACTTCACTCAAATTCATAAAAAGGTTTTCTTTTCATGTTTGTTATTACATAATTATTTTAGTAGAACTCATGTTATATGTAAGTATTTTAAACTTTTATATTTTTTCCAAGTAAATTTTAAACTTTGTTTCTTTCCATATTGTAGTCTTGAGAAAGGAATAAATTTTTCCGAAAGCTCGGCCTATAATAAAGAGTTTTACTCTACAACTGACGGCTTTTTCACAATTTTTTGATAAATATATATATATATTTATATATATATATATATATATATATATATATATATATATATATATATATATTTATATATATATATATATATATATATATATATATATATATATATATATATATATATATCCGACCGATAACTAAAAAATAATAGACCGATCTTGATCAAATTTGGTGACTACCTTTATCTTGCAAGTGGCGTGGACAAGTTCGTTAGCCAGGAAAATTGACCAAGTTTTCCCGGCAACTTTTGTGTTTTCTTTCTAAAAAATTCATATCTCCGTAAATAACAAAGTAAGGGCAACGGTGCGCGTGTTTGTATTATAAAGAGCGAACTCTGTATCAAAATTTAGATCCCTAGCTTTAAAGACAAAGGAGTTATGGGCAGTTAGAGAAACAAATTTTGGAGTTTTCTTCAAAACGTCAAACTCGCAATTTTAAACGTCAAAATTGGCAATGTTTCGGCAAAGAATGTGAAACACATACCGATTGTGAAAAGAAAATGTGGCAAGAAGAGTGTTCTGCAAACACTTAAGTTTCAGATTCAACCGTCATTGCCTTTCATTTTACTTACAGAATATTCATTTCAAATAAACCCTTTCTCTGATGCTTTGGCTGTCAGTTTAGTTAAGTTGATGCTTTTTTTTTATATTTATTTGCCGGTTTAGTGAAGTTTATGGTTTAACGGTCTATCATTTTTTTTAGCTAATTTTCGTAGAACAAATTTGTTAATGCATTTTTGCATTTTTTATCGAAACATGATGCGTTTATAAGAAAAAAATCTGGACGCAGTAAGTGTGTTTTGGTAGCGAGTTTTCGGTAAATTTTCAGATTTGCTCCCGAACGCTTTTCAAAAAACTGTTTTCAGAAACATGCCTAGGGCCCCCCTGGCTCCACAAACCTCAAGAAAAATTTCTTGTTCACACCTCCCAAGGAAGTTACGGGACCAGGAGTGAATAGGGGTGCTGGGCGGGGTAGGTAGTAAAAAGGAAATGTGAGCAGAAAATGCGAAGAAAACGGCCTCGAAAGTTGTCTTTTTCACATCTTGAAGCCATATCCCCCTTAAACCCTGCCTACCCCGCAGAGCACCCCTATTCCCCCAGGTGCCGCAACTTCATTGGCGGGTATGAACAAGAAATTTTTCTTGTGGTTTATGCAACGAAGGTGGTTGTATGCACGCGAAGGAGGAAGGAAAATCCCCACGACGAAGCAGCCACCTCAACTCCCCAACCCCACCGCAAGTCAAAGAGGGAGTGGGAGTGTCTGCTTCGTCGTAGTCATTTTCCTTCCCCCCTCGTGTGCATACAACCACCCTCGTTGCATAAACCACAAGAAAAACTTTTTGTCATACCCCCCAAGGAAGTTACGTGACTTTGGGGCGAATAGGGGTGCTGTGCGGGGTAGGCAGGTTAGGCGGGGTTTATGGGGATATGGCTTCAAATAGACAGCTTTTAAGCAGTTTTCTTTGCTTTTTCTGTTCACATATCTTTTTTACTACCTACCCAGCCCAGCACCCCTATTCACTCCCAGTCCCGAACTTCCTTGGGGGGTGTGAACAAGAAATTCTTCTTGTGGTTTGTTGATCCAGGTGCGGTCCTAGTAATATTTCTGAAAGCAATTTTTTGAAAAGCGTTCGGGAGCTAATCTGCAAATTTACCGAATTTTCATTAAATCATTCAAATTTCAATAAGTCAATTTGTTATTAACGTAAGCTTTGTTGGTCAGGAAACCAAGTTTATTTGCGGAAAATTTTTGTATATTTTCAAACCATAAGTAATTTTGATAAAATATTGTACACGGTTTCTACTACATAGGCTATACCGGTAATCAGATTGATGCCTGCTCGCATTTGCTATTAAAAACATTTTTATGGAAATTCGCTTCCATAACACATTTGCTGCATCAAAACTTTTGAGAAAAAGTTGATATATTTTCAAACAATAAATTTATTTTGATGAAATATGGTACATTGTTTCTACTATATAGGCAACCAAGTTTGATGCCTGCTTTCATCAAAGAAAGACATTTGCTATTAAAAATATTTTTAAGAAAATTCGCTACCATAACGCACTTGCTGCGTCCATATTTATGTTATTTACTTAAAAAAATTGTGGGGAAAGCCGTCTGTTGCAAAATAAAACTCTTTATTTAATGCCGAGCTTTTGGAAAAGTTTATTCCATTCTCAAGGATATAACGCGGGTTTTACTATAACTAATTATGGAATAACAAATATTAAAAAAAAAAAAAAACCTTTTTGGAAATTTAACTGAAGTCGAAAAGTGCCACACACGTGTTGTTTTTCATGTTTGTTATTACATAATTAGTTATAGTAAAACTCGCGTTATATCCTTGAGAATGGAATAAACTTTTCCGAAAGCTCGGCATTTAATAAAGAGTTGTATTTCGCAACTGACGGCTTTCTCAAATTTTTTTAAATATATATATATATATATATATATATATATATATATATATATATATATACATATATATACATATATATATATATATATATATATATATATATATATATATATATATATATATATATATATATATATATATATATAAATTGTGAGAAAGCCGTCAGTTGCAAAATACAGTCTTGCCTGTCTTTTGCAAGTGGCTAGGATAACGTTCGTTGGCCAGGAAAGTCGGCCTCAATTCTCCTCGGAAAGTTTATATTTTCTTTCAGAAAATTTTTAGATCTCCGTAAATAACGAAGTAAGGGCAGCTAGCTTTCGTACACGTGTTTGTGTTATAAAATGTGAACAACACACCAAAATTTAGGTCTGCAGGATAAAAGACAACAAAGTTGTAGGCATTTAAAAAAAAAAAAATGAGGGTTTTCCTCAAAATGTCAAACTCGCGATTTGAAACGTCAAACTTGGCAACATTGAGACAACCCGAAACAGATACGGGTTATGTAAAGAAAATGTTGTAAGAATAGTGTTCTACGAACCCTTAAGTTTCAGCTTGAAGCATAATTCGCCTTCACTTTACTAAAATGTTCCCAGAAATATCATTTTAAATAGAATTAGTTATAAAATTTCCGTAGAAAAAATTTGCCATTGAGGAGACGGCGACTTCTAAGTTTTGAAAACATTTTTTCCAATCAGCGCGAACCAGGCCCAATAGAACTCATATCTCAACGGCAGCAAACCCCTTTGGACTCTTGCTAACTCTATTGGGAATAATTTCTGCAAGAGCACGATCCCACCTCTTGTTTCAGGGGATGAAATTGTTTCTACCGCCCTGGGCCAGGCTGATCTTTTTGCCTCGTTGTTCGCCGGCAATTCTACTCTCAACCCACCTCCAAATGTTCAACCACTAACAGTCCCCAATGTCGCGCATAAAATGACGGATATCATTTTCAAAACTAAAAAGGTACGAAAGATGCTCTCTTCTCTTAATACCAGGAAAGCCTCTGGTGTTAACGAGATCGAAGTAATTGTTCTCGAAAAATGCGCACCTGAACTTGCTCCTGTCCTGACTCGTCTGTTTCAGATATCTTACAATAAAGGCATATTCCCTAGTAACTGAAAAACTACTCGAGTACAACTCTTCCCCAAGAAAGGATTCAAAGCGCTTCCCAGCAACTACAAGCCTATGTCTCTCCTCTCAGTCATCTCTAAAGTGATGGGAAAGTATATAAACACCGAATTACTAAAATATCTTGAAAAACACAGTCTAATCCACAACATGTAGTATGGATTCCGCCGGCGCAGATCAACTGCCGTCCTCCTTTCCTTTGTCACCCATTCTTGGAACAAGTCTATGGAACTCCACGGTGAATCCCAGATTGTCGCTCTAGACACACCAAAGCATTCGACCAGGTCTGGCACGCAGCACTGCTTAATAAACTTTCGGCTCATGGTCCACCACCAAAACTTTGTACCTGGACAGCAAATTCCTCTAAACTGTATCCCTTTAATACAGGAGTCCCTCCAGCTTCGACTTTAGCTCCTACTTATTTTCTTCCACATCAAGGATCGCAGACTCAGGGAGGGTTCTGTCTCTGTGGATCTCCAAAATATATTAGACTGGGGAAGTAGAAATCTTGTACAATTCACCTCCACCAAATCTCAGTCTTGCTTTATATCTCATAAGAGATACACCAGCCCTAGACCCATCACAATGAACAACCAAATTATTCAAAGTAACGAGTGATTTTCACTTGTTGGCATTTCTGTGGATCGGAATCTCAATTGGCACCAACATGTCACGTCAATCGTAGACGCGGCTGCTAAGAAATTAGGTTTGCTCTTCCGGGCTCGGAAATACCTTTCACCAGCTAATCTCTATACCTTATATACTTCACAAATAAGGCCAAACCTCGAATGCTCCCACATCTGGGGTGCCGCTGCCGCTTCTACACTCGCTATTTTGGATTCCATTCAGAAGAGAGCTATGCATCTCATCGGTGACCCTACCCGCATACAAAGGCTGCCATCTCCTGCCCACCGACGTGTCGTTGGTGACCTCTCTCTCTCTCTCTTTTATAGATATCTGCACGGGCACTGCTCACAAAAGCTTTCTTCCATAGTTCCTCCACCTGCTGTCCCCAACAGATCTACCAGGGGAACAAAGCGAATGCACTTTTTTACTGTCCAGGTCACCAGACATAGAACATCTTGTTATGCCCGCTCTTTTGTCCCGAGTACTTCCATGGTTCGGAATTCCTTGTCGGCACATGTTTTTCCTTCTCCTCCGAACCTCCAAACCTTCAAGTCCAGAACTAACAAGTTGCCTCTTTCTTCCTTGTCGACACCCACGGTACGATATTATTTAGGCTGTAATCCCTCGTGGTGTGTTATTGAAATATATAAAAAAATATCTGAGGTTAGTTTTAGTTCTTATATGTTTTCAAGGTGACGCGTCTCTAGGGTAAATCTCAATATATCCGTTATTATACACGATACGAAAATAAAATCTATACGCTAACTATAGGGTGTACTGAGCTGTATCTAATTATTATTTTTATCTAACTATTTTTACAATCACACGTGTCGCCCATAAATCGTTGGTGATACAATCTTTCCTTTTTTTAATCGAACGCGCCTTATATTTTTAATGCAGTAGTTATTACATTTCAATGAAAAATGCAATAGTGATTGCATTTTTCATTGAAATATAATCCATGTTTGTAGGAAAATAACTTTGGGACGCAGCCAAATTGCATTATGGTAGCGAAGTTTCATTACATGCCTCAAATTTCAATATGTCAATTTGCTATTGAAAAACCTAAGGTTTGTTGGCCATGAAACTAGTTTTTCGGGAATATTTCAAGTTCATTTTCGGAAATGTTTTGTACATTTTCAAACAATAAAGAATTTTGATGAATTATAGTACATTGTTTTTACTATATAGGTTATACTGGTGAATGAATTTGTTGCCTGCTTTCTTAAATATACATATTTCTTATTAAAAATATTTTAAAGAAAATTCACTACCATAACGCACTTGCTGCGTTCAGGCTTTGTTGAGATAAAGATACTTATTCTAGAAAAATATGTTAAATAGGCATAATGTTTACTAACTTAATATTGGAAATTTCCATTTTGTGGCAAAGTGATATCCACATAGCTGCCCAAAGTTTTAGACAATTAAAATGTTAAAAGGCTGGATCTAAAGTGTACATTACATTGAAATCAATTTCTCTTCCGAAAAGTAACATACTATCTATTTAAATTTACTTGAGTTTTGCAGGCTCTGAAACATTATATCACACGATGCCAAAGCGGATAAAGGAAAAAGAAAGATAGCACTCACCTGTCACCCACGTTATTATTCACCTACTGATCTCAAGAATCATGGAGTTATAATAAAAGTGAACCGTCGCTTATAAGCTCGAGTAATATATGTACTTTTGAACGGCAACTGAAGCTTTTAAATTAAAATGTAAGATTTTATAGAATCAACATATCATAAAATGACATGTATGGATTGGTAAAGTTTGCAGACTTGTTCGAGAGTTTACCAGAGACGGCTAAAGTTTTAAGCAGAAAATGTCTGGTATAAAAATGGAGATTTTTGCACGCATTGCACATCTGGGAACGATTTCTTTCACACCAATACTTTACCAAAAACTTTATAATCTGTTTAAAGCAACTACAAATGTTTTATTCCAGATATTTTTCTTTATTTTCAAATGAGTGTACTCGAGGCCGTTCACCAAATGGGCGAATGAATTGCAAATGATGAATCTTCAGCCTCTCCGCAATTGCCGTCCAGGGAATTCAATGTACCCCATCGCAGTAAGCCAGGCGTTCTAGTTTTGAATCCCTTACGTACCTGCAACAAAATGAACAAGTGTTAGAATGTAGAATGCAACAAGAATGATTTATGTAGCTAGGAAATACAAAGATACAACTACTGCATACTACTTTGCATTATTCAGTGTGAAATATAGTCACTCTCAACGTAAAAAGTGGCACACAGAACTCCTGAGCCGTTCCAAAACCACAAGTGCTTGAGCATCAGCTGACTAACACGCTACCTACTGTTGGGGTATCTTCTTGTAAGCTGAAACTAATGAGTCTGGCCTGAATTAACAATGCACCGCAAGCAGATTATAAATCTGCCTAAATGCTCTAATATGAAGCTGATGAAAAAGTGCGAGGATGTATCATAGTCACCAGGGTAAATAAAGTACACTGCAACCAGCGAATGAAAGCAATTTGGGTTAAGCTGCAGACTAAATGATTCATCAAAAAGTTTATGTTTATATTAAGCGTACCTATGCATTTTTTTAACAATTGTATGCACGTATTCTAATCATTTGTTTTTCCCTTTCGTATACCTTGTGGCAGATGCTGGCTTTCTATCTCAGACCTTGCTAAACTGAATTCTTGCAACTATTTTTTACATAACCCACATTCGTTTAAGAATATTTACTGTTTAATTTTCAATTTTAAATGAAAATTCACTAATAGGGAGGTATCGATCGTAAGACTTTTGGAAAATGTAATCAAATGAGCGCGAATTAGGGCTCCTGGAACCCATAGCCAATGTCCATTTGAATGTATATATATATATATATATATATATATATATATATATATATATATATATATATATATATATATATATATATATATATACTCAGAAATATTTCCGCGGTCTTTAATGTGAGACATATTTGGTTCTCGGGTTGAACCGCGTCCAGAATTTATGAAAACGCGACGTTTCGGCTCCTGTTTTGGAGCCATTTTTAAGAGGTAAAGGAAATATGTATAGACACACTAAGGCCTCAATCTGCCTACTCCCCAAATCTCGCCGGAGATCGTCTGTGAGCTGTTGTGAGTACTGCTAAATCTGATAGAAACTTCCAAGGATACGATTTCAAACGAATCCCACGGAGTTTACGAAATTCCTTGTTCCGATTGTTCCTGAACTTATGTAGGACAAACAAATAGACGCATCCACGATATAATATATGAACACACCCTCTCAGTTAGAAAATCCGACCCCTCATTGGTGCTGGCCATTTATCATATTCATACAGGACACAAAATAGACTTCGATAATGCCAAAGCAATAGCACCGGTTTATAACTTCAAAACGAGAATTATCCGCGAAGCAATCGAGATCTAAAAACATTCCGATTGTTTAAATAAGAGAAATAATGGTCTTCGCCTTCTTGGAAACCTATTATATTTTTATTACAAACACACAAAAAGAAAATGAATTCCACAGACAATTTTACCGCCCCATTATCTGTCTCAACAAATGACCGTGACCCTCTTAATCCTTCTCATCCTCTATGTACCATGACTAAAGCCCGTGACCCTACTACTTTCACTGATAACGAAGCAGGTAGACGTAACACCATACATAAGACAAGACTTGCAAGGAACTGCCAAATCTCTCTGAGGCCTAGGGTTGAACACACTGATGATACTTCACAGACGATCTGCGGCGAAATTTGGGGAGTAGGCAGATTGAGGCCCCGTAATCGAGCTACAACAACTCAACCCACATTTGTCCACCGCTCTAAGGAGTAGGCAGATTGGGGCCTTAGAGTGTCCTTATATATTTCCTTTACCTCTTGAAATTGGCTCCAAATAGGAGTCGGTCGAAACGTCGAGTTTTCATAAATTCTGGACGCGGTTCAACCCGAGAGCCAAGTATGTCTCATATATATATATATATATATATATATATATATATATATATATATATATATATATATATATATATATATATATATATATATATATATATATATATATATATATATATATATATTGAAATGGTTTTATTAATGTATATAAATTTTTAAGCTGTATATTGTTTAATCTTGAGTATAGTTTAATTATCGTATAGTGTTAAGTACTTTATATGTGTAATATTTGTAGATTTATATACTCCTATCTTTGTATACATTAGTATTGTAATGTTTCAGTTAAGCTCAGATTGTAGCTTTCTAGTTGGGCGCATTAAAATTAATTTATTTATTAATTATAGGGTTCAATATTATCTAAATTAATTTGCAGCTCAAATTGTGACAGGTTTAGAACACCTGTATATTTGTGTGCAAGTAAAAATTTTGTTATTTTATAAGAATTATAACCAATATTAAACAGAAATATATTTATATTAAATTGAATAAATTTACCTTTTTATTTACTTAATTGTTTTGTTCTTTTGATCCTCGGCTTTATGTAGACTATATTTTCAGGGATTTAGTGGGATCTAGTGAAAATTCTTAGCTTTTAGACCTGTTACCTAATTTTCTTTAAAGTTTTATTAAAATTATGTAAACTGATTTAAATGAAATGAAAACACAAGATATTTTACGTTAATAACTTACTTTCTATTACAAAAGTTTCTATCTAAACAAATTTCCAAATATAAACAATAATAATATATTTTGCATTTAACAATTTCAGTTTGTAACTTGATCCCCCTAACTTATTGGCCATTGAATTTTAATAATTACTTAAAACTAAGTGAAGATTGGAACCTGTGATGAGCACTGATAAGTACATTTGGAGAACCCAAATCACCACAACACATTTTAAAAAGACCTGACGACCGTTTCACTAACCAAGTTAGAGGATGAAACATTCTAAATACTTGAAAAACTAACATCAACTTGTATACCGGATCTTAGGTAAAGAGATCGAACTGAGATGGGAAACTAGTCGCAGGCAAATTCCACAGTGTATTGTATTTTTATCGCCGGAGAAGGTCTTAATCTAAAAAGTGTCTATCTGTTATAGTTTTGGGAAGGTTCAACGACAGCTAAATTGACATTGATTCCTTTGGCGACAATAACTGTATACTTATGTTATTTTTAAAACGTGACGAAAACTGGGGAATTTTATTTAACAAAGTAATCGATCAGGTGACTCGTAATTGGCGGTGGTGAAGCGTTCATACATTTTTTGTTGTAACTATATTTCGCAATATATACGCTTTGGAATCCGTTTAGCTGTCCTGGATTTCTAACATTTTTTATTAATTTCAGATTATCTTTATCAACGTGGTGATTATTATCCCAAATGTGTCGGGCGACGGAAGACTTATCTACAGTACCGTAACGTAATTGGGATAAGTGTTCTTTGAATCTAATTCCAATCGATCTTTTTGTTTGTCCGACGTATTTAAGATTACAATCTTTACAACTTATTTCATAAATTCCCGACATTTTGTCCGCGCTATCCTTGTCTTTTGGGTTACCTAGCAAGTTTTTTTAAGGTATTTGTTGTTGAAAATGTTAGCTGTAAGATGATTTATTTAAACATGCTCTCTAGACCTCTCGTTATTCTAGGTGCAAATGGTAAGCCTACAAAGTTTTTTTCCGATTTCTCTCTTCTGAACGTCGTTGAATCCGTCGACATTTTCTTTGTTTTCTGTTTGTTGATTAATTTTTCCACTAGGCAAGCAGTGTATCCGTTATAATCGGCCACGTTCTGAATATAATTTAATTCTTTGATATATCTACTTTTGTTTCAAGGAAAATTAATTAACCGATTTACTAAAAAATTCAGACTGGCCATTTATTGTGCGTACGTATGATGTGAGTCGTTCGGGATGTGGCTTAAAAGTTTTCATTTTGCAGTTTGAACAGACTTTAATTAAACTGTCATTTTACACTATTCCCAAAACTGCTAATCTGTTTTTATGGCAACCGGCTTTGTTGTTAAAATGGGTGATTTGATGATATTCTCGAGAGGATATCGATGCGACCTCTATTGATAATATTTTGAATCTCCCTATTTATCGGCCGAAATTCTTATAAAGTTTGATTTAAATGACATTTACCGGGGTATCTTCAGCAATTTCATGTAGCTGATGAAACAGATTTCTTGGTCAATTTTATAGGTTAATAGCATATTAAGCTACTTAAGTTTGAGGCAATTAATGAAAATTATCTACCATAACGCACCTGCCGCAGCCCGAATTTATTTTCCTCCAAACATGCATGGTATTTCGATAGAAAATGCAAAAATACAATAACATAAGGCGTGTTCGATAAAAAAAAGAAAATTTGTATCACCAACGACTTATGGGCGGCCATGGGTAGAAATATCTTGTTAAGATATAGCTCAAGACAGCTATAATTAACGTATAAATCTTAATTTTGTATCTTGTATAATAACGGATATATTGAGTTATATTGATTGTTTACGAAAATTCGACAAAAATTATATACCAAAGGATAAACTCTATAGCTAAGACTACTGCCAAAACATCACAGAAAGGGTCTATTTGAAATGAATTTTCTGGAAACATTTTAGCAAAATGAAGGAGAATGACGGTTGAAGCTAAGGGATTGCAAAACATTCTTCTTGAGACATTTTCTTTCCATAGCCCGTATTAGTTTCGAGTTCTTTGCCTAAATGTTGCAAATTTTGACGTTTTAAAGGAAGGTATTCGCCAAATTTAATCACAATCCGCCTATTATTTTTGAGTTATCGGCGTGATTAGTAACAAATATAGGTAAATTAGCAGATTAGCGTATTGCTCGTTTTTTGAAAAAAAAATCAGAAACATGCTTAGAGGAACCCCATTATGCATTAACCATCGGGCAAATGCTGTGATATCAACTCCACAATACAGTTAAGAGACCTAAAGCAAATTTAAGGTTCTGTGCAGGGTAAACATACGACAACGGATCTAGAAATGCAAACTGTAAAAAACTCACCTTACTATAGAAACGAGAAACTTCTTACCAACACCGTTTCTCCATAAAAAATAACTTTTCCCAATAGAAAAAAAAAGCTAAATAATAACGTAATCTGATTATTAGGATTAAATTAATAACTAAAACTGCTACCAAAGCATCACATCTATTTTAAATTAATTTTCAGCAAATAGGATAATAAAATGAAGAACAATGAAGATTGTAGCTGAAACTTAAGGCTTTTTAACTTCTTATGACATTTATACTGCATAGCGGTACTCATTTAGGTACTCTATCTAGAACATGTCAATTTTAACATTTCAAATCGCGACCTTTTTGACGTTTTAAGAAGAAAAACTTAAAAGCTTATAACTTTTAGTTTTGTTTTAAAGTAGAGATTTAGATTTTGGTGCATAATTTTCTTTTTGTGATATAAACCCTTGCCCTAACTTTGTTATTTCCGGAGATATAAAAATTTTCAAAATGAAAACACAAAATTTTTCGGGAAAAATATGTAAAGTCTGAAACTGACCTCGGATTTGGGTTTCAGGGCTCCTAAATAGCGCTCATTAGAGGAATTTTTTTCAAAATTGAAAAGTCGGGGTCTCATTATTAGTGATTTTCTTTTAACAAAATTCAATAGAAAACAAATCGCCTCATAATTAATGTAAATAAAATATTTTACAAAAGGAAGCCTTGCGCAATCATTTTATTTTGACATCAGCTATATACACTTGAAGTCTGTCCCATTGTTAACACAACAGCCTGTTTAGGTATATCTGTCAAAATATTTAAACCAGAGATATGTTACACAACGGTGGGTTGGCGCTCATATAAACAAAATTTAAAAAATTCGTAACAGCAATCTCCTCTCAAGCAAATTCGTTTACAGAAACTTGCTAATGAGCTAATTTAAGATAAATTATAAAAACACCTCATAATTATTTACCAAAAACTGCCTTGCCCAATCATTTTATTTTGACACTAGGTATACACACTTGAAGTTTGTCCAATTATTAATGAAACACCCTGTTAATAGAGGCAAATCAGCAAACCATCATATACAATCAATAATGACGGATTTCAGTTTGTGTGATGGTATCTGCGAATCTACTATATTTCTGGATTACACCTTACCAAACAATTTAAAAACAAACAACCCGCAATTCGATATCGTCGAAGTTTCTGGGGCAAAATGCTTTGGAATAAATATTAGTTCAACTTTCAGACTGTTTGTGAATAACAAGCAGGTGATCGTATAATTGTTTTATATTCCAGCAGTTTCAAGGCTGGCTGATCTTAACAGACAACGATACCTACTGTCGTGAAAACTTTAGTTTCCACATCTGTATTTCATTCAGTTTCAAAACGCTCAGAGAATTTCTGGTCCATTGAATCGGTCTGATTCAGGAAACTGTGTTTGATACGTCGATAGGATTATGTTTGTTTTCGCACATAAAACTTTATAAGAGGAATGATATTTCGATTTTTCCAGAAGAGTGGGTGAAAGGAAAAACAAACAGTATCTTTCGTTTTGTGGTTTTTAATGGCTTCCTGATTTTAGAATTTCAGTAGATCTGTTTTGCTTTACTTTTATAGAACAGTGCATCTACCCGTATTCTTACGCTAAAGGTGTGGATCTCGATTTTGTTTTTTAGAATTAGTGATTTTATTCTGGTTTTATTTTCAGTAAATTAAGTGTGAATGCACATTTTTTTAAATGGAAACCGAAAGCATTTGAAGATTACGTTTTTACAAATGCTATAAAACTTTGGTGGAACAAATTCATAATGAAACTCATCACATTGATTTTACGGTGTGCAAATAATTTATTTATCTAAGTGTTCACTTTTTCTCTAGACCAGGGCATTTCAAAATGGCGGCCAATTTATTTTTATCTAGATGTATTATAAAGACGATTACGTCAGAAAGCATTAGGTAACTTAGTTGCTTCAGTTATCTTCAGTTGTGATGCATATAATTTTTATAGTTGTAAAATGTAGCCGTCAAAAAACCAGCCGGATACAACCACTATAAAGTAATTTTTGGACTTTTTTTTAAATTCTTGGTCATAACACTTTCGTTGTTATTTAAAAACATTGTTATATGGCATACAGGCTGAGCAGCCACGTTTCCCAGAATAGTAACCCGAAAAATTTGGTTTATCGTGTGGCGAATGAAAGTCTCGTATTCGCCGTTGGAGCGAATCCAACAAAATTTCATGATACCACGGCTTGGAATTTTTTGAAATTTTGTTCAAGCAACCGGAACTAAGCTGGTACTAGAACTGATATGCGAAGTCAGTTTCATATTTTATATGTATACGATATGTATAGCATATATATATATATATATATATATATATATATATATATATATATATATATATATATATATATATATATATATATATATATATATATATATATATATATATATATATGCTATGGTAATTTTAATTTACCAGAAATGCATCTAAATGTAGAAAAATGAAAAGAGAAAATCTTGGAAAATGTACGTAATTCTTATTACAGTATAAAGACGGGTAAAAAAAGGGAATTTAAAAAGAAAAGTCGATAAGCATGCAAGGGGCTAAGTATTTAAATTAAAATAAATAGAAATAAACACCTTAATGCATGATAATATAAAAAATATCATATAAAGTTAGTATTTGAAAACAAAATGTGCAACTTACATAAAAAAACGTTTATTTTCCAAAGACTATACATTCAAAATTAAAGTATTATATTTAATAAAGCAGTAGACGAGATCACTGGAGCTAATTAAAATAAAAGATCAGCATTCCGTGGCTAAATCACGTCTCCATCTTGATAGGTACGTTACACGCAGCAAACAAATCGTCAGAGTGATAAACTTTGGTACTATAACAATAAAACTCAATTAATTTAGGAAGCAAAAATGATAAAATGTGTGGAAAAATACGAACACAACATGATTAGAATGATATGAAGGTATAGCAATCGGAAATTATTGACATTTTATAGATTACCTGTTATTTTCATAATTTTCATATTTATAACAATTGTCAGTTTTGAAAAATGGCAAGTTTGCCATAAAATTAAGAACATACGGTATAATGAAACCACATGTATGGGGTATCAAAATATGCAGTTTTAAACAAGATTTCTTTTAAAGTATAGCATGTTTGGCTAGCTGTAATATAAAAAAAATCCCAAATAAGCACGTCTATAATTAACATGGCGTCAGGACGTTAATTCAATTTTTTTCTGTTTTTATATAAAAGAAATGTCGATTTATTTAATCGAGGCAGTTAAATTTAAGTAGCTAAAGAGAGCACATCAGAATTTTAATTGATTTCCAGCATTTATTCTAAACAATTTTAGGTTATATTGTTAAAGGAAAATAATTAAATAAGTTTGACAGTGTCAACTAACCTGTTAATTTCTGCGATCTGATTATTATAAGTAACTAAATTGGAACAAATATTATTCAATCAATTAATGGAAACTGGTGAATATGTGGTAAATTAATGAATTCTTGTTGAAATTTTATTAGTAAATATTAAATAAAAATTAAAAAAAAAACCAAACTGTCAACTGCCATTAGACTAGGCAAGGGATACTTTTTTATCTTCATCTGATTGAAAGAATAATCCGTAAAAATAATATTAGACCCAGAAATTATACACATAACCCAAATGTATAGTGGACAGAATAACTATTAAAAGAAATGGAGGCAAATACTTCAAGTGACATTTAAAGGTTGGTTAATGGAACTTATGTAGCTCAATAGCTATAAAGCAATTAACAAAAAATAATAATAATTTAATAAATAAATAAAAAGGACTATACCTATATACAAATCGTGAGTACCCTTTCAAGGGAAGTTTGATTATTGTTAAGAATTTGTAATATTAATAATAATTTTATAGTTGAGCAATATTTCTTTTCCTAATTTTTAAAAAACTGTCCTATTTGTTTGTTGTTTGAACTGTTTGTTAATAAATTATCCATTTGTATTTGAAATCCATTTCTTTATTAAGAAAAAAACGCTGAATCTCCTAATAAAGCTCATACAAATTTTTATTAACAAAGTGGTGCATTTTGCGACTCATGAACCCAAGCTCTGAGATTTATTAATAATTTATTAACATAAGAAGATTAAAACAAAAAACAATATATTTATACATTTTTGTAAAGTGTCTCATGCAAAATTAACCAAGAGAAAATGAGGATTCCAAGGGCAACTGAATGTAACAGGTAAATATAATAAATATATATTATTATCGTACATATCATAAAAATTCTAACATTGCTATCATAAAAATTCCCACACAAAGAGAAAATGTTAATCAAATGACATCAAAAACGTTGGGATAATAAAAACTATAACTGTGTGTACTGTGCGTCCCGGTTCTCCTGTTCGAACCGGATGACCCATGATGGTTGTAGATTTGAGTTTTGGCTATCGCATACAAGCTTAAAGATAATAAAAAACAACTGGAAAACAAAAAGGTGGAAACTTTAGTATATCCGAAAGGAGAATAGTATGTTAAATTTATCACATGAGGTGTTCATAATGATAGCCTTGCAAGCCTAGCAAGACTCTGCGATAAAGCAGTTCACGAGAAGTAACAGATCTAACTACCAGGCCATTGATAGCTTCACCTTCCACTCTTATTCTGCTTTTGACGTCTACAATGTTATTTAAAGGTGTTCGACAGAATTTATCCTTTGAATATATTGACAGAAAATAACCAAGCGGCGTAAAGTCAGGAGAGCTAGCGGGCCACCTGACAGCACCATTTGTACCTATGCCACTTTCGGGAAAAATTTGATCGTTGTATTTTGTCACCATTCGAGCGTTTTGGAAAGGTGCACGTTCTTGCTGGAAAAACATATTATGACGCAAATTCAAGGGGATATTTCCCAATAATACTGGAAGCCCAATTGTAAGGAATACGTAATACATTTCCGAATTGAGACTCCCTTTAAAAAACTTTGGTCCAACAATGTATCCATCAATGACGTCACACCAGACATTTAACCACCAGGGACACCTCTCTCTCTCTTATCCAGTCGGGATTTTTAGCATCCTAATATTGACAATTATGCCGAATAACTGTGACATTATATATATATATATATATATATATATATATATATATATATATATATATATATATATATATATATATATATATATATATATATTGTCACATCATTTTCTATGAGAGTCCTATTCATCGAGCAGTATTAACTATATGATCACAGGCAGCTTGTTAAGTTCTTGGTAGCAGGCGAACACTCTAGAATTATAGTGGAGAGGGAACGATAAATCTCAGATGGAAGGATCTAGAGCTTCCATAAGCAAGTGGCAGGTGGAGTAGTAAGGCAGTAAATTAGTCAGTGTTGGTCTGAGGTAAGCAGTTAGAGCTGGAAAAAAGTAAATTCTAGTTATATATACATCTGCTAATAGAGAAATATAATAGTAGGTGTGTTTACTATCAGAATATAATCAGCTACAATAAATTGGTAGGTGGTGTTAGAAGTGCGTTTTTTAAGGTGATAGCGAAAATAGCTTCCAGGGTATTCTTTGGTCAACGTAGAATTTCCTGGTATATATGAAAGACCAGTGTCCGAGATAACTTATAAGTGGTTGTATTTTTGACACAGAATAAACTGCGTACCGGCTTAAAGTACGTCTGTGTCTTATATGGCACATAGCGCAACAGCCAATGTAAACAACCAGCGGTTGGAACCGATTAAAAACAAGCAAAAGCACGAAAAATAGATAAAGAAACAAAACAAGAAATGAAAAATATGAAGAAGCAAGAGAGGAACTAAGAAAAATTAACAAACAAGCAAGAGAGGAAACGTGAAAAATAGACGAAAAAACCCAGAATTTTGCAAGAACAATCCTGCAGAATTGAGATTGTGTAGACGAGCGAATAAATTACCTTTTACCTTAAAGACGACATATTCACAGAAAGTAAAAAGGCGAGTAAGGGGTATCAGCGACATTGTACATGATAAGCTGACGAGTAGGCAAAGATACAAACGAAAGTATAGCAAAAAAAATGCCAACACTAGAAAAAAAGTGTGACACCTTAGCCAATGAGAACATCACTCTCAAAGATAGCCCCCTCGTAAGAATTAGGACCCCATATTTGGTGGCTTAGTCCCATGAAATACTTATCAACACCAGTTTGAATCCACTGCTACAGAAAATTGTTGGAGCAAGAGAGAGAAAGCGACCTTGTTGATTGTATCTCTCAGAAGAGATGCCCTAAATGTGCTCCAAGGTATTTAGGGGGAATCACAGTTTAGCTTTGACAGCATGAGGCATCAATGAGAGATCAGGTTTGGCGACCAACGTTTATAGCAGCTGTATCGCTTGCAGTTAAAATATCGTTGAAAGGAATCGGGCCAAAGTCTGCGCACACAAATTTCTGTCTCCGCTTTTAATTGGTCTTTCCTTTTGATTAGTGAATTTTATTTCAAAAAAAAATCAGTAATGAAAAGATCCCGACTTTAGAATTTTGAAAAAGTGTCTTCAAATTAGCGCTAAGTACGCCCCCCTAGAACACATATCCAAGGTCAGTTACAATTTTTATATGTATATATATATATATATATATATATATATATAGTTATGTACCGATAATTCAAAAACAAAGTAAGAGCAACCAAATTTGGTTCACGCGTTTACATTACTCTACGTAAATTACCTACCAAAATCTGGCTCTGTAGATTAAAAGAAAAAAAATCTATAGGCATTTAAAGAAAAATAAATTGGGGCTTTCCTCAAAAGGTCAAAGGCGCAACTTTGAACTTTAAAATTGGCAACATTTAGGCAAAGGACCTGAATCTAATACAAGCGACGGAAAGAAAATGTCTCAAGAAGAATATTTTATAAAGCCTGAAGTCCTAGCTTCAATGGTCATTGTCCTTCATTTCACTAAAATATTTGCAGAGAGTTTATTTCAAATAGACCCTTTCTCTGATGCTTCGACAGTAGTCTTACCTATAGAGTGTATCGTTTAATGGCATATAATTTTTGTAAAAAATCAATAAAGCTATATTATATATATATATATATATATATATATATATATATATATATATATATATATATATATATATATTCGTTATTATACAAGATAGGAAAAAAAAGTTGTATACAGTAATTATAGGGTGTCTTGCGATACATCTTAAAAAATATTTCTACAATCACAGGATGGCCCATAAGTCGTTGGTGATACAAATTTTCTTTTTTTTTTTAATCTAACACGCCTTATGTTATTGCATTTTTGCATGTTCCATCGATATATAATGCATGCTTGTAGGAAAAAATTCAGGACGCAGCAAGTGCTTTATGGTAGCAAATTTTAGTTAAATGCTTCAAATTTGAATAGCTCATCAACCTATAAGGTTGACCAAGAAACCAGTTTTTCGGGAATACTTTCAGTTTACTTTCGAAAATGTTTGTGCATTTTCAAACAATAAAGTTATTTTGATGAAACATAGCACATTGTATCTACTATATAGGTTATATTGGTAACCAAATTTGATGACTGCTTTAAAAAAAACACACGCACATATTTGCTATTAAAAACATTTTTATGAAAATTCACCACCACAACGCACTTGCTGCGTCCAGACTTTTTCTCTTTCTGATCTCAGTTAGTTATTAATAAAAACAGAAAACAACAAAAAAGCAACAGAAAAAAACAAAAAGAGAAAGATGTAAAATGATGAAAATATTGTTGTGCTTAGACTAGTTAATTTTATTTAAAAAACGACATGTAGGTTGAACTTACAGTAAAGGAATGTGCGGAAAAATATTAAGGTGTATTGAACGAACTAATGTACGCTCCAAAAATAAAATCAGACAATGGGCTAATGGATAATTATCCGCATCCAAAATAATCATGAACAATAATATTTTATCTGACTTAAGGAAGATATGCATTACAGTGTACTAATACATAAAGCTTTCTAAATTTGTGTAACTACCCGTAGTGTTCCTGCGAGCATATGCTTTCACTAAATGTGTGTATGTGTGTGTGTTGTATCCCGATGGCCTCGGAAACCAGGTCCATTAGTCACAAACTGTTGTATTAGACAGACGAAAGGTAAGGAAAGGTTTAGGACTAACAATACGAGCAACTAAATTGAAGATTAAATCATAGACATCGCTTATAATTAAATTGGTATCATTATTTGTTTTGTATATATACACAAATAATAAACATATATACACACATTATTTGTTTCCTTAATATTTTTATTTGTTTATATATATATATATATATATATATATATATATATATATATATATATATATATATATATATATATATATATATATATATATATATATATATCTTTTTTTTATATCTACTGAAATATCCTTTATACTTTATACTTTATTGGCTGAAATTACACAATACGTCTACACAGTAAGTCCATTTTGACTTGTGTTGTATATAGTGACGTGATTTAAACAGTTTATTCTAAAAATACTTGACACTGCATTATCCAAATATGACACTTCGAATTTTGACAACCCATTTTAAATAAAGTTTTTACACCATTTTTTTCTTCCATCTTACATTTCCAATCACTGCCTTCATTTACTACTTATCTTTACACATCCATCATTACTTTCCCATCATCATTCTTCATTTACTTTCCATGTCTATACCAAATTTATAAAATTTTATACAAAAGTGAACCGCTTCATTCTAACAAAAATATGACAAATAAAAGGAAACCCAGGGATACAAGAGTGCAGTTCAGAGACCCTCCAGAACTTCTCCACCCTCTCAGAACAGACAAGACTAGGCCACGGTGAGGTGCTTAAGAACATAAGGAGCTTATGTTTATAGATGCACAATATTTTTGTTACTTAACCTACGTAAAATAAATTATGTTTTGTTTCCCCTCTTTATTGTGCTTAACCTAACATAGGCTTTCACTAATTAAACGCAATACTAGCAGCTTTCAAATACAGCAGACGCACAGTAAGATAGTAGCTGTTTATTTTATTAACACACGGAAGATAAATTACAGCTAAAACGATATAACGAATGTTTTTTTTTAGCTGTGCCAAACGAACATAGAGTTCAGTTTTACGACAGGATGTTATCACGACTAATAAGTTTTTTGTGTTAGGACTTGCAGCAACATATCATTAATTTAATTTTCGACATATTCACTCCCGGTTAACGATCATTCTTTCATGTCAAAGTGGAATTCTCTAGTCGGCAATTTCGGAGCAGTGAACATGTAGCTTTTCCGGATTAACTTCGTTTTTGTTTAAAGAGAAATCCACCAATTCGTTTTTACAGAATCGCCTGGGCAATGATGTCAGTGTTCTAGATCAACGGAAACTAGATAGATACCTTTATTCGTTTTAAATTAACTTTTACTAACAGAGAGGCAAATAATTTAGTGGCATTGGTTTTATTGTAGGCAGAACATTTTACATAAAATATTAACGGAAAACTCCAAATTAGCGAATTTTAGAAAGCAAATGTCGCTAATAGGCAGGTAACGACTTTGACATTTTTAATCCATTTTTTCAAATGAGCGCGAAATAACGCCCCTGGTATTGATTTTTATTGTCCGCTATGGTTGATCTTGGTATATATATATATATATATATATATATATATATATATATATATATATATATATATATATATATATATTGTGTTAACTAAAATATTTCTCTTCTCTATTATTAAATGTCCAATAACGCCCCTGGTATTGATTTTTATTGTCCGCTATGGTTGATCTTGGTATATATATATATATATATATATATATATATATATATATATATATATATATATATATATATATATATATATATTGTGTTAACTAAAATATTTCTCTTCTCTATTATTAAATGTCCATAGAACTATATTCCACTATCGCCTTCTATGATCGCTTAATACACTATGATCACTTTTCTACAGCACCTTATTCAATACTGAACTAGCTTACTCTGCGCACCGTATGTCTATTTATACCGTCCATAGAGATTCCAGACCCTCTACACTATTCTACACCTGTCACTTCTGGTCTATTCTAGAAACAGCATTCCAAAGTGTTCGCTCTTACCAACACACTTTATAATTGACACCTGCCCATGGAAGCAACAAAATTCATAAACTTAATTATCGTAGACAAATGTGACACTGCCCCCCTCTTATATTCGATCGTCCCGGTCGAATTCTGAAATTTCTTGGAATGGCGTAAGTCTGTGCATATGGACCACCATCATCTTGCTCTTAGGGCTCCTCTGAAGTCTATAGACAACGTCATTGATCCCTTTGACAACCTTATAAGGACCTTCCCATAAGTTCTGTAGTTTATGTGAACGTCGCTTGCGTCCTACTGACTTCTAGAACAACACCCGACCTTCTTATTTTATACCAGCTCAATTAGGTGGCACGTCATAACAGGTCTTCGTTCGCTCGCTTTCTATTCGTATATGCATTCCGACAGCAGAATTTATGGTTTTCCTTCTCGTCAATATGTCGGGGCTTCCTTCAAGCGAAGTTCTTAGGTGGTTATTCCGTGTAGTTGCTGTTGTTCTGATGTTTCTACTTGCACAAATATCTAGGCGGGCCCTATTCATTATTTCGACATCGGCTCTGTTTCAACAAATGTGTTTACTGGCCTTTTTCTGGGTTGGCTTCACATTTACGTGGTCTTTGCACCCTTCGTCTTGTATTTCTCTCATACTTTCTTCTCCACTTGCTTCTGGCTGAGTAACTGGGTCGTCTCTTCCTCTCACAGCTTCACAGCTCTCTTCACTGGAATGGCACTTTCACGGCAGACGTTGCTATTTGCCTCTATGGTGATTTCCCGCACTACCAGCTTACCGCTAGACGACATTATTATTTCTTCACCGCCGATAGTCAGGATGTTAGTGCCAAGACCAAATTTAGCGCACTGGCTCTGAAGTATGTCCAAGCCAATTATAATCGGGTCTGATATGGCGGCGACTATCTCTCTCTGCTTTACCTTCCATGTCCCAATTTGCAGCTCGACGTCAGTCTCGCCAAATACCTGGATCTGATCACCACCGGCCGCATTTACTCTGTACACTCTGTCTGGTTCTCTTACTCGCTATCTTGGAACCATGTCGCGGCGAATAATCGTCCTAGGTGCGCCTGTGTCGACGACCATCTGGGTCTTATTACCGCTTACGTATCCGTCTACGACGAGAGCGCTGCCAGAATCGCTAACCTGAGGAATGTTTACCGGCCTTAGCTTCACTTTTTCCCTTAGGCGTGATCTTAGAGCCCAACATTCGCCCCTTATATGTCCCACCTTGCCACAGTACCAGCAGCGCAAGGCATTTGCATGGTGAGCTCTTATTGGGTGTTCATGAGACGTCGGCCTTATTTGTTTTGTTATTTTCTCTAGTAGCTGCATGATCTTGGATGAATCTGTTTTATTATCTTCTTAGACTTGGAGACTGCGAACTTTCACATGACTTTCCGATGCTTGCTTTACCACTTCAAACTCCCAAACTCCAAGGCATGTGTCGAAGCATGGTTCAAGTTTTTGTGTCTTGCCATCCTCAGCGCCTGCTGCGTGTCGGTATCTCTGATGACGTCAGTGGAGGTTTGCACCGACAGCTGGTTTAAGAACTTCATCGGATCTATAGGGAGGCCCATCGCGTCAGTTTGACAACGTCGGCGTGGAGATGTTGGAGACTTTTGCCCGGTTTCTGACAACGATTTTTCAACTGCAATCGATACAACTGTTGCAAATGCTGGTCGCCAAACATCATCTCTAATTGATGTTTAATGCTGTCAAAACTCACCGTTTCTTCCCCGGGATACCTTGGAGCACATCGAGGGCATCTCCTCTGAGAGCTACCATTAACGAGGTCGCTTTCTCTTTCTCGCCCCACCCATTTGCTGTAGCAGCGGCTTCGAACTGGCGTAGATAAATACCACATGGGACTGAGCCATCAAATGTGGGGACCCTAATTCTTACGACCGGGCTATCTTCGAGTCTGATGTTTCCCTTGGCTAGGGTTTCACACTTATTTTCTAGTGAATGCACTTTCTGTTGTACTTCCGTCAGCTTGTTATGTACATCGTCGCTGATACCCCTTACTCTGCTTTCGACTTGCTGGAAGATGTCGCATTTTACCTGCTTCATATGTTCGTCGACACATAAAGTAATATTCTCAATTCTGCTGGCCTGCTCTTGTAGAATTTCCTTTGTTTCTTCATATCCTTTTCTCATTTCTTCTTTGGCTTCTTCGTCCCTTTTCCTGGTTTCTTCATCTCTTTTTCTGACTTCTTCATCTCTTTTTCTGGCTTCTTTATCTCTTTTTCTCATTTCTTTTTTCGCTTCTTCGTCCCTTTTTCTCAGCCCTTCTTTAACGTCTTAATCTCTTTCTATGGCTTTTTGATCTCTTTTTCTGGCCTCTTGTTTCCTTTCTTTAATAAATTCCAATAGATGGGGGTCCATATTGGCTGTTGCACTACGTGCCTAAGGCATAACGTACTTAAAGCTGGTACACAATTTATTCTGTTTCAAGAACACACCCAGTTATGAATTACTGCTGACACTGATCTTCCAGAGATTCTAGAAATTTCCACGTTGTTCAACGAATATTCTGGAAAATACTTCCCATAGCAGCTTGAAAATCTCAGTTCTGACACCAGTTGTTACGTTCTACGGGGCTCTGGATTAGTTGATTAACAAAACACAGCTTTTCAAACTACTAATTTATTATTACCAACTATTTTCCAACACCAGTGTTAACTAAAATATTTCTCTTCTCTATTATTAAATGTCCATAGAACTATATTCCACTATCGCCTTCTATGATCGCTTCTTATACACCAACACTTACTATTGACTCGCTTAATACTCTATGATCACTTTTCTACACCACCTTATTCAATACTGAACTAACTTACTCTGCGCACCGCTTGTCTATTTGTACCGTCCATAGAGACTCCAGACCCTCTACACTATTCCACACCTGTCACTTCTGGTCTATTCTAGAAATATCATTCCAGAGTGTTCGCTCTTACCAACACACTTTATAATTGACATCTGACCATAGAAGCAAGAAAGTCCATAGACCTAATTATCATAGACAAATGTGACAATATATATATATATATATATATATATATATATATATATATATATATATATATATATATATATATATCTTTAATGTGGGATAAAGGAAATATGTAAGGACATAGACTCTAAGGCCTCAATCTGCCTACTCCCTAGAGCGGTGGACAAAGTTTGGTTGGGTTGTTGTAGCTCGATAACGGGGCCTCAATTTGCATACTCCCTAAATCTCACCTGGGATCGTTTCTAAGGTCTCAGTGTGTTCAACTCCAAGCCTAAGAGAGATCTGACAATTCGTTGCAAGTCTGTTATTGTATGTACCGTTTCATCTACCTGCTTCGTTATCGGTGTAATGAGTCGAGTCACGGTCAATTAAGTCAGGGTCTTTCGTCACGGTACATAAAGAATTAAGAGGATTGCATGTATTTGTTGTGTTAGGTAATGGAGCAATAAATATTAATTTTTGTGTTTGTAATCAAGATATAATGGGTTTCAAAGTAATCGGAAGGCGAATACCATCATCTCTCTTATTTATCCAATCGGGACGTTTTTCGGTCTCGATTGCTTCGTGAAAAAAATGAAGTTGTAAACCGGGGTTATTGTTTTGGCATTGCCAGAGTCTATTTTGTGTCCTGTATGAATATGATGCATGGCCAGCGCCAGTGAGGTATCGAATTTTCTAACTGCGAAGATGTCTCCATATCTTCTATTGTGGATGCGTCTATTTGTTTGTCCTACATAAGTTCGGGAACAGCCGGAACACGGAATTTTGCAAACTCCGTGGGATTCGTTTGATATAGTATCCTTGGGAGTCTTTATTAGATTTGGCGGTTTTTGCTCTGTTGTGAATATGGTTTTGATATTATGGGATCTAACAATTTGGCTGATTTTGTCTGTCACACCTTTAATGTATGGTAGAAACGCTGTGTCTTGTTGTGGTGATGTGGTGGGTTGTTTTTATGCGTTTCTAATGTTTCGTAGTATGTGATTGTTGTCGTATCCGTTTTCTAGCAATGTCTGTCTTCAAAGGTTTCATTCTGTCTGTTTATTGTTGTTGTCCGTTAGTCTGAGGGGTAGTGTTACTAGTATTCGAACCACGGAATTTAGTTGCGATGGGTAATGGTGAGATTGGGCGTTAAGATAACGATAAGTGTGGGTTGGTTTTCGGTAGACAGTGTAAGAAAATCCTCTGAC
Source organism: Tillus elongatus (assembly GCA_964006375.1). Lineage (NCBI taxonomy): Eukaryota > Metazoa > Arthropoda > Insecta > Coleoptera > Cleridae > Tillus > Tillus elongatus. The sequence continues at coordinate 31,347,162 of OZ023265.1, forward strand.
TGGGTTTTTAGTGATGCGTACATCTAAGAAAAGCAACGAAAAAATATTTTCTATTTCCATGGTGAACTGTATTTGGGGGTTGATGTTATTTAGGTAAGAAAGGAATTCGTCTAGAGATTCAGACAGAGAAAATGTCGTCAACGTATCTTGGTCCTGGTTTAAGTTGGGATGAGTTGAGGTGTCTCGAAGTTTTCCATGAAAATCTTACTCAATTCAGGAGAGAGTGGTGTACCCATTGAAGCACCTCGAACCTGTTTGTAAAATTTGTTTCGAAAAAGGAATTGTCAGTGCAGTGTTCTACAAGAGCTAAGGTATCGTGAGAAAGGGTTTCAGATGGAGGTATATTAATGAATAAGAAAACTATATCAAAGCTAACTAGGATGTCTGGTAGATAAGTGGTGTTGTTTTGAAGAAGGTCAATGAAATGGGTGGAGTTTTTAACATAGGATGTAGCGTTTTCTACTAATGGTTTGAGTGTTCTGGCTAGACGTTTTGCAAGTTTTTGTATGGGTAAACGGTGGGCACTTACTGTAGGGCGAAGGGAAATATCAGGCTTATGGATTTCGAGAGACCATATTTTCTAGGGATGCGAAGATAATTTTTCGCGGGGGATTAGTTTTTTTTTGAGATCAGGACTGGGAGTTGTTGATGACAGTTTTGGTTTTCTTGTAAAGATAATTTATAGGGTAGTTAGGGTTTTTTATGTAGTCTGTGCTATATAGTATATTGTCAATTTTTTGTATAAAGTCTGTTTTGTTGAGTATGACTGTAGCGCTGCCTTTGAGTGCTGGTAGGATTATAATTTCTGTGTTTCGGCTTAGGTCTCTGATTGACTGTCGTTCGTGAGAAGAAAGGTTGGAAGGTGGAGGTTTGGCAGAACGTAATATCCTGGAAATGCCCTGTCTCCTAATTTCAGCTTTGTCAGTCGGTAGGTGCGTTATAGCAGATTCTGATTCAGAAATATATTTTCTATTGGGATGAATTTAGGGATTGGTGCAAAATGAAAACCTTTGGATAGAACTTTGATGGCGACGTCCCTTACGTTTTTTTTTGCAGAACTATTGGTTACATTTAAGCTATTTATTAACATTAACGATTCTAACCTTTAGTTAAATTACGCAAAGTATGTTAAACACGAAATATGAAGACACTGTTGGAAACCAATTTACATTAACGGACAATAGTGAAATAAAATCCAATTTAATTATCGCAGAAATCTAGTTGTAGCATTTAGTAACAAAAACGTCTGTAAACCGAAGAGAGGTGGCCTCGATTAGCCTAGACCAGCTATGGAGGGATTACAGTTAAAAATAAGTTTTAACCTCTACGACGAGTAAACATTTTTGATGATTTTATTATTAAATTTTTCTTTAAAATTTATTTGCCGACAATTGTCAATACTCAATCGAAATGTACAGGATATGTGACTCGGCATCCAATTTCCTTTCCTACTTCAGACGTTCGGATGTAGCCATGTTATGTGTCACAAGCAAGAATATTAGCTCTATATCTAAAAGCACCAATAATATGAAATTTAAAATTTATTGCTTAAATTTTTTATGTATCTACTAGCTAAATGATGTATACGTTCTAAAAAGATCATATATAAACTAATCGACTATCTTGCATGAATAAAAAAAACTTATCTGTTCAGAGAAAAGACTGTTAATTTGAATTACTATTATTTTTCTTTGTTTTTGCTATTTTTACATTTACACTTAAAACATAATCCAGGGATAAGAATTTCTGAACCGAAGGGTACTGGGTTTGTTTCCCAGGGTTTCCCTCTCAGTTTTTCAGTACATACTGAAAACTTTACATAAGAATTGAGCAAGTTGAATGTCTGCATCTTTCGCCCTTCGGAGCGCGTATACAGCCGTTGGTCCCGTGTCCTGGGCAGGTTAAAAATCCTTATCCTCCCTACCGAAAGGCAGCGGTTCGTCACAACTTCCAGGATAGTGAGGTGAAACTGCCCCCTGGCGTCGGTGAAAGCTTACAATATATATATATATATATATATATATATATATATATATATATATATATATATATATATATATATATATATATATATATGTATATATATATATATATATATATATATATATATATATATATATATATATATATATATATATATATATATATATATATAGTGTGTAAATATATTTTGTAGTTTATTGCGTTATTTTAATTATCTTATAAGCTTTATAAGTTCAAGTGTTTTATGAGATTACTGTGTAAGTTTTGTAATGGGGTGGTTTTAGGTGCCTTTTACTTTTCTTTACTACAAAGTTTTTCTCACAAAATGACTGTAAATTCTAATTATTAATATTATTAAAATTTAAGTGGTTTTTCATTTTTTTATAATTTAGAATCGGCAACGTTCGAGCGGCAGAATGTGTATTCAATTTCTCCCCCTTGTTACCTTTTAACTAATATTTAAGTTTTACGACCTTTAAGGGAGGTCTTGCCTTAATTTATTTGGAACACTAAAACCGAGCATCTTGGTCAAATTTCCAGAATTTTACTATATGTTCAATCCTAGCGTATACATAGTGACCCAAGCACATCAGAGTTACCCTATAAAAAACTGTTTAAATGGACTCTAGTTCAGGGCTTCCTAAGCTAATAATGAAACATCTAGCATCTAGCATCTAGCATCTAGTTTTTAAAATTACTTTAATACAAAAAAATAATTATACAGATAACATTTTAACAGCACAATAAATTTTAATACACCCTTTAATTTTAAAGGTTTCCGCATGATTATAATTAAACAAAAGAAAACTATCAATATTTTTTTCATAAATTCCAACGGTTTCCATCTAATTAAAATTTCACTAAAAACTCTTAATTTCAATATTATAAATCCTAAAAGTTATTTAAACAGGAGGGTGTGGTAGGTTTTCTCAAATCTTAAAATGGATTAAATGTTATACAAAGTTGATACCAGTGAAAACTACATTGTTCTTGCCCCCGGTATAATTTTTCTAAGCCCGATACTTAACTCCCTCTTAGCTAAGCTCTCATGACTCAAAGCCCTATCTCTTCTTCGTATTACAAAATTTCACAAATATTTCCCCATCCATTAAAATTCCTATCATAAAACAACACCTAAATTTCAATCTGATTTCATTCACTATGATTTTAATTCCAGCGCCTTACGGCTCAATCGTCTATGATAATTTAGCTTACAACCCATATGGTTTAAAATACATATACAATCTTAGTTTTAAAAGTACTTTGGTACTCGAGACAGCTGGCCAATTCTTAATAAAACAAAAGGGAACATTTAACAAAAATATTAACTGGAACGAACTCACCCAGAAAAATCGGAGGCAATACACCAGCTCTGTACTCTGCCTTACCAGTCCCTATGGCCGTTGAACCACGATCGTTCGCGATAACCGCTCTTTCAAAGAAAAGCTAATTCCCTCACTGAAATCTCTCTTACTTCCTAATTTACTTAACAGAAACCCTTGACGAATATCGCCGCGGCGGCACTGCCTAGCCCGGAGGCCGCCCGCCTGCACACTGCCCCCCGACACGTCTCTTTTTCTTCGCTCTCGCCGAGTCCCCAAAACCACTTAGTTTGCGGAAATTTTCTGTTGCAACTCAAGTGGCCTCTTTAAAGGTTACCTACCCTTCCTATCGTCGCCGGTGTCGTCAGTAGAATTACGTTTCCTTTCATTATACACTAAATTGACCGCTGTACCGCGCGTTTTGTGCTTGATAAGGTGTTCTGATTACACGTAATTAAAAACACTCAATTTTGGCCTCTTTGCAGCCTACATATTTTATGCATTTTATGACAGATAAATTTACGATAGTTAAATTACTTGTGGCGATTTTTCATAACTTTTATAAGATCAAATCAAACATTTATGTATGTAGAAATATCATAAATCTAGATACCCAAACTGCAAGCACCTTGCTGACATCTGACCCCAACGTGAAGACAAAATTTATCCGTAGGAAAATTCTGTCTCAAGATAAACAGATACCTAAACAGGCAAGCATCCTGTTTACAGTTTTATTGATAACTTGTTATATGTTATATATATATATATATATATATATATATATATATATATATATATATATATATCCTAAAATCTACTATTTTCTACCCCAATGTTCACTACTAGGTCAATGCAAAATTATTCAATATTTATATTATGCAAAGTTTTCCTTTTTTAATCGACTTCAAAAAAAGGAGGAGTTTCTCAATTAGACTGTATGTTTTGTTTTAATGTTTGTTACCTCAGAACTTTTTTCTAGGTGAACCGATTTTCATAATTCTTTTTTATTTGAAGGCTGGCGCTCCTCGTGTGGCTACGTATAAATTTGATCAACATCTGACAAGTAGTTTTTGAGTTATTCCTAATTAACCTCCGATAACACGTTTAACAAATGGTGGCAGCGCTGATATGCATTTATGAGTTATCTTAATGAAGTCGGTTTTCTTTTTTTTTTACTTGTTATAAATAAAATGTAACTGTGTTTTATTCCTTACCTTGCATCGGCTGCTCTGTTACATCATGAACTGATTCTTTTTTATGGGTTAAAAATTCTGTACACAAATTCAATTGACACAAACAAACATATATAAAAATGAAAATATCTTTTAATTATCAAGTTTATCTGTTATTGAATGTATAATTCGGGTGTTATTTGGTTTCTCAATACAGTTTACATTAACTTCAAGACTTATCTCCCATCCACTAACTATATAGTCAAAGAAAAAACTTTTCATTTATATTTATGTTATATATTAACATTAAATTTAAAATGAATACTCGCAACTTATATTTTCAACAACCTATTATTTATCCCGGATTCGTTACTATTTATAAATTTTACCCCTTATATTTTTGATTTTGAAACTAAAAATTTTAAATTTTATCGAACGGCTTCAAATGTTAAAGCAGATTCCACTTCACTTTGCCCTTGATATCGGTTGTGTTGACAACCGCACTTTTTAATTGTTCCTCTGACAACTTAAAAAAAAACGTGGATGATTTAAATCGCAAATACCTGGTAGCTGCTCCATCTGTTGACATACAACCTAACTATGGTGCTAATACCAATTTACTTCTTCATTTAATATATTTGGTAGGCCTTTGACAAAAAATATAACTGCATTATTGGTTTTGTTTTCTCCAATTAGCACTATTTAAAGACAATTTTGCTTTAAATATCTTAATTTATAGGGATTATTCACTATACACAATCAGCTTGGTCTCTGGCGTACTTACCATGTAACTTTCTTTTACTTACTACAACTTGTTCTTGATTGTAAACAGATTCACTAGATCCTTATACATTCTCTTAATAACTATTGCTTGTTATGCAGGTTAGGTGGACTAAATTTGTTATCATTTATACTAAACGTCTTCATTTCTAATACGATCTATCTGAAAATGGTGCCACTACTGCTGCTGTTGAACCCAGAAAAGTTTGTTTATAAACAATTGTTTTCGGTTCTAGATTTTATTAATCTTCATACCCTGTTTTATGGCTTCAACGACAAGTAACATCGTTAATTAACAAAGTGAATCAAAAGAAAATTCCTTCCGAAAAAATGTGATTTAAAATTTTATTAACCTACTGGGAAATTAGTCAAATTTATAATTATCAAGCGGTAAGTTTGAAATGCTTATATTTTGTTATTTCTCAATACTAGTAATATATTAATTAATTTTAGATGCTTTACTTTGGATTTCATTGTTTTGCTTTCTGTCATTTAATGTTTGATTATCTCTTAACCTATAAAACAGAAAACTTGTCTATTATCATTACATAATTTTCTAAATAAACACAACTTAATATCTATAATCTCAATGAACTGACACATTTTCTACTATCTATATACCCTATTTTAGTAATCGCTCTTAACCCATTATCCTACTTCCTGTCTTTTAATTGCTTTTATCAAAGTTATTATACGAAATTATTTCCAATTTAGGTTAGAAATAGGTTGTCTTATTATTTTGTTCCTTTTAGTGAATTTTCGTAGAAAAAATTCACTAATGGAGAGATCCCGACTTTTGAATTTTGAAAAAAATTTTGCAAAAGAGCGCAAACTCGGACCCCTAGAACCCATATCCGGGGACAGTTTCAATTTATATATATATATATATATATATATATATATATATATATATATATATATATATATATATATATATATATATATATATATATATATATATATCACATCTATAACTCAAAAAGTAACGGGCCGATTTTGAAAAAATTTGGCACATACCTTCCTTCTGTAAGTGGCTTGGATAAGTTCGTTAGTCAGGAAAATCGGAGGAGGTTTTCCGGGAAAATTTTCAGTTTTCATTTGAAAAAAAAATTTATCTCAAAGAATAAAAAATCTATGAGAACTAATGATAGGTTGTTATTTAACAGTCTCTTTTAACTGTTGCCGAGCAGCAACGGTAACAACCTGTTATGGATATATAACAATAACAGGTACAAAATAACGCTTAACACTAGGCTAGAATTCGAACTCGTATCTGTTTCTGTTCCACTGCAACTAGCTTTGATGAACCAACATCGGTTTTCATCGGCAACTGTTAAATTTTAACAGAATGAATGGACACGAGACTGTGAATGCTAAATATGTATGGGCATACAGTATAGAGCGCACTTTACTTCATAACATAATACTTAACATTTTATACTAGTGTGCTCGCTCTCGCTCACAGCTTTGGGAACGTAGGATCGTCGGTACAATAAAACTGTTAAATTTTAACCGGGTGTTGATGGGGATATGACATACGGGCACTACCACAACAATCTGCTAAACTGAGAAGCTGTTATTTTTGAAACAGTTGAGTTTCCCACTAGTATGTAAAGCCAACTATTTAATAATAATAAATGTAATGTGAAAAGAAAAATATCTGTAAAAAGGTGTTATTACTTTCACTATAGACAACGCAAAAAAGGATTAGTTCACGTGAAATTAAAGTACTTATTTATTTAAATTTATATACATTACATAAGGAACAGTCAACACGTAATTTTCGTTTGTCTGATAATAGTTATCAAATTTAAATATATATATATATATGTATATATATATATGATACAACATTTTTTAATATCTATATACATTTCTACGTGGATTTCTTAATAACTCATAGTTCATACATATAACAATATAATATGCTATCGATCGACTATCCAGTTCAAAGTCACAGATAAATAACAGAGCCTGTTATGTTCAACTGTTATTATTAAATAACGTTAAGAGGTTCAACTTTTATAAGAAAATAACCGTTTTGCTCATCACTAATGATAACCAAATTTGGTAGGTAGGTTTACAATATAAAAGGTAAACTATACACCAAAATTTAGATTTACATGTTACAAGAAAAAAAGTTGTAATAAAATATTTGCCCTTGCTACGTCCAGGCTTTTTCTTATTTCACTAATTAAACTCTTGTGTCCTGTTAGAGATTAACACACCAATTATATCTCAGTCAACTTCTCTAGGTCTTTACATATAAGTGTTGTATTTCATGTTTGTTATTTATTTCTTTGAATATATACTTAATTAAATTAATGCCTTGTACTTATTACTATTTATTTTTACATGTTTAATATTTATTTGATTATTTAAAGAATTTCGATCATGATTTTACTTTTCTAGGTGTTCAGTAATTAAACTAAATTTACTATAACCCGGCTGTGACTTTACTTTGTAGTTTTTCTGCCATGTGATACTACAGAGTGTAAGTCGTACAACTTAAGGTATATCTTTTTTTTTTAATTTTTCTTTAATATGTTTTTTAAACTTATATAAACAGTTATATATGTCGGTATTTTTATTTTATTTATGGAAAGTTTGTCACTTTGCATCTTAAATTCATAAATAATAACTTCTCTTACAATATCATACCTCGCTTATCTGCCCTGTTCTCTTTGAACTTAATACTGAAGTATACTTATTTTTGTTTAGCATAAAGTGTACACATGTCTCTCTATGTACCCTACAACTATATATATATATATATATATATATATATATATATATATATATATATATATATATATATATATACATATATATCTAGGGATATTTTTAAATGATACAAAAAAGGGAACAAATTAATTTCGGAATCGGTCAAATTGCACTCACAGGGTATGTATTTAATCAATCATTCATTATAAAACCATCTGTTGTTAACAAAAAGTTAAATGATATCAAAATTGATAAACCCGATATATCATAAAAGTGGAATTTTTATATGTACCGGTAAAGTTAGTTTCGACTTCAGTTGTTGTTTAGTGGCTGCATTAAAAATATTGTGTTTTACCATAGAACGGCGACATTTGGCTTTAGACAAGCGGTAGGCCTTCTTCAAGCGGGCATGCGGTAGAATAAAGTAGCTGAGCGGATGGGTGTTTCCCAAAGTGTGACAAGTCGTTTATAAAGGCGTTTAAGGGAAAATGGCAGTGTGGCCCAGCAACATCCAGGACGAAGACGCTCTACGACGGCAGGTCAGGATAATTTTTTATGTTTAACTGCCAGAAGGCAGCCTAAAATTGCGGCACCTGAATTGGTTACGACTCTGCAAGGGGCGAATAATGTAGCTCCTAGCCGAGATACTGTAAGAAATCATCTTCACGAAGCAAACCACTCTAGTAGACGTTTCCAGAGGCAATCGCGCTGCAAGATTGAACTGGTGCCAAAATTATCTGAATTGGTCTGCAGATAACTGGGCTACAGTTTTATTCACAGATGAATCTAGGTTTGTTTCCATCCGGATTCTCGTCGAATAAGGTTGTGGAGACGATCTCGAAATGCGGAACGCTTCAAACATATTCAGGAAGTGTACCCATACAGAGGTGTTACAATAATAGCATGGGGCGGAATAATTATTGGTAGCAGAACCGAACTCGTTTTTTCCAAATCGCTTCTTATCATCTCAGCTCTATCTGGATACCATTCTTCAACCTATCGTGCCTCTACTTGCAGACGCTGTTGGTCAAAACTTCCACCCAATGCATTATAATGCCCGTCCACATACCGCGCGCATCGTAACCAACGGGCTGGATAACGCGGGAATTGAAATTTACCATGGCCAGCAAAGTTTACGGACCTGAATCCGATAGTACATGTCTAGTATATGCTTTAACGAAGAATTACTCCACATATGGGCAACATTCACAATGCGTTTACATTCCAGGAGCTTCTGACAGCAGAGTGGGCACGTTTACTACAAGGAGACCCTGACATTCTCATTTTGTCTAAGATCAATAGACGTAGAGCTGTAATTACTCAACATGGAGGTCATATTTTGTATTAAACTTTTTTCTCACATGTTCAGAAGTTCTTGAAAAATTCTTAAAATTTGTCTTTCAGTATATATTTTTTTTATAATAATCTTCTAGATTTCTTGAATAAAACATTTCATTTTATGTAATATTAAACACTTTCTTATACCATGCATTTTTTGTTTTCTTCTTAAATCATATCAAGAAAAAAATACGTGCATTTTTAAAAATATCCCTAGACTTTTCCGATGTGTGTAAATATATAGGCAATCAGCCATACAAGTCTAAAATTTAAAACGGATTACCTTGTGGTGTATTTAATTACATTGTTGACTCTAAAAGAGAATAAGGCAAAATTTCCTTTAAGGCAAGTAAATTTAATTGAAAAAAACGTTGTATAATAATTATAAATAAATAAATACTTTATATTTTATTAGGACATAATTATAAATTTTAAAAGGAATAGAATGACCAAATCAATTTTAAAAGAATCATAATTAAAATTAATAATTATCTTTTCAAATTTTAAAAAACTCGGGGCACCGAAAGTGCATTATAGTAGCAAATTTTTATTAGATATTTAAAATTTGAATTAATGCATTATCTATAAACTTATAAATTAAAATATTAGTACACAGTAAGCCTTTAGCAGCGCTACATATTAACCAAATTTCACTTAAACAATTTTGTAGTTTTTTTAAGATTCTTAATAATTTTTGCAAAGAAACAATTCTTTTTCAGAAAAACTGGTCCGATCGGACTGGCTACGAACTCATCTAAACTATTAGTAAAAGAAAGGTACTTGCCAAGTTTCATCAAAATCAGTTGTTACTTTGTGAGTTATTCGTTGGATACCCATATATATATATATATATATATATATATATATATATATATATATATATATATATATATATATATATATATATATATATATATATATATATATATATATATATATATATATATATATATATGTATATATATATATATATATAGGGTGATTGCTGAGAATTGCTCATTAGAAGTTTATGACCTTCTCATCCGATTTGACAGCTGAAAATTTGGATTCGGCCATTATATGATATTCCCATTCTGATTAAAATAGTTGCACTACTCTAGCATTTCTGATTATACCGCAAGTCGCTACTAACTTCGTTATTTTAAATGAGACACCCTGTATATTTTTGCATTTTCAGAAAGACAATCCAATTTGAGATAGATTTTATATAATACTTTCTGCACCTAGCGATATTAGTTTATGAAATATTGGCGATTTTTAAAAAATATTTGTTATCACAGCTCTTTGTATAATTTGATATATCCTTGTAAAGTGTAAATCTAGAAAATTTATTTTATGACAACAGATAGCTGGTAACTATGTCTTGCAAAATTATTGGAATGAAAATCTATTTTTTATACAGGGTGTGCGATAACAGCCTGACAAAATATCAAAATTCAAGCAGGTATAACTTGATTTTTTCAAATGGAACACCCTATATATTTCCATTCCAAAGCATTTTACAGACATAACTCTGCAACTTTTATAAACTATGTCCTATACCTAAATAGCATAATTTCTGAGATATCCACCACTCCAACGGGGAATCTATATTGGAATTTATACACGAGTTCGTTTATGGAAATAGGAGGCTTTTGTTGCAATGTCAGGCGAGAAAACTGAAATTTGACACATAGTTTAATTTAGTGACAGCAGTAAAAATAGTGGCTTGGTTTTTATATAAGTCGCGATGGGAAGTAGAATACGCTTCAGTAATGAAGATATCATGAATATATTCATTATTCACGGTGACTGCAATAGAATTATTGAAAGAACATGTCGTACATTCAATGAAAAGTTTCCTAACTCGGAACCTTTGGACAGACACCGGTTCAAGAGGCTTCAATCAAAGTTTTCAAGGTATGGAAGTATAACATCAAGACGAGTAATTTGTAGAGGCAAACTTGAAGATGAGGAAACATGCCAAGTCACAGTTCTTGCATACTTTCATGCAATGCCAACAAATTCTATAAGAAATGCGTCTAGTGACTTAGACATGCCTTACTGGATCATTCAACGAATATTGAAGAAGCACAAAATGCATAATTTCTCTTTTATTCCCGTGCAACACCTCCGTGTTAGCGACTACGAGATGCGGATAAATTATTGCGAACACCTACTGATACGAGTGCAGGAAGATCCTACATTCTTGAGCAAAATAATCTGGACTGATGAGTCTAACTTTGGCAGAGAGGGTTTGCGAAATATGAAAACCAGCATTACTGGGCAGCTGAAAATCTGCATATGACACGAACTAGGAATTTCCAGCAGAGATTCAGTTGTAATGTTTTCTGCATGATAATGGACGACCGAGTGTGTTTTCATATTTACGATGGCACGCTCACTTCTGAGAAGTATATTCATTCAGAGCTTGAGAACAGTGGTGATGCCATTTGTGGAGAGTCTGTCTGTAAATTCATCACTCAATTAATGGTATAAGATAGACTGGGCTCCAGCGCACAATATCATAGGTGTGTATCATCAGTTGAATGTTATATTTGATGACAGATGGATAGGCAGAAACGGCCCTTGGCACTGGCCAGCAAGATCGTCGGACTTGACACCTTGTGATTTTTATATGTGGAGTATAATAAAGTCCAAGGTTTATGAGGTGCATGTCCAATCTAAAGAGGAACTAATCCAACGCATAAAGCAAGCTTTTACCGAGTTAGATCCAGACGAGATACGAAGAACGACCACCGCTGGAGTACATTCAAGAATTTCAGAGTGTTTGAACCAAAACGGAAGTCACATTGAACAATTACTTTGAATATTTCAGCTCTGGTTCCATCACAAGTTGTTTTCTTTTCACCGTTCGCTGTATATAATCTAATCTAGCGTAACTTTACTCTATAAATAAGAATTAAATTCATTCAATGTTAGTGTATGATTGTCATGTTACTTTAATAGTTTTGCTATTACATATTTACAATGATAAGGCCATAATAAGTTGACGTTCTTTTTTTAACAGAACTTGCTTAATCTTTGACCTAGGAGGAATCTGACAAGTGCGTTGTCTGGAGGACAAATTACACAAGGGTGGGTGGTTTTTAATAAGGGTCGTTGGCCAGGAAACTGGTTTTTTTGGGAACATTTTAAGTTAATTGCGAAACATTTTTGTACATTTTCAAACAATAAAGTTATTTTGATGATATATGGTATATTGTTTCTACTATATAGGTTATACTGGTAACCAAATTTAATGCTTGCTTTCTTTTAAAAAACACATATTTGTTATTTAAAATATTTTTATGAAAACTCACTACCATAACGCACTTACTGCGTCCAGGCTTTATAATATTGATATCAGATTGTCAGCGTGTCATCATGAATATAAAAAGAAACTGGATAATCCAACGCCATGAAAACATTGGAATCAAAATTATCTGCTGCGATATTAAATATATCACTCCAGGAAACTAACAATATCTCAGAAATTATGCTATTTAGGTATAGGACATAGTTAATAAAAGTTGCAGAGTTATGTCTGTAAAATGCTTTGGAATAGAAATATATAGGGTGTTCCATTAAAAAAAATCAAGTTATACCCGCTTGAATTTCGATATTTTGTCAGGCTGTTATCGCACACCCTGTATAAAAAATAGATTTTCATTCCAATAATTTTGCAAGACATAGTTACCAGCAATCTGTTGTCGAAAAATAAATTTTCTAGATTTACACTTTACAAGGATATATCAAATTATAAAAAGAGCTGTGATAACAAATATTTTTCTAAATCGCCAATATTTCAAAAACTAATATCGCTAGGTGCAAAAAGTATTATATAAAATCTATCCCAAATTTGATCGTATTTCTGAAAATGCAAAAATATATAGGGCGTCTTATTTAAAATAACAAAGTTGGTAGCGACTTCCGGTATAACAGGAAGTGCTAGAGTAGTGCAACTATTTTAATCAGAATGGGAATATCGTATAATGGCCGAATCCAAATTTTCAGCTGTCAAATCGGATGAGAAGGTCATAAACTTCTAATGAGCACTTCTCAGCAATCACCCTATATATATATATATATATATATATATATATATATATATATATATATATATATATATATATGAACATAAAAAAATCTAAACACCTTGGTCTCGGGTTCTAGATATCTAAATTAGCGCTCATTTGAAAAAAAAAAGGTTCACCGTCGATACCTGTCTATTAACTATTTAAAAAAATAAAAATTCACTAAAAATGACACTTTTGTACCTGACGCCCAATTATTATCATAATTTATTTTATTTATTACTTACCTTTATTTTGCTAAGAGGAAATTTTTCATGTAGCTTTTATTCTGTGTATCAAAATTATCCATTGTAACATCGTCGATGTAAATTACATGTAACAATGCCTAAGGATTGATCAATAAAGTTTGTATATAAAGTCCACGTGTTCTAACAGCTAAAAGCTTTGTATGAGCCTGTTGAAAATTACCAGACCATTTAAACACATAAAAATTAGTTTTATTTCACTGACACTTAGATATTTCACCAAATACCTAGCCTTGAAGGTATTTGTGCCGCTTGCCTTTGAAGTCGTCAATAAATTTAACAAAGGGACTCCTCAGCTGTCACTCTTTGACAACCATGAGGCTGAAAAACAATTAATTTCTTGTGTACCCATTTGTTGATTAATTAATATAATAAATTCTTCCAAGCATACCTGAAATCTGAATTATCAAGTATACAGCACAAGACATTTTCGCTTTCTCTTTCATTGTTTGTAGCTAGAGGAATATTGTCTAAACTGAGAACCGGAATTCCAATCATGAGTTCACTTTCGTCCCTGGAAACACCCCTGTGCATTTGAGATAGACGCGAGCTGGGATCCCATCGTTATATAATACATTGTTGTTTCCTTTTGAATGCAAAATAAATAGAAATCGAGTTCCAAAGGCTCAAAATTTAATTAATTACTTCTTGTATTTACGCCATATATAAGTTATGATTTCTCTTTGCGGTAGGAAGATCTGTTTGAGTTTTTTAAGCTTCTTAAGGCACCATCCTGGTTTTAAATGCTAATAACAGGTAAATATGTTTGTGTTTTTTATACTTTTAAAATATATAGTAAGCAATATGATAAAACGTTCGGGACACCGATACACTGCTTGTCCAGTGACAAAATTAGTTAATAAACAGAAGGCAAAGAAAATGGTAGTAAAATTAACGACTTTTAGGAAAGAGAAAGCCGAAGAAAACTTAGTTTGTCTACTATTTGAACCGCGCATTACGAGTGGCTAGATGGAATTTTTAGGAAAGCTAATGGGCAACTAACATTTTCGTCAAAAGTACCCTCAAAAATTTGGTAACTCAAAATATTGTAATCTTAAATACGTTGGACAAACAAAAAGATCTATTGAGATTAAATTTTAAAAACAATTAGCACAACCCAGATAAGGTACTATAGATAGATGTTTTGTTGCCTGACATATTTGGGATAATAATCACCACGTTGATAAGGAGAATCCAAAATTTAAAAAAAAATGGTATACAACCAGTACAGCTAAACGCTTTTGGATTTACATATATTAGTAAATATAATAATAATAATAAAAGGTGTATGAATTCGGCTTTGACGCTTATGGCAATTTTACTGATTGACCACTTTACGATAAAAACCGGCAGATAGATAGATACTAAAAAAAATCAGGTATTTCCGCGAAGCGAAATATGTAGATTTTTGTGGTGTAGATCAGCTACATGCACAACTATATAAACAGAATTGTAGATGTAAGTTATTTAGAAGTATTCATCCTCTGATGACGTTAACTTGGTTAGTGAAACGATCTTCAGGTTTTTTTAAAGTAAGTTGTGGTTATTTAGGTTCTTCAATTGTACTTATCAGTGCTCATCGCGGGTTGCAATATGCACTCAAGAAAACTTATTAGCTATTAGAGAGGTAACTACGTTCAGAGGCTGAGCTCATTGGTCGGTTCTGAGAGTCAAGATTTTCCATGCAAAACTATATACATTAATTAGAGGGTGTTTTGGCTGCACCTTATGACATTATTTTTACAATCACAGGTGACCCAAAAATCGTTGGCGATACAAGCTTTCTTTTTTCTCAATAAGAAACGATTTAAATTATTGTATTTTTAGTGAATTTTCTTAAAACAAATTCACTAAAAAGGAGATCCCGACTTTTGAATTTTGAAAAAATTTCTTCAAATGAGCGCTAATTAGGCCCCCATGAACACATATCCAGGGTAAGTTTCAATTTTTATACGTTTATATATATATATACATATATATATATATATATATATATATATATATATATATATATATATATATATATATATATATATATATATATATATATATATATATATATATATATATATATATATATATATATATGTATCACACCGATAACTCAAAAAATAATGGACCGATTTTGATTAATATTGGTAAATAAATTCCTTTTGCAAATGGCTTGGATAAGTTCGTTATCCAGGAAAATCTGCCCAGGTTTTCCCGGAAAATTTTCTGTTTTCTTACGAAAAAAATTATATCTCCGGAATTAACAAAGTAAAGACAACCAAATTTGGTACGCGGGTTTATATCGTTATGGGCAAGTCACCCACTAAAATTTAGATATGTGGGTCAAAAGACAAAAAAGCTATAGGCATTTAAAGGAAAATAAATTGGGGTTTTCCTCAAACCGCAAAGTTGCGATTTAAAACGTCAAAATTGCCAAAATTTAGGCAAATAACTTGAATCTAATACGGGCTATGGAAATCAAATGTCTCAAGAAGGATGTTTTATAAACCCTGAACTCTTAGTTTCAATCGTCATTGTCCATCATTTTACTAAAATGTTTCCAGAAAATTCATTTCAAATAGACCCTTTCTCTGATGCATGGCAGTAGTCTTAGCTATAGAGTTTATCGTTTAATGGTATATAATTTTTGTCGAATTTTCGTAAAAAATCAATAAAGTTCAATATATCCGTTATTATACGACATCAAAAAAATCTTTATACATTAATTATAGGGTGTCTTGAGCTACATCTTAAAAAATATTTCTACAATCACAGGATGGCCCATAAGTCGTTGGTGATACAAATTTTCTTTTCTTTTTAATCAAACACGCCTTATGTTATTGCATTTTTGCATTTTCCATCGAAATATAATGCATGTTTGTAAGAAAAGAAATTCTGGATGCAGCAAGAGCGTTATGGTAGCGAATTTTGATCAAATGCTTTATATTTAAATAGCCCAATTTGCTATTAACCTATAAGGTTGACCAAGAAACGAGTTTTTCCGGGAACACTTTAAGTGTACTTTTGGAACTTTTTGTACATTTTCACACAATAAACTTATTTTAATGAAACATGGCACATTGTTTTCACTATATAGGTTACACTGGTAACCAAAATTGATGCGTGTTTGCAATAAAAACATTTTAAAGAAAATTCACTACCATAACGCACTTACTGCGTCCAGAGTTTTTATTTTCCATGGAATTATAATGCATGCCTATACGAAAAAATTTAATATTGTTAATCATTTCAGATTTCTTTTGACTGTTTTGCGACTTACAAATTTTTGGCACCTCATATCAGTTATTGTGATACGGAGTTTTGACTAATAGATATCGAAGTCCCATGCAAATTGTGCATTCAGGAAGATTTTTGCTTATATATTTTGTCGAAAAAATTGCATTTTCGTTTATATAATTTGTCTAAAAATCAAAATACAGGCGCTTTCAATCAGTGCGGGAATTTGAAAAATCTCAAACTACTGTAGCTAATTTTTTTCAAACGACACGATCTGCGTTTTGTATTTTATCAGCGTAAGGGGTGCCTTCTATTTCAACTTTTGTATAAAGGTCTCTTTGGAGAAAGACTACTTTAAGAATATTTACATTTATAGTCGCCTACCATAAATCATGTTTAATTTTTTTTCACTTTTTTAGTGAATTTTCCTAGAAAAAATTCACTAATGGAGAGATCCCGACTTTTGAATTTTGAAAAAAATTTTACAAATGAGCGCGAACTAGGACCCCTTGAACCCATATCCGGTGTCAGTTTCAATTTTTATATGTTTATATATATATATATATATATATATATATATATATATATATATATATATATATATTATATATATATATATATATATATATATATATATATATATATATATATATATATATATATATATATATATATATATATATATATATATGTATCACACCGATAACTCAAAAAAGAATGGGCCGATTTTGATAAAATTTGGCATGTACCTTTCTTTTGTAAATGGCTTGGACAAGTTCGTTAGTCAGGAAAATCGGACGAGGTTTTCTGGGAAAATTTTGAGTTTTCATTCGAAAAAAATTCTTAACTCAAAAAGTAATAAGCCGATTTTAGTAAAATTTGGCAAGTGCCTTTCTTTTGTAAATGGCTTTGACAAGTTTGTTAGTCAGGAAAATCGGACGAGGTTTTCCGGGAAAATTTTGAGTTTTTATTCGAAAAAAATTTTTATCTCAAAGAATAATTGGCCGATTTTGATAAAATTTGGCAAGTACCTTCCTTTTATAAATGGCTTTGATAAGTTTGTTAATCAGAAAAATCGGACGAGGTTTTCTGAAAAAATTTTGAGTTTTCATTTGAAAAAAATTTTTATCTTAAAAACTAAAAAATCTATGATAACCAAATTTGATAGGTAGGTTTACGATATAAAACGAGGTTTACGATATAAAACGATATAAAAAGATATAAAAAGTAAACTATACACCAAAATTTAAATTTCTATGTTACAAGAAAAAAAAGTTATAATAAAATATTTTGTGCCAGATGATTTCTATGAAAATTCACTACCATAACGCACTTGCTGCGTCCCGAGATTTTTATCCAATTATATAGCCTATTAAATTATGAGATTATTAAGCGAATTTCCAAAGAAAAATATTCAAATATTGAAATTCACTTTGCTACCGAAATGGTAAGAAATAATTAATTTAATAAGATTATCTATGTTTTCGTTTTCAATATCTAAAAAAAAGGTGCCTTTTTTCGGATCCTTTTTCAAAACGATGGAAACATTTGTCTACAACGTTACTTATATTTCGTCTGCTTGATAAATATCTATGTTTTTGTTTTCAATATCTAGAAAAAAGGTGCCTTTTTTCGGATCCTTTTTCAAAACGATGGAAACATTTGTCGACAACGTTACTTATATTTTGTCTACTGGCTAATTATTTATGTTTTCATTTTCAATATATAGAGGAAAGGTGCCTTTTTTTGGATCCTTTTTCAAAACGATGGAAACATTTGTCGACAACGTTACTTATATTTTGTCTGCTTGATAATTATCTATGTTTTCATTTCCAATATATAGAGGAAAGGTGCCTTTTTTCGGATCCTTTTTCAAAACGATGGAAACATTTGCGGACAACGTTAGTTATATTTTGTCTGCTTGATAATTATCTATGTTTTCATTTTCAATATATAGAGGAAAGGTGCCTTTTTTTGGGTGCTTTTTCAAAACGGTGGAAACATTTGCGGACAACGTTACTTATATTTGTCTGCTTGATAATTATCTATGTTTGTCTGCTTGATAATTATCTACGTTTTCATTTTCAATATATAGAGGAAAGGTGCCTTTTTTCGGATCCTTTCTCAAAACGGTGGAAACATTTGCGGACAACGTTACTTATATTTTGTCTGCTTGATAATTATCTATGTTTTCATTTTCAATATATAGAGGAAAGGTGCCTTTTTTCGGATCCTTTTTCAAAACGATGGAAACATTTGCGGACAACGTTACTTATATTTTGTCTGCTTGATAATTATCTATGTTTTCATTTTTAATATACAGAGGAAATGTGCCTTTTTTTCGGATCCTTTTTCAAAACGATGGAAACATTTGTCGACAACGTTACTTATATTTTGTCTGCTTGATAATATGTAATGTTTTATAGAGAAACAAGATTTATTGTGAAAGCAAATTTGTTACATGAAAAATGAAACAAAAACATGGTTGAGTGCAATGGGTGAAATTTTAAAGCTCCCAACTTCCGATAACCTATCCGAAATATGGTACAGGGGTTTGCCTATTAAGGTTATATTTCCTACTAAATTTGTTGTTTTTCATTAAACCAGAAACATACTTAGCACCAAAAACATTTCTATGAAAATTCGCTACCATAATGCAGTTGCTACTTCGAGACTTTTTTGAATGTCCGTAACATATAAGCAACGAAACTGATAAATTTGTTGTTTTTTTTTTTTATTTGCAGTAGCATGGACTTTCTACTTGAAAATCACCACCATATCTAGTTTAAAAAGAAAGGTCTCCATGTATTTAAGTTGACAATTAAGTATAGGTCAACATCGGTTGCCGGCATGTTTGCTACGAAATCATATTTATGTGTCTGCTGAAAAACACGACATAATTTGCAATGGTAAATTTAATGCTGTTTATACAGAAAACAACTTGAATTCAAAGATAACAAGATGGAAACATAAAACCCTTGAAGCGCGTCTGTCGCATTTGAGCTTTACGGATCAGAGTATTTTTCAATAGTCCGATAGCAAACCACAGGGTTTTATACCTTACTAAAATATTTACGCCTCATTTAGTGGTTTTATACACCTTTCATAAAGGACTGCACTGACTGTAAAAATCGCTCAACCAAACCCCTAAATTTGATCTTAAATAGGAATCTCTGAGGTAGCTTTATTAACTTTTTCAACGGTTTCAGTTTTATCTAAGTGAGCATTATCATGTTATTACATTTATTAATATACAGCATATAATACAAACCAATAGTTACATCTAATTGGAAAAACCACGAGAAAAATAAAATTTATTACGAAAGGGTGAGAAAACTGATTTTGATCACAGAGGACATAAAAGCCTCTTGCAATTATAAGCTTTTAACCGCCTATGCTCTGCTTAAAATCGGACATACCTACGATGAGCTACGAGGTAATAAACGCATATAAAATTATGCGTCAAATACATAACACTCCCTCTTGCGTCGGTGGGTAGACTTAAATTCGCTCCTAAGCAACTACCGAATTTGCCGATTATTGCATTTGGCAAAGCGAAAATTTTAACTAAAAAAACTTAAATTTTGATGAAATGTTCTTTACAACTTTTAGTGGGTTGCCTTAAAAAAATTAACTAATGAGGAGTTCGATAGTTTTGAATTTAGAAACACTGTCTTCAGATGAGCGCAAACTAGGCCCCCTAAAACACATATTCGGGTCAGTTTCAATTTTATTGTTTCGTTAACCAGGAAAATCGGTCCGGTTCTTCCCGAAAAATTTTGTGTTCTTTCGAGAAATTTTGATATACCCGGGAACAACAAAGATGCGATTACGGGGGCTTCTATCATAAAAAGTAAAACATTTCCTAAAATTTGGATCTGTAAGTTGGTGGAAGACAAAAAAGTTATAGGCATTTAAAAAAATATTTGGGTCTTTTATCTTAAAACGTCCAAGTTTCAAACGTTATTGTCTTCCCATTTAACACTAAAAGAAAATTCATTTCATATAGACCCTCTTTTTGATGCTTTAGCAGTAGTTTAAGTTATAAAGTTCATCGTTTGATGGTCTTTTTTTAAGCAAATTTTCGTTGAAAATATTCGCTCTTCAGGAGGCCGCCGCTTTTCAATTTTGAACTAGCTTCCTTATAACCCATATCAGGGGCTAGTTTCAATTGTTATATGGTTTCATAGATACAGGATGACGCATTTCTACGGTAAAAATCAATCTATCCCATATTGTACAAGATACGACAAAAAATTGTATATCTTAATAACAGGATCTAATAAAATTATTTTTACAATCACAGGCTGGCCCATAAGTCGTTGGTATTACAAATGTCCCTTTTTTTTAAATCTAAGACGCCTTATATTATTACATTTTTGCATTTTCTATCAGAATATGGTTCTTTATATAATGTTTACAGGATGGAATTCGGGAAGTGCGTTATGGTAGCAAAGCTTCAAATTTCAATAGCTCAACTGTTTCTATCTCAGATCATGTCTTATTTTTAGGTTTAATGATACAAAAAGAAATTGTTTTAAAATCATTTTTACAGACGTGGCCCGACATTGTTTACACTATTTATTTGAACCTTTCGTATCACCACCTAAGTGGTTTCAATTCATGTCTTACAAATTTTATATCTAATTTGCAAAAAACTCAAAATTTTGTGAAAAAATTACGCACAATTTACAACATTTCTAACTACACGTAAAATCTCGGTCCACTTACTCTAATACTTTCGAAAATATAGCGTTTCAAAAATATTTCTGTATATTTTTGGTAGGGGAAATGTCCATTATAGGTGATTTACGAACTCGCGATATAATTCGCCTCATTTGAAAGAGTTTTCGAAATTCGCACCATTAGCGAATTTTCCTAATGATGATTCGCTAAAAGTCAAAGACGCATTCTTACATTCAATATAAGATACAAACACAAATTAAGTATTTTAAGCAAAGTTTTGGACTTTAACACTTTGACGCCTATTCCTGACACTCCTCGCAACACCTTAAGCCGTGCTTCAAAGTGTTCACACTTATATAGGGTGGCGTATTGAAAACGAAACAGACCGATTAGCGTCCAGAGAATTTTTTTTTAAGAAACGCTGAAACACTTTAACTTTAATATTGAGGGGGACATGTTTTGACATAACAATCAACTTTGTCACATCAACCCCTTAAGGGTGGTGATAACAACCCTTATATTTTAAATAGGGAACATACATCGTTTGAAAGCTCTTTCTTTTCTTAATTCAGCAAACAAATTTTTTTTGGAAATTTTATCAACTCGTTTAAAAATTATTCACAGTTGAAGATGCAAAAACCCATTTCACTCATTCCGATAAGAAATGTGCTGATAGTCAATGTTTTGTTGGTTTG
This sequence comes from Tillus elongatus, assembly GCA_964006375.1. NCBI lineage: Eukaryota > Metazoa > Arthropoda > Insecta > Coleoptera > Cleridae > Tillus > Tillus elongatus. Next base: position 31,369,411 of record OZ023265.1, read on the forward strand.
TAAACAAAAAATTGACTATCAGCACATTTCTTATTGGAATGAGGGGAATGCGGTTTATTATTTCAGTTTATTGGTCGGTTTGATACTTGATAGTACTACCGAAAATTAATTTCACAATGGTGTATTCTGTAGAAGAGAGAGTTGAAATAATTACTCTTTTTTCAAAAAAGATGACTGTGCCAACCGTACCGCAAATTTGTTTAATCAACGACATCCGAACAGACATGTTAACAGAAAATATATTTTGGAGTTACTTGCAAAGTTTCGAAAAAGTGGTTCAGTAGCCAACTAAAATCGGCATCTCGAACGTGAATTTCCGGTTAGAAATGAGACTACTGAGATTGAAGTTTTAGGACAAATTGCTGCAGACCCAACGTTGAGCACGAGAAGATTGGCCACTGTTTCAAACATCAAAAGAAGAACTATTCAGCGAATATTGAAACATCATAAATTTCACCCGTATAAAATTCATCTTGTATAACAACTGAACGAAGATGGTTTTGATCGGCGGCTGGAGTTTTGTGGAGTTATGACTGCACGAATAGCTGATAACGGGAACTCCCTGTTCAATATCTGTTTTTCAGACGAGTGTACGTTTTTATTAAACTCTACATCAATCGGCATAATTGTCGTTATTGGGCAGATAATAATCCAAGAAAATTTCACGAAGTCGACACACAAACTCCACAGAAATTGAATGTCTGGACTGGCATTTTTAGAGACCGTTTAATCGGAACAATTTTTTTTATGTCAATTTGAGTGACGAAACGTATTTCGAGTTACTAGAAGACATCGTTTACCCACGACTAATTGACATTGTTGAAAATGATGATCGCTATCAAGAAAATCAATTAGTGTTTCAACAAGATGGAGCTCCTCCACATTTTTCACACCGTGTAAGGGCGTTTTTGAACAGAGAGTTTCCAGAGCAATGGATTGGATGTAGAGGTGCTATTGAGTGACCCCCTAGATCATCGGATTTAACTCCTTTAGACATCTTTCTATGGGGCCATTTAAAGAGTAGAATTTTCGCAACAGAACCGGAGTCTCTCGAAGAATTACTACGACGCATTATTGAAGAATGCTATCTAATAACTCCACAAATGCTCCAGAATGTCAAAGCTCGTTTTGAACAAAATTTGTACTTTTGTATGGAAGCTGGTGGTCAACAATTTGAAAACTTGCTTAACTGAATAAACATTTTGCAACGTTTGTTTTTTTTTAAGTTTTTTTAACGAAAAATTGACTAATTAGTGCATTTCTTATCACAATGAATGAAATACGTTATTGCAACTCCAACTGCGAATAATTTTTAAATGAGTTGATAAAAGTTCCAAAAAAAATCTGTGTGTTTAATTCAGAAAAGAAAGAGCTTTCAAATGATGTAACACTTCATCCATGTTCCCTATTTGAAATATAAGTGTTGTTATCACCACCCTTAGGGGGTTGATGTGACAAAGTTGAGTTTTATGTCAGGACATGTCCCCCTCAATATAAAAATTGACGTGTTTCAGCGTTTCTTAAAAAAACATTCTCTGGACGCAAATCGGTCTGTTTCGTTTTCAATGCGCCATCCTGTATGGTATTAATGGGTATGGCAGACATCACACGAAAGCGGTAGCAACAACAATGCATGCAGTTCGTTCCTCCTTATCGTGGTGCCCAACTTGCACATTAAATAAAAGAGAATATCTGCTGAATGTGATTTTCAGCTGCTGCGAGCATCCACCATCCTGGCAGATAGAGAGACACTTTGGCAGACGTAAGTTCTCGGCACCTAAACACGACTTCTGCAGGCACCATGTAAACGCAACGAGTTTAGCTTTGTGCCGCTGGTCGAGAGCATCTCAAATCCCGACAAAACAAAAACTCGTAGCGTGACTCCGTTAAGACATAAGAACCCGCATCATGCTTGGCTGAGCTTAAAAAAGTTGTAAAGCTCCGGCTTCGCGACTCTGGTCTGTCTTGAAACCATAGGTATGAATTACTCTTCTCGTGTTTTATTCCGACCTGTGCTGTCGTATGCACTGTGATATGTTTAAATTAGGTTGGATGCTTTGTTTCAAAAATAATCTTAAATTTTCTTTGCCAGTTAGTATCCAAGACCTGGCCTTATCTGCGTTATGTAAACTGGGTTTACACATTTTCTGCAAGCTTTTTGTTCTTTATTAACCCTTAGACATGAGATTTTAGTAGCGGTTATTTTTTTATACTATGCGATTTTAGGTCCGAAGAGTATAATATTAATTAATTCATTCATTCATTAATTATCTGATTGTGTTAAACTGTTGACATGCAGCAATTTCCTAACTTTTTACAGGTTCGCATAGTAAGATCCCGTGGTTAAAAACGTCCTGACGCAGCAAGCGTGCTCGTTGACATCATTATCATAGTATAAAGGTTATATGGCTTTGTCGCCGCAACCATGAGCCTATTTCCGGCAGCTCCTTCATTCCGTTGGTGGATTTCACACATTATTAACTTGGTCAGGTTTTAAGTTCCTCTCTTAGTCTACCTCTGACTGTGTTTTTCAAGAAGCATGTGTCTCAGAATATGCCTTAATTAAGATTACATTAGATTCAAACAAGGTGGGCTAGTCCCATCCCACGACCATAACTTTAAGTCTATGATAGTTGACGTTCAGTCGCTGAAATTTTACCCATAAAATCGTGCTCCCTGCAGAAGTCGATTTTTTAAAGTATAAGTTTGGTTGGCAGTGTCCACTGTGGGATTCTTTTGCACCGACCGTTGAGGTGTACTTGCCCGTTTTGAAACATATCTCTGAGTTCGTCTGGACCCGATATCTGTCAGTTTTTGACTCAAGGCGATATCACATGGAGTCCTGTTCCCGATCAACATCAAAGCCAAGCCGTTTGTCAGGTTCCAAGCTCAAAATGGAAGGCGCAATCTTTAGGGGTAATTAACTTCCTACGGATCTTCGATCCTATAACGGTTCGTCTTAACCCGGCTTCAGTAAAGGGGACATTCCACGAAGTTCCGCTCCTAGACATCACCCAGACGAGTTAATTCGCCTGTTTCAACGCACACCGTGAGGGCCTCAACCTGAAGGTGCATTTCACCGCTAGAAATCTTAACCCCGTTCGGTGCTGTTTGGACCCACCACCCGGTAGCGCTCGCTCCAAGGTGCTTTCTCCCAAAAGCTTGCTCCCGGGAAACGTCCAAGTGAGGTCGTTTATCTATTGTGACGCTTACAGTGAATATTTCAACCTTCGGGTGTAAGTAACTCAATAGACATCTGAGCCTTCCTCCGAGTTCCTCTAGATCCGGCATTAGCCAGTGTTAATCGCCTCTTGGGATAGGCAGAAGTAACCTTGGGCCTAATCTCTGATTTCGTCGCAGGACACACACGGAACCACAATATGCTTCATTCTTACTTTTTAGCGAATTTGCTTTGAAAAATTCACTAATGAGGCGATCGCTTTTTTGAATTTGGAATTTCTTCAAATTAGCGTGAGCTAGGGTCCCGAGAACACATATATGCGTCAGTTTCAATTTATGTATACAGGGTGATTTACTTGTACGTTGAAATCCAGTATATTCTATGCCTTTAAATTATCAAGTTAAAAATTGGGGAGATCGTAGCAAGCATTGAGCTTCATATTGTAAATTTAGTTACAATGGTACAGGATGTTCCGTAACACCGTGTCAGTACAAAGTATACTTTTAAATGAAACACACTGTATTTTAATTTAAATTTGAAATCAGCTTCACCTTCTCATTACTAGAATATAGGGTTTTAATATGTTATACAGGGTGTTTAAAGGGTTATAACCAATTTTCCATGAAAATCGTAACAAGTTCAGCGCCCTGTATAATTTAAAAGGAGTACAAGAACAATGATCTCTTGCAGCTGTAGCTTTTTAATTATTGTTCAAATTTATAAAAACTGTTGTTTTTGTCAATTTTCATTAAATCGATTGCTCAGTGAGTCAGAATACAAATTAATTATTCTCTCAGTTTTTTTTTTCATTAATCAGCCTGTATATTATGTAACTATTGTAAAGTACTATTATTATACTTCTTTTTTTGTTAAGCATTCCCAAACCCAAAATGATTAGTTTCTGTTATTTTTATTTTTCTATGCACTGTATCGAGGGCCATGATCTACTTGTCAAAAACTGACAGTTTGGCATTATTGTCTGTAAATTCAGTGGTCAAATAACGAACACAGACAGAAAACTAGTTTATTACAATTAATCTACGCACGGCTAAAAATGGTAATTGGAAGAGCTACTTAAATTACAAAGCATTTATATACCAATATTTCGAAATTTATTTGTTATTCTTTCCTTCATGTCATCTCTTTTTGTTGGAGATGTTTTATAAACTTCATTATTAATATAACCCTAAAAAAAAGAGTCAATTTTAATAAATTCCGGTGACTTGGGAGGCCGCCACACTGGCCCACCTCTTGCGATCCATCGTCCAGAAAATCGATCATCAAGTTCATGTTGAATAAGTAGATTATGATGAGCAGGTGCACCGTCATGTAAGAATTATATTTGCTGAGGTATATGAAGTGGAAGCTCTTCCAGTAATACGGGTAATTTACTAAAAAATCGGAATACATCCCAGCATTTGAATGCTCAGCAAAAAATATGGTCCTACTACATAGTTACCAACAATACTTCCCCACACATTTAACGACCATCTACTTTGACTGTGTGTAATTATGTGGTATAGATTACTGGTAGAATAATAGTCGAAGTTGTGCCTGTTAACACAACCATTTCTATGAAATGTAGCTTCGTCTCGAAATAGAATATAGTCAAAAAAATATCTCTGTTGATTAACATTTTGTAGGGCCCATTCACAAAAGGCTACTCTCATCTCTTAATCATCATTAGTTAATTCTTGTTGCAATCGAATGTAGTAAGGGTGCATTTTGTTTTTAGAAAGAATTTTTTGCACACAGTATGTAACGATTACTTTTTGATTTACCATCGCTACTACGTTAAATACCTAAAGAAAACCCCCAAGAAGCTCAAATAGTACCAGCTAAGTTTCTTTCTGAAAAGTAATTCAAGTTTTAGTTTCAAAATTTATTCATTGAAAAGCCGCTAACAACTTTTATATCGTAACATCCGTACTGCGTTACTTTTAATATAGTTGAAATTCAAATGTCAGAGACAAAATGTTTTTATTGAGGAAAATATATCTTATAATTCCAAAATCTTCCTGGTAAATAACTAGCTGATAAAGGATGATGTCATAGGCCTTCATGCAATAACCGTTGGACCGAGTCCATTGTCGTTCACGGACGGCGTACCCAGCTCAAGGTCGCGGAATCTTTTGTCAAAGAGTAGATCTTTCGCTCTATCTTATTCCAAAATAACAAGCTAGAAAGAGGTCATGGGCGACCGTTGAAAAAAGCACGCCAAGCCATCCGAGAAACCGGTTTGAATGCCTACATACAGGGAGAACGTCTTGTGTCACGGCACATCACGGAAGGTGCTAACGCACTTTTTACCCAAAAAGGGGTGTAAAATTCTATCTTTTACCCTTAAGATCGCTTAATACAGTTATCAGTGTTTGCTATAAGTGTTTTTATTTTATTTTTTTCAGAAATTAATAATTTGTTTTTGAGTAAATGTGACGTAAACAGTGAACCTTTGTTCTATTGGTACAGTGACATTTTTAATGCAATCTCCAGTACATATCTAAAGTTTTTCGGTCTCTATAGCAAATTAGCTTTCAATGTTAGTGAATTTCGCATACCTTCAGACATATTTTCGGCCGTAAAAAGTTACAGTTAAATTACCTGCCGATGACGACATTTTAACACCTGCTAGGTTTAAAGTACGGCTTTGCCATTCCGTTTTGCAACACAATGCTATGTAAAAGTTAGTCTGGTTGACACCTAGGAAAAGCTTCTCAACCAAGTCTTAACTCTTTCTCTGGGAGAAATTGTGAGCTTGTGTTGGGCTCTGATAGTCGACATCTACCTTTGTGACATCTGTAAAGAACCAACAGGTGTTTGGAATTCCTAAGTCTCAAATAGAAGCCAGCTTTGGTGAGTCGTTTTAAGATTTATCTGTGTGTGACTTTTCAAACATTCATACGTCAACCAGAATCTCTCAATCAATCTACAATATAAACTTTAATCAAGCGAAGTCAAATTAGATTTTTTTCAGTGAGATTGTCTTTAAAAATAACTGTATCTTTTTTCCAATATCTTTGCCAGTAATGTAAATTCAGAAATATCATTGTGTATTTTAAATTATATATGTTTTGTTTATCAACTATCGTAACCTTCAAATGTTTCAAGTCTTTCATTTATAATCAGTAAACAACAACTTATCTTTGAGATTGTCTCAGTTTCTCTTGGGCAATTTTATTAAATAAATAAAACCAAGCTGATCAGGATAAAATCTAGGAATTCCTTTTAATCTTAGTGAAATTTTGACATCATCAGCAGTTTTGACAGAAAAACAATAATATTAATCAACATTGTTTATTTTCGTATTTGTAATGAATAACATTTGATTTCTTTCGTGTAAACAGATAAAACTTGCGTTATTTCTTGTAACAATACACACTTTAGGGTGTATTCAAGCCAAACACATTTCAGAAAATAATTGCTGTGTCTATACTAAAAAATTCCTCATAAAAATTTGTAAAGGTGTAACAGAAACACTGATTAGTACGTCAGAACTATTTAGCTTTCAGCACCTACAAGAAGAATATGGAGTGGATGTTGCGGTCGCTATAAAGAGAAAAGCATGTACGTTTGTAGAGCTGTAAATTTCATGTGATAACTGTAACCATAGAGTAATAAATCTTAGACTAAAGATCCTTTCTTAGAACATCAGTTGTTTTGCGGTAGATATATCTACAACTACACGTTCCATGGGCCGCTTTGATTCTGATCTGAAGCGAAAATTACAAATTGTGCTTTATGATACCCGAAATAAATTTTCCCGCGAAGTAATTATTTGAGATATTAGCTGCCAGAGTAAATTTCTCAACTTTAGTTATTTATTTCGGCCAGTATCGTCTACTAGGGCGACTTTCGTGATAAATATCTATTAGAATTATGTATCAGATTGCTCTATTCCCACATTTTCTTATTAGACTTACGGCCTCAGCATTTTAGTCTCATGCATTTTTCATATTTTTTTTCGTAGAAAAATATAGCCATATAAAGTTTGCCGCAGAAAGGGCACAATTTTTTGGCCTTTTAAATGGTACAATTGATTTTCTTCTACGTCATTGAAATGAAACAGGTCCACGTAGACTCATTTCAGTATTTCAAATAGAACCGCATTTGATTTACTGTAAATTTAAAACGACATCAACTTTTATCGGTTAACAGATGAAATATATTGGACGGATCCTATTTTCTCCTTGAATAATAATCTCCATCATCATGAGAACTATCTTAGACGGTGATATTGGAAAAATGTCCAAATTATATGATTTATTCCAGAGATAAACTGATTGTCTTCGGGAGCCCAAACAGTTTCCCACTTTGAAAGTTTATCACGCCTTAAAATATTTTGGAGGTTAATCTAAAAAGAGTCTGGATTCAGCAAGTGCATTATGGAAGTGAATTTTCATAAAATTGTTTTTAATAGCAAATATATTCCTTTAATGCAAACAGGCATCAAAGTTGGTTACCGGTATAACCTATATAGTAGAAACAATGTGCCATATTTTTTAAAACTTATTGTTCGAAAATGTGTGGGTATATATATATATATATATATATATATATATATATATATATATATATATATATATATATATATATATATATATATATATATATATATATATATGGCGCATTGAAAAAGAAACAGACCGATTTGCGTCCAGATAATTTTTTTTAAGAAACGCTGAAACACGTCAATTTTAATATTGAGGGGGACATGTTCTGACATAAAACTCAACTTTGTCACATCAACCCCTTACGGGTGGTGATAACAACCCTTCTAATTTAAATAGGGGACATGGGTCGAGTGTTACATCATTTGAAAGCTCTTTCTTTTCTGAATTCAGCCCAACAACTCGTTTAAAACTTATTCACAGTTAAAGATGCAAAAACGCATTTCAGTCATTCCGATAAGAAATGTGCTGATAGTCAACGTTTTGTTGGTTTGTAAACAAAATATTTAATATCAGAACATTTCTTATCGGAATGAGAGAAATGCGGTTTATTATTTCAGTTTATCGGTCGGTTTTATACTCGATAGTACTACCGAAATTTATTTTGACAATAGTGTATTCTGTAGAAGAAATAGTTACTCTTTTTTTCAAAAACGATGACTGCGCCAACCGTACCGCAAATTTCTTTAATGAACAACATCCGAAGAGACATGTTAACAGAAAATACATTTTGGAGTTAGTTGCAAAGTTTCGACAAAGTGGTTCAGTAGCCAACAAAGAATGGGATCCTTAACGTGAATGTCCAGTTAGAAATGGGACTACTGAGATTGAAGTTTTAGGACAAATTGCTGCAGACCCAACTTTGAGCACGAGAAAATTGGGCACTCTTTCAAACATCAAATAAGAACTATCCAGCGAATATTGAAGCATCAAAAATTTGACCCGTATAAAACTCATCTTGTACAACAACTGACTGAATATGATTTTGATCGGCGGCTAAAGTTTTGTGAAGTTATGACTGCACGAATAGCTGATAACGGGAACTTTCTGTTCAATACCTGTTTTTCAGACGAGTGTAGGTTTTTATTAAACTCTACAGTCAATCGTCATAATTGTCTTTATTGGACAGATAATAATCCAAGAAATTTTCACGAAGTCCACACTCAAACCCCACAGAAATTGAATGTCTGGACTGGCATTTATGGAGGCCGTTTAATCGGATCAATTTTTCTTAATGGAAATTTGAGTGGCGAAACGTGTTTGGAGTTACCAGAACATATCGTTTACCCTCTACTAATTGACATTGTTGAAAATGATGATCGCTATCAAGAAAATGAATTAGTGTTTCAACAAGATGGAGCTCCTTCGCATTTTTCACAACGCGTTAGGGAGTTTTTGAACAGAGAGTTTCCAGGATAATGGATTGGGCGTAGAGGTGCTATTTAGTGGCCCCTTAGATCACCGGATTTAACCCCTTTAGACTTCTTTATATGGGGCCATTTAAAGAGTTGAATTTTCGCAACAGAACCGGAGTCTCTGGAAGAATTACGACGTCGCATTGTTGAAGAATGCCATCCAATAACTCCACAAATGCTCCAGAATGTTAGAGCTCGTTTTGAACAAAATGTGTTTGGAAGCTGGTGGTCAACAATTTGAACACTTACTTAACTAAATAAACATTTTTGAACGTTTGGTTTTGTTTTTTAGTTTTTTTAACTATAAATTGACTAATTAGTGCATTTCTTATCACAATGAAAGAAATAGCTTCGTGCAATTCCAACTGTGAATAATTTTTAAACGAATTGATAAAACTTCCAAAAAAATTAGTGTGCCGATATCATAAAGGAAAGAGCTTTTAAATGATGTAACACTCGACCCATGTTCCCTATTTAAAATATAAGTGTTGTTATCACCACCCTTAAGGGATTGATGTGACAAAGTTGAGTTTTATGTCAAAACAGGTCCCCCTCAATATTAAAATTAACGTGCTTCAGCGTTAATTAAAAAAAAAAATTCTCTGGAAGCAAATCGGTCTGTTTCGTTTTCAAGGCGCCACCTGTATATATATATATATATATATATATATATATATATATATATATATATATATATATATATATATATATATATATATATATATATATATATATATATATATATATATAAACATATATAATATAATATAATATAAATACTATTGTTAGGTATTGTGTGTTTCTTTTTTACCCTCTGTTTATTTTTGCGCTATGGCCAATCACCGCACTCTGAAAGGTTTTTGGCCTTAGTAACCTGGAAATTTTGACCAGCTAATATAATAATTTGCATGCCCAGCATTGCATAGTAAACTGGAGCAATGTCTTTATGCCACTCCCAACGGCGAAATGGGCAGATATTTAAAGTGCTGGAGCACATTGCCGTCACTAACCTTATTTTTACCATGTGTACTGAAAAATAATATGACGTTTTTACTGAAAACGGATAACACCACTTTTGGTTTTAGATCCCCATAATCATGACACTATTCCACTAAGGCTGCGTATGGTACACAGATTCAGCGGCTTTACGCCCCCTCTGAAAATCAAAACGCGCGGACATTCAAATTTTCCAAACGCAATGCCTCAACCTCGATTTGTGCTGGCTTTACAGCATTTACAGAAAAGAAATGTGATGCCTATACAATAATCGAATCTGTTTGATTTTATAGGCACGCGTTCTTACCGCTGTACTACAAAGTTGCAGATATATATATATATATATATATATATATATATATATATATATATATATATATATATATATATATATATACAGGGTGGCGCATTGGAAACGAAACAGACCGATTTGCGTCCAGATAATTTTTTTTTAGAAACACTGAAGCACGTCAATTTTAATATTGAGGGGGACATGTTTTGACATAAAACTCAACTTTGTCACATCAACCCCTTAAGGGTGGTGATAACAACCCTTGTAGTTTAAATAGAAAACATGGGTCGAGGTGTTACATCATTTGAAACATCTTTCCTTTCTGAATTCAACAGACAAATTTTTTTGGAAGTTTTATCAACTCGTTTAAAAATTATTGAGATAGTTGAAGTTGCAGGAACGTATTTCATTCATTGTGATAAGAAATGCACTAATTAGTCAATTTAAACTAAAAAACAAAACCAAACGTTCAAAAATGTTTATTCAATTAAGTAAGTGTTCAAATTGTTGACCACCAGCTTCCATACAAAAGTACAAATTTTGTTCAAAACAAGCTCTGACATTCTGGAGCATTTGTAGAGTTATTAGACGGCATTTTTCAACAATGCATCGTCGTAATTCTTCCAGAGGTTCCAGATCTGTTGAGTAAATTGTGCTCTTTAAATGGCCTCATAGAAAGAAGTCTAAAGGACTTAAATCCGGTGATCTAGGGGGGGCACTCAATAGTAAATCTACGCCCTATCAATTGTCCTAGAAACTGTTCAAAAACTCTCTAACACGTTGTGCAAAATGCGGAGGAGCTCCATCTTGTTGAAACACTAACTGGTTATCTTGATAGCGATCATCATTTTCAACAATGTCAATTAGTGGAGGGTAAACGATATCTTCTAGTAACTCCAAATACGTTTCGTCACTCAAATTGCCATCAAGGAAAATTGGTCCGATTAAACGGTCTCCAAAAATGCCAGTCCACACATTCAATTTCTGTGAAGTTTGAGTGTGGACTTCGTGAAAATTTCGAGGATTATTATCTGCCCAATACCGACAATTATTACGATTGAATGTAGAGTTTAATAAAAACGCACACCCTTCTGAAAAACAGATATTGAACAGAAAGTGCCCATTATCAGCTATTCGTGCAGTCATAACTTCACAAAAATGCAGCCGCCGATCAAAACATCTTCATTCAGTTGTTGTACAAGATGAATTTTATACTGGTGAAATTTATGATGTTTCAATATTCGCTGAAGAGTTCTTCTTTTGATGTTTGAAACAGTGGCCAAATATCTCTTGCTCAAAGTTGGGTCTGTATCAATTTGTCCTAAATCTTCAATCTCAGTAGTCCCATTTTTAACCGAAAATTCACGTTCAGGATTCCGTTTTTTGATGGCTAGTGAACCACTTTTTCGAAACTTTACAACTAACTCCAAAATGTATTTTCTGTTAACATGTCTGTTCGGATGTCGTTCATTAAACAAATTTGCGGTACGGTTTTTGAAAAATAGAGTAATTATTTCAACTCTTTTTTTCTACAGAATACACCATTGTGAAATTAATTTTCGGTAGTACTCTCAAGTATCAAACCGACCTATAAACTGAAATAATAAACCGCATTTCTCTCATTCCGATAAGAAATGTTCTGATAGTCATTTTTTCGTTTACAAACCAACAAAACTAACTAACAGCACGTTTCTTATCAGAATGAGTGAAATGCGTTTTTGCATCTTCAACTGTGAATAATTTTTAAACGAGTTGATAAAACTCCAAAAAAAGTGCTGAATTCAGAAAAGAAAGAGCTTTCAAATGATGTAACACTCGACCCATGTTCCCTACTTAAAATGTAAGGGTTGTTATTTCCACTCTTAAGGGGTTGATGTGACAAAGTTGAGTTTCATGTCAAAACATGTCCCTCTCAATATTGAAATTGACGTGTTTCAGCGTTTCTTAAAAAAAAATTCTCTGGACGCCAATCGGTATATTTCGTTTTCAATGCGCCACCCTATATATATATATATATATATATATATATATATATATATATATATATATATATATATATATATATATATATATTCAGTATGCGTTACTATGTTGTCAAGCACTAAAACCGGTTACAGAGAAGAACTAACATTTATGAAGCGAGAGAAATAGTCTATGTATCTGAGCTTAGTAAAAAGATTGTCAGTGAAGATTGCAACCTGTGATGAGCACTGATAAGTACAAATTTTATAACCCAAATCATTACAATACAGTTTTTAGACCTGACGATCACAGTCTGAGTTTATTCATCCCTCTGATGACGCTAACTTCGTTATAGAAACGATATCGGGTCTTAAAACTGTATTGTGATGAATTGGGTTCTCCAAATTGTGGTTATTAAAAAGACTGTGTTTGCGATTGCTGCCCTCAACGGCGTGACGCAAAATTTTGCTATGGTATACACTGAAGGAATTTGCGTTCTGCATAGAAAATAAAGCTGGAAACCAATATGATACAAAATCCAGTGGCTGATAATCTGTATTCATGATTTACCTTAACTCTAATTAATATTGCACACTATACGCTGCACACTGCACACACCAAATGTGACTGGAATGGTTTTCCCACATAAATTATTAGCTAGTTTGTAGGTAGCTGATTTATTCCAAACACTACCCGTCCATCGAAGCCCGTCATCATCACCTGACACTCGTGTACACATGATGATATCCGTGACAAGCTGTTTGCCTTCGTGTTATCCAAAATTCAACGCCATGCATCCGCAATGCAATATGGACACGTAGAGTCAACCTTTAGCGATGTTATTTTATACGACAGTATATTTAAAAGGAGCGTTTGCGTATCCGACAGAATGTTTGTGAATTATGTCCCTCAGTATTTTTAGTGAATTTTCGTAGAAAAAATTCACTAATGGGAAGATCCCGACTTTTGAATTTTGAAAAATTTTTGCAAATAAGCTCGAACTAGGACCTCTAGCACCCTAGAACCCACACCCAGGGTCAGTTTCAACTTTTATATGTTTTTATATATATATATATATATATATATATATATATATATATATATATATATATATATATATATATATATATATATATATATATATATGAACCTTGGCATGTACCTTCCTTTTGTAAATGGCTTGGATAGGTTTGTTAGTCAGGAAAATCGGACGAGGTTTTTCGGAAAAATTTTACGTTTTCAATCAAAAAAATTATATCTCCGGAATTAACAAAGCAAGGGTATGTGGGTTTATATCATTGGAGGTAAGCTACCTACCAAAAGTTAGCTCTGTAGGTTCAAGGACAAAAAAATTACAGGCATTTAAAGAAACATAAATTTGGGTTTTCCTAAAAACGCCACAGTCGCGATATAAAACGTCAAAATTTGTAATATTTAGGTAATAAACCTGAAACTAATATGATCTATGGAGGGAGAATGTCTCAAGAATATGGTTTTACAAAGCCTGAAGTCTTAGTTTCAATCGTCATTGTCCTTCATTCTAAAATATTTCCAGAAAATTCATTTCAAATAGACCCTCTTATTAAAGCTCAATATATCCGTTATTATGCGAGTTACGAAAAAAAGTTGTATACATTAATTATAGGGTGTCTTGAGCTACATCTTAAAAATATTTCCACAATAACAGGGTGGCCCATAAGTCGTTGGTGATGCAAACTTTCTTTTTTTTTTTAATCAAACACGCCTTATGTTATTGCATTTTTGCATTTTCCATCGAAATATAATGCATGTTTGTAAGAAAAGAAATTCTAAACGCAGAAAGTGCGTTATGGTAGAGAATTTTGATCAAATGCTTTATATTTGAATATCAATATAAAGTTGACCAAGAAACGAGTTTTTTCCAGAACACTTTAAGTTTACTTTCGGACATTTTTGTACATTTTCAAACAATAAAGTTATTTTGATGAAACATGGCACATTGTTTTTACTATATGGGTTATACTGGTAACCAAATGTAATGCCTGCTTTCTTAAAAAAAATTCACATGTTTGCTATAAAAAACATTTTTATGAAAATTCACTACCATACTGCACTTGCTGCGTCCAAAGTTTTTTTTAATGTGTTGTGGTTATTTGGGTTCTTCAAGTGTACTGGTCAGTGCTCATCACAGGTTCCAATCTTAACTTAGTGTATTAAAAACATTTTTATGGAAATTCACTTCCATAACGCACTTGCTGCATCCAGAATTTTTAAGTTTTAATTTTAGCGATTTACTGTGGAGAATTTTGGGGTAATGAATATTGTAAAATTTCAACAAAAAAGCGTGCATTACAATCCCTAGAGGGACAGTGTTATACAATGATAATTTGTTTAATGATTAAACAAATTTCAGTTAATAATTATTATAAAAATTAAAAAAATTGTACATAATATAAAAAAACAGTTTAACAAGGCAATTAACAAAGCTTTTCCAACAAATACCGCTAATAATATTTAAAATAACGCGTTAACATATATCGGTAAACCCACTAAAAAAAGTCTCAAATTTTCTAAGAAAACAAAATTTAAACATTGCGTTTGAAACTTTCAGCTCGTTAGGTAAACACATAAAAAGCAATAAAAAGCAATAAATCAAAAATTCTTTCAAATGAGCGCGAATTAGGACCCCTAGAACCCATATCCGGGGTCAGTTTGAATTTTTATATGTTATATATATATATATATATATATATATATATATATATATATATATATATATATATATATATATATATATATATATATATATGTATATATATATATATATATATATATATATATATATATATATATATATATATATATATATATATATATATATATATATATATATATATATATATATATATATATTAACCGATTTAGATTAATGGCTTGGATGAGTTCGTTGGCCAGGAAAATCAGACGGGGTTTTCCGGGAAAATTTTGAGTTTTCTTTCAAAAAAAATTTTGTTTTCCGAACATTTCGATAAAATTTGGTCTACATATTACTTTGGGAAATACCTAACTATGTGCCAAAATTCAGCTTTCTAGGGTTACAGAAAATTGAGCTATTCAAATTTGAAACATTTATGTTTAAATCATAAGTATGTGGTTGCTGTTGGTTAGTCAATGCTTCTCTTATTGTCATTGACTCATGAAATTCATTTTTAAGTTTCAGAGAAATGTCAATAATACTGAATTCACTGATTGTTAATCATTGGAAGCATTTACGAATATATATATAACCCTATTTTAATTTATTATCATTTATCACCTCTGTAGTATAATTATTTTTTTCCTTACAACTCGCAGCGTTTTTAGTCAATTGTTGTTATTAATAGTCAATAGTTTCTTTCCGAATACACACAGCTTCCATTGACTTCTGCTTCTGCCGCTGTTACAGTCCTTTTATTTAGAGGTAGAGTTGTAACCACTCATACAGCCAGTGTTTTTTAACCACGTGGCTAGGGGACTGACCGAATTCATTCCCAGTTGCTGTTGATTTACTCATATTCTCTTAATATGTTTGAAGATGTGGTGTCTACTTCATTCCAAGTCACTATTAACCGACTATTTATGAAATCAAATAAGTAAATTAAATCGATTGTCATAAAATATGTAGTGTATTAAGACAAGGGAAAAAGAAATAAAACATATATAACTGTGCACATTTTGATTATATTTTAGGGTGCTTGAGAGAGGTATTGTCACAGCATAATATCTTATTAAAGTTCATTTGTAAATAGGTTTAATTTTTATATGTTTATATATAAATATATATATATATATATATATATATATATATATATATATATATATATATATATATATATATATATATATATATATATATATATATATATATATATATATATATATATATATATATATATATATATATATATATATATATATATATATATATATATATATATATATATATATATATATATATATATATATATATGATAACTCAAAAAATAATTAACCGATTTCGATGAAACTTGGCAAGTGCCTGTCTTTTATTAATGGCTTGGATGAGTTCGTTATCCAGAAAATCAGACGGGGTTTTCCGGAAAAATGTTGAGTTTTCTTTCGAAAAAAATTCTTTTCTCCGAAATTAACAAAGCTGTTTTAATGAAATTTACTATATATGTTGCCTCAACCTTACTACGTACCAAAATTCAACTTTCTAAGTTTGGAGAAAATTGAGTAATTCAAATTTTAAATTTTCTTTCGAAAAAAAATTTTTTTTTCCGAAAATTACAAAGTTATTTTAATGAAATTTTGTGGATGTCCTGCCTTAGGAAAAACCTTACTACGTATTAAAAGTAAACTCTCTAAGTTTATAGAAAATTGAGTTATTTAAATTTGAAGCATTTAATAAAAATTCACTACCATAACGCACTTGCTGCGTCCCGAGTTTTTTTGTGTTTATCCTGACAACATGTACTGTTACTTTCCTTACAGATAATTATATTATAATTTTACTTCTATAGACTTAAGTACCACATTATCACTATTCTTTGTACAGGGCTTTCATTAATTCCCGAACCCCACGTGACCAGATTCTGTCTCTCTCTTAGTGGAATATTATTTTATGAGTTGGCAGTCCAAAAAGTAACCATAAAAACCTCTAAACTAGGGACCCTAAAGTTACTAAATCGATTGCCAATTGACAGTTGAGTCCATTGGCGCTCAATTCCTTTTGACGGTTATTTGGTATGTATATTGTGCATTTTCCAAGTTCGACCAGTATTTACCTTCTTCAAATAATTTTCTATCTGTTGGACAATAAAAATAAAGAGTTTTTATCAAAACTTAGCATTTTCATTCCGTTTTTACGTAAGTTAAAAGTGTAGGTATGTTAAGGTTATGTTGTTGACGATATTCAACATCGCATGGAATGAAGCACTACCAAATCTGTTCGTCGGTAATCTGCCCAAACAGGTACATATTTGTTCAATGTTACACAATACACATTCCCAAAATCGTAAATTAGAAGTTTAAGTAATTGGACCTCAATTTGTTTACGTACATTACAAAATTTTGATATCTATACAAAATAAAAGTAATATTTTATTGTTTTTAATTTATTTTTTTAACAATCAATAACAGAGGAACCATACATGACCAGACTTGCTGCTAAAAATACTAAATAATAAATAGATTTAAGACATTTACTGTTTCACCTTATTATAATTTTTATATTTTTTATAAAACCCCAAAGGAAATATGAGACAACATTGGCATTTTAGGAATTTCATTAATTCAGGTTGTACAACCGTGTATTCCGGGTTGCCTAACTTAAGCGGTCACGTGGGGTTCGGGAATTAATGAAAGCCCTGTATAACCTTAATGTTGTTTTAAGAAATACGTACAACTATCAGCTTTTAAATGTGTTATGCATATAAGTCTCTGTTGCATCTCAATTTTATCCAGTAGTTTCTGATGAAGCTATTGTAATGGCGAAACTATAGTCAGACTAAATAAAGTTTTTTGTGAAAATCTAACCGCGTATGTTACTCAACCAAATATATATATATATATATATATATATATATATATATATATATATATATATATATATATATATATATATATATATATATATGAGCTAGCATCATATTTCACGATGAGACAAAAAAGGATAAAATTCGTTATGTTCTTTTCAATTATGTTTCTGTTTAGTAAAAATCGATACGTTTGTAATGCGTATGTTCTTCAAAAGATCATGAAAAATAATTTATTCATATAATAAAGAAAAATGAAGGTCTTTAAAACAGAGGTAAGTTACCATAAAAACGGAGGTGAGATAACATAAAACGGAAGTGAGGTAGACTAACGGAAGTGAGATTAAGTATTACATATTGATTGAAACCATTTAATTATCACTCCGAGAATTCAGAATTAATGTATGTATGTATGACATCTAAATATTAATAAAAAGTTTAAAAATCCTTAATTAGCAAGGTATTAGTCATAAAATATTGCAAGAAGAACATTTGTAACTTCAAAAAACTAATACAATTTACAAGTGTAGGAACAGAAATAATATTTTTTTAATTTTTGAATAGGTTGATTGATGAAACTTCCTAATTCTTCCGAAAACGTATACTCATCGCTTCTTGGATTATACTGGGGGTTATTTAATGTCCACTGAACATCTGGTTCATCATTAACTGATACATACTCTTTTTCAGGCCATATAAATGGATCTTGGACAGATTATACTGTTTCTATCCAGCAAGAAATAAACCACATGCCTTGTTACATTTCAGTTTAAAATAATGCGTTTTTTCTTCATTCTTTTTGAGCAATATATGACTGAAAGAGAAGGATGTAATATATTTTTACAAGCCATACTTTTAGTGAATATTTTAATAAAAAAAATCACTAATAAAGAGGCATTGATGGTGAGACTTTGTAAAAAAATTTCAAATGAACGCGAACTAGGAGCCGTAGAACCCATAACCGGGGTCAGTTTCAATTTTTATGTGTTATATATATATATATATATATATATATATATATATATATATATATATATATATATATATATATATATATATATATATATATATATATATATATATTAGTGGATTCGATGAGTTTGTTATCCAGGAAAATCGGACTGGATTTTCTGGAAAAATTTTTAGTTTTCTTTCGAAAAAAATTGCAAAGCTATTTTAACTAAATTTGACAAGTATATTTCCCTGCAAAAGACCTTACCACACACCAACATTTAACTTTCTAAGTTTATGTAAAAAGGAGTTATTCCAATTTTGAATTTTCTTTCGACAAAAATTTTTTTCTCCGAAAATTACAAAGTTATTTTAATGAGATTTGGTGGATATGTTTCCTTAGGAAAGACCTTACGACGCACTAAAATTAAACTTTCTAAGTTTATATAAAATTGAGTTATGCAAATTTGACGCATTTAATAAAAATTCACTACCATAACACACTTGCTGCGTCTAGTAATGGAGTCGGCAAATTTTCTTTGTGTGTTGAATGTCGCAGTTTCATAAAATTAGTTCGCAACTAAATAGTCATGACTTTACCAGAGAGAGGTTTTCTTTTAACGTCTGTACTTATTCCGCTGACCATTCTATCAACATATAGTTAAATAAGGCCCTTTTGGCTTTATGATAAAAAATAAATTCATTTAATACCAAAAAGTTTAATTAAATAACGAAGTGATTAATTACAAGTTACAACTAACGAACTATGAATGTTGTTAATCGTGGACAAGTAAAGAATGAATCTAAATCTAACTTAACTGATACTTATAAACCAGGATTGATTATGACGTGGTTTCTAATTGAACTCTGTGACCGCCTGAGGTCGATATCATTGCTGAGTGGACGATATCGGAACGGATATCGTGGTATTGGTCTTACAGCAATCTGCTACCAGGCAACGCAACTCCTCCATCCCTAATGTGAAGGACGTCCTCGTCCTTTTCAGTAGGTTCTTCTACTGCAGATCGGTTCCTTGATTGGTGTAGCATGGCCTTCTTCTTGAACTTCTGTATGGAGATGTAACACAGTATCACTATTAGGATGACTGTGATTATGGTAGTCATTCCCATGCGTGTTGAATGTACCAAGGGATGCAATACATTATGATGATTCCTTTTCTCCATCTGACTTTTCAATTTGCTGGCTTCCTTGAGATGTATCAGATTGAATCTGATGATATGTTGAGGCTGTGGCTGTAAGCGTTGTATCAATTCGGGAACCCATGTAACGTTTGGAGTGGTTTCTTCATAAGTCTCTCCGTTGGTAGATATCTTGCATTGTTCTTGACTGGCTACGAGAGTGTTGGTTGTGGTAGTTTGTCTGTCCAACTTTGACGGACACTCTTCTGAAATGCAGGTCTTCTGGTTAGTGATCAGTAGGATATTTCCGGATGCTGTGTAATAATTGGTTGTGGTGGCAAAGAGGCATGTTGAGACGTTGTCTAATTTGCATCTTTCTTTATGGGATTGGTCAGTACATATTATGGCTTCCTCGACAGATGGGCATTGTTCTGCTGTCCACAGATTTTTCTAGGGTGTTTCCAAATAGAAGGAAGCAGCAGATTTTAGAATTTAGTAAATTCTAAAATTTTGAAAATGTGATTTTGGTTAAAACTATTCAATTCATCGTTATTATAAATGAGTTTCAGATGTTCTCTAATGACCTTTAGGTCTTCGGCAGTGAATATTTCTAGGTTGGTTAATTGATTGAAACTAAGTGAAATTGTTCTTTGTAATACTTTTATATTCTTTAGTAATTTTGAACTTAGTGCTATCTGAAATTCTAAAACAGCCTTATATTCCGTTTCGCGTTGCATCACGTCTAGAGTGATTTTTAATGAGTCTAAATTTTTGTTAATTGACTCTTGTTTTTTCGAATCTTTGAGTCATTATGTTGGCAACGAGTTTAGGCTATCTAACTGAACCATTATCTCGTCTTTTGACTTAATTTCGCTAATCTGATAAGCGTTGTATAATAATTGATTATAGTTTTCATCTATAAGGGTGAGATTAAAATAGAAATAAAATATATGGTAGTGATTAAGGATTTTGGCGATTCCAACATATTCTTTGAAATAGCCGTTAGTTTGGATGGGTTGAAGTTGAAGAAGTAGGGATGTCCTTAGACATAGACACAGCAGCCTGAAAATAAGGAAATTTATTTTTAGTTCTTTTGGTTTTATTTAAATTATCCGTTTGTTTTCTTGAATGGGGAAGAAATTTTATTGCGGGGTAATTGTATAGGGTCTGAATGAATTTTATAAAGGGGATCTGCCTTTTGGATTGGTGGTACTCTTACTGCAACGTTTTCTTCATTAAGTTGGATGTTTTGTTCTCGAGTTGAGTTGAGTTGAGTTTCTCGAGACGTTCTGTTACTTTATGCTTTTGCTTTTCATAAATAGACTTGTAAAATGGAAGTATTTATTTTAAGCGTCTATTGTTATATTCCTCGAAAACTGTTTGATGAGGATCGATCGGTGGTATGTAATCATATGGGCCGTAGAGTAGTTTGAAAGGAGAGTGACCTGTGGAAGAATGTATTGATTGGTTGTATATCAATACGGCAGTGATCATGAATGATTGGGGGCTTTCTTTTGGATTTTGAACTTTTAGTACACGTATTTTTTTCTAATAATGTCAAATGTAAACTTTCTACGGGAGAATTTGAATTTGTATTTTGAGGGGTAGTAATGTGTAAATTGATTTTAAATATGGAACAGAACTCTTTGAGTACAACATTTTCGAATTCACGGCTAGGGTCCGAGACCATTTTAGAAGGGTAGTTGTGGTGAGAGGAGAAGGGAAGCAGTGTGTTAAGGATGGTCAGGGCAGTAGTATCGATAATGTAATATGCTTGCGCTTATTTACTGAACAGATCGACGATGGTTAATAATTTGCAGTTATCAAAACTGAATACGTTAAGGTGTATGACTTCGAAGGGTCTAGAAGCAATCAGTGGTCCTTGGAACGGAGGTTTGTAAGGGTTACGATCATATTCTGCCTGAAAGCATACTTCGCACTTATTGATAAAATCATTAATTTGAATTTTCATGTAGCTTTGTAATTTTCGGTGACAAAATTTTTTTTCTAAAGAAAACTTAAAATTTGCACGGAAAACCTTGTCCGATTTTCCTGGATAACAAACTTAACAAACTCATCCAAGCCATTAATATGGGAAAGATTCTTGCCGAGTTTCATCAGAATCGCTTAATAACTTTTTGAGTTATCGTGTGGATATATATATATATATATATATATATATATATATATATATATATATATATATATATATATATATATATATATATATATATATATTTATCAAATAATTGTGGGAACGCCGTCAGTTGTAGAATAAAACTCTTTATTATAGGCCGAGCTTTCGGAAAAATTTATTCCTTTATCAAGGCTACAACATGGAAAGAAAAAAGTTTACAATTTACGTGGAAAAAATATAAAAGTTAAAAATACTTACATATAACATGAGTTTTACTAAACTATTTATCTAATAGTTTAGTAAAACTCATGTTATATGTAAGTATTTTAAACTTTTATATTTTTTCCACGTAAATTGTAAACTTTTTTCTTTCCATGTTGTAGCCTTGATAAAGGAATAAATTTTTCCGAAAGCTCGGCCTATAATAAAGAGTTTTATTCTACAACTGACGGCGTTCCCACAATTTTTTGATAAATAACACTATTACCGTCACAAAAATTTAATACTATATATATATATATATATATATATATATATATATATATATATATATATATATATATATATATATATATATATATATATATATATATATATATATATAGTCACATTTATCTATGAGAATTAAATTTATGAACTTTGTTACTTCTATGGTCAGAGGCCAGTTGTAGTGTGTTGGTAACAGCGCACACTCTGGAATGATATTTCTAGAAGGGACCAGAAGTGACAGGTGTAGAACAGTGTAGAATGTCTAGAATCTCTACGGACAGAATAAATAGGTGAGCAGTACACAGAGTAAGGTAGTTCAGTATTGAGTTAGTGTGGTCTAGAATAAGTATTCATAGAGTATTGAGCGAGTCAGCAGTAAGTGTTGGTGTATAAGAACCGATCATAGAAAGCGCATAGTGGAATATAGCTCTATGAACAATTAGTAATAGAGAGAAATATTTTAGTTGATACTGGTGTTGAAAAATAGTTGGTTATAATAAATTAGTAGTTTGAAAATCTGTCTTTTGTTATTCAACAAATCCAGAACCCCATAGACCGTAACAACTGGTGTCAGAAGTGCGATTTTCAAGCTGCTAGCGGAAGTATTTTCCAGAATATACGTTATGCAACGTGGAAATTTCTAGAATCTCTGGAAGATCAGTGTCAGCGGTAATTCATAACTGGGTGTTTAAAACAGAATAAACTGTGTACCGGCTTTAAGTAGGTCTATGCCTAAGAAACGTAGCGCAACAGCCAATATGGACACCCAGCTATTGGAATTGATTTAAGAAATGAAAGATGGAGCCAGAAAATAGACGAAGAAGCAAAACAAGAAATGAGAAAAATAGATGAAGAAGTCAGAAAAAGAGACGAAGAAGCCAAAGTAGAAATGAGAAAAAGAGACCACAAAACAAGAGATGAACTGGGAAAAGGGGACGGAGAAGCCAAAGAAGAAATGATAAAAAGAGACCAAGAGACAGGAGAGGATCTGAGAAAAAGGGACAAGAAGCGAAGGAAGAAATGAGAAAAAAAGACGAGGAGACAAGAGAGGAACTGAGAAAAGGGGACGAAGAAGCCAAAGAAGAAATGGAAAAAAAAGACGATGAGACAAGAGAGCAACTGCGAGAAAGGGCAAAGAAGCCAACGAAGAAATGAGAAGAAGGGATGGGAAAGTCAGACAAGTGGATAAAAGAACAAATAAACTTCTGCAAGAACAAGCAAGCAGAATTGAGAATATTACTTTATCTGTGGATGAACGTATGAAGCAGGTAAAAGACAACATATTCCAGCAAGTAGAAAGCCGAGTAAGGGGCATTGGCGACGATGTACGTGACGAACTGAAGAGTAAACAAGAAAGAGTTCAGCAGAAAATGCAATCGGTGGTCCTAGTTTGCGCTCATTTGAAAAAAAATTGCAATGTCTCACCATCGATACATCTATATTAGTGATTTTTTTTAAAATAAAAATTCAATAAAACCAGAAGTCAAAAAGGTTATACTCTGTACAAATGGCATGAAAAACAGCGATAAAAATTGCAGAAATTAAAAACTGGAAAACTGTAAGACTTTTACTAAGACTATATTTTGTTTATGTGATAGCTAATTAACTGTCACCATTTTCAGGATTATTCATTATTTACCGAACACCTGTATTTAAATAATGATCTGTCCCATTTCAGCATTCTGTAGTTCCACCTCGAATACCACAACAGGCGTCATATTATTGTACTGCAGACTGCCATATAATGCACTAGAGCTACAAGTTAGTTTCTGAGTCATCACAGTAAATGTGCATTTAAAGTTTGATGCTATGAAATCAAAGTGAGACAATGTAACTTCCGTTACACTACGACGAGTAGTTGGGGGTCACTCTGCTCAGGATAATCCTGTGCTTCTGGTCTAGCTCAGCATATAATCCATATTATCATAGTTCTATGCATCTGTGTTCTCAGTCAGCATAATCGTAGCCGGCTTCAATTATCCGAAATTTGTAATAACAAAACGTTAGCAGAAACCTGTGTTAAACCTAGAGTTACAGATTGTATCGGAAAACATTTTAAAATTGACATAAAGCACACTATTTTTTTTATGTCAACAACACACCACGAGGGCTTACAGCCTAAATACTACCGTACCGTGGGTGTTGACAAGGAGGAAAGAGGCAGCTTGTTAATTCTGGACTTGAAGGTTTGGAGGTTCGGAGGAGAAGGAAAAACATGTGCCGGCAAGGAATTCCATAACTTGGAAGTCCTCGGGACAAAAGAGCGGGCATAACAAGATGTTCTATGTCTGGTGACATGGACATTAAAAGGGTGCATTCGCTCTGTTCCCCTGGTAGATCTACTCGGGGCAGCAGGTGGGGGAATTATGGAGGAAAGCTCCTCTGAGCAGTGCCCGTGCAGATATCTATAAAAGAGAGAGAGGTCACCAACGGCACGTCGGTGGGCAAGAGATGGAAGCCTTTGGGTGAGGGTAGGGTCACCGATGAGACGTATAGCTCTCTTTTGAATGGAGTCCAGGATAGCGAGTGTAGAAGCGGCAGCTGCACCCCAGATGTGGGAGCAGTATTCGAGGTTTGGCCTTATTTGTGAAGTGTATAAGGTATAGAGATTAGTTGGTGAAAAGTATTTGCGAGCCCGGAAGAGGAAACCCAATTTCTTAGCAGCCGCTTCTGCAATTGATGTAACATGTTGGTGCCAATTAACATTTCGATCCACAGAACTGCCAACAAGAGAAAAGGACTCATTACTTTGAATAACTTGGTTGTTCATTGTGATGGGTCTAGGGCTGCTCTATCTCTTGTGAGAAAGAAAGCAAGACTTAGTTTTGGTGGGGTTGAATTGTACAAGATTTCTACTTCCCCAGTCTAATATTTTTTGGAGGTCTACGGAGACAGAACCCTCCATAAGTCTGCGATCCTCATCTAATTGGGCTAAATAGACTGGCTTAGAATATTGTATATTTGAGTGGAGGGTGCTGTCGTCCGCGTAACTGTGAACTGGGTTGGATGTGCTAGAGAGGAGGTCATTGATGTGGAGAAGAAACAAAGTAGGGGCTAAAGCTGAACCTTGAGGAACTCCTGCATTAATTGGATACAGTTTAGAGGAAAATATAGGAATATATATGAATGCTAATTATATGACATAATTTGAATATGAAAATGAGTGAAGATTGGAACCTGGGATGAGCACTGATAAGTACAATTTGGAGAACCCAGTTCATTACAAAACAGTTTTTAGACCTGATGATCGTTTCGCTAACAAAGTTGTAATCATCAGAGGGATCAATAAACTAAGTGAGTACAGATTAGAACTACTATTTATATATTAGTTGCCCAACAGTTGCAAAAAGGAAGGTATATAGACAGACCCCCACTGTTGAGTCTTAAGTTCCTGTAACTAAAACTGCCTACCTGCCATTGTAATACTGTGCGTCGTTATCAAATATTCCTTCTAAGAAGGACACGCTGGTTATTAGATAATAGTTCGAACAATGTATTATATAGAACCGGACCTACTCTATTATTCAAACTTTTTTTTTTCAAACTTCTAACGATATATATACTTTTGTAAGCATCTAGCTGACGCGACTGCCTGACATCTTTGATTGACTCGAGATTTTATTTATCTGCATGATAATTATTATCCAAAATACGCTGAGCGATACATGACTTGTCAATAGTGCCATTATCAGTTGCACTAAAAGTTCTTTAAATCTAGTTTCAATAGTTCTCATAGTTTGCCCAATATATCTAGGATAAAGATAAAACCATAGAACTGTCGGAAATCTATGAATTAGGTTGTAAGGATTGTGAAATTTAATATGTTGGGCAAACTAAAAGAACCATTGGAACTAGATTTAAAAAGCAACCAAAATTTCAAATCCATCACAGTTTTCCAAAATTATTAAATCAAAGAAATTGATACTCAAAACTCCAAAGTTACGATGGAATGATGAAAGGTTAGCAATTTAAATTGGTAACTAATGCCCGACATCTAATATTCAACTTTTTTTTTATTCGTCAACACCAGCCCGACAATTTATTTGTCAGCACTTGCTTGGCAATTTATTTTTCAACACTTGCCTGACAATTTTATTTGTCAACACTTGCCCGCACTTTATTTTTTAGCATTTGCCTGAAAATTTTATTTGTCAGCACTTGCGCGCAATTTATTTTTCAGCACTTGCTCAACAATTTTATTTGTCAGCACTTGCCTGGCAATCTATTTTTCAGCACTTGTCCGACAATTTTATTTGTCAGGACTTGCCCGAAAATGTATCAATCAGCACTTGCCCGACAAATATATTTGTCAGCACTTGCCCGGCACCACTGTAATTAAGAAATAATACTCTAAAATTTTTGAAATTCTTAAAAATGAATCATTTATGCCTTGCCATCATCCCCGATGAGGCTTTATACAGAGTCCGGAAACAGAAATTTATCAGTTTTTATTGCGACACTATTAAAATATAATTATTGTTATTATTAATTATATCGGAGTTTGATATCTCTGACGTAAGAGAGCGGGAGCAGAGTCTCATTAGATTCTCCCCAGCTGACTGACGAAATCTTTAGATAACTTTGCCTGTTTGAACGCACATCCGCGCGAGTGTCTGTTTAGTCAAGGTTTTACAGCCGAACATTTTCTCGCTTCTCATTGGCTGAAGCAATTTCGTGTTCTGACTTTCAAGCATCTATGAAATATTACAAACCAACTCATTTCCGGATATTGGGAAATTATCATGATTGCATGTATTTATATTTATGAGATTTGTATTTATGAGATGTATTTATGAGATAAGTTGCAAAGATTGCGATCTTAAATACGTGGGCCACACTAGGAGAAACATAACCACCAGATTTCGTGAACATCTCGCACAGTTATGATATGGTACGGTGGACAAATCATTTGTGCCACAACATATATGGGATAATAATCACCACATTGACAAATAAACTTTGAAACTTGTCAAAAATGTTAGACATCAAACTATGCTTGATTCATTAGAAAGTGTTTTTATATTAAGGTCTATTAAGAACAGAACTTCATTGAATTGTGCGGCACCTTTAATTTCAAGTCCTTTATTCTCACTTTGCATTTGACCGCTTAAACACTCCTAATTTGTCTGGTAAAATAATAAACTACTGTCAATAACTCGGCCGGTTTATGCATATACTAATTTCTACGGTTGTCTCGACTTAAAGACCAGTTCGTTTTGTTTGTATCTATGTAGTAAATATAAATACTTTCACGAAGAATTAAAATCAATATAAGTATAGTTTTATGTAGTATTTTAGTTGAATTAATTATCCTTTGTTAGAGTTAACATGGTGACGCAGACACCCGGGTTAAGTTTTCTTTAAGAAAATGTTGAGTTGGTGTTGTTTATCTCACCAGACGTCTTTGTCAGCATGATCCAATATCCACATAGTAAATTTCTAGATCGAAAGGGAACGTGCAGATTCCTTAAATAACTCGGTTCCTTTAAACCTATATTAGATAATGGCTCATAAATTTGTCGACCAGAAGATTAAAGCAGGTCTTCGACCTTGTAGTTTTCACTACACAATAAACAAACGATCTATCTTGGACGACAATTTTACTTCGGACTA
The DNA here is from genome assembly GCA_964006375.1 of Tillus elongatus. NCBI lineage: Eukaryota > Metazoa > Arthropoda > Insecta > Coleoptera > Cleridae > Tillus > Tillus elongatus. The sequence continues at coordinate 31,397,568 of OZ023265.1, forward strand.
GTTCGTTTACCTTGACGCGAAATAAATACACGGGAACTAGTTTTTTAGTTTAGAAATTTTTTCCTCTGAAGATGTCGACATTGTCAACGAAACGATCGTAAGGTCTCTGAAATATGTGTTGTGGTGATTTGGGTTTCTTCAAGTGTACTTATACTTTGAAATTTCGCACAATTTTTCATTCCACGCACCCTCCTTACTTAAGATATTTAAAAAATGCGTTAACAAAGGTTGTTCAAGTAGTAAGTTGCACACGATTGCCTTCATTTTGTCTCTCTATTAGATATTTGGATAAATAAAGGAATGGGAATGAAATAGTCTTATAAGCTCTGGATCAGATAATCCACCAGTTCCATAACACTGAATTAGGAAGAATTCCCTATTTCACAGTTAAGTTTGGATCAGTTTTAGAGCACAGCTACGACAATAATGACAATTAACTATTTTTTACAAGTGTCAAAACATTATTTTATTCGTCTTTCTTCCATAACATACTATTTGCTTTCAGATTTCCAAAATATAAATGTAGGCCAAGGATTTAAAAAATTTGTATTTCCACTCAGTTTTTCGTTCAGATCATCTTTTCTTTATAAAATTTGTTTATACCTCTTAAAGAAAAGGCACTTTGCTAGTGTAAAAAATTAGTTATGTTCAAAATTCCAAGACATACTTGATTTTTGGAAATTAAATTATGGCAAATTATTTTTTAATTCCAGAAAATATAGTTTTAACTCAAAACCATTGATTTCAGTCTTCTTCACCTATTCTTTCGTCGATCCGGGACACGCTGTATATATATATATATATATATATATATATATATATATATATATATATATATATATATATATATATATATATATATATATATATATATATATATATATATATATAAATTTTAACAGACACTAAAAATAAATTCTAGCGGCTCCACTTTCCTCTTATTAGAAAAAGTTCAAAAGTCATTGCCTGTCTATAATCAACGAACCTTTTTAATGGTAGTTTGCGAAAAGAAAATTTTGTAAGCATATTATAGTATTAAACAGTTTCAGTTGTAGGGGCAGTCGCTTCTAACGTGAACTTTGCAGGTGTTTTAGAACGTCCGATGGGCGCTACAAATTTCTCTCTTCCCTTTCTATCTCTGTGGGAGAATATCTATGCCTAAATGTAACCATACCCAAACCTGACCCAGGGAAAACATGTTTCTGAGAATTCCCAGAATCCAACGATATTAACAGATAAAGTATCCGCATCCCAACTCTATTAATATTATTTCTGTCGAATGATGGACCCTGTATAATGTATAATGCCTAATGTATGTTGCGGTGGTGGCACGAATTTCACCACATTCAGATAGCTCTGTGCGAGAAATCAAATCCAGGTCGTTTATCATCGAAAGGAGTAAATTTGGCTCGGCGGACTAATGTAATTTTAATGACGTTCTCCCTCAGGCTGGAACACGGGATGTTATTCAATCTTTTCGCTCAAATATCATGAGTCAAGGATTAATTTGATCACATTTTGACATTTATGTCAGCCACGTGGAAAGGTCTCCGGTGCTTAACGCCGGATGTTCCAGGTAGTTCAGCCTCACTAACAAATTAAGGTTTCATGTAGCTTTGTGATAATAATAAGGAAAAGTTTGTTTCTTCACCTGATGTTATCAAACAAAGTAATTACTTGCTCAGCTATTTTACATATTTTATGATTTTCGGCCCAGTTAAATTCGATTTTCTATAAACAGTAAAAAACTTATTTTAGCAAATTTTCGTAAAGAAAGTTTCGCCCCAATATAAGTAACAACTTTTCAAAAACCCTTTTAAAACAACCGTCAGTCAAAACCACTGGAACCCATTTCCGAGGTGCAGTCGGTACAGGACGTTCAGATGTCTAGTGTATTTGTTGTGTTGTATGTTTTAATAGGTTAACTATAAGGCGAAGCACGTACTAGTATGAGTATACTTATGTGCTTTCACATTTTTGTTGTAAAGTTTAAGTATAGATTTGTATTAACTGTTGTTGGCAAATAAATAAAATTATATATATATATATATATATATATATATATATTCCCTGTGTTTAATTTAATATTAAAATATTTTAAATTACCAATCTTTATTACTAAGTCAATCAACTTATCATTGCAAAGTTGTTTTGTTTACCTTAATAAATGCATTTTACCTGCTATTCCAATTTTTTATGTTGCCACAGCTATGAAACTATATGGTCCTACAGGGATTTCTTACTTATTTTGGGTTCATAACTCTTGCTACAGTTCTCATTAGCACACTATATATATATATATATATATATATATATATATATATATATATATATATATATATATATATATATATATATATATATATATATATATATTGTGAAACACATTTATGGAATACAATTCATTATTCAGCAAAAACAGTTTTTTGTCGAAAACGCTGAGACACCATTTTACCCCCACCACTTTATCCTTTTTTTTAATAGCAACACTACTTTTTTCATCACAATTCGATGGACCACATTTTTCCGAATGCGGAGATACCCCATAAGTATGGTCTAGTATTACAGTTTTCAATAGAGGTGGAAATTTGATACCGGAATATTAAAACTAAACAGTTTACCCTGAAATTCAAATTTCGATAATAAACTTAATAATAAAACGTCCCTTTCTTATAATAAATATTCAAAATGAACTCCATTCTCTCGCACACAACGAAATAATCTGCTCTGGAATTTATCACCGACTCTTATCTTAAATTTCTTATCATGTCTTTTATCTAAAACGTACTTGGATCCATTAATCGTTTCTTATTAACTACCAATTCTTGCAGTGTGAATGGTGAAATTTGACAGTTCTGTTTCATTTTATTGTTTATAAAATGTACACAATCTCGGTAGTGCATGGCAGATACTTCGATAAGTGAAGATTGGAACCTGTGATGAGCACTGATAAGTACAATGTGATTCTAATTTTTTTAAGATAATCTCATGGCTATTAAATTTGTAATTACCTTGCTGCACCTTCTCTTGTAACTTTTTTTATCGATAGTAATAATAATAATACTTATTATGTGCGTATTTGCGGATGTTTGTATGTACGTGAGCCTGGATAACAATACAATATATATATATATATATATATATATATATATATATATATATATATATATATATATATATATATGTATATATATATATATATATATATATATATATATATATATATATATATATATATATACATATATATAGTGTGTCCAAAAATGGATGAGAATGTACTGCTATCTCCGTTATTATTAGAGATAGGAAGACGGTTAAATTAGCAACGTTTTGTATAGTTTCATGCTCGTTGCAAATATGACTTGTATTTTGCACTTCCACTTTTTGTTTTTCAGTTATTATTTTGGAAACCCAAAGTTTGTAGATTTTTTTTCTTCAATATCCAAGTAGGCGTTGATCTGACATGACTAAGACTTGCACATTATCAGGACACTTTTCACAGAGTAATCTTTTGTGCTATTCTCAACTTTGGATTGTCATTTGTTTTTGAGCTACCGATATCAACGTTTGTTTATGGCAGCCATATTGGATTTTTTGCTCATGTGATAGCCTGTAAAAAGAGTTTGCCAATAATGTACAACATGCTTGAGAAATCTTGTAATTGCACCGACAATTTTGGGAAAAGTTGACTATGAAATCGAATACCAGAAAACAAACGACAAGAAAAGTATTCAAAAAGCAGTAGGCCATGGAGTCTAACAATAGATTTCTACTTTTAACATAATTTTCCATAATGATTCACGATAAAAAATAGGAATTTTGAGCACAGCAATGAATCGGCCCATTATTGCAAATGACATTTTACATTACAAAATTATCCTAAAAAATTGTTATAATTTAATTAAATAGGTAAACCTAGTAAATAACTAAATTTACTAACAGCATGCAATAAAAAGCAGACTAATGATTTACGAGCACGCCTTTAAAAATTGTTTGATTTTCAAAGGTAAGTCAACTGATAAACAACAGAAGAAAGGTTTTTATGGATATAACACTATCGCGACAAATAAGAATACTGTCATTCTTAATTATCCGAACAATCTGAGGTATGTTTAACACATTGTTAAAAATTTCGTACTAAATAGTTTGTTTCCTGTTTATTTTAAATGTTGTTCAACAATGTGTTCAGTATTGAAGAATATTTTGACATGTTGGAATGTTATATTCGTTCTAACCGAAATACCGAAGCAGCTGCAAATTCATATCAAAACAGCAACCCAGAAAGACCTCAACCAAACACCAAAATATTTCGCAGGATAGTGACCAATCTATTGAACGACGGTAGCTTCCACGCAAAGAAACTACCAATGCCTAGAAATGAAGAAATAACTAATGACGTGTTACAGGTTTTAAACAAAAACTCTCCGCAATCTGGCTTAAATGTTGACGATTACCCTAAGCGACTTCAAATCTGCAGATGGTGTCAATGACAATATCAGCAAGATGAAAATTTTCATTTGAAAATAACATGGACTAATTAATCCAGATTTACAAATTATGGTGTGTATAATCGCCATAATAGGCATTATTGGGCAAATGAAAATCCCCATCTAAAGGCAGAAAGACGATTGCAATACAGATTTGGTACTAATGTTTGGTGCGGCTTATTAGGTAAAAAACTATTATTTTTATTTGTAGATTAGACAGTGACTTTTAAAAAATGTCAGGTAACTTCATTGTTGGTGCGTTATTTTTTGAAAGTAATTTAACTGGGGAAGGGTATCTTAATCTATTAAGAAATGATATCTTACCAACAATTAGAAGAGTTGATAATTTAGACGAGATTTGGTACCAATTTTGTCGAGCTCACAACGCTAGGATCGTCGAATTTTTGTACCAAAATTTTACTAAAGGTGTTATTTGTAACAATGAGCCGGTTCATTGGTGTGCTCGAAGTCCTGATATAACACCTACGGATTTTTATTTTTGGGGGACACTGAAGAAAGATGTGTATAAATTCGATCCACCACAAAATATAAATGAATTACGAAACATAATCACGGAAGCTATAAATCATATTAACCAAAACACCCTCACCAGAGTTTGCACGCATGTTTCTAAAAGGTGTATAAAGTGCATTGAACAAAACGGTGTCCATATTGAACAATTTACTATTTAGTGTATTTTTAAGTTTCTATTTTATTATATGTTGAATTATGTTTCTAATTGTGTTGTTTTGTGAAGTTTAAGTTTCTATTTGTTATTGCCGGGTTTCGTTATTAAACTGTTTCACATAATATTACCTAGCATTATTACCTATATAAGTATTGTAAATTAAATCACAATATTTTTTATCGTGAATCATTACGGAAAATTATGTTAAAAGCAGAAGTATATTGTTAGACATCATGGCCTACTGCTTTTTGAACACTTTTCTTGTCATTTGTTTTTTCGTATTGAATTTCATAGCCTACTATCCTCAAAACGGTTTTTCTCAAAATTGTCAGTGCAATTACAAGATTTCTCAAGCGTGTTGTACACCATTGAAGAGCTCTTTTCACATCAGCAAAAAATCCAATATGACTGCCATAATAAAAACAAACTTTGCCACCTGTAGCTCAAAAACAAATGCCAATCGAAAGTTGAGAATAGTACAAAAAGATTACTCTGTAACAAGTGTCCTGATAATGTGCAAGTCTTGGACATATCAGATCAACGCCTACTTAGATATTGAAGAAAAAATAAATCGACAAATTTTGTTTTTTTTCAAAGTAACTCAAAAACGAAAAGAGATAGGGCAAAATACAAGTAATATTTGGAACGAACATGAAATTCTACAAAACATTGTTTATTTACCCGTCTCCATATCTCTAATAATAACGGAGAAACGGAGACAGCAATACATTTCCATACAGGTTGGGACACAATATATATATATATATATATATATATATATATATATATATATATATATATATATATATATATATATATATATATATATATATATATATATATATATATATATATATATATATATATATATATATATATATATATATATCTGTCAGACTGTTAACTTAGAATTTTGAAGGAAAATATTTCAAGAACCTTCTAACTGACTAAATATAAATCTAAAAGTAATACATACAAATCAGTTGCCTTTATTTAATTCGTTGTGAATCCCCTGGTGATTCGCAAATTGAAAAACTCCACTGCCGATCCAGAAAAAATAATCGCAATCAATTTAGTCTCAACGGTGGACGCATAGGCTCTCTCATCATCTAAAACAATTTTCTTGTTTTTTAGCAGCGAACCATTTTTTGCAATTAACTCTCCCCTGTCTGCCTTAAATGTTGTGTGCCTTTTGTGCCTTTATGGCATCAATTAGCATTTCCACTTGCCAGGTGAGGTTTTAAATAATGATACTATAATCATTTTATGGCATTATAGCTCTCCTTTAAAGCTTCTTTTCTGCCTGATTAATTGATTAAGTGGCCCAACAGGATATCTGTATAAATTTTCCTTAGACCGCTTTCTTGATAACTTGATTTACTCTGAAAAGCTTTTTATTATTTTGGTTTCTTTAAAATACTTTTGAGCTCAGAAAACCAGCACCTAAACTTTAACATCTGATTTTTTAAACGAATACATTTTTTAAATAATATATGCCGGAACATCAGGTTTTATAACATTAAACACATTAAAGAGCCTCGGTGGTTCAGTGGCAAGAACGTGTGCCTCTGAATCGAATGGTACTGGGTCCATCCCAGGGTTCTCCTTTCCTTTTTCAGTACAAACGGTAACATTAACATCAACCGAGGCTCTGGCATTGTATTTGAGCCAGTTGAATGTCTGCACGTTCCGCCCTTCGGAGGGGGCGTAAAGCCGTCTGTCCCGTATCCATGCGATGTTGGGCACGTTAAAGATACCTACCCTCCTTACACAAAGGCAAGGGTTCGGCAAAATTTCCAGGACAGTGAGGTGAAACTGCTCCCTGGCGTCGGTGATTGGCTATAGTCGCGGAAATAGGCCGACGTTAAGGGAACAAAACAAAAAAAAACAAGTATCGAGTAATCAAAAAACGTAAGTGGTGACCTTGTACCAACCTAGCAAAGTGGTAATTGAAAACATCTTAATCAAGTATACTTATATAATTTAACTGCGAATTTCCATCGAAATTGTTGGCGCATTTTTTTACGCAAATCGTAAGTATACAGGATGGTCAGTTTTATCTTGCACACCACTGCTATCTTATAAACCTTTAAAGACACAAAGTCTGTTAAATTACGAAAATGTTCTACAAATTCACGCGTATTGAGAATTTGAAATAAAGTTCCGGATCACTCATGTTGTTACTGAAATATCCTAAAAAACTGGTTGCGTTTTCTCTTTTTTTTTCCACATTTTTTTTTATTAAAGCGAATGCTATGATGTTTATTAGCTTCATAAAAGAAGTCATGAGCTTTCTACTGCCAGTTTAAAAAATTTTCTAGGGTTACTAGATCATTAGGTTTTGATAGCCAACTTTGTATTTTATAATGGCAGCCATATTGATTTTCATAGTGTTTAATGCAGAAAAAAACCTATGATTTCAATGACGTGACACACTGCGTTTTCTAATTTTATTAACACATTAAAAAAATATCTGCAAATCAAGTTACCATGAAATTAGTAATTCTGGTGTACTGTGATTTTGCGATGAAACATTCAGGCAATTGTTTTGAAAAGAAAATTTTACAAATTTAATACTTTAATTTAATGGCGACTTATTTCTCATTAAAAAAAATTAATGACGCAGTGTCACATCATTGAAATCATATATTTTTTCCTATTCAACCTTATAAAAATCCAATATGTATATCATAAGAAAGTACAAACTTGACTATGAAAATCTGATGATCTAGTAGGCCTGAATTTTTTTTGAAACGAGCAGCAGAAAACTCGTAACGACTTATATGAGGCTAACAAATATCATAGCGAGCGCTTGAATATAATAAAATATGTGGAAGAAATTACTACAAAACGCAATTTTTCAGGTTTTTCAAGTTATTTGAGTAACCACATGTTTTATACAAAATCTCATTTTAAATTATTAATAAGCATGAAATTATGCAACATTTTTCCAATTTAACCGACCCTGTATCTTTAAAGGTTTAGAAGATAGCAACAATGTGCAAAAAAGTGACCACCTGTATAATATAAAGTTTTTTAAGAATTGTAAGTATGGTTTTAAATAATGATATATAATTTTTCGAAAACTGTAAGTTTTTTGACATGTCTTGTGTTCTGGATATTGAATCAGTTTCAAAAATATTTAGATACTTGCGGGCTTACTGCCCTTGCCTTCTTACCTGCTTTTAGCTTAAGCACCAAAGTGACATCAAAATATAGAGCATGTTTTAGCGAAGAACCTGCACTATTCCTACAGTAATTTTAGAGGTCGAGAGGGCTATAACTGGGTAGTCGTTTTTGACACTATATATATATATATATATATATATATATATATATATATATATATATATATATATATATATATATATAGGTATATATATATATATATATATATATATATATATATATATATATATATATATATATATATATATATATATATATATATATATATATATTACCTATAACAGGATTTATAACACGGCATTTTTGTACTATACAAGGAGAAGGGTTAAGGGCAAAGCCGCAAGGACCAACCGCATACACGTGTTTCAAGCTTATTAGCCATCATCAGTACGGTATAGCCAGGTGAAGATGGGAATACTCTGGATGAAGATGCAAACATATACGGAGTCACAACAGGCAACCAGTGCACAATTGCAGCAATATTTGGAAGACCCTCAATCCGAGGGAAACAACCAAAAAAGCCACAGTTGCTTCTTGCTGCTTTGCCCTTAACGCTTCTCCTTGTATAGTAAAGAAATGGCGTGTTATAAATCCTATTATAGTTTATATAACTGCCGGGGCTCCGGATCCCCACGCAGGTGATTTCTTTGCCTCCGTGGCTTTTTTGTTTGTTTCCCTCGGATTGAGGGTCTTCCAAATGTTGCTGCAATTGTGCACTGGTTGCCTGTTGTGACTTCGTGTATTTTTCATCTTCATCCAGAGTGTTCCCATCTTCACCTGGCTATATCGTACTGACGATGGCTAATAAGCTTGAAACACGTATATGCAGTTGCTCCTTGCGGCTTTGCCCTTAACCCTTCTCCTTTTATATATATATATATATATATATATATATATATATATATATATATATATATATATATATATATATATATATATATATATATATATATATATATATATATACTTATACCTGCTACATTTTCAGGGCATGCGTGAATTAGGTCATGCTAGACTACAAAGGTACATCTTTTATATTATGCTGTGCTGCAATATCTCAGGTTCATAACAGTGCAAAAAAATATTTTTAAGACATTTTCAAAGAGTTTAAGTATTACAGGTTAATGAATGCTGAAAATATTGCCAAAATATATTTTGAGGCAGAACAAAACAAATTAATGCGTATCAGAAAATAGAAGTGATTATGTGCTCTTCGGTCTAAAACGGTTTAATAAGATAGAGGTCCTAGCTATAATGTATACAGTTGTCCTGCAAACTTGGACCGTTAGCCGTATATCAGGAACCACTGCGATTTGAAATCTGAAAATTTTTAGAAGTATGTTATGTATAATTATCCGTTAAAAAATAGTTATATCTTCAGATCGTTGCCCGTTATACCGGAAGTGAACACGAACTTCAACTTCATGTAGAACACCCTACATATTATTACACATTTAGATTCCCTGTCAAATTTTAATGTGATTTTATGTACTATGGGTGGCTAATAGTTTCCAAAATATGGCGCCTTGAAGACAAAAATTGACCTTGATGAGGTTTAATAAAACTGTTTTTGTTAAAAGAGTTTTTGTACCCCCAGCTACAATTTTTTCATATTCTAATGCTGAAATACATATCGGTTGATCTTAGGCAGTCGAGAGTACCTGAGAAAATTATACAGGCTGCTCCTAAAACATTATTATTTTTTAGAAACTTCATACAACTGTAACTTGGCTTTTCAAATGAAACATCCTGTATTTTAATGCCTATTTTTCGACGGGTTTTCTTAATACCAATATTGAAAGAAGGGTTTGTCCGGCTTCTGGGCCGTCACAGTTTAAGAGAATGTCAGAAGGAGAAGGAAATGCAACAAGCTACAGGGAAGAGAAGGGAAGATAGAATAGAGTTTAGTTCCAAGTTACTCGGAGGACTCGGTAATTTCAATGCCAGCAGTTGGTAAAGATGTTACTGTCATTTGTCAACGACTAGCAACAGATGTTAATAAAAGTTAACCGCTGTGTGGTTAAAAATGTTGTACTTATTTTCCACAACCTACTCTAGTTCAATCAAGACACAGACAGACACGGTTAGTGAAATTTAATATCTGAAATTACAGCCTATACAAACAGTCAAAGTAATATTGGTACAATAACTTGTGATATGTTAAGCTAAAACCTAATGATAGAAAAATAATAATAACTTACGGTTGCAGGGATGCACTTAAGGAGTATAGATATAATGTAACAAAGATACCACTAGATCCCCTTTCACAGTCGACTGCCCAGGTGTACAGTTGTTGTACAGGCTGTATGTTAAACAGTGTATTGCAACAACTATAAGTTTAGCAAGTAGAGCTAAAACTGTATATGTTATTATCAGAGATTACTATAACTAGAAGTTATTATTAAATACTGTTAATTAGGAACTTTGTATCTTATGAATGTAGTTATGGGAACTAAACAGAATAACAAAAGAACCACTTCGTGGACTTATCTGAGGTGAGCCTTGTCTGCAGATGCTTAATAAACTTAATATGGTAGTGTGGAGCCAGTCAGGGCTAGCTCCACCAATCAGTCAGGCCCAGTCCACTTACAGTTCTACGTTTAAAAGAAACTGGATAGGTACAGCTTCGGACGACTATACACAATAAGCAGAAAACTCCAAAAGATTTCAGACCCGGACAAGAAACCATACGATGAACAAACATCTCTCTCACCAGGTACTACTCATTTGAATTATTATTAGGGGAAAATATAATCATTAAGCAATATAAGCTTACCCAATGTGTGAGGTTTCATTTCTGACAAAAATATAAAGTGATTCATACTGACTTAATAAAATTGATGTGTAATCTAATACAGAACAAACACTGTTCTTTAAAACCACTTTTGCAAGCTGTAGGCTAATATCCAGCATATAGCTGAAGGTAATTTTCAAGCAGCTTTTTCTGCCACAACTCATTGTTCAGTAACTCGAATCTTGATAAATCATAATTTCATACGCATATTAATCTTTAACCAAGCAACAAAAACTTGTTGGAATATGATAAGAAGTGATAAAAGGGATGTTAATATTTCCTTTAAAAATGAATTTTAATAATTTCAGCAATTATATCTGGGAGAAAGAGAGAGAATGAAAAAGATGACACTATACGCTGAAGAGTGAGATAGAAAAATATGGATAGTCATCAGAGAGAAGGAGACAGTACATACCTAAGGGCAATTGCTACTATTAAAAATGTTAACAGAACCTCAAATTTATTTGTTTACTGTTTTGGACTTGGGTTATTTCTTTACAAGTGAAATTAAATAAAGAAGGTTGTTTATTTGCATTAAACCTTAAACTACAACAAAGGTGAAAGTATAATTGACGCCCTTCCAAGGTTTTACAAGTGTGCATTACAAACAAACTGTTTATTTACCAAAACCTGAAAACTATAAGCTACAGAGTGTTCACAAGTGAGTGTTACGTCCATATATTAACTATGTTTTAACCTCTGAAGTTAACAAGCTCTTAGAAATACAAAGAGAGGTTTAGAACCGTCTCAATTTAAATCTTGCGTTTAATTTACGACGGAAATATTTTATATGGTTTTATAGTATTTTTTCATTGTAACCAAAATATGTTATTATTTTGTGAATTTGGGCCATTCTTTCAGATCTGACCCTGGTTTTTGATTTAAAAAATAATACATACAGACTTGGAGACTATTTCTCTGGCTTCACTGTTGGTTTTCGCTTTTGTAAGTGAAGGACGTAGGCAAGGGCGTGGGCTAACTGGAGCAAGTGGCCCTCCTTACTAATTCTGGATGTTCTAGGATGTTCTTCAACGTTTCTGTGACTATAGTTTCGCTGCTTAACAACATTCTCAGACAGATTAAAATTAAATTAGTACGAAATCATGACAACTACAAATAAAGATCTGTTGTTATGTTATGATATGATGTTTTGATCAAAAATTTTATCTAATTGCAAATAAAAATGAAACACAGATGACAGATGAGGCTTTCAAAATGTCTACGTGATGTATGTCAATATTTAACATTAAAATAGAACTAGCTTATAATAACTATGATAACACTTACAACAATACAATAACTAAACAATAACAGTATAAAAGCAGTCTCTATAAAACGAAAATATCGACACACATCAACTCATTATTTTATTAAAGAAAGAAAGAATAGTTGAATTTATTTTCTTTGACTTATTTAATTAGAAAGAAGAATATCCAAGAAAGGGGAATTCATTAAATCAGTTTGCTCGTTTAAAACAAGGTAGCTATTATCGTGTGTGTGTTTTTTGATTTCCAAAGCTTCAAAAAGTCTAGTTTACGTTTGTCATTATAAAAATGTTGTGGTTGTATGCGGTTATTTACTGTAGGTCTATGTTCGGTGTCAATAATATGTTTTGCAAATGTAGATTTGTCAGCGTGGTTCTTTCTGAATGCAGAAATATGTTCTTTGTATCGGGTGTTAAAATTTCTAGAAGTTTGACCCATGTATATTGCGTTACAATGTGTACAAGCAAATTTATAAACACCAGCTTTTGTCAGGAAACAAGATTTTTCTTTAGCTTTAAATAGTGAATCACGCGTCGTGTTGTAAGATTTAAAAGCTACCTTTGTATTCGTACAGATATTTAAAATTTTTGAAATGTTTTCTGAAATGGTTCCAAAATAAGTTATCGAAACGTATGTGTTGTCTTCTTTGTCGTAATATTTGGATAAATTAAGTTAATCGCTAATTTGTATTCTTTTTTCTCGTTCATTTTATCAATTATTTTAACAGAGTAGCCATTATTAAATGCTGTTTGCTTAATTATTGAAAATTCTTTTTCAAAATTGTTTTGTGACATAGGTATTGAAAATGCACGATGTATCATAGAATGATAGCCGGGCAGCTTTTGTAAAAAAGGGTGACATGAATCGTAAGGTATGGTTGTGTCAGTGTAAGTTGGTTTCCTAAAAGTCAAATGAATTATTTTCTAATTGTTAAGTCTAAAAAATTTATACAACTGTTAGCTTTTTCTTCTAAAGTAAACTTAATATTTGTGTGAAAGTTATTAATAAAATTCAAAAATTCATTTAATTCTGTATGACTACCTTGAAAACATGCTAAAATATACTCTACGTATATGTACCAAAAGACAATATTATGCGAAAGTTCTGATGTTAAAATTTGGGTTTTTAAGTTTTCCATAAATATGTTGCCTAATAAAGGTGACAATGGACTACCCATAGGTAGACCTTCATTTTGCATATAAATTTTATTATTAAATTTAAAATAGTTTTTGTTTTATATATTCGTTAAAAAGATTCATTATTTTTTGTCTTTTTATGACATTTACGTTATTTTCTATTAAAGCGTTTTCTAATAGAGGTAAACATTCCTTAGGAGGTATCTTAGAATACATGCTACAAACACTAAATGAAACTAATTTACTATTTGTGGGAATAATTAAGTTATTTAATTTTTGTGTAAGTTCATAAGAGTTCTTACCTAAATATTTTGGAAAATAATTGTATTCTCTAATAAGTAAAAAACTCGGGACGCAGCAAGTGCGTTATGGTAGTGAATTTTTATTAAATGCTTCAAATTTAAATAACTCAATTTTCTATAAACTTAAAGAGTTTAATTTCAATACGTAGTAAGGTTTTTCCTAAGGCAAGATATCCACAAAATTTCATTATAATACCTTTGTAATTTTCGGAGAAAAAAATTTTTTTCGAAAGAAAATTTAAAATTTGAGTAACTCAATTTTCTCTAAACTTAGAAAGTTGAATTTTGGTACGTAGTAAGGTTGAGGCAACATATATAGTAAATTTCATTGAAACAGCTTTGTTACTTTCGGAGAAAAAAAATGTTTTCGAAAGAAAACTCAAAATTTTTCCGGAAAACCCCGTCTGATTTTTCTGGATAACGAACTCATCCAAGCCATTAATAAAAGACAGGCACTTGCCAAGCTTCATCGAAATCGGTTAATTATTTTTTGAGTTATCATATATATATATATATATATATATATATATATATATATATATATATATATATATATATATATATATATATATATATATATATATATATATATATATAAATTAAACCTATTTACAAATGAACTTTAATAAGATATTATGCTGTGACAATACCTCTCTCAAGCACCCTAAAATATAATCAAAATGTGCACAGTTATATATGTTTTATTTCTTTTTCCCTTGTCTTAATACACTACATATTTTATGACAATCGATTTAATTTACTTATTTGATTTCATAAATAGTCGGTTAATAGTGACTTGGAATGAACTAGACACCACATCTTCAAAGATATTAAGAGAATATGAGTAAATCAACAGCAACTGGGAATGAATTCGGTCAGTTGCCCAGCCACGTGGTTAAAAAACACTGTTTGTATGAGTGGTTACAACTCTAGATCTAAATAAAAGGACTGTAACAGCGGCAGAAGCAGAAGTCAATGGAAGGTTGATAAATGAATCTCATGAGTCAATAAGAAAAGCATTGACTAACCAACAGCAACCACATACTTATGATTTAAACATGTTTCAAATTTGAATAGCTCAATTTTCTGTAACCCTAGAAAGCTGAATTTTGGCACATAGTTAGGTATTTCCCAAAGCAATATGTAAACCAAATTTTATCGAAATTTTCGGAAAAAAAAAATTTTTTTTGAAAGAAAACTCAAAATTTTTTCGGAAAACCCCGTCCGACTTTCCTGACCAACGAACTCATCCAAGCCATTAATAAAAGAAAGGCACTTGCCGAGTTTCATCTAAATCGGTTAATTATTTTTTGAGTTATCAGACGGATACATATATACATATATATATATATATATATATATATATATATATATATATATATATATATATATATATATATATATATATATATATATATATATATATATAAGCATATAAAAATTCAAACTGACCCCGGATATGGGTTCTAGGGGTCCTAATTCGCGCTCATTTGAAAGAATTTTTGCAAAGTCTCACCATCGATACCTCTCTATTAGTGAATTTTTTTAATAAAAATTCACTAAAACCAGTTTGCTCGCTATCTTATGATTAGGTGTATTAACATAGCTAACTACTGGCCTCACCGGTATATTTGGCTTATGAATTTTCAGGTGGCCATACATTTTTGGTGGTTGCGGGCTTTTATATAAAAGATATTTCTTTTCTTGTTGACTAAACAGAGACACATTTTTAAGTTTATTTTTAGTTTTGTCTGAAATGCGTTTGTTGGGTCTTTCCTAATTTCTGTTAAATTTTCTGTAGTAATAAAATCATTAATTTTAATGTTATATGCGTCCCTACTTATAGCTACAGTTGTATTTCCTTTATCAGCTTTAGTAAAAACTAGACCATTGTCTAATATTTTATGCTGAACAGATTTTAAAATTTGAGTTTCGTTAATTTGACGTTTGTCATATTTTGAAGTTAAATGTCTTAACAATTCACATATTTTTAATCTTTTATATTGCCTTATAGATCTGGAGGCAATTTCGGATTCAGAAGCTAATATCTCTTTAATTTTGTTTGTAAATTTAAATTTTGGGCAGTATTTATATCCGTTATTTAGAAAAGAAATTGCTTCAGTTGTAAAAATTGTATCGCTTAGGTTTTCAAACCTTTTGTAGAACTTATGTGTTTGTGGGGGAGATCTTTCTCGATTATGGAAATGTTGTGTACTTTCTAGGTTTTTTATTTTTTTTGTCCGTGTTAAGCGTTTTTGAAATTTCAATTCACTAATTAGAATATGTATTTGGTCATCTAAGATATCAAATTCTACGGGATGTAATTTATAAGTAAGTTCTGAATGTATTACCTTGATACAAAGAAGCAAACTATCACGAATTGAAAACTATTTCTTGTATTATTCTTTCAGACAGATGAAACTGGCTTTTCTAATAACAATTTTTGATTGGTTTGATGTTGCGGTAGTTGTTATGATTACGTACTTCGGGATGACCTTCTTTCTTTTGCACTCTTGGTTAAACCATGCATTCTGGGAAGCGTTCATCTGCTTGATTTTCAATTTTCTTCATAAATGGGCAAGCTATTCTATAGAAGACCTCTTCAATTCATTGATTGTTGTTGCCCTTACTTGATGAAACTTGTCCATACTACATACAGACTTGGAGACTACTTCTCTGGATTCACTGTTGGTTTTCGTTTTTGTAGGTGAAGGATGTAGTCAGCGCGTAAGCTAACTAGAGCAAGTGGCCCTACGAATTCTGGATGTTCTTCAACGTTTGTGTGACTATAGTTTCGCTTATTGACAGCATTATCAGACAGATTAAAATTGAAGCAGCGGAACTATAGTCACAGAAACGTTGAAGAACATCCTAGAACATCAAGATTTCGTAAGTGCCACTTGCTCCAGTTAGCTTACGCGCTGGCTACGTCCATCACATACAAAAACGAAAACCAACAGTGAATCCAGCGAAGTAGTCTCCAAGTCTGTATGTAGTATGGACAAGTTTCACCAAGTAAGGGCAACAACAATCCATGAATTTATAAAATAAATCGACAGTTGAAAAATTCTGGACGCAGCAAGTGCGTTATGGTAGTGAATTTTCATAAAAATGTTTTCAATAACAAATATGTGTGTTTTTTTAAGAAATCAGGCATCAAATTTGGTTACCAGTATAACCTATATAGCAAAAACAATGTGCCTTGTTTCATCAAAATAACCTTATTGTGTGAAAATGTACAAAAATTTCCAAAACTAAACTTAAAGTGTTCCCGAAAAAACACGTTTCTTGGTCAACCTTATGGGTTAATAGCAAATTGAGCTGTTCAAATATGAAACATTTGATCAAAATTCGCTACCATAACGCACTTGCTGCGTCCAGAATTTCTTTTATTACAAACATGCATTATATTTCGATGGAAAATGCAAAAATGCAATAACATAAGGCGTGTTTGATTTTAAAAAAATGGAAATTTGTATCACCAACGACTTATGGGCCATCCTGTGATTGTAGAAATATTATTTTAATATGTAGCTCAAGACACCCTATAATTAATATATACAAAATTTTTTCATATTTTATATAATAACGGATATATTGAGCTTTATTGATTTTTTACGAAAATTAGACAAAAAATATATACCATTAAACGATAAACTCTATAGCTAAGGCTACTGCCAAGCTTCAGAGAAAGGGTCTATTTGAAATGAATTTTCTGGCAATATTTTAGTAAAATGAAGGACAATGACGATTGAAACTAAGACTTTAGGGTTTGTAAAACGTCCTTTTTGAGACATTTTATTTCTATAGCCCGTATTAGATTCAAGTTCTTTGCCTAAATGTTGCCAATTTTGACATTTTAAATCGCCACTTTGACGTTTTGAGGAAAAACCCAATTTATTTTTCTTTAAATGCCTATAACTTTTTTATCTTTTGACCTACATAGCTAAATTTTGGTATGTAACTTACCTATAAGGATGTAAATCTGCGTGCTGGTTGCCCTTACTTTGTTAATTCCGGAGATATAATTTTTTTTCAAAAGAAAACACAAAATTTTCCGGGAAAACCTGGGCAGATTTTTCTGGCTGACGAACTCATCCAAGCCATTTGCAAAAGGAATTTTTTCACCAAATTTAATCAAAATCGGACCATTATTTTTTGAGTTATCGGTGTGATATATATATATATATATATATATATATATATATATATATATATATATATATATATATATATATATATATAACATATAAAAATTGAAATTGACACCGGATATGTTTTCTGGAGGGTCTAATTAGCGCTCATTTGAAGAAATTTTTTCAAAATTCAAAAGTCGGGATCTCCTCATTAGTGAATTTTTTTTAAGAAAATTCACTAAAATGTATATGATTTCTTTACCTGCTTTAGGGTATTTATAATGTTTTCAACTAGTTATGTTTCAGTGGTGAGTGCAAAAAAGCATACGGTAAAAGCTACATCATGGTAATGGTTGTAAAAAATTATACCCAATTTAGATAACACAGTTTTCGTAGCAAACGATTTAGAGTTATACTTTATAATCATATTGCGTGATTTGAATACATCTGTTAAAAGCCCTGTGGGAATTTTCTTGACTAATAACCCGCAAAAATAACCACAGCGTGCAGTATAACAAACCACAATGTGACCGCGTGTATAAAACGCAGGTATGTATGAAGTAATCTGTTATATGTGTACTTTATCAGGCAGGAAACGGTACTTAAGCCCTTTTATATTTTGATAAGAATGAAGTTATTAAATCTCTATAATATGTAAAATGGAACAGTGAAAAGCTCCCGCGAACAATACAGTGCAGTCTTGTTTGTTCTGTAGTGTTTTCCCTACTTTCGCCCGAATCGGCGACCTAATCTAGACCTGTTATTTGGCGATTCCATTTTTAACCCGCAATACAAAGTACAATAAACGTAATAAACCTTATTTTCTAGATATTACCCCCAGTTACGTTTTATCTTGTTCACGCAAATATTCTGCGAATAATACAATGGAGGCAAAAGCTCCAGCTCACGTAGACCTTAGGGACAATGGTATAATATTTCTGCAGTTTTTGTCTTACACGTATTTTTATTATTAGCGCTCTTTTGTGAGTTTGCTTATTGTTTCTTATTTTGCTGAAACGAAATGGTTGTGTTAAAGTAATGGATTATGCAGTGCAAGAATAACTAAAGCAAACTACTCTGTTTAATTCTACACCTGCCCTGCATATCTAATAAGATATTTTCGTTGGATAGTCTTGTTAAGGATAAGTTACCTAGAGCAAAGCATTTTGGTTAGCTTATTATTACTATAACAAGTATGAGCTTGGCGTTTGATTTAAGATAAAAAATATGGACGCAGCAAGTACGCCATGGAACTGAATTTTTACAAAAACGTTTTTAATAGCAACTATGCCTTTTTTTAACGAAAGCAGGCATCAAATTTGATTACCAGCACACCCTGTTATACAGCGTGGCGCATCGAAAACGAAACAGACGATTTGCGCCCAGAGAAATTTTTTTTATTAAACGCTGAAACACGCAAATTTTAATATTGAGGGGGACATGTTTTGACAAAAACCTCAACATTGTCACATCGAACCCATAAGGGTGGTGCTAACACCCCTTATATTTTAATTAGGGAGCATGGGTCGAGTGTTACATCACTCGACAACTCTTCCTTCTCTGAATTCAGCACATTAATTTTATGGAAATTTTATCAACTCTTTTAAAAATTATTCACAGTTGAAAATACAAAAACGCATTTCACTCATTCCGATAAGAAATGTGCTGATAGTCAATGTTTTGTTGGTTTGTAAACAAAAAATTGACTATCAGAACATTTCTTAAGAGAAATGCGGTTTATTATTTCAGTTTATCGGTCGGTTTGATACTTGATAGTACTACCGAAAATTAATTTCACAATGGTGTATTCTGTAGAACAAAGAGTTGAAATAATTACTCTTTTTTTCAAAAACGATGACTGTGCCCACCGTACGACAAATTTGTTTAATGAACGACATCGAAACAGACATGTTAACAGAAAATACATTTTGGAGTTAGTTGCAAAGTTTCGACAAAGTGGTTCAGTATCCAACAAAAAAACGGGATCCTGAACGTGAATTTCAGATTAGAAATGAGACTACTGAGATTGAAGTTTTAGGACAAATTGCTGCAGATCCAACGCTGAGCACGAGAAGATTGGCCACTGTTTTAAACACCAAAAGAAGAACTATTCAGCGAATTTTGAAGCATCATAAATTTCACCCGTATAAAATTCATCTTATGCAACAACTGAATGGAGATGATTTTGATCGGCGGCTGAAGTTTTGTGAAGTTCTGACTGCACGAATAGCTGATAACCTGAATTTTCTGTTTAATATCTGGTTTTTAGACGAGTGTACGTCTTTATTAAACTCTGCAGTCAATCGTCATAATTGTCGTTATTGGACAGATAATAATCCAAGAAATTTTCACGAAGTCCACACTCAAACACCACAGAAATTGAATGTCTGGACTGGCATTTTCGGAGATCGTTTAGTCGGACAAATTTTTGTTGTTGGCAATTTAAGTGGCGAAACGTATTTGGATTACTAGAAGATACCGTTTACCCTCTACTAATTGACATTGTTGAAAATGATGATCGCTCTCGAGAAAATCAATTAGTGTTTTAACAAGATGGACCTCCTCCGAATTTTTCACAACGTGTTAGGAAGTTTTTAAACATAGAGTTTCTAGAGCAATAGATTGGGCGTAGAGGTGCTATTGAGTGGCTCCCCAGATCACCGAATTTAACTCCTTTAGACTAATTTTTATGAGGCTATTTAAAGAGTAGAATTACGCAACTGAACTGGAGTCTCTGGAAGAATTACTACGACGCATTGTTGAAGAATGCCGTCTAGTAACTCCACGAATGCTCCAGAATGTCAAAGCTCGTTTTGAACAAAATTTGTACTTCTGTATGGAAGTTGGTGGTCAACAATTTGAACACTTACTTAACTCTAAAAACATTTTTTAACGTTTAGTTTAGTTTCTTTAGCTTTTTTTAACGAAAAATTGACTAATTAATGCATTTCTTATCACAATGAATCAAACACGTTCTTGCAAATACAACTGTGAATAATTTTTAAACGAGTTCATAAAACTTCCAAAAAAATTAGTGTGCTGAATTACGTAAAGAAAGAGCTTTTAAATGTTGTACCACTCGATCCATGTTCCCTATTTAAAATATAATGGTTGTTATCACCACCCTTAAGAGGTTGATGTGACAAAGTTGAGTTTTATGTCAAAACATGTCCCCCTCGATATTAAAATTGACGTGTTTCAGCGTTTCCTAAAAAAAAATTCTCTGGGCGCAAATTGGTCTGTTTGGTTTTCAATGCGCTACCCTGTATAGTCAAAAGAATGTGCGATGTTGCATCAAATAAGCTTTTCGACAAAACTCCCAAAAAAGTTTTTTTTTGCATGAAAATTGACAAGCAATTTTTTTACAAAAATCCTAAAACATTTTCTTAAATAACTTATTAAACATTTATTATTATGGACTACACTTCTGAAACACAAAATACAGGCAACTGATTGTTTTACGGCATCTCGATATTTTTATGAAATAATATAAATGAAAACCTCTCTGAACGTTTAATTTCCATGGAACTCCGATTTATATTGGGAAAAACGCCATATCACAATGTCTGATATATGCCAAAAATGTGAAATATTTCAAACCCATTGAAAAGACTCGAAAATAAGCATGCATTATAATTCGATGGAAAATGTAAAAATGCAGTAATATAAGTGGGTTCTATTTAAAAAAAAGGTTTGTATCGCCAACAACTTACGGGCCACCTGTGATTGTCAAAATAATTTTTATAAGATGCAGCTCAAGATACCCTATATATAACGTAAATAGTTGTTTCTCGTATCTTGTATAATAACAGAAATATTGAGCTTTACCGTAAAAATAGGTCACCTTGTGTATATGTAAACAGATAAAAACTGAGACTAACCTCGAAGATGGGTCCTAGGTGACTTAGTTAGAGCTCATTTCTTTTTCAAATTCAAAAGTCTTGGTCTCCTCATTAGCGAATTTCTTCCACGAAAATTTGCTATAACTTATAGACGATTAAACCAACAAACACGACAACTAAAACTACTGCTAAAGCATCAGAGAAAGGGTTCATTTGAAACTAATTTTCACTTTGTAAACACCCGTATTACGTCTTGTTGCGATTACTTTGTTATTTCCGGGGATACAAAAATTCTTCAAAAGAAAACACAAAATTTTCCATAAAAACCTGTGCCGATTTTTCTGGCTAACGAACTTATCCAAGCCATTTGCAAAAGGACGGCACCTACGAAAACCAAATTTTACTAAAATCGGTCCATCGTTTTTTGAGTTATGTGTGATATATATATATATATATATATATATATATATATATATATATATATATATATATATATATATATATATATATATATATATATATATATATATATATATATCTTCTTCTTCCTACGCCGTCTTTCTTAGCGATGGTTAGCGCTCACTTCTTAAAACGCTTCCCTATCTCTTGCAACGCGAAATATTTGTTCAACACTGAGGTTAGTCCATTCTCTGATATTCCTCAGTCAAGATTTCTTTTTCTTCCTATTCCTTTTCTTCCCTCTATTCTTCCTTGTAAGAGAGAGTATTTGTCATTACGAAGTATGTGGCGCAAATATGCTGTGTGTTTTGTGTGTTTTTGTTTCTTTAACGTCGACCTATTTCCGCGACTATAGCCAATCACCGACGCCAGGGAGCAGTTTCACCTCACTATCCTGGAAATTTTGCCGAACCCCTGCCTTTCTGTAAGGAGGGTAGGGATCCTTAACGTGCCCAACATCGCATGGACAGGGGACCGACGGCTTTGCGCCCCCTCCGAAAGGCAGAACGTGCAGACATTCAACTTGCTTAAATACAATGCCAGAACCTCGGTTGATGTTAATGTTACAGTTTGTACTGAAAAAGTTAAAGGAGTACGCTGGGATCGAACCCAGTACCCTTCGGTTCAGAGGCACACCTTCTTAACCCTGAACCACCGAGGTTCTCCCAAATATGCTGTTTTTCCTATTTTGAGGATTGTCATCAATTTACTGCCGTATCCAATTCTTCTTAATATTTCTTCATGTGGTTCTAGCAGTCCAAGGCATTTTAAGTATGCGTCCGTAGAGCCACATTTCAAACGCCTCCAATATTTTTATGGATTGTGCTTTTAATGTCCAAGTTTCTACCCCATATAACAGCTGAGATCATACATAGCATACTAGGAACCTTAATCTAATGGCTAAACTTAATTTCTTATTTGTGAACATTGACCTGTATTTTACAAATCCCTTCCGGACTATTTCTATTCTGACTTTTATCTCCTCATCTTGTTCCAATTGGGAATTTTGGTTGCTCCCGGGTATTTATATTTGTCGACCCTCTCTAACTGTTTACCTTCTAGTGTAAGTTGTATGTTGTCAATTGGAGTTTTTGAGATGACCATTTATTTGGTTTTAACTATGTTCATTGTTAGCCCCATTTTTTTTTGCTTTCCGTATTAATGCTATCTGAAAGGATTTGTAGGTCCTCTATACTCTCCGCCATTATTGCGGTATCGTCTGCAAACCTTATGTTATTAATGATGGTCCCCCCAAGGCTCACACCTTCCTTTCTTTTCCATATTGCTTTCTGAAATATTAGCTGTGAATACACATTGAACAATTGTGGTGACAGCACGCAGCCTTGTCTGACCCCTCTTTAGATTTCTATTTGGTTTGTTTCACTGTCATCGACTCGTATAACAGCTGTTTGGTTGTAGTTAGATTTTTGATTAGAATAATATCTTTGGAATCTAGTTTTATGATTGTTAGTGCATGGATAAGCTTACCGTGTTGAACTCGGCCGAACGCTCTTTGATAATCTATGTAACATATGAACACGCTTTTATTATATTCCCTGCACTTTTGCAGTAATACCGTTATTGCAAACAGCGCTTCTCTAGTTCCCATTCCGCTTCTAAATCGAAACTGTGTGCTGTCCAGTTGTTCTTCACATTTTTTATATATACCTTGTTGGATAACTTTCAGTAAGACTTTTAATGTGTGGCTCATAAGGTTAATTAATCGGTAGTCATCGCACGACTTAGGATAATTTTTCTTGGGTATGGGTAATAGGACAGATTTTAACCATTCGTCTGGTATTTGACCCTCATTGTATATTTTATTAAATAATTTGGTTAGACACTGTATATTTTTATCGTCCAAGATTTTCATTAGTTCGGCTGGAATTTCGTCCAGCCCTGGAGCTCTGCCACTTTTAGAGTTTTTAATTGCGTGCTCCACTTCTGATTTCAGAATTTGTAAGTTATTACCGTCACTGTCATCGGTTGGTGCTATTTCGTTCATTTCTTCTCTATTATCTGCAAATAAATCTTTTATGTATTCTTCCCATGTTGTTTTTTTATCTTCTTCTGATAACTGGAGCTCTCCGTTTGAATTTCTTATTACCAGTGCTATTCTCTTCCGTGTGTTACCAGTAATCTCTTTCAGTTTCTTGTGCAGGTTTCCTGTGTTGTTTTTTATGCTCAGCTCTTCTATTTCTTGGCAATTATTTTCCATCCAGCGTTCTTTAGCTTCCTTGATCATGTATTCTATTCGTTTTTTTTTTATTTGATTATATATTTTTTTATTTGTATTCCTATATAAGCGTTTTTCGTCAATAAGGAGTATAATATCTGGTGCCATCCAAACATTCTTTGCAATTTGTTTCTGTCCTTCAATAATTGTTTCACCTGCCTTAATCATAGAAACCTTCATCTCGTTCCAGGCACTGTTTATATCTTTTGTGGTAGCTTCAAGAAATGCCTGTGCGATTGCTTCATTTATATGTTGCCGACATGTTTCACTCTCGAGTTTTCATATATCTAGTTTTTTGTGCTTTGCTTTTTTTTCTGTTTTCTCAATTTTATTTTAATGGTGGCTAGAAGTAAATTATTGTCGGAATCTGCATCGGTAATGGGGTAGATTTTTACGCTATGAATTCCATTTCTAAATCTTTTGTTAATAAGGACGTAATCAATTTGGTTTCTTATCAAGTTATTTTCGTTGTCTCCAGGCGCAGTCCATGTATAAAGTCTCCTTGGGTAAAAGGTGTTTGTAATGACCAACTCTTTCTCTTGACAATATTATATATATATATATATATATATATATATATATATATATATATATATATATATATATATATGTATATATATATATATATATATATATATATATATATATATATATATATATATATATATATATAACCTTAATGCAGATATGTGTTCTAGAGATCTTTAACGTACTGCTGGTAGTCCTCTTCTCGGAGCTAATGAGGGGCCAGTAATGGGCCTTGTGAATGTTGACCCCCTGTTGATATGGAATGTAGCCTTATCGGTCCAGAGAATCGATCGATGGAACTCAAGATCGCTGGTTAATAGCTTTTGGAAAAATCGATAAGTTTTTGGTAATTCCTCGGTTCAAGTGCCTGATGCGTTGATGTGGTAGGGATGATAATGGTTATCTTTTAAAATCCTGCTTACTGACATTTGACTCAAACAGGAATCAACCGTGATTTTCTGCTTGAAACATGAGGATTTATAGCAGCGGCAGCCAGAATGTCAGGTGCCATTTCGTCCGGCCGCGTTATCTGCCGATTTATTGTGTCGGGGTTAAATCTGACCAGTTATCCGAACTAGATGCACCAGGCGTCTGAAACGTTGTGAGATTAGGGAACACGGTAACCCTGTACATACACGGTAACCCTGTACATACGTTTTTAAGTATATAACGACCACAGTTGTTCTTGGTGTACATATTTACTGTATAATGATAATATTAATATCAAGAGTATTGCATACTTTGATCGTAACGTATTAATTTGATCTAAATTCACTTCGATCATATCTTCCTCTAGAAACTAAGCTAATGTTGGAAAATGACTTGGGTCTTTCGCAGTTTGTATAATACTCAAAGCTTTACTTTGCATATGTGGATAATTATGATGCCGGGAGGATTCAGCGGGTTCTCTCCAACGAAATACAGGCTAACCTTATTCGGACGAACATTTACTAACCAGAGATACACTGTTTACAGCACTCGGTACCTTCAAAACGTGTTTCGTGTCCACCTTCAAACGAAAATGATCCACTATGCATACATTCGTTTGGCTTATCTGTAATTTTGAAGACATTCACCTAACATCATGAGCACATCGAAACCTTCCTCGTTGGAGAATATTTTTTCCTTGTCAAAAATGACAGTTAAATGATTTCACGAAGCAGTGACTAGATGATTTATTATGTTTGGCAACAATGTCTATTGCTGATAGTTTCATGTTTACATCTGTTATCTGTTTAGTAGATACTTGTCTTCGTTTTTTTTTTGAAACGAGGCATGTGTAAATCAAGGTGTCAGACACTTTGAACATTTATGAAAACGCACATTTTCTCCCATCCATTCATCCTACACACAACAACAACGTCCTTGTCGTTGGGACTGGTTTATGTTAAGGACAGTTATTTGAGGATTTGAAGGATAATTGAGGGGGTTAGGAGGGCACTGATATGATTTATGGACTAGACAGACATACTGTAACGATGTAACGAGTTTAAGAAAAATATGGAAAAAGTCTCTTAATATTTACAAACATTTCTATATACCAGGTGTTTCAAAAATGATGGTCTATGTTACAGGTTCACATTCAGCACAAAAAAATAAGACTATTTTTTCATATAAATATGGGTCCGAAAATGCTTAGTTTCTTAAATACAGCGTGTTAAAGTTATTTTTTTTTGTAAGTTTTTCACGAATAAGTCCGAGTCAAATTAAAATTTTGACGTGAAAATTGGCATGTGGGGTTTTCTAGGGCAAGAAATTTCAATATGTTATTGTTAATAACACTGCTGGCAGAGGGCGCCACCAGTAAGGCATGGCTGGCATTCAATAGCCTATAATTTTTTGACACCCAGTAATATCGACCTACCGTATAGCTCCATTGCAGCCCTTATCAATTGTAAGCAAAAAATATATACTAAATCTCTCAGACACACCATTTTCGAGATATTTCAATTTTTGTATGTCAATGTCGCTCAAAAATTAATTTTGCGAGAAATCGTAGGAATACATTTTTCACCTTTTAATTGCTATCATTATGTATAAACTTAATTTTCTTGTTCACTAGTTAAAAATTTAAATCTTACCAGAAAAAAGAACTGACACGACACAATCATGAAGGTAAAATAAAAAGTCATGATAACAAGCTTATAACTAACTATTTAACAAAGTTGTTTCATCGTTACGGGACTTGACTTTTGCGTTTTCGTCGTGACATACTACATTTGACTTTTACGTTTGAGGCTACTCACTATTTTTTAAGTAATTAATTGTATTGTCCGAAATTTTTCTAATTAAATATGGAAGTCTTTACCAACAATGAACTAACAAACATGCATGTTATGTATTCACCGGCTTTTGGAAACTGTTATGAGGCGAAACGACTGTGTCAAGAAGGCTTCTCAAATCGGAGAATTCCAGACAGAAGGATGTTTCAACGGATTGACATCCGTCTGCGAGAAACAGCTACATACTTACATTATCTAATACATCGATCTGTCTCTTTCGAATATATATATATATATATATATATATATATATATATATATATATATATATATATATATATATATATATATATATATATATATATATATATATATATATATATATATATATATATATTACCAGGTACCCTTAATAAAGTCACTGCTGATCGAGGCAGACCTCGAAGTGCACGAAATCCTGATTTTGAAGAGGCTGTTCTGGATGAAATTGAACAAAATCCTATAGCCACTATTGCCTGAAAGAGATTTTATACTTCGCCTACAATTTTTCCAATGGTTTCTTCAACATAATAATGAAGAGAACTTGTTGAATTGTGTATTGTTTACTGACGAGTTAGGCGCGACGAGATCGTCAATTTTCGTAAAAGCCATATTTGGGCTGACGAAAATCCCCACGCAGTTTTTGAAAGGCATCATCAACAGCAATTTTCCTTAAATGTATGGACTGGAATTGTAGGGTGTAATTTGATAGGACCAATTTTCTTACCTTACAGATTTAATGCTACAACTTATCTTGAATTCCTCTTGACATAAGACATAACCCGTGGCTTATGCATGACGGAGCCCCCCCCCCTCATTTTGCCCTAAATGTCAAAAATTACCTAAGCAATACTTTTGGACTCAGATGTATCGGACGCGGTGGCCTTCAGCCATGGCCGTCTCGATCCCTTGATTTATATCCTATGGACTTTTATTTATGAGGGCATCTCAAAAGTATTGTTAAGCAAATGTTGAAAATGTTGATGATATGCAGCAAAGAATTGTACTTGGATGCGAGCAAATTAGAAATACGCCAGAAATATTTCACAGAGTACGACGTTGTATGCTCCACAGAATACTAAAGTGTATTGAAGTGGAGGGTGGCCATTTTAAAAATTTATTGTAGTCAGGTATCACAAACCTATTTGTTTGTTATTTTATTTGTTGTTACAATTTGCAGACAATACAATTAATTACTTGAGAATAATTAATTTTTGAGCGACATCGACATACACAAATTGAAATACCTCGAAAATGGTGTGTCTGAGAGATTTGGATAAAATATACAATTTTTGCTTACAATTGATAAGGGCTGCAATGCAGCTATACGGCTGGTCGATATTGCTGGGTGTCAAAAAATTATAGCGAATTAAATGCAAGCATAGTGTTACATGTGGCGCCCTCTACCAGCAGTGTAGCAATAACATATTTAAATTTCTTGCCCTAAAAAACCCCTGCATGCCAACTTTCACGCAAAATTTTAATTGGACTCAGACTTATTCGTGAAAAACTGACAAAAACAATTAAATTTAACACGCTGTATTTAAAAAACTAACTATTTGTTATAGTCTTATTTTTTTATGCTCAATGTGCACCTGTAACATAGACCATCATTTTTGAAACACCCTGTATATAACTTATGTGAACTATATTCCTAAAACTAAGTAAACATACTTTATCAGCATTCCTCTATACGGCAAAATGAATGCTAATCAATGCTATTGTTGCTATTTGCAATTACTAACAAAACCGTCTATTGTTTATATAAACACTTAAAATGTGATGATGCTAAATCTATGTCAAATGATTACAATACAGATTTAACCCACTTAATAAATTATAATTAATCTACTTTATCCGTCTTCCAATTCCCTGCTTTTTACCTTGAAATAATATTATAATATATATGTAACCTTAGGAATGCCGTTTTGGTAAGCTATTGTTCCCTGAACAGCCGTAAAAATTATTTTCAAGGTTAATGGTGACATTTATCGGGAAAGCTGTTCAATTACAAGTTTCTTATTTTTTTACATGTAACCTAAATCCGTTAATAAAAGATAAAATGTTCCATTCAAAAATCCAATATTTACGTCAGAACACCCTATTTCCTGTTTGCTCCGGAAGCTGACTCTATCACCAATCAATCGAGCGTATCCAATTTGCGTATGCAAACATATTTTTTTCTTTGGAGCATCCAGTGGGCTTATAAACGACTGGTACGGGTGGTCAGATTCACCCTGTATAACTTTTAATTAATACTTCTTGGCATGTTTGACGGTCAACAGTCTCTAGCCTCTTAAATTTCCATAACTCAAAATAATTAAAAATTCCTAGGGGCGCTAGAAGGAATCGGTCATCATCTATCAGCCAATGCAGAAAATTGTCTAGTTTTACTTTTGTTTTCCTAATTAGAAAGTTGTTGGGTTTTCTCTTTTTCATTTCAGCATTCTACTCAGTCAATGCCAGTTAGCGCTGCTGTAGAAATTCTCCCCGAGTTAGTACCTTATTAAATTACCCATTAAAATGCAGCTCCTAAGCGTTCAACAAGCGTACAAGGATTGTCCGATTACAGCCAGAGAGAACGCTGTTCTTGATAGTAGCAAGCTTGAAATCAGCGGCGCGGGGTAGAGGCAAAGGGTGGTATACAGGTCGGCAATAGTTAGATATAGTTAATTGGACAGGGGCACAATACAAGTGTTGTTGGCACTTGCCAGTTGGCCAGTCCGATAGAGTAACCAGGCCGTTTTCAACACTCCTAAATTGCCCTAGCACAATTTAGATCCCCAGATCCAGAAGGTCTTCGTTAAGACTTGATATTGCTCTCGTTTTCTCGTTTATTTGATATGAGATAATTCCCTTCTCTCTCTTATTTTCTAAACTAAGTGAAAGTTGACAGTTATATGGGGGGAAATATATAAATTTTTGTGAGAAAAGAAAATAACCTCCAGATATGAAATTGCATCTTTTGTTGTCGAAAGCTAGTAAGAGATATTATGTTTTATACACAATGCCATGTGTTTTTCTCGACGGCTATTGTTATAAAAGCCACCCATAAATGAGTAAACTACGTCTCCTGGACATTTATGCTTGAATCATATAGGAATGAGAAAAACGGTAGCGGTAGCAATAACAAGGTATTATGTTTCCGTCACTTTTACTGCGTTTCTAGAACATCTCGCCCAGAGATTGTTATCGTTGTATTATTTATACATACATATATTATTTTACATAATGGCCTAATAAAGAATCTTTTACCGAGGTTTTCTTCGTTAAGGAAAAAAACTCGGGACGCAGCAAGTGCGTTATGGTAGTGAATTTTTATTAAATGCTTCAAATTTAAATAACTCAATTTTCTATAAACTTAGAGAGTTTAATTTCAATACGTAGTAAGGTTTTTCCTAAGGCAAGATATCCACTAATATTTCATTAAAATAACTTTGTAATTTTCAGAGAAAAAAATTTTTTTAGAAAGAAATTTAAAATTTGAATACTTCAATTTTCTCTAAACTTAGAAAGTTGAATTTTGGTACGTAGTAAGGTTGAGGCAACATATATAGTAAATTTCATTAAAACAGCTTTGTTACTTTCGGAGAAAAAAAAATTTTCGAAAGAAAACTCCAAATTTTTCCGGAAAACCATGTCTGATTTTTCTGGATAACGCACTCATCCAAGCCATTAATAAAAGAAAGCCACTTGCCAAATTTCATCGAAATCGGTTAATTATTTTTTGAGTTATCATATATATATATATATATATATATATATATATATATATATATATATATATATATATATATATATATATATAAACATATAAAAATTAAACCTATTTACAAATGAA
Organism: Tillus elongatus; assembly: GCA_964006375.1. Classification (NCBI taxonomy): domain Eukaryota; kingdom Metazoa; phylum Arthropoda; class Insecta; order Coleoptera; family Cleridae; genus Tillus; species Tillus elongatus. The sequence goes on from OZ023265.1 coordinate 31,428,732, forward strand.
CTTTAATAAGATATTATGCTGTGACAATACCTCTCTCAAGCACCCTAAAATATAATCAAAATGTGCACAGTTATATATGTTTTATTTCTTTTTCCCTTGTCTTAATACACTACATATTTAATTTACTTATTTGATTTCATAAATAGTCGGTTAATAGTGACTTGGAATGAAGTAGACACCACATCTTCAAACATATTAAGAGAATATGAGTAAATCAATCTACCAGCAACTGGGGCAACTGGGAATGAATTCGGTCAGTCCACCAGCCACGTGGTTAAAAAACACTGTTTGTATGAGTGGTTACAACTCTACCTCTAAATAAAAGGACTGTAACAGCGGCAGAAGCATAAGTCAATGGAAGGTGTGTGTATTCGCAAAGAAACTATTGACTATTAATAACAACAATTGACTAAAAACGCTGCGAGTTGTAAGGAGAAAATAATTATACTACAGAGGTGATAAATGATAATAAATTACAATAGGGTTATATATAATCGTAAATGCTTCCAATGATTAACAATCAGTGAATTCAGTATTATTGACATTTCTCTGAAAGTTAAAAATGAATTTCATGAGTCAATGACAATAACAGAAGCATTGACTAACCAACAGCAACCACATACTTATGATTTAAACATAAATGTTTCAAATTTGAATAGCTCAATTTTCTCTAACCCTAGAAAGCTGAATTTCGGCACATAGTTAGGTATTTCCTAAAGCAATATGTAGACCAAATTTTATCGAAATTTTCGGAAAAAAAAATGTTTTAGAAAGAAAACTCAAAATTTTCCCGGAAAACCCCGTCCGATTTTCCTGGCCAACGAACTCATCCAAGCCATTAATAAAATAAAGGCACTTGCCGAGTTTCATCTAAATCGGTTAATTATTTTTTGAGTTATCAGACGGATACATACATATATATATATATATATATATATATATATATATATATATATATATATATATATATATATATATATATATATATATATATATATATATATATATATATATATATATAAAAACATATAAACATTCAAACTGACCCCGGATATGGGTTCTAGGGGTCCTAATTCGCGCTCATTTGAAATAATTTTTGCAAAGTCTCACCATCGATACCTCTCTATTAGTGAATTTTTTAAATAAAAATTCACTAAAAAGTCTAGACACAGCAAGTGCTGTATGGTAGTAAATTTTCTTAAAAAAATTTATTATAGCAAAGCTTTAAATAACTTTTTTTAATGTAAGAAGGCATCAAATTTGGTTACCAGCTTAACCTATACAGTAAAAATAATGTATAATATTTAATCAAATAAACTTTTCGACAAAACTCCTAAAAAGTCTTTTCATAAAAATGTACAACAAAATTTTTAACAAGCATCGGAAGAATTTTTTCTAAATAACTTATTTAATAACTATGTTTAAACTGCAACCTGTGATGATCACTAATAAGTACACTTTGAGAAACTTAAACACTTAGTTCAGAGACCTTACGATCGTTTCGTTGACAAAGTCAACATCTTCAGAGGAAGATGTTCGTATATTAGATAAGGGCTCATAAATTTGCCGACCAGAAGATTAAACCAAGTCTTCGACCTCGTAGTTTCACTACACAATAAACAAACGATCGTTCTTGGACAAGAATTTTACTTCGGACCAGTTCGTTTACCTTGACGCGATATAAATACACGGTAGCTAGTTGTTTAGTTTAGAATTTCTTCCCCTGAAGATGTTGACTTTGTCAACGAAACGATCGTAAGGTATCTGAAATAAGTGTTGTGGTGATTTGGGTTTCTCCAAGTGTACTTAAAACTTATTTAATATTTATTATTATGCCCTTCACTTCTGAAACACACAATACAGACCTTTATATTTGAAGCAATTGAGTTGCGACTGTTTGATTTTTTTTTATTTCAGTCACTATTTGGAAACGCCCAGTATAAGGCATCTCGATTTTTTCCTGAAATAATTTAACCGAAAACCTCTCTAGATGCGTCATTTTCGTTAGACTCCGATTTTTGTTGGTCAAAACGCCGTATTACAATTTTGGACACCTAGGTACTAAAAATGTAAAAAGTTGCAAAACAAATAAAATAACACAAGAAACATGCATTGAAATTCGATGGAAAATGCAAAATTGCATTAATATAAAGCGTGTTCGATTTAAAAGGGAAAATTTGTATCTAAAACGACATATGGGCTATGTGTGATTGTCGAAATAATTTTTATAAGATTGAGCTCAAGGTGCCCTATAATTAACGTACACAATTGTTTCTCGTATAATAAAAGTAATATTGAGCTTTGATGTAAAAATGCGTCACTCTGTATATATGTAAATAAATAAAAACTCAAACTAACCCACGGTATGTGTACTAGTTGACCTAGTTCGGGCTCATTTTAAAAAATCTTTGAAAAATTCAAAACTCGCCATCTCCTCAATAACGAATTTATTCTACGAAAATTTGCTGAAATTATAGAGAATTAAACCATAAACGCTATAACTAAAACTACTACCAAAGCATCAGAGAAAGGGTCTATTTTATATGAATTTTCTGGAAACATTTTAGTAAAATGCAGGACAATGACGGTTGCAGCGCAAACTTAGGAGCTTGTAGAACACATTTTCTCTACATAAGCCGTGTTAACTTTAGGTTCTTAGCCTACAAGTTGTCAATTTTGACGTTTAAAATCGTGACTTTGGTGTTCTAAAAGACAAAAACAAACAAAAAGAAAACAAAACAGAAAAACAAAAATTAAAAAAAAACAAAAAAAAAGAAAACAATAAAAGGAAAAAAAACAAGCAAAAAAATAACAAGATTCGTTAAAAAAAAGTAAAAAAAAAGAAAAAAGGGAAAAAGAAAAAAGAAAGCAAAAATAATATTATTTATAAATAAGTTTAAATATTGTATATTTGTATATAGGTAACATAATTGTGTTTTCTAGATTATTAATACAAAATAATGTGTAGGTATTGGTATATACTTGTATTTTATATAAAATAGCAAGAGTCTGTGGCTGATGGAATTACTGTTCCAAGGTCATAAATACCCACACCACCACCACCACCACCATGTTTTAAGAGAAAAAGTTATAAAAATGTTCAAAGTAATTTTTCTGGCATTTCTTCACCTTTTTGCGCCAAAAAAACTAGTCTTTGTCATTAATATACATAAGATTTTGTTATCCACACAAAATATTTTGCTTTTGTGCGTTTATATATAGTCATCAGTGGGACCCATTTTTTTTAAGCCTGTAACTTTTTTTAACCCTATATGTGTATCTAAGTTTTGGTGCATAGTTTACTTGCACTTGTCTACTGGTGACAAATCTGTGTACCAAGTGTGGGTGCTATTGTTATTTCTGGAAATATAACAAATTTCCAAAAGAAAACACTAAATATTCAAGGAAAAACTATGTCGATTTTCCTGACTAATAAACCTTTCCAAGCCAATCGTAAAAGGAAGGTACCCACCAAATTTAATCGAAATCGGTCGTTTATTTTTTGAGTTGTCGGTGTGATATATATATATATATATATATATATATATATATATATATATATATATATATATATATATATATATATATATATATATATATATATATATATATATATAAATTCAAATTGACCCTGGATATGGATTCCAAGGGACCAAGTTCGCGCTGCTTTGAAGAAATTTTTTCACAATTCAAGAGTCCATGTCCCCTCTTTAATGATTTTTGAAAGAAAATTCACAATAAACACAAGACAGATCCAATGTCAAATATTTACGGATCCCACTGCGTAGTACACACAGGGCGTGTCACCTCGAAAACTTGTAAGATTGTGGAGGTTTAGTGTAAGTAGTTACTGTAGTTCCAGTTACTATAAATATAATGTCATTTTTGGTTCACAGGAAACAAATTTTTTTCATAAAAACCAAATAGAAAGAAAAGCTTAAAATCAATCCTGGAGTGATATTGACATACAGTATACGTTGGTGTTATTGATTGAGGATATAATGGAAGAAGGGAAGACAAATTATTTTAAGTTAGCAAAATTTTAATATGTCAGATTTGGGAGTAAAAGTTAAAGAATTTTCGACAAAACGTGATTTCAGTTATGCAGAAATACGACACAAGTTTTAAACTTACTACACAGCAGATCGTGAAATTAAATTCAATGAAGTAAGTATAATATAATATAATATAATATAATATAATATAATATAATATAATATAATATAATATAATATAATATAATATAATATAATATAATATAATATAATATAATATAATATAATATAATATAATATAATATAATATAATATAATATAATATAATATAATATAATATAACATAATATAGTATAAAATAATTTGAAAAAAGGAAAAAAAGACGAGACACGTAGGCTTTGTTTTTAAGGGAGACACACTTCAGTTATCCTCCGCTCCTTAAACATGGTCGTTCGAAGTCAAGAGTAGTTGAAGAACATGGTCCTTTGACGAAAAAGTAACCAGTGCCAGTGAAAATACAGTGCTTACTAAAAATCAATTATCTTTATCAAACATCCTTTAACCCAAGCCTCCAAATACCCTTTTATTTTAGTAAAAATAATCAGGACCGAAGCATCCAGGCAAGTACCAAAAGAAAGTCAGTTCCAATAAAGCACATATTAGTGAAAAATAATCAGGACAGAAGCGTCCAGGGCAGTATCAAAAGAAGGTCAGTTCCAATAAAGCACCTATACAGGGTCAAATCAGGACAAAAGCGTCCAGGGCAGTACCAAAAGGAGGTCAGTTCCAATAAAGCACATATACAGGCTCAAAGGCAACAAAACAGGGCTAAAGGCAAAATAGAGGTCACAGGCGACCAATAAACAAAACCAAAAGAAGAACTAGGCATCAGACAAGGTAACAAATCTACAAATATTTATTAAATCAATTAAAATTAAGGAAGCATAATGGAGGATGTCAATAATCTGGCAGTAGCCCAAGAGGCAATAAGTAAATCAATGAACAATTTAGAAGCATTAGGGCCACTAGAACACCCTTACTATGAAATTAGATTGCTTAAGATGACATGTTTAAGGAGCGGAGGTTAACTGAAGGAATAAACTCGTCGAACTAGGCGAATGTAGACATAAGTAACTTTGTAACTATAATTTTAATAACCCACAAAACCTAACAATGGTACTACCAACTAATTAAATGAATGAATTTTAACTCGGACTGTTTACATCGTGAATCTTAATTGAACAATGTTATTATGTTTACATAATTAAATCACAAGTGTCGCGTCTTTACATCTTAAGCAATGTAATTTAACTGTCTCTCAATGTTTATCAATAAATACTACTTATAGTTTTTTTTACCAATTTACGTCCTTCCAAAATTGCAGACTTCAGCAGTTCTGCGTTCTTTGTACGCTGCAATTTTACCTTGTTTACTGTTTATATAATAATGTAATAATTTCAATGCCAATGTTATCGATACAATTATGACCTCTAATTATGTGCAATATTTACATTACTTCGTGTAGATAATTTTCCTAAAACTAATTTCACTTGTTATTTTACCGATCTTAATAATTATGTTTCTACGATTGATACTACCCTTCTTGAACCCTCATTGTTCTCTGAACAAGTGGCTTGGGGCCTACCCCTTAAACTGGGGCGTAAAGTACCCTTAAATTTTAAGTAGCACCCTATGTTGAGTCATACCTCATTTTAAAGCTTAGTTCTGCTCACGACAACATAAGACTTTTTAAATTTTGGTATGGATATGGTAATAAAGTCGTCAATAAGAATAAGACAAAATGTCAATGAAAGAAACAAAGTTATTGAATTAAATGTTTAAATTGTCTTCTAATAAATTCTTTGCTCCACTTCCGAACAAATATTTCGAAGTACTTGGGGCGTTATGTGACCAAATGCTTCAACATTTCGACGAAGCTCAATAAGTGACTTTGGTCGTGTTCCACAAATTTTCTAATTTAAGTGTCCGCATAGAAGAAAGACTAATTGTGCTAAATCTGGCGATCTGGGAGGCCACTCACTTGAACCTCTGCATTCTATCTAGTGATTTGGAAAGTCCCGATTAAGCAAAACACGTACAACTGCGTCATAATGTGGTGCAGAACGATCCTACTGAAGCCTCGTATCCTCTTCTACTAAAACGTTGTGATTTTCCAATACTGCCACAATCGTCGGTTAAATATACAGTTCCAGTAAATCCACACACATCTTTCCATCCAGATTTCCGGGTAGGAAGAAAGACCCTATGAAGTGGTCTCCCAGTATGCCCAGTAATTAAATACAAAAATTCTCAAATGTTTCTTTAAAGAAAATTCACTGAATTCAGTTATAAGAAAACTCGCTATCCAAATAACATTTTGTACAAGAAAATTCGCTAATATAAATAATTAAATAAATTAAATAACCTATATATCAAAACAACTTGCTTGACAATGTACAAATATTTTCCGAAAATAAACTTAAAACGTTTCCGAGAAAACTCGTTTCCTAGCTGACGAACCTTAGATTAATAGCAAATTGCGTTATTGAATTTTGAAGCATTTGATAAAAATTCGCTACCAAAACGCACTTACTACGTCCCGATTTTTTTTTACAAACATGCACTATATTTCGATTAAAAATGCAAAAAGCTAATAAGGAAAGTTCAAAAAAATAATTTTAGGTATCACCAAGGACTTATGGGCCATCCTGTAATTGTCAAAATAATTTTATAAGATGCAGCTCAAGACACTCTATGGGTAATGTATACAATTTTTTCTCGTATCTTGCATAATAACAATTATATTGGCCTTTACCGTAGAAATGCGTCACCCTGTATATATGTAAACAGAAAGTAAACCCGGATATGTATTCTAGGGAGCCTAGTTTGCGCTCATTTAAATAAATCTTTTCAGAATTCAAAAGCCGGAGTCTCCTCATTAAGGATTTTTTTCTACGAAAACTAGCTTAAAATTATAGACCATTAAACCATAAACTTAACTAAAACTACTACCAAAGCATCAGATAAAGGGTCTATTTGAAATGAATTTTCTGGAAATATTTTAGTAAAATAAAGAACAATGATGGTTGAAGCTGAAACTTAAGGGTTTGCAGAACACTCTTTACACAATCCGTATTTCTTTCATTTCTTTGCCTAAATGTTGTTAATTTTGACGTTTCAAATCGCCACTTTTTACGTTTTGAGGAAAAACCCCAATTTTCTTTTCTGTAAATGCCTTTAACGTTTTTGTCTTTAAACTTACAGACCTAAATTTTGGTAAAATTTATCACCCTATATATATATATATATATATATATATATATATATATATATATATATATATATATATATATATATATATATATATATATATATATATATATATATATATATATATATATATATATATATAATTGAAACTGACCCTGGATGTGGGTTCTAGGGGGCCTAGTTCGCGCTCATTTGAAGAAATCTTTTCTAAATTCAAAAGTCTGTATCTCCTCGCTGGTGATTTTTTGTAAAGAAAAGTCCCTAAAACAAGCACTTCTGAAGCCACGAGAAAAATCTACAACTGTATTAAATATGAAACGGTTTCACTAAGTTAGGGCAAGCACCAACAATCAGATATGCCATTAAAATTTAATGAAATCTTAAAACTTTTTCCTCTTTATCAAATTATTTTTTATACAAAAACTCGCTAAAAAATTAATCGGAATAACAACAGATGATTGCTATTGTTTAGAATAGAAAATATTTTTTAGAATAAGTGTTACGTTAACACAAACAAGTTAGTTGCTGGTTTTGCCACTATTTCTTTGTATTAATTTCTATGCTGCGTAAACAATAAATAATCTGCCAGAAAATTACACATACACCATATCTAGAAAAGAATGGAAATGTTGAACTCCGGACTAAGAAAGTTATTCATAAAATTTCAGCGAGGGAAGGTTCATATTGCTTTGTAAAAGCTCCTATAAAACAAATAGTATTGCACAGTGATGGTCAAAAAAGCTCTCTTACGAAAATTTACCTGTACAAGGTACATGCTGCGTTCAAAATTTTTATAAACTTCGTGCTACGCATAACCATAATTCTTGTTACACACTTTTTGGATATAACTATTATTATTATTATAACTATAACTAGAAAGGTCTTTTGTGTGGCAAGTCGGCCGTCTAAAAGCCATTACAAAACAAATTTCTACTCACCTCATCACTGATTCTGGCAGCAACCGGTTTATAATTCAATCGTGATATAATATTCATAAGAGAGTTTGACAGCAATATCATAAGGTAAAGTTCCTTTGAATGCCTACCTGCTAGGTCGGAATTCAGTTTCCAAGTCCAAGATTGCAAATTAAGAGAAGGCCGGTTTCCCTTAGACCTCACCTACTTTATATGGTAATACTTGTAATCCATATTAACACCCATTACACCTTAATGCTAGAGGAGACGACAGCGACTAGAGGCACACCGGCGCATATAATATTCCTTTGATAACTAAATCTTATATCACTTGAATATGCTAGAGTCAAGTCTGGCGTGGATATCTAGTCAGCAAGCATTGTGGAATGGGAGAGATATTATAATATAAAACATCTAGTCTAGTCGGGGTCCTTGTGGGAGCCTTGTTGATCTGCATGATATTCTCATGTTTGATGTACACACGAGATTCAGCTTAACTATCTCGGCTATATTCTTAGATTACTTAAAAGAGGGGTTCAGTGACACCGCCAAAGGTCGGACTAGGGCTCTTGAGCCTTATGTTGAGTATCGATGGGCCCACAGTAAATAACCGCTCTGGTATGTTAAGTTCCAATTTTATTTTAAACAGTATACACGGGGTGTTCTAGGAGTTGTGTGCACAAATTCAGCCACTGATAGAACATCGAAACACAAGTGGGGTTTTGTTAATAAACTTGTGTTCTCTGATGCTTCATTACGGAGATGCAACCCCTTAAAAGGGTTGCTTTTAAATCTTTTTTAGGTCATAACTTCCAAATACCTCAATCCATTTTGATAAAATTTCGAGAGTTCAGTCAAGTAGCTAAAACACACGTTACAAATAAGAGACTACTTCTCTCGCTTCACTGTTGGTTTTCGTTTTTGTATGTGAAGGACGTAGCCAGCGCGTAAGCTAACTGGAACAAGTGGCCCTTACGAATTCTGGAAGTTCTAGAATGTTCTCCAACGTTTCTGTGACTATAGTTTCGCTGCTTGACTACAAATAAAGATCTGTTGCTATGTTATGATATGATGTTTTGATCAAAAAATTTTATCAAATTTAAAATAAAATGAAACACAGATGACAGGTGAGGCTTTCAAAATGTCTATGTGATGTATGTCAATATTTAACATAAAAATAGAACTAGCCTATATTAACTATGATAACAGTTACAACAATAAAATAACTAAACAATGTATAAAAGCAGTCTCTATACAACGAGAATATCGACATACATCAACTCATAATCTTATTATAACTTTTTTGAAAGAATAGTTAAATTTATTTCCTTTGACTTATTTAATTAGAAAGAAGAATATCCAAAAAAGGGGAATTCATTAAATCAGTTTGCTCATTTAAAACAAGGTAGTTATTGACATACATCACATAGACATTTTGAGAGCGTCACCTGTCATCTGTGTTTCATTTTATTTTCAATTTGATAAAAATTTTTGATCAAAACATTATATCATAACATAGCAACAGATCTTTATTTGTAGTTGTCATGATTTCGTACTAACAAAATTTTTTCTGTCTGAGAATGTTGTCAGGCAGCGAAACTATAGTCACAGAAATGTTGAAGAACATCCTAGAACCTCCAGAATACGCAAGGGCCACTTGCTCCAGTTAGCTTACGCGCTGGCTACGTCCTTCACCTACAAAAACGAAAACAAACAGTGAAACCAGAGAAGCAGTCTCCAAGTCTGTATGTAGTATGGACAAGTTTCACCAAGTAATCACAATCAATGAAAAATATCTTAATTTTAAAAGTTGTTTTCTAGGGCGGGGGCGGGGTTTGTTACCCTTAAATTTTTTGGGGGTGGATATTTGGAACTCTGGACTCAAGTATTAAATTGAACTTAGAAAACTGAATAAGAAAGCTATACTTAAAAAATTACGATAAAATGCACCGTTAGCGAGTTATTTGATTTTGAATATTTTGGCTAAAAGACCTACTATTGTAATTTCTATCGGGTCAACTGCATGTGGAGTAAGTGTTTTAGGGAGTTAAGGGATGGTAGTGAAAATAGCGCATACGAGAAAACCACCACATTTGTATATAAAAGAATTAATTTCAGGACACAGACACAACGTAGTTTTATGGGACTATTAGTATATAAAGTATTAGTGACAATGACCTTATTCAAATAATAATAATCATAATAATAATAATAATAAAATAAACGCCTTTCTAAGTTACCGACAATTAATACAATCAATTATAAGATAACGGAATTTTAATTAGCTTATAACATATGCTCAAAAAGACCACCCTCCATTTGAATACATGCATTACCACCAAAGATTGATAAGCTCTAAATATTTGTCCATTATCTTCATTTACTTGATTCATAGCTGCATATATTCTTTGAATAAGCTCTTCTCTAGTGTTAAGCACTTCTGCATAAACCAATTGCTTCAAGTGTCCCCATAAAAAGACGTCAAGTGGTATGAGGTCTGGTGATCTCGCTGACCATCGAATAGGACCACCTTGACCTATCCACCTGCGTGTATATAGGGAATGTAACCAATCTGTTACAAGTCTCCCACTATGTGGGGTGCACCATGTTGCATGAAATACATATCCCTTCCTAGGTCTAGCGGCAAGTCCTCTAACATATCCGGCAATCCAGTTTCTAAAAATGCAAGATCTGTTTCTGCATTTAAATTTCCATAAAACACGTGAGTCCCTATGATATTACCGTTGCAAATGCCGGCCCAAACATTGACTGAAAATAATTCTTGAAACCTACTTTCCCTGATTACATGAGGATTGTCGATGGACCAAAAATTATAATTTCTGAAGTTGTTTATACCGCTTATTGTAATTGATGCCTCATCAGTCCATAGTATACTGCGTAGAAAGTTATTGTGACCAAATTTTTGATATGCGCCAAATATGTGAAAAGTTGCAAAACAATTAAAATAACTGGAAAACAAGAAACCGTTTTTTCCTTACAAGCATTATAAATCGATCAAAAATGAAAAAATGCAAAAAAAATCAAAATTTTATCAGCAACGACTTATGAGCCACGCTGTGTTTTAGCGAATTTTCATTAAGAAAAATTCGTTAATAGAGAGGTCACGATGAAAATCTTTCTTCAGATGAGCGCGAATTGGGGTCCCTAGAACTCGAAACCAAGGTCCATTAAAATTTTTATATGTTTTTCTGGTGTAAAATCAGGGAAAACTTTTTGATAACGCTATATTTTTGTAAATATCAGAGGAACTGGAATGAGGCTTCACATGTGGCTAGAAATACTGCAAATAAAAATATGTTGTGAATTTTAAGTAATTTGGTCCACAATATTTAGAGTTTTTTCCAAATTAAAAATAAAATCCCAAAGACATACGTTGAAACGACTTAGTGGTTAAAGTCGAATGCCTGACAGACAGAGTAGTTAACTGCCACGCGTAGATTAATTCATACAACAGGTATAAACCATACAGCAACAGGAGCCAAACCAAATATATACCAGGCAGAAAACATAATACCCGAATCCACAATCGTGAAATCTGGGCCGCAGTTATGGAAAATGACAGACGACATGAAATTAAAAATTTACCGAGTGATTGTTATTTAACTGGGCGATTCAATCAGTTATTAAAATACACTATATTTGTAGCTTTATTGGCGGCCTCAAGCACAGTTTTGGCCCAGCATACATATATTATGCTGTCGCATAGTAGTGTATCAGAAATTTAAGCAAAATCAAGCCAAGTCTTTATAAAAATGATTCTAAAATAGTTTCTTTTATCTTGAAACTTAAACATAAGACGTCATATAAAAAAGGTAAGATGCTTACTGGCAATTAGGCCATTGCTGACCCTTTTTGCTCATCTAAACTAACCTACCCTCCACCTTGAGCTCGATCTCAACGACGACAGTGATTTTGAAAAATCATCCGCCGCCGGTGAGGCTCGAACCGTCGACCCCCGAGTCCGTATTGGAAAGTCTGAATCGACTTTCCCGCACGGCCACGGAGGCGCTTACTAAGACGTCATATAAGACCGAAACTGCCGCGGGATGTGTCTCAATGGTAATTCTACTACCTAATTTTCTATAGTTAATTAATTATGTATACTTTGAATATAATATCCCGGGCATGAAGCCGATCTACGGTATGACGCAAGTAAAACCTTTCTTGACGGCTGTCTAGATAGCGTATCGGTTATGATGCTCGCATCCCACGTTCATACTAAGGAAATTGTAAAATAATATTGTTAGATGTCTAGTTCTCTCTATTTATAGACTAAAACTATCTACCTAACATATTGTAATATTTTTAACCTATGAATTATGAATACATTTTTGAAATTAAATTGCATCCCACGTAGAAAGTGACGCGATCGAATCCAGCTGGATGCATGTATCTTTTTTTAGTGAATTTTCTTAAAAAAAAATCACTAATGAGGAGATCTCGACTTTCGAATTTTGAAAAAATTTCTTCAAATGAGCGCTATTTAGGACCCCCGGAACCCAAATCCGAGGTCAGTTTCAGATTTTATATGTTTATATATATATATATATATATATATATATATATATATATATATATATATATATATATATATATATATATATTTAGGTGTCACACCTATAACCTAAAAAATAATAGACGGATTTTGATAAAATTTGGCGCATACCTTCCTTTCGTAAGTCGCTTGGATAAGTTCGTTAGCCAGGAAAATCCGCCGAGGTTTTCCCGGAAAATTTTGTGTTTCCTTTCGAAAAAAATTGAAAAAAATTTATATCTCCAAAATTATAAAGTAAGGGCAGCCAAATTTCACACGCGGGTTTATATCATTAGAGGCAAGTTACCTACCAAAATTTAGCTCCGTAGGTTAAAGGACAAAAAAGTTACAGACATTCAAAGAAAAATAAATTTGGGTTCTCCTCAAAACGTCAAAATCGCGATTTTAAATGTCAAAATTTGTGAGTACCTTCCTTTTGCAAGTGGCTTGGATAAGTTCGTTAGCCAGGAAAATCCGACGAGGTTTTCCCGGAAAATTTTGTGTTTTCTTTCGAAAAAAATTTATATCTCCAAAATTAACAAAGTAAGGGCAACCAAATTTTATACGCGGGTTTATATCATTATATGCAAGTTACATACCAAAATTTAGCTCTGTAGATCAAAGAACAAGAAAGTTATAGGCATTTAAACAAAAATAAATTGAGGTTTTTCACAAAACGTCAAAGTTGCGATTTAAACGTCAAAATTGGCAACATTTAGGAAAAGAACTTGAATCTAATACGGGCTATGGAAATAAAATGTCTCAAGAACAATGTTTTACAAACCCTGAAGTCTTAGTGTCAACCGTCATTGTCCTTCATTTTAATAAAATGTTTCCAGAAAATTCATTTCAAATAGACCCTTTCTCTGATGCTTGGCAGTAGCCTTAGCTATATAGTTTATCGTTAATAGTATATAATTTTTGTAGAATTTTCGTAAAAAAAATCAATACAGCTCAATATATCTGTTATTATGTTATTGCATTTTTGCATTTTTCATCGAAATATAATGCATGTTTGTAAGAACAAAAATTCTGGACGCAGTAAGTGCCTTATGGTAGCGAATTTTGATCAAATGCTTAATATTTGAATAGCTCAATTTGCTATTAACCTATAAGGTTGACCAAAAAACGAGTTTTTTTAATATAAATAAATGATTAAACATTAATTATGACTAAAATAATTACAACGCCCGCTGGAATACGACATTAAAACAAAGCTCCAACAAAAGACTCGTTGGTCTAGAGGTATGATTTCCGCTTAGAGTGCGGGAGCTCCCAGGTTCAAATCCCGGACAAGCCCAAATACCTTTTATTTGCATTTTTTTAACCGACTTCAAACAAGGACGAGGTTCTCAATTCGCCTGTATGTTTTTTTATGTGTGTTACCTCAGAACTTTTTTCTAGGTGAACCCATTTTGATGATTCTTTTAGTGAATTTTCTTTAAAAAAAAACGCACTAATGAAGAGATTTCGACTTTTGAATTTTGAAAAAATTTCTTCAAATGAGCGCTATTTAGGACCCCTGGAACCCAAACCCGAGGTCGGTTTCAGACATTATATATATATATATATATATATATATATATATATATATATATATATATATATATATATATTTGTTTATATATTTATGTGTCACACCTATAACTAAAAAAATAATGGAACGATTTTGATAAAATTAGGTGGCTACCTTCCTTTCGCGAGTGGCTTGGATAAGTTCGTTGGTCAGGAAAATCCGCCCAGGTTTTCCCGGAAAATTTTGTGTTCTCTTTCAAAAAAAATCGAAAAAAGTTATATATCCGGAATTAACAAAGTAAGGGCAACCAAATTTTATACGCGCGTTAACATCATTATAGGTAAGCTACCTACCAAAATTTAGCTTTGTCAGTTAAAGTACAAAAAAGTTACAAGCATTTCAAGAAACATAAATTTGGATTTTCCTCAAAACGTCAAAGTCGCTATTTTAAACGTCAAAATCCGTAATATTTAGGCAATGAACCTGAAAATAATATAATCTATGGAAGGAAAATGTCTCAAGAACAATGTTTTACAAAGCCTGAAGTCTTAGTTTCAATCGTCATTGTCCTTCATTTTACTAAAATATTCTCAGAAAATTCATTTCAAGTAGACCCTTTCTCTGATACTTTGGCAGTAGTGTTGGCTATAGAGTTTATCGGTTAATGGTATATCATTTTTGTCGAATTTTCGTAATAAATATTCAAAGTCCAATATATCCGTTATTATGCAAGATACGGAAAAAAATTATACATTAATTATAGGGTGTCTTCAGCTACATCTTAAAAAATATTTCCACAATTACAGGTGGCCCATAAGTCGTTGGTGATTCAAATTTTCTTTTTTAGGGAATTTTCTTTAAAAAATTCACTAATAGGGAGATCCGTATATATATATATATATATATATATATATATATATATATATATATATATATATATATATATATATATATATCGTACCGACAACTCAAAAAATAATAGACCGATTTTGATCAAATTTGGTGAGTACCTTCCTTTTGCAAGTGGGTTGGATATGTTTGTTTTCCAGAAAAATCGGACAAGGTTTTCCCGAAAAATTTTGTGTTTTCTTTCTAAAAAAATTTATATCTCCGGAAATAACTAAGTGAGGGCAACCAAATTTGGTACGCGTATTTGTATTATAAAGAGTGAACCATGTACAAAAATTTAAACGTCAAAATTGGCAATGTTTACGCAAAGAACGTGAAACAAATACGGATTGTGAAAAGAAAATGATACAAGAAGAGTGTTCTGCGAACCCTTATGTTTCAGATACAACCGTCATTGCCCTTCATTTTACTAAAATGTTTACAGAAAATTCATTTCAAGTAGACCCTTTCTCCGATGCTTTCTTAAAAAAAATATCCTATTAAAAACATTTTTATGAAAATTCACTACCATAACGCACTTGCTGCGTCCAGAGTTTTTAATGTTTTATTTTCACATTTGGAGAAACAATAGTGAACAGATTTCATACGTTTTGAACAAGATCTCATTTTTGTTTAAAACGTCTAAATAAATTTGTCACCTTTGAGTCTTAAATCATAATTTTGTTATTGTTGTAATTGTTATTTAAAACACAGGTTTGATTAGGTTGATTAAAACGAAATCATACTGGAGATTAATAAGGAAAAATAACTGCTACGTTTATAATTTGGCAGATACTTTACTTTTCTAAATATGGATTAAGTTTCCTTCTGGAAATCTTCTGTATAACTTTTGTAGTACAAGTTTCTTTTAAAGAGACTTACTCTATCTACAGATATAGCAAAATTTAGGTCTTTAGCTTCGTAGAAAATTGAGTTTTGGGCATTTTTCTCAAAAGAAGTTAAAACGCAAGATTTTTTTGATAATAGAGAGATATCGATGGTGACACTTTTAAAAGAATTCTTCAAATGTGCGCGTACCAGGACCTCTAAAATCGATCTTCAAGGTATGTGTAAGTTTAAAGTATTAACTTTACTAATATGGCGTATAATAATAATGTACAATTCTTAATAATGTACAATTCTTATGAAAATTCTCTACTATAACACTTGCTGCGTCCCGAAATTTTAGTAAAATAATTTTGTAAGATGCATCCTAAAACACCCTATAATCAGCGTATATAATTATGAATGTTGTTGATGTTTTTTATCGTAGAGTATACCTCTATAATCTCAGTAAGGCTGTTTGAACACAGGCTTTTATGTGTGTGACATTCAGTATGAACGCTTCTATATACATCTGTTTGACCATAGAGTAATATGTGTTTTACTTTGGAAGATTAGATATTAACGGTCAGCTGAGAAGAAGCACGGACTGTACGAATCCTACTATCTAATTAAAAAAGCATTAGTTTCTGGATGCATGCAGAAAATATAGCTCAGCTACTTCGAAGTTTTTTTTTAACACTCATGAGACTGACTGACCCTCTTTTGAGGTTAACGTCATCATTCATAATATGTAGTTTCCTTTTGTTGCAAACTCATGTTAAAGTAAGATGTATTACAACATATCATAACAGACAGTCAAGAAAAAGCGCCACTTATTTCTTTTTCATAGTAGTGCACGTATTTTTATATCTAGGCTAAGAGCTAACACATTTTCTAACTATTCTACCACGAAATGTTTCTCATATTTAGTTTTAATATCAAGTGACGCAGTTGTTTTCATTATCAGCTACCGCTAACCCTCATGAGTAAAACCAGTTGGTTGGCTATCTTATGATTAAGCGTATTAACATAACTTCCCACTGGTCTAGTAGGAGTGCCTCGTATTATTAAATTTTAAGGTATCAATACATATTTGCTGGTTACTAATTTTTATGTCAAACAAGATATAAGAAAACAAGCAGATCTATTTCACTTGTCAGAGAATACCATTAGATTGCATTTGTTTGAGCTAGGGCAAAATAAATAACATAATTATTTCTGCAAATAGTAAATTTGTTTTCTTTATAATCACAGGCTGGCCCATAAGCTTTGATGATACCATTTTTTTTTAAATCACAGCCGCCTTATATTATTGCATTTGTGCATATTCCATTGGAATATAATGCATGTCTGTAAGAAAAAAAATCGAGATGCTGCAAGTGCGTTATTGTAGCCAACCTTAAATAAATGCTTCAAAGTTTAACCTCAATTTGCTATTAACCTTAGGTTTGTTGGCCAGGAAACCAGTTTTTTCGTGGACCTTTTTAGTTTATTTTCGGGAAATGTAAATTTTTGAAAAATAAAGTTTTTATGATGAAATATGCTTCATTGTTTCTCCTATATAGGTTATACTGGTAATCAAATTTGGTGCCTGATTTCATTAAAAAATACATATTTGATATTAAAAAATGAAGAAAACAAATATTTTTGAAATCTTGTGGAAAAATTGTTTGCAAATTTTGATGAAAATTTTTTTCTGTAAGTTTTGTCGAAAAATTTGTTGTGACTAATATCCTGGTAGTTGGGTAGATAGCGTGAAGAAGTTTGTTCGCCAGGATAATCCGACCAGTTTTTCCGGGAACATTTTAAGTTTATTTTCGCAAAATGTTGGTAATTTTTCTAACAATAAAGTTATTTTGACGAAATATGATTGCTTTTAGTATTTAGGTTATATTGGCAAACAAATTTAATGCCTGTTTCATTAAAAAAATACATATTAGTTATTGAAAACATTTTAAAATAATTCACTACTAAAGCGCACTTGCTGTGTCCATACTTTTATTTTACAAATCCCCAAAAGAAAAAATCTAAAGGCGTGACATCAGGAGAGCTTACGGTCTAGTTTACCAAGCCACTACGACAAATCCATATATATTCAAACATGTTATTTAGAGTGTTTCTAATTTGGCGCGTAAAATGTAGCGGGGGCTCCGTCTTGCTGTAACCACCCTCTCTCTTGTTGATTTTCAACGCTGTTTAGAATTTGAGGTAAATTGTGCCTTAATTTTTTTGTAGATCTCCCTATTTAGGTCGCCGCCAAAAAAAGTGGCAAAATCTGATTTATTGGAAAAAAGTATGCAACGAGAAAAGCAAATCCAACGCATTTCTACATACATTTAGGTTTAGGTTTGAATGTGAGTGGGCCATATCGGTCCCTCCACCGCGACCATATAGTCTATTATGGCTCACGCCTAATGGACTATATTTCGCCCAACAAAGCCAGCCTCCTGCAGAGGTCGATAACCTTTGTGGGCGAAAGTTGATCCAGATTTTCCGGAGCAAGCTTTGTCTTGCCAAAGAGCAGGTATGGTCCTGTCCGCCGCCGGACCGTAACACAGTACGTGCTCTGCTGTCTCGTCACTCTCCATACAGAGCCGGCACTCGGTCTCCTGACCGACTCCAATACGGTGCATGTGGTGACACAAGCGGCAGTGTCCTGTATACAGGCCGACTAAAGTACTCAGTTGTCTGTTTAACTCTCGAAGTTTTTTAGCCCTTGACTCAGACAGGCCATTTATGAACGCCTTAGAGTGAGCTAATCCTGGCAGATTTTGCCATTTCTGGCTGGTCATTCTTTCTGCCCAGGTCTTTAAGGGGCGTTTTGCTGTGCATGATGTTATCGCCAGCACCGGTTCTAGTCTGATAAAGTCCCTCTGGGCACCACTCCTGGCAAGCGCGTCGGCTGCAACATTGCCATCCTGGTCCGAGTGACTCGGTATCCAGACCAGTGACACCTCATTACAGCTGCGCAGTTCGTTGAGGGTAGATTTACAATTCCATAGCGTTTTTAAATTGCAACGATAGGAACCAAGAGCAATTATTGCAGCTTGGCTATCTGTCTATATCTTTATCGTTTTGTGTGTGCACTGGTTTCCTATGCTTTCAGTTGCACACATCTAGATGGCATACACTTCTGCCTGGTGTATGATTGCGTCCTTGCGGAGACTAGTTGATAGTCTAGCATCGGCGTTGCCCCCATATGCGCCGGCTCCTACTGCCATATTGGTTTTGGAGCCGTCCAAAGCATACCAGCAGAGATCAGCTCTCAATAATGTCGTTTGATTTCGTTCCCAGTCCTCCCTTTCCGGGAGGACGGTCTTGAAAGACAGATCTCTACTGATCTTTGTAGGCATCAAGTCTGAGACCATTCCCAGTATCTCATGACCCTCAATGTCATCAAGGAGTTCGGACCCTCCCAAACTGATTTCCTTCGGCATGCTGTGGGCCGTTTATCTTAATCTGTACGTTGTCCATCTCTCCACCCTATCCAGCCATATGTGAAGAGGTGGAATATTAAGGAGGACCTCCAGAGCGGATGATGGTGCGGTGCTTATCGCTCCCGTTATCATCAGACAAGCTTGTCTCTGTAGATGAGCCAGTTTGGCCCTCGCGATACCACGAAGTACCTTGGGCCACCAAACTATGGCTCCATATGTTATCATTGGTCTGATAACCACTACATAGAGCCAGTACATCTGTTAGTGGTTTGTTCCCCAGTTATTTCCACATACATACGCAGTTCTTCACGGAGAACCAAAACATTGAAATAAACACTATTCCATTGATATTTTTAACGTGACACTGCCTCTGCAAAGTAAGAAGGAGTGGTAAATGTCAAAAATATTCTAGAATGTGTACCCCAGCCTACTTATCACTTCACCAATTTTTTTCACAAAATATTTCGGTCGGTTTTCCAGATACCCGATTGTAACGCTTTGAAATCCTCACCCTGTAGAATATATATTTGCTATATTTTAGTATGTCTAAAAAAAATTGCATTGAGGCAAAACGAACGTACAAAATTAAATATAAAAGATATAGCAGACACAATTGAGTGGGTTTGAATATTGTGATCTCGTATCCTAAGATATACGTAATCTTCCATTATCTCTTTTGTTAGCATCCAAGACGTAAAGAGGCCTTGCATTATTACTTTTAATTTGCCTTACAATTCCCATTCTAGAATCCCTAAATGTATTCCGTATCGCAACCGCAATGACCTCTGCGTTTTTTCTTTTTGTATTCTTCAATCCCCGGACAAGAACCCTGGAAGTATTTTATTATGAGCACGTGATGTATACAAAGCAACGGGACTTGAATATTCCCTACAGAATAATTTGTGCTAATTTGCATTGCGGATGTGAAATTCCTGCTTCTCTTGTTGTATTTGGTCCTTCGAAAGGTTTTTGTTTAAATCCACATGAATATTATTTCAATTTATCAAGATAGGATACTTCGTTTTATTAATTCGATCTGAATTTATAGGATGAAATTTTTTTCAAAAATGTTGGCATCAGGTTTTTTGAAATTATAAAACAAGAATAAAGCTTGAGCCAGTGGCATACGGGGTGGCCTATCGATAACAATGCAAAATGTGTTGGAGGATTTAAAATTATATTTTTCTGTTGTTCTCCTGTTCAATCCTATAAATTCAGTCATCGACACTAAAACTGTTAGTGCTATGCCATTTAGAGGAAGGTACAACCACACGTCAAGAGCCAGATATTTTTTGCAAACTAATAATAATAACAGTAATAATATTTATTTATTCTCATAAACAAATTAACATATATTTCAGTACACTGAAAGTACATATAATAAGATAGAGTAAATTAAAAAATATATTGGTTAAAAATTAAGATCTTAAATAGTGTGCACTGTAAGTGAGACTTGTGTGTGCACAAATGAGTTGTAGATAAATTTTTTTCGATATAAAACTCAAAATTTTCGCGGAAAACCTGGTTAGACTTTCCTGGATAACGTACTTTTCGAAGCCACTCACAAAAGGAAAGCCACAATAGACTAATAGGTCGCGGTGGAGGGACCGGTATGGCTCACTCACATTCAAACCTACAAAAGGAAGGTGTATGCCAAATTTGATCAAAATTCGCTTATTATTTTTTGAGTTAACGGTGTGATATATATATATATATATATATATATATATATATATATATATATATATATATATATATATATATATATATATGTTAATATATATATATATATATATATATATATATATGTTAATATATATATATATATATATATATATATATATATATATATATATATATATATATATATATATATATATATAGGGTTTCTCACCGCAGCCGTTCGTTAGAAGTTTTTGTGGTTAAGAAATAACTTAGAATTCTGAATTTTTGTACTCCTGGGTTATTCAAAATTCTCTTTCATTTGAAAATATTTTCAAGATCATACCACTTCCGGTTATTCCGGAAGTCGCCATTAACTTTCTTATTTTAAATAGAACACCCGGTATATTATTCCATTTTTGGATTGCTGAGAAAATTTCATGATGGGTTTCATCAGGTTGCCCTATACTTATTTTCAACTGTTTCTTAGATATCTTGATTATTTTGATAATTTTGAAAGATGTAGCCTTATTTTCAACATTGTGCCTTTCACCCATTTTCGACTATTTGTAAACGCTTCTAGGGTAGACGGAAGCAAAAGAATTATACTTTCGAAATCCATGCTCACAATTGACGTATCGCATACAGGATGTCCCAAATTCTATGACCAATTACATCATTTTCAAAGTTGAAAAAGTTTGTTATTTCAAATGTAACACCCTGTACATTATTAGATGGTCGGATACAGAATTTGATTTTCAATAGATTCGCTATAAGGTTCTCTATACCTATTTCCAGCGGTTATCTTGTTAATCCATATTTTTTATTTAAATGTGATTTTTGGCAGAAACCGAAACATCGTTAGCTTTCCAAAACTAAATGAACATGACGCAAATGGCAGAAATTAACTTTAATTGGAACTTGAAAACAAAAAAAGAAACTTAACAAAATTTTAAACGTTATGACAAATGAAAAACATGAAACAATTGGAACATAATGACAAGAAATTGTAAATGAATGTAAAATTACAATAATTGTGATATATGACCGCCATTTTGGTTCACACTGCATAACTCTGTCATATACTCCTCGCGAAACAGACCTCCGAAGTTCTTGTGGACCTAGATTAGTAAACGCATCGTGAACACGATTTAATAATTCATCTCTAGTTTGTACAGGACTAGAGTACACTAGTTCTTTTATACGACCCCACAGGTAAAAGTCCAAGGGCGTTAAATCGGGTGATCTGGGTGGCCAGTTCCAGGGTCCCTGTGGGCCAATCCACCGATCCTCGAACATCAAGGTCAACTGATGGTGTACATCTGAAGTGGAATGTGCTGGAGCACCATCCAGCTGATACCAACTGTTTGCTCTGTCACGTGGAGGTAGAGCATTTAAGAAATCACTAACAAACCCTCTGAGTATCTCCAGATATCTAACCCCATTCAAATTTTCATCATACACTTGATATGCCACTCTATTGTCCATAAGTAAACAACAAACATTAAAACTAAAGTGGTCCTGGTGATTTTGTTCCCTTATGACATGTGGATTTTTTTGTGCCCAGTAGTGATTATTCCGGCGATTTATAATTCCCTGCCTGCTGAATTTGGATTCATCAGTCCACATAATCTTCTAAAGAAATATCGGATCTTCGGTCATTTTTATGCATATGAACTCGCAAAAGTCGACTCGTCTTGTGTCATCACCAGGACGTAATCCGTGAACAGTTATTTCAGAAAAAGGATGCATTTTATGTTTTCTTAATATTCTGTGGATTGATGCTCTTGAAATACCTAACTCCAGCACTGATCCTGAAGTTAAATTACGTGGATAAGCTTGAAAATAAGCCAATACATTCACCTCGTTATCTTCTTTATCTATTACGGGCTTTAGGTAATGTAGAGTTGCCCTTACACTGCCAGTTTCCACAAATCGAGCTTCGATCCTTGCGAATTTCCCGGGAGTTATTGTTGGTAGGTCCAGATATCGTTCGTTAAATAATCTGCATGTTCTTCTGACAATTCGTCCACATTCACCATGCGTATAAAACAAATGTAACATATCATTATTGGAATATTCTTCAATATTCTCCATTGTACTGTACTTTGTGAGATAATACTGCTTTGACATAAAATCAGCATTGTTTCAAATCCTGTCAAAATCAAGGCTTATTAGAAAAGCAAGCGATGTTTCAGTTTCTGCCAAAAATCACATTTAAATAAAAAATATGGATTCACAAGATAACCGCTGGATAATTGGTGGAAGGCACAGTGTTGAAAATAAGGCTACATCTTTCAAAATTACCAAAGAATCAAGATCTAAGAAACAGTTGAAAATAAGTATAGGAAAACCTGATGAAACCCATCATGAAATTTTCTCAGCAATCCAAAAATGGAATAATATACCGGGTGTTCTATTTAAAATTAGAAAGTTAATGGCGACTTCCGGAATAACCGGAAGTGGTATGATCTTGAAAATATTTTAAAATGAAAGATAATCTTGAATAACCCAGGAGTTCAAAAATTCAGAATTCTAAGTTATTTCTAACCACGAAAACGTCTAACGAACGGCTGCGGTGAGAAACCCTGTATATATATATATATATATATATATATATATATATATATATATATATATATATATATATATATATATATATATATATATATATATATATATATGAAAATATAAACATTGAAACTGACCCCAGATATGGGTTCTAGGGGTCCTAGTTCGCGCTCATTTGCAAAACTTTTTAAAAAATTCAGAGCTCCCGATTTCCCCATTATTGACTAAAGCATAAAAGTGAGTTCCACTGTGATATATTATTTTATTATTATTATTTTACGTATGTGCTATTATTATTCCTATTATTATTATTATTGCCTCAGTCTCAAACTAAAGCTTTCTTTTCTTTACTATTCGCATTGTTGCATATTGTGGTAGATTCATAACCATCTCTGTCACTTTATCTTTATTATCCAAAAAATGAGGCACAATAAACCAATGCATAGAATTTACATCCACAAGCTAGACAATCTACAAATTTATAGCAATCTTACAAGAAAGCTGCATCAAAACAATATAGAAAGAATATTAAAGTGCTTCTCATCGGAAATCTTGCTGCATACATACATAAATGTTGGAAAATAACATCCTGAATATATTGAGAGTTTCGTATATGAAACTAAAATTTAAAATATGTATGTATTCGTGCAGTTTTACGTCCAACTGCTCTGCTTAGCAAACGACTCTTTCAAGAGTCGATGAGTCTTTTATCTGATTTGAAACAAAGAAGTTTCTTCTTTGCCAATTTGTTTTCTTGAAGGGTATAGCATGCAAGTGAAATGGTAGAATTACCGTTTTTTTGTGACGATATAGTAAAAATATACATTTTTGATCGTGATCCTGCAAGCTACCTTCATCTATCGACGTGAAAACAGCTATCAGAAATATGCATAATTCTGATATGCACCCGATTGTTACATCAGTATTAGCGATTGCGGTTTTACGATATAAGAGACCTGGCTGAGGTGCTTTTGGTGAATTTTCTTAAAAGGTTCACTAATGAGGAGATCCCGACTATTGAATTTAAGAAAAAATTCTTCCAATGAGCGCTAACTAGGCCCTCTAGAACCCATATATATATATATATATATATATATATATATATATATATATATATATATATATATATATATATATATATATATACATATATATATATATATATATATATATATATATATATATATATATATATATATATATACCCTGGCGCATTGAAAACGAAACAGACCGATTTGCGTCCAGAGAATTTTATTTTTAAGAAACGCTGAAACACGTCAATTTTAATATTGAGGGGGACATGTTTTAACAGAACACTCAACTTTTTCACATCAATTCCTTAAGGGTGGTGATAACAACCCTTACATTCTAAATAGGAGACATGGGTCGAGTGTTACATCATTTGAAAGCTCTTTCTTTTCTGAATTCATAGAACTAATTTTTTTGGAAGTTTTATTAACTCGTCTAAAATCATTGTGATAAGAAATGCACTAATTAGTCTAATTTTTCGTTAAAAAAAAGCTAAAAACCAAAATCAGAAGTTCAAAAATGTTTATTCAGTTAAGTAAGTGTTCAAATTGTTGACCACCAGCTTCCATACAAAAGTACAAATTTTGTTAAAAACGAGCTCTGACATTCTGGAGCATTTGTGGAGTTATTAGACGGCATTCTTCAACAATGCGTCCTCGTAATTCTTCCAGATTCCGGTTCTGTTGCGTAAACTCTACTCTTTAAATGGCCCCATAGAAGAAGTCTAAAGGAGTTAAATCCGGTGATCTAGGGGGCCACTCAATAGCACCTCTACACCCAATCTATTGTCCTGGAAACTCTCTGTTCAAAAACTCCCTAACACGTTGTGAAAAATGCGAAGGAGCTCCATCTTGTTGAAACACTAATTGATTTTATTGATAGCGATCATCATTTTTAACAATGTCAATTACTAGAGAGTAAACGATATCTTCTAGTAACTTCAAATACGTTTCGCCACTCAAATTATTATCAAAAAAATTTGGTCCGATTAAACAGTCTCCAAAAATGCCAGTCCAGACATTCAATTTCTGTGGAGTTTGAGTGTGGACTCAGTGAAAATTTCCTGGATTATTATCTGCCCAATAACGACAATTATGACGATTGATTGTAGAGTTTAATAAAAACGTACACTCGTCTGAAAAACAGATATTGAACAGAAAGTTTCCGTTATCAGCTATTCGTACAGTAACTTCACAAAACTCCAGCCGCCGATCAAAATCATCTTCATTCAGTCGTTGTACAAGATGAATTTTATACGGGTGAAATTTATGATGCTTCAATATTCTCTGAATAGTTCTCCTTTTGATGCTTGAAACAGTGGCCAATGTTCTCGTGCTCAAAGTTGGGTGTGCAGCAATTTGTCCTAAAACTTCAATCCCAGTAGTCTCATTTCTAACCAGAAATTCACGTTCAGGATACCGTTTTTTGTTGGCTACTGAACCACTTTTTCGAAACTTTGCATCTAACGCCAATTTGTATTTTCTGTTAACATGTCTGTTCGGATGTCGTTCGTTAAACAAATTTGCCTTACGGTTGGCACAGTGATCGTTTTTGAAAAAATGAGTAATTATTTCAACTCTTCTTCTACAGAATACACCATTGTGAAATTAATGTTCGGTAGTACTATCAAGTATCAAACCGACCGATAAACTGAAATAATAACCCGCATTTCTCTCATTCCGATAAGAAATGTTCTAATAGTCTTTTTTTGTTGGTTTACAAACCAACAAAACATTGACTATCAGCACATTTATCATCGGAATGAGTGAAATGCGTTTTTGAATCTTCAACTCTGAATAATTTTAAAACAAGTTAATAAAACTTACAAAAAAATTTAGTGTCCTCAATTCAGAAAAGAAAGAGCTTTCAAATGATGTAACACTCGACCCATGTACCTAATTTAAAATATAAAAGTTGTTATCACCACTCTTAAGGGGTTGCTGTGACAGAATTGAGTTTTATGTCAAAACATGTCCCCCTCAATATTAAAATTGACGTGTTTCAGCGTTTCTTAAAAAAAAAATATTCTTTGGACGAAATCGGTCCTTTTCGTTTTCAATGCGCCACCCTATATATATATATATATATATATATATATATATATATATATATATATATATATATATATATATATATATATATATATATATATATATATATATATCATACCGACAACTCAAAAATAATAGGCCGCTTTTGATTAAACTTGGTAAGTACCTCCCTTTTGCAAGTGGCTTGGATAGGTTTGTCAGCCAGGAAAATAGGTCCAGGTTTTGCCGGAAACTTTTGCGTTTCCTTTTTAAAAAAAATTATATTTTCGGAAATAACAAACTAAGTGCAACCAAATTTGGTACGCGGTTTATATCATTATTGGGAAATTATGTACCAAAACAGAGCTTTGTAAGTTTAAAGACAAAAAAGTTATAGGCACTTAAAGAAAAAATTCCTCAAAACGTCAAAGCCGCGGTCTAAAACGTGAAAATTAGCAACATTTAGACAAAGAACCTAAAACCAATACGGGCTATGGAAAGAAAATGTCTCAAAAAGAATGTTCTACAAACCCTGAAGTCCTCGCTTAAACTGTCACTGTCCTTCATTTTACTAAAATGTTTCCAAAAAATCATTTCAAATAGACCCTTTCTCAGATGCTTTGGGAGTAGTCTTAGATATAGAGGTTATCGTTTAATTGCATATAATTTTCTATTAGATAAGATACGAAAAAAAAATTGTATACATTATCTATAGGGTGTCTTGAGCTACATCTTAAAAAATGTTTCTACAATGACAGGTGACCCATAAGTCGTTGGTGATACAAAGTTTCTTTTATTTTATTCGAAAACACCTTATGTTATTGCATTTTTGCATTTTCCATCCAAACATAATACATGTTTGCAAGAAAAGAAATTCGGGATGCAGCAAGTGCGTCATGGTAGCGAATTTTCATTAAATACTCCAGATTTGAATAGCTCGATTTGCTATTAACCTATAAGGTTGACCAAGAAACCGGTTTTTTCGGGAACAATTTAAGTTTATTTTCAGAAATTTTTGTACATTTTCAAACAATAAAGTTATTTTGATGAAACACGGCACATTGTTTTTACCATATAGGTTATACTGGTAACCAAATTTGATGTCTGCTTTCTTAAAAAAACACACTTATTTGCTAATAAAAACATTTTTATGAAAATTCACTACCATAACACACTTGCTGCGTCCAGACTTTTTGAGTTATGGGTGGGATAGATATATATATATATATATATATATATATATATATATATATATATATATATATATATATATATATATATATATATGTATATATATATATATATATATATATATATATATATATATATATATATATATATATATATATATATATATATATATATATATATATATACATAAACAAACGGATCTCGGATGGGTTCCACCGGTCCTAATTCGCGTTCATTTGATTATATTTTCCTCTCTATTAGTGAATTTTCTTAATGAAAATTCACTAATACACAAAATACACAAGTTAATAAGGATGAAGTGACCTCTTAGGTGCTGCACACTATGAATACTAGAATCTTTCATGTACAAAAAAATATCGTTTTAAACTTTAACAATCTCTTTAGTTATTATAGCTTTTACGTATTTTGACGGCAACCTTTTCCACAAGTCTTATTTTATTTCTGTTTAAATTCTCTCTTAAATCTTTTGGATTCAATGTTATTCTCGATGTGGACATAATTAGCTAGATTGGTGTAAGATTTATGATGCCGGCCGACCAAAGATCTGATATTATCACGTGTCAGAATTAATCATGTTGACACGTACACGTATTTCCTTATACAGCACATACAATATCACTCCATGTGACGTGTATAATAATGGAAACCTGGTCTCACCTAATTGCGTTTCGATTTCAAGAAACAATCAACTCCGTGCCCTGTGCTAACTGGGATACACCAATACATCATGGCCAGTCAGTTGCACAAGGAAAAAATACTGTGTCCGGTAGGAGATTATCGGGGAAGTGGTGTGGAGTGCTTTTATTGATTCTGACCAGGTTGTGAAAAGAAAACCAAATACTAGAGAACCGGGCTTCTAATACTTAAACATAAAACGCGTGGTTTATTTTAGGTACTAAACACGAACCAAAAGGTGGAATGTAGATTATTGCTGAAAAGATCTGTGGAAGTTGAGGAAAAATTCTGGACGCAGCAAGTGCGTTATGGTAGTGAATTTTCATAAAAATGTTTTTAATAACAAATATGTGTGTTTTTTTAAGAAAGCAGGCATCAAATTTGGTTACCAGTATAACCAATATAGTAAAAACAACATGGCATGTTTCATCAAAATAACTTTATTGTGTGAAAATGTACAAAAATTTCCAAAAGTTAACTTAAAGGTTAATAGCAAATTGAGCTGTTCAAATATGAAACATTTGATCAACATTCGCTACCATAACGCACTTGCTGCGTCCAGAATTTCTTTTCCTACAAACATGCATTATATTTCGATGGAAAATGCAAAAATGCAATAACATAAGGCGTGTTTGATTTAAAAAAAAAAGGAAATTTGTATCACCAACGACTTATGGGCCACCTGTGATTGTAGAAATATTATTTTAAGATGTAGGTCAAGACACCCTATAATTAATATATACAATTTCTTTTCATATCTTATATAATAACGGATATATTGAGCTTTATTGATTTTTTACGAAAATTCGACAAAAATTATATACCTTAAACGATAAACTCTATAGCTAAGGCTACTGCCAAGCATCAGAGAAAGGGTCTATTTGAAATGAATTTTCTGCAAATATTTTAGTAAAATGAAGGACAATGACGGTTGAAACTAAGACATTAGGGTTTGTAAAACATCGTTCTTGAGACATTTTATTTCTATAGCCCGTATTAGATTCAAGTTACTTGCCTAAATGTTGCCAATTTTGACATTTTAAATCGTCACTTTGACGTTTTGAGGAAAACCTCAATTTATTTTTCTTTAAATGCCTATAACTTTTTTGTCTTTTGAGCTACATAGCTAAATTTTTGTTTACTTTTAGAGATGTAAACCTGTGTACCAAATTTGGTTGCCCTTACTTTGTTAATTCCGGAGATATGATTTTTTTTCGAAAGAAAACACAAAATTTTCCGGGAAAACCTGGGCAGATTTTCCTGGCTAACGAACTTATCCAAGCCATTTGCAAAAGGAATTTTTTCACCAAATTTAATTAAAATCGGTTCATTATTTTTTGAGTTATCGGTGTGATACATATATATATATAAATATATATATATATATATATATATATATATATATATATATATATATATATATATATATATATATATATATATATATATATATATATATATATATATATATATATATATATATATATATATATATATATATATATATATATATATATATATATATATATATATAAACATATAAAAATTGAAACTGACCCCGGATATGTTTTTTGGGGGGCCTAATTAGCGCTCATTTGAAGAAATTTTTTCAAAATTCAAAAGTCGGGATCTCCTCATTAGTGAATTTTTTTTAAGAAAATTCACTAAAAGAATAAAAGCCTGGACGCAGCAAGTGCGCTTTGGTGGTGAATTTGCATAGAAATGATCTGGCACAAAATATTTTATTATAACTTTTTTGCTTGTAACATAGAAATCTAAATTTTGATGTATATTTTACTGTTTATATCGTAAACCTACCTACCAAATTTGGTTATCATAGATTTTTTATTTTTTAAGAATTTTTTTTTTTTCAAATGAAAACTGAATTTTTTTCCGGAAAACCTCGTCCGATTTTTCTGATTAACGAACTTATCAAAGCCATTTACAAAAGGAAGGTACATGCCAAATCTTATCAAAATCGGCCTATTATTCTCTGAGATAATTAGAATGAAAACTCAAAATTTTCCCGGCAAACCTCGTCCGATTTTCCTGACTAACAAACTTGTCAAAGCCATTTACAAAAGGAAGGTACATGTTAAATTTTATTACAATCGGCCTATTATTCTCTGAGATAAAATTTTTTTAGAATGAAAACTCAAAATTTTCCCAGAAAACCTCGTCCGGTTTTCCTGACTAACAAACTTGTCAAAGCCATTTACAAAAGGAAGGCACATGCCAAATTTTATTAAAATCGGCCTATTATTTTTTGAGATAAGAATTTTTTTCGAATGAAAACTCAAAATTTTCCAGGAAAACCTTGTCCGATTTCCCTGACTAACGAACTTATCCAAGCCATTTACAAAAGAAAGGTACATGCCAAATTTTATCAAAATCGACCTATTATTTTTTGAGTTATCGGTGTGATACCCACACACACACACACACATATATATATATATATATATATATATATATATATATATATATATATATATATATATATATATATATATATATATATATATATATAAATTGAAACTGACCCCGGATATGGGTTCTAGGGGTCCTAGTTCGCGCTCATTTGCAAAAATTTTTCAAAATTCAAAAGTCGGGATCTCTCCATTAGTGATTTTTTTCTACGAAAATTCACTAAAAGATGCCGGTTGCATACGACGTTGCCAATTGCTGAATTTTTATTTCACCTCTTTGTACTGATGCGAGGTTATTGTTGCTTAATAACATAATTTTCTGGTTCTTGTTAGTAAATGGATCGTTTAGAATTAAGTACGTTAAGGAAGCAGCTGAAAGGATATGTGGAAGTTGAGAAAAGAATAAAAGATGCCGGTTGCATACGACGTTGCCAATTGCTGAATTTTTATTTCACCTCTTTGTTCTGATGTGAGGTTATTGTTGTTTAATAACATCATTTTCTGGTTCTTATTAGTATATGAATCGTTTAGAATTAAGCACAATAAGGAAGCAGCCACCATCTGATACGAGATTCTAGATTTTATCGAATTTTCGTAGAAAATATTTGCTTATATGAAGATTGCAACTTTTGAATTTTGAAAAAAAAGTCTTCAAACGCGAACTTGGCCGACTAGAACCCATATCAATTGTCACTTTTATTATATACAGTATGCGCAAATAAAATTGGAGCAGATGAAATTGTGCAAAAATCGTTTGAGATTTAGATTTGACATTTGGTGTGGTTAACTACACATAAATGCCCATATTAGCAAATTTAAAAAAAAAATTGGTGAGTACCTTCCTTTTGAAAGTGGCTTGGATAAGTTCGTTAGCCAGGAAAATCGGACCAGGTTTTCCTGGAAAATTTTGTGTTTTCTTTATAAAAAATTCATATATCCGGAAATAACAAAGTAAGGGCAACCAAATTTGGTGCGCGTGTTTGTATTATAAAGGGCAAACTCTGTACAAAAATTAAGGTCCCTAGCTTTTTAAAGACAAAGAAGTTGTGGGCAGTTAAAAAACAAATTTTGGAGTTTTCCTCAAAACGTCAAAGTGGCAATTTTAAACGTCAAAATTGGCAATATTTAGGCAAAGAACGTGATACAAATACGGATTGTGAAAAGAAAACGTTGCAAGAATAGTGTTCTGCAAACCCTTAAGTTTCAGATTCAACCGTCATTGCCCTTCATTTTACTAAAATATTTACAGAAAATTCATTTCAAATAGATCCGTTCTCTGATGCTTTGACTGTCGGT
This sequence comes from Tillus elongatus, assembly GCA_964006375.1. Lineage (NCBI taxonomy): Eukaryota > Metazoa > Arthropoda > Insecta > Coleoptera > Cleridae > Tillus > Tillus elongatus. The sequence goes on from OZ023265.1 coordinate 31,461,036, forward strand.
TTAGTTCAGTTAATCCTTTCGCTGTAGGTTTAGTGAAGTTTATGGTTTAATGGTCTATAATTTTTTTAGCTAATTTTCGTACAAATTCGTTAATGCATTTTTGCATTTTTATCAAAATATGATGCGTTTGTAAGAAAAAAAGCTGGACGCAGTAAGTGCATTTTGGTAGCGAATTTTCGGTAAATTTGCAGTTTAGCTCCCGAACGCTTCTCAAAAAACTGTTTTTATAAACCTGCCTAGGGCTCACCCTGGATCCACAAACCCCAAGAAAAATTTATTGTTAATACCCCTCAAGGAAGTTACGGGACCAGGAGTGAGTAGGGGTGTATAAATTTTTTTAGCTAATTTTCGTAGAACAAATTTGTTAATGCGTTTTTGCATTTTTTATCGAAATATGATGCGTTTGTAAGAAAAAAATCTGGACGCAGTAAGTGCGTTTTGGCAGCGAATTTTCGGTAAATTTGCAGTCTAGCTCCCGAACGCTTTTCAAAAAACTGTTTCCAGAAACCTGCCAAGCCCCCCCCCCCCTATATCCATAAACGACAAGAAATTTCTTGTTCAGACCCCCTAAGGATACGGGACCAGGAGTGAGTAGGTGTGTATAATTTTTTTTAGCTAATTTTCGTAGAACAAATTCGTTAATGCGTTTTTCCATTTTTTATCGAAATATGATGCGTTTGTAAGAAAAAAAGCTGGACGCAGTAAGTGCGTTTTGGCAGCGAATTTTCGGTAAATTTGCAGTCTAGCTCCCGAACGCTTTTCAAAAAACTGTTTCCAGAAACCTGCCAAGGCCCCCCCCCCCCTATATCCATAAACGGCAAGAAAAATTTCTTGTTCACACCCCCTAAGGAAGTTACGGGACCAGGAGTGAGTAGGGGTGCTGGGCGAGGTAGGTAGTAAAAAGAAAATATGAGCACAAAATTCGAATAAAACGGGCTTGAAAGCTGTCTTTTTTACATCTTGAAGCCATATCCCCCTTAAACCCTGCCTAGCCCGCACAGCACCTCTATCCCCCCAGGTGCCCTAACTTCCTTGGCGGGTAGGAACAAGACATTTTTCTTGTGGTTTATTCAGCGAGGGTGGTTGCGTGCACGCTACGGGGGAGGAAAATCCCCACGACGATAAAATATAGTACATTTGTTTTTAATACATAGGCTATACCGGTAATCAGTTTGATGTCTGCTCGCATTTGCTATTAAAAACATTTTTATGAAAATTCACTTCCATAACACACTTGGTGTATCCAGACTTTTAAGAAATGTCTATATATTTTCAAACAAAAAGTTATTTCGATGAAATATGATACATTGTTTCTACTACAACCAAGTTTGATGCCTGCATTCATCAAAGAAAGACATTTGCTATTAAAATATTTAAAAAAAAATTTGCTACCATAACGCACTTGCTGCGTCCAGACTTTTTTGATATCGGTTTTATTTGTTTTATGCAACTGGTGTCAGTCAGAGAAACTAATTTTACACTCGCTAAGTCAAAAGAAAAAAGTCCACCATCTTCCAAGCAGATGTGCTTGCTGTAAATCTTTGTGCACAGAAGTGCATAAAAAAAGAGTCATAAATCTAATGCTTTTGACAGTCAGGTAGTATTGAAGACTCTGAGAGCTTTCCAAACTAAGCCTAAACTGACCTGGGTCTCCAAAAAACCTTTGAGGCAACTGGATACGAACAACAAAGTAACTTTTATATGGATACCAGATCATCAAGTTAAATAGCACATAGCCTTGTATAAAGAGCAGCAAAAACTCCTTTCTATGGTCCAGAGCACCCGTGTGGTCAATGCCATCTTAGACAAGAACTTCCTATTTAAGATATAAACCAAATGCTGTCATACTGAAGGAAAACGTCAGACTTAAGGCAGGCAAAACGGTTCATCACCATATCAACAGAGAGTCCCCGGTGGGTCCGGGGACTAACTAAAACAAAAAGTCCAGCGTAACTCCTGCCTGTCGTAAGAGGCGGCTAATCGGAGTTAAACACTGGCGGGAGTCTGGTACAGGTGAGTCTGTAGGGGGGCGGATATTTCTGGGAAGTGATGTGCACTCAGATTTAGAGACCTCCACTGTGTGCTTAGAAATTCACAATTTAGGTCTTTTGGTTGTTACCCTGGAGCGGGGTTTAAGATGATACTGTTTTGGGTTGAGAGCTGGCGGGTGTCGTGTATCCAGACGACCCGGAAGGGGTTTAGATCTCTGATGAGTGGTATATACCCGGAGTTTGAGGCCCCCACTGTGTGCTTCGAAACGGACGGACTAACCCGCTTGGGTGATGTTCGTGAACGGGACTCGAAGGGATGTCGCCTTAAGTCTAGCACTGCTGGGTATCGGGTCTAGATGAACCCGGAGGAGAGCTGATATCTCTAGCGGTGGATTATAGCTAGAGATCGGAGTCTCTTCTGTGGGCTTCGGAACGGACGAAAGGCCTCACGTGGATGCAGCTCGGATGCGGAACTTCATGATACCGCCTCGAGTCAAACACTGACGGATATCTGGCCCAGATGAACTCGGAGAAAGTTTATCCCTTTTTGAGCTTCAAAACGGGCAACCGACTTTACTCGGATGACAGTACACCTGTCAAACCAAGCTTGACCCTCAAAAATATCGTCTCCTTCGGGAGCTCGATTTGTTGGGTGAAACTTAAGCAAACACTGGCGGGTAACGGGTCTAGACGAACCTGCAGGTAAACTGCGATCTCTGGAGACGGATTACACCTGGAGATTTAGGCATACTCTGTGAGCTTCTAAACGGGCTAACGACCCCGTTGGATACTACTTGAGCGCGGGACTTCAAGATACCGCCTCGAATCAATGAAACACTGGTAAGGGTTTGATCCAGGTGATACTGGAGGGAGACGAATATCTCTGGGGCGTGATATGCATCTGAATTTTGACGCCCTGACTCTGGGTTTAAAAATAGACAATTGGCCTCGCTTGGTTGTTACTGGGGAGCGGGGTTCCAGATGATACCGTCCTGAATTGAGCGCTAGGGGGTGTCGTGTGTACAGGCGATCCAAAGGGTGTTGAGATCTCTGATCAGTGGTATACACCCGGAGTTTAAGGCCGCCACTGTGTGCTTCGAAACGGACGGACGACCTCGTTTGTATGATGTTCGGGAGCGAGACTCAGTGGGATGTCGCCTTGAGTCTAGCACTGATGCATGCCGGGTTTAGACGAACCCGGAGAAGAACAGAAATCTCTCGGGGTGGACTACAACAGGAGATTGGATGCTACTCGAGAACGAGACTTCGTGATACCGCCTCGACTCAAACACTGACGGATGTCAGGTCCAGACTAACTCGGAGAGGGTTATCTGTCTTTGAGTTTCGAAAGGGACTGTCCGACTATCTGAAAAGATATAAATCTTTGTATTTTTGGGTCTTCTTTATATGTACTCTTGTACGCCAAGATTTATGGTAATCATTTCGGCTTGAAAGATGGTGAAAGTTGTTCCTAGGGACTTGGCGAGTCTGAAGTAAGATCCTTTTATTCCCAATCCGACATTATCCATTTTTGTATACTCGTCTGCCACACGGTTGAGTTGTTTGTCAGCCTTTTATTGTCTCAGTCCGATGCTTGGCGATGCTTTATTACAACGTCAAATGAAATTGTGAAGCTAAGTCTAGCTGGAATTTGTTCTGTTGGTTTGGCGAGTGACTCCAATGAAATAGTTCTCAGGATCTTCAAGTGGCTAGTCAAGTCTCCTGGTTTAAATCTGTCTGCTAAAAATAGTCCCAGGGCACTTAGTACTCCTTTATTTTTCACGCATAACTGCAGTCAAGTCAGATTTAGCATTGCCTCTATGACTGTAGGGTAAGGTGGCGTAGCGCCCATTATTCCAAGACGGGTGCGCCTTTGAATTTTTTGGAAATAGCTTTGTGCGAGAGCTTGTCTCGTCTTAGTTTGCCATATTATACATGCATAAGTGACCATGACTTTGACCACAGTGTGATATACTCAATACGTCATTCTAGGATTCAACCATCGTGTCTTTTATACTAGTTTACGGCCGGACCAAATTGCCAGTGTGGCTCCCAAAACAGTTTTCTTCAAATGCGTATTTCGATCTAAGAAGGTCTCTATATATTTACCTTAATTAGAAAATTGTATCTGTCTTCCACTTAGAGTTGGAGCTATGTGTATGTAGTTATCCGAGTGATAACTCAAAAAATACTCAACTGAGTTGAACGAAACTTGGCACATATCTTTATTGTCTTAAGACCGCGGACGAGTTCGTATATCAGCTATAACAGACTTTTTTTTTCCAAAAATAAACAGAATTATTTTTGTAACCGCTATTATTTTGTAAGTGTCAAAGTAACTGGAATGAGAATTTCCATGTGCCTAGAAGTGATATAAATAAACCTATCTTGTAAATTTTATGTAATTTGGTAAACAATGTTTAGAGTTTTTTCAAATTAAAAATAAAATCTAAAAGACACGTATTGATACCATAAATCAACAGTAACCAAACTAAATCAATATCATGCATAAAACATACTATAAATTGTCTAATAGTGAATTTATATTAAGAAAAGAAAGAAGGGTAACGATGGTGAGACTTTCGGAAAAAAATTTCACACGAGCGCGAATTAGGAACCCTAGAATCCATATTCAAGGTCTGTTGGAATTTTGATATATATATATATATATATATATATATATATATATATATATATATATATATATATATATATATATATAATATTTTTGAAAACCCTATATTTTCTAAAGTATTAAAGTAACTGGAATAATATTTTACATGTAACTATAAATGGTATAGATCAACCTATGTTGTGAATTTTAAGTAATTTGGTTGACAAATGTTTTTTCCAAATTGAAAATAAAGTCTGAAAGATATGCGTTGAAAGGACTAAGTGGTTAAAGTCCAATGCCTGGTAGAGAGTGTAGTTAACTGCCACGCGTAGATTGAATCATACGACAGGTATAACCCACACATCAAATATATAAATAACAAGCATAACATACTACCCGAAACAACAATCGTGAAATCTCGGCCACAAATATCGCAAATGACATACGACACGAAATTAAAAATTTGCCAAGTGATTGTTATTTAACTGGGGGATTCAAGCAATTTTTACAATACACCATATTTCTACCTTGATGAACGGCTTCAAATACAGTTTTAGCACACTGTAGATATATTGTGCTGTGGTTTTGGACCGAATGTGTAGCATAATATAGCAGAAATGTAAATAAAATGAAGCCAAGTCTCTATAAAAATAATTCTAAAATAGTTTCTTTTATCTTTACACTTACACATAAGAGGTCGTATTGAATGTGTTTCAATGGCAAATCTACTAATTCTGTGATTAATTGTTACATATAATTTTAATATATATTTCCGGACATGAAGCCGGTGTCAAGTATCATGTAAACAAAACGTTAGTCAAAGTATCCTTAAATAGCTCAGTGGGAGCGTCATCAATTCCAGCTCGATAAATGTATAGTTTTTTTTGTTTTATTTTAAAATTTCGAGAAACAATAGTGCACACATTTCATAGGTTTTGAACCATATCTCTTTTTTTAAACGCCTGTATAACTTTCTCACGTTTGAATCTGAAGTGAATGAATTTCAGCGGACATTTTGTTATTGTTGTTATTAAAGAAAAACGGTCTGATTAAGTTGACTAAAACGAAATCATCCTGGCGACTAATAAGGAAAAATAACTGCTACGTTTATAACTTGGCAAATACTTTGCTTGTCTAAATATGAATTAAGTTTCCTTCTGGAAATATTTTGTAACTTTAATGAAATGTTTAATACAAGTTTCTTTTAAAGATACTTACACTATCTACAGATATAGCAAAATTAAAATTTTAGCTTCATAGAGAATGGAGTTTTGGGCATTTTTCTCAAAAGGAGTGGGAACACAAGATTTTTTGATAATAGAGAGATAGTGATAGTAACACTTTCGAAAGATTTCTTTAAATGTGCGCGTACTAGGACCTCTAAAATAGATCTTCAAGGTTTGTGTAAGTTTAAAGTATTAATTTTAGTAATATGCTGTATAATATGTATATAAGTCTGTTGATACGTCTGAACCAGCACTGGTAGTCTTTGTGAATATATCGAAAGCATTTGATTCTTATGATCATGAGGTTCTTTGTCAAATGCTGGAATTTGTGGGTTTTGGGGGACTTCCTTTGACCTTAATGAAAAGCTCTTTGCATAATAGAAAACAGTGCACAAATGTTGGAGGCGTCTTAAGTGAAGGCGCGGTTATTAGGTGTGGTGTCCAACAGGGCTCGGTTTTAGGACCAATTTTATTCAACATATATATAAGTGATTTATACGAGGTTGAAAACTCTGGAGAGATCATTAGCTTTGCTGATGATACAGCCATATTCTTTTCTGCAAAAAACTGGGATGATCTGAAAATTGAGGCTGGGGTTGGGATGAGGAGAGTGGAAATATTTCGACGGTAAAAGATGGCTGTCAACTGTCAAAAAAATAAATATATACAGTTCTCGAGTTATAGAACTGGAAAGATGGGTCCTCTTGTTGTTGACCAGAGTTTTATCGTTTGTAGTGCCGACGCCATTAAATATCTTGACATTACTGTAGACATACACCTACGCTGGGATTCTCATGCTGCAGATTAGGTAAAAAAATTAAAGGGGCTCATTGGTAAAGTAAAGCAACTTAAAAAAATACTCAACACGCAGTACCGAAAAATAATATTTTCTGCTCTGGTGGAAAGTTTGCTTCGATATGGAATCGTGGCGTGGGGAGAAATGCTGACAAACCATATTAAACATTTGGAAGTTACCCACAAACTTTTCTTGAAAATTATAAATGGTAAACCTTCGGTGTATCCCAGTGATCTGTTATTCGCAGATGCCAATGTGTTAGACATGAGACAGTTGTAGTCATATTCTTCCTTGGCATATTATTATAAGCACAAGGGTGAGTTTGATATTGCGGATAATACGTATGGAGGGCAAATATAACAGTACATGAAGGTTCCTAGAGTGCATAAAACGGTGGGACAGAGGTATTATACCTTTATTATGCCAAGGCTGTATAACATACTACCACTAGACATAAAAAAATTAAGATAGAAGTTCGCTTTCAGAAGCAGGGTACCACAGTACCACGAAAATTAGTGCAAAGTATTGTCGATTTGAAAAACAGCTGATTTGGTTTAGTAGTTGTAATGGGAGGATTTGTAGGACATGTGTGCGTGTGTGCGCATTTAAGAGAAAGAGAGAGAGAGAGAGTATGCAGGTGTATAGGGTTGCGAATGTGTGTAGGTAGCTCTCTCTGTGTGGGTGGATGTGGTGGTAATTTCCTTTTGTTTGCTATGAGGGTTTGGTTTTCGGGACGCATTTCTGTTCAGTCACCTACAGGGTAGGCAAATCTATACTGGATTTTGCCGACGCACAGTCTCTGACTTTGTCGGTTTGTTATTATTTGCTGGTGGTGGAACGGGTAACCGGGGAAAAAAAAATTCCAATGTTGATATTGTTATTTGTTGTTAAAATCTCAGACTGGGTATTGTCAGGGGTCGATTTGAGAAGCCTCGGATTTGGTTTGAAAATTGTTTTAGAAGGATTTGCAAAATTTGTGTGCAAGTGTGTGTGTGTGTTTAAGAGAAAAAGAGAGAGAGAGAGAGAGAGAGAGAGAGAGAGAGAGAGAGAAGGAGTATGCGAGTGTATGGGATTGCGAATGTGTGCAGGTAGCTCTCTGTGTGTGGGTGTATGTGGTGGTAATATCCTTTTCTTCACTATGTGAGTTTAGTTCAAGACGAATTTCTATTCAATCACCTACAAAGTAGGCAAATTTATGTTGAAGTTTACCGACACACAGTCTCTGACTTTGTCGGTTTATTATTATTTGCTGATTGTGGAAAAAATATGTTCATAATAATTATGTTATATTGTTGTTGTATTGTTTGTTAAAAGCCAGACTGTATGTTATCAGTATATAAATTATTATTATTATTATTATTATTATTATCATAATGTACAATTCTTATGAAATTTCACTAATATAACGCATTTGCTGCGTCGCGAAAATATTTTTTTTTTGCCTCAAAAGTGTTGGTTTTACTCCCTCTAACTTACGCTGCTTTGCTAAACAGGCTACAGAGAATAAAGCCAACATTTATGTAACCACAGAAGGAGTATTTCCATTGGTATTTAGTATGGAGTGGTTTAACCAAGTAAGGGTAACCAATGGGGCGGTTCGAAGGGGACCTCGCATGCAGACTCTGCGGCGAGGGGGAGGAATCAGCCCAGCACATCTTGTGCGAGTGTATAGCTCTGGACCGGAAAAGACAACTGATCTACGGTCACTCTAGACCGGAGACAGAGCAATATAAAACTTCACCCTACCAATCGCTGTGCAGACTAGTTCAAGGCACAGTGATTTTGGAATGGGTGGAGTAAGACTAGGGGTATGCACAATCAACCAAGGGTTGCGGTGCTATCGGGGCGGCAAGGCCGCGGACGAGCCCTGAGGGAACAAAAAAAAAAAAAGGGTAACCAAAATTAATGAATTTTTAAAGTTAAGCAGTATCATCAAAATATCCGCTCCATATTTCAATTTGCATGGTAGCTACCTGTGGCATAACGCTTTATTAGGACAGCAAAGTGTGTAAACAATCAATTTGATTAATCACAACGTCTGGAGCTTGGTTTACAGAGAAAAACAGATATTTATTATTGAACAGAATTTTAATGCATGTAGTTTTCTGCCAAAGTGATTTAAATTTTCTGGGTCAATTCTTATTCACTAAGCAACCAGAGAACTTGAAAGCACAAAAAATATCACAGAATAACTGTGTCGTTGTTGTGTTGTTGTATAAAAACTGTGCTACTGAAACTTTGTCGTTTACATATTTACAAAACAGAGCACGTCAAGTATGTCCTCTATTCCTTGAAGTGACCTTGTCTACCAGGCCTATTATACAGTCCTTTTTTGTTCGCAACACGAACATAAGTATGTATTGGAAGACGTCTGAAACAACTTTCCCGGAAATGTCATTAGCATACATATCAAAACAAAGTTATCAGAATTAGATCCCGCATGCTGTCGCCCAACTGACTCAGGTGAGGCAACATTTTCTATATCGCCGCCCTCAACTCGAAACTTTCTACCTTCCAGCAAAAACAAATTTCAAAACTTAGCGGCGGTAAATTCAATGATTTCTTGAGATTCGCGCGATCGACTATTCCCATGTTCCACTTAGCTACGACCAGAAGAATCGATATAGCATTAACGAGGTAAATCTTCGACGTCTACCATCTCCTGATAATAAAGTTGGCAACAATAATGTCACACTAAGACGGGCTGATCTCAAAAAGGAGAGAGGTAGAGAGAGAGACAAGAAGCATGCAGTGCTAATCTCATAAGTAATTATAACTTTAACGTTACCGTCGTTAGGGATCAGAAGTAGAAAGTAACGAGTTGCAATGGAGTTGTGCGTATCGAACTGAGTTGTTCGATTCCCTGGGGTAAAAGTCAAGTGTGTTACCCCTGGGGGGCGGTTGTAATTAAGAAAGTCAGACGAGCAGCAAGCCGCTCAACGAGAGGGTGATTAGTTTCATTTCTTTGGGTCGATCATGTTGACGCAAGATAAATTTCATTTGCTATCTTGATCTTGGAGCAACTCTTGCGTGATTCAAAACACTATCTAGGTATGTTAGTAGTTGTATTGTATTCAATTACTATTTTTTATTCCCACCGGTTTTCTAACTACATCGCAGTCTAAAGGCGATGTCGCGTTGCCGTCTCAATGATAACCCAGCAGCTATTTTCATTTCACTGCAGTCACGTGAAGAAGAAGAAAGACAAATGAAGATGATTTTTCACTCTTCGAGAGTTTGGTCCAATGTTGCTAAAAATTATTTCTCAACATGTTATACATTGTTGAATTCGGAAAAAAATCAGAAATTCTATGATGTCAAATTCCAATATGACGCTCATAAGAAATAAGAAAGTTGATAAGGTCCCAAAGAAGGCAAAAAAATATTAATTTTGGGTGCGCTATCAGATATAAAGCTTTTCGTTTCTTTATGCGAGTTCAAATAAATAAGATAGAAGGGATAATCAAAAGTCGATTTTTTTAAGTTTTCTGACAATTTCTTGAACGACAGTTTCAAGGAATTGGTTTTCTCTGCGGCATGTTAAAGAGTGCAAAATTTATCAAATTGCCGAATTTAAATCTACCCTTTATCTTCGATAATAAGCAAAATCCTGATGTTGAGGTTAGAATTGAAATCACCCTGTATATAATTTTAGCAGAATGTTGTAGATTATTTCTATGAAAATTCGCTGCCATAACGCATTAGCTGCGTCCAGACTTTTATGAACATGTGTCGATCAAATAATGTTACCAGGAAGTTATAATGTGCCCAAAAATCTCCTCTTCCCTTTACGTTTCTTTTACCACCCATCTTCTTCCGATTCTTCTAGCAATCTACTGTTTGCCTTTCTATTGCCGTAATCGTCTATTAGGGAATTTATATTAAAAAAAGAAAGAGGGTTACGATGGTGAGACTTTCGGAAAAATGTTTTAAATGAGCGCGAATTAGGGACCCTATAATCCAAATTCGAGGTCTGTTGGAATTTATATATATATATATATATATATATATATATATATATATATATAAAATATTTTTGAAAACCCTATATTTTGTTAAGTATTAAAGGCACTGGAATGAGACTTTACATGTGGCTAGAAATAGTTTAGGTCAACTTGTGTTGTTAATTTCAAGTAATTTGGTTAAAAAAAATTTTTTCCAATTAAAAAATAAAATCTGAAAGGACTTAGTGGTTAAAGTCCAATGCCTGGCAGACAGTGTAGTTAACTGCCACGCGTAGATTGATTCATACGACAGGCATAAGCCATACATCAAAGATATAAATAACAGGCATAAAACATACTACCCGAACCAACAACCGTGAAATCTCGCCCACAAATATCCAAAATGACAGATGACACGAAATTAAAAATTTGTTGAGAGATTGCTTTTTAGCTGGGGATTCAATCAATTTCTAAAATACCGTATATTTGTAGCTTGATGAACGGTCTACATTACAGTTTTAGACTAAAAGTGTAACATAATATGGTGGAAATGTCAACAAAATCAAGTTACGTCTCTATAAAAAGGATTTTAAAACAGTTTGTTTTTATCTTTAAGCTTAAACATAGTACGTCATCTAAGATCTGAATAGACGATGACTGTGGTTTAAGTGATATTTCAATTAATTATGTAATTAGTGTTACGTTTACTTTTAATATAATATAAAATATCCCGGGGCATGGAGTGGGCGTCAAGTTTCAGGTAGAATAAGCTTTAGTTAACGTATCTCTGTTGGTTCAGCGCTAGGGTGTTTGTCTCCTACGCAGAAGTTTCCGAGATCAGTTTCCGGTCGATGAATGTATCTTTTTGTTTTGTTTCACTTTGACATTTGGAGAAACAATAGTGTACAGATTTCATACGTTTTGAACAATTTTTCATTTTTGTTTAAAACATCTAAATAATTTTGTCACCTTTGAGTCTAAAATTATAAATTTCTGTAGACCTTATGTTATTGTTAAGATTTAATTTTTATTAAGAAAATTCACTAAAAGAGAATTGGTTTTTCAAAAGCTTTTTCGGCTGTTGGAAAAACCGGTTTGCTTAGGTTGACTGAAACGAAATCATTCAGGCTATTAATAAGGAAAAATAACTGCTACGTTTTAATTTCGCAGATAGTTTACTTGTCTAAATATGAATTAAGTTTCCTTCTGGAAAGCTTTTGTAACTTTAATGAAATTTGTGATGCAAGTTCCTTTCAAAGAGACTTACCAGTAGTAAGAACGTGTGCATCTGCACCGAATGGTGCTGGGTTCGATCCCAGGGTTCTCTTTCCACTTTTTGAGTACTCAACAGGCTGACTGTCTGCAAACATTTCGCTTTTCTAAGGGGGCTTAAGCCGTCGCTCCCGGGTCCATGCGATGTTTGGCACGTTAAAAATTCCTAACCTTTTTACAGAAAGGCTGGTGTCGGCAAAATTTCCAGGATAGTGAGGTTAAACTTGCACTGGTCATAGTTTATTCACTACCGTAACTCCCTTTGTGACATAACGAAAACCTTAAAAAAAGCTTAGATAAAAAAAGGTGACTTCATTCCTGAACAACAATTCAAGTTTTCTTTGGAAAAGATTTGTTGAAAACTTGCTGTTGAAAATTATCATCGTAGCGCTCCTACTGCCTTCCTTCATTTAAATCAAATATTAAACTATCAACAGATGGAATGTTTGCCTTAAGGAAAAGTATCGTTATTTATTACAATTTCCTACTAAGATGTTTGTAAATTGGAAATCTAGAAGCAGGAAAATATCGTTGCAGAGATGAATATTTACTGACATGAAAGACTCCGCCATGATGCAATAACATGATCTAAAGTATTAGAAACTAACGTGGACATATTAGCAAAGATACCGCGAGTCATAAAGTCGGAAATTTATGAGACAAGTTGACAACTGAAAGAAATGCCAACAAAGCTAGCGCTACCGTTAAGCCAATAAAGTATACAACGTCTTAAGGACAGTTCCACACGTCCTAACAGTTTCAAGTTCAGTGATCATGTCTTCCAGGAGAGACTGAAAAGACGTCTTTCAATGGTTTCGATGGCCCCCAACTAGCTCTGCTTTGTCAGGGTATAGAGTTTGCCGTTTCTCCAAAGCTTAAGTCTTGGATGTTTGAGACAGTCAAGGATACAGAGATTTTCTTAAGAAGGTTCAGAGTTAAAAATGCGGAATTTCTGCGTGAAAAAGTTTCAGAGATTATATCTAGGTTTAAGGTTTCAACCCCGGACTTCTGCCTATTCAGTAAGATTGTCTCTTTTTTGAGAGAAACTATTGTTGGTAATGATTTTTTCTTTCGAAAGCTGATAAAGCACATTGCGTTGTTGTCTTGGATAAGACAGATTACATTTCTAAAGTTCTCACCTTCCTGAGAGATAATGGGATTTCAAACATTAGCTACAACTCATTCCTTCCCACGCTTCTAAGTTCAAGAAGGTTTTCGATAAGTATTCTCCATCGATTTCAGAAACCTATAAACAGTTGTTCCCTATTAATCACATAATTCCACGCCTATACGCCCCCCCCCCCCTAAAACATAAAGAGGGCTGTCCCATCCGCCCTGTGGTATATTTCGTTGGTTGCATCTCTTATAAGTTGTAGAGATTTCTGTCCTTCCTCTTGATGTCTGGGTTGGCTTTCCAGTCACCTTACTCCGCCAAGAATTGTTCAGAACTGATGGATAGACTCAGCAACGTAGAACTGTGAGATAATTCTTTGTTGGTATCTTTCGATGTCTCTAACCTTTTTACCCGTGTCCCGGTGAATCAGACTCTCCTACTCTTGAAGAGTTTGCTTGCCTCATATTTATTCACTATTGTATCCCAGAGGGCTCTCAAGGTTTGCTTGGCTCAGAATTTCTTCTCGTTTGATGATAAAATTTTCGTCCAAAAATATGGTCTCCCCATAGGTAACCCCTTGTCACCTTTTTGCGCAGAGGTATTTATGAGTTGCTTTGAGAGGAAACTGGTTTTCAGAGATTATAATCCCTATTTGAGGTACGTTTCTTTTTGGTCGGTTACCATAGAGCAGTTCCAGGGTTAGCTGAATGCCATACACATCAACATCGATTTCACAATGGAGTTAGAAGTTGAGTCGTCCATAAGCTTCCGCGACCTGAAGTTGAAGAGAAGTAACCACAGCATATCATTTGACATTTACAGAAAACCCACTCAGACCAACCGCATCATTCCATTCAAGTCTTGCCATCATGTCTCATTCAGATTTTTGGTTGACAGATTGTTCAGAGTCTCACTGACGGGGACCAACTTTAGCAGATAATTAAACGTCACTAAGCAACTCCCAGTCAATAACGAATACCCATTCAATATAGTTGATAAGATGGTCAAGAGAAAGAGCCATCAGCTCTTGATTGAAGCAAGCACAAGTTTACCCCTCGCTTAACCTCAGAAGATATCGTATTTCCCTGTCACCTATTGTGGTCCTGTGTCCAACGCCATTGTGAAGGCTCTTAAATGTGACAATGTCTGGAAGTAAATTTTAAATAAATTTGTTGTCTGGAGAAAAGCCTTTCATTTAATGTTTAGTTACATATAGCAAAATTTAATTTTCTAGCTTCATAGAAAATTAAGTTTTGGGCATTTTTATCGAACGGAGTTAGAACACAAGATTATTTTTTTAAATAGAAACATAAGGATGATTAGACTTCGGGCAGGATTCTTAAAATGTGCGCATACTAGGACCTCTAAAATATATCTTTAAGGTCTGTCTAGCTTTAAAGTATTATTTTCAGTAATATGCCGTATAATAATAGTATAGAATTCTCATGAAAATTCGCCGCTATAACGCACTTGCTGTGTAGCGACCTTTCATTTATTTTTCGTGTCATTAACTCAAAAGCGCTTATTATTTTTATATCACAATTATCTAAGGCCCAATATTGGACTACCTTTATATTTTTTAAGCGACATAAATTGCTTAGCGTCAGCAAAGAGTTTTGAAATATCTTCCACTCTATAACTCACTCAAACCTGTGACATAATTCACTAATTTCATAAGCGTTAATTAAATGTTACCAGAGGTTATGTGTCACAGGGAGATCAGAGCAATTTGTAGTTTGCAAGCATGTTAGACACTTCGCTCGTACATCAACTAACAAGACATTGGAAGACACCTTGCTAAAACAATCGATTAATTGTAATTGCAGATGAGCCAACTTGATGGCACACACTAATTAAGTACACGATTCGTAAACTGCAACAACGGCCGCCATACCCTGGTAGTTCCCAGCTCGGATTCAGGCTGCATCCCAAACACCGAGCGGACCATTTGCATTGCTAAATCTTCTACGGTCTGACGGAGTGTTAGGATGCAACATTCTGGGAATGTTTACAGCGTAATTGTGTTACGGAACATGTAGGAAATGCAGCAACGTCATTTTTTGCTTCCGTTAAAAGCAAATTTTCAAGCAGTGCAAATAAAGCAATGGAAAAAATCACCTTTAGCAATAGCACGGTACAACGGTATTTCCTAAAGTAATGCGATATTATCGTGCATTTATACTGACTCCTAAATATAAAAAAACGAACACCCAGTAAAAATTTATCATTTTTAATAAAATTTATACATAATGGTTCCTTTTTTTTAGACTATTTTGCCGACAATGGCCAATCACCGACGCCAGGAAGCAGTTTCACACCGCTATCCTGAATATTTTGCCCAACCCCTGTCTTTAAGTAAATGGGGTAGGGATATTTTACGTGCCCAACATTGCATGGGCATTGGACCGACGGCTTTACGCGTCTTCTAAATGGCAGAACGTGCAGACATTCAACTTGATCAAATACAATGCCACAACCTTGGTTGACGTTAATGTTACAGTATGTACTGAAAAATTCAAAGGAGAACCCTGGGATCGAACCCAGTACCATTCGGTTCAGAGGCTTACGTTCTTACCACTGAACCTCCGAGGCTTTTGGTTGTTTATTTAAACCTAAAAATAATGATTACATTTTCACACTGAATTATTAAAAAATAACAAAGTTTTTAGTGAATTTTCTTACAAACAATTCACTAACGAGGAGATCCCGACTCTTCAATTTTGATAATATTTCTTCAAATGAGCACAATTAGGCCCACTAGAACACCATATCCGGGGTCAGTTTCGATATTTATATGTTTATATATATATATATATATATATATATATATATATATATATATATATATATATATATATATATATATATATATATATATATATATTGGTATCAACGGATAACTCTAAAAATAATAGGCCGATTTTGATTAAATTTGGTAAATATGTTCCTTTTGCAAGTGGCTTTGATAAGTTCGTTAGCCAGGAAAATTGACCCTGCTTTCCCCAGAAAATTTTGTGTTTTCTTTTAAAAAAAATTTAAATATCCGGAAATAACAAACCAAGGCCAGCCAAATTGGTAAGCGGATTTATATTATCATCGGTAAGTTACTTGCCAAAATTTAGCTCTATAAGTTGAAAGACAAAAAAGTTATAGGCACTTAAAAAAATTTGGTTTTCTTCAAAACGTCAAAATTGGTAACATTTTGGCAAAGAACCTGAAACTAATACGGGGTATGGAAAGAAAATGGCTCTAGAAGAATATTTTTACAAACCCTGAAGTCTTAGCTTCCACCGTCATTGCCTTTCATTTTACTAAAATATTTCCAGAAAATTTATTTGAAATAGACCCTTTCTCTGATGAAAAATGAGTTAATAAAATTTGAAACATTTAATAAAAATTCACTACCATAACGCACTTGCTGCGTCCCGAACCTTTTTTCATCTTTCACTTTGTTTCTTTGAGTTTTACTTCGAAACATTTTTCTCTCCGAAAATTACAAAGCTGTTTTAATGAAATTTAGTGGATATGTTGCCTTGGGAGTGTATCTTTAATGGTATATAATTTTTGTCGAATTTTCGAAACAAATCAATAAAGCTCAATATATCCGTGATGATACCAGATACGAGTACTTACATATATCTCTACCAAATTATAATTGGCTACCTCCAGAGAAAATAGAAATTTCTTCAAAAAGTCGCTAACTGAGACCTCTAAAACCAATCTCTCAGGTCTATTTAAATTTAAAGAATTAGTTTTAACAATATATTTCACTAACTTTCACTAAAAATTCACTAATTCACTTGCTGCGTCCCCAAAAATTTTTTATTTTTAATTTAGCCAGTCGTTAGTAATTGTAAAAGTCAGTTACAAATTAGTTATGGTAACCTGACGAATGTTATATCAGGCTTCTTAATTTCAGTGACGAAAATCAACTAGTTTATTCGGTGGAACATTGTGAGATGTACGACAGGGTCGCCATCTCGGTGCGAACCAGGTACTATATTGTCACGAAGTTGCAAATAACACAAAATGTTATAAAATAGAGACTGTGTACAACCAACTGACAATTTTGTCAATTGTCAGCACTGACTTATTTCTTCCCTAATATAGGGACAATGTATGTAAGGCTAGATGTATTTTCACCATAATTAATGCAGTATACTAATTACAGCTAGAACACACCTATAAAGTAATAGAGTTGTGGTGATTAGGGTAAATTAGTCAGTCGACTGCTAATCATATCCCACACACGCTCAATTGGTGAAAGTCTAGGGAAGCGAAAACGCCATGAAAGCAAGATCACGTTAGTTTCTTGCAAAAATCTTTTTGTAACCCCTGCTGTGTGAATACGTACGTTGTCTTGTCGAAAAATGGTTTGAATTAAGCCTTGGAAGTTTTTACAACTTTTTAGGACGGCTTATATTTTTAGGACACCAGGCATATGCAATAACAACTCTTTGCATTTCTTTTTATGCTATACTTGTTTTTGTTGGCTTCGAGTTTCATGGGCAAGATATTGCGGCTTGAATACGAATATGCAGTATTTATGAAAATTCGCTGCAAAGTAAACACCGCTCTGACTCCTCGTTTAAATTAAGATGCTTTAATAATATCTAGCAGCATAAAATGTTTCGTCAAAATATCGCTGATTTATATTATTTTCAGTAGAAAATAATGTTTCTCAAACAATAAACTGCTCATTTTGTAATCTGATAGAATGCAATGTTTTCTTTCCACTTGATGTGACATCACTTATCTATGAAGCTGTTTGTAATAAAAGTGTCATGGTAGCTTTTATGTGTTTTGTTAAAGACTCTAAATTATTATTATTATGTGTGTGTGTGTGTGTGTGTGTGTGCACATGAAGAAATAATGTGCATTTTCTGCTGTCCTGCACCTAGTGTTAAGTACTGGACGTATAAATCCTGTTGACGTTAGTGTGTATACATGAGTGTATATGCGCTCGCGTATGTGTGTGAGTGGATATGTACGTAAGTTTTAATTTTAATATCTATTTTTAGTAAACAGCCAGTTTATAGGGAGAGAAAAGAAATAAGTTACAAGAGTTTGTTAGATTAGCATTCTTAAGACAGGTTTTGCCATTGTGAAAAGCAAGGTCAAATGCATCTTTGTTCATTTTAGAGATTGACGGTGACTGAATGAGCCAGTTCTCAAAGTCAAAACTCCACTATGTGAAAACTGGAACCTGTGATGAGCAATAATAAGTACACTTGGAGAACACCCAAATCACCACAACACATATTTCAGAGACCTTACGATCGTTTCGTTGACCAAGTCAACATCTTCAGAGGAAGAATTTTTCTTCCTCTGAAGATGTTGACTTGGTCAACGAAACGATCGTAAGGTCTCTGAAATATGTGTTGTGGTGATTTGGGTGTTCTCCAAGTGTACTTATCAAAACTCCAATAAAAAATAATAATAATCTGCTCCGCAAACAAACACGCCTCTAAATAAGGTTAATTTATAACAGAGATGTCGTAATCAGAGTACCGACAGACAGAAATTCCTGGTAGAGTTTAAATAAACAACAGTTATTGCTTCTGACAAATAATACATCGGTTTTTAAAAAACTTTTTGGTGTTGAACTGTTTCTATTAGGTTGACTAAAACGAAATCATCCAAGCGATTATCAATGAAAAATACCCGCCACGATTATAATTTGAAAAATACATTCCTTTTCTTGACATGAATTCAGGTAAATTTGCAGTTCAGTTGATGACAGATTTTTAGGAAATTTGGTTCAGAGACATGCTTAAAACCCCCCTGGATGCACAAACCCAAGAGTAATTTATTGCAAACAATACCCAAAAATGTTACGGGTCCAGGCGAGGAAGGATAAAAATATAGTATGAGAGGAAAATGCGCAATAACACATTAGTCACACCTGGAAAAGCCTCCTTTTTCACGTTTTACAGCCGTTCCTCCTTTAAACGCTGTCTACCCCGCACAGCACCCCTATCCCTCAGGTACCGTAACTTTCTTGGGGCTTGTTCCCAGGAAAATTCTTGGGAACAGGCCAAGAATAATTATTCTTGTCGTTTATGCATTGGGGGTGGTTGCAGGCATCCAGGAGAGGACGGAAAACCTACACAACGAAGTAGCGGACATCATCCCCCACTCCACCCATCAGTCCAAGACACGGATAAGTGTAAGCTGAGAAAAAGATAGTAACAGGTAACTATAAGGAAGTCGCTGCACAGGAAAATGGGAATGTAATATGGCAAGCGAAAAAATAGAGAAATTGGGAGAATAAACATCATTTTCAACGTACCGCAGCAGGCCAGCCAAAAGGTTTACACATAAATAACTCGGCAAAGACAAGAACGCACAAAGCAAAAATAGTCTTAACATGTACGTAAGAGGATAAACTGTATCTCACAGCAGTCGATTTAACTGTCCGTGAACTAAACTACAAATTCACCTTAGTTAAGTTTTCTTCTGGACGGCTCATGTAACTTTAATGAAATTTGTAACATGTACACTTGGAGAAACACAAATCACCACAACACATATTTCAGAGACCTTACGATCGCTTCGTTGACCATGTCAACATCTACAGAGGAAGAAAAATTCTAAAATTAAACTACTAGCTACCGTGTATTTATATCGCGTCTAGGTAAACGAACTAGTCCGAAGTAAAATTGTCGTCGAAGACCGATCGTTTGTTTATTGTGTAGTGAAACTACAAGGTCGAAGACCTGCTTTAATCTTCTGGTTGACAAATTTATGAGCCCTTATCTAATATAAGGGTAATAGGCTTTAGGAAGGTACCGAGTTATTTGAGGAATCTGCACGTTCCCTTTCAATCTAGAAATTTACTATGTTGAAATTGGAGCTAGACGACAAGCACATCTGGCGAGACAAACACCATCACCTCCGCTCATCTTTTATTTTATATAAACCCGGGTGTTTGGCTCAAAATGTTAACTATAACAAAGGATAAATAATGCAACTAAAATACTACATATAAATTATATTTATATTGATTTTAATTCTTTGTGACTGTATTTATATTGACTTCATAGATACAAAGAAAACGAACGGGTCTTTAAATCGAGACAAGCGTAGAGATTAGTATATGTATAGACCGGCCGAGTTATTAACAGTAATTTATTATTCTACCAGACAAATTAGGAGTGTTTAAGCGGTCAAATTCAAAGTGAAAATAAAGGGCTTGACATTAAAGGTGCCGCACGATTCAATGAAGTTTTGTTCTTAATCGACCTTGATTTAAAAATACTTTCTAATGAATCAAGCATAGTTTGATGTCTAACATTTTTGACAAGTTTCAAATTTTCTTTGTCAATGTGGTGATTATTATCCCATATATGTTGTGCCACACATGATTTGTCCACCGTACCATATCGTAAATGTGCGAGATGTTTACGAAATCTGGTGGATATGTTTCTCCTAGTTTTACCCACGTATTTAAGATTGCAATCTTTGCAACTAATCTCATAAATACCGGACATTCCAGTGACTTTGTCTTTGTCTTTCGTATTACCCAACAATTTTTTTAAATTACTTTTCGTCTAAAAAGTCAAATGTAAATCTACTTTCTTAAAAATACTTTCCAAACCCTTTGTGATTCGTGGGTCATAAGGTAAACAAACAAATTTTTACTCTATTTTATCTTTCTTAAATGTCCTACATTCATATATCATTTTCTTTGTTCTGTGTTTGTTAACCAATTTGCCTATTAAACCATCCAAGTAACCGATATATCTCCCCACATTTTTTTTGTATTTCAATTCTGTATTTAATCTATTTCTACTTAAAGGACATTTAATCAATCTGTTTACTAGGAAATTTAAACTAGTCGTTTTTTGTGCAAACGTATGATGTGAGTCGTTAGAAATATAACTAATAGTAGCCATTTCCTTTCTATGGACATTTACTTCAAGCGAGCCATTATTTTTATTTTTAATAACTAGTACATCTAGGAACGAAAGTTTATTGTTGATTTCTATTTCGTGGGTAAATTTTACTGAATCAAATTGACTATTCAAGTTTTCAGTAAATTCTTCAATCTTACATATATTTGTGTCAAACACTGCAAAAATATCGTCGACATAACGAAACCAAACTCTAGGGAAATACCCATTTTTATTTTTTAAATCCGTGTCAAATCTACTCGTAAACAAGTCTGCAATAAAAGGAGATAATGGATTGCCCATTGCTGTGCCTTCAGTTTGTTGAAAAAAATCATTGCTAAATTGAAAAATATTTTGTTTTATACAAAGGCTAGTTAGATTTAAATACTCTTTGTAGATGTCTTCTTAAATTTTAACAATTGTTCCAAATACTCCAACGTTTATTTTGTTGGTACACTAGGAAATAATGACGCCACGTCGAATGACATCAAAATCTCACCTTCCTATAATTTAACATCTCTAATTTTATCAATTAAATCAAGAAAATTTAGCACCGAACAACTTTCCTCTTTAGTAGGTAGGCTTTTAAACTCGTTTGACAACCACTTTGCCAAATTATATGTTGGAGAATCTATAGCCAAAATAATAGGCCTCATTAATTTTTCCGGTTTATGAATTTTCGGGAGACAATATTTTTTAGGGACTTTCGGATTAGAAACTTATAAAAGTCTTCTTAAATCCTATGTTATGAGATTTGGACATTTTTTAAAACTGTTTTTAACTTCGCTAATCATTTTTGGTAACGGATTTTTATCTAGTTTTCTATACGGCCCTGACTCTATTGCATTACTCACTCGCTCTTTATAATCACTTTTATCCATTATCACAACTTTATTGCCTTTATCCGCCTTAATATAAAAACAATCCTTTTCTGCCAATCGTTTAAATATTTTCATTTGATTATAATTTTTGTTTTTTGTAGGATTATTTTCTTTCAGATTTTTAGAGAATTTTTTTTACATGCTTCACAAATAAAGTTTTTTGACGAATCGGGTAATATTTTAATTCCTGTTTCTATACTTGCAATGACATCTAAAAGTACTTCTTTTTGTGACTGCAATCCGAATTTTAACCCTCTGTTTAAGAGGTCCATCTCATTTTTGTTAAACGACTGCGAAGACAGATTATCTACAAGGTCAATTTTCCGAGGGACTGATTTTTCAATTTTAATCTGATCGTTTACAAGTTTTTTTAGTTTTTTAATCTGAATATTGATTTTCTTAATTAACTTAGCGTTTATCACTACAAAAATGTTCCTCTGAAAATTGCACCAGTCATCATACTCTACGTTATCTAAGTTAAATGTTAACTTTTTAAACAAACTATATGCTTGTATTTCTAAATCACTACGTTTTTAGTAAAGATATTGCCTTTCTAAATCTAACCATTTTTGCTTAGCACACTTTAAAATTTTTTGACCAACTTTTGGTATTAATAGAAATTTTAACATCGAAATTAATGAAATTAGAAAAAACTTACTTCTGTTTGCATGATTTTGAAAAAGAAATATCAGCACCCAAAAATTAAAATCTTAGTACTTAGCTTTCTATATAGATTCACTTCCGT
This sequence comes from Tillus elongatus, assembly GCA_964006375.1. NCBI lineage: Eukaryota > Metazoa > Arthropoda > Insecta > Coleoptera > Cleridae > Tillus > Tillus elongatus. The sequence continues at coordinate 31,483,514 of OZ023265.1, forward strand.
TGACCTGGGAGCCATAATTCACTATGTGAAAACTGGAACCTGTGATGAGCACTAACATGTACACTTGGAGAAACCCAAATCACCACAACACATATTTCAGAGACCTTACGATCGTTTCGTTGACCATGTCAACATCTTCAGGGGAAGAAAAATTCTATAATTAAACTACTAGCTACCGTGTAAATACACGTGTAAATACACCGTAAGGTCTCTGAAATATGTATTGTGGTGATTTGGGTTTCTCCAAGTGTACATGTTAGTGCTCATCACAGGTTCCAGTTTTCACATAGTGAAATTTGTAATACAAATTTCTTTTAAAGAGACTTACTGTACTTAGATGTGCCAAATTTTAATTTTCTAGCTTCATAGAAAATTGAGTCTTTAGCATTTAAAGTTATTTCTCAAAAGGAGCTAGAACACAAGATTTAAATATTCTTCATGACAATAGAGTTGTCGATGGTAACACCTCCAAAAAAAAACATACTATAACAGCGTGTATTGGGAACTTTAAACCCGATTTTCAAGACATATTAATTTAAGTAATATTCTGTACTAATAGCGTACAATTCTTATGAGAATTCACTACCGTAACGCACTTTCTGCGTCCCGAATTTTTTTTGTGATGCACTTTATTTAAAAGATACACTTCTGGGAAGTCAAAAGGCCACTCCATCCACAGTCTTTCCTAATATGCAAGCATCCACTTTCAGGACGATGCAAGTCGAACAAGTTTATTGTGGCAAGATTGAAATAAACATCTTGTTGTATCCCCCTCGCTGGTTATTTGAACTGGAATAAACTCACTTGAAAAGTATCCCCGAAGCGTGTAAGTGGAGTTTCCGTTGACTACACAAGCTTTAGATAACAGGGGGTTTGTTGAAGCTACCTCGCTAATAACTTAATAAACTTATCGGCAGGTACAAACATGAAGTAAAATAGTTTGGCTCCACTCACAACGCTAATACCTCAAACTGCCAATAAGCCCTAACTGTTTAGGCACTTTAAGTTTGGCTTGAATTGTTTGATGAAAAAGTTTTAGAGTGGTCGTTCAAGTTTGCGTAATAGGGAAACTAAGCCTGTCTTTTTGGTGATAATTTATGCAAAAAGAAAATTTATGTTGCTCTTGAAAGTGTGACTGCTGGAATTTCATCTTGCAGCACTTAACGCTTGTAATTGCAATTGCCGTTTTCATAGAATTTAGTTAGCTAGTAAAAATCTTGGAACTTGGAAAAAGTAAGGCTGCAACACTGCGTCATAAATATATTTAGTATAAGTACAACACAATTACAATTACCACAACTAATACAATATTGGTGCTATCAATTGCTACACATATTAACAAATAAAGGTACTTATTTGAATGCTTTGATAAGCAAATAGACAGTAAATTTTATTGAACCCTACGCGTTTTGGCTCACTAGTAGCCATCCTCAAGGGCAAATCTAAAATACAATAGAAAGGTCTATCAGAAAACATTGTTTTGTAGTAGACACTTGTGCCCGTTAAAGCACAATGATCTCAAAATTTCCACCTGTACAAAAACAACTGGCGGAGGTCTACAAGCTTTGCCTCCCTGTACAGCTCCTTAGTTGGATATATCCTTGCAGCAATCACGCCAGTGGAAGACTCCAAGTTAGCATCGCCACAAAAAAGCTCGTCAAGTGAAATCAGACGTTAAGAAATGCTGTTTTTTTATGTGAAAGGAGTTACGGCGGAGTGTGCGCATACGTCCGTATAGATCTACCCTGCACCAGGCTCCCCAATTTGGAAGCTGGAAGACAAGACATACCGCGGATAAAACTCTTTCTCAGGGCTGCCACTAAATTCATCTGTTGCATTTACCGGTCACCTTCCGATAACAACTTTGTCCAGCCCTTTGACTACCTTTCTGAAAAAACCGACCATCTGATTACTGAATATATTTCCTCCGAGGTCACTATTCTTGGTAACTTCAATATCCACAATAAGGAATGGCTGGGATCTTCAAAAACAGATCCACAAGGGAGAGCAGCGGAGGCCTTTGCAGCCAGCAATTCTTTAGCCAATATGGTTCATCAACCTACTTACTTTCCTCGCATCCCAACACACAGCTGAAATCCTTTGGATCTCCTTCTTACTACAAAACCTGAATGCTATAAGATATCAGTCAAATCTATTGGAAATAATTTCTGCAAGAGCACGTTCCCACCACTTGTTTCAGAGGATTAAATTTTTTCTACCGCCCTCGGCCAGGCTGAATTTTTTGCCTCGTTGTTCACCAGAAATGAATGACGGATATCATTTTCAAACCTATAAAGGAACGAAAGATGCTCTCTTATCTTAATACCAGGAAAGCATCTGGCCTTGACGAGATCCGAGAAATTGTTCTCAAAAAATGCGCACCAGAACTTGCTCCTGTCCTGACTCGTCTGATTTAGACATCTTACAATAGAGGCATATTCCCTAGTAACTGAAAAACTGCTCAAGTACAAGCCGTCCCCAAGAAAGGATCCAAAGCACTTCCTAGCAACTACAGGTCTATTTCTCTCCTTTTAGTCATATCTAAAGTGATGGAAAAGTATATAAACCCCGAATTACTAAAATTTTGTGAAAAACACAGTCTAAACCACGACAGGAAGTATAGATTCCATCAGGGCAGATCAATTGCCGACCTCCTTTCCTTTGTTGCCCATTCTTGGAATAACTCTATGGAACTACACGGTGAATTCCAGATTGTCGCTCTAGACATATCTAAAGCATTCGACCAGGTCTGGCACGCATCGCTGCTTAATAAACCTCCGCCCTATGGCCTACCACCAAAACTCTGTACCTAGTAGACAGCAAATTTCCTCTTCAACCGGAGCATTTCTGTTGTCGTGGATGACCATTTCTCTAAACTGTATCCAATTAATGCAGGAGTTCCTCAAGGTTCAGCTTTAGCCCTACTTTGTTTTTTCTTCACATCAATGACCTCCTCTCTAGCACATCCAGCCCAGTTCACAGTTTCGCGGACGACAGCACCCTTCACTCAAAACTACAATATTCTCCGTGGATCTCCAAAAAATATTAGACTGGGAAAGTAGAAATCTTGTACAATTCAACCCCACCAAATCTCAGCCCTGCTTTCTATCTGATAAGAGATACACCAGCCCTAGACCCATCACAATGAACAACCAAGTTATTAAAAGTAATGAGTCCTTTTCACTTGTTGGCATTTCTGTGGATCAAATCTCAATTGGCACCAACATGTCACATAAATTGCAGAAGCGGCTGCTAAGAAATTAGGTTTCCTCTTCCGGGCTCGCAAATACTTTCCAGCAGCTAATCTATATGCCTTATATACTTCACAAATAAAACCAAACCTCGAATACTGCTCCTATATCTGAGGTGCCGCTTCTACACTCGCTATCCTGGACTCCATTCAGAAGAAAGCTATACGTCTCATCGGTGACCCTACCCTCACACAAAGGCAGCCATCCCTTGCCCACTGACGTGCCGTTGGTGACCTCTCTCTCTCTCTTTTATAGATATCTGCACGGGCACTGCTCAGAGGAGTTTTCTTCCATAGTTCCTCCACCTGCTGCCTCCACCAGATCTACCAGGGGAACAAAGCGGATGCACCCTTTTATTTTTCACTTTTATCGTTTGATTAAAAAAGAAATTGGCTAAAAATAAGCGTCTTTTGCATTTATACTCTGATTTCTTCAAGTCTTGTGATGTTCCTGCCTTGCTGTTTTATGCAGCTTCTGTTTGGTATCCTGAACACAATGGATGAAAAGCCAAGCCAAACTTTGACAACATTTCATATAGCATCTTTTTGTAACTGAGAGAGGAAATTTGTCTAAACCCCTTAAGATTGCACGATAATGTGCTGAAACGCGTAGGGTTCTAAGAATAAAGCAGTTTGTCTGGTAGTAAAAGCCTTTAATTTCCCTTTAATCATAATATCATTCCTGTATTAAATTATTAATTGAAAACAAATTTACTCGTCAAATTTGTAGCATTTTTATTAAGTTTGCTATCATAGGGCAGTTACTGCGTCAAGACAATTCGTTTTATAATATTATATAACAGGATTTAAGGAGCACCTTGAAATAACAGACCCTTTCTAAGCTTTAGAATTCTTCCCGGACTTAGACAACCGCTCAAAGCAAAATAATTTCCAATCTCTTTGTCTCTTTTTTCTTAAACGTAGAAATCCACCTTGTCAAAATAAGCAAGAGGGAACATTTTGTATGAGAGAATTTATTCGCGACATGAGTCTGAATGCTGAAGGGAATGAGACTCAGAGGTATATGTATGTATTCTGCGTTCTTTGACACGTTTGTTATCGAAGACATAACTCACTGTGACAAACGTTAAAAGTGTCATCTAGAATCTAGAGTAACGTCGTCTCTTTAGGTATAACATTAATTTAAAGAAACTGTATTTTACACTAGACATCATTCATGAATTGATTTAAATATAGAAACGGGGTCTCCAAGGAGCCACATTTCCAAGTGGTAATGAGATCCGAAGTAATATCTTAGTAAAACAATGTCTCCTTTCAAATATCACTTGTCACTAAGATAGTCTTGCCGCCGACTCTGGAGTAATATATGCCATGTTGGATTACCGTTTTCTCGTTTTCTGAACTCAAAGTCATATAACCCTTAGTTACATATTTGCTCGTGTACTTTGTGGTTAATGTAATAGGTTTCAAAGAAACTTATTTTGATTCGGCTTGCCTGCGGATACACATCTGCCAATATTAACTCAGTAAAGCGCATAGGATGATAAAGTGGATAGAGATTTTAAGAGATTTCACTAAGAACTACGCCTATTTGGGGTAAAATAATACCATCTTTATATTTGGTTAGTGATAAGTCGGCGGATGTTTACAAAATAAGATAGCTTGAATCCAGCAAACGCGTTATTGAAGTGAATTTTTATATAAATGGTTTGAATGGTAAATATTCTTTTAGTGAATTTTCGTAGAAAAAATTAACTAACGGGGAGATCCCGACTTTTTAATTTAGAAAATTTTTGCTAATCAACGCGAACTAGGACCCCTAGAACTTATATCGGGAGTCAGTTTCAATTTTTGTATGTTTGTATATATATATATATATATATATATATATATATATATATATATATATATATATATATATATATATATATATATATATATATATTCCAAGTTTATTAAAAAAAAATCTCTGGACGCAAATCGATCTGTTTCGTTTTCAATGCGCCAGCCTGCATATATACATTGAAAACGAAACAGATCCATTTGCGTCCAGAGATTATTTTTTTTAATAAACTCTGAAACAAGTCAATTTTAATATTGGAGGGGAACATGTTTTGACATAAAACTCAACTGTGTCACATCAGCCCCTTAAGGGTGGTGATAACAACCCTTATATTCTAAATAGGTAACATGGGTCGAGTGCTACATCATTTGAAAGCTGTTTCTTTTCTAAATTCAGCACACAAATTTTTTTGGAAGTTTTATCAACTCGTGTAAAAATTTTTCACAGTTGGAGTTGCAAGAACGTCTTTCATTCATTGTGGTAAGAAATGCACTAATTAGTCAATTTTTCGTTACAAAAAGCTAAAAAACAAAACCAAACGTCCAAAAATATTTATTCGGTTAAGCAAGTGTTCAAATTGTTGACCACCAGCTTCCATACAAAAGTACAAATTTTGTTCAAAACGAGCTCTGATATTCTGGAGCATTTGTGGAGTTATTAGATGGCATTATTCAAGAATGCGTCGTCATAATTCTTCCAGAGACTCCGGGTCTGTTGCAAAAATTTTACTCTTTAAATGGCTCCATAGAAAGAAGCCTAAAGGAGTTAAATCCGGGGATATAGAGGGCCACTCAGTAGCACTTCTACGCCCAATCCATTGTCCTGGAAACTCTGTTCAAAAATTCCCTAGATAGGTTGTAAAGATTGTCAGCTTAAATACTTTGGGCACACTAAGAGAACCATTGAGACTAGATTTTGTAAACATCTGGCACAACTGAGATAAGGTAGTGTAGACCAGTTATGCGTGGCACAATATATTTAGGATGATAAGCACCACACTGAAAAAGACAATCTGACACTTATCAAGAATATTACACAGCCAGCGAAGCTAGATGCATACGAAGGTATTTATATTTCTGGGGCAAGCAAAAACAAAAGTTCCTTAAACCGAGCTCCGCCACTGGTTTGTCATCCTCTGCTTGCGCTTTGTCTTTGATGCAGAGAAACATTCCGAAACCTGTCAGGTAAAGTGATAAATGAAGTTTGTTCATAGAACAGAAAATTATCCAAGTGGGCATTCCTAATCTTGAAAATATATTTAATATTATTTTTATATTATAATAGTTATAGGAAAATTCGCTAGCATAAATCCAAATAATATCCTTTATAATTAAGTAGGTCGCATAGAAATTATAATTATTGACCTGGAATTGATCATATTACATGTTAAGATAAATAATAAACAAGTTGGAATTGCAGTGTACAGTATAAGGAATGCTGAATGATGAGGTTTGTAATTTGTGAATTATGTAGACCAAGCAAGGTTATAAATATTAGTGTTTGTATACATTAAGAGAGATTGTTGATTAGATTCTTAAAATGTAAAGACGCGAGACTTTTGAATTTAATTAGGTAGAGATAAGTAGAGACTTTTAATTAAGATTCCATTATGTAAAGATTTCGGTTAAAAATTATTTCGGTTGAATTTGTTGTAAGAATTTTTAAAGTTTATTTTATTTATTAAAATTTATGTCATCGTTACTATGTCAAAATTATCCTAGTTCTAAAAGTTATTCCCTAATTATCCTCCGCTCCCTGAACAAATTTCAAGAACCTCGTCCGGCAATTAAAGTACAATACACTGAAAAATTTGCCTGCGTCTTAGTGGTGGTGGTGGTGGTGATGATAAAGGTAGTATGGCCTCGACAGAATTGTCATTATCCACAGATTTTTTATTGCGATTTAGTCTCGCTCTCGGTATCGTCCTTTACTTAAGATTCAGTATGAAAGGTGATGCTGGAAGTAGGTAGGTAGAAATTTTTATCCTCTGATGACGCTATATTTGTTAGTTAAATGATCTTCAGTTCTTTAAAAAGTTATGTTGTGGTGGTTTGGGTATTCAAAGTGTATTTATAGGTGATAAACGCTGTTAAATAACATATTTGACAAGTGCCTCATAGGAAATAACATTTTGGAATATACAGGGTCCGGCAAGTTGAGAGGGTCACATAATTATCTTCACAAACGCTTCACCTAGAAATGTCAAATTTGTTATCCATGGATATACCAGTGTTCCGCATAACCGGAAATTAGTTTCATGTATACAGAGTGATCAGTTTCCCTGTGCCACACCAAACTTGTATTAGTGAATTTTCTTAAAAAAATTCACTAATGAGGAGATCCCGACTTTTGAATTTTGAAAAAATTTCTTCAAATGAGCGCTAATTAGCCCCCCCAGAAAACATATCCGGGGTCAGTTTCAATTTTTATATGTTTATATATATATATATATATATATATATATATATATATATATATATATATATATATATATATATATATATATATATATATATATATATATATATATATATATATATATATATATATATATATATATATATATATATATATATATATATATATATATATATATATATATATATATATATATATATATATATATATGTATCACACCGATAACTCAAAAAATAATAAGCAGATTTTGATTAAATTTGGTAAAAAAATTCCTTTTGCAAATGGCTTGGACAAGTTCGTTAGCCAGGAAAATCTGCCCAGGTTTTCCCGGAAAATTTTGTGTTTTCTTTCAAAAAATAATTATATCTCCGGAATTAACAAAGTAAGGGCAACCAAATTTGGTACACATGTTTACATCATTATAGTTAAGTTACTCACCAAAATTTAGCTATGTAGGTCAAAAGAGAAAAAAGTTATAGGCATTTAAAGAAAAATAAATTGGGGTTTTCTTCAAAACGTCAAAGTGGCGATTTAAAATGTCAAAAATGGCAACATTTAGGCAAATAACTTGAATCTAATACGCGCTATAGAAATAAAATGTCTCAAGAAGGATGTTTTACAAACCCTAAAGTCTTAGTTTCAATCGTCATTGTCCTTCATTTTAATAAAATGTTTCCAGAAAATTCATTTCAAATAGACCCTTTCTCTGATGCTTGGCAGTATCCTTAGCTATAGTGTGTATTGTTTAATAGTATATAATTTTTGTCGAATTTTCGTAAAAAATCAATAAAGCTCAATATATCCGTTATTATATAAGATATGAAAAAAATTTGTATATATTAATTGTTTTGAGCTACATCTTAAAATAATATTTCTACAATCACAGGATGGCCCATAAGTCGTTGGTGATACAAATTTCCTTTTTAGTGAATTTTCGTAGAAAAAATTCACTAATAAGGAGATCCCGACTTTTGAATTTTGAAAAAATTTTTGCAAATGAGTGCGAACTAGGACCCCTAGAACCCATATCCGGGGTTAGTTTCAATTTTTATATGTTTATATATATATATATATATATATATATATATATATATATATATATATATATATATATATATATATATATATATATATATATATATATATATATATATATATATATATATATATATATATATATATATATATATATATATATATATATATATATATATTTATATATATATATATATATATTTATATATATATTTATATATATATTTATATATATATATATATATATATATGTATCACACCGATAACTCAAAAAGTAATGGGCCGATTTTGATAAAATTTGGCATGTACGTTTCTTTTGTAAATAGCTTGGATAAGTTCGTTAGTCAGGAAAATCGGACGAGGTTTTCCGGGAAATTTTTGAGTTTTCATTCGAAAAAAATTCTTATCTCAAAAAGTAATAAGACGATTTTAATAAAATTTGGCATGTACCTTCCTTTTATAAATGACCTTGATAAGTTTGTTAGCCAGGAAAATCGGACGAGGTTTTCCGGAAAAATTTTGAGTTTTCATTCAAAAAATTTTTTTATCTCAAAGAATAATGGGCCTATTTTGATAAAATTTGGCATGTACCTTCCTTTTGTAAATGTCTTTGATAAGTTCGTTAATCAGAAAAATCGGACGAGGTTTTCCGGAAAAATTTTAAGTTTTCATTAAAAAAAAAAAAAAACTCTATGATAACCAAATTTGGTAGGTACGTTTACGATATAAAAAGTAAACTATACACCAAAATTTAGATTTCTATGTTACAAGAAAAAAAAGTTATAATAAAATATTTTGTGCCAGATCATTTTTATGAAAATTCACTACCATAACGCACTTGCTGCGTCTTCGACTTTTATTTTTTTAAATGGGTTACCCTCAATTTTATTTTATTTTTTGGTTAAGTACTCCATGGCGAGCAAAATGATGCGTCACAATAGGGGCCTGGGATCAACGGTTTAGAAATCATTCAATTATTTGTCCGAAACTTTATTCCGATTCAACACGACAGTGCTGCCATGTCGTCGCAAAACCTGTCAAGATCTGGTATTACCATGACTCTTGACTCAATGTAGCATAATAAAATATGGTTATATAGCTTGCGGAAATATCCACTTATACACGGTGTTACATTTTACAAAGCTCAATTTTTCTCGAAAATTTCAAATTAAATAAAAATAATAGTACCATATTAATTTAATACATAAACGAAATAATCAAGAATGTAGAATGTATTAAAATAAGAGTTTTAATAACAAATCTCAAATCAGATGCTCCAACACGTTCCTTCCTTGCTGAACGCAAATTTCTAATGTTTCCATAATTTGTCTATGCGTGGCAGCATGGATCATCTTCCGGTCAACATTACGACATGCATCTAATATCCGTTGTTGTAGATTGTGAACGCTAACTATAGGATCTATGCAAAAATCTGAATTGATGTAGCGTCAAAAACATAGTCCATGGGAATCAAATCTGGGGACCTTGCAGGTCATCGTATTTGGGCATTTGTACCTATATAATTAGGGCCAAAAACTTCGTCCAAGTAGTCCACAACTATCCTGCTGTTGTGAGCTGAACATCCATCGTGCTGAAAAATAATCCTAGATCGTACATTCAGTGGAACATCATCCAACCAATCGTCCAGATGGGTGTTTAGGTGATTGAGGTAAGTCGTCCCGTCTAAATTTTCTTCAAAAGATACGGGCCCCATCAATCTATTATCTAGTAGCCCACACCATACGATGGTTTCATATTCAGTTTGGTGGTTCCTCGAAAAAAACAGTGTAGATTTTCTGTTGCCCATCTTACACTGTTATGCTTATTCAACGCACTATTATTTGTGAACTTTGACTTATCCGTCCAAAGGATATGGCTTAAAGTTTTATAATCCATATTTAAAGCTTCATTCGCCCAATACGAAAACTCTAAGCGGCTCACATAGTCGCCATCTCTGAGGCCTTGGACAAAATGACACCGGTAAGGCTTATAATTATACATTTTCATTATTCTGCAAGCACTTCTATTTGAAATATCGGTTACTGAAGCTATTTGTGTAGCTGATAAACCTGGGTTTTCTTGCAAATGAAGTAAAGTATTTTACGAAGATTCTTCATTGGTAATTGGCTTTACGTGAGTTATTGGCTGATTTCCTATTACACTTCCGAAAATGTATTGTAAATACGCAGAAATGATCAATAATCCGGGTGTCGCGCTCTGGGTACCAATCCCTAAATAATTATTGTACCAATTAGATGGAAACTCAGTGTAAATGAACAAAAAAATGTACCTGTATCTTCGTGATGCACGGGCCTGCACTTTTTGGCATTCAATATGTTTCTAACATATCCTTTCTCTCCTGAACTGAATAATCCATACTGAATGCAGACATCGATTAATTACTGTATTGACAAAAATAATCTAATACACGTAGTTTCACTATTTTGTTGTTAAACTAGTGAAATAGCTTTATTATTTTTAATAAAGGTTCAGTAGTTACTTGCTAGGCAACAACTTGAGCGTATCAGTGATAATTATTTTAAATCGGAATTATTCTGAGTATGTAAATCTATGCTGCTACTCTTAGGCAAATCATACGAAGATTAGACTTGCTATTAAAACTGTTATTTTGCTAACTAGTTGATTATTTTAATTATTTGAAATCTTTCGTTTATGTATTAAATTAACGTGGTACTATCATTTTTATTTAATTTGTTTTGTTTATAAATTAAGTTAAAAATAAATTTCACCATACAATTATCTAAAAACGATCTAACAATCTACACAAAGAAATGCCATGTCTACGATTTTCATTAAAAGCTTGTACAAATTATAATTCACCTTTAAAAAGAAGAAAGCCCAGACGTTTACAAAGGATCCATCAGTTTCTGTTGATCCAGCCAATTGAACCCCAGCAAATATGGTATTGGGAGAAATCCTACTAAACCCGCTATCTGATGCCCTAGTCATATACATGATGTTCCATTTGAAATTTTCGAGAAAAATTGAGCTTTGTAAAATGTAACACCCTGTATAAGTGGATATTTCCGCAAGCTATACAACCATATTGTATTATGCTACATTGAGTCAAAAGTCATGGTAATACCAGATCTTGATAGGTTTTGCGACGATATGGCAGCACTGTTGTGTTGAATCGGAATAAAATTTCGGACAAACAATTGAATAACTGCTAAACCGTAAATTCCAGGCCCCTATTGTTGGGCATCATTTTACTCTCCTTAAAATACCCTATCAAAAAAAAAGAACAAAATATAGGGTATCCCATTTAAAAAAATACAAGTTTGGTGTGGCACTGGGAAACTGATCACTGTGTATACATGAAACTAATCTCCGGTTATGCGAAACACTGGTATATCCATGGATACCAAATTTGACATTTCTAGGTAGAGCGGTTGTGAAGATAATTATGTGATCCTCTCAACTTGCCGGACCCTGTATATTCAAATGCTAAGAAGCAATTGCAGATGTGATGCAAGCGCGTTACATTTTTGTTAACAATATAAGTAAATAAAGATGTACCTGCCGATGCGAAAGTCAGATTGAATAGGTTCATGTGCTGAATAAATTACGGAAATTCACGGCTGAAGTGCTAAATTATATACCATGTCTGTTTGCACCATGAATCACAGTAGCTCTTTCAGCGCACAGTAGGTGAAACGTCAGCTCAGTGCACTTAACCTGCTGTATTTGAAAGTTATTTATTAACTGTGGTTAAAACTTATATTGCACACTGTCACAGACAGATGGCACAAATATTCACACACATGTACTGGATAGCATCTCATACAAAATAGAACTACTGTCGAGGAAGACATCAGTTTACGGAAATAATAAAAATATAAGCTTCGATAACTATACAGCATGGCGCATTGAAAACGAAACAGACCGATTTGCATCCAGAGAATTTTTTAAGAAACGCTGAAACACGTCAATTTTAATATTGAGGGGGACATGTTTTGACATAAAACTCAACTTTGTTACATCAACCCCTTTAGGGTGGTGATAACAACCCTTATATTTTCAATAGGGAACATGGGTTGAGTGTTACATCATTTGAAAGCTCTTTCTTTTCCGAATTCAGCACACAAATTTCTTTGGAAGTTTTGTCAACTCGTCCAAAAATTATTCACAGTTGGAGTTGCAGGAACGTATATCATTCATTGTGATAAAAAATGCACTTTTGACTCAATTTTTCGTTAAAAAAAACTAAAAAACAAAACCAAACGTTCAAAAATGTTTATTCAGTTAAGTAAGTGTTCAAATTGTTGGCCACCAGCTTACATACAAAAGTACAAATTTTGGTCAAAACGAGCTCTGACATTCTGGAGCATTTGTGGAGTTTTTAGACGGCATTCTTCAACAATGCGTCGTCGTAATTCTTCCAGAGACTCCGGTTCTGTTGCGTAAATTCAACTTTTTAAATGGCCCTAGAAAGAAGTCTAAAGGAGTTAAATCCGGTGATCTATGTGGCCACTCAATAGCAGCTCTACGCCCAATCAATTGCTCTGGAAACTCTCTACTCAAACACTTCCTAACACGTTGTGAAAAATGCGGAGGAGCTCCATATTGTTGAAACACTAATTGATTTTCTAAATAGCGATCATCATTTTCAACAAGGTCAATTAGTAGAGGGTAAACGATATCTTCTAGTAAGCACAAATGCGTTTCGCCACTCAAATTGCCATCAAGAAGAATTGGTTTGATTAAACGATCTCGAAAAATGCCAGTCCAGACATTCAATTTTTGTGGAGTTTGAGTGTGGACTTCGTAAAAATTTCTTGGATTATTATCTGCCCAATAACGACAATTATGACTATTGACTGTAGAGTTTAATAAAAACGCACACTCGTCTGAACAACAGATATTGAACAGAAAGTTCCCGTTATCAGCTATTCGTGCAGTCATAACTTCACAAAACTCCTGCCGCTGATCAAAACCATCTTCATTCCGTTGTTGTACAAGATGAATTTTATACGGGTGAAATTTATGATACTTCAATATTCGCTGAATAGTTCATCTTTTGATGTTTGAAACAGTGGCCAAATTTCTCGTGCTCAAAGTTGGGTATGCAGCAATTTGTCCCAAAATTTCAATTTCAGTAGTCTCATTTCTAACCGGAATTTCATGTTCAGGATCCCGTTTTTTGTTGGCTACTGAACCACTTTGTCGCAACTTTGCAACTAACTCCAAAATGTATTTTCTGTTAACATGTCTGTTCGGATGTGGCTCATTAAAGAAATTTGCGGTACGGTTGGCACAGTCATCGTTTTTGAAAAAAAGAGTAATTATTTCAACCTTTTCTTCTACAGAATACACAATTGTGAAATTAATTTTCGGTAGTACTATCAAGTATCAAACCGACCGATAAACTGAAATAATAAACCGCATTTCTCTTAGTCCGATAAGAAATGTTCTGATAGTCAATTTTTTGTTTACAAACCAACAAAACATTGACTATCAGCATATTTATTATCGAAATGAGTGAAATGCGTTTTTGTATCTTTTCAACTGTGAATAATTTTTAAACGAATTGATAAAACTTCCAAAAACACCTTGTGCTGAATTTAGAAAAGAAAGAGCTTTCAAATGATGTAGCACTCGACCCATATTCCCTATGTAAAATATAAGGGTTGTTATCATCACCCTTAAGGGGTTGTTGTGGCAAAGTTGAGTTTTATGGCAAAACGTGTTCCCATCAGTATTAAAATTAACATGTTTCAGCGTTTCTTAAAAAAAAATTCTCTGGACGCAAATCGGTCTGTTTCGTTTTCAATGCGCCACCCTATATCTGAGTTACAGCCAGATAACTAAGTGAAGATTGCAACCTGGGATGAGCACTGATCAGTACAATTGGAGAACACAAATCACACAGTTTAAAAGACATGACGATCGTTTCACCAACTAAGTTAGCGTCACCAGAGGATGAAGAATTCTAACTACTTTAAAAACTAACATCACCTTCTATACCGGATCTCAGGTAAAGAAACGGAACCAAGAGGGAACTAATCGCGGGCCAATTCTGCAGTGTATTGTATTTTTATCTCCGGAAGAGTTCGGGTGGTATGTGGCCAGTGTCGATATTATGTTCTGACAGAGCGCAAGTTCCTTTTTGTAATCGTATGTCATTTTTGTTCTGTATTAACCTATCTTAAATGACTCTGCTTGTTTGGCCACAATATAAATTTTAGTAATCTTTATATTTGACACTGTGAAACCTTAAGTAATAAAATAATGTGTTTAGAAGAATTTGAAATTACTTTTAACGACAATTTAATAAACTTAAAGAAATATAATAATTTTAGAAATCACTACCCCTATTTATATTTCTTAGACATTTTTGTTATTGAATAATTAGTTTAGTAAAACTCACGTTATTTGTAAGTATTTAAAACTTTTATCTTTTTCCTATGTAATTTGTAAACTTTTTTCTTTACATGTTATACCCTTAGAATGGAATAAGTTTTTTCCTAAAGCTCGGCATATAATAATGAGTTTTATTTTGCAACTGACGGCTTTCCCACAATTTTTTAATAAGTAACAATATTACCGTCACAAAAACTATATATATATATATATATATATATATATATATATATATATATATATATATATATATATATATATATATATATATATATATACTTTTGAAGAGCTCTATATAGTACCGTATTTTAATTGTGCCAAATGTTCTTTGAATCCAATTCCAACATACCTTTTTCTTTGTCCAAAGTATGTAAGATAGATAATAAAAGAAAGAAGAAAAAGGAAAGAAGAAATACATTTCCGGCAAACGAAATTTATTTGGTGTCGTAGCGTTGTCGTTGCATTGAACCTCCCGAAACTGTTAGTGACCGACTACCTGCAGAAGAAGATAAATAGAGTTGTGGAAATAATATGTTTAGAATTATTCAACCCCTGATGGCGCTTACGTGGTTAGTGAAACAATCGTCCATCAGGTTTTTTAAGATGTGTTGTGGTAATGTGGGTTCTCCAAGTGTGCTTTCCAGTGCTCATCACAGTTTCCAATCTTCACTTAGTGAAGCTATTATAACAATTATTATTATTATTAGTTGGTACATTCAAGAAAAGATTGGTAAACAAATTTTGAAAAAACACAGGAATTTGTTTCTTCCATACTATCTGGCCTTCTTTATATTTATATAATTTTTACCTGACGTTAGAATTCAAAATCAATCATTCAGAAGTGTCCCAAGCTAACTGTGCAATTTTTTTAAATTATTTTGTTTTCTTTAACATCGGTCTAGTTCCGCAATGATGGCTAATTACCGACACCAGTGAGCAGTTTCATCTCACTGTCCTGGAAATTTTGCCGAGCCCCTGCATTTCTGTAAGGGGTAGAGATCTTTAACGTGCCCAACATCAGATCGACTCGGGATCGATGGATTTACGCCCACTCCTAATGGCGGAACGTGTAGAGATTCAACTTGCTCAAATACAATGTCACAACCTCGATTGATGTTAATTGTACAGTATATACTGAAAAAACTCTAGACGCAGCAAGTGCGTTATGGTAGTGAATTTTCATAGAAATGATCTGGCACAAAATATTTTATTATAACTTTTTTTTCTTGTAACATAGAAATCTAAATTTTGGTGTATAGTTTACTTTTTATATCGTAAACCTACCTACCAAATTTGGTTATCATAGATTTGTTATTTTTTAAGATAAAAATTTTTTTCAAATGAAAACTCAAAATTTTTTCAGAAAACCTCGTTTGATTTTTTCTATTAACAAACTTATCAAAGCCATTTACAAGGGGAAGGTACATGCAAAATTTTTATCAAAATCAGCCCATTATTCTTTGAGATAAAAATTTTTTTCGAATAGAAACTCAAAATTTTCCCGGAAAACCTCGTCAGATTTTCCTGACTAACAAACCTGTCAAACCTATTTACAAAGGCAAGGTACATGCCAAATTTTATTTAAATCGGCTTATTACTTTTTGAGATAAGAATTTTTTTCGAATGAAAACTCAAAATTTTCCCGGAAATCCTCGTCCGATTTTCCTGACTAACGAACTTATCCAAGCCATTTACAAAGGAAACGTACATGCCAAATTTTATCAAAATCGGCCCATTATTTTTTGAGTTATCGGTGTGATACATATATATATATATATATATATATATATATATATATATATATATATATATATATATATATATATATATATGTATATATATATATATATATATATATATATATATATATATATATATATATATATATATATATATATATATATATATATATATATATATATATACAGGGTGCGAGATTTCGCTGGTAAAGCTAGACTGTGCTTACACTAATGGCATTATCAAAGACTTCAGTAGCATGTACTTCAGAACCTAAAATTATTGCCGAATACACAGGGTGTTCCATTTGAGCTGGCCACTCACCAACTTTGTTATTTTAAATGGAACACCCTATATATTTTTACATTTTCGGATTTTCCGAGTGATTCTACGTCGAAAATATATACAGTAGTATGAGCGAAAATCCATCCATTTTTGAGTTATTTCTTCTTTTTCAAAAATAATGGCCTTTGCAGTCTTTATTTTACAAGCCTCTATCTTGGTAAGTGATAGAGAGAGGACCATCATTTTAGCCAAGCAGGTGCGCAAAACTATTGTGACTATCATAATGTACACTAAAGCGTGACTAGATATACAGTGCGTTCACAAAACGACAACCACTTCTGACAACTTCAACAATCAAAAACTATTTTCTTTCAAATGGAACACCCTGTATATTATTATATCGTTAAACTTGAAATTTCATTCCCTTTTATCCTATGTATGCATACCTATACAAAAACTTAAAACATTTTGAGATATATGATGAAACAACAAATTTAGAATGAATTATACGGCTGTTCGTGTGTGGGAGCTAAGAGAGACCCAGTATAAGCTAATTTGTTGGACTTCGAATAATTTATTTAATTGATTTCCTCATAAGCCTTTCATATTTTGGAAATTATGAAATCAGAGACACACCTAATATTCATTATATTTTTTACGAATTTTATGCAAAGTCTATGCAGTTAAAAGTATACATTTATCATTCTTGAAGAAATACCAACAGATTTAATGAATATTCAACCTTTCACTTGGTTGTAGCCCTTTATTGGAAACAACATTGTACATCAACATTTTACCCTTTTATCCTGTAGACAGCTTTGCTTTACTTTTCGTCGACAGACTTTACATATTATCTGCTCTTGTTTACAAAGTGTGCTTTGCTTAGAAATTTAAAAGTTGACAAACTCACTCGCGACGCTATTTGACACTGTCAAAAAGTATTCTGTTAATTGTAGTTTAAAAAATCTTCCGAAAATAAAAAATGAATTATTCTGAAGCCGAATTACGAGATATGCTCTTAGCTTTGGGCGAATGTGATAGTAATACATTATTAGCATCCAGAATTTATCACCAACGTTTTCCTGACAGACGATTGCCAACCAGAACGTCATTCAAAAGGCTAAACACCCGTTTTTCCACTACAAGCAGTGTAAAATATTTCAATAATGCCAGGGGTCCGTACAAAAACAATGAGCTAACGCAATTAGGTATAATTTTATCTGTGATTGAGACTCAACAAACCAGTACAAGAAGAATATCAAGACAACTTAAGATAAGCGATTGGTCAGTGAGAAAGGCTTTGAAAAGAAACCATTACCATGCCTACCATGTTTCAAGGCAGCACGCTTTCCAAGAGGCAGACTACAGGAATAGGGTGCAATTTTGTGAGTGGGCAGTAGAAATAATGGACAATGATACCAATTTCTTTGAATATGTACTTTTCAGTGATGAATGTTCATTTAGTAGTACCAGTAAGCCAAATCAACAAATCTTCACTACTATGCAGATAGTAATTCTCTTTTTAGGCATACTGTGGACAACCAACATCGATGGACTGTAAACGTATGGGCAGGATGTTTTGGAAACTACATCATTGGGCCATATTTTTATGAAGGTACTCTGACAGGCCAAAGGTATTTTAATTTTTTAGAAAATATTTTGCCTGAATTTTTAGATAACGTGCGATTAGAAACGCTGCGACGAATGTGGTTCCAACAGGATGGTGCACCACCTCACACAACGTTACGTGTCCGAGATTGGCTCAATAATAATTTTCCTAATCGCTGGATTGGTCGCGGGGGACCAGTGCCCTGGCCAGCTCGGTCTCCGGACCTCACATCCTGTGATTTTTGTTTTGTGGGGGTATATTAAAGATCTTGTTTATGCTGTGCAACCAACCACTCCAGAGGACATGATTCTTAGAATTAGGGAAGCATTCAACTCGATAACACCAGCAATATTGCAAAATGTTACAAATTATTTTAGACGAAGAGTGCATTTATGTCTGCAGGAAACTGGACGTAACTTCGAACATCTTCTTTAGTTTAGTTTCATTAATGTTTGTTATCGCATTATTTGTTATAGTCGTTCCAATCGTTTCTAAAGTTTTAAGTTAATTTTTTTATTGTTATCAAATAGGTACTATGCAAAACCTTTATTTAACGTATTATCTTTAAGCTTTATGATATTATTATTTAATAAACCGCTTAATAATGTTTCAGGGGTTTTATTTGGAATTGTAAGGTATTCAAAGCCCAACTAATTAGCTTATACTGGGTCTTTCTTAGCTCCTACACACGAACAGCCGTAAATCCATTCTAAATTTGTTGTTTCATCATATATCTCAAAATGTTTTAAGTTTTTGTATAGGTATGCATACATAGGATAGAAGGTAATGAAATTTAAAGTTTAACGATATAATAATATACAGGGCGTTCCATTTGAAAGAAAATAGTTTTTGATTGTTGAAGTTGTCAGGCCGTTTTCTGAACGCACTGTATATCTAGTCACGCTTTAGTGTACATTATGATAGTCACAATAGTTTTGCGCACCTGCTTTGCTAAAATAATGGTCCTTTCTCTATTACTTACCAAGATAGAGACTTGTAAAATAAAGACTGCAAAGGCCATTATTTTTGAAGAAGAAGAAATAACTCAAAAATGGATGGATTTTCGCTCATACTACTGTATACATTTTCGACGTAGAATCACTCGGGAAATCCGAAAATGTGAAAATATATAGGGTGTTCCATTTAAAATAACGAAGTTGGTGAGTGGCCAGCTCAAATGGAACACCCTGTGTATTCGGCAATAATTTTAGGTTATAAAGTACATGCTGCCTAGTGATTTTCTGAAGTGAAATCTTTGATAATGCCATTAGTGTAAGCACAGTCTAGCTTTACCAGCGAAATCTCGCACCCTGTATATATATATATATATATATATATATATATATATATATATATATATATATATATATATATATATATATATATATATATATAAACATATAAAAATTTAAACTGACCCCGGATATAGGTTCTAGGGGTCCTAGATCGCGCTCATTTGAAGAAATTTTTTCAAAATTCAAAAGTCGAGATCTCCTCATTAGTGAATTTTTTCTAAGAAAATTCACTAAAAGTGAAAGGAAAACGCTGGAGTTCGAACACGATACCACTCGATTTAGAGGTACACGTCCTTACCAGTGAACCCCCGACGCTCTAGCTGTATAAACATAAAACATTCTCCTGTTACAATTAATCTTGTACAATTGATTTAAAGCCCAATCATCTGTTTACATTTTTACACTGTTGTTGTCCCCATTTCGCTCTAAATCAAGTTCTTTCTATGTAGGTCGTCGTGCGAATGAGTTTTTACAGCAAGTAAACAACTGATAAAAGAGCACCAGAATCATCTTCTCATCAAAAGAAAGTAGAGCATGGAGCAAATATACGAGAAATAAATTGTCCCTCCAGTTAATTATCAGTGAGCTGTTACAGAATACAATAGCTTTCAGCAAAAGCCGACGGTACACCTACACCAGGGAAAACACGTAACAACCCTCGTTTCTGCCACTCATTCATTTATATAATAGAGATGTTTTGAATCAAGATATTATAGAAATTAAAGTGTTATCTTAAAGGAAAAAGGAGAGGAAGAGAAAATACTGAGATGAAGGAGACGGATATCTTCCGAGCAAATAAGTTCCGGTTCCATCTTCTTGCATTCCGATTTCAGCAAATGATTCACTTTGTAGGATTTTCAAGCCAATAGAGAACCAGCTGTCTGTAAACACAAACCGGTCTGATTCTGAATTTCTCTTTGAAAGACACAATCCAACGATAACAATCTGATAGGCGTATTTATTAGCAAGATATCAGAGAACTATATTATTAAGTTGACTTTGAGGTAGAAAATATCCTATAGAAAGCCGAGGCTGTCTGTAAAAGAATAATTTGACATTCAGTCTAATATCAACTTGAAAGGAGTGATTTCGTTCGATAACGAATCTAAAAAAATAACATTATAGAAGACTGAGGTAACAGACTGAGTTTGGACACTGTGGCTGGAAACTGAAACAAAAAGCAGAATCACCCCCAAAAACCACAAAAACAATAACATAGGTTATGCGTTAGATACGTAGGTATTTCGACAGCAAAGTTGTCTTCATCAGCAGCTGTCGCTAAACTAACTGTATGGGGAAAATTATCCTAGTTATATACCCAATGATACCGGATGCAGCACCGTATGATGCAATATCAGATGCCTCAGTACCGGATGATGTAACACTTGATGACGTAACACCGGGTGACGTAATTCAAGGACTATTGTTGTGTCAGTGGATACGCCCAACCGGTTGTGTCCATGCTGAAAGCAACCATGGATTATTTCGTGCTATTTCAAAAAGTGCTGAGTTGACCCGACCTCTGTCTGAATAATATAACATTATAGGTCTAAAAGTTGAACTAAATTCGTAAGTAAAAATATAATAATAATCCAAACGTCACAAGACAATAAAACAATTTGTGTTTAAATATAGAAAAAGGGATAAGAAAGATTTAATTGCCCTAGCAATTAAGCAGAAAATATTCATAATATTCAACGGCAAAAAGATAAATTAATATTTCTGAGTTCCTTTTGGTGAATTTTAATTTTGTAGAAAAAAGTCGCCATTGAGATTATCCCGACTTTTGATAATTCAGAAACTTTCACCAAAACAGCAGAAAGTAGGGCCCGCAGACCTCATGTCCAGGGTTAGTTTCGATTCATATATATATATATATATATATATATATATATATATATATATATATATATATATATATATATATATATACATATATATATATATATATATATATATATATATATATATATATATATATATATATATATATATATATATATATATATATATATATATATATATATATATATATATATATATATATATATATATATATATATATATATATATTGTTGCATCACTACACAAAAAATGATAAACCAATTTAACGAAGCTTGGCCTTTCGGAAATTTTTTATATCCTTGAAAGATATTTTAACCATTTTTTTTAATAAAATTTTCGTTGTTTAGTTATTTTATTATTTTAACTGTTATTATAGTTATTATAGGCTAGTTTAATTTATATGTTAAATATTGGCATACATCACGTAGACATTTTGAAAGCCTTATCCGTCATCTGTGTTTCATTTTATTTTTAATTTGATGAATTTTTTGATCAAAACACCATATCATAACATTGCAACAGATCTTTATTTGTACTTGTCATGATTTCGTATTAGTTCAATTTTTACTTGTCTGAGAAAGCTGTCAAGCAGCGAAACTAGTCACAGAAACGTTGAAGAACATCCTAGAACATCTAAAATTCATAAGGGTCTCTTGCACCAGTTAGCTTACGCGCTTGCTACGCCCTTCACCTACAGAAACGAAACTCAACAGCGAAGCCTTCCAAGTCTGTATGTAATGTAATATATATATATATATATATATATATATATATATATATATATATATATATATATATATATATATATATATATATATATATATATATATAATTCTAATTTCACATTTTGCAAGGCTTGTCTAGACTAGAAATTTTCGGGATGCAGCAAGTGAGTTATGGTGGTGAATTTTCATAAGAATTTTATACTATTAGTAAGATATATTATTAAAACTAATTCTTTACATTTAAATCGAGCTTGGTTTTAGGGTCCCAGTTAGCGATTATTTAGAAAAATGTATATTTTATATAGAGCTAACAAATAAAAATTTGGTCTTAGATGTAATATGTAAGCACTGCAAGGGTCTTTAAAGAAAATAATTATTTACAAAGGGAATGTACCTGTCAAATTGTAAATATGGCAGGTATTTTTCCTTGTTAATTGCTTGGATCGTTTTGTTTTAATCAACCCATCCAGTTTTTGCAAACAATAAACAACAAAAAAGGTTTTTTAAAACAAATTTGTTGTTATCCGCGAAGCCCATTACGTTATCTTTCTTTAGTTCAGTACCCACGGTGCGTTTACATAGGTGTTGTTACTATGGTTCAGGACTGAAGAGCTTAATGGAAAATTTATTGGTCTATCGAATTTGAAATATTTTTACGAAATTTTCTACCATAACATACTTGCTGCACCCAGACCCTTTCCAATACATATTTATCGTTGCTGTATCCATACTTTTTGAATATGATGAAATATTGCAGCTTACTATGTAAGACTGAGAAACAAGGTAGTCTCAAAATCATTTTTGGAAAAATATTTTAAAACATGAAATGAAATAACAATTTAAAGATACATTGAAAATCTTGATTCGATGCTTCGTCGCGGGGGTTCTCCTTTCCCTTATGCATGCCTACAATCACCCTCAGTGCATAACCAAGAACAATTTAAACAAGAAAAGTTCCGTTGGAGCTACCCCTAGGAAAGTTACGGAACCTGCGGTAAATATAGGGGTTCTGCGCGCGGTAAACAGGATTTTAAGGAGGTACAGCTGCAAAATGGGATAAAGGCAGCTTAAAGA
This sequence comes from Tillus elongatus, assembly GCA_964006375.1. NCBI lineage: Eukaryota > Metazoa > Arthropoda > Insecta > Coleoptera > Cleridae > Tillus > Tillus elongatus. The sequence goes on from OZ023265.1 coordinate 31,506,975, forward strand.
GATCCAACTAAGTTGTTTCTTTGGCACTTTCCGCTCAGATTTCCTTTTTATATTCTTCTCTGCCCAGCACCCCTATTCACTCTTGGTACCGTAACTTTCTTGTGGGCTCTTTGCAAGAAATCCTTCTTGTGGTTTGGGAAAAAAAAGATTTTTCCAAACACCCTCCATGTGCTAATCCGCATATTTACTAAAAAAACATTTTTTATTTACAAACGGAATGCATCTATGAAATTTTAGGTGACAGGTAAGTATTTTTCCTTATTAATCTCTTGAATGATCGGTTTAAATCAACTCAATCGAACCAGTTTCTGCAAACAATACAAATTTTGAAATAAAATTTTAATAATTTAACCGAAACATCTGTTTATATAATTTTAACTAGGGATTTATGTACTTTGTGGTACCTACCTAGATATTATAAGTACTTACTGTATTAGTTTGAGGTAGGTATATTTCCTTCTTAAAATAATTTGGTTCACTTTGGTAATAGCTGCCTGTGAATTCTGTGTAAAGTGTACCAGTTTCATTGGATTCTACAATCATAATATACTACTAGAGTCACTTTGTTCAAGTTAAGTTAAAATTAAAAGTTGGGTTATTATTTACCTACTATTTGTATTAGAATATAGGTACCTTGTTGTTTCATATTATTAATCATATTATTAATCCATATTATTAATCCTAATTAGCAACTAGCATCAGCGGAGTCGATTTCAAGGTTATGCGATGCGCAAAGTGTACACGCTTCTCTATGACAAATAGCTACGTGTGATCAGATTAAACTAGGAGATAGAGAGTGATAGAGAGAGATCGTTTTTAATTTTAAATACCGTGAATGTGGAGATTGGCAAGCTTAATATTTATGCATAATGTAACGTCGTTCTAGATTTCTTTTAAACAAATTGAATCACTTTCATTAAATTTTGGATTTATTAGAATACATCCGCATGCTAAAATTTAGCGCTTTTGGACGCAAGTTTTGTCTCGGTATTAGAAAAGAAATGGTCCAAGGCTAACAATTGACACAATTGTTAGTTGGTTGTACATTGTACACAGCTCTATCTATAAAATTTTTCGTAAACTAGAGCTATCGTGACAACATACTACCTGGTCCTGCACCGAGATGGTGTCCCTATTGTATCTCACACAATATTCTCCAGTCTGACACCTTGCAACAACTTCCATTGTTTAGATTTTTACTTACGATTTATTTAAATAGCAAAGCAGTACAGATAACGTCATCTGCTTTGTCCAAAATTGTAAGTACTGCATTACAGAACCTGAAGTGATGTCGATGATTATTTTACTATTAATTTCGCATAACTTTATTTTTCTTTGATAAAACGACTTGAACATTGGTACACATCCACGACTGTCTATGTTCTTTTAAGTTGTAAATTTTTGTTTCAGTCACTTAGGCAATTTTAAAGATATTATGTTTTAAAAAATATTTTTTAATTTTTTAGTAAGAAGAAATGGGCGTTAAGGATTGATGAACCAACTCGTCCAAACCATTAGCGAAATAAGGACAATTCCCAAATTTGGTCCAAAGCAGTGAAGTACTTTTTGAGTTATTGGTTGGATATATATATATATATATATATATATATATATATATATATATATATATATATATATATATATATATATATATATATATATATAGTGTGGCCAATTGAAAACGAACAGACCGATTTGCGTCCAGAGACTTTTTTTTTAGAAACGCTGAAACACGTTAATTTTAATATTAAGGGGGACATATTTTGACATAAAACTCAACTTTGTCACATCAACCCCTTAATGGTGGTGATAACAACCCTTATATTTTAAATAGGGAACATGGGTCAAGTGTTACATCATTTGAAAGCTCTTTCTTTTCTAAATTCAGCACATTAATTTTTTTTTGAAGTTTTATCCACTGGTTAAAAAATTATTCACAGTTGGAATTGCAAGAACGTATTTCATTCATTGTGATAATAAATGCACTAATTAGTCAATTTTTTGTTAAAAAGTTAAAAACAAAACCAAAGGTTCAAAAATGTTTATTCAGTTAAGTAAGTGTTCAAATTGTTGACCACCAGCTTCCATACAAAAGTACAAATTTTGGTCAAAACGAGCTCTGATATTCTGGAGCATTTGTGGAGTTTTTAGACGGCATTCTTCAACAATGCGTCGTCTAAATTCTTCCAGAGACTCCGGTTCTCTTGCGTAAATTCTACTCTTTAAATGGCCCCTTAGAAAGAAGTCTAAAGGAGTTAAATCCGGTGATCTAGAGGGCCACTCAATAGCACCTCTACGCCCAATCCATTGCTCTGGAAGCTCTCTGTTCAAAAACTCCCTAATACGTTGTGAAACATGCAAAGGAGCTCTATCTTGTTGAAACGCTAATTGATTTTCTTGATAGCGATCATCATTTTTGACAATGTCAATTAGTAGAGGGTAAACGATATCTTCTAGTAACTCCAAATACGTTTTGCCACTCCAATTTCCATCAAGAAAAATTGGTCCGATTAAACGGTCTCCAGAAATGCCAGTTCAGACATTCAATTTCTGTGGAGTTTGAGTGTGGACTTCGTGTGCATTTCTTGGATTATTATCTGCCCAATAACGACAATTATGAGGATTGACTGTAGAGTTTAATAAAAACGTACACTCGTCTGAAAAATAGATATTGAACAGAAAATTCCAGTCATCAGCTGTTCGTGCAGTCATAACTTCACCAAACTCCAGCCGCCGATCAAAAACATCTTCATTCCGTTGTTGTACAAGATGAATTTTATACGGGTGAAATGTATGATGCTTCAATATTCGCTGAATAGTTCTTCTTTTGATGTTTGAAACAGTGGCCAATTTTCTCGTGCTCAAAGTTGGGTCTGCAGCAATTTGTCCTTAAACTTCAATCACAGTAGTCTTATTTCTAACCGGAAATTCACGTTTAGAATCCCATTCTTTGTTGGCTACTGAAGCACTTTGTCAAAACTTTGCAACTAACTCCAAAATGTATTTTCTATTAACATCTCTATTCGGATGTCGCTCATTAAACAAATTTGTGGTACGGTTGGCATAGTCATCGTTTTTGAAAAAAAAAGAGTAATTATTTCAACTCTTTTTTCTACAGAATACACCATTGTGAAATTAATTTTTGGTACTATCAAGTATAAAACCGACCGATAAACTGAAATAATAAACCGCATTTCCCTCACTCCGATAAGAAATGTTCTGATAGTCAATTTTTTGTTTACAAACCAACAAAATATTGACTATCAGCACATTTCTTATCGGAATGAGTGCAATGCAGCTTCAGCTGTGAATAATTTTTAAACGAGTTGATAAAACTTCCAACAAAATTAGTGTGCTGAATTCAGAAAAGAAAGAGCTTTCAAATGATGTAACACTCGACCATGTTCCCTATTTAAAATATAAGGGTTGTTATCACCACCCAAAGGGGTTGGTGTGACAAAGTTGAGTTTTATGTCAAAACATGTCCCCTCGATATTAAAATTAACCTATTTCAGCGTTTCTTGAAAAAAAAATTCTCTGGACCCAAATCTGTCTGTTACGTTTTCAACACGCCACCCTATATATATATATATATATATATATATATATATATATATATATATATATATATATATATATATATATATATATATATATATATATAAACATTTTAACTGACCATGAAAATGTTCCCGAGGCCTTAATTCGCGTTCATCTGAAGAAATTTTCCAAAAGTCTCACCATCGATACCTCTCTGTTAGTCAATTTTCTTAATGAAAATTCACTGATATATGTATTGACAAAACATGGCCAAAATTAACTAGATCATCTGCAAACATAAAATCAGTATACAGCAAGTCCTCATTAGTTCTTTCAAAGAGCTTAGTGTCCGCGTTCAGAAAATCGGTGGAATACAAAGTTCACGTGGAATTGACTAACTTTGGACATCGGCCGAACGCATTTCTTTTGACAAATATGTTTGGTACATTAACATCCTGTCTCATGACATATCAGCACTTCCATATCAAGCAAAGGAAGCAGTAATTTGGCATTTCGTGGAATCCCGTGCGAAGAAGTTGATAAGAAATAAAGTAATCATGTCCAACTTTATTAATGTTTATTTATCACGCATCAAATTGTATGGGAAAATTGCTCACTCACGTAGTAGAATTTTAAGTTGATTTCCATTTTAAATAATGTGGCTAAGTGCCAGTTTCATCCTATTGCTAGCTTTTTTTCGGTCTCTTTATTCGTTTCATATCTACAAGGGAGGGTTAAAAATTACGTTGTTAAATGTTGAAGCAGGTCTGGAAATAATTATGCGACTAATGCGTGTCAATTTATAACTATTTTTGCTTTACTCATTTTACATATTACTTTTACAAATACAGGGTAGCGCATTGAAAACGAAACACACCGATTTCCGTCCAGAATTTTTTTTTAAGAAACGTCAATTTTAACATTGAGGGGGACATGTTTTGACATACAACTCAACTTTGTCACATCAACCACTTACGGGTGGTGATGACAACCCTTATATTTTAAATGGGGAACATGGGTCGAGTGTTACATCATTTGAAAGCTCTTTCTTTTCTGAATTCAGCACACTAATCTTCTTGGAAATTTTATCAATCCGTCTAAACATTATTCATAGTTGGATTTGCAAGAACGTATTTCATTCATTGTGATAAGAAATGCACCAATTAGTCAATTTTTCGTTAAAAAAAAACTAAAATAAAACCAAACGGCTACAAATGTTTATTCACTTAAGTAAGTGTTCAAATTGTTGACCACCAGCTTTCATACAAAAGTACAAATTTTTGTCGGAACGAGCTTTGACATTCTGGAGCATTTGTGCAGTTATAAGACGGCATTCTCCAACAATGCGTCGTCGTAATTCTTCCAGAGACACCGATTCTGTTGCGTAAATTCTACTCTTTAAATGGCTCCATAGAAAGAAGTCTAAAGGAGTTAAATCCGGTGATCTAGGGAGCCACTCAATAGCATCTCTACGCCCAATCCATTTTTCTGGAAACTCTCTGTTCAAAAACTCCCTAACACGTTTTAAAAAATGCGGAGGAGCTTCATCTTGTTAAACACTAATTGATTTTTTTGATAGCGATCATCATTTTCAACAATGTCAATTAGTAGAGGGTAAACGATATCTTCTAGTAACTCCAAATACGTTTCGCCACTCAAATTTCCATCAAGATAAATTGGTCTGATTTAACGGTCTCCAGAAATGCCAGTCCAGACATTCAATTTCTGTGGAGTTTGAGTGTGGACTTCGTGAAAATTTCTTGGATTATTATCTGCGCAATAACGACAATTATGACGATTGACTGTAGAGTTTAATAAAAACGTACACTCGTCTGAAAAACAGATATTGAAAGAAACTTCCCGTTATCAGCTATTCGTGCAGTCATAACTTCACAAAACTCCAGCCGCCGATCAAAGTCATCTTCATTCGTTGTTGTACAAGACGAATTTTATACGGGTGAAATTTATGATGCTTTAATATTCGCTGAATAGTTCTTCTTTTGATGTTTCAAACAGTGGCCAATTTTCTCGTGCTCAAAGTTGGGTCTGAAGCAATTTGTCCCAAAAACTTTAATCCCAGTAGTCTCATTTCTAACCGGAAATTCACGTTCAGGAGCCCGTTTTTTGTTCGCTACTGAACCACTTTGTAGAAACTTTGCAACTAACTCCAAAATGTATTTTCTGTTAACATGTCTGTTCGGATGTCGTTCATTAAACAAATTTGCGGTACGGTTGGCACAGTCATCGTTTTTGAAAAAAAAAAGAGTAATTATTTGAGTTCTTTCTTTTACAGAATACACCATTGTGAAATTAATTTTCGGTAGTACTATCAAGTATCAAACCGACCGATAAACTGAAATAATAAACCGCCTTTCTCACATTCCGATAAGAAATGTTCTGATAGTCAATTTTTTGTTTACAAACCAACAAAACATTGACTATCAGCACATTTCTTATCGGAATGAGTGAAATGCGTTTTTGCATCTTCAACTGTGAATAATCTTTAAACGAGTTGATAAAACTTCCAAAAAAATTAGTGTGCTGAATTCAAAAAAGAAAGAGCCTTCAAATGATATAACACTCGATCCATGTTCCTTATTTAAAATATAAGGGTTGTTATCACCACCCTTAAGGGGTTGATGTGACAAAGTTGAGTTTTATGTCAAAACATGTCCCCCTCAATATTAAAATTGATGTGTTTCAGCGTTTCTTGAAAAAAAAAAATTCTCTGGACGCAAATCGGTCTGTTTCGTTTTCAATGCGCCACCCTATATAATAACCGTATGTCTTGATAGCGTAACAGCAACATAATTGTTTTTTTGTATGTTAGTTGTTTTATAGTGTAGAACAGGGCAACTTTAGTACAGGGGTAAGATTGCACAATGCTTATACTTCAGAAACTCATTGTCGGAGCGTGGCACTTATCACGGCAGGCGGGTCACTGAGACCGCCATTCGTATTTCTCTCAATGTGGAAAAAGAACAGAGAGCACTCTTCGTGATTTTTCGATATGTAAGTTTTACACCACTCTACCACCATTAATATTTTAGTTATTTATACTTATAACTCTTAACAATGAATTATTGTTATTTTAAGATAGTGAGTTGAGTGCCTTCATCATGAAGTAAACTTATAGGTTACATTTGCCAAAAATGTGCCGAAGGGGCACGTTTACACAAGGCGCACGGGCCATGTTTGTACATTGTTTGTGTAAGAGTTTCAGAGGAGAGGCTACACCAACAAGCGAATCCTCATAGCCACAGACAGCCAAGCAGCCCTTAAGGCACTAAGTAGCTTACGGGTAAATTCCTGGCTGGTGAGTCAGTGCCTAGACGAGACGAGCGATCTGGCTGGGCAGAATGAGGTGACCCTCATCTGGGTGCCGGGTCACTCGGGGGTCAAAGGCAATAAAGAAGCTGACAGTCTCGCGAAGAGAGGGTCAGCGGAACCATTTATGGGACCAGAACCGGCTCTGGCCGTGTCAAAGAGCACTGCCAGGGGAGCCATTAAGTCCTGGGTCAGAAACCAACACAAGGTGTACTGGGCGGACTGTCCAGTGCTCAGATATGTGAAGTCAATAATTGACGGAGCCAGTGCAAAGAGAACTGTGGTGCTGCTAAATCTTAGCAGAGGACAGCTCAGAAACACAACAGGTCTCTTGACGGGACACATGGCCGTCAAGAAACACCTGCATAAAATCGGGCGGTTCGAAGGGTACCTCGCATGCAGACTCTGTGGCGAGGGGGAGGAATCAGCCCAGCACATCTTGTGTGAGTGTATAGCTCTGGACCGCAAAAGACAACTGATCTACGGTCAGTCTAGGCCGGAGACAGAGCAATATAAAACTTCACCCTACCAATCGCTGTGCAGACTAGTTCAAGGCACAGTGATTTTGGAATTGGTGGAGTAAGGGTATGCAGAATCAACCAAAGGTTGCAGTGCTATCGGGGCGGCAAGACCGCAGACGAGCCCTGAGGGAACAAAAAAAAAGAGTTTCCCGTGTCTTTCTAATATAATTTGTGTACCCTTTCTAGGTCTTTTGTAGGCAAAAACTGGTACGAACATACAAAGGAAAAACCAATAGACCTTCTACTAATTCACGTGATGAAGATGGCCGTAGAAGAGTTCAAAAAAAGTCTGGACGCAGGAAGTGCGTTATGGAAGTGAATTTTGATTAAAATATTTTTAATAGCAAATATATCTTCAATGCAAGCAGGAATAAATTCGGTTAACGCATAACCTATATAGTAGAAACAATGTACCACATATATAATCAAAATAACTTATTGTTCGAAAATGTAGAAAAATTATATCACCGAGAAAACTGGTTTCCTAGTCAAAAACCTTAGGTTAACAGCAAATTGAGTTATTGAACTTTGAAGCATTTAATGAAAATTCGCTACCAAAACGCACTTACTGCGTCTCTCGATTTTTTTTCTTACAAACATTAAGTGAAGATTGGAACCTGTGATGAGCACTGATAAGTACACTTGGATAAACCAAAACATATTTTAAAAAAGACCTAACTATCGTTTCACTAACAAAGTTAGCGTCATCAGAGGATGAAAAATTCTAACTACTTTAAAAACCAGCATCACCTTATATACCGGATCTTAGGTAAAGAGACCGAACTGAGATGGGAAACTAATCGCAGGCAAATTCTGCGGTGTATTGTATTTTTATCGCCGGACGAGATTTTTGCCTGTCCCTACTTACTTATCTAAAAGGTTTCCATCTCTAGTAATTTTGGGAAGGTTAAACGACAACTAAATTAAGATAGTTTCCTTTGGCGGAAATATCTGTATTCTTATGTTATCTTTGGGACGTGTTAAAACGTGGGAATCTATTTAACAAACCAATCGATCAGGGGAGTCATTATTGTCGGTGGTAAAACGTTTATACATTTTTGTTGTGACTATATTTCAAAAAAAAATAATATATATATATATATATATATATATATATATATATATATATATATATATATATTAATTTCAGATTATCTTTATTAACGTGGTGATTATTATCGCATATATGTCGGGCGACGGAAGATATATCTATAGTACCGTAACGTAATTGGGCTAAGTGTTCTTTGAATTTAATTCCAATCGATCTTTTTGTTTGCCCGACGTACGTAAGATTACAGTCTTTACAACTTCATTTACAATTTTTTCTCGTATCTTGCATAATAACGGGCTTTACCGTGGAAATGCGTCACCCTATATATATGTATATATATATATATATATATATATATATATATATATATATATATATATATATATATATATATAATTTTTCGAAACTCAAAAGTCGAGATCTCCTCATTGGTGCTTTTTTAAAGAAAATTCACTACAAAGTATGATTAGTATGAGGCTTTTTATAGGTGTAAAAATTGGTTTAATCGTCAAGCAATAATTGAGTAAAAAGAACATGGATAACTCCAATACAAAAAAATTCAACAATTCTAAATAAAAAAACTATGTAAGCATGCCACGGTCAACCCTGCCGATTTGACCTCAAATGGCGGAAATGATCAAATCATACTTTAAGCTTTTAAAAAATAATATATAATGACAATACGGGACACTCCTATGCTTTAGCATTGGTGATATTTGTGACAAGTACACTAGCGCCACCTCGCGTGAAGTACTGACAACTGAACGGGTAATTTCAATTGTATGTTTACCTGCATATTCTTAATTTAGATCATTGGTTTATTATAGATGAATACAAAAACTTGTACACGACAACACAGAGAAAATTTTCTGATTATATTGTTATAAATAGAATTTGTATCTATAATGAGCTTGAAACCTAAATGAATTCAGCACGAATAATTCTGCAAATATTATTATCTCTTACCCATAATCTTATTTCATTATGATTTAAACTACTACCTTGAAACCGTCGTTAAACTACTATTTCAAGGGTAGGTATAGGAATATACTGAAAGCTGTTTCTGAGGATATTAAGTTACAATCTGTACTTACCTATAAATAATTGTTGTATGTATAAATGGTAGTACAGTACTCAATTTGCTATATGTCTACATGAAAACTGTCTTATTAATCTAATATTTTAAAATATGTAACTGATATACTTAGTACATAATTAAGATATTGTGCAGATGAAAGGTGAGACTAACTCTTAGTTCCGTGAACAAATCTATTATAGGGCTGAATCTGATTCTAGTTGTCTCTTTGAAAACTTGTCTTGGGAAGATAATTAAAAGCCTTTACCAAGTAAAATAATTGTAAATGTGAAAAAATGTGACAATTTATGCCATACTGAAATAAAAAAGGACACAGAAGAATATTGAAAAACAGTTTTCTTATACCATTTATTATTAATGCAAAACTTTTTTTGCCTTTATATTTCTTTTTGATGCACTGGAAGACAAGTTATGATTGAAGCATTTCAACCATCCGTTTACGAAGTTTATTTATAAATAGGTACATGATGATAAATATTACACAATAAATTATCTTCTACGAACTGTACATATTGGCATAAAAGTGATTCTGGATTTGTATTCTGCTTCGTCATTCTTTGGAAACCTATGAAATGTCTTTGATAGATTTAGCACGTTATAATTCGAACAATTATAGATTGCACACACCCAACCACTAGTATTCATTGTAAAAAACACAGCTCATACTTAATTATACACAATTAAACACCAGTAATTGCTAGTGTTAAACGTTCTCGAATTAAGTAACACCATTACTATCCGCTAGGGGCGCTGATATTTTTGTAACATGAAATCAGCCGAAGTGTACTGTATTGTCGTTATACCGGGTGGTCCTCCGGGAGGTCCCACGATCGATTGAGGGAAAACTATCAATAGGAAAAACTTGAAAATTGGACTTCACACTAAAGTCGTTAGGGGCCACAGGCTAAAAATATTTTCAAGATGGCGGCACTTCCGGTTATACCGGAAGTAGATGTCGATTCGCTTATTTTAAATGGAACACTCTGTATTTTATTGCAGTTTCGGATTCTACAATAAACTCACTCATTTAAATTAATTTGGATTTAATTTTTAAAATGTACATCTGATTTAATAAATCTACACAATTTCCCATCGTCGCGCAATAGTCTAAAACACAATTATGTTCGATTCATTTGCCAAATTGATTTATATGACCGAAACCTTGACCAACAATAATCACTTTCAACCGCAACGCTGATATGCGCAACGCGTCATTTTAATTGCTCAGTGATTTCCAACATGCAAAATTGAATTTAGTTAGAGACGTTATTAATTTTTGTCGTGATATCACTTAGAAAATTACTTCTGCACACCGGCGTCGTTTCCACTCTTCGTAATGTTCACTGAAATATGAGTGTATATATTATGATGTGGTAATTGAGTTGACATTGAATCATTAATTTTGTGCAAATGGCGTAGAGAAATCAGGCTTGGTTATGAATCAGTTCATATGAAGGGAATAGAGCAATCTAGAAACGTAATTTGAGTTTGTTAGATGTAGCTATGTTAAATATAGGGTGGCGCATTGAAAACGAAGCAGACCGATTTGAGTCCAGAGAATATTTTTTTTAGAAACGCTGAAACACGTCAATTTTAATATTGAGGAGGACAGTTTTGACATAAAACTCAACTTTGCCACATCAACCTCTTAAGGGTGGTGATAACAACCCTTATATTTTAAATAGGGAACATGGATCGAGTGGTACATTATTTTAAAGCTCTTTATTTTCTGAATTTAGCACACTAATTTTTTGGAAGTTTTATCAACTCGTTTAAAAATTATTTACAGTTGAAAAGATACAAAAACGCATTTTACTCATTACGATGAGAAATATGTTGATAGTCAATGTTTTGTTGGTTTGTAAAGAAACAACTGACTATCAGAACATTTTTTATCGGAATGAGAGAAATGTGGTTTATTATTTCAGTTTATCGGTCGTTTTGATACTTGATAGTACTATCGAAAATTAATTTCACAATGGTGTGTTCTGTAGAAGAAAGAGTTTAAATAATTACTCTTTTTTTCGAAAACGATAATTGTGCCAACCGTACCTCAAATTTGTTTAATAAACGACATACGAACAGACATGTTAACAGAAAATACATTTTGAAGTTGCAAAGTTTAGACAAAGTGGTTCAGTAGCCAGCAAAAAACAAGATCCTAAAGGTGAATTTCCGGTTAGAGATGAGACTACTGAGATTGAAGTTTTAGGACAAATCGCTGCAGACCAAAATTTGAGCACGAGAAACTTGGCCACTGTTTCAAACATCAAAAGAAAAACTATTCAGCGAATATTGAAGCATCATAGATTTCACCCTTATTATATTCATATTGTACAGCAACTGAATGAAGATGATTTGGATCGGCGGCTGGAGTTTTGTGAATTTTATGACTGCATGAATAGCTGATAACGGGAACTTTCTGTTCAATATCTGTTTTTCAGACGATTGTAAGCTTTTACTAGACTCTACAGTCAATCGTCATAATTGTCGTTATTCGGCAGATAATAATCCAAGCAATTTTCACGAAGTTCACACTCGAACTCCACAGAAATTGAATGTCTGGACTGGCATTTTCTGAGACCATTTAATCGGACCAATTTTTCTTGATGGCAATTTGAGTGGCGAAACGTATTTGGCGTTACTAGAAGATATCGTTTACCCTCTACTAATTGACATTGTTGAAAATGATGATCGCTATCAAGAAAATCAATTAATGTTTCAACAATATGAAGCTGCTCCGCATTTTTCACAACGTGTTCGGGAGTTTTTGAACAGATAGTTTCCAGAGCAATGAATTGGACGTAGAGGTGCTATTGAGTGGCCCCCTAGATCACCGGATTTAACTCCTTTATACTTCTTTCTATGGGGCCATTTAAAGAGTAGAATTTTCTCAACAGAACCGGATTCTTCAGAAGAATTACGACGATGCATTGTTGAAGAATGCGGTCTAATAACTCCACAAATTATCCAGAGTGTCAGAGCTCGTTTTGAACAAAATTTGTACTTTTGTATGGAAGCTGGTGGTCAACAATTTGAACACTTGCTTAACTGAATAAACATTTTTGAACGTTTGGTTTTGTTTTTTAGTTTTTTTAACGAATAATTGACTAACTACTGCATTTCTTATCACAATGAATGAAATACGTTCTTGCAACTCCAACTGTGAATAATTTTTAAACGAGTTGATAAAACTCCCAAAAGAATTAATGTGCTGAATTAAGAAAAGAAAGGTCTTTCAAATGATGTAACACTCGACCAATGTTCCCTATTCAAAATATAAGGTTTGTTATCACCACCCTTAAGGGGTTGATGTGACAAAGTTCAGTTTTATGTCAAAACATGTCCCCCTTCAATATTAAAATTGACGTGTTTCAACGTTTCTTAAACAAAAATCTCTGGACGCAAATCGGTCTGTTTCGTTTTCAATGCGCCAGCCTGTATTATGATGTGGTAATTGAGTTGGCATTGAATCATTAATTTTGTGCAAATGGCATAGAGAAATCAAGCTTGGTTTTGAATGAGTTCATATAAAGGGAATAGAGCAATCTAGAAACGTAATTCGAGTTGGTTAGATGTAGTTATGTTAAACATATGATTTGCTTTACTGAGGGATAAAATGGAACAAAAAGCAGAATCACTCCAAAAACCAAAAAAATAATACAGAGTTATGTGCTAGATTTCGATAACGAAGTTGCCTCCATCAGTAGCTGTCGCTAAACTAACTGTATGGGCAAAATTAACCTAATAATGTAACTAAACTATTCACTAAAAATGATGCAATGCCGATGATGCAATACCGGATGATGATGCAATACCGGTTGATGCAATACAGGATGAGGAAATACCGGACGATGCAACACCGTACGATGCAATATCAGATACCTCAGTACCAGATGATGTAACACCGGATGGCTTTAACAGCGGGTGACGTATGTCAAGAACTATTCACTATGCGAAAACTGAAACCTGTGATGAGCACTAATAAGTACACTTGGAGAACACCCAAATCACCACAACAAATATTTCAGAGACCTTACGATCGTTTCGTTGACCATGTCAACATCTTCAGATAACGATCAGAACGATAGTAAGGTCTCTGAAATATTTGTTGTGATGATTTGGGTGTTCTCCAAGTGTACTTATCAAGGACTATTTTTGTGTCAGTGGATACGCCCAACCGGATTTGTCGACGTTGAAAGCAACCATGGATTATTTCGTGCTATTTAAAAAAGTGCTGAATTGACCGGGGCCATGTCTGAGTTCATCAAATTCTGTGGATTCACCTTGCGGATTTTTTATCTTCCAACGCATCTAACTTGCGATAATCTATGATTGCATTCAGCAACTTAAGGTAATTATCGCCTACCTTATGTCCTGAGTCAATCATATGTCGAGCACCGCTATATTTTTGTGCTCTATTGAATCTGAAATGAGCTATGTGCTCTTTGAAGCTTATTGTTATTGATCTCCGCGTTTGCCCAATATAGATTTTCTCGCAATTATTACAAGATATTTGATAAATGCCTGATTTTTGTCGGAAGTAAATAGTATCCTTTAGCCTACCCAAAAGGTTCTTCAAATTATCAACTTTATAAACAATTATCAAGTCGTTATCTTTGAATATTTTCTCTAACCTTTTTGTAAGAAAAGGATAGAAAAGAAGTACAGTGAACTTTTTGGGTGGCTCACCGGATTCCGGCTTCGATGTAGTAATGTTACTTATTGACATTTGCCACCTATGCTTAGTAACTAATCTATACACAATCTCTGGAGAGAAGCCGTTACAAATCGCAATATCGACAATTTTGTTCATCTCGGAATTGTATCGCTTACTGCTCAAATGGAAACTGAGTAACCTCCGAACAAGATAGCTCAAACTCGACCTTTGTGATTAAAATGATGGTTTGAATCTGACGGTATGAAGCGTTTTGTAGAAGTTTCTTTCCCATAAATGGCAAATTCTGGCCTATCTGTATTTTTCATGACAAGAGTATCAATGACGGGTAATTGGTGGTTGTTCTCCATTTCGTAAGTAAACTTGATTGAAGGGAATCTACTGTTCAGCTTATTAACAAATTTATTAATGTTATCTTTACTGAGATCAAACATGGCAAGAATCTCATCGACGTATGTCAACCATACCCTCGGAAAATAATCCACCCCGGAAAGTCACTATCAAATCGGCCCATGAAAAATTCGACCACAGAGGGAGACAATGGGTTTCCCATCGTGTTTTTCCTTTGTCTGCCGATTAACCTTCTCCCTCTGTTTCAGTTTCCAGCCACAGTGTCCAACCTTAGTCTTTTATGGGGGGTAAAATGTCAGGGGCATACCTGGTTAAATTACAGTATTCAAATCTAGTATGAAAATAAATCCCCGCTAATACTACTTCTTGCAGTATAACATAATTTTTTACAGTTCAACTTGCTAAGCGTTCAAAATAGTAAATTTGAAACATAGTGGGTGGTAAAACTATTTGAGTCGCATAAATGCTAAGCGGGCTTAATTAGTCTTTAATTTTTTAAATGTGTTAGAAGTGGCATCTATGAACCAAAGCTGATACCTATGGAATACCAGCATGCTGAATTGATAACCCGCTGGTATTTCCGCAATAGTGCTATTACAATTCAGGGTTAAGAACCTCGGTGGTTCAGGGGTAAGAGCGTGTGCCTCTGAACCGAAGGGTACTGGGTTCGATTCCAGGGTACTCCTTTCATTTTTTCAGTGCGAACTGTAAAATTAACATCAACCGAGGTTCTGGCATTGTATTTGAGCACGTTGAATGTCTGCAAGTTCCGCCCTAGGTAAAGCCGTAGGTCCCGTGTTCATGCGATCTTGGGCACGTTAAATATCCTTACCCTCCTTACAGAAATGCAGGGGATTGGCAAAATTTCCAGGATAGTGAGGTGAAACTGCTCCCTGTCGTCGGTGATTGACCATAGTCGCGGAAATAGGCCGACGTTAAAAAAACAAAACACACACACACACACACACACACACACACACACACACACACACACACACACACACAATTCAGGGTTACATGTACAAGACGATAAATCCCCCCACAACGTTTGTGGTAAAACCGGATAAATCCATTTTTTGCCATAATTAGCCACTGCAAGTTTGAGCGAATGATGCAATATTCAGTTCAAATATGCCTAATTTTATGTTATGTGGAATATGTTGGAGAAACAAATTGGTACGCCCCTGTCTCTTTGCTTTTATTCGGTTGCACTATCATTTAAGTTTCTACCTGGAATTATTTATCTCTGGATTTTACAATCCTTTCCAATTTACTGGTAATCTTTCCCCTCTAGACGCCTGTATCGCATTAGGTTTACGCATTAACAATGCCATACAAAGAATACTTATATGCCGTTAAGTCCTTTGTTGTAAATAGCTTTAGCTGTCTTTGGCGTATTAAGATGCACCCAGTGGATTTTCTTCACTAGGTGTAATGTTTATACCTAATTGGCCATTCTGTATTACTGACATTATGTTATGTCAACTACGTCACCTAGCGTAACGCAAAAGCTCGATAAAAGCAAGCCTTTCGCAAGGTACAAGTCAGTTCTATGTTCGATCTCCTCTTCTTAAATTCTTGGGACTCCGAGTTCCCAATTTTCTACTTAAACACCGCTCGCGTATTTAAGCCAGTTCAATTCTACAGTGCCGTTCTACAACGAGTAGTCTCATCTTCATCCCTTTTTGGGACTTCTAAGATCCCTATCTTCTACCTAGACATCGCTAGTGTGATTACGCCACTTCAGTTCAAGCTCCAATCCTCCTACAGAAATTCCGTTCGTACAGTATTACAGTTAAAAGTCAGTGTTTTCTTCGAAAATAGAAAGTATACGTGCAGTTTAATGCAATAGCAAGTAGCTAATAAGATTGTGAACTCTTCTGAATAACCCATTAAATCAAGTGTAAAACCGCAAATTGTAAATAAATGTTAAGTTCAAGGTGTATATAGTAACAATACAACATATATAAATATAAAAAAGTGTATTATTGCAATCTTCTGGAATCCAGTGCACCTAGAGTTATAAATACAGTCCACATATAGTCCGCATCTTCAACATATTCTTCTTCCAATTAGCAAAGCCGACTAGTTAGCGAGGGTGGGATCAATCCGCCTGCAAAACATTGGGGAAAGAAAACAAGCTCTTTCTCCCCCAGAATATATTTCTGGACCTACCAAAATGAGTTACCTCTGAATATTAATATATAATAAATGTGAGGTTAGGACTTATCCACTTAATAAGCAACTAATCATTTTTCCGTATGAAGTATGTGATAGACATAACAGTCACGTTTTCCAATAGATGTGCTTTGATAAGTAATTTAGAAGCTGGGATATCTGCTAGAGTTAAAATAAGTATTAAAAAATACCCTGCAGTTTTTAAAAACATATTGAAATACAACTTTAAAATATACTTCTTTATTTTTATTACTTAATTCACGGATATTGTATAAAAACAATATTAACTTTCTATTTATTCAAAAAAATGTAGATGCCTGTAGTAATATTGATTTGTTATCGAACAGATTTCAAGCGCAACGAAATATCTCATAGACCAACACTGTAAGACACCTATGCATCAAACAAATTGTGAAAAACGAAATTCAAATAATACATCCCAAGCATCAATACGCGAATATTTGGGAAACCAAACAAAGAAAGCAGAAGAGAATACCTTATATTTTACTTATGCGATGCAATGGTTGCTTCTAACATTCTACTGAATAAATTAAATAACACTGTTTTCAAGTCACTTTTGGAAAAATATTGTAAAGCGTCTATACCAGATGAAAGTACTATGCGAAAAAATATGGTTGAAAAATTCTATTTAGATATTTTTCATAAGTAAAAAGTCTTATAAAAAATAATTTTTGTTACGTTGTAGTAGATGAAACTCAGGATGTTTGTGGTAGATATATTGCCAATTTAATTATAGGCACCTTAACTGAAATGTCTTCATCTAGACCTTATTTAATTGCAGCCAAAGAATTCTAAAAAACAAATAATATTACTATAACAAGATTTATTCAAGAGGGTCTGCTAGAGTTCAAATAAGTATTAAAAAAATACCTTGCAGTTTTTAAAAACATATTGAAATACAACTTAAAAATATACTTCTTTATTTTTATTACTTAATTCACGGATATTGTATAAAAACCATATTAACTTTCTATTTATTCAAAAAATGTAGATGCCTGTAGTAATATTGATTTCTTATCGAACAGATTTCAAGAGCAACGAAATATCTCATAGAACAACATTTTAAGACACCTCTGCATCAAACAAGTTGTGAAAAACTAAATTCAAATAATACATCCCAAGCATCAATACGCGAATATTTGGGAAACCAAACAAAGAAAGCAGAAGAGAATACCTTTAAATTTTACTTATGCGATGCAATGGTTGCTTCTAACATTCCACTGAATAAATTAAATAACACTGTCTTCAAGTCATTTTTGGAAAAATATTGTAAAGCGTCTATACCAGATGAAAGTACTATGCGAAAAAATATGGTTGAAAAATTCTATTTAGATATTTTTCATAAGTAAAAAGTCTGATAAAAAATAATTTTTGTTACGTTGTAGTAGATGAAACTCAGGATGTTTGTGGTAGATATATTGCTAATTTAGTTATAGGCACCTTAACTGAAATGTCTTCATCTAGAGCTTATTTAATTGCAGCCAAAGAATTCTAAAAACAAATAATATTACTATAACAAGATTTATTCAAGAGGGTCTGCTAGAGTTCAAATAAGTATTAAAAAAATACCTTGCAGTTTTTAAAAACATATTGAAATACAACTTAAAAATATACTTCTTTATTTTTATTACTTAATTCACGGATATTGTATAAAAACCATATTAAATTTCTATTTATTCGAAAAAAATGTAGATGCCTGTAGTAATATTGATTTGTTATCGAACAGATTTCAAGCGCAAGGAAATATCTCATAGACCAACACTGTAAGACACCTCTGCATCAAACAAATTGTGAAAAACGAAATTCAAATAATACATCCCAAGCATCAATACGCGAATATTTGGGAAACCAAACAAAGAAAGCAGAAGAGGATACCTTTAAATTTTACTTATGCGATGCAACGGTTGATTCTAACATTCCACTGAATAAATTAAATAACACTGTCTTCAAGTCATTTTTGGAAAAATATTGTAAACCGTCTATAACAGATGAAAATACTTTGAGAAAAAATATGGTTGAAAAATTCTATTTAGAAATTTTTTATAAGTAAAAAGTCTTATTAAAAATAATTTTTGTTACGTTGTAGTAGATGAAACTCAGGATGGTTGTGGTAGATATATTGATAATTTAATTATAGGCACCTTAACTGAAATGTCTTCATCTAGACCTCATTTAATTGCAGTCAAAGAATTAGAAAAAACAAATAATATTACTATAACAAGATTTATTCAAGAGGGTCTGCTAGAGTTCAAATAAGTATTAAAAAAATACCTTGCAGTTTTTAAAAACATATTGAAATACAACTTAAAAATATGCTTCTTTATTTTTATTACTTAATTCATGGATATTGTATAAAAACAATATTAAATTTCTATTTATTCAAAAAAATGTAGATCCCTGTAGTAATATTGATTTCTTATCGAACAGATTTCAAGCGCAAGGAAATATCCCATAGAGCAACACTCTAAGACACCTCTGCATCAAAGAAATTGTGACAAACGAAATTCAAATAATACATCCCAAGCACCAACACGCGAATATTTGGGAAACCAAACAAAGAAAGCAGAAGAGAATACCTTTAAATTTTACTTATGCGATGCAATGGTTGCTTCTAACATTCCACTGAATAAATTAAATAACACTGTCTTCAAGTCATTTTTGGAAAAATATTGAAAACAGTCTATGAAAGTACTTTGATAAAAAATATGGTTGAAAAAATCTATTTAGAAATTTTTCATAAGTAAAAAGTCTTATTAAAAATAATTTTTGTTACGTTGTAGTAGATGAAACTCAGGATGTTTGTGGTAGATATATTGCTAATTTAATTTTAGGCACCTTAACTGAAATATCTTCATCTAGACCTCATTTAATTGCAGTCAAAGAATTATAAAAAACAAATAATATTACTATAACAAGATTTATTCAAGAGGATCTGTCAAACGTGTTTTTACCAAATGCTGTACCAGGTGATAAAGTTTTATTACTGCTTCCCGGTGCTGCTTCGTATATGGTCAAAGTTGAAATTCATTTAAAAATATTTTATCCCAACTTAATTGTCGTGCCTGGCTCACCGGTTAAACAGGGTAGCAGAAGAAATTAGACAGCAATTTCCTCTAGTTAATAAATGTATTAATACTATGAAAAAAGTGTTCGTCAAAGCTCCTTTCAGAATTCAAATAATAGAGAAGTTTTGCCTGGGGTACCATAACCTCCTAGACCTGTAACCACGCAATGGGGAACCTGGATCGAGGCTGCCTTATTTATTTTGAACATTTTAGAGTAATCACGGAGGTAACGCTTGATATTGCAGTGAAACAAACAAAAATTATTTTTAAGGACTCCAAATTAAGCCGGCAATTAAGTTTTATAAACAGTAATGATAAAATAGTTACAGAAACTATAAAAAAATTCCAGCTGCAAAATGTTTTGCTAACTGAATCAGTTAAATTAATAGAACATTTCAAAGAAACTATTTATAAAGCTAATGGGCCTGCCGCAAAACAAATTACAAAACAATTATCATAATCACTCACAAAAAATGAGGGTTTTACCGAGTTAACGCAGATTGCAAAAGCTCTGGATTGAGATTTTTCAGACGATTTAAAGAATGTAGGCTCTACCATATTGTCAAGCTTAAAATATTCTCCAATTATCTTAGTCGACGTAGAACGGAGTTTTTCTTCGTATAAAAACTTACTAACTGAGAAAAGGCAATCTTTCAAAATATATCATTTAAAGCGCCACTTAATAATAACTGTTAATAGTAATAATTGCAATAATAATATTAATGAATAATTAATTAATAATATAATTAGGGTCCTATGTGGTATTGATTGTGAATAAAATTAATAGCTTAGACCTTTAAAAACTTGTTTTATTGGTATACTATGATTATTTATGCATTGCATATATCGATATTTTTGTGCATATTTTGTTAAAGTTGGTGCATATTTTTTTCAAATTTCCTGCATATATGTGCGCATATTTCACCTAAAAAGTTTGCATATAAATCCGAGCCCTGATTATTATTAATATCCACAAAGGAAGCAATCTGAGGAATAGTTGATCCAACTTAACTATCAATAAATAGATAAACAGCTTATGCTATCAATAAGACCTTCATCCCATTAAGACGTAAACAACCAACCCCTCAGGCAAAGAAGATTTTTAATCACCGATGCAAAATTCTGACTTCTTGTCACTTTAGTCTGAGTAATTTTTGTGCTACGTTTCTTTTCACACTTATGTATGTTGATATTATTATTTCATTATTTTATAACTTATATAACGAATGTACTTTGTAGTAGTCAAATAAATAGTTTTTAAAAAACCGTTCGTCTTTGTAAAACATTCTTCTTGAGACATTTTCATTCCACAGCCCGTATTAGATTCAAGTTCTTTGCCCAAATGTTGCCAATTTTGACGTTTTAAATCGTAACTTTTACGTTTTGAGCAAAATTTCAATTTATTTTTCTTTAAATCGCTATAACCTTTTTGTCTTTTGACATACAGAGCTAAATTTTGATATATAATTTATTATGATTTCATAAATACGTGTACCAAATTTGGTTGCCCTTACCTTGTTATTTCTGGAGATATAAATTTTTTTCGAAAGAAAATACAAAATTTTTCGGCAAAACCTGGACCGATTTTCCTGGCTAACGAACTTGTTCAACCCACTTGCAAAGGGAAAGTATTCGCTAAATTTAATCAAAATCGTCCCATTCTTTTTTGAGTTATTGGTGTGATATATATATATATATATATATATATATATATATATATATATATATATATATATATATATATATATATATATATATATATATAAACATATAAAAATTGAAACTGACCCTGGATGTGGGTTCTAGGGGGCCTATTTCGCGGTCATTTAAAGAAATTTTTTCAAAATTCAAAAGCAGGGATCTCCTCATTAGTGAATTTTTTTTTAAAGAAAATTCATTAAAGAAGCCTGTGTGAAATGATGAAGTATCTCACGGTTCAGGCCTAAGACTTTTTTAATGCTTTCTTACAAACTATTTGTTTTTCGTAAACTTTATTTCAAACACTATTTAAGTTATGACTTGTTTTTAGTCCTGTTGGTATAGGCTAAATAAATTTATTACTACTTATCACTATACATTAACTACTAACACATGTATAGTGTACCCAAATCTCTGTCAGATTCCGTTCGAAAGCGTCGTAAAGTAAGTTTGCAAAACGCTATTTGAAATTATGTTGGGATTTCGCAACTGCTACTTTCGTTGTAGACCTGTTACATAATTAAATAGATTGTCCACTGATGGTAGATAAATCAAAACCCTTTGCTGGGAAACTTAACTAGAAAAGGGTTTATGTGCTATACATATATTCGAGCACCTCCAGAATTACTGTTTGTTTCTATTATGTGGGACAGTACACTTAATTAAATTTTATTATCGTTTTTAATGTATGTGCCAAAGTTTATAGCGAGCAGTTTTCGTTTGTTGTTACTATTGTAATTTATTGAACACAATTTATTTCTTATTGCTTTTCATGTAGAGAGACCTGACTGAAAATTACCACACATTACGACTGAATTTAAACTTAGTAATTTCACAGAATAAGTTCATTTGACTAGAATGCGGTTAGAACAGGAATTTTCCTAAAACAAAATTATCTGACAAGCAGTTTGCGATTTTAGATAATTTTTTAAAAAGTTCCTTAAATGAGCGACTACATATAGGCAAATACTATCTAACGACAATACAGGACACTCCGACTGATTTCGTGTTTCAAGAATATCAGCGCCCCTAGCGGATAGTACTTATGTTACGTCGTTCGAGAACGTGTAACACAAGCAATTGCTGGTGTTTAACTGTGTATAATTAAGTTTGAGCTGTGTTTTTTACAATGAATGTTAGTGGGTGTGTCCAATCTATAATTGTTCGAATTATAACGTGCTAAATATATCAAAGACATTTCATAGGTTTCCAAAGGATGGCGAAACGTTAATATGATTTGAAGCAGAAGACAAATTCAGAATCACTTTTATGCCAATATGTGCAGTTCGCAGAAGATAACTTATTGTGTAATATTTACCATCATGTACCTATTTATAGATAAACTTCGTGAACGGATGGTTGAAAGGCTTTAATCATAACTTGTCTTCCAGTGCATCAAAAAAAAAAAGAAATATGAAGGCAAAAAAAGTTTTGCATTAATAATAAATGATATAAGAAAACTGTTTTTCTATCTTCTACTGTGTCCTTTTTTATTTCAGTATGGCATAAATTGACACATTTTTCCACATTTAAAATTATTTTACTTGGTAAAGGCTTTTAATTATCTTCCCAATACAAGTTTTTAAAGAGACAAGTATAAATAGCAGATTCAGCCCTATAATAGATTTATTCACGGAAATAGGAGTTAGTCTCACATTTCATTTGCACAATTTCTTAATTATGTACTAAGTATATCAGTTACATATTTTAAAATATTAGATTAATAAGACAGTTTTAATGTAGAGATATAGCAAATTGAGTACTGTGCTACCATTTATACCTAGAACAATTATTTATAAGTACAGATTGTAACTTAATATTCTCAAAAACAGCTTTCAATATATTCCTATACATACCCATGAAATAGTAGACTAACGACGGTTTCAACGCAATACATTAAATTATGTAGAAATAAGATTATGGGTAAGAGAAATTTGCAGAATTATTCATGATGAATTCATTTAAGTTTCAAGCTGATTGTTGATACAAATTCTATTTATAACTATATAATCAGAAAAATTTCAATGTTTTGTCATGTACAAGTTTTTATAATCATCTATAATAAACCAATTGTCTAAATTAGGAATATGCAGGTAAATATACAATTCAAATTACCCGCTCAGTTGTCAGTACTTCACGCGAGGTGGCGCTAGTATACTTGTCACAAATATCACCAATGCTAAAGCATAAGAGTGTCCCGTATTGTCATTATGTAGTATTTGATATAGGTCAGACCTCACAGTCTGTTGGTAGGAGGATTAGTCAGCATAGGAGTGACTCCAGACTTAGACCCGACAGATGTGCATTAGGGCATCATGTGTCAACCTTTGGTCATAACATAGATTTTGATAATGTCAAAATATTGGATAGAGAAACCAATCTGAAAAACGTTCCCTTCTGGAAATGTGTCATATTCTTGAAAATGACACTATGAACACCAAATCAGATATTCAAAATTCAAGTAACATATATAGTTATGTAATACTATTTGATAGGTCTGATGGCGCCTCTATGTTGGCCGGTTCCATAATTTAGAATAAGAAAATAAATTATAAATTTTATCAATAGAGTAACAATAGTCTATGATGAATAATTGTTTCTTAGTTTGCAGTGTCACCAATGTCTATGGTCGGTGTCTAACGTGAAAAAATGGGGTTAGATGTCCACATTCTTATATGTGAATTTTTCAAAGCTTTCTTAATATTTTAACCTTGATTACTCTTTTTCATGACTGGCTTTGAATGTTTTTAACGTACAAATGTTCGCGTAAAGTTACATGTAGTTTTTAAAATGGTTGTTACATTCCGGTTTTTTTTTTGCATGTCTTTGTAACAGAGTTTCTCTCTTTTAATGCTTTTGGCTTTGCTTTTCAATAAGTTGCAGTGCTCGAAATGTTTATTGTCACATAGTCTAGATGTTATGTTAACATTTATGCATTATTTCAGTACACCTGAAGATGCCTGGGAATTCAGGCGAAATATATCGTGTATTTAGTACAGAGTGACTTTCTTTAAAATATAGCCCTCAAGTTTTTGGTCGTAATTGCCCTTAATATAATATATATATATATATATATATATATATATATATATATATATATATATATATATATATATATATATATATATATGTATATATATATATATATGTATATTGTAACTATTGCGCTTCGTCACTGCTTTAATTATTTAAAACAAACCCCTAAGAGACTTAATTAAGAGGCCACTATCCAATATCTGTAAGGCAATTTCTGTTTTGATTTCAAAATTATTTTCATGAAAAGTCGCTAAATCTACAAGTAGCGTAAACCCCTTTACTGCATTTATAATTTGTACGTTAAAATTCAATATATGTTTGCCATTGAAAAGTACCTCGCATTATAACTGAACCAATATTTCCAGGAACGAAATAAGCATTGAAACTATACGTTAGGAATATTCGAGAACAAAAGATTACGTTGCTAGTGGGTCTGTAATTTTCCGATGATGATGTCACCCAAGAAAGACCGTTGGAAACTTTTTACAGAGTTCGCGGCAAAACCTTCACCTGTGGACGGGAAAGGTGGGAGGTCAGGAAATCGGGGCAAGAGCTGAACGGCACAGCACGTTACCTCGCGGACTCTCTGCTGAGCCTTCACTCTCTGCTGAGCCTTCATAGAGTGAACACCCGTCAGTTTCGGTGGCTATTAAATCTTAAAACGGGGTTGTAATGTTCTTTCTGTTATCTGTACTACCTAATAATTATTTTCAGTGATTGTACGGAGCAACTCAAGTGATTTTCGAGTTTAATAAACATCGTATTCAGCATAAAAACGCGAGCTAACTCGTGGCTTTTTGTTCCGAACTGTTGATTTCTTGCCGTAATCAGAAATAATTCCTGGTTATTATAGAACCTTAAGTCAACTGGTATTGAGTTTTACTTAGGTAAATTCACGTTTTAATTGCGATTCGCAAAGTTTCCATCAAGCGAATTCAGAACATCGACGTAGGTGTCAAATGGTCTTGTACTATTGGAGCAATAACATCCACTGGCCCAGTAATCTCTGATGAGAAGACACAGTCGTTTTCCCCAGTTTTTTCGCTCTTATCAAAGTCTGGAATCTGTGTCAGGCACTCATGATTGATCCCACCTGGAAAGCATCTTCAAGGGGTCATCAGGTAACCTAATAACGGAAAACTGGTAAGTCTAAACAAATCTTTTCTCTGACTCAGCAGAATTTTCGTACCGAAATCTAACTACTGAAGTTCTAATAACCTGAACTTTCAAAATCACGTAATCAAGTTTGAGCTTAAACAATGTCAGGGAGGTGCTGTCAGTGTAACTATTAATTTCCTGTTTATTCTCTAAGATTTTGTAAATTCAAACACAGTTTTTTTTAATAGTAATTAGCAAATTTTGTCTGTAAAATATCGAATCCATACATTCTTTTTAATATCTCTTAGTTTTCATAAATGATGTAGAAAATATTTGATTCTCTTTTTTCTTTCTTTTCTTTTGGAGCCTCACTCAAAGAACTTGCCAGTTAATTCACTAGAAAACAAAGCAATTGATTGACAAACGTCAAGTAATTTACCTAATCATTTGTGTTTATTTTTTAACGATACCCTAAGTAATTAACAGTAACATTTTAGTAATATGCAATTATCTTTATCTTATTGTTTTGGCATATGTATGTAAGTTAATAATTTCTTGTTCTTGAAATTCTTGCTGTTTATTTGATTTCTCTTTGTGTGCAATCAATGTTTAATTGAGATTTATCAGTCATTTTATTTCTTTGTATTCGCTATTCCAAATTTAATTTATATGAATAAATTTACATATTTTGTTATATCAATATATCTGTTTAATTGAAGAGAAATTATTTCTTACTAACTATTATCTAGATATCTAAAATTCTATGTAACCTGGCACTAGTCTGGAGAGCCCACAAATATAGGACTCTGGGCAGTGCGAAGCAAACAAAGGAAGAGAACGTGAGTATCAAACCATATCCAGATCTGTCAACCTCCTAAAAAGTGCTGCTAATCTTAATAAATTTGATAATCTGATAGATAGCTACTTTAGGGTAGGGTGTTATAAGCAATTGTGACCTCACCATTGAGCAGATCTATATCCACCTGAGGTTAATCACAATATACCACGGTTTTTATACTTAAAGCTTTTCTTTGAAGTAGGTAACAATATATATATATATATATATATATATATATATATATATATATATATATATATATATATATATATATATATATATATATATATATATATATATATATATATTGAAACAGACGCCGGATGTGGGTTTTAGGTGTCCTAGTTTGCGCTCATTTCCTATTAGCCTAGAAGCTTTATATTTAGTACAAAATAAAACCTCTGTCGAGGCCGCATTTATGAAACGTGGAAGTTCAGAAAACCAAGATGGTTAAATTTAGAGCTGCATCATAAACATCTGTTTAATTAATAAAATAATGAACCGACGGTTCTAAATTAGTAAAATTTCTAGTTTGTTTCACATACTTGCCCTAACACGTATCAGTTTTTGACTTTGCAAAAAGCAAATCTCTTCTTGTTATTATGTAATTTAACATATCAAAGCAATTATCTGAGTAGTGCATTTACATTATAAAACTACAGTGGTTAATTAGTAAAATAAAATGAAGTCGATAAGGGTAGCATGACGTTAATCACGTTAAAACAACATACATTGCGTGTGGTGGATTATGTTTCTACTTTTTCTTCCTGTCAGTTTAAATATACCTGCTCCTCTATTATTTGCAACAATATTTAATAACACCACTAGACTCACTGCCAACCTCAGCATTTGCAAACGATGTTTTGTACATAATATACCTGTTTTTCTAACCAAATACGTTTTAAACTTCAAGTTAAATTTTTTAGTTAACAAAATATAAGAAATATTTTTGACTAAATTTTGAAGATTGTTATATTTGGATTTCCTGTAAATAAAGGAAACATTTGCAGCTTACTATAGAATAAAAAATTGGTAAATTGAGTTTTGCTATTTAATGTAACCAAATTTAAGTTTTCAATTTCCTTTTGGATGTTTGGAGAAAATATTTTGAAGATACCTCAGACAAAATGCTCAACACACAACCAATTCAACTGTTCTAACATTTTGTTAATTGACGTGTACGCACCAAACTTTAGCAGGAGTCTCATGCACTTATTTTGCAATTTTTGCAGTCTTGCCACTTGTTCCTTTGGACAGGCTAAAAGAACTGAACTACAGTAGTTAAAATGCGGGTATACAGTCGTATTGTATACCAACAACGTTGCCAGAGTTGTCAAGTTAGATGAAGTTCGCTTAAGGAAACCAGTTCTCTAATCTGATTTTTTACATAGAAAATCAGAGTAATTCGCGAACTGAAGCTGTTGATCCAGAACAACCCCCAGGTATTTAGCCTCACGTACACGTTCCACGTGTTCATCTTTAATGATATTTTTATAATTTTAAGCAATATATCGATAAAACTCTCTCTCAGGACTGCAACTAAATTCATCTGTTCATTTACCGGTCACCTTCTGACAACAACTTTGTCCAGCTCTTTGACTACCTTTCTGAAAAACTCAACTATCTGATCTCTGAATATCTTTCCTCCGAGGTCACTATTCTTGGTGACTTCAATGTCCAAAATAAGGACTAGGCTAGGATCTTCAAAAACCGATCCACAAGGAAAAGCAGCGGAGGCCTTTGCAGTCAGCAATTATTTAGCCAATGTGGTTCAGCAACCTACTTACTTTTCTCGCATCCCAACACACAGCTCAAATCCTTTGGATCTCCTTCTTACTACAAATCCTGACTGCTATAAGATATCAGTCCCCCCCCCCCCCCCAGGGGTCGCTCAGACCACTGCATGGTCACTGCTTCCTGCGCAATGCAACGTCACTGCTTCCTGCGCAATGCAACCCGAGGTCACACAGTCATCACACCAATGTATCGTTTGGCACTACATCTCCGCGAACTGGGACGAAATGCGAGATTATTTTTCCTCATTTCCATGGGCGTCTGTCTGCTTCTCTCATCCTAACCCCACTGATATCTCACGAGACGTCACCAAAATTATCCAAGCTGGCATGGAATTATTTATTCCACGTACACAATAACCTCTTCAGCCACTCAAAAGACCTGGTTCTCTAAATCCTGTGACAAGGCCAGACTTAAAAGATCAAGGCTCAAAAAACCTTCTACACAATCCCAGTCAAGAAAACCGTCAAGCATTTAACAACGCAAGAAACCGCTATGTCCGCATTCTTTCTGAGGCAAAAAACTCGTTTAATAACCACATCAAAAATAAAGTCCTCTTAAGTTCCAGCGGAAGCAAACCCTTCTGGACTCTTGCTAAATCTACAGGGAATAATTTCTGCAAGAACACGTTCCCATCTCTTGTCTCAAGCGATAAAATTGTTTCTACCGCCCTGGGCAAGGCTGAACTTTTTGCCTCGTTGTTCGCTGGCAATTCTACTCTCAACCCACCTCCAAATGTTCAACCACCAACAGTCCCCAATGTCGCGCATAAAATGACAGACATCAGTTTCAAAATTAAAAAGGTACGAAAGATGCTCTCTTCTCTTAATACCAGGAAAGCCTCTGGCCTTGACGAGATCCCAGCAATTGTCCTCAAAAAATGCGACCAGAACTGGCTCCTGTCCTGACTCGTCTGTTTCAGACATCTTAGAGGCATATTATCTACTAACTGAAAAACCGCTCAAGTACAACCCGTTTCCATGAAAGGATCCAAAGTGCTTCCTAGCAAAAACAGGCCTATTTATCTCATTTCAGTCGTCTCTAAAGTGATAAAAAAGTATAGAAACACCGAATTACTAAAATTTCTTGAAAAACACAGTCTAATCTACGACAGGCAGTATGGATTCCATCAGCGCAGATCAACTGCCGACCTCCTTTCCCTTGTCACCCATTCTTGGAACAATTCTATGGAACTACACGGTAAATCCCAGATTGTTGCCCTAGACATATGCAAAGCATTCGACCAAGTCGCGCACGCAGCGCTGCTTAAAAAACTACCGGCCAATGGCCTACCATCAAAACTCTGTATGTAGACAGCAAATTTCCTCTCCAACCGAAGCATTTCTGCTGTCAAGGATAGCCATTCCTCTAAACTGTATCCAATTAATGCAGGAGTTCCTCAAGGTTCATCTTTAGCCCCTACTTTGTTTCTTCTCCACATCAATGACCTCTTCTTTAGCATATCCAATCCAGTTCAGAGTTACGCGGACGACAGTACCCTCCACTCAAATATACAATATTCTAAGTCTGAGTCTGTAGCCCAATTAGATGAGGATCGCAGACTCATGGAGGGTTCTATCTCCGTGGATATCCAAAAATATTAGACTGTGAAAGTAGAAATCTTGTACAATTCAACCCCACCAAATCACACTCTTGCTTTCTTTCTCATAAGAGATACACCAGCCCTAGACCCATCACAATGAACAACCAAGTTATCCAAAGTAATGGGTCCTTTTCACTTGGTGGCATTTCTGTGGATCGAAATCTCAATTGGCACCAACATGTCACATAAATTGCAGAAGCGTCTGCTATGAAATTAGGTGTCCTCTTCCGGGCTCGCAAATACTTTTCACCAGCTAATCTCTATACCTTATATACTTCACAAATAAGACCAAACCTCGAATACTGCTCCCACTTCTGGTGTGCTGTTGGCGCTTCTTCACTCGCTGTCCTCGACTCCATTCAGAAGAGAGCTATACGTCTCACCGGTGACCCTACCCTCACCCAAAAGCTGCCATCTCTTGCCCACCGACGTGCCGTTGGTTACCTCTCTCTCTTTTATAGATATATGCACGGACACTGCTCCGAAGGGCTTTAGTCCATAGTTCCCCCACATGCTGCCCCCAACAGACCTACCAGCGGAACAGAGCGAATGCACCCTTTTACTTTTCAGGTCATCAGAGATAGAACATCTTGTTATGCCCGCACTTTTATCCCAATGACTCCAAGTTGTGGAATTCCTTGCCGGCACATGTTTTTCCTTCTTCCCCGAACCTCCAAACCTTCAAGTCCAGAATTAATAAGTTGCTTCTTTCCTCTTTGTCGTCACCCATGGTACGATAGTATTTAGGCTGTAGGCCCTCGTGGTGTGTTCTTAAAATAAAATAAAATAAAAAATATATATTTCGCATTGTTTGCTTTAGAACCTAGCACCATGTATTTTGTTTTTACTAGTATTTAACATTCACTTATTCCTACATAACCAATCATATATATATTCCTCAATTCATAATTAGTGGTGTTCGTCATCTCTTCAAAATTTTCAGCGACAACAGATACCAGTGTGTCATCAGCGAACAAATTAAAAAATTATTTGTTACACCATTAACGTCGTTAATATAAATTATAAACAACAAGTGACCTGAAACACTACCTTGAGGTACACCGTATTTTCTGCCTATCTTATTAGATTTAATGTTCCGTGTTCTAGTAGAGTGAAACCGCTCATCCAAGTAATATTATCAACTTCAAAGCTACTGAGCCAACACCATATGATTTTAATTTATCAATAATTAATTCACGGTTTACAGTTTCAAACGCACGCTTCAAATAGAGAAAGACACTCAACACTACATTGTTTTCATTAGTTTCTTTTCTCCACTTTGTAGATATAAGTTGGAAAGCGGTTTGACAAGATTGTTTCTCCCTACTAAACCCTGACTGACCTTCATACAATAAATTATTATTTTAAAATAATTCTTGTATCTGGTTTCTTATAATTATTTCAACGATATTGCCTATAACAGGTAGGAAGTAACCTTGGTGGTTCAGGGGTAAGAACATGTGCCTCTGAACCGAAGGGTACTTGGTTCGATCCCAGGGTACTTCTTTCACTTTTTCAGTACAAACTGTAACATTAACATCAACCCAGTTCTGGCATTGTATTTAAGCAAGTTGAATGTCTGCACGTTCCGCGTTTCGGTGGGGGCGTAAAGCCGTCGGTCCCGTGTCCATGCGATGTTGGGCACGTTAAAGATCCCCACCCTCCTTACAGAAAGGCAGGGGTTCGGCAAAATTTCCAGGATAGTGACGTGAAACTGCTCCCTGGCGTCGGTGATTGGCCATAGTCGCGGAAATAGGCAGACGTTAAAGAAACAAAGCACACAACACACAGGTAGGAGCAATGGAATGGAAAAATTACATTTTTAATCAGCGACGGTTTGCAATTGCTTTGCAAGTACTATATAGGCACTATGTCTAGTGTTAATACTTATCCAGGCTTTATGCAAAAATTTGAAGAGTATCACTGGTAGGCTAGATATAAAACAGTGAACGTTTTATTTCAAGTATAAGATAAGTGAAAAAAGTCTGGAGCAAATGCTTTATGGAAGTGAATTTTCATAAAAATGTTTTTAATAACAAATATGTCTCTTTCATTCAAGCAGGCATCAATTTGGTCACCGGTATAACCTATATAGTAGAAACAATGTACCATATTTTATTAAAATAACTTGTTTGAAAATGTACAAAAATTTTGCGAAAATAAACTTAAAATGTTTCCCAGAAAACTCGCTAATAGCATATAGCAAATTAAGTTATTGAATTTAAAAGCGTTTAATGAAAATTCGCTACAAAAATGCACTTACTGCGTCTTGATTTTTTTTTACAAACATGCATCATATTTCGATGAAAAATTCAAAAATGCAATAAGAAATGTTGGAAAAAAATTGTAGGTATCACCAACACCCTGTAGTTGTCAAAATAATTTTATAAGATGCAGCTCAAGACACCCATAAGTAGCGTATACAATTTTTTCTCGTATCTTGCGTAATAACAATTATATTGAGTTTTACCGTAAAAATGCGTCACCCTGTATATACGTAAACAGAAAGTAAAGCCGGATATGGATTCTAGAGGCGCTAGTTTGCGCTCATTTGAAGAAACATTTTTAGAATTCAAAAGCCGCGGTCTCCTCATTACCGAATTTTTTCTGCGAAAATTAGCTAAAAATTATAGACCGTTAAACCATAAACTTAACTAAAACTACTGCCCTAGCATCAGAGAAAGTGTGTATTTTAAATTAATTATCTGGAAATATTTTATTAAAATAAAGGGCAGTGATGGCTGCAGCTGAAACTTACGGGTTTGCAGAACATTCTTTACATAATCCGTATTTCTTTCAGGTTCTTTGCCTAAATGTTACCAATTTTGACGTTCCAAATGGCGACTTTTTACGTTTTGAGAAAAACCCCATTTTTTGTTAAATGCCTTTTTGTCTTTAAGGTTACAGAGCTAAACTTTGGTAAATGGTTTATCCTTATATATATATATATATATATATATATATATATATATATATATATATATATATATATATATATATATATATATATATATATATAAAATTAAAACTGACCCTGGACATGGGTTCTAGGGGACCTAGTTCGCGCTCACCGGAGGAATTTTTTTCTAAATTCAATAGTCGGGATCTCCTCATTAGTGATTTCTTTAAGAAGATTAATTAATATGGAACGCTTTCTCTAAGTTAGGTTTCAACTGTTTTCATTTGATTACAATATTTACAAAAAATGCATCTAAAATAAAGCTTACATATAAAAATACGTAACCGAAGGCCATTAGCGGTTATCTGCGTTTTATTCTAGTTTGATTTCCATGGTTTAAATAGATGACGTGTTAGCAAGCAACGTGGGGATCGTGGGCTCAAATCTCAGCGGTGACTGAATTTTTTTAAATTTTTGTTTACTTTTTTTCTCTCTAATTCAATGTTAACCTTATCTAATCAGATTATGTAATCTAAATGATTTTTATAGCGACTGTTTATAGAATGTTCTCTGAAGAAAAATTATCTATCACTGTATTTAAATCAGATTGTGAATATTTTTATTGAATATACTTTGAAGAAATATTAGTTACTAATTTTGGTGTAAAATTATTCAACAAAGTTCTAACGGAGCCTTTTTTTAACGAAATTCATCGAAACTAATGTTCTAACGGATTCTCGTGCAAACGTAATTTGGATTTTATGTATGCTTTTGTCAAATTTTTTGCAGGAAATATTTAGTCAGTTTTTGCAGAAATTTGTTTTTGTTGCGGTAAAAGTCATTTTTTTTGGAAGTGTTTTGTTGAATTTAATAAATGTTTAATAAGTTCTTGTCAAAAAAAAAAAGTGTTCTCAGATTTTCGTGCAATTTTTTTTTGTAGTTTCGTAGGAAAGCTTTTTGTGAATAATTATAACTTGGCAGGTCAGTAAATATCTTGAAGAGTTTCCTTGGCCAGGAAAATGGGAGCAGTTTTTTCGGGAACATTTTAAGTTTATTTTCGGAACTTTTTTGTGCTTTTTCAAACAATAAAGTTATTTGATGAAATATGATACACTGGTTCTACTATACTGGTAGTATTAAATTTGATGCCTGTTTTCTTAAAAAAAGGACATATTTGCTATTAAAAATATTTGTATGGAAACTCACTACCATAACGCACTTGCAGCGTCCAGACTTTTTTAATGTACACGACAAAACTACAATACGACATATTTATTGCTGCCTTGGTGTCTAACAAGAAGCAGCCTCTTAGTGTGTTACGATGTTACAACCCGACGATGTGTTTTCTAATGAATCCAAAAATTGTATCATTTATTTTGAAAAGTCAGTATCGTGGTCCACAATTTAACATATTCCTGTAACGCATAAGATCTTTTCTAAGTATCGGAAAAAGATATAAACTGTAATCGCTTTTCAATTCAGTTAATCCCCACCTCGTTTTCGATTTAACTATATAATGTTTGCCTGTGGTGTCTATAAATATGTGTGTGTGTGTTTCTGTTTCTTTAACGTCGGTCTTTTTCCGCGACTATGGCCAATCACCGACGCCAGCAAGCAATTTTACTTCACTATCCTGGAGATTTTGTAGAACCGCTTCCTTTCTGTAAGGAGGGTAGGGATCTTTAACATCATTAACAAGTCATTGATTGTTGTTGCCCTTACTTGGTGAAACTTGTCCATACTACATACAGACTTGGAGACTACTTCTCTGGCTTCACTGTTGGTTTTTGTAGGTGAAGGACGTAGCCAGCGCGTAAGCTAACTGGAGCAAGTGGCCCTTCGAATTCTGGAAGTTCTAGGATATTCTTCAATGCTTCAGCATTTTCAGACATATTAAAATTGAATTAGTACGAAATCATGACAACTACAAATAAATATCTGTTGCTATGTTATGATATGATGTTTTGATCAAAAAATTTTATCAAATTGAAAATAAAATGAAACAGATGACAGATGAGGTTTTCAAAATGTCTATGTGATGTATGTCAATTTTTAACATAAAAACTAGAACTAGCCTATAATAACTATGATAACAGTTACAACAATAAAATAACTAAACAATAACAGTATAAAAGTAGTCTCTATACAACGAAAATATCGACATACATCAACTCATTATTTTATTAAAACTTCTTTGAAATAATAGTTAAATTTATTTTCTTTGACATATTTAATTAGCAAGAAGAATATCCAAGAAAGGGGAATTCATTAAATCAGTTTGCTCGTTTAAAACAAGGTAGTTATTGTTGTGTGTGCGCCTTTTGACTTCTAAAGCTTCAAAAAAGTCTAGCTTACGTTTGTCATTATAAAAACGTTGTGGTTGTATGCAGTTATTTATTGTAGGTCCATGTTCGGTATCAATAATATGTTTTGCAAATGTAGATTTGTCAGCGTGGTTATTTCTAAATGCAGAAATATGTTCTTTGTATAGGATGTTAAAATTTATAGAAGTTGGACCTATGTAGATTGCGTTACAATGTGTACAAGCCAATTTATAAACTCCAGATTTTGTCAGGAAACAAGATTTTTCTTTCGCGTTAAATAACAAAACACGCGTCGTGTTGTAAGATTTAAAAGCTACCTTTGCATTTGTACAGGTGTTTAAAATTTTTGAAATGTTTTCTGAAATGGTTCCAAAATAAGTTATCGAAACGTATCTGTTGTCTTCTTTGTCTCTAATATTTGGATAAATTAAATTAATCGCTAATTTGTATTCTTTTCTCTCTATGATTTTATCTATTATTTTAACAGAGTAGCCATTATTAAATGCTGGTTGCTTAATTATTGAAATTTCTTTTTCAAAATTGTTTTGTGACATAGGTATTGAAAATGCACGATGTATCATAGAATGGTAGGCTGACAGCTTTTGTGAAAAAGGGTGACATGAATCGTATGGTATGGTTGTGTCAGTGTAAGTTGGTTTTCTATATATTGAAAAGTCAAATGAATTATTTTCTAACTTTCTAATTGTTAAGTCTAAAAAATGTATACAACTGTTAGCTTCTTCTTCTAAAGTAAACTTAATATTTGTGTGAAAGTTATTAATAAAATTTAAAAATTCATTTAATTCTGTATGACTACCTTGAAAACATGCTAAAATATCATCTACGTATCTGTACCAAAAGACAATATTATGTGAAAGTTCTGATGTTAAAATTTGGTTTTCTAAGTTTTCCATAAATATGTTGGCTAATAAAGGTGACAACGGACTACCCATAGGCAGACCTTCATTTTGCATATAAATTTTATTATTAAATTTAAAATACTTTTGTTTTATACATTCATTGAAAAGATTCATTATTTCTTGTCTTTTTATGACATTTACGTTCTTTTCTATTAAAAACCAACAGTGAAGCCAGAGAAGTAGTCTCCAAGTCTGTATGTAGTATCATTAACAAGGTTCGCCTTCAGTGGATTGTTTCAATTATGTATTGTTGTAACTTATTTTATTCAGAATTATTTGTCCTGTTTAATTACCTGTACTTTTTGCATATTTCTGTAATTTGTATTGTTCTGAAGGTAATGTGCAATAATAATAATAATAAGTATTATTATTATTATTATTATTATGTCCGTCGTCGCACGAACACGAGTCCTACGGCTTAACGCCCCCTCCGAAGGGCGGAACATGCAGACATTCAACCTGCTCAAATACAATGCCGCAAACTCGGTTGATGTTAATGTTCCAGTATGTATTGAAAAGTGAAAGGACAACCCTAGGATCGAACCCAGCACCCTTCGGTTCAGAGGTCCACGTTCGTACCACTGAACCAACGAGGCTGTGTGTCTATAAATAAAGTTTTCAAAGATTAAATATATCTAACTGACTGCCAAACTGTTTGAAATGAACTTAAGGGTGTTTGTGGCGCACAAAGTCAACGTCAAAGGAGATTCGGTAGGTTGCAGCGGCCTGGATAGCTAGAAAGTGGCTCTTTACTTACTGCTTGCGTGGCTCTAATCTTTCTGAGAGCTTTATTAGCTTTTATTAAGTTGACATTTAAGCGAGCCGTGAGGTTCTATTCTTTAGTTTTATGTGCGCTATCTTTCTTTGAAGTGAGGTAGCAACAAAACAAGTCATTACTTGGTTTACAACGTTGTGTAATTACACTCTAAATAATAAGAATAAAAGCAATGTTCTAGACTATTTATTTTGGGCTCGAAATAAACTATAAAGCGAAAACTCCAGAGGCATTTTTATTATTTTTTCTTGAGACAAAGGCCAAGATCCACAACGTAAAAACGTAGAGGAATAGAGCCTGTTGGATTATAAAATTTCATGATAACAGTTGGTTTACAAAAAAACTATACTTTTGTCCGGTAATTTCAGAGACTAGCGCAAAGTACACGACTGGTTAGTTTGGTTCCTACGGACATTTTTTTTAGTAGGGTTATTGTTTATAGAGGCTTTAAAAGTATTAGATAATTGTTTGCAAACTAGAAGGACAATAAAACAGGAATGGAAAAAAATCAAAAAGTTTTTAACAGGGCCGAAACCACAAAACTTAATATAGTAAAAGTATTTCATTTTTTCTTTGCGCTTTTGACAGCTCAACAAGAACCTGAAGACTCCACACTTTAACTACAAATATATGTATCTTGTGTAAACTACAGGGGAACTCAGGCGCGTGATGGTAGTAAATTTTCATAAAAATGATCTTACCCTTTATTTTTATGAATATATATATATATATATATATATATATATATATATATATATATATATATATATATATATATATATATATCTAGAGTGTAAAACACACTTATAGAATAAAATTCATTATTCAGCAAAAAACAGTTTTTGTGGAAAACGTTGAGATACGTGAAGTTTAATTTGTCGAACATTATCTTTTAATCATAGTTAAAAAAATTAAATTTCCACCGTATTACCCCCATTTAAAATCTTTTTTTTTTCAAATAGCAATCCTACATTTTTTCATCACAATTCGATGCATCACATTTTTCTGAATGCGGAGATACCCCATATGTATGGTCTAATATTACAATTTTCAATACATGGTGGAAACTTAATACCGGAATATTAAAACTAAACAGTTTACTCTGAAATTCAAATTTCGAAAATAAACTTAATAAAAACATCCCTCTCTTATAATAAATGTTGAAAATGTTCTCCATTCATTTGCACACAACGAAATAATCAGCTCTGGAATTCTTCACTGATTCTTATCTTAAATTTCTTATCTTGTCTTTTATCTAAAACGTACTTGGTATCATTAATCATTTCTTACTAACTACCAATTTTTACGTGTGAAAGGTGAAATTTAACAGTTCTGTTTTGTTTGGTGGTGGTACTGTGTTGAACGCACGGTCTTCTAATAAATTATTCATAATTTTGTTTCGATAGTTTCAATTAATTTTTGATCTAATAACTTAACTGAACTAAATATTTAACTCAAACTCTGCGAACAGAAATATTAATGATGATTGGGTATGGTGATATGTGTAGAACACAGGAACAAATTGTTAACCTATGTAATGAAAAAAATCCAGATTTGCCCCCACTAACCTAGGGAACTGTGTCTAAGATACATTCACAGTTTTATGATTATGGACACGTTAAACCACTGCCTAGGAGACCCAAGTTAATTGAAGAAGATGTAAAACTCAATATTTTATAGGATTGTCAAGAAGAACCAACATCTTCTACCCGTCAAGTTGCACGTGAAAATGATGTCAGTCAGTCAACAGTTTTAAGGCGTCTCAAAAACGAAAAAACTACAACACGTTCAAGAGTTGATTGACGGTGATTCTGATAGAACACTGCAATTTTGTGAACAACTACTTGACATGTTACATAGAAATGTTATTTCTTCTGCTGACGTTCTCTTTTTCGAGGAAGCAACATTACTTTTGAATGGCGATGTAAACAGGCAAAGTTGCAGATACTGGGCTGCCGAAGACCCCCACTGGATGTGACAAACACACACTCAGCGTCCTCCGAAGTCGAACTGTTTTTATAAAAAATCTAAACGGTCCAAGATATTTGGAAATGCTAAGAGAACAGGTTGTCCCAATGTTAGCAGAATTGTATCCAAATGTAACTGAACCTAATATTCCCCATGAAAGGATATGGTTTCAACAATACGGTGCACCGGCCCCACTGTGCTCTTCAAGTACGGGAGTATTTACACGAAGTCTTTCTACAAAGATGGATTGGACGAAGAGATTTCGTAGAATGGCCCGCTAGATCACCAGATCTTACACCTATTGATTTCTTTTTATGGAAAGACCCTAAAAACAGAGTGTAAATAACGCAACCAGCTGATTTAGATGATTTTAAAATGAAAATAACAACAGAAATTAGAAACGTAACTCCTGACGTGTTGAGCAGAGTTAGGCAAGAATTCCAGAGTATATTAATTCGTTGTGTGCAAGTGAATGGAGAACATTTTAAACACCTATTATAAGAAAGGGACGTTTGTTTTCGAAATTGAATTTCAGGGTAAACTATTTAGTTTTAATATTCCGCTATTAAATTTCCACCTGTATTGAAAACTGTAATATAAGACCATACATATGGTATATCTCCGCATTCATAAAAATGTGATGCATCGAATTGTGATGAAAAAATGTAGGGTTGCTATTTGAAAATAATTGATAAAGTGGTGGGGGTAAAATGGTGGCAGTTTTTTTCAACTATGGTTATAAGGTAATGTTCGACAAATTAAACTTCACGTGTCTGAGCGTTTTCCACAAAAACTTTTTTTGCTGAATAAGGAATTTTATTCCATAAGTGTGATTCACACATTATATATATATATATATATATATATATATATATATATATATATATATATATATATATAATTTAACAGGATTAATCGTAAGTTCTCAAGTCATGGGGTAGTACCGACATGGCGCGTTGTTGAACCTGTTTCAATTTAAGGACAATAAAGCGGCTCAAAATAATAGTTCCTGTCTATTTGAGTCATATCCACAAAGCTCGGTTAGAAGTGGATCTCAAGATTTGAATCTATCTATCTGGACAATACACAGAATACTGAGGTAACACTATATGCAAACTCACTTCAACTCGTTATGTGAAAACTGGAACCTGTGATGAGCACTAATAAGTACACTTGGAGAACACCCAAATCACCACAACACATATTTCAGAGACTTTACTATCGTTTCGTTGACCATGTCAACATCTTCAGAGGAAGAAAATTTTTTTCTTTTCTAGGCTTTCAACTAAGCTTCACCCTAGTGACTTCCAACAGAGGACACATTTATGTGAAGATTCATCAATAGAGATTCAAGATCTCTAATTTTTGGAAAAAAATAATACAGACGTGCGAGTATAGATTTGATAGAGAGGGTATTGTCAACCGCAAGATAGAACGGAACGGGACGTCGAAATTTCTAAAAGCAATCAGCGTTTTCTTCTTAAATTTTAACAATGTTATGTAGTATTAAATTTATAACGGAAACCTAAATTCTCAGAACCTTTTGTTGACCATTCTTAGAAACGCAGTAGCAATTTTGGTTAAAGATTTGGCAGTTAAATATTTAGCTGGTACCAACTAGACGGGGCTTCCACTCATTGCTTGAGTGAGGTATACCAGGAGCTAAAGATGATGGATAGTTAGAGACGGTCCCTCTACATGGCCGCCAAGATCACTAGACCTAACACCGTGTAATTTTTATTTCTGGAGCAGAATAGAGAGTAAAATTTATGCTACTCCAGTGAAGACATGCGATAAAACTTATCGATCGACGGGGCTTTTAAAGAACTAAATCCACACAAAATAGTGAAACGAGCTTCACACGAAGTAAATTCAAGAATTTTGAAATATCTTGGCAGGAGCGGAAGACACATTTAAAATTCCCGATAAACTTCCATCTGTGATCTATTTACATTTGCTAATTATTATTTTGGTTAAACGTTTACAAGAGTAATGTTTCCAATCTTAATAGTATGTTTTCTATTTTTACTGAGGCCAAACGCCTTCTAAATATATATATATATATATATTATATATATATATATATATATATATATATATATATATACAGGTGAATTGTTTAAGCACGTCCGGTCAACTGACCTGCTAGCTCCATAGTTTTGACCCCATTTGATTATCTCTCCTGGGGTTTTATACAGGACAAAAAAGTGATGGCGATTGCATCCACAACTTTAGATGAAAACAGAATCCGCTTTGCCTACACATCAGTGACACCAGAAATGTCACATTAAATACGGGATTCATTTATAAAACAGTAAGAAAGTGTTTGAAACTTGAAGGACGAATTTTTCACACATGACAGACGATGAATAAGTTTAACTTTAATTGTTAATATATATATATATATATATATATATATATATATATATATATATATATATATATATATATATATATATATATACAGTGCCCGTCTAAAGTCCGCTCCCCCTACCAAGTTTTGAAGCACCTGGTATATGGCAACTAAATTTACAGGGCTCAAATAAGATGTACAACCCTACGATTTTATGGAAAAAGGAGAGCCGGAAGTTTAAAATGGCGATAATATTTCGAAAACGAGCAAATTTAGGAAAAAAGTTTATCTAAGATAAATGTTCAGAATGATAACAATATTTGGAAACAGAATAATATACAGGGTGTTCCATTCAAAAAAGTAGATCAATCTTTAAACTTACAGCTGTCCTTTTTCGATAAAATCGTAGGGTTTTACATCTTATTTGAGCGCTAGAAATTTTGTTGCTGGTTCAAAACTTAGTACGGGGGGAACGGAATTTAGACGGGCACTGTATATATATATATATATATATATATATATATATATATATATATATATATATATATATATATATATATATATATATATATATAACCTAGTAATTTGTGTGTCCCCGGACTGACGAATGAATATGTGAAGAGAACTGTAATTTTTTGTTTAATTTTACCCATTTTTTTCTGGGACTAAGCCCTACTTGATCACAAAATAATTGGTGTCCTAATTTTAATTTCCAAAAATCAAGTAAGACTTGGAAATTCACAAATAACTAATTTTTGCTAGGAAGAACAAAAAATGTATTAATTTTGAAGTCCTAGGCCTACTTTGATATTTTGAAATTCCGAACACAAATAGTATGCCATGGAAGGAAAACGAATAAAATAATATTTTGACAATTGTCAAAAATAATTAATTGGGATTATTGTCGTTGCTGTGCTCTAAAATTAAACCGAACTTAACTGTGAAAAATAAAAGAAATTATGCTTACTATACCAGAACGGATCTACCTAATTCGGTGATATGGAATTGGTGAATTATTTATTCTAGAGGTTATCCGCTTATTAGTGAATTTTCGTAGAAAAAATTCACTAATGGGGAGATCCCGACTTTTTAATTTTGAAAAAATTTTTGCAAATGAGCGCGAACTAGGACCCCTAGAACCCATATCCGGGGTCAGTTTCAATTTTTATATGTTTATATATATATATATATATATATATATATATATATATATATATATATATATATATATATATATATATATATATATGTATATATATGTATCACACCGATAACTCAAAAAATAATGGGCCGATTTTGATAAAATTTGGCATGTACCTTTCTTTTGTAAATGGCTTGGATAAGTTCGTTAGTCAGGAAAATCGGACGAGGTTTTCCGGGAAAATTTTGAGTTTTCATTCGAAAAAAATTCTTATCTCAAAAAGTAATAAGCTGATTTTAATAAAATTTGGCATGTACCTTCCTTTTGTAAATGGCTTTGACAAGTTTGTTAGTCAGGAAAATCGGACGATGTTTTCCGGGAAAATTTTGAGTTTTCATCCGAAAAAAATTTTTATCTCAAAGAATAATAAGCCGATTTTAATAAAATTTAGCATGTACCTCTCTTTTGTAAATGGCTTTGATAAGTTCATTAATCAGAAAAATCGGACGAGGTTTTCTGAAAAAATTTTTATCTTAAAAAATAAAAAATCTATGATAACCAAATTTGGTAGGTAGGTTTACGATATAAAAAGTAAACCATACACCAAAACTTAGATTTCTATGTAACAAGAAAAAAAAGTTATAATAAAATATTTTGCGCCAGATCATTTCTATGAAAATTCACTACCATAACGCACTTGCTGCGTCCCGAGATTTTTTTATATGAAGTTTCCTAACACAGTTGTGTGGTCCAATCTACAGTATCCAGACTGCTTAAAACACACAAAAAAAAAAAAAATTTGATGGATATGATGTAGGTACTGTGGTAGAAATGGATTCATTACGCATAAAGCTTGGGCTTTCTTAGTGAAAGCTTGGGCTTTCACTAAAAAAAAGCGATACGGGGAGACTCGCATAAGAAAATCACACATTTATGAAGCGAATACGGTAAAGTTATAGAAAGTTAGATTTCACTGTACGTTAGAAGAAGGGGATGAATCTCGAACGTTGGAATTTTACCTAACTTTAGGTGCGAAATTTCTATAAAAATATTATTATTCTCAGATGAATCTAGTTTTACAACTAACCTACCTTTATCGAAGAATTGTCGATATTTGTCTGAAAATAATGCAAATTATGTAATACATTCTCGGTGGCAATATTTTTAAAACGTTAATATTTGGTGTTCCATTTCTTATCATTGTGGTGTAAGTTGACTATATTTTAGAGGAAAACTTCATCAACGTTCTTATTTAAATATGTTGGATCAGTTTGTGGATAAACTGCCATACGAACTAAGATTTCTTTTCATATTTTTAACAGAATGGTTGCTATGTCCGCTCGACATTTCGGATATCTGAAGAGCTGAATGAGAATTTTCAAGAAAAATGGATAGCAAATGCTGGTCCCGTTTTGTGACCGCCCAGATCTCCGGACCTAGCAATCATGACATTTTATTTTTGGCGCCCGATGAAACAAATAGTATATCCAAATAGGGGTCCAAATGACGCACAGGTATTGAAAAATCGCTATAAATTCTATGTCCCCTGAGGAGATTAAAGCAGCTTTCACTGTGTGCGAATAGTGACATATTTCAATTGTTATTAGTATTGTTATGTTGGTACTGAAAGAAATTTATCTATTGATTTTTGTATTTTTTTATTTTAATGTTCTCATTTCTTTAATTATCTAAATGAATAATAGAAGGGTAGAAAGAAAGCGCTCGTGTTCAATTTTATTGTTGTTGTTGTTCGCGAATTATTTTGGCTGCGAATAATTATCCATTAGCCCATTGTAAGAAAACAATTTTGATAACGATTTTTTTTATATCTCTTTAATAAGGAGGGTGCGTGGAATTAAAATTATGCGAAATATCAAAGTAGGATTAGGATATTAAATTTTTTTATTCCTACTCAGTTTCTCTTTTTCGTATCTTCTAGAGGAAAGGCACTTTACTTTAAAAAATTTGTTATTTCAAAATTTTCAAGCCAGTTATTTTCTGTTTAAGCAGGCCCTAATTTCAGAAAATGAAGTTTCAATTAAAAAAATTACAGTCTTTCTCATCTATTCATGCGTCGATCTAGAGACACACTATATATATATATATATATATATATATAGATGAGAAAGATGTGGTTAAATTCAGAAATAACTTACGCAAAATTCCTCCAGTTTTTTCGACATTATTTGTGATGGTTTTTTTAACCTAAGCGAAATATAAAAATATGTTTTTTATTTTTAAGCTATAAACTATGGTGATAATGACAGATTTTTAACTTTAAATGCTCAGTTAAAATTTCACACCATGTATAGCCCTATAGGAACTTGAAACATACCTGCCAAACTCCTCCAAAATAGCTTCAGTAATTTAGGACATGTATCATTCTCCGGTGATTTTTTTTAACAAAAACGGTTACAATAAGGATGGCCAGCAGGTTCCCGAAATCTTTTTAGCATAATTAAAGTTAGTTAATAATTATGTTTTAGTTAACGCACCGATATGTTATTCAATTTTAATAATATTTGACAGGTGTGGCCATCCGTTTTTTATCGGAAAATTATATCTCTTAAATAATG
Organism: Tillus elongatus; assembly: GCA_964006375.1. NCBI lineage: Eukaryota > Metazoa > Arthropoda > Insecta > Coleoptera > Cleridae > Tillus > Tillus elongatus. The sequence goes on from OZ023265.1 coordinate 31,551,826, forward strand.
AAGCTAATACACACACACACACACACACACACACACACATATATATATATATATATATATATATATATATATATATATATATATATATATATATACATATACTTAAAAAATTGTGGGAAAGCCGTCAGTTACAAAATAAAACTCTTTATTAAAAGCCGAGCTTTCGGAAAAGTTTATTCCATTCTCAAGGCTACAACATGGAACGGAAAAAGTTTACAATTTTCTTAGGAAAAATATAAAAGTTTAAAATACTTACATCTAACGTGAGTTTTACTATAACTAATTATGAAACACCAAACATGAAAAAAACCGTTTTTTAAATTTGAGTGAAGTCGAAAAGTGCCAAACTGACATATGAAGCTAACAATTGTCTATTTGAAATTGTTTTTTTTTTGTTTTTGTCTAGGAAATATAAGTAGGGGTAGTGATTTCTAAAATTATTATCTTTCTTTAAGTTTATTAAATTGTCGTTAAAAGTAATTTCAAATTCTTCTGAACACATTCTTTTATTACTTAAGGTTTCACAGTGTAAAATAGAAACATCACTAAAATTTATATTGTGGCCAGTGTCGAGACAAAGCGCAAGAGACTCTTTTCACTTTTCAGATTTTATAAAGGATGTTACACTTCCAGATAATTATGTAATTGTTAGTCTGGATATTGTTTCACTTTTTACTAACATACCACTTCAACTCTTTAAAGATAGAATTGAGAAAAGATGGGTTTCTATTTCTCTAGAAACATCGATTCCAAAAAATACATTTCTTAAAATAGTTGAGTTTATTTTTAACTCAAGCTATTTTGTTTTTGAAAACACATATTTTAAACAAATTTTTGGAACTCCAATGGGTGCTTGTATCTCTCCAATTATTGCACAATATGTTATAGATGATTTACTTGAAACATGTATACCAAAACTAAATTTCGATATTCCTTTTTTAAAAAAATATGTTGACGACATTATTTGTAGTGTTCCTCTAAATTCATCAACACACATTTTAGATGTTTTTAACTCTTACAACCAATTTATTAAATTTACATTAGAAAAGGAAACAGATAACACTGTACCATTCCTAGATACAAAATTAATCAGAACAAACGATAACAACATAATTTTAGATTGGTATATAAAGCCAACTAGTTCTCGACGGTATATTAATTTTCATTCAGATCATTTATTTATAACTAAAATTAACATTTTATTAGGTTCAAAAAATAGAATATTAAAGATATGCCATCCTTCTTTCCATGAAAAAAAATTAAGAAAACTTTATAATATTTTTGTTAACAACTCTTATCCTCCCAAACTACTTAATAGAGTCTTATACAATTGTTCAAACAATAACTATTACAATACAAGAAACTATAAATAGTATTAAACAAATCAAACAGTATCAAATTTATCTGACAGACATAACACCCTTATAGTTTCGAGTTCGGAAACATCTAACTTTTTTTACATATCAATCCCATACATTAAGAGAATTTTGAATAAGTTAAAGTTTATATTTAAAGATGAAACCAATTTTAAAATAACGTTTCGATATTCAAAAACAATTAGTAACATTTTCAGTAAACTCAAAAGTAAGGATGAAATTTCCAAAGTGTCTGGTGTGGTATATTGTATTCCATGTAATAATTGTAGTTTAAGATACATTGGCCAAACAAGCAGAGTCCTTAAAGATAGGTTAACACAGCACAAAAGTGATATACGTTTACAAAAAAGAACTTGCTCTTTGTCTGAACATAATCTCGACATTGGCCATAATATAAATTTTAGTGATGTTTCTATTTTACACTGTGAAACCTTAAGTAATCAAAGAATGTGTTTAGAAGAATTTGAAATTAATTTTAACGAAAATTTAATAAACTTAAAGAAAGATAATAATTTTAGAAATCACCACCCCTATTTATATTTCCTAGACAAAAACAAAATAAAAACAATTTCAAATAGACAATTGTTAGCTTCATATGTCAGTTTGGCACTTTTCGACTTCACTCAAATTTAAAAAACAGCTTTTTTCATGTTTGGTTTTTCATAATTAGTTATAGTAAAACTCACGTTAGATTAAGTATTTTAAACTTTTATATTTTTCCTAAGTAAATTGTAAACTTTTTCCTTTCCATGTTGTAGCCTTGAGAATGGAATAAACTTTTCCGAAAGCTCGGCTTTTAATAAAGAGTTTTATTTTGCAACTGACGGCTTTCCCACAATTTTTTAAGTATATATATATATATATATATATATATATATATATATATATATATATATATATATATATATTATATGTATTAGCTTCATTATTTAAGAGATATAATTTTCCGATAAAATACGGATGGCCACACCTGTCAAATATTATTAAAATTGAATAACATATCGGTGCGTTAACTAAAACATAATAATTAACTAACTTTAATTATGCTAAAAAGTTTTCGGGAACCTGCTGTCCATCCTTATGGTAACCGTTTTTGTTAAAAAAAATTACCGGAGAATGATACATATCCTAAATTACTGAAGCTATTTTGGAGGAGTTTGGCAGGTATGTTTCAAGTTCCTATGGTGCTATACATGGTATGAAATTTTAACTGAGCATTTAAAGTTAAAAATCTGTCATTATCACCAGAGTTTACAGCTTAAAAATCAGTTATAGATTATATTTCGCTTAGCTTCAAAAAACCGTCACTAATAATGTCGAAAAAATGGAAGACTTTTGCGTAAGTTATTTCTGAATTTAACCACATTTATAATCACATTTTTTACTTTGACCATTATCTCTTAATTTTTGTACTATCACAGTTTTCCTAACATTAATAATACTCTGCGAATTATGTAATTGCGCCGCCGATCTACCATTAAATAAAACCGTCGCAAGATATTTTTGGTACACCCATAACATGCTTATATACATTTTATCTGCGCCCAGTTTTTAGATAAAACATCGAAGAAAATTTGTACGGTGTGCATTTTTTTAAGCCATAATACCGCTGTCCTCCTTTGGGGGTGATAAAAAATATCGTCGCTGAATTGATTAAATGTTTCGCGGCATCTCATATTGTATAATCTAACGGCATTCTTATTCATGAGCTGTAATTATGTCGCTAAAAAACCCATACCCTAATCTCCCCGTCCGTTCGCGCAACCTCATTAAACCGCGAACGTCTCTTTAAATTTGAATTCATGCAAAATAACCAACATTATCATCGATAACAACACAATTAACCTTCAACGGTAACTTACCTTATTAAAATTTACACCCTTTAAACCACAATAGCTCTGAATTTTAACAAATCACTAATCACTGCCTAAAATTTCAATTGTTTTGAATAAATTTCCAGTACAGATATCGGCACTTGAATAAGCATCACTTTCAGATCAATCATGTTAATTTAGAAACGGATTAAAGGTGGATTTTCAGTTTTTTAACCACATTTAAATCACCAGTAATCGGTGTAATTAAAAGTCTAATTGAATTTAAATTGGGTTTTTATCGTATACATGTTTTAATTATTTATTATCTATAACTCCGCTTTACACAAGATTATTGACACTTCAGTTTAACTATCTCCTTTTTTTGGACCACTTGTATTTATTCAGTTTTTCAAACGGATACACAATTTACTGGATAAATTTTTTTACGGCACATAACGTCTGTTTCTGATGGACATCCGTCGCTTTAATCTTTTATAGAAGTGACCACTTTACCAGAAGAAGATGCTCTGTCAAGCGAGATGAATTAGATAACTGTCTTTGACATAAACAATGCTGGAAGCACATAACCTTAAAACTGAAGCATGTTAAAAATGCGGGAATCACTTAGCAGCACTGGTAAGCTCGGGGTTGTTCACATGTTTTTCCACGACCACCTGATTATGTGTGCAAACCTGTCACATAACTTGGGGAGTTACGTGTTTTTGTAACCGTGTGTACTTAGGTTGCCGTAGGTTCGCGGACCACGACGCGCGTGTACTGACTATCCCAGATCGACGCCCGATGCCGAAGGGACACTAGCGAGTTCAAATCGTCGCCGTTTGGGGCGCTATGTTGAAAGCAAAAATCGTTACTCTCCGCGCAAGCCTCCTAAGATCTCGAAATGGGTGTTGCAAAATTGGTAACTTTGATATTTGTTTTATAGGTAATTTATTTGGTTGATTTTAGGTATTTACAGCGGGCGGTCTGATAGATTATGCTATAAACCATTAGTAATGACTACATAAAGTTTATATTATGAGAAGAATGAACATCAAACATATACCGCAACTCCTGATAGATTATACTGACCAGTAAACATAGCGTGTTATTTATTTAATTTATTATATGAAAATAACTAATTACGCCGAAATTATAAATAGTTAGATTTACCATTTTTTTATAATTATAGCTTACACATACACGAAGCGCTGAGGAATGGAAATCCAATTGATTTTTGTAATCGCCTACCGCTACCAGATAAAACTCATCTCCTGTGTTAAGTTGAAGCGTTAGAACATGAGGGAAGAATGAGCATCATTGAATAAGTGTTGCCGCAAGGTGGTGCTTTTTATCTAGCCCTGATAAATACAACGGCTGAGATTTTAATATAGCCCAGATGACACATATTTTGTATTGCCGGTCATAAAACTGTTTATGAATCATTTAACCCTGCATTATGGAAATATATTTTAAAGGAAATGCCCTAAGTTATAATAGAACCACAGATAACATTCTAGAGTAAAAATATAATATAGCTCTTTTGTTTTCTTCCGCGCAGCTTTTAGCAAATTTTCATTAAAAAGTTCATTAACCGAGATTGAAATTATCGAAAAATATCGTTAACCCTTAACTAGAGTAGCCAGAAATTTTAACACTCAGTGCGTTGCAGAGTCCTTGCGACTCCAAAATAAAAAAAGTCTGGACGCAGCAAGTGCGTTATGGTAGTGAATTTTCATTTAAATGTTTTTAATAGCAAATATGTGTGTTTTCTTTAAAGCAGGCATGAAATTTGGTTACCAGTATAACCTATATAGTAGAAACAATGTACCATGTTTCATCAAAATAACCTTATTGTTTGAAAATATACAAACATTTCCGAAAGTAAACTGCAAGTGTTCCCGAACCTTATAGGTTAATAGCAAATTGAGCTATTCAAATTTGAACCATTTAATAAAAATTCGCTACCATAACGCACTTGCTGCGTCCAGAATTTCTTTTCTTACAAACGTGCATCATATTTGGATGGAAAATGCAAAAACGCAATAATATAAGGCATGTTCGACTAAAAAAAACGAAAATGTGTATCACCAACCACTTATGGGCCATCCTGTGATTGTAGAAATATTTTTTTCAGCTCAAGACACCCTATAATTAATGCATACAGTTTTTTCCGTACCTTGTATAACAATGGCAATATTGAGCTTTATTGATTTTTTACAAAAATTCGACAAAAAATATATACCATTACACGATAACTCTAGCTAAGACTACTGCCAAGCATCAGAGAAAGGGTCTATTTGAAATTAATTTTCTGGAAACATTTTAGTAAAATGAAGGACAGTGACGGTTGAAACTAAGGGTACAGGGTTTATAAAACATTCCTCTTGAGACATTTTCTTTCCACAGCCCGTATTAGATTCTGGTTCTTTGCCTAAATGTTGCCAATTTTGACGTTTTAAATCGCGACTTTGACGTTTTGAGGAAAACCCCATTTTTTTTTAAATGCCCATAACTTTTTTGTCTTTCGACATACAGAGCTAAATTTTACTATGTAATTTATCTATAACGATATAAACCCCTGTACCAAATTTGATTGCTCTTAGTTTGTTATTTCCGAAGATATAAATTCTTTTTGAAAGAAAACACAAAATTTTCCGGGAAAATCTCGGCTGATTTTTCTGGCTAACGAACCTATGCAAGCCACTTGCAAAAGGAAGGTACTCACCAAATTGAGTTAAAATGTGACCATTATTCTTTGAGTTATCGATGTGATATATATATATATATATATATATATAAACATATAAAAATTGAAACTGACCCCGGATATGTGTTCTAGGGGGCCTAATTAGCGCTCATTTGAAAACATTTTTTCAAAATTCAAAAGTCGGCATCTCCTCATTAGTGAATTTTTTTTAAGAAAATATACTAAAATGTGTTTTTTTCAATGTTATTGAAAACACTGCTTTGTTTTTGTTGTATAAATAATCAAAAACATGTAAGAAAATAACATTTATATTTATAACCAACTGCGTAACAAACTAAAGCAAAGAAAATGTAGGACAAAAATATTGTGTTTTTTTAACAACAATAAACGTTACTACTCTTAGTTACTTGAAAACTATAAAATTAAAAATGTTTGCATTAAAAACATATTAACTAAGGTCCAAACCAGGAAAAAAGAGATTAAAGTGACTTCTGAATTAAAACTGTAAAAAACTGACATTGGTTTAAAAACGCCTAGTATAAAAAATTATAAATTTATAAGCCTTCTAGATTTTCAATACATTGAACACATATTTTTTAGAGCATTGCAAACAAATAGGTTTATTGCATTCAGCACATAAATAAACAGTTTTTCTTTTTAATTTTGGGTCACAGATGGAACAATACTTCCTCTGATTTCTAGGCAACACTTCTTGAGCATGAGCTGGTGCCTCAGGTGCAAGCTTAAAAATTTTGTAAATACCTGCTTTTAGCTCTCTTGGTAAATTTGTTTCCTGAGATCTTTCACGAAGGAACGGTTCATATAGTTGTTTGGCCAATAATTGTAGAAAATCGAGCCTGATTAGCTGACTTGCGTTGGCACAAGATTGATGGATGATATATGCGTTTATTGGACACATATACACAAATCTATAAACCAGTGCCATCATAGGCCAACGTTGTGTCATTCTGCTACAGCAATATTTACTGCATTGTTCATCTACAGCATCCATTCCAGATTTTGTATTATTATAATAGGCATTAATTTCAGGCAAACCGTTATCATTCTGTATGCAGTGACGCATCGAATAAATAATGACCACAGCTTTGTTTTCCTTGGTACTCCAGAAATCAGTGTTTTATTACTTGTAAAGCCCTAAAATGTAGATCCCACCTGTCTTGTTTTTGAGGGTAAAAATTCCTTGGGTATTCCCCTTTTTTTCATAGTTGCAAGGTAAGTAAGTTTATTTTTGATGAGATAGTCTGTAAGCTCTATTGAAGAGTATCAATTATCAGCGGTAATATTTCTGTTTTTCTTTGGTACTTCAGAAATCAATGTTTTATTACTTGTGAAGCCATAAAATGTAGATCCCACCTGTCTTGTTTTTGAGGGTAAAAATTCCTTGGGTATTACCCTTTTTTTTTCATAGTTCCAACGTAAATAAGTTTATTTTTGATGAGATAATGTATAAGCTCTATTGAATTGTACCAATTATCAGCGGTAATGTTCCTGTTGCTTCCAAATATAGGCTTACAGAGATGAATAACAGCTTGTGTTGGAATAGTGAGCCGTTTTTCTTCATCTGTAACATATTTTAATGAATCAGTGCCAGAGTAAATATATGTATTATATATGTAGTGGGTTCGAGCGTCAACCAGACATTGGACTTTTAACCCACATTTCACGGGTTTGCTCGGTAAACACATTTTTAATTTACACCTGCCCCTGAAGCCGACCAACAGATCATCCACAGTTGCATTAGCTCCCAACGAGTAAGCTGATTGTGAATTTCGATTGAATTTTTCATAAATATGTAAAATCGCTGCAGATGGATCCGTTTTCACTCTAAGAATTCTTTTCTCGTGGGTACCGAACCTTAGGCAAGTTAACAAAACAGCAAATGTTTTGCTGACATTACCAGCCGAAAAACTTTTCGGCCGGTTCCATCTGTTGAAAAAATTGATTCAATAGCCTTGGTATTAGATTTAAAAGCAGCAGTAGATAAAAAAATCCCAGAAAACCATTTGTTTCAACATAATTTGTTTCCCTGTATTCTGTGTGATTCTGACTGCCTGATGACTTATTACAAAATACTTGAATTTTCAAATTTGTATAATGCACAACGATATTCAGTATATTTTGTGAAAAACATTTCTGCCATGCATTCACCGGTTCAATTTTTGGTAAAGTACTTTTATTTCCTGACAACTTCAATATATTGCGAGCTGGTGTTCTTACCTTTCGGGTTGGTTCAGTGGCAGCCCATTTATATCTGTTTTTTTTTCATAGAAATATTTCTTAACTGTATCAATTGTGTCATTATCCTCTTCACTTTCAGTAACTTGCATCTCATCTTGGTCATGAGATTCACTGCCGAAAAGTTCACTAGCTGTTTCGTGATCGCTTGTGATTATCAGTAGTAATATTGCTACTAGGATCGCCATCTTGGTCTGACAACTCTGTGTCACATTTTTCAAACCATTTTAGCACAGTTTCCTCAAAGTTAGGATCTGTAATTCTAACTTTTTTTTTTTTTTGATTGTCGGACATAGTTACTAAAATTGAAAATATTACACCAACTGTGCCGCGGAGTCCCACGGATTCCAAGACCTTTGTAATACAAACTTGTTTTAGTGATAGACTGAAGTCGACTGAGCACGTGACTGATCACCTTACGACTGGAAGCCACTAAAGAACACGTGATGCCTGATTAACAGATACAATAGTTACTAAACAGTTTATTCTTCCAAGAGTCTCAGAGACTTCGCAACGCAGGTAAAGGGTTAAATAAGCGCGAATTAGAATCTCTCAAAGCATTCCTAACAACAATGTATAGGTAAATAAATAAATAAATAAATCTGCTGACATCTAGGACGCAACAAGGAACTTTGTAAGACGCCTCCAGTACAAATTCTCTACGTCGGGTGCCGCCGTACAAGCACTAACGATCTTTTAAAATCGTCAGTCCTGCCACTACATTCCTATAAGGAAATATACGAATAATATAAAAATAGATATATTAAGATTAATACTGCAAACACATAATATTTTCGCTCTTATTTGAGCTCGCCAGTGCGTTACACCAGTAGAAATCAAAATATATCTAAATTAATTGGCTTAAGGTGGCCAAATTTTGAACGAACCGTGAGATGTGTCGATACGTGAAATATATTAGTAAAATGAGGAAAAATGACGGTTAAAGCTGAAAGCTAAGAGTTTGTGAAACATAATTCTTGCGAAATTCTTCTACATAATCCGTATTCTTTTTAGGTTCTTTGTCTAGATATTGCCAATTGTTACGTTTCAAATCGCGACTTTGGGGTTTTAAGAAGGAAAACTATACAATTTTCAAAGTAATTTTTCTGACATTTCTTGGCTTTTTTCGCCAAAAAAATTAATCCATTACTGTCATACGCAATATATTTTGCTATCCACACAAGATATTTTATTTATTGGGGGAATTTGTGGTCAGCAGTGGTACCCAAAATTTTGTTCTTTAAATCCCTATAACCCTAATTTATCTAACTTTGAGTATGTTACGAGGCCTTGGCTTGCACTTCTGTTTTATCGAAAGATGTCGCAGATTTGGTGTAGGACTGTGAAACTTTTTAGGACCAACCTTGTAAATTGTGTTATATGATACACCACAAGTCACATAAGACTTATTGTATTAACATAATGTAGAATTTTTGCCAATAAATAAATAATAATAATAATAATAATAAATAATAATTTTGTAACTATAGGTTAAGGGGTTAAATACGAATTAAGTGTAGTTCTTTCTTTACCCAACCCTATATTTTAGGTTAGAAGCTATTTGCAATATATATATATATATATATATATATATATATATATATATATATATATATATATATATATATATATATATATATATATATATAACGTTTGGAATATTGCACTACACGATACTACAATATACGACAATAAAAAAACCAACATAGACAATATCCTCGAAAAAATAAACCAAATCAACAAAAAAATAAAATTTACAATAGAAAAAGAATCAAACAACACCATAAACTTCCTAGATTTAACACTAATCAGAAAAGAAAACCAGATGAAATACAAAATATACAGAATACCTACACAAACAGACATCATTATACCTAAACACTCACTACACCCACAGACACACAAAATGGCCGCATACAGATACTTAATAAACAGAACTCTAAATGTACCACTCCATAACGATGAACTAGAAAAGGAGTACAACATCATAATACAAATAGCAGAAAGAAATGGCTGCAACAAGAAAAGAACAGAAAAGCTAGTAAAACAAATCAAAAACAAACAAATCAAAAAACCGAAAACAAAACACCGGAAACAAACACAAAATACACAACATTCACTTATAATCACCACATCAAAAAAATTACACAAACACTCAAACAAATGAGCTACAAAACCAATAACAAAATAATAAACAAAATAAATAAAAAATAAGTACAAAACCCACATGAATTTAACGGAATATATCAAATAAAATGTAACACATGCAATAAAAAATATATAGGAGTGACAAAAAAGTCAATGGAAACAAGACTCGAGGAACATTTAACAGCATTAGATAAAATCCACATACCTAGCTACAAATCAAATGTAGCTACACACATTCACAACACAAAACACCAAAAACAAGACATCACCCAATTACAACTAATGAGACATGCTAAAGACCACGAAAAAATGGAAATCTGCGAACAATAATACATTCAACAAACAATAAGAAACAATTAATGCGAGAACAAATCCAAGTACAAACATTTAAACAAAACTTAATAAAGGCCATACAAATAGACAAATTATCAAACCACAGTGATCAAGACAGGAGACCTATACACACGACACAGTCAGAAGGCACAACCAATCAGAGAACAGTAAACCTACCAATAGAAGCTCACGGCGCAGGCGCCACGTACAATCTCAGGCGTAGACCACACAGGAGCGATAACAGGCAGTAGCGTGCTGATGATGAACGGTTCGAAACTGCAGTCCACGCAAACCAATAAAAAATCACAAACGTACAGTAAACAAATAAAGTGTATATATATATATATATATATATATATATATATATATATATATATATATATATATATATATATATATATATATATATATATATATATATATATACAAAACAATATTTACAAACTAAGTACAAATAAAATATGCGGGAAATAACAATAATCAGAACATAGCTCTCGCATACGTAGCGGTCAGGGTTATCGTATGATAAAGCGTGTACATTCTGACAGGTATATACAATACGAGCGGTGTTTTACTCAAGCAAGGATACTGCAGGCGGGCGACACATAGCGATAGACAAGATCAAAATAATAACCATAACATCTCAGTCAAAGCAGGGGACATTGGAGACGTAAAAGTGCGGATTGAAGAGACGGGATGACAGTTTCCGGGAGGACTATGCGGACTGTGAATCCTCAGCATCTCCGCTAGTATCAAACCAGGACAAAAAGATCTTGATTACTTTAGCGAGCTGTGAATCCTCAGCGTCCTCACTAAAATAAAGGCGGACTCCCACTACTCGTGTATTTGGCAAGTACGCCAATAATTGCGTACTTGCCAAATACACCAAGTTTGGAACTCAATTTACAAGTACGGCGCTCCCACTACTCTTGTATTTGGCAAGTACGACAATATTTGTGTACTTGGCAAGTACAGCAGGTTTCGTCTCGTCTCGACCTTCAGTGTTTATTTTGTTTCCATTATGGGTAGTCGCACTGTCGCTGCAGCAGCGTTTGTGGTATTGAGTGGCTGCATGTTCCTGTTTGTTTTTAGTGAATTTTCTTTAAAAAAATCTACTAATTAGGAGATCCCGACTTTTGCATTTGGAAACAATTTTTTCAAATGAGCGCGAACTAGGCCCTACAGAACCCATATCCATGGCCAGTTTCAATTTTTATGTATATATATATATATATATATATATATATATATATATATATATATATATATATATATATATATATATATATATATATATATATATATATATATATATATATATATATATATATATATATATATATATATATATCACACATATAACTCAGAAAATAATAGGCCGATTTTGCTCAAATTTGACACCTACCTTCCCTTTGCAAGTGGCTTCGACAAGTTCGTTAGTCAGGAAAATCCGCCCACGCTTTCCCGGAAAATTTTGTGTTTCTTTCAAAAGAAATGATATTTTCAGAAATAACAAAGTAAGGGCAAAAAAAAGTGGTACGCTGATTTACGTCATAAAGACTATCTTATGTGCCAAAATTCAGACCTCTATCTTAAAACACATAAAAGTTATAGGTAAATTCATTTTTAATTAATTAAATCTGAATAAAGAAAGTTATAACCTCAAAATTTATAATTATGATACGAGTACGAATGTGAGTGAAAAATACGACACGAAATTACTAACAAGCTCCTAGATATATGTCTAAGTCGTTATTGTCCTTCGCTTTGTTAAAATATGAGCAAAAAATCCATTGTAAATCAAAATTGTTTTGTGTAAATAGTAAAGACGTGACAATTAGCACGTACTACGTGATATATCTGCTATTACATACATGTCGAGCGTAGCCAAGCGGGGTAAGCCCTGTACATTAGATAATCGACTCCTACATGACAAGTTCTAATGCTAGTTGGTTACTTTACATTTTGTCAATTTCTTTTAATCTGATTTTACTTTACCGTGATATAATCAGACTGTTGTTATTTCGATGGATTCTTTAGCGAGTTTTTGTATAAAAAATAATTCAATAAAGAGAAGATGAAAGTTTTAAGACGTAATTTAATTTGAATAGCATATCTGGTTGTTTGTTCTTGCCCTAACTTAGTGAAACCGTTCCATATCTAATACAGTCGTAGACTTTTCCCGTAGCTTCACAAGTGCTTGTTTTAGTCAATTTTCTTTAAAAAATTCACTAGTGAGGATATCCCGACTTTTGAATTTAGAAAAAGTCATCAGAGTAGCGCGAACTAGGCTTCCTAAAACCAGTATTCAGGGTCAGTTTCAATATATATATATATATATATATATATATATATATATATATATATATATATATATATATATATATATATATACATAAAGGATGAACCATTTATCAAAATTATATCTGTAAGTTTAAAGACAAAGAAAGTTGTAGATATTACTAAAAATTAATTGGGTTTTCCTCAAAACGTAAAAAGTCGCGAAACGTCAAAATTGGTAACATTTAGGCAAAGAACCTGAAAGAAATACGGATTATGCAAAGAGTGTTCTGCAAACCCTCAAGTTTCAGCTTCAACCAGCATTGCGCTTTATTTAAATAAGATATTTCCAAAAAATTAATTTCAAATAGACACTTTCTCTAATGCTTTGGAAGTAGTTTGTTTAGTTAAGTTTTTGGTTTAACGGTCTATAATTTTTAGCTAATTTTCGTAGGAAAAATGTGTTAATGACGAGACCGCGGCTTTTGAATTCTAAAAAGATTTCTTTAAATGAGGGCAAACTAGGCTCTCTAGAATCAATATCTGGGTTTACTTGCTGTTTACATATGTACAGGGTGACGTATTTATACGGTAAAGCTCAATATAAGTGTCATTATGCAAGATACACAAAAAAAATTATATACGTTACTTATAGGGTGTCTTGAGGTGCATCTAATAAAATTATTTTGACAATCACAGAGGACCCATAAGTCGTTGGTGATACCTACAAATTTTTTTTGAACATTCTTATTTGCATTTTTCATCGAAATATATTGCATGTCTGTAAAAAAAATCGAGACGCAGTAAGTACGTTTTGGTAGAAAATTTTCATTAAATGCTTCAATATTCAATAACTCAATTTGCTATTAACCTAAGGTTAGGAAACGAGTTTTCTCGGAAATATTTTAAGTTTATATTCGGAAAATTTCTGTATATTTCCAAACAAGTTATTTTGATAAAGTATGGTACATTTTGTTTACTATATAGGTTATACTGGTGACCAAATTGATGCGTGCTTGAATTAAAGAGATATATTTGCTATTAAAAACATTTTCAAAAAAACAAATTCACCTCCATAACGCACTTGCTGCGTCCAGACTTTTTAAATATTTCTGTAACAAATGAAACAAAATAATGCAATGGACTTCTAATTTAATGCTTTTTAAAAAAGTCTTATACAATTTTGCTCTAAAATAACCAGCCAAGCCAATATGTGAGCATTGAAAGCTTTGCATGCAAATCCCTATATTGCGTCGTCAATTAAACAACCCTGTATGTGGCAGAACATCTATCCACTACAATAAGATAGTTCAAGTTTTTGTGAATCAACAAACATAAGCCAAATTCTACATAAATGTTACAAAAAGGAATTATCTTTTGTATCCATCGTGGAATAAATAATTCCATATTCCCTAGTAACTGGAAAACTGCTCGAGTACAACCCGTCCCCAAGAAAGAATCCAAAGCGCTTCCTAGCAACTACAGGCCTATTTCTCTCCTTTCAGTCATCTCTAAAGTGATGCAAAAGTATATAAACACCGAATTACTCAAATTTATTGAAAAACACAGTCTAAGCCACGACAGGAAGTATGGATTCCGTCAGCGCAGATCAACTGCCGACCTCCTTTCCTTTGTCACCCGTTCTTAGAACAAGTCTATGTAACTACACGGTGAAGCCCAGATTGTCGCTCTAGACATATTCAAAGCCTTTGACCAGGTCTGGCACGTAGCGCTGCTTAATAAACTACCGGCCTATGGCCTACCACCAAAACTATGTACCAGGACAGCAAATTTCCTCTCTAACCGGAGCATTTCTGTTGTTGTAAATGGCCATTCCTCTAAACTATATGCAATTAATGCAGGAGTTCCTCAAGGTTCAGCTTAAGCCCCTACTTTGTTTCTTCTCCACATCAATGACCTCCTCTCTAGCACATCCAACCCAGTTCACAGTTACGCGGCCGACATCACCCTCCACTCAAATGTACAATATTCTAAGCCTGTCTCTTTGGCCGAAGTAGATGAGGATCGCAGACACATGGAGGGTTTTGTCTCCGTGGATCTCCAAAAATATTAGACTGGGGAAGTAGAAATCTTGTACAATTCAACCCCACCAAATTCCAGTCTTGCTTTCTTTTTCATAAAAGATACACCAGCCCTAGAACCACCACAATAAACAACCAAGTTATTCAAAGTAATGAGTCCTTTTCACTTGTTGGCATTTTTGTGGATCGAAATCTTAATTGGCACCAACATGTCACATCAGTTGCAGAAGCGGCTGCTAAGAATTATATACTTCACAAATAAGGCCAAACCTCGAATACTGCTCCCACATCTGGGGTGCTGCTGCCGCTTCTACACTGGCTATCATGGACTCAATTCAGAAGAGAGCTATACGTCTCATTGGTGACCCTACCCTCACATAAAGGCTGCCATCCCTTGCCCACCGACGTGCCGTTGGTGACCTCTCTCTCTTTTATAGGTATCTGCACGGGCAATGCTCAGAGGAGCTTTCTTCCATAGTTCATCCACCTGCTGCCCCCAACAGATCTACCAGAAGAACAAAGAGAATGGACCCAATTACTGTCCTGGTCACCAGACATAGAATATCTTGTTATTCCCGCTCTTTTGTCCCAAGGACTTCCAAGCTGTGGAATTCCTTGCTGGCACATGTTTTTTCTTCTCCTCCGAACCTTCAAACCTTCAAGTCCAGAATTAACAAGTTGCCTCTTTCCTCCTTGTCAACACCCAGGGTACGATAGTATTTAGGCTGTAAGCCCTCGTGGTGTGTTGTTGAAATTTTAAAAAAAATCTCCAGTCTTCTGTTTGCAGACCCAATCTCATCAATATTTTTCTGCTTATTTTCGGCCATTCTATACTCTCTCAAAATTTCAGATATGTTTTTAACACCCTATATATCTTCGAATTTATCAAACTGTCTTACCTTCTCAGCATACATAACTTTATGTGTGACAAATATATTTGAAATAGCCACCCGCTAACGTTTTGTGATGCCAAAATATGATTTGTTTTTCTATTAAGTTTTTCAGCTTAGCTTCTCTCTCGAAGATTAAAGTGAGTGCGTCTAAGATAGCTAAGTTATATTCGAATGTGAAAGATCACTCTCAAGATATCTCTTTTTCTTTATCCATATTTCAAAAGGATACAAACAAACAAACAAATGTCAGTGAGCTAACTTTTCCTGAGTATGCTGTATATAGATCGATATGTGTTTAGCAAACATAGCAGCACATGAAGTAGAAAAAACGTTCTGAGACTAAAAGGGACCCTTGCATATAGCTGTGATAATTCGTTGTAAACGAAAACGCACACAATAATATCCATATATATGGTTGAGAGACAAACGTCTATGTTCAGACCGCCGTCTATTTGATCCAATTATAGATAAGACGGCTATAAAAACAAAGCAACCCTAGGCTGTTATCAAGGCATGCTGTATTTCTAACAAGTCAACTAAGCTACGACGTCGTCTGGTAGCGCACACACGAAGAAAGGACGTGTTTTTTCAGGATCGAATGTTCCTCTGGGAAATTGAATTGTGGTTTAAAATAATTATATTATTGCATATATATATATATATATATATATATATATATATATATATATATATATATATATATATATATATATATATATATATATATTGCTATGGTAATTTTGGTTTTTAGCACTTTTAATTGTAGAGCATGAGAATTCAATTTGCGTCTTTATTTTAGAAAAAACGCTAACATTGCTTACTGCTGTGTTTTTAAATTTTTCTCTCATCTCATGGGTAGGGTTCTGTGCTTGGGCTAGCATTTTCGTCGATATATCTTATTTATAAATTTTAATTACTCCAGTGTTTGGAATTTTCAAAAAATTTATATATAATTGGGTTCTTTTGAGTTTACTTTTAATTGACGGTGAAAAATAGCCTTACTTTATTAAATAACCAGTATTTGTTTGATTTCAGGTCAAAATTAAACAGATTATGTAAGTACAATCTCGTATGTTTTATTTCTGATTGATTAAATTCAGAAAGTTCCATTAAAAACATAGCTATATCAAATATATCATCGCTGATCGTCGATAAATCAATACAAATCAAATTTATTTAAAACAATGAATTAACTATGATCTAGTTATTTGGCATTTATCTAGTATCCCTCTTAGTGAGCTGAAGATACATTAAAATCATCAATGGGAGAGAAAAATTCTTAAAAACTAATCACACAATAGAAAAAAGTCTGCACATTTATTACGATAAAGTTCACAAAAACGACTTACTGAATGATGTCTGATTGATTCTTCCATTGGATATGTACTAATTGCTTTCCATTTGATCTACTGTTTGGATTTTGTAGCTTGCCTGTGATTACTGATTATTTTCCGTTTTATTGTGAAACGGTCTCAACAAACCGTGTACCAGATACTAGTATATATTGTTCCCATTTCAAACTGAATATGATTTTATAATCAGGCACTTGCCTTTCACGCTTAATTCTCAACTCCCATATTTACAGTGTCGCCGTTCGTCAGCGAATGAAGTTTCACTTCCTGCAGTTCATTTCCGAATCGTCTTGGCGTCCTGCCACCGTCTCCTTAAATAACTACCTGTGTTACAAAAAATCTCTTTTCGCTGTACCTGGGTACAGCAAAGTTCATAGGCCTTGCAATTTTCTATTGTCCAACTTCTTGTTCGTTGCACACATTGGAAACAGCCACAAAAAAAACTATCCCTATTAACTAACACTGCGTGTCTTTTCTTATAATAGGTAACTGGCAAAAAAACTTATTTTTAACCTAATACTATACATTTACTTACTGTCTAAGGATAAAATAAAAATCATTATATTCTGTTAAAACTATCTAAATAAAAACAAGGCTATTGTTCTGTGTTCTATTGTATTCCAACGACTTTTGCTTCGTGAAATTAAAATGTACTACATGTAAAAACGAAATCATTGTTTTGTATTCTTTTACCTGTTATGCTATTCCTTATTTAAACCTAAAATATTTTACACTTTAAATATTAGGACGTACCCATTTAATGTACATGGCCCGTTTTTACTCCACAATAAATGTTTCTATTGTTCTGACATATTTGCTATCTATAGGAATATATATATATATATATATATATATATATATATATATATATATATATATATATATATATATATATATATATATATATATATAGATATAGATATAGATAGCAAATATGTCAGAAAATTATATATACAGGGTGATTCGTTACGCAATGAACAAAGAATGTATGCGTGTAGAGGGCCTCAAAATATCCTGATTTTATATATATATATATATATATATATATATATATATATATATATTTTTTTTTTTTTTTTTTTTCTGACGCCCATGGTTGGTGAAATATTGACCTCGGGAGATTCTTTAATATTTACAAGAAACAGCTGTATCGCAGCAATGCCCAAACATAAACCAACCAAATTTGGTAGATTGTTTTAGTTTATCAACGTTGTAATTTGACAAAAATTTGAGGTGGATATAAACTCGTAAGGGATGAATTAGGGGTGGGTCACCTTTTAAATGACATCCATCATCATGTCCATCAGTTTTATAGAAAATGAAATTTTGTACCTTCTTCTCCTCTTGTCAATTTTTCAACAAACCACCAGTTTCTTAAATGAGGCTTTTAGAGTTGAGGTTAAAACAAAATTATGTCCCTTAAAGATTTTATTAAACATTAACATATCAGAAATTTAACAAACGTTACTAAACTAATAAACAAAGAAGTCTGGACGCAGCAAGTGCGTTATGGTAGTGAATTTTCATAAATGATGTGGCAGCAAATATTTTTTTATAACTTTTTTTTCTTGTAACATAGAAATCTAAATTTTGCTGTATAGTTTACCCTTTATATCGTAAACCTAGCTGTCAAATTTGTCTACCGTAGCTTTTAATATACAGGTGGCTCGAAATTTACGATCGTACTTTCGGGACTTTATGGAGGAGACTAAAACGCATTCACTATCGAGATATTGATAAAATGTGAAAAGTACTTTCCAATTGCACCGAGACTATTTAAGAGTTGCTTAACATATGCATAGCTGTGACTGGCATTTTACATTTGAATTATCATTATCAACGCCAAAGTTATACGTAAATTTAACTTGAACCACAACAGGCCTCGGTGCAGTTGATAAGTTATATCAAACTGTAGCTTAAATTGGTTCTGAAGCATTATACAATAATAATTATTGAGTTGCTGTAGCGATGCAAAAATGCACGAATACTGTTTATCTCTTTTAAAACGGGTTTGTCAAATTGACAAGTGTCATTCTCGTTGTCTATCTGAGCAAAACTAAAGTCTATGGAACTACACGGTAAATCCCAGTTTGTCGCTCTAGACATATCCAAAGTATTCGACCGGGTCTGGCACGCATCACTGCTTAATAAACTTCCGGCCTATGGACTACCACCAAAACTCTGTACCTGGACAGCATATTCCCTCTCCAACCGTGTTGTTGTGGATAGCCATTCCTCTAAACTGTATCCAATTAACGCAGCAGTTCCTCAAGGTTCAGCTTTAGCCTCTACTTTGTTTCTTCTCCACATCAATTACCTGCTCTCTAGCACATCCAACCCAGTTCATAGTTACGAGGACGACAGCACCCTCCACTCAAATATATAAAATTCTAAGCCTGTCTCTTTAGTTCAATTATACGAGGATCTCAGACTCTTGGAGGGTTCTGTCTCTGCGGATCTCCAAAAAATGTTCGACTGGGGAAGTAGAAATCTTGTATAATTCAACTTCACCAAATCGCAGTCTTGCTTTCTATCTAATAAGAGCACACCAGCCCTAGACCTATCACAATGAACAACCAAGTTATTCAAAGTAATGAGTCCTTTTCACTTGTTGGCATTTCTGTAGATCTAAATCTCAATTGGCACCAACATGTCACATCAATTGCAGAAGCGGCTGCTAAGAAATTAGGTTTCCTCTTCCGGGCTCGCAAATACTTTTCACCAGCTAATCTCTATACCTTATATACTTCACAAATAAGGCCAAACCTCGAATACTGCTCCCACATCTGTGGTGCCGCTGCCGCTTCTACACTCGCTATCCTGGACTCCATTCAGAAGAGAGCTATACGTCTCATCGGTAACCCTATCCTCACCCAAAGGCTGCCATCCCTTGCCCATTGACGTGACGTTGGTGACCTCTCCTTTATAGGTATCTGCACAGGCACTGCTCAGAGGAGCTTTCTTCCATAGTTCCTTCACCTGCTGCCCCCAACAGATCTATCAGGGGAACAGAGCGAGTGCACCATTTTACTGTCCAGGTCATCAGACATAGAATATCTTGTTATGCCCGCTCTTTTGTCCCGAGGACTTTCGAGTTGTCGAATTTCTTGCCGGCACATGTTTTTCCTTCTCCTTCGAACCTCCAAACCTTCATGTGTAGAATTAACAAGTTGCCTCTTTCCTCTTTGTCGACACTCACGATACGATAGTATTTAGGCTGTAAGTCCTCGTGGCGTGTTGTTGAACATTATTGGAGAAATGTCATTTAGATCCCCGAAAAAAAGCGAGGATTCCATCGCAGACTAACCGTCATTTAAGAAGACCAAATTCTCAAATATGCTGAAAGGGAAGCAAGCACAAGCCTTTAAATTACACCGTCCCCAACCCATTTTGTTAGGAATATAATTCACAGAATATTAAGGAAAATTGACAGTTATCCATTTAGGCGGGAAAAGCTTTATGTTCTGCATGATGGGGATAGAGCGCTTCGGGTAAAGTTTTGTAGATGGTTGGTGCAGAGTGTAAGTTATGCTCCGCATTTTACTAAGAAGATTCTCTGGAGTGACAAATCCACATTTACTGAAACAGGTATCATAAACACTTATAAAATACACGAATATAGACATAAAAACCCTTACTTCACAAGCAAGATTTCTGGTCAAAGACGATGGCCATTAAGCGTTTGAACTGGATTGTTACATAACAACACATTCTACCTAACCGATTCAACTCAGCTGCGTACTTTCAATTTTTAAATGAGAATTTACCTCCACCATCACTCGATGAATTTCCCCATAGATAGAGGTATTGGGTCTAACATGATGGTGCTCAGGCCCACTATGGAGCACTGGTGTGATTTCGTCAGTAACAATTTCTCTGGGTGGTGGATTGGATGAGGTGGAAACATAGCATAGCCCACTAGATCTCCCTATCTGGTTTAGCGAGCGTTTAATTAGCATTTGACCGAACTGACTTACCCCATATTGGACTGATGCCCTTTCTTTTAGCATATAGATGCTTTCGAGATTTTAATTTGCTAATACTTTTGTCGAATAAGGGGTCCATCATAAAGCGACTTTATATATCCTTATCAAACGCAAACGAAAATGAAATTTTAAGCGATACCAAGTGACACTCCCAAGATATTTCCGAAGAAAATATATGCGTTTCTATGACATGACTCTAAGAGTTGTACTCTAAAGTTCATTTAGTAAGGAAGTGGTAACTTTTCATTGACTACGACCATGTTCAATTTCATTAGTTAACAGAACAGTGTAATCATTGACTGAGAAAAAGTTGCAATCATGTAGCAAGGGTTTAATTAAATTAATTATAATGAGTATATAAGTTGTAAAACGTGTAATACGTTACAACCTTTTTTAGGTTTAATCACAAATACACAAGTAAGAAAGGTGTGCAACAAGGATATATATTATCGCCATATTTGTTTAATTTATTTATAGAAGACGGAGTAAATAAATTAAAGCAAAACACAGCAGGAATCATAATAAATGGTAACATTACATAGGATAGGGTGTTGACATAGCACTTATAGGAGAAATGTAAAAAAATAGTAGGGATGTTGATAGTGCTGGAAAGTATGTTTAAAGCAAATTAAATATCATAATGATGAAAACAATAAAAATGAGTAAAGTTGGGATTGTGAAAACTGATGTAAAGCCAAACAACCAATAAGCTAAAGAAGTCGGAACGAAATAATCGGTATCCCAAAAAAGCATTTTAATTGTTCTAGTGTTACCCGAGGATCAGGGCAGTTTAGAAAAGGGGCATATTTCCTCGTTTCATCAAAAAGACATTGCAGTATGTCTTCGTTGAAAAATAATTCAAATGGACATGTTGGGGATAAATCCTTGATATGCGAATAGTCACTTTTTGGAAAAGTAGGTGTTTTTGTTAAGTCGCCATCTATCCATATCTTATTTTATATTTATATTATATATTTTTTGGTTTCAGCGTTTTTAAAAAGACCAGCAGATTCAAAATCATTTTCGGGAATGTCGTGATTTTCGTCGCTTCCCACTAACTCGAGATTCTGTATATTGTCGTCTATAGGTGGTGGATGACGCTGACTTTCAAAATGTATTTCAGCATTTGCTAACAACTGACGCCTAGACAGATTGTCCACCAAACCCCCATCATCTTCGTGAGCCGAGTTTTCGTCTGTTAGAACATTTGGATCAGGTGGGCATATAAATACGTCTGGTTAACATTGTGAACATTCCCGCGATTTTTTGAATCATGCAGCGCGCCACCATTGACGGCTCAGATGTCAGCTGTTTTGGACATTGGTTGTGCGCAAGCCCGACGACCGCAATGAAGAAGGAAGGTGAATGAAGACAATCAATCATTCTATTCGTTTTAAAGACACCGATACGAGTGCTTCGCTAAGCACGCCGCTCCGTCTTGTATATTTGTTGTTATGTTTAGTTATTGTAAATAGTGTAAATAGTTAATACAATATTCTGCAGAATCCACATAGCTTTAATTCGATACAGTCCACTAAGTCGATCGAGAACCAGCCAAGAACATCATATTCGACGGCAGCAACGCCGTAACCTCCAACGTCACCATTGTCATTATACAAATCACTGATCATATCTAGAGCTTCTTGCAGCGAAAACCCCCTCCTGTGAAAAGAAAAATCAATTAGCTTACATATTAGCCTAGTGTTACTATATGGTAACAGACATGTTTGTGTGCAATTACCATCTACATACTTTACTTGTGGTTGTCTCAAAACCATGCCATGCTATGGAGTAGTCATTTAGCTATAAATTCTATGATATTAAAAAACTATATATATATATATATATATATATATATATATATATATATATATATATATATATAAATTATCTTAACAAAAACAAATAGATACTTACTCAAACGTGGGCTCTATTATATTTAGCAAACAATGCGTATCACAATTTCTATTCACCTTATTTTGACAATGTTGTAAAAACTGACTGTAAATCGGTAATGGGATGATAAGTTGGGCCATCTAGTGGCGAAATGTTAAATTAAAAACCAAACATCAACAAAAACTTTAGTTTCACTGCCTTTTATGAGGGCATGTTAGTGTAACCATGTGGTCACACTAGGTTTTAATGGGTTAAATTATGCATTTAGTGTCAACTCGCCAGTGGCTAGTGCAGTTTCGTTTACAATTTAAATTTCATTTCAAACCAACTAAGTTATACTCGAGTGTGTACATAGACCAAGGAGAAAATTAATGGAAATTCTATTGGAAGTAATGGAAAATCAAAGAAAGCTGCTAAAGACGGACAGACAACATGGTTGCGACGACAGACCGATTTCACCTTTAGATTGTGCTGATGAACCAGTTTCGCTTTTTATCGCATTGGCGGGTAGTCAAAAAGTATTTTTTTCGCGGACGATCTCGAAAAAGAAGAAATTGGTTGCAGAAAAGGTAACAATCACTTACGAGTCCGAAGAAAAAGTCGGTACATCTGAATCTATAAATTATATTATCTTTTTTATGCCATTAAAGTATTTATTTTGATGATATTTTGTACTGCTTTCGTGTTATCTTGTGCTAGATTTGCTATATTATAGAAACCAAAATATAAATAAGAGTGACTTTATAAATTATGAATTTATGCAGATATGAAAATAAAGCGCCTAAAAATTTCCGACTCTTAGTAACATTATTACGCTTTTCATTTTATCGCAATTCCAATTATTAATGAATTCTCATTTTTGCCTTAATATGTGTTCGCGTTAACTTTTATAACTGTCATTTCGCATTTGCTCGAGTGCAAAAAGCAATTTGCCTCGTAATTTGACGACATAAATTTCTGAAATAGAGGAGCGACGCGTCTCTCACTGTTTCCATACGGTATTATTATTAAATCATACAGCCCCTGTCGTTTGATTATCAAATTAGTTCCGAAATTAAACATACATTCTACTGTTTTTAGAAGGTTTGTGATCAGACACTGCGCAGTAATTAATTCAAAAAGTCGGTTTGCGTACTGAGGGCGTTTAAGAAGATACACTTGGCTAAATTGACGGGTTGGAAATTCAAGCATTTAATGTTCTCGTAGTTCCTTACACTAGGGCACTCGGAATGTAAACGCTCTAAAGCTCAGCAAGTATGATACTATTACTTTCATAGGAACAGTAGGGTTTTTCAACAAAATTTGGCCAATTTCTTGTACATACAATATACTGATTTTCCAAAAAATCCAAACACCCAGCAAGAGTCTACTAATGAAATTTTTTATACTACTCTGTTTTGTCTCTGATAAGAAATGATACCAATATGAACACAAGGGTTTAACAGGTGCACGTTATATTTTTATTTGCAAAAGACATACATATAATTTTTTTGTGAAATGTGTCAAACGGAATGTGAATTAAATGCAAGTAAATAGGGTGTTGTAATATTAAATATATTCCAAAATTTTTGAATTTTGGTTTTGGTTATCCTAACAAGAAATATATACTGACTTCCCAAAAAGTCCGAAAATTCAGTAGGAAGCGACCAACTGCAATGAAATTTTCTATACTACCCTGTTCTGTCTGTGATACTTTTAGTGAATTTTCCTTAAAAAAAATCACTAATGAGGAGATCCCGCCTTTTGAATTTTGAAAAAATTTCTTCAAATGAGCGCTAATTAGGCCCCCCAGAACACATATTTGGGGTCAGTTACATATATATATATATATATATATATATATATATATATATATATATATATATATATATATATATATATATATATATATACGTATCACACCGATAACTCAAAAAATAATGGGCCGATTTTGATTAAATTTGGTGAGTACCTTCCTTTTGTAAATGGCTTGATTAAGTTTGTTAGCCAAGAAAATCGCTCGCGGTTTTCCCGGAAAATTTTGTGTTTTCTTTCGAAAAAAATTATATCTCCGGAATTGACAAAGTAAGGGAAACCAAATCGTACACGGGTTTATATTCTTATAGGTAAGTTACCTACAAAAATTTAGCTCTGTAGGTCATAAGACAAAAAAGTTATAGGCATTTAAAGAAAAATAAATTGGGGTTTTCCACAAAACGTCAAAGTTGCGATTTAAAACGTCAAAATTGGCAACTTTTAGGCAAAGAACTTGACTATAATACGGGCTATGGAATAAAATGTCTCAAGAAGAATGTTTTACAAACCCTAAAGTCTTAGTTTCAACCGTCATTGTCTTTCATTTTACTAAAATGTTTCCAGTAAATTCATTTCAAATAGACCCTTTCTCTGATGCTTGGCAGTAGTCTTAGCTATAGAGTTTATCGTTTAATGGCATATAACTTTTGTCGAATTTTCGCAAAAAATCAATAAAGCTCAATATATCCGTTATTATACAAGATATGAAAAAAAATTGTATACATTAATTATAGGGTGTCTTGAGCTACATCTTAAAAAAATATTTCTACAATCACAGGATAGCCCATAAGTCGTTGGTGATACAAATATATTTTTTTTTAGTTGAACACGCCTTATGTTATTACATTTTTGCATTTTTCATCGAAATATAATGCATGTTTGTAAGTAAAGAAATTCTGAACGCAGTAAGTGCGTTATGGTAGCGAATTTTGATTAAATGCTTCATATTTGAAAAGCTCAATTTGCTACTAACCTATAAGGTTGACCAAGAAAAGGCTACACTTTAAGTTTACTTTCGGAAATTTATGTACGTTTTCAAACAATAAAGTTATTTTTATGAAACATGGCACATTGTTTTTACTATATATGTTATACTGGTAATCAAATTTGATGCTTGCTTTCTGAAAAAAGAAACACACATATTTGCTATTAAAAACATTTTAATGAAAATTCACTACCATAACGCACTTGCTGCGTCCCGAAATTTTTTAGTTTTATTTTATCAAAAAATTATGTCTTTAGATTTGCGTTTCCTTTACTTTGAGGTAATATTTAGTGGCGATTTTTGCTCACTTTATTAAGTCATTATCCTGTTACGGCCTGCAATTTGTGCAACAACTTTTTAAAATTTTTTGAATAGATACTGATGACAAACTTCAAATGAATTATTAATTATATTATATTAAATATATCACTACAGACACTGGTGAATTTCGTAGTGGTCATCCTGAGGAAACCCAAAATACAATACAACAAAATTGGAAATATAGAATTTAAGGTAGCGACGTGATAATCTCAGAAAAAGAAGATAAGAAGCGCCAGTGAAAATTAGTTACGTAAGGAATCGCCGGTGAATTAACATCGTTTTCTTTCTATGGAAATGTTAGTGAGGAGTTTATTGTGTAAATCGTTGTAGTAAAACGGATTGTCACTTGTGCTCTATAAATGCAGAAAATTCATTAATGAGGAGACTGCGGATTTTGGAGTTTAAAAAGATTTCTTCAAATGAGCGATAACTTTATTTTTTAGACAACAAAGACAGCTGTGAGAAACTGACTATCACAGAAAAGATAAAGGTATATTTTATAAAATAATTGTACCAAAGTTACCTTGCCAGCTATGGCTTGCTGGATATCCTAGAGGATTGGTAACTAGCATATGTCGTTTGAGATTTAACCACTCCTTGTTACCTACCTATTTACACAAACTCAACCTTAAAAATGACCCATATTGCGAATGTGGTGAAGAAGGAAGCGCACAACATGTTTTACTAGAGTGCATAATTGGATGGGATTCCAGAAATAAATTCCTAAACAGAATACACAACTTAAAAGACGTTGAGCAACCCTTTAATTTGGAACAACTTTAACAACTGGAAAGTAATAAAAACATATATTTGCTTATATTTTAATAAACTCAAACTAAAAATAAATAAAAAACTAGGCTTTAAGTTTATGTGTTATTGGTTTCTATCCTTTATATGTACCCATGACGTTAGTGACCCACCTGTATGACAAAAAGAAAAGTTGCCATGATAGGCCCCATTGGCCATAAGAATATGTGTCCCTGTCTAAATCCCTTAAATAGTATCTGGATCTTAAGTAATCTTAAGTTAAAATAAAAAGCACCACTATTAATATTATTATACAAATAAATAAAATAAAAAATATCCAAAACTACATGTTGGAACAAATTTCAATGCACCATGGCAGAATGCATATGAACTGTTGAATTCACATACTAGTTGTAACAAAAGGCTTTTAAAATGTGCGAATGGTAACCATACCGCAGCCAGTGCAATCTGACGTCACACAAATGAGAGAAAACTAGGACCCCTATGATCCATATCCGGGTTTAGTTTCAGTTTTATCTGTTTACATATATACAGGCTGACGCATATCTAAAGTAAAGCTCAATGTAATTGTTATTATATAAGATACGAGAAAAAATTGCATACGTTAATTATATGGTATTTTGAGCTCCATCTTATAAAAATTATTTTGATTTTGACAATCACAGGTTGGTCCATAAGTCGATGATGAAACCTACATTTTTTTCCAACACCCTTAAATTATTTCATTTTTCAACGAAATATGAAGCATGTTTGTATGAAAAAAAAAACGAGATGCAGTATGTGTGTTTTGGTATCGAATTTTCATTAAATGCTTCAAAATTCAATAAATCAGTTTGCTATTGACTTGAGGTTTGTTGGCTAGGAAATCAATTGTCTCGCAAACATTTTGAGTTGATTTTTGGAAAATTTTTGTACATTTTCAAACAATAAGTTATTTTGATTAAATATGGTACATTGCTCCTACTATATAGATTATAGCGGTAACTAGATTGATGCCTGCTTGCATTACAGAAACATATTTGCTATTAAAAACATTTTTATGAAAATGCACTTTCATCACTCAGACTTCTTATCATACAAACCCGCCTACCTAATTTTGTTGCTATAACTTTGTTATTTCCAAAGATATAACAATTGTTTTAAGGAAATTTACTAGAAAAGCAAATAAATTGCGTTAAAGCCGAGACTCCGAAAGAGCGAACAAAATATTATTCTGGCTATAGGAAACAGGCATTGCAAGCAAAGGAAAACAAAAAATCGAATTCAAAGGCATTGGAGGTTGGGACTGAACGAGAATAAGAAGGAGATAATTATTGCTAAATCACAATTAAAGCTCAATTGTAAACGATGAACTAATATATGATTTTTTTAATTTGAGAAAAATTGGTCACCTTCACACCGAATAGTAAACTTAAACAGATAGCAGAAGACCCCAATAGAAAAAAAACTGGTTTAGAAATCTATCTTCAAAATTCGAATCCATATTCCACCCCTTAGTGGTGGAATTTCAGGTAATATGTTCTAAGGCTAAAAGCTAATTGATAAAATGCATGTCTCAGCATTTCTATAAAATCAGCTATTAAAGATGTTAAATAAGGGATGAAAATTTGTACGAGATGTTTCTTTGTTTGTTATCCAATCGCGCATAAACAGCTCAACGTATTGGGATAAAATTTGACCAGCAGATAGACCAAGACCTAGAATTACATATAAGATACTTTTTTGTCCAATTTCCCTTTTCCAAGTTGGTGAAACAGTTGAAAATTTCTATGAAAGTCCTATGTTTTTGAAAGAAAATAGACAGATGTGGTTGCATACCAATTTTCATGTCGTTTAAACAAAGAAAAATAACAAAAGTAATAATAAAATAATCACCTACATCACTTCAGATTCTGTAATGCAATATCTACAATGTTAGACAAAGACAGATGACGTTATCTGTACTGCGCATGCTATTTAAATAAATCGTAGATAAAAATATAAACAATGTAATTTATAGCACCATGTCAGACTGGAGAACATTATGAGAGATACGACAGGCACGCCATCTCGGTGCAGGACCAGGTAGTATGTTGTCACGACACCACTCTAGTTTACACAAAATTTTATAGATAGAGCTGTGTACAATGTACAACCAAATTCTAAAATGTCAGCCTTGGACCATTTCTTTAGTAATGCCGGGACAAAGCTTACGTCCAAAAGCGCTAAGTTTTTGGCATGCGAATGTATACTAATAAATAAAAAGATTAATGAAAGTGTGTGTGTGTGTGTGTGTGTGTGTTTGTTTCTTTAACGTCGGCCTATTTCCGCGACTATGGCCAATCACCGACGCCAGGGAGCAGTCTCACTTCACTATGCTAGAAATTTTGCCGAACCCCTGCCTTTCTGTAGAGTAGGGATATTTGACGTGTCCAACATCGCATGGAGAGTTTTTGAAGTTGAAAACGTGAAAATCTGTATATAGACCAACAGATCTAAAGAATAACATATTTGTATTCATAGTGTAAAATTATATAACGGATAAAAGTTTGCATCAGGAAATTGGATAACTTAGGCTTAATGAAATGAATTTTAATACACATACTTTTGAAAATAAATGGTTAATGAACAATGTTCTCTTTTGCTTGTATAGAAAAAGAGGTACTTGATTATTTAGTAAATTTACAGGTATTAACATCGATATGGATACATATATTTTTCTCTCTGATAAGGAATTGGGTATATAAGGTTCGGAACACGCCAGCTAATTTGTCAGTATACTGCCCTGCTAAGACAAAAGGTCCTATCTGCAAAATCAGGGGTTTAAGATATTTAACACCTAGTAATAATTGCTTTCCTAACTTACAGGATTAATATATTATATCAATCACTTCATCATAAGTTACAGTAAGAACGTGTGATTCCTCTGCTTACATAAAGTAAGCTTTTATTCTTTTAGCTTACTAGATTTTTGTTAACTATGTAGATAGAACAATTTTACTAGCTATAAGGAACCATGTTTGCTAAGTAAAAATATCCCAGTTAGGAAAAAAACTATTTGCTTTTTCTTACAAATAAGTAACTATTTAAAACTATGTATTTACAACTATGTTGTAAGGTACATAGAAGAACATAGAATATAATCAACATGGCACATGTTAATCAATATCTTTATGAACATGATTATTAGAATTAAACAGGGAAAGTAACCCAAAATTCAAGTCTAAGCAGGCATATGTTAAGTTAACTTGGAAATCAAATTTGTTTTTCTTTCTAATGTTATTCCTCGACATGTGGTTCATTGTGAGGGCCTGTGCAAGGCAATTTTAAAATATTTTTTATTGAAAATATATTCTACACCCTCAAATGAATCATCAAAAGCCTTTTTAAATGAAAAACGCATGTCGCCTCATTTAAAAGAAAGTGCAACAATGTCTTTTAGATAAACACTTCGTGTAGCTTTTGTAGCTTATACTTGGAAGTGTAGTCGATCCAGTTAAAAAAATGGCTTATGTCAATTTTAATCACATTTACCTTTACAGAATTTGCTTCCCGAATAACAGAAGCAAAATCAGCAGTCATAAACTTTAGGTTTCTTTTATCAAAGATAAGTCCACCTGGTGGTGGAATGAATCAACATACATTAAGGTGTAGTATTTGATATACAGGTTTTCCAGTGCAAGTTCTACAGAATTAACAACATAAATAGTCTGGACGTAGCAAATGCGTTATGGTAGTTATTTTTCATAAATGTGTTTTTAACAACAAATATCTCTGCTTTTTTAAAGAAAGCAGGCATGAAATTTGGTTACCAGTATAACTTATATAGTAGAAACAATGTACCCTATTTCATCACAATTAGTTATTGTTTGAAAATGTACAAAAAATTTCCGAAAATGTACTTAAAATGTTCCCGAAACACTGCTTCCTGGCCAATGAACGTTAGGTTATTAGCAAATTGAGCTATCGAAATTGAAACTTTAATGATAATTCGCTACAATAACGCACTTTCGGCGTCCAGTAAAAATTAAAATCGGTTGCAGAAAAGAACAAGCACTTGTGAAGCCACGGGAAATTCTATGGGTGTATTAAGTATGGAACGGTTTCACTAAGTTAGGGCAATAACAAACAACCAGATGCGTGCTGTTTAAATTGAATTAAGTCTTAACAGTTTTTATCTCATCCTAATTGAATTTGTCATACAAAAACTGTCTAAAAAATTCATTGGAATTACACAATCTGATCAGATAACGGTAAAATGAAATAAAGGATTAAAAAAATATAAAAAAAGGGAAGCCACTAACTGGGAGTAGAATGTGTGCTAGTGGAGTCCATTGTGAAATCTAACCTGCTCCTTTCACCGCTAGGCTATTGACAATATAAGAAATATATCTACTAACAAGTATATACCCTAGTATATTATTTTATAACGTATTTATTACTTACACCGTGCAATCTTTGTTTAAAATGGCTTTTTTTTTCATATTTTAACGAAATGAAGGAAATTAACGGCTTGCTTCTTAGCGTTGCATATGCGCGATGATGTAAATTACTTAGACAAATTGTCTTAATTACTGCAGTTAGGACATTTCCACGCAGTAAATCAGTGTGTCGTATATTAATCTTTACAGAAGAAGTAAGTTCCTTAGTCTTAACTACGAAAAACTATGCACTTAGGGCAAATTGCCTTAGTATATGATAGATTGGACATTTTATTCTAGTAATCATAGGTATTTTTACACATAGGACAATAATTTTAACTGTATTTTTCACTGTTAAAATGAAGATAGGACATACAAACTTGGCACATAGATGGAAAACATGTATATGCATACACAAGTGCCAAAAAGTGAACAACGTTAAATTTGCAGATAGGACCTTTTGTCTTAGTAGGGCAGTATACATATATGTTACTCTTATAATTATTCCTCTATCAGGCCCTTTTTTGCCGGTATACGTTAAAAGTAAATGCCGTTATAACACTCTGTGTCAAATTTTATATCCCACTTTTTTTTTTTGCTTTTTAGCTTTTTAAAAACACGCAACCAAAATTATTTTTTAATTAATACAGCTTATACACTGTAATTACACCAGTATAAAAATTGTGCGTATTTTAGATTATTCTGATTCTAAAGCCTAAAAAGGATTCTAGTAAAATTTAATAAGTTGTGCAAGTGTAAATGACCTTGACCCCAGAAAATGGATTTAGGGAGTGGATTCCATTACCCGCTGTATAACGTTATCATTGGAGGGCCCGTTGAATTAAATAATTCTGTATACTACTTTCTTTGAAGTTCCTACCTTTTGTTAATTCATCTTTCCGTTCAAGCGTTTTATTCGTACTTTAATGTATGGCTACAGAGATTTGTTCTCGTGCTTCATTCATATTAAAATGAGTTTTTTTTTTTAGTGCGAATAATACTTTATTGCTTGGAGCTAATATCTAGCAATGTATAGCAATGGAAAGTTCTCAAATTTCCTACATTATTTTTCGTTCTTACGGGATTTTTATAGAAAAAAGTGGTTAATGGGGAAATCATGGCTTTTAAAATTACGAAAATGGCTTATTTGGGCGAACAAGAGCTGCGAAAATAAAAATTTATTTAAAGCATATTGGGTAGAATAATGCAAAAACATGCCTTAAAAACTATCTCACTATAAGGTTCATAAAGCTTTACTAATCTTAGGTGGAAGCAACCACTAATAATTGAACGGAAAATGGTGAAAGCTACCATCAGTAACATAAAATATTTTAAAATTATGGTAAAGACAGTTAAAACACCGTTTAAATCTCCGATACAAATTCTCACGTGAATTTCATAACGACACAATATATATATATATATATATATATATATATATATATATATATATATATATATATATATATATATATATATATATATATATATATATATATCAAAACAGAACTATTTGAAAATTGTTGTCGCTCTTGAATCACGGCACATTTCTACGTCCCTATTTTTAACTGAATTTCTAAAAGAAATTATTTGACTTATAATTGTTGTCGTTAACTTTCCCGTGTTTCGATAGCTACAATAATTTCAAATGATTCTGGAATTTACTATATTTTATCTTAAACTCTTTACCATGACTTTGAAGATGGGGTATTTAACAAACATCCA
This sequence comes from Tillus elongatus, assembly GCA_964006375.1. Taxonomy (NCBI): domain Eukaryota; kingdom Metazoa; phylum Arthropoda; class Insecta; order Coleoptera; family Cleridae; genus Tillus; species Tillus elongatus. The sequence continues at coordinate 31,584,902 of OZ023265.1, forward strand.
GCTTACCTTGATTTTATTTAATGAGAATCTCTTGTTTTTATTTACCGTACCAAATTTGGTACCCGTGTTTGTATTATGACCAGAGGAAGTCTTCGCCCGGGCGGCGTCTCGATTAAATTCGCAGGGCTTCTGCGGGTGGGCCAGATAAACCTACAGCATAGCCAGGACGTCACTGGGGAGCTGGCAAAGTTCCAGGCAGGCGGCCAATGTGGAGGTGTTGATCCAAGAGACCTATGTGTATAGGAAGCAAGTGAAAGGGCTTGGAGGAATCGGCTTCAACATCCGAGTTGGTGGCGAAGCAGAGGAGGGACAACCTAGGACATGCATACTGGCGTCGAGGGATCTGGACGTGATGTTGCTGTCGCAGCTCGTGTCCAGGGACGCCACAGTAGCTATCCTGGAGTATAAGGTGAGTAATATAAGGCTTAAGGCTATGATTTGCAACCTTTATGTTCCCTACAATCGCGGGGGCTACCTCCGTCGGGGGAATTTGTGCGTATCGTCGATTTCGCGAGGGAACATGATAAACAACTGATAATAGGCTGCGATGCCAATTCTCACCAAGGATTGTGGGGCAGCACAAACACAAACCTACGCGGTGAGGCTCTACTAGAGTATTTGGCTACAACAAACCTAGAGGTATTAAATAGAGGTACAGCTCCAACGTTTGTCAATCGCATCCGGCAGGAGGTGATCGACATCACGCCAGCGAGCAGAGGAATAAGGGAGGATATATCTAACTGGAGGGTGACGGAGCACATATCAATCATCGTATGATCAGCTTTGAATTGGATGTGGACCGTGAGAGCACTCCCCCCAGGAGAAATCCAAGGAAGACCAACTGGGATGCCTACGTAATAAGCATCGAAAGGTTCTCCAAGGAGCACAGAGGGGAGGAGACTCTCTTGAGAGGCATGAGATAGTGAGGTTGAGGCGCTAGAAGGTAGAATAATGGCAGCCTACAAGGCCGCATCAACACTTAGGAGGGAACCGTCCATCAAAGTCAGATGGTGGAACAGGGAAATTCCTATTTCCGCCATAAAGGTGCGGGATGACGGGGACGATATTAGGTTGACTAGGCCATACACCCTCAGGATCCCCAGTAGGGATCAGTGAAGGGAATATGAGGTTGCATTCCAGCCCGCAAGCCTGGTCTGTTTCATCGACGCATCGCGGCTGGAGGAACAACAATCCTCCGGGGCAGGAATATACATCGAGGACCTGGGAGTGCGCGAGAGCTATGCTCTTGGCGCATATACCACGGCAGTCAAAACAGAGGTGTATACTATCCTGTCTATGGCCAATAGACAGGATGTGAAGAGGAGTCCCGAGAAATGTGTGCACATCTGATCGGATAGCGAGGCCGTCCTCCGGGCAATCTGCGCGGCCAGAATCAGGTCAACACTGACTCAGGAGTGCGCTGACGCCCTCAGAGGACTAGCCAGGACGAAGGAGAAGGGTGTGGGTTCCGGGACACTGTGGCGTAGCGGGAAATGAGGTGGCGAATAATCTCGCAACATTCGGTTCCCGGCGGCCGTTCTGTGGCCCGAAGTCTGCGATACACATAAGTAGGAAGACAGTCTATGTCGCCTTAGACAGGTGGACTGAGGAAGCAATGGAGAGGCACTGGGGTCGGTTGGTGGCTGCAGGCAGGCGACAGACTTCGTGGAGGGGCCGGACAGAGATAAAGCTTTTGGGAGTCTTCGAGCAGAATTGTTCGGATCGAGGACTCTGCAGAGGAATCAGGTAAGTACCGTCCAATTAAAGACCGTCACGGCCTTCATATAGAGGTGGAGGCGGTTTGGCGACGGAACCGAGGAAGAGTAAAGCATGGTTGCTCCGGTTGGCAAAAGGGGCCCATTGTGGCCTACTTGCTTGGCGCTGGCCTCCCCACCACTGCTACTACTGCTACTACTACTTGTATTATATAAGCGAACCACGTACCAAAGTTTAGATGTGCAAGTTATAAGACAAAAAAGTTACTGGCATTTAAAGAAAAAACTTTTTTCTTTAAAACGACAAAGTTGGGATTTCAAACAAAATTGGCACATTTAGGCAAGGAACCTGAAACGAATACGAGTTACGTAAAGAAAATATCATAAGAAGAGTATTCTGCAAACCCTTAAGTTTCAGCTTCAACCACCGTTTTCCTTAATGTGACAAAAATAATTCCAGAAATTTTTATTTTAAATAGACCCTTTCTCTATTGTTTTGGCAGTGGTTTTTGTTGTTTATTGTTTAACGGTCTATAATTTTTAGGTAATTTTTGTAAAAAAAAATCGCTACTTCTTAATTTTAAAAATATTTCTTCAAATAAGTGCCAACTAGGCGCCCTAGAATCTTTATCCGGGTTTAGTTTCAGTTTTGATCTGTTTACGTATATAAAGGGTGACGCATTTAAACGGAGCAGCTAAATTGTTATTATACATACGAGAAAAAATGTATACGTTAATAATAGAGTGTCTTGAGCGGCATCCTATAAAATTACTTTGACACTGACAGGATGGCCCAGTGGTTGGTGATACAAACCTTTTTTTCGAACATTATATTGCAATTTTGCATTTTATATTTTTATCGAAATATATGTTTGTAAGAAAAAAATCTAGACACAGTAAGTGCATTTTGCTTTAGCCTAAAGTTCGTTGGCACGAAACCAGTTTTCTCGGAGTTATTTTAAGTTTATTTTCGGAAAATTTTTGTACATACATGTTCAAATAGGCTACTGTGAAAAAATATGGTATATTGTTTCTACTATATAGGTTATACCGGTAACCAAATTGATGCCTGCTTGCATAAAGAGATATATTTGCTCCTAAATTTTTTTAATGAAAATTCACTTCCATAACGCACTTGCTGCGTCCAGACTTCTTTTAATGGCTGATGATTTTCGGCTAGATCCTTTGGACGATTTGTGTGGGTGAACGGTGGGCACTTGCATCCGACGTGGTAATGTGTGGCTTACTTGCAACACGATGCCTTTATGCAGGAGGCAGCAGGACTCTACCATATTGCAATTTTCGCAAACAGTAGTAATGCTGAGTCACAGTTGCGTCATCAACGCAAAATCCTATCAAGAACTTGCACGTGATAAACATTTTAATTAGTAATAATTAGCAGTTTTAAATCATAGTTTTAGTGAATTTTCATTAATACTATTTCCTAGTAGAGAGGTAACAATGGTAAGAGTTATGGAATTTTTTCTAAAAGAGCGAATTAGAGCCTCTAGAACCCAAATCCAAGGTTCGCTTAAATTTTTATATGTTTATATATATATATATATATATATATATATATATATATATATATATATATATATATATATATATATATATATATATATATATATATATATATATATATATATATGTGTGTGTGTGTGTGTGTGTGTGTGTATGTATCTATGTATGTCTCCAAGCGATAACTCAAAAAATACACAATTCATTTGCACGAAACTTGACAAATTTCTTGATTGTATTAAGACCGCGCGAACACTTTTTCCTCCACAAATATAAAAAATTATTTTTGAAAACGCTATATTTTTCTAAGTATTTAAGTTACTGAAAGGAGACTGGCTAGAAATTATGCAGCAAACGTACGTTGTAAATGAACGGCCTTACATATAGAGGTAGACTAAAAGGGTAGCATAAAATTAGTCCCCTTTGGGTCCGGGGACTAATTAAAAGAATAGACCCAAAGTAACTCCTGCCTGTCGTAAAAGGCGACTAATTGGAATTAAACACTGGCGGGGGTCTTGTCCGGGTGGGCCTGGAGGGAGGAGGATATCTCTGGGGGGTGATGTACACCCGGATTTTGAGGCCTCCACTCTGGGCTTAGAAATGGAGAATTGACCTCGCACAGTTGTTACTCGGGTGCGGGGTTCCGGATGGGTGCCGCCTTGGGTTGAGTTCTGGCGGATGTCGTGTTTCTAGACGACCCGGAAGGGGTTGACAACTCTGAAGAGTGGTAAACACCCGGAGTTTGAGGCCCCCACTGTGTGCTTTGGAACAAACGGACGGCCTCGCTTGTGCGATGCTGGGGGACGGGGCTCAATGGGATGTCGCCTTGAGTCTAGCACTGGTGGGTGTCGGGTCTAGACGAACCCGGAGGAAAGCTAAGATTATTAGGGGTGGAATACAACTAAGGGTTGAGGCCTCTGCTGTGAGCTTCGAAACGGACAAACGACCTCACTTAGGTGCTGCTCGGATGCAAGACCTTATGATACTGCCCCGAGTCAAACACTGACGGATGTCTGGTCCAGACGAACTCGGAGAGAGGTTATCTCTCTTTGAGCTTTGAGACGGGCAAGTGACTTCGCTCAGATGGCACTACATCTGTCAAACAAAGTTTCACCTCGCAGGTGTCGTCTTCTGTTGGAAGCTCGATTTGTTGGGTGAAATTCAAGCTAACGCTGGCGGGTGTTAAGCCTGGACGAACCCGGAGGTGGGTGGGGTCTCTAGGGGTGGATTGCACCTGGAGACTTGGGCCTACTCTGTGAGTATCGATACAGTCTAACGACCCCGCCTGGATGCTGCTCGAGGGCAGGACTTGATACCGCCTCGAGTCAATAAAACACTGGCGGGGGTCTGGTGCAGGTGAGGCTAGGGGGAGGCGGATATCCTTGGGGAGTGATATGCACCCGGAGTTTGACGCTTCTACTGTGGCCTCAGAGACTGACGGTTGGCCTCGCTTGGTTGTTACTCGGGAGCGGGGTTCCATAGGATACCGCCCTGGATTGAGCCCTGGCGTGTGTCGTGTGGCCAGACGTCCCGGGGGGCTCTGATCCCTGATGAGTGGTAGACACCCGGAGTTTGTAGCCCATACTGTGTGCTACCAAACGGACGGACGGCCTCGCTGGGGTGGTGCGAGACTCGGTGGGATGTTGCCTTGAGTCTAACACTGTTAGGTGTCAGGTTTAGACGAGCCTGAGGGGAGCTGAGATCTCTGTGGGTGGATTGCAACTGGAGATTGGATGCTGCTCAAGAACGGAACTTCATGATATCGCCTCGAGGCAAACACTGACGGATGTCGGGCCCAGACGAACTCGGAGAAGAGGTTATCTCTCTTTGAGCTTCGAAACGGGCAAGCGACTTTACTCAGATAGCAGTACACCTGCCAAACAAACTTTCACCCTCAATAAAAGATCGATTCCCTCAGGGAGCTGGAATTGATGGGTGAAATCTAAATAATTAGACGTGAGCCAGAATAGACCTAAGGTCGCGGTGGAGGGACTGGAATAGCCCACTCACAATAAAATCTAATCTAATCTAATATAAGCATAGTATGGTGAAAATGTAAAAAAAATGAAGTCACGTCTCTATGAATATTAATTTAAAACAATTTATTTTTTATCTTTAAACTTAAACAAAAAACGTCATATAAGATTGAAATAGTCGTTTGATGTGTTTCAAGTGACAATTATATTAAACTTGTAATTAATTATTACGTTTGCTTTTACTATAATATAAAATATCAAGGGGCATAAAGCTGGCGCCAAGTATCATGTAAACAAAACGTTAGTTAACGTATCATCAGATAGCTCAGTGGTAGCGTGCTTTTCTTCTACGCAGAAGGTTCCGATTTCGATTCGCGCATAATGAATGTATAGTTTATTTGTTTTGCTTTGACATTTGGTACAGTGCCATACGTCAGATTTCATACGTTTTGCACAAGATCTCATGTTTGTTTAAAACGCCTGAATAACTTACAGCAGACATTTTGATGTTGATGATATTAAAAAACCGGTTTGATTAGCTTGACTAGAACGAAATCATTTAGGCGATTAAAAAAAATAACTGCTACAATTATAATTTGGCACATACTTTACTTTTCTAAATATGAATTAAGATTTCATCTGGAAAGCTTTTGCAACTTTAATGAAATTTATAATAAAAGTGTCCTTTAAAGAGCCTTATGCCCAGTTTCAGAAAGCTTGATTAAATATTTAACGGCCGGTTCAGTAATCAAGGCTTTATACAACCAATCACAGCTTTAAAATATCTGGTTGTCATGACAAAAACATGAATTGCAGTCTGTGATTGGTCGTCTGTAGCGCTAATTAACTGACCCGTCGTTAAATATTTACTAAACATTGAATGAAAAGGCTTCTCACCAGACAACAAATTTATTCATTTAATCACTTCCCAACGCGTTTCGACCTCCAAGTGGTCATCCGCAGGGGATAAATCCATAATCACAATAATACGGTGTGTCAGAAAAACATTAGTTTTTCCGGTAGGCAACTGTGCGCGTTAGAGCACAATGATGACAAGGTATTCTCTACAGAAAATGTCAAAAGCTAAAATCACAAGTCACACAGTAAAATGTTAACCAACAGTCAAGTTAAAATCTGAGAGTGCTACAAGATAACACAAACAGACGCAGTAGCACAAGCTAAGAAACTATGTTAAAGCTAATACATGCAATTAAAAGTCAAATTAAGCTAAGTATCAAAGCAAAATGAAAAGCGCTGAAAGCCACAATATTGCAAAAGTCTATTGTCTGAAACAATTAAATATTAAAGTCTATTGTAGAAAACAAAGCAGGCCAATGAGTAAAGCTGACTGGTCACACAACACAAGCAGGCAGGCACAAGCAAGCAGAAACCCAATGAGAACCAGAAATTTATAAAAATTTGTGAAAAATTACTAGTGAACAAAACACTTACTTGATCAATTCTCAAAAATTGTACTTGAAACTATACAAAAGGTTCAATAGGCCAAGGCTTCATCCTGTGTACCAGGGGGCCTGCAACACTACATCTGAATTCTCCAGAAAATTAGTCTCTAAACAAAATTCAATAAGAAAGATCGGCGATTTAAAAAACAGCAGCATTATTGAAGGTCGGCCATTGTTCTACCTTGAACATGCCGGGGCAACGGCGCAGGTGCAGAAGAGTGAATGAGAAACAAATGTCAGAAGCATCATATGTCAATGACAAACAGGGTAGGAAATGGAAGGAGAGCCACAAAGCAGCCATCTTCAAGACATCATACTTCTGGTCAAATATAAAACTATAGAGTTTAGCAGCACCTATTACACTAATTGGCCATAGAAGGAAGGTAAGTTAGTTATATCAGTGTTGAACAAGTTCAAAACTTCACTGGCTTGGTAGCTGAAATGTTTGAAAATCTCAGTTTCTTCTAAAACGAATTGTTCTACACCAAAACTTGAGGGGTGTAAAATCTCAGGACCTGTATTTTTATTAAAGCAGTGGCCACTTCCCCTCAAATGGCAACCAAAGACTGACTTGTCCTTATTGGGTTGGTTTTTTTGGTTAAGTGAAGTTAAATATTTAATTGAGCTTTGTGAAACTGGGCATTATACAATCTTCAGAGATAGCAAAATATAATTTTATAACTTTGTAGAAAATTAAGTTTTGGGTATTTTTCTTGAAAGGAGTTAGAACACAATAAATTTTGATAATAGAGAGGTATCGATGGTAACAGATTCGAAGAGTTCTTAAAATGTGCGCGTACTAGGACCTCTAAATTTGATCTTTAAAGCTTGTGTAAATTTCAACTATTAAGTTTAGTAATATGCTGTATAACAATAATAGTGTACAAATCTTAAGAAAATTCATTACTATAACGAATCTGCTGCGTCCCGAATTTTTTGGATATATATATATATATATATATATATATATATATATATATATATATATATATATATATATATATATATATATATATATATATATATATATATATACAGGCTGTTTCAAAAGCATGCACCATCGCTCGTGGGGCAATTCCTTACTAAAAAATAAGAAAAAAAGTTCCTGTGCACATAGTTTCCAATATACAGGGAGTTGAATTTTATTTATTTTTTAATTTTTTATAAATAATTTCAAAACCACTGGATTGATTTTAATGAAACTTGAAATTAAAAAGTGTATTATGAAAGTGCATATTTTCAAGTGAAAATCTGCTTACAACTGCGTCAGTGGCGTGCGTACGGGGTAACTGTAAAAATTCATTTGGGGAAAAAATATGTGCGCCACTGTCTTTTTCCAATTTTGATACATCAGTTATGAAGCTTATTACATAAGCCACAAAAGCTACCTCTTGGTATTTTTTCGTTCAGGGTATCCCCTAGGAGATATGATTAATTTTATAAAAAGGGGCAAAGTACCGATTAGTCGGCGTAATAATAATAATAATAATAATTATAATAATAATAATAATAATAATAATAATAATAATAATAATAATAATAATAATAATAATAATAATAATAATAATATATGTTTACTGCAACCATAAGAATATGAAAAACAAAACATACAGTAAACATTACAGCAATAAACGTGCAAATAACTAACCTACGTAAAACTTATTGGTGATAAACATTGAAATGAATATTACAAACATTAATAAAAAATGATAAATAAAAAATAAAAATAAAAAATGAAAAAAGTAATCGTAAAGACACTATGATTTTTCCAAACTCTTGTTTTTTGTACATTACTCAATTGACTTTAATAACAAAGCTAAAGAAAATGTTGAAAGTGACCACCATTAGCGTCGTTACAATTATTTAACCTTCTACGCAAAGATCTTCTTACTCTTCTGAAAATATTTTGATCTTCTCTAATGCTGTCAAATGCATATTCTATTCATCCCAACAATTCTTCTCGTGTATTTACTGGTGTTTTATACACTATTTCTTTTAAATGACCCCACAAATAAAAATCGAGAGGATTCAGGTCCGGAGATCGAGGTGGCCATGACACCGGACCTCCACGACGAATCCATCGGTGACCGTATGTGTTGGCTAAATATGTTCTTACAACTGCTGCAAAATGTGCGGGCGCACCATCATGCTGGAACCACATTGTACCATTTCTCATAAAAAGCGGTACTAACAACGGTAAATCATTTTGTAAAAAGTTTAAATATGATTCATGGTCAAGACGATTCGGTAGAACAACAGGACCAATTATGTGATTTTCAATAATAGCAGCCCAAATATTGATGGAAAATTGATACTGCGAATTTGCAACTCTTAGAGAGTGTGGGTTTTCATCGGCCCATGTATGTAAATTGTGAAAATTTACGATACCTTTTCGCGTAAATGACGCCTCATCAGTAAATAGTACACGTTTAGAAAAATGTTGGTCGTGCCTAAGTTTGTTTAAGAACCACTGACAAAACATTACCCTTGGTTGAAAGTCTCTAGGTAGAAGCTCCTGGACACGTGTAAGATGATAGGGATATAAACTTTGATCCTTCAGAGTTCTGTGAACTGATGATGCCGAAATATTACCCAGTTCGGTGGCAATAATTCTCGTACTTGTACTAGGATCACGTTCAACTCTATTTAATATTGCCTCTTCAACTCGTACAGTTTGGCGGTATCTTCTGCGTCCAGAGTCAGGTTTTAAAGGTTTTAAAGAACCAGTTTCTCTCAAATGTCTTACAATACGTAGGAAAATATTTTTGTCAGGAATTCTTCTTTGCGGATAAGTTTCCTGATAAACTCGCACAGTTTGTCTAGCATTTTGATTTGTTTGTCCATAAATTAACAACATATCAGTCAAATCCGCGGAACTGTACTTAATGAAAACCATCTTGAGAGGAGGAAATAATATTAATGAGCAGCTCAGTATCAACAAATAACTAAAAACGAAAATACTGCACCGTATCAAAATTTAAAGAATAGCACGAAAACTCTTTTGACACCTACAAAGCACTTCAAAATTGTAAAATTTAGAGAACTGTCAAAAATTATAGTTTCATGACACTTTACGATTACTGTTTTCATTACTCCAACGAATCGGTATTTTGCCCCTTTTTATAAAATTAATCATATCTCCTAGGGGATACCCTGAACGAAAAAATACCAAGAGGCAGTTTTTGTGGCTTATGCAATAGGCTTCATAACTGATGTATCAAAATTGGAAAAAGACAGTGGCGCACATATTTTTTCCCCAAATGAATTTTTACGGTTACCCCGTACGCACGCCACTGACGCAGTTGTAAGCAGATTTTCACTTGAAAATATGCACTTTCATAATACACTTTCAAGTTCCAAGTTTCATTAAAATCAATCTAGTGGTTTTGAAATTATTTATAAAAAATTTAAAAAAAAATTAAAATTTAACTCCCTGTATATTGGAAACTATGCGTTTCCGGGCCCATGTGCACAGGAACTTTTTTTCTTATTTTTTAGTAAGGAATTGCCCTACGAGCTATGGTGCATGTTTTTTGAAACAGCCTATATATATATATATATATATATATATATATATATATATATATATATATATATATATATATATATATATATATATATATATATATTTATAATTTTTATTGATAGTATTATAACACTTAAAAAGATCAACTACTTTTTGCCAAACACAAGCAGGAAACAGCTCTACTTTGAGAATAAATGCAAATCTTGTAACACGTATAGGAAACTGTTGATATTTTGACTTAGAACAAGCAAGTGTGCATCAAGTTTGCGTTTGAGTTTGAGCTATTTCCAAACTTTGATCGAATCGCAGTGCTACTAGTTTGCGAACCGTTTGTTCTTGAAGACAACGGCCGTAACTTAGAAAGTCGAATCTTCGAATAATGTATTGCAGACAGTGACAACGCTTTTGCACATGCATCTTAGACACTTAATTAAACTAATACCACCGACCGATACGGGATTTCCTTCCACTCTTTGCTTAATGACCACTTCGTACTGATTTATGTCCAGAAACTAAGAGAAACATGCACGTTACCTACCGTTAGCCAAAGCAGTTGGTATATCTATTTTTTAAATACGGCCTCACCTGAAGTTACTGGTATTAATCAAGGTTTGTAAAAATTGATAATGAATCATTCCTTTCGTATAAAAAAAATCATCCGTATTATGAATAAAAAGCCTGGACGCAGCAACTGCGTTATGGAAGGTAATTGTAATAAAAATGTTTTTAACAGCAAATATGTCTCTTTAATGCAAGCAGGCATCAATTTGGTTACCAGTATAACCTATTTAGTAGAAACAATGTACCACATTTTATCAAATTAACTTATTGTTTGAAAATGTACAATAATTTTCCGAAACTAAACTTAAAATGTTTGCGAGAATACTCGTTTCTTTGCCGACGAATATTAGGTTAATAACAAATTGGGTTATTGAATTTTGAAGCATTTAATGAAAATTCGCTACCAAAACGCACACTCGATTTTTTTTACAAACATGCATCATATTTCGATGAAAAATGCAAAAATGCAATAAGGAACGATCAAAAAAAAATTGTATGTATCACCAACGACTTATGGGCCTGTAATTGTCAAAATAATTTTATAAGATGCAGCTCAAGACACCCTATAAGTAATGTATAAAACTTTTCTCGTATCTTCCATAATAACAATTATATTGAGCTTTACCGTAAAAATACGTCACCATGTATATATGTATATATGTAAACAAAAAGTAAACCGGAATATGGATTCAAGGGGGACCAGTTTGCGCTCATTTGAAGAAATAATTTTAGAATTCAAAAGTCGCGGTCTCCTCATTAGCGAATTTTTTCTACGAAAAACCCCCAAAAGCGTACCCGTCACTCCAATGTCTTCCAGTTTATTTAACAGTTTTCTTTCTTCTGTTGTTTTTCAGTTGACTTACGTTTAAAAATCAAACAATTTTGAAAGGCGTCTTCGTAAATCATTAATCTGCTTTTTATTGAGTTCGGATAGTTAATTTAGTTATTTACTAGGTTTACATATTTTTATGATAATGTTGTAATGTAAAATCTCATTTGTAATAATGGGCCGATTCATTGGTGTGCTCAAAGTTCCTATTTTTTATCGTGAATCATTACGGAAAATTATGTTAAAAGTAGAAGTCTATTGTTAGACTTCCTTGGCCTACTGCTTTCTGAACACTTTTTTTGTCATTTGTTTTCTGGTATTGGATTTCATAGCCTACTACCCTCAAAACGGTTTTTCTCAAAATTGTCAGTGCAATTACAAGATTTAGCAAGCATGTTGTACATCATTGGAAAGCTCTTTTCATAGTCTATCACATGAGCAAAAAATCCAATATGGCTGCCATATTAAAAACAAACGTTGATACCTGTAACTCAAAAACAAGTGACAATCCCAAGTTGAGAATAGTAGAAAAAGATTACTCTGTAAAAAGTGTCCTGAAAATGTGCAAGTCTTAGACATGTCAGATCAACGCCTACTTGGATATTGAAGAAAAATAAGTCAACAAATTTTGATTATTTTCAAAATAACTCAAAAACAAAAAGAGTCAGGGCAAAATACAAGTCACATTATGAACGAGCATGAAATTCTACAAAACATTGCTGATTTAACTGTCTCCCTATCTCTAATAATAACGAAGCTGGCATTCATTCACATCCAGTTTGGGACACACTGTATATATATTGAACCTGACCCTGGATATGGTTTATAGGGGGCCTAGTTCGCGCCCATTTGATTTTTTTTTAAACCAAATGAGAGGATCTCCTCAATAGTGATTTTTTAAAGAAAATTCACTAAACTGGTCACTGCTATACGCAAACCAAGAGCGTTCGTATATTTTTAACAATAATAACAATTTTTTTTGCATTTGTGTTAACCTCAGTTTATTTCCACGACAATAGGCAATTACGACGCCACAAATCAGTATCTCCTTACATCGCATGATACGCAACACCAATGAGTTTCCGCCCATTCCAAAAAAAAATTCCCGTACTTTTCAAAATATTAACAGTTTTTGAAAATTGTTTTAACAACCTTTTTTAGTACTGAATGAAGATAAGAAAAAAACTTTAAATACAATTGGACTTTAAATTAGATGCAAATTTAGAAAAGACAATAACATACCGCGTTATTGCTTTTTTACTTGTCAACAGCGTATTAAATTTCAGTACATTAATATACAAGTGTCAACAAAAAATGCTTAGCGGTTTGGAAATATTTGCAATATTCCACAATTTTTTTAAACCCTATATATATATATATATATATATATATATATATATATATATATATATATATATTATATATATATATATATATATATATATATATATATATATATATATATATATATATTAATAAAATAGTCTTTATTTACACAGCAAAAGAAAAAGACACCAAATTTTATACCTAGAAATATATAAAAATAAATGAATTAAAACTAAAAAAATTATATTAATACTGTCATAATATATATATATATATATATATATATATATATATATATATATATATATATATATATATATATATATATATATACATATATTCATACATATTGTAATGAAATGCCATAATGCCATCATCAGAGTACAAAAATTGAGTGTAAACACAGATTAAACTTTAAAAATTAAGTAGATGTACTTTCCGAACATAACAACTAGATTACGGTAGACAAATGTAAAAAGGTGTTAAAAGTTTTACGTTAAAAACAAACGTAATTACTAAGCTTGGGTAGGTCAAAATAATTTGTTATATAAATTATTATGTGTAAAACTAATGTCATAAGAAACACCTCTTCCTTGGTATATTCGTCAAAATTTCATAAAAAATTTTAGTACTTGTGGTATTTTTGCTGCCAAACCAGATGTTAATGTATATAAAAGAACACGGTCTTGTAGCCTATTTAATTATCCACCTTTCAAGCCATAGAGGTGACACCAAGATGTAAAATTTAATTTTCAATATCCATCCTAATGTCATGGTACCTTAAAAACAAATCGTTATGATACAGGATTTAATGATAATTAAATAGCATTACTTTACTCAAGCGTCAAAACAACTTTTGGAATCGCAAAAACTCGTAAAACTGTTTGCACTACAAGGCCACTGCAAGGCGACAGTCAATTCCACTAAAAATTTCAGGACAAAGTGGTAGCTCTTAAACAAACAAGAGACCTATATAATGTAATCATCTAGCCGATCGTTGAATAATTTATCTGGTAATTTTATTGATGGGATCTAAGGAGCTGTTCGGTGTAATCAACAGGAAGATTCATTAGGGAATGGAAATAGGACCAGCTCGGTAGCGTTACGTAAACGGCGTTGTGATGGAGGATACATCGATACTTTAAAGAAAAAATTATCCGAAGAAAAAGACGCTAAAGTATCTATATTAAATTCTCGTAGAGATCTATTCTTGTCATGTTACGTAATTAGAGGAACATCGATCATCCTAACGTCTCGAATGTTGTAGTAGTCTTTTTAAGCGAAAAAAGTTTTAAAGGCAGGAATTGAAACGGTTTTTGTTGTTGGACCTAAACTTTGTTGGGTGTGATGCTTAAAAGTTTTCATAATTTTGTCTCTTGAACTCGAGTAATCGTTAAGTTTAATTGATAACGCAATTTAACAAAGACTTTTTTCTTTTACGTAGAATAGAAACTTGTATGTATTATAATAAAACAATTAACCATTTGAAAAAGTTTGGAACAAGTGAGTGAGCTATGGTATCAAATTTTCATAAAAACTTTCCAAATCCCACAAAAAAGTGTTCATGCAGTCTTAATTTTGGAACATCCACCGATTCGTTTTTTAACCGACTTCAAAAAAAGGAGGAGGTTCTCAATTCGACTGTATGTTTTTTTATGTGTGTTACCTCAGAACTTTTTCTAGGTGAACCTATTTTGATGATTCTTTTTTTATTTGAAAGCTGGTGCTTCTCGTGTGGTCTCATATAAATGTGATCAGGATCTGACCAGTAGTTTTTGAGTTATCCTTAATAATGCGTATTTAATTGACTTCGACTACATTGATCTTCTTGTGTGTTACCTCAGAACTTTTTTTCTAGGTGAACCCATTTTGATGATTCTTTTCTATTTGAAAGCTGGTGCTTCTCGTGTGGTCTCATATAAATATGATCAGGATCCAACCAGTATCTTTTGAGTTATCCTTAACAATGCGTATATAATTGACTTCGACTACATTGATGATGATTGTGGATCACACCGTTGCGCTTCCGTCTAATTAAATCAGATATAAAGCTTCAGATTCACTAAAAATAAAGAAAGAAACAAAAATTTTAACAAAATGGAAAACCGACTTCACAAAAAAATATTCTGTAACAAAAAATGCACTAAAAAGTAAAAAATAATTGCGTATTCTTCTGTCTACAACTTACAATCAACTTATTTTTTCCACTCAATGTACGATCTATGCATTTACCACGCAAGAATGTAGGTACCCACTTAAACTTAACCTCTGACTCAACACATACCTATGACTAACAGTCAATTATCAAAATATTTATTTAGAGTTCATTTAAGCAGAAAGTTTTAAATATATGTTAGACTGCTTAAAAGACAATCAAATTATTATAATAATAATAATAATAATAATAATAATAATAATAATAATAATATTATTTGCCATCGAGAAATTACCTGGTGTGTCAGGTAAATAATATGTATACACATAAACACAGATGGTCAAATAGATAAAATACAATAGTTGTAAAGAACACCACAGAAACAATAGGAACAAACAACAAACAAATCAATCTATGTACCAAATATATAGAAAACTAAACAACAGAAAATACACTTAAAGTCCCTAAGGAGCTGTTTTGATGCCTATTACCAACCAGTCTCAAAATACTCATCCACTGTATACAGTGTCGTCCGCAGCAGAAGTCTCTTAACCTCTCTGGCAAATTGTGATTCAGGCATTTCCCTCAAATTACTTGGCAGTCTGTTATATAGCTTCAAACCCAGATAATTTGCACCCAATTGCGTTCTAGCCAGTCTGTGATATGGTATGCTAAAGTTGGCCTTCTTTCTGGTATCATAGGTATGTAATTGTTCATTGGCTAGAAATAAGTCTTTATTTTGATGAACATATTTTAAGCACACAAAAATGAATACCGATACTATGGTAAGTATACGCTCGCGCTCGAACAACCCACGGCAGCTAGTCTTCCAAGACACGTCGCACAAGACACGTAGGGCTTCTTTCTGCTTCAGGAGCACTTGCTGCAAGCCTGGACTGCACCCCCACAAAAGCACACCATAACCAGCGACAGGGTGAAAGTTGGAAAAATATGCCATCTTGCAGGCCTCCCGGCCCACCACAGCTTTCATTCGCCGCATTGTAAAAATAGCCGTAAACAACCTTCCAAGCAGGGACGAGACATGAGCAGACCAGGCAAGGCCATCCTCCAGAATTACACCAAGAAGCTTTAACCTCGCCCCGCCGCTGTGTCCCGCACCCAGCACCAGTCGTTGTGTCTTATTTAAGTTCAATTTTAGAGAGTTTACTCTAAACCACTCATCTGCTTGGTCAAGGCAAGTCATAGTACGGAGGCCCAGATTAATCGCCGCTGTTGCTCTGCTAACAAAGCTGGTGTCATCGGCATAAATCACGATCGCATCCGATGCAATGTTGGCCGGCAGATCATTCATATAGATGATAAAGAGTAGGGTACCCAAAATGGAACCCTGCGGAACACCACAATCTACTGTCATCTCATCGGATAGCTGTTTATCCCAATACACAACCTGCCTCCTATCCTCCAGGTAAGACCCAAAGAGGGAGAGGGCTGTACCTCTGACACCATAATGTTCCAGCTTCCCCAACAAAATACACTTTGAAACTGTATCAAAGGCCTTACTCAGATCACAAGCTACGACTTCAACATGATTTTTTTCATCGAGTCCCTCGGAAATACTCATAACAATTTCGGTCAAGGCTGTCTGTTGAACGTTTGGGTCTAAAGCCATGCTGGCGGGGATCTAATATCTTGTATCGTTCAATGAATGCCAGCAACCTCCTCTTAAGAAGCTCTTCAAATATCTTTGATAGAATCGGAAGTAGCGAGATAGGCCGGTAGTTGTCACAATCATCCAAACTGCCACCTTTATGTATTGCAATCACTTTTCCCAGCTTTAACTTTTTAGGAAAGTTGCCTTGGATCAGACACTGATTAAGCACCTAACACAAACAGCTAACTATGATAGGAAATACTTCCTTTAACAATGGAACTGTCATTCCCTATATATCAGATGAGTGCTTATTTTTAAAATTTTTCACAATGTTGGTCAGTTCTTCATTGGTTGTTGGGTACAAAAACATGGTGTGCAGATTTCTATTCTTTTTATTATGCAGCATACCCATAGCCTCATTTACTGAGTGATTAAGGCTACTAGACACATTTATACCGACACTTGTAAAATGATTATTAAGTTGATTCGCATTAAGAGCAGTTTCCAAGCTTGAACAGCGTCGTTTGCCTCTCTCTTTGTTGATTATCGTCCATACAGCTTTAACTTTTTTGTCTGCGGCATAAATATATTCATTATTCCTTCTTTTAACTTCACTTGTGTATGTTTCTCTCATTTGCTTCTTAAGGGTGGCCAAGAATTGTCTTGAGTTTTCAGTTCTAATTACCCTATGAATTACTTGAGCTGAATCCACCAGCATCTTGACTTTTTTCAATTCTGGGGATGTAAGTAAAATTTTCTTGTCGCCAAGTGGTACTTTTTTCTTCGGAAAGGAAAGCTTGAAGCACTGCTCAATTGTGTCATGTATATTGTCAAATGATTTTTCTGCATTTTCCTCCAGCAGGCTTGTCCACTCAATTTTTGACAGTTCACGTTTAAACCCAGCAATATTTGTTTTATTTACCACAAATTTGTCAATATACTTTACTTTAGTTATAGGTCTATAATTGAAAAGGGTCACTATTTGAGGACAGTGGTCTGATAGACATACGTTTAGGGTTTTTCCTCTGTAACAAGCCTCATCAATGTTAAGGAAAATCTTATCTATACAGGACATAGAATTATCTGCAATACGACTGGGCTGCCTGAAATCAGGCGCCAAACCAAAACTTTACACACTATTTAACAACATTTGTTTTTCCTTGCTCTCTTTCAACAAATCAATGTTAAAATCACCCACTATACAAGTCTTGCTAAAGGAGTCGTCTGTTATTAATTCAAGACTTTTATTCAACCCCTCTATAAATATATCAAAACTACCAGATGGAGGTCTGTACACAGCCAATATATTCAACTTTACTTTTGTTTTTTTTAATAGCAGCCATTTCAATATGATTCTTCACAGACATACTCTTTATCATATCATTCGCTTGATAAGCAATACCATCCCTTAGAATTATACCAACCCCACCATGTCTACCTTTATTCCTACAGAACGCATCTGCAACACAATGTCGACCCAAGTTTATACAGTTGAGAACCTCCTCAGATACCCAGTGCTGCGTCACGCACGAGACATCAATATCATGTACATTCAAAAACTGAATGTAGCTGTCAATTTTGTTGCCTAATGATTGTAAATTGGTGTTAGAGACTACAATAAAGTCCCTAGCTTCGGAAACATTCTGGCCTTTAGAAACTTTGGGTTGCCTCTTGTTTGGCTCGAAAAAACCTGAAACGTCTAACGTCTATTAGGATCATATAATGTAAAATTATTGTTATTTTTGGAGTCGGTGTCAGCCAAGGAAATACGACAATATACCTTACATTAATAATACAAGAATACCTTATCAAATCTATTTTACATATGAAATTTTATACAATATACTGTGACAATATCCTGCGGCCTTGAAGCGACAATATACCAATACCTAATTAAACCTTTTTACAAATGAATGTGAATGCAACATGACACACACACCTAATTAAACCTATTTACCGATGAACTTTAATAAGATATTATGCTGTGACAATACCTCTCTCAAGACAAAGTACCATTACCTAATTCAACCTATTTACAAATGAAATTTAATACGACGATATCAAGCAATATTGATACGAAAATGTAGCTATAATAATTAACATAAAGAATTATCTAAAGACAGTGTAGAATGAAAAAGAATCGCAATCGGTTTATAATCAAGTAACTCCTATCGCTTCTTTCTCTTGACTGACTGGCGTATAGCGTATGGCCGGCATACGCGTTTGCCTCGCTCATTCGGCTATACCCCTCCAACCATTCTTCCGGGAGCGCGCGCGCAATCGACCCGCCAGCGCTGCATGCTGCGTCTATGTGTGTAAAGTGTGTATGCCAATTGTTATATAGTAAATAGTAAGACATTTCAAGTAGTTACAAACCCATCTTGGCTGACACCGACTCCCAAAAATAACAACAACTTTACATTATATGATCCTAATAATTTGATTGTCTTTTAAACAGTCTACACATATATTTAAAACTTTCTGCTTAGGTGAACTCTAAATAAATATTTTGATAATTGTCTGTTAGTCATAGGTATGTGTTGAGTTAAGTTTAAGTGGGTACCTACATTCTTGCGTGGTAAATGCATAGATCGTACATTGAGTGGAAAAAATAAGTTGATTGTAAGTTGTAGACAGAAGGATACGCAATTATTTTTTACTTTTTAGTGCATTTTTTGTTTTAGAATATTTTTTTGTGAAGTCGGTTTTCATTTTGTTAAAATTGTTGTTTATCATACATTTGCTTTCAAAACTTTAAAATGAAGAATCTAAAACTGTGGTATTTATTTTGTTTTTAAGACATCGATTTGTTTGTGAAAAATTATAATTTGTTTGGGGGTCACTGGATATTGAAAAAAATGCTTTCAATTATCATTGTGTTTTTGCTAATAAAGTATACGAGATAATAGAAAAAAATTCTGGACACAGCAACTGCGTTATGGTGGCGAATTTTCGTAAAAATGTGTTTAATTGGAAATATGTCTTGTTTTTAAAAGAAAGACATTTGGTTAGCAGTATAACCTATACAGTGTGTCCCAAAATGAATGGGAATGTATTGCTATCTCCGTTATTATTAGAGATAGGGAGACGGTTAAATTATCAATGTTTTGTAGAATTTCATGCTTGTTCCAAATATGACTTGTATTTTGCCTTGCCTCTTCTCGTCTTATTCTCGAGTTATTTTGAAATTTGTCAATTTCTTTTTTCTTCAATATCTAAGTAGGCGTTGATCTGACATGTCTATGACTTGCACATTATCAGGACTCATTTTACAGAGTAATCTTTTTGTGATATTCTCAACTTTGGATTCTCATTTGTTTTCGAGCTACATGTGTCAACGTTTGCTTTTATTATGGAAGCCATATTGGATTTTTTGATCATGTGATAGCCTATGAAAAGAGCTTTTCAATGATGTACAACATGCTCGAGAAATATTGTAATTGCACTGACTGTTTTGATAAAAACCGGTTTGAGGATAGTAGGCTATGAAATCCAATACCAGAAAACAAATGACCAAAAAAATTGTTCAAAAAGCACACCACGGAGGCAAAGAAATCACCTGCGTGAGCATCCGGAGCACAGGAGTAATACTATTTATAACAGGATTTTTAACACGGCATTTCTGGTTGTTGCCCTCGAATTAAGGGTCTTCTGAATGTTGCTGCAAATGTGCACTGGTTGCCTGTTGTGACTCCGTATATTTTTGCTTCTTCCTCCAGAGTGATCTCATCATCACCTGGCTATACCCTACTGATGATGGCTAATAAGCTTGAAACACGTGTATGCGGTTGTCTCCTTGCGGCCTTGCCCTTAACCTTTCTCCTTATATATATATATATATATATATATATATATATATATATATATATATATATATATATATATATATATTGTGAGGGGTCAAATCGGGATAAGGTTATCTTTCCCTAATATGGGGAGGTTCCCACGGGATAACCTTATCAATACGGCTTTATTCACGGGATTTGCTCAGGCGCCAGCAGCGTGGTTTAAAGGAAGACGCTGCGCTCCCTCAGGACTATATCTCTGTCCTCGGTTGTTATTTACAGATACACGGACCCGGGGTACACTCCAGTGGAGACAGGGTTCGCCTAAGTCCTCAGGCAGAGTCCCTCAGGACTCCCTAATTATGGCCTGTATATTAGAGATCAGAATGTTGTGTTATGTTGGGGTGGATTGGTTGGGAAGCTTTAAATGAAATACCGTATAAAACAAATAGTCTATTTACAAAAGTATTGGTGGGGAAATATTTACAAAATATATACAAAGAAATATTTACACAAGGGATTCTCCCGGTATACCCCACGTTTAAACTAACTTAATTGACAACAAATCAATTTATTAGAGACCAGAGGCAGAAACTGAAATATTCGCGAGTTATACGGACGGTATCACGAATAGGGGTAGTAAACTCGCGGCTTGTAAGCGGGCAGAAGCGTCCCAGGATCGCCAAAGCAAGGCAACGGACAGGTGGTCGGTTTAAGCAGGCATGCAGTATGTGAAAAAGCCAACTCTAGGTGCAATATCAAGATCAGCTAACGGCTTGCTCTACTTTCTACTATCACTTAATTAATTTCGGACCCTCAAGCATGCGTTGCAGTCATACAGACTCTCTACGACCGGAGGAAGTGTCTCCCTAGGGAGTTGGAAATTTCCCTTCGACAAAATAAAGGAAGTCCTCACTATCAAGTTAAAAGAAGACACAACCTCCAGGCGGTGCCTTCAGGACGGTCGGGATACCGGGTATCGCCAGACTGTTTCGATCGCCAGGAGTGGTGGAGACCTACTGCAGCCCGAAATATCCCGTCTGTCGTCCAGATCCAGGAGCACGAGAGCTGCGCCACGGGAGACCGCTTTGGGATGATGTGATCGTGGCTAGTCCGCCCCCCGAGTTCAAATCAACGTGCAGTCGGCCGCTTTGCTAGTGCTCTCGCATTCTCGGGAAGACTCCAGTCCAGGAACGCGACCCCTTTGCGTCTCCCGACGGAAACATACAAAGCTTTTCCCCCTAGGACTGAAAACGACAAGGTTTTCCCAATAATGTCAGCCGGACGGTCGGGACACCGGGTATCGCCAGACTGTTTCGATCGCCAGGGGTGGTGGAGACCTACTGCAGCCCGAAATATCCCGGCTGTCGTCCAAATCCAGGAGCACGAGAGCTGCGCCACGGGAGACCGCTTTGGGATGATGTGATCGTGGCTAGTCCGCCCCCCGAGTTCACATCAACGTGCAGTCGGCCGCTTTGCTAGTGCTCTCGCATTCTCGGGAAGACTCCAGTCCAGGAACGCGACCCCTTTGCGTCTCCCGACGGAAACATACAAAGCTTTTCCCCCTAGGACTGAAAACGACAAGGTTTTCCCAATAATGTCAGCCGGACGGTCGGGACACCGGGTATCGCCAGACTGTTTCGATCGCCAGGGGTGGTGGAGACCTACTGCAGCCCGAAATATCCCGGCTGTCGTCCAAATCCAGGAGCACGAGAGCTGCGCCACGGGAGACCGCTTTGGGATGATGTGATCGTGGCTAGTCCGCCCCCCGAGTTCACATCAACGTGCAGTCGGCCGTTTTGCTAATGCTCTCGCGCTCTCGGGAAGACTCCAGCCAAGGAACGCGAGCCCCTGCTCCCCCAGGTTGCCCCGCGGATACAGACAGAAACGAGCGATGGACCTATTTATCCGAAGCTCCCTTGCTGCCGTCTCTCTGAAATAAAACCACTGACAAACACAACAACATTCAGTGTCTTTTCCACACCTGGACTTTTAACGTCACCTCTGGCGAAGGCCACCAAGCGCGCCCAGGTGTCCGCCGCCAGAGAGAGTCGTCAATCCGTGGAAAACCCCTTTCACACAGGCCCTGTACTGTACAGCTGGAGGGACAACGACCTACCTCCTATAATTGAACAACGAGCGGCCCGCTGAAGACGGCGTTCGTCGTCGGTCACCGCTCTCAACTTCTCCCAGCCGGTGCGCTTAATAAGCGACTGTTCCTCACCCTCTGACGGCCGGCCTGCTGGTCCCGTCGCCGATGCGACGCACTCAAAGCTAAAACGAAAAACACACCAAATTCTAGTCGAGACCTGGACGGTGGCTGGTTATTCTCCGTGACGGCCCCTGCGACTGCTGAAAAAGAACTAACTTGTCGACCGCGTTACAGTCGATATCTCCAGACCTCGATGCGGCCTCAGTCATCCGAAGTCTATGCGCCGCACGCGGTGCGCGTAGGTTGATGCAGTGGACCAGCCCATCTGTCCCTGTTTTCATCGCTTCGCATACCGAAGGATCCGCTTGGGCGATAACACACCGGTACCATGCCTGCCCCGCTCTCGAAGCTATATTTTATCAAACATTTACGAATATTTTAATAACAAAAATAAATTAAATTAAATACAGATGGTACGGATCTATTCCCCTGTTAACTAATTAGATTTCTAATGGTAATTACGTCACTTCGTGACATCCCCCTCTCTTCTCCTGAAAGAAAAAACGAAGTTTTTTCTTCCACATCCCGACCTCACCGGTCCTCTGGTCCCCAATATAACAATAATAATACAAGAAAATAACAGGCCTACCAATATGTCGAGAAAGAATGCACATAATGTACTTTCAAAGAAAAGTTTGTCTTTCCTATTCCATATAAGCAAGAGGTCCTACCCAATACACTTTTAAACTAAATCAAACATCTTTGAACGGAAAATTAAATTATTAAAATTCGTAAGTAAACAGAAAATAAAACATATCCTTAAACTAAATCAAGCACGTTCGAACGGGCAATTAAATAATTAGAGTTCGTAAGTAAACAGAAAATAAAATATATCCTTAAACTAAATTTAAACGATGCTTCAAACACAAATACGGAACAGTTATCTCCGTAGAGGCACTGCGACGCATCTATATGCAATATCGCTTAATTAAAAAAAATAATCAAAAAGAAAAATGCAAGTTAAAACTAAATTAACCAGGGCTCCTAAACGTAAATAAACAAATCGTTCAGATTTAACACACCCGAAATTGATAGCTTCTCGCCTCAAATGAATTAGGAGCTATTTGAACGGAACTTAGCACAAAATGTCTGAGGATTAGGTTGAATACACTATGCTTAAGCTAAATAATAGTCAATGATAGTCTCACCCACAGTCTCCTCGTTTGTGCACCGTCGAGTGGCACTCCTAGAAGTGTCCCACACTCCCGTGTCACACACTGCACCTAGTACCTGTCGCCTGTCCATCCAGTCGTGCAGCCGCACGTGGCCCTCTGCGTCGGGTCCATGGAGCGCCGGCTGGCACCAGACGATACGGCCTGCCCTGGTAGCAGCACCCATTCCATGAGGTGGCCTCCAACTGTTTGGGCTTGCTGGTTGGCAACTCCGGCAGTTCCCATGGTTTCGGTCGTTCAGCACCAGGTTACACTGGGTAGCTACACGTGCAACCTAGGGCGTACACTGCGTGGCTCTGTCGATACTCCTCTTCTCCATGACCACAGTTGGTTTTCCTGGGTCCCGACGGGAACATACTCGGGACCTAATGCTTACTTTCCCACCTTGGGACCATTACACAGCTTCTTACAGCGGTAACGAGTGTGTCCAGACTGACCACACCTCGAACATAAACTCTTCTCTGCCATCGGTAAATACTCTGGTTTTACGGGAACAATTTCGTCGATTCTGGATGCGTCTGCTGCTGCATATGCACGGATAAAGTGTAGTTCTGGCGGCGGCGACGTATTTACGGCCTCTGGCTGCTGTGGTGCATGAAACTTTTTCAAATCCTTCACATGTATGTGCTTCAGCAGCTTGCCCTTGGTATCCCGGAGGTCATATACCACCGGCGACACTACTTTGACCACCGTATACGGCCCAGAATATTTCGCAGCGAGCTTTGCGGCAAAACCACTGGTTCCTTGGGATAACGGATGTTCCCGGCGTAGCACCTGTTCACCAACTTTGCATTGCCATTCCCTGCGACGCAAATTGTAGTGGCGACTTTGTTGGGTGAACGCCCTTGCCAGATTCATTCTTACTAACTCGAATGTTTCTCGTAGCTTCTTCAGACGGTTATGACGGTCTTCTATTTCTTCCGGCGTCGTCTCCGACTCCTCTGTCTGACTCTCCGGCGGTATTTCGCGTTCAGCGTGCACCGCGCCGGGGACGGTCAGCTCTCGGCCGAAGTTCAGGAAGGCTGGGGTGAATCCGGTGGATTCCTGTTTGGCCGTGTTGATGGCGAACCCCAGTTCAGGCAATCTTTCATCCCACTGTCGCTGATCATGCTCGCAAAACTGGGCGATCATGGTTTTCAGCGTGCGATTCGCCCTCTCCACAGCATTGGCCTGGGGAGTGTATATTGGGGTCAGTCTCTGGGCTATCCCTAACTCCTTCAGCCAGGCCTTGTGTTCATGAGACACTAGTTGTTTCCCGTTGTCCGAGATCAGTGTCCTGGGGCAGCCAAACTTAGTGATGACCATCTCAAACAACGCTTTGTTGACGGCGGGGGCGGTGGCTTTCTTCAACGGTCGGCATTCTACCCATTTCGTGAAACGGTCTTGGGCGACAATAATAAAATTGTGCCCCTTTTTGGACCGAGGCAGGGGTCCCACTAAATCGACGCAGACGGTTTCCCATGGTGTTTTGTTCGAGGAAGGCTGCATCTTCCCGGGGGTCTGTTGTTGGGAGACTTTAAACCTCTGACAGCGATCACATTGCCTCACATAACTCGCAACTTCCCGAAACATCCCTGGCCAATAGTAATGACAAGCTATACGGGCAATGGTTTTTGAAATGCCCATGTGCCCGGCGGTCGGTTCGTCGTGGTTCTCTCGTAGAATTCGGCCACGCACGTCCTTAGGGATGCACAATTTCCAGGGATCGCTCAGCTCGGGCTCGCTTAAGTTGTATGCGTCCCAAAAATGTCGGTACAGTTTTCCGCCCCTGATGGAATAGTCGGGAAATGCCTCTGGGTTCCTTTCCACCTGGTCCAACCTACGTCTGTACCAGGAACAGCTTGCTTCCTCCTCCGTGAAGCAAATATCCTCTTCCGCGGACTCTTCACCGCTCTCCAACGGTGAACGGGAGAGGGCGTCCGCTACACGGTTTAGTGCCCCTCGTCGATATTTTATCGTGAAGTCGTATTGTTGTAGAAATACGCTCCACCTGGCCACACGCCCAATCGGGGTTTTAATCGTTTGCAACCACCTAAGAGATTGGTGGTCTGTCAGTACTGTGAAATGGTACCCCTCCAGGTATGGGCGCATCTTTTCAATCCCCCATACTACTGCTAGGCACTCCTTTTCCGTTACGGAATAATTTTTCTCGGCAGGGCAGAGCGTCCGACTGGCATACGCGATGACTTTCTCTGACCCGTCGATGTTCTGAGTCAGAGCTATGCCTAAGCCATTATCACTGGCATCAGTTTGCAGGACGAATTCTCTAGAAAAGTCCGGACAGGTCAATATCGGCGTCTGAGTGAGTAATTTCTTCAGGTCTTTAAACGCCCCCTCTTGCTCTTCACCCCAGTGCCATCGATTCTTCTTCTTCAATAGCTTGGTCAAGGGGGTCACTACCTGTGAGAATTGTGGAATGAAACGGCGGTACCACGAGGCGACCCCCAAAAATCGACGGACGTCTCTTACGGTTCGCGGGGTCGGCATGGCCTCGATAGCCTCCACTTTATCCGGATCGGTGCTGATGCCATCCGACGTCACAACATGCCCAAGATATTTCAGCGACTTCCTGCAGAAGTGACATTTCTCCGGGTTCAGCTGCAAGTTACTCTGCCTCAGCCTTCGGAACACTTCCCTCAGGTTCTCCAGGTGTTCCTCGAAGGTCTCTCCCATTACGATAACGTCGTCCAGGTAGGCGAAAGCGTGCGGTTCCATATCGGGGCCTATTATGGTATCCAACAGCCGCTGGAACGTCGCTGGAGCCGAGTGAACTCCGAAAGGCATGACTTTGAACTGATACAGCCCCCTCCCCGGGACGGTAAAGGCGGTGATGGGCTTACTTGTCGGCGTCAGAGGGATTTGCCAGTAGCCCTGCTTCAAATCCAGACTGCTGATGTACTTGGCCCGGCGAAGCTTGTCGAGTATGCCCGATATATATGGCAGCGGGTAGGCGTCCTTGACGGAAACCTTGTTAACTTCCCGGAAGTCCACACAGAAGCGGTATTTCCCGTCCTTTTTCTTAACCATCACCACAGGTGAGCTCCATGGGCTGTTAGAAGGTTCTATAATTCCTTCTTCCAACATCCTGTCGACCTCGTCGTTAATGACCTGCTGCATTTTCGGGTTTTGTGGGCGGTATCGCTGCTTAATAGGTTCTCTCCTCGACAGGCGAATATGATGCTGTACTCGGTCGGTAGGGCCAGTTATTCGCTTGAAATATCCCAGTTCTTTCTCCAAGAACAGATCAAGTTGACGTCGTTCTCGGGGGGTCAATTCCCCCAAGGTGTTCGTTTCCATAGTATGTATTGGAACTACGGCCGGGGGTGGAGTTGCTGACGCCAGTAGTTCTCCATCGAGGTAGGTTCTAGCGGTCGGAAAATCTATACGGAAGTCGTACTTCCCCAAAATATCCATCCCCAACACTATGTCTACCGGGAGGTGAGGCAGATACAACAGCTCCCCTTGTATCTTCTTACTACCAAACATCAATTCAGTCACGTACATTTGTTGTACGGAGACCAGTCGTCCATCGGCGATGCGGGTGTTTACGTCTGGCAAGGAGACGGCTTGTAAATAATCTGCGTCTATTTCCTCAAGTGCGGTACCGCTCAGAAAGGACCGGGTCGCCCCTGTGTCCAGCAAAGCACTGAAACACTTCTGGCCTATCCTTGTCCTGACTATGGGTCTGTTGTCAGTTTGAGATCGTCTGTCAATGGCCGAGGTGTCGTTGGGGCGGAACTGCTGGAGTCTCGGCCCTCCACAGTTCCCATCTAGTTTCCCGGACATTTGCAATCCCGGGATAACACTCCTGTCTTGCCACAGCGTGAACAAAACAGTCGTGGTGCTTTCTGACACTTGCTTCTCATGTGTCCTGTCTCCCCACAATTCCAGCAAGTCGTACGCTCCATCGCGAAACGAACCTGCTTACGGGTTTCCGGACGGTCAGTCGTAGGCGAAGTCGGGGGTGTGAAACGGTTCTTAGCGGGGGAACTAGTATTCCCACTTTCTTGCTCATTAGAAGGAGGCCGGCTAGGCTTTGGTGGGCCCTCCTTGGTATCCTTCAGTTCCTTCAACATCGCCTCAATCGCCTTTGTTTTTTCTATGAACGTCTGGCACGTCGCAATTCCAAAGCATCTGTCGGAATTCTGGGCGCAGATTTCTTCGTAACCAATTCAATTCCTGTTGCCTGTTGATGTTTCCGTGCCGGCGTATGAGTGTCTGTAGCTCCGTTATGTAGGTAAACACGGACTCACCGGCTTTGTGTAAACGTCGACTGATTTCAGCTTCTAAATCTACGAAGTAGTTTGCCGGGAAATAGAAACGCTTGAAATCCTCGATAAAGTCTTCCCACGATGTCCAGTACGCCCTATTATTTCGATACCACAGCAAGGCTTGACCTTCCAAGACTTGTGGCAACACTGGCAGAAGGCGATCCGAAGATACGTTAAAGTGCAAGCGGATTTCTTCTAGGCGTTCTAAAAATGCTACGGGGTCAGACTTGCCCTGGAAATGCAAGTTCCACTCAAACAGATTGAGTGGTTCTGGTTGTCGAAACGTCGCAGTCTTGGTTACAGGTGATATTGGCGGCGGGAATGGCTTTTGCGTAGGCGGTGTCAGGTGCCCGATTAAGTTGCCCGTTCGTGGCGACGAAGGTGGTGACGCGGTAACGTTGGGCAGTGAGGCTGCCTCGGTGTGCGGCGGTCTTCCTTCTCGCAAAAATTTTATCAATTGCCTTCTCATTTCCTCAACCGTTGTCTGGGGTCGTAGGCAAAACCTCGTTAACTCTATTTCCAGTTCAGGCTTCTTCAGCCTGTATATCCATCCTACCCGGCCGTCAAATAGGTCCGGGTCGGACTTCTCTAGAGGCTCAGGCTCGACGGCCTTCTCCGTTTTCGGGTCCGACATTGTTCCGTACAGACAGCAAGGCGGCAAGACGGCGCTGCGAAGCTGTCGAAGAGGTTAACGCGGTGTTAGGATGAAACGGGTCGGATCTGTCACAGTAGTTTCCCTCGATCAGCAGTGTTTAAAAAAAAATAATTATAAACACAAAACAACAAAACAAAAGACAAAAATCGGTATAACAAAATTCTCTACAAGTTAACCAAAAAAAAACTATATATTAACGCTAAACTTAAGATGTTGATTAAAAGGAAATGTTACACTCAAAGCAAACAGTCGTATTACGTAATGCAATAAACAAACATTCAAAGCTAGCGTGAAAACAAAAGTTAATTATTACTACCACAAAAATATTGCAAGATCAACAGCTGATTACAAAGAATTCTACTAAAAGCAAAATAAATTAATGTTCACGGTTTCACAAAGTATTGATGATACGGCGATTGCTATCGTAGATAACAATATTGTAATTCCTTTTTAAATTCTGCCTCTGTTTCAAACTAAAAATATACCGAATTCCTAAGATACGTTAACATATCTTATCTACACTTTTCCAACAACTCTTATCACACTTGACGATAAACTATGTACATTAAAATTTAAAAATTTCAAAATATTCACGGCTACTTCCCTAAATCCACCTTTCTCTAATTTAATTTACTAACTTAGGTCCCTGCTCGCAGGTGCCATTTGTGAGGGGTCAAATCGGGATAAGGTTATCTTTCCCTAATATGGGGAGTTTCCCACGGGATAACCTTATCAATACGGCTTTATTCACGGGATTTGCTCAGGCGCCAGCAGCGTGGTTTAAAGGAAGACGCTGCGCTCCCTCAGGACTATATCTCTGTCCTCGGTTGTTATTTACAGATACACGGACCCGGGGTACACTCCAGTGGAGACAGGGTTCGCCTAAGTCCTCAGGCAGAGTCCCTCAGGACTCCCTAATTATGGCCTGTATATTAGAGATCAGAATGTTGTGTTATGTTGGGGTGGATTGGTTGGGAAGCTTTAAATGAAATACCGTATAAAACAAATAGTCTATTTACAAAAGTATTGGTGGGGAAATATTTACAAAATATATACAAAGAAATATTTACACAAGGGATTCTCCCGGTATACCCCACGTTTAAACTAACTTAATTGACAACAAATCAATTTATTAGAGACCAGAGGCAGAAACTGAAATATTCGCGAGTTATACGGACGGTATCACGAATAGGGGTAGTAAACTCGCGGCTTGTAAGCGGGCAGAAGCGTCCCAGGATCGCCAAAGCAAGGCAACGGACAGGTGGTCGGTTTAAGCAGGCATGCAGTATGTGAAAAAGCCAACTCTAGGTGCAATATCAAGATCAGCTAACGGCTTGCTCTACTTTCTACTATCACTTAATTAATTTCGGACCCTCAAGCATGCGTTGCAGTCATACAGACTCTCTACGACCGGAGGAAGTGTCTCCCTAGGGAGTTGGAAATTTCCCTTCGACAAAATAAAGGAAGTCCTCACTATCAAGTTAAAAGAAGACACAGCCTCCAGGCGGTGCCTTCAGGACGGTCGGGATACCGGGTATCGCCAGACTGTTTCGATCGCCAGGAGTGGTGGAGACCTACTGCAGCCCGAAATATCCCGTCTGTCGTCCAGATCCAGGAGCACGAGAGCTGCGCCACGGGAGACCGCTTTGGGATGATGTGATCGTGGCTAGTCCGCCCTCCGAGTTCAAATCAACGTGCAGTCGGCCGCTTTGCTAGTGCTCTCGCATTCTCGGGAAGACTCCAGTCCAGGAACGCGACCCCTTTGCGTCTCCCGACGGAAACATACAAAGCTTTTCCCCCTAGGGCTGAAAAC
Source organism: Tillus elongatus (assembly GCA_964006375.1). Classification (NCBI taxonomy): domain Eukaryota; kingdom Metazoa; phylum Arthropoda; class Insecta; order Coleoptera; family Cleridae; genus Tillus; species Tillus elongatus. The sequence goes on from OZ023265.1 coordinate 31,615,494, forward strand.
GACAAGGTTTTCCCAATAATGTCAGCCGGACGGTCGGGACACCGGGTATCGCCAGACTGTTTCGATCGCCAGGAGTGGTGGAGACCTACTGCAGCCCGAAATATCCCGGCTGTCGTCCAAATCCAGGAGCACGAGAGCTGCGCCACGGGAGACCGCTTTGGGATGATGTGATCGTGGCTAGTCCGCCCCCCGAGTTCACATCAACGTGCAGTCGGCCGCTTTGCTAGTGCTCTCGCATTCTCGGGAAGACTCCAGTCCAGGAACGCGACCCCTTTGCGTCTCCCGACGGAAACATGCAAAGCTTTTCCCCCTAGGACTGAAAACGACAAGGTTTTCCCAATAATGTCAGCCGGACGGTCGGGACACCGGGTATCGCCAGACTGTTTCGATCGCCAGGGGTGGTGGAGACCTACTGCAGCCCGAAATATCCCGGCTGTCGTCCAAATCCAGGAGCACGAGAGCTGCGCCACGGGAGACCGCTTTGGGATGATGTGATCGTGGCTAGTCCGCCCCCCGAGTTCACATCAACGTGCAGTCGGCCGTTTTGCTAATGCTCTCGCGCTCTCGGGAAGACTCCAGCCAAGGAACGCGAGCCCCTGCTCCCCCAGGTTGCCCCGCGGATACAGACAGAAACGAGCGATGGACCTATTTATCCGAAGCTCCCTTGCTGCCGTCTCTCTGAAATAAAACCACTGACAAACACAACAACATTCAGTGTCTTTTCCACACCTGGACTTTTAACGTCACCTCTGGCGAAGGCCACCAAGCGCGCCCAGGTGTCCGCCGCCAGAGAGAGTCGTCAATCCGTGGAAAACCCCTTTCACACAGGCCCTGTACTGTACAGCTGGAGGGACAACGACCTACCTCCTATAATTGAACAACGAGCGGCCCGCTGAAGACGGCGTTCGTCGTCGGTCACCGCTCTCAACTTCTCCCAGCCGGTGCGCTTAATAAGCGACTGTTCCTCACCCTCTGACGGCCGGCCTGCTGGTCCCGTCGCCGATGCGACGCACTCAAAGCTAAAACGAAAAACACACCAAATTCTAGTCGAGACCTGGACGGTGGCTGGTTATTCTCCGTGACGGCCCCTGCGACTGCTGAAAAAGAACTAACTTGTCGACCGCGTTACAGTCGATATCTCCAGACCTCGATGCGGCCTCAGTCATCCGAAGTCTATGCGCCGCACGCGGTGCGCGTAGGTTGATGCAGTGGACCAGCCCATCTGTCCCTGTTTTCATCGCTTCGCATACCGAAGGATCCGCTTGGGCGATAACACACCGGTACCATGCCTGCCCCGCTCTCGAAGCTATATTTTATCAAACATTTACGAATATTTTAATAACAAAAATAAATTAAATTAAATACAGATGGTACGGATCTATTCCCCTGTTAACTAATTAGATTTCTAATGGTAATTACGTCACTTCGTGACAATATATATATATATATATATATATATATATATATATATATATATATATATATATATATATATATATATATATATATATATATATATATATATATATTAACATTTTATCGGACCTTGGTTTTGGGTTCTAGGGACCCAAATTTGCGCTCATCTGAAGAAATTTTTTCAGAAGTTTCGTGACCTCTCTATTACCGAATTTTTCTTAATGAGAATCGCTAATAAGTGAAAAAATTAGTATATTAGGAAGTCATAACTTTCTCCGGCGGACTTCCTGTTGGTGAAGTGCCTAATGCTGCAAGTTTTGAGGCAGTCCTTAAAGAGAGGTACAAGACATATAAGCACTGCTTTATAAGACCGTGGATCTCAGAGACTGATCTATTATTGGGAATTATATCTCATGGAGGTAAGCTAAAAATTAATGTCAACTAACTTAACATTATTTGTCTTATTCACCATTTTACTGTGTATTAATGACTTAAATGTTTGTTGTGATTGTTTATAAGGTAAATAAAGTATTATTGTTATTATCAACTTTAGCCTGAAGTGCTTTTGTACTCTCTCAAAGAGGAATATTCACTCATCACAGGTATCTCAGATACCAAAGGGGCTGTGCACAGGTGGATCCCTTTGCAAGTTACCAGGTCCTGAACGACAACGTGACACATCCTCATTTTTCAGAAATATCCGCACGGTGTGGATAGTTGCAAGTGTTACCGCTTTTTGCATGACCATATAAAGGTGTCCCCCAAGTCCCAGTCTCTTAATATTCTCTCGAAGACTCTTATGAACCACATGGGTTGACGACATGTGTATCAGGAACATTCGGACACTATGTGCCCTCCACTGTCTCTTTACTTGCATCTCATGGTTTCTGTACCTTATAATCTTGTACTTTATCTTTGGATAGTTGGTATTTTGAATGGCCACATCAATCAGCGTCACTTGGTTGCAGGACCTAGCCATTAATATTATATCTGGCCTTTATGGGCAACACGTTAGTCTGTAAGCACGGTGGGCGATCCCAGTGCAACCTGTATCCTGACTTCTCTAGAACAGGCTCAGGATAGTATATATAGTATGGCACTCTTGGAAAGTCTCATTTTCAAAGCCAGTTCTTGATAAAGTATCCTTGCAACTGCGTCGTGCCTCTCTTTGCACTCTGTTGCAGCCAACATTTGATATCCTCCAGTGACGTGCTGGATAGTCTATAATGACTGACATCCAAAAGTTCATTTGTCATCTTGGACCGAATTATCTCCAACTATATACTTCAAGTAGTTTCTTGTTGGAATGACAAGATCTTGCGTGGCCAGCAAAAACCCATTTATCTCTAGAAACATCTGTCTGGAAACAAACCAGTAGTTCCACGCCGTTGTGCTGACATGTGCCTGAGAGGTCTCATTCAGATGTCGTCCATGGAGAGGCTTCTACATCCAAGATTGCAACTTGTCCTGATCAGTCCAATGGTAGCTTTGTAATTCACTTTATCTCCATTATAACGGTGTTGAATCATCTGCCACGCATATGAAATGGTGTACTTAAGAAGTAAGCGCCTGCTGATGGAAATATGTACGCAGGTTCACTGTCTGCTAGTCCAAGTCTTTACCAATATCCAGCACTCCTCTCGTTTCTTGGTGTCTAGGTTAGGTTTCTCGTTCTATGGCACCACGAAGGTGATGCTTTTTGGATTTTGTTAGGTTTACACCTTAAGTTGTAGTTTTTTATGTCCGTTTTGCTAAAGTTTACAATCCCAAATGAATAGCTTAGTGCCTAAAATGCATATGTGTTGAGCGCCTTGCTCAGCTTCCCGCTAGTTCACGTGCTCACACCAACTGCTTTACTCGCTTCGTATATTAATTTGTCGGATCGTTCTTTATTACTGGAGTAATTTATTTTTCTCGCTTCTGTATTCCCAGATAAATATAAATATAACCGTCTTCTACATCCAACGAGCCATTTTGCTGGCCTTTCTGCATTTCATATACATTTGGTTCTATCTTCCCTCTGACTACAAATAAATTGCGACATTTGTCAAACCCAAGATGCATGTGAATATCTCTGGTAAACCCCTCTACGATTCTAAGGAGTTGTTCCAGACGGTTCTTTGTGGAGGCCATCGGCTTGAGATCATCCATATTCAGCAGATGATTTACCCTCAGTTGCCCCCCCCCCCACGCTTTTTATACCAAAGCCATATCTGGTAGAGTTCAGGCGGTTTCATAGTGGATTCAATGCAACGCAGAACCACAATGGGCTTAGCAAGTCGCCTTGAAATATACCTCTTCTAATTGGTATCGCGCTAGTTACAGTCTTATCACCCTTTTGTACCCGTAACTGAATTTTTCTTTTCCAGATACACATTGTATGTTCATGATCTGAGGATAAAAGTATTGATCTTATAGGTCTCTGGCACACTTATACGGCATTCATGTTGAACTGAATCCAATGCCTTTTTGTAATCCGCGTAGGCAGCAAATAGATTTCTTCGTCCACTGTGAGCTTGACTGTACACAACCGAATCAATTATTAGCTGTTCTTTGCATCCAATTAGTCCTTTTGGCACACCCTTTTTTCTGGCTGGTAATTATGTTGTTTTGTTCGCAGTGCGCATATAAGCGTTTCTCAACGCAGGATGTGATTAACTTATACAGGGTCGGAAGACAAGTTATTGATCGATATCTGCCAGGGTCTGCTGAACACTTCTGAATCTTTGATAGAAGATGCGTATCTCCTTGTGTGAAAAACAATAGCATCTTCGTTGGGTCAAGGATAACATCATCTATCAACACCGCCAATAGATGATGTGTACACCCAAATTTCTTCAGCCAAAGGTTCTGGGGGCCATCAGGCCCGGGTGTCTTCCAATTATGAAGCTCTTCAATAACCTCAGAGATTTCATCTGTAGTAAACGGCTCATGACGCAGCAGCTCATAACTCTGACAAGCTCTGTGTTCTTCGTTAACCCAGCTGACGCCAATATTTCAGGAGGCTGGTGTGGCTAGTTGACTTTTCCAGACGTCTTCAATTTGTTCCTTATTTGGAAAAGTATCGGTTGCTGCATTGGCAGCTAAATTAAGCTGACGATATAAAATCCTTTCAGAGCGTTCAAACATTGTATTGTAGCACTTCCTATGGTTGTACATAAATTTTCTGTTTTAAGGTGCCCAGACATTCTTGTGCAGTGTGGGTGACTGGATCTTGTGCTGAGTGTTGTCTAACTCGCCCTATTATTTCCTCTACTCGCTTCTGCAATTTTATTGTCTGTCCCCACAATTAGTATTATTACTATTATTTCTATTATTATTTAATAACCGGTACCTAGGTAGCTTGCTATTTAATTTTAACGTAACAAATCTAAGGCAGATGCAATGTTGAAGATTTACAAAGCATATTGAGAAATTAAAGCTATTCTGTATTTTAAGTTTATCTAATTATCTCTTTCTGGTCAGTGTAGGTATAGGAAGAGGGGCCCCATCTAAATTCCCTAAAGTTTTTATAGGGCTATTTAGAAAGCAAGGTCTTTCGAACTCAACCATAAAATTTGCAGACATTGAGGGCGAGAATTACTACTGAATGTCACACAATAACCCCGGAGATGTTAAAAAATCTCACAGGAGAATTTGATCATAAACTATATTATTGTATGGAAGCCAACGGTAGCTATTTTAAGCGATTATTAAATTTTAAAAATCTCGGGACGCAGCAAGTGCGTTATGGTAGTGAATTTTTATTATATGCTTCAAATTTAAATTACTCAATTTTTTTATAAACTTAGTGAGTTTAATTTCGGTATGTAGTAAGGTCTTTCCTAAGGCAAGATATCCACCAAATTTCATTAAAATAAATTTCGGAGAAAAAATTTTTTTCGAAAGAAAATTAAAAATTTGAATAACTCAATTTTCTATTAACTTAGAAAGTTGAATTTTGGTACGTAGTAAGACCTCTTCCGAGGTAACATATATAGTATAATTTCATTAAAACAGCTTCGTTACTTTCGGAAAGTAAAATGACTTATTTAGTTCGAGAATTAGGGCAAACAATTGCAAGCTATTTATATTTATTACAAACCTCGGTTTTGTTGCGTAGTATAACAGTATATTAGAAGTGGAAGTTATAGCATAAAATTTGCACGAACTTGGTGATCTAATATTTAACATCAGTAAAATTATTTACCTCGTTAACGTTTTTTATGCAACTGCTGATAAACTACTTGAACCAATTATATGTGGCGACATCTTCAAGCAGCATTAAAATATTACTTTTACAGGCCTCAAGAATCAATATATAAAAAGAAAGCCTTTAACAGAGTCTGCACTAAAGGGAGTTGCAGCTATTGCCCGGAAGAGTGCGCCAATCGTATCACTTTGGACTCAGAATGCAATTCGACCAGAATTTCAATTTAATCTTTTCACATAGTTATAATTTATTTAAATAGGTAACATAATATGAGTTTTCTAGTTATTTATATAATTTAAGAACAGGTTTGCAGTGCAACTACTCTTTCAAACAATTAATTATATACAACTTCTATAATTTGCATTCAATAGGGTGTTAAGGGCGAATATAATTTGATAAAATTTTTATATTTGCTAATTAGCTTTTCTAAAATATCTAGCTTATAAGAAGCTAAATATAGTTAAGTAATTTCTTCGATTCATTTTATATTTATGAAGTTGCTGTTTACTTACCTTTCAAGAGAACTTTAAAGATCCACCACAACGTTTATGAATATTAGAGAATACGTCCCTATTATTATGACAAAATGTTACCCATGCACCAAGCTTTGTAGATTAGATATGTGGTCTTCTAACTCTCGACCAATCAGAGAGTAGAGCGGGAATGTGTCACATGTATTCCCTGTTTGAATCTAGTGGAATAATAATGTATCAAATATTGAAATCTGAGGGAATTTTAATGTTTATGTTCTTTTTGAACTTATAACAGGTAAGGCTAAATGCATTCTCACCACAATTAGAACCGTAGACCGGTTTCGTTCTAATTAGAGTTCGTCAGTACGGCATACTAATTGTCGCGAAAATACACCTATAAAGTAATACGACTATTGTAGCCAACCTTCCAACACTAAGTGAGTGGTAAGACACGAAGCAACGTGCCGCCACCTAGTTGCGGAACCAAGTAGTATGTTGTCACGCCAGCTCTAAATAACATAAAGTGTTAAAAAATAGAGACTGTATACAACCAACTAACAATTTAGCAAATTGTCAGCCCTGGTCCATTTCTACCCTAATATAGGGACAAAGTATGTAAGGCTAGATGCATTCTCACTACAATTAGAACAGTAGACCGGTTTCGCTCTAATTACAGCTCGTCAGTACGGCATATTTATTGTAGCGAAAATAGACCTATAAAGTAATACGGCTATGGTAGCCAGCCTTCCAACACTAAGTCAGTGGTAAGACACGAAGCAACGTGCCGCCACCTAGTTGCGGAACCAAGTACTATGTTGTCACGCCAGCTCCAAATAACACAAAGTGTTAAAAAATAGAGACTGTATACGACCAATTGCATTTAGATTTTCTATACTACTCTGTTTTGTTTCTGATAAGAAATGATTACAATCTGGACAAAATAATCCTTCAGGTGTACACTTTTTTTAATTTGTTTTAATAAAAAAATTTGTCTTTATGTGTATGTGTGTATATGTGTGTGTGTCTGTTTTGTTTCTTTATAGTCGGTCTATTTCCGCGACCATGGCCATTGACCGACGCTCGGAAGCAGTTTCACTTCAGTATCCTGGAAATTTTGCCGAAATTTTGCATTGCCTTTTGTAAGGCGGGTAGAGATCTTTAGTGTGCCCAACATCGCATGAACACTGGACCGCCGGCTTAACGTCCCCTCCGAAAGGCGGAACATGCAGACATTTAAGTTGCCACAGTCTCGGCTGATATTAATTGTACGGTATGTATTGAGAAAGTGAAAGGAGAACCCTGGTATCGAACTCAGTACCTTCGGTTTAGAGGCACACGTTCTTACCACTGAACCACCAAGGCTCTTATATCTTTATAAATTTGTGTTTTCTTCAGTTTGAAGCAATATTTTGCAGCGATTTGTGCCTAATTTATTAAGTCATTAATTAATTGATTATGCCTAGACGCCCTTTACGAAACAATTATAATCATTTAAGAAAATTCAAAACAGGGTGCATTGTAGGTATGCGGGAAGCCACTTTTTCAACCAGAAAAATTTCCGACCGCATTGGATTCAGTGTGACACTGTTGATCTTAGGTGGTCTGAACAAGGAATTCACAACCGTCGTCATCAATCTCGACGACCTCGAGCAACATCAGCACGGGAAGATCATCATCTGAGAATTGCGGTTTTACAAGACAGACTTTTTACAAAAAGGTCGATTGGAAATACTTGGCTGGTAGTTTTATAGCAAAGAGTGTCTATGGCAACCACATACCGCAGAATGCACGCTTTTGGGCTTCGTTTGTATAGACAATTTTATGTCTCCCACTGTCACCGCGACATAGTGCTGCTCGGCTTGAGTAGTGTAACGGCCAATTAAGTTGGTATGGTAAATATAATCGTGTTGTCTTTTCTGACGAGTCCCTATTCTGTTTTTGGGTCCACGATGGTCCAAGAAGAGTAAGACCGATTAAGTGAAGAACGCAAAAATTTAGAAGATGCTGTGGAACGGCACATGGTTCATACACGGGGGGTTATGGCATGGGGTGCAATAAAATACGGTAGCAGATCACCTCTACAGATTTTATTGACAGAAATTTGAATGCAAATGATTACGTGCTAAATGTACTACAGCATGTGGCACTGCCATATCTACGATGACTAATTCAATCCCTTTCCCAGCAAGACAACGCACGCCCTCATACAGCAAGGGTAACTACGAGGTTCTTACAAGAAGATAACGCGAGCCTGCTTCCACGGCCTTCTCGCTCCCCTGACTTGTTACCAATAAAACCTGTGTGGGACTGGGTAATGTACCCCAAACACCAAAAAACCTAGTTGGCTTTGTCACCGGATTCAAGAAGCCTGGAATGAGCTTCCTCAGCATACCATAAATCTATTAATTTCAAGCATGCCTCGAAGAGTTAGCGTACCCACTCGTGATTAAATAGCCTTACTATTTTTTAATATATAATATTTTGGTTTGCAAATGTAATCATTTTTACGTTTGATTAAACACACATTATGCATACATCATAGGATTTTTTTTAAGTCCATATAATCAATTCAAATTTAAATTTTCACGAATCTAAAAAGACAGTTCACTTTTTTTTAATTTCAACAACACACCACGAGTGCTTACAGCCTAAATACTATCGTACCGTGGGTGTTGACAGGGAGGTAAGAGGCAACTTGCTAATTCTAGACTTTGGTTTGGAGGCTCGGAGGAGAAGGAAACACATGTGCCGGCAAGGAATTCCACAACTTGGAAGTCCTAGCGACAAAAGAGCGGGCATAACAAGAAGTTCTATGTCTGGTGACCTGGACAGTAAAAGGGTGCATTCGCTCTGTTCCCCTGGTAGATCTGTTGGAGGCACCAGGTGGGGGAACTATGGAGGAAAGCTCCTCTGAGCAGTGCCCGTGCAGATATCTATAAAATAGAGACAGGTCACCAACGGCACGTCGGTGGGCAAGGGATGGCAGCCTTTGGGTGAGGGTAGGGTCACCGATGAGACGTATAGCTCTCTTTTGAATGGAGTCCAGGATAGCGAGTGTAGAAGCGGCAGCTGCACCCCATATGTAGGAGCAGTATTCGAGGTTTGGCCTTATTTGTGAAGTATATAAGGTATAAAGATTAGCTGGTGAAAAGTATTTTCGAACCCGGAAGAGGAAACCTAATTTCTTAGCAGCCGCTTCTGCAATGGATGTGACATGTTGCCAATTAAGATTTCGATCCACAGAAATGCCAACAAGAGAAAAGGACTCATTACTTTGAATAACTTGGTTGTTCATTGTGATGTGTCTAGGGCTGGTGTATCTCTTATAAAAAAGAAAGCAAGAGTGTGATTTGGTGGGGTTGAATTGTACAAGATTTCTACCTTCCCAGTCTAATATTTTTGGAGATCCACGGAGATAGAACCCTCCATGAGTCTGCGATCCTCATCTAATTGGGCTACAGACTCAGACTTAGAATATTGTATATTTGAGTGGAGGGTGCTGTCGTCCGCGTAACTGTGAAGTGGGTTGGATGTGCTAGAGAGGAGGTCATTGATGTGGAGCAGAAACAAAGTAGGGGCTAAAGCTGAACCTTGAAGAACTCCTGCATTAATTGGATATAGTTTAGAGGAATGGCTATCCTTGACAGCAGAAATGTTTCGGTTGGAGAGGAAATTTGCTGTCCACGTACAGAGTTTTGGTGGTAGGCCATTGGCCGGTAGTTTTTTAAGCAGCGCTGCGAGCGCGACCTGGTCGAATGCTTTGCATATGTCTAGGGCAACAATCTGGGATTCACCGTGTAGTTCCATAGACTTGTTCCAAGAATCGGTGACAAAAGAAAGGAGGTCGGCAGTCGATCTGCGCTGACGGAATCCATACTGCCTGTCGTGGATTAGAGTGTGTTTTTCCAGAAATTTTAGTAATTCTGTGTTTATATACTTTTTCATAACTTCAGACGACTGAAAGGAGGGAAATAGACCTGTAGTTGCTAGGAAGCGCTTTGGGTCCTTTCTTGGGGGTGGGTTGTACTCGAGCAGTTTTCCAGTTACTAGGGAATATGCCTTTATTGTAAGATATCTGAAATAGAAGTGTTTTGTGAGCTTTGACCTTTTCAAGTCTCGCCTTGTCACAGAATTTAGAGAACCAGGGCTTTTGAGTGGCTGAAGAGGTTTTCTGTGTACGTGGAATAAATAACTCCATGCCAGCTTGGAAAATTTCGTTGACGTTTTGTGAGGTATCAGAGGGGTCAGGATGAGAGAAGCAGACAGACGCCCATGGAAATGAGGAAAAGTAATCCCGCATTTCGTCCCAGTTTGCGGAGTTGTTGTGCCAAACGATACGTGGATGTGATGACTGTATGACCTCGGGTTGCATTGCGCAGGAAGCAGTGACCATGCCGTGGTCCGAGCCGCCAAGGGGGGCGGTGACTGATATCTTATAGCATTCAGGTATTGTAGTAAGAAGGAGATCCAAGGGATTTGAGCTGTGTGTTGGGATACGATTACATATTACCTCTTAAAGCAGGTAAAAATGTTGCTGGGTGTTTCAACTCTAGGTGCTGTTTTTCGTATTGTAATATGTATCCACCCTTTTAGTTGTTGAAAAATTTGTCCCACGATAAGTACAAATAATGACTCTTTTCTACTTCCCCTCACAGGTGTAATAAAGGTCTCACTTTTATAATCGCTGACACTTCTAGTGCAGTTACCTACCTTATTTATGATAATTGTATGAAGTCTTATAAAGTCGAAACCGGTCGTTTCTTGTATCTGTTCTATATCATACCTGACATATAGTTAGTTAACCAATATTCATGAACTCCTGCGATGAAGACTTGCGTAACGTAGCATTAAGTTAAATATGTAGTATTGTATAATATGTTGTAATAAATAAACTAATACTTGAGAAAAATTCTGCATAGCTTTTATCATCTGCTAGTTTTTTGTAATGAGAGACAACGTCAACTTTTTTATTGCAAGCGATTTGCATACAATCACAAAACATTTTTAACTTTACGAATATTTTCCGAAGTTTTCCGAGTGGATGTTATTCAAATTCAACTCAATTCTGAAGCACATTTTTCAGTTTCAGCCAGACAAACTTCTGAAATGATTATCGCCAAGTGCATACACAGTTATCATCACAAAGGAAATAACAAAACGGATACGCCTTCGCCATTTTTAACAGACCATGGAATATATTTATGCAAATGGGAGCACGAAGTTGTCATTTACTTAGCAGTTGACACGCTCTTACGCAATAACGACTTGAATTCATGCATTTTAATACAAACTTACAAACAAGCCGGCGACTCCACACATTTTAAATTACACTTCTATTGGTTAATAATACATACTGATTTGGTAAAAAAAGGCGTATTTGTTTTTCTGAGGTATTCAATAAAACGAAGAGGGTCTAGTCCTCTAAGACTTCATGCACTTGATTGTCGTACTACAGTACGTAGTTTCAGTTAAAAATTCATCAGGGATAGATGAAATACCATGTAGTCTTCTTGGCGGGGTTGCTCATCTTGTGGTGGCTGCACTAACTTGCCTTATAAATGTGTCGTTTGAAATCGGTTGTTTTCCTGAGCGCCTGAAGACGGCCATTGTCGTCTCTCTCTTTAATAAGGAGATCCGCGTCTTTTGGACAACTACAGGGCGATTGCGCTGCTTTCGGTTTTTTATAAGATCTTTGAGAAGGCATTTCTGCTAAGACTTAGCTCCTTTTTGGAGAGATACAATCTGCTGTCTCCATGCCAATTTGGCTTTCGTGGGCAGCTGTCAAGTCAGGATGCCGTGCTTAGCACTTACCTGACAGTTTTGGATTACATAGATAGTGGGTCTGAGTCCGCCGGGCTGTTCTTCGACATTTCGAAAGCGTTTAATGCGGTCAACCATTCCCGTTTATTCCAAAAATTGGAGCATTATGGCATAAGAGGAAATGCATATTTATGGCTAAAAAGCTACCTGTTTGGGAGAAGTCAGGCTGCCAGGATACGACAGGCAGGTAAGAACTATATGTCTGGATTTTCAGCCGTGTAGAGCGGCGTGACGCAGAGCAGCATATTGAGTCCTGTTTTGTTTACAATTTTCCTTAACGATATTTTTTATGATCTCCAGCAATACCACTTAACTTTGTACGCAGATGACACCACTGCTGCAATCTCAGGGGAAAGTTTTGAAGAGCTTGATGCTGCAACAAATGTGTGTGTGTCTCAGTTTCAGCCTGGTGTTCGCAAAATCGTCTGGTTCTTAACACGCGGAAGACTGAAATGCTTCTTTTTTCTCCGGTGGGTGGGCATCCGAATCTGAGCCTATATGTGAGATCTGATAACGGTTCAATAAGACAGGGCACCTCTGTAAAGTTTTTGGGGATCCATCTGGATTCTAACTTATCATGGGACGTCCATGTTAACCATGTGGTGGCCTCTCTTGCATCTAGGAATTACACGTTGCTGCAGCTGAGGGATTCCTTGAGTACTCAGACATTGTTGACATGCTACTATGGTAGTGTCAACTGTCTCCTGGCATATGGTTTGCTCTGTTGGGGCGGCTGTGTGCATCTTGGGAGGGTTCTGTTGATGCAGAAAAGAATTCTCCGCACCATGTTTGGCCTGCCGTCTTCCGCATCTTGTAGACCATTATTTATACGGTATGGCATTTTAACAGTGACGTGCCTATATATGCTTGAGGCGCTTTGCTATACCAGAAAAAATATTGCAATTTTTAGTACCTGCGGTAATATTACAGCGTATGAAACAAGGCAGGCTAAAGATTTGTATGTTCCCCCTTATAGGATCGAACAGATTAATCGGGCACCTCGCAACACTGCAATACGCTTATATAATCATTTACCTGACATCGTCAAAAATTTGAGCAGCCTCAGGCAATTTAAGTGTGCTTTAAAATCATTTTTTAGAGAGTATTATTTTTATTCTGTGGACAAATATTTTAATTTTAGCATTGATAAGCTGTTTTTGTATTTTGACTATTTCCGATATCTTGTAGAGATCTATAGAGCAGTTCTAATAAATAAATAAACAGTATGGCTGATGACTGGGTGTCTCTGAGACTGTGTTAACTGTTTTTCATAAGGCGCAGTTGACGCTCTTTGTAACCGTTGGAGAAAAAAAAAATGAATTTATAAGGTATTTATTAGGTATTCGAACTAAAAGGTAAAAAGGTAAATGGTAAAAGACCGAGGGTATTTATTTTGTTGTTATTCGCGAGTGATATCTCGCGATTGACCTCAAGTGGATCCAAATCCGGACGATAGTTAGGTCACCATCACCTACTAAACCCTAACCCAAATGTACCTATCTCTCAGATTTATCATTTACAAGATAAAGAACACCTTGTGTGGTTTGAAGATGAAAGGTAATTAAATACTTACTCGGCTTTCATTCTGTTCTGCCCAAAGTCCTAGATTAATGAGATCTGCAAGTCAGAACACTGTTACTAGGATACTTACTTAAATTACAGATATCTAGATAGTAGATATGAATAATTTCCAGCTATAATGCCACTATGATTGAGAAAGTTTGAGGAATTGTTGTTCAATTAAACAGATATTAAAAAAATATATAAAAATACTTAAATTTATTGACATTAATTAATCGTGGGAATTATCCAACTTAATTCTCCTGCTAAATTAGATAAATATTGCATGTTACAGGAAAGAAAATAAATATTGCTTCTTACATGAAAGAAATTAAATGTTATATGTTACAAGCAAGAAAGTAAATATTAAATGAGAAAGTTATTAGTTTTCTACCAGACCTACTTACGTTTTCCAATTTTGACAGACTAGGTATAATTTTCAGACGTTTTCTTGGCCAGGTAATGTTTCATTTCCTAAACAATAACAATCTAAAATCGTGAGTGAAGCTCAGATATTGCAAAGTTCAAATGAGTGTTTACTGTTGTATAGATGACAATCTAAAACATTTCAAGATTAGAAAATTTATGTACAGAGCATGTTACCTAATTACAAAAATACAAAAATTTTACTGTTTTACATTATTGACAAAATGGTAAGAGAAAAAATACAAAATATATTTATCATGGTCCGGCAATCTCACTGAGGAGCTGTCTTAGTTTAAACTGAATCAAAGTTTAATTTGAAAGTTGAGAAAAAGTCTAAATGACGTATGAATGTTTGAAAAATCACACACAAAAAACTCAATACGACATACTTGGGGTGCTCGACCTCAAGGGGGCTCATTGTGATCTTTAGAGTCCCAATTCACCTGCTGGCTGGTTGCGAAGACGGCATAAGTAGACATCAGCTGTAAGTGCCTGCCATAGGCGCTTAATTTCTCTCAAGAGAAATGTCAGGAAGTGGTAGAAACATTTTCTTAGGTGTCGACCAGACAAATTTTACATACCATGTACTATGGAAAGGTCAGCAGACCTTGGGCTAAGCCTTGATACACCTGAATATATACGGAAGTCTCAGACAAGAGAGCTAATTTTTGTTTTAGAACCTGAGATTGAGAATTTGCTTTTAGCAATTAAGTTATTTACCCGAAACTACGTTGAACAATTTTTACTGCATAGAACAAAGGACTCACTGTTTGAATTCTTTCTTTTGTTCGAACGGAAACTTAATTTTCACTTAAACCGAGATAATATTAGTTGTAACACTTACAGACAGCCATATTAGTCGATACTAATTGCAACAAGTTTATGTTTTGATTGATTTTGTCTTGTTTACCCGACAGAAAGTTCCGCGCTATAATAATAATAATATACTTGAGATGTTAATTGCAAGGCGGTCGGAATCAATCTCCTCGATGCCAGCGTCATATACCTCGATCAACGGCTGGTTTCTGCGTCTCTTCAGCGTACGGTTTTGAACAACCACCACTTGCCGTTTTTTAGTCACTCACTTACCCATATGTGTGAGGAAGGCAGAGAGCATCGAACTCCCCTTGATACACAATGGACGCGGCCCGATATCAGCCAGCTTGCGCCTTTTCCAACCGTCGTTTCTTAGATCATCATGACATCATTCTACATTATACCGAGAAGTTCTGGAACAATAATCATATTTTTTCCTTAAGAAAATATTCCGTCTCTTGATATTTCAACTTCAACGTACATTAAAGGAATGCAGCACGGGCATTACGGTGGTAATAGTTATTAGCGAATTTTTAATAGATAATTTCAAAACCAAAATTTGAACTGCTTTCCAGAGATAAGGTCACCTGCTATCATTTAAGCTTCTTGGGGGTTCTCTTTACGTCAGTAAGGGTGGTGAATAAAACACAATCGTTACATCTTGTAGGCTAACCGCAAAGCAAGTGGCCAATTGAACCGTGGAACTGCGTTTGCATTGCTTCATGGATGGAGCTGCCTTTTCCAATCTTCTCTTTTCTTTACTTGCATTTGCCCTACATCCCCCGTCCTTGTATGAGATCAGAAGTTTGGGAGCGAGTATGGGAAAATTTCTTGCATATCCCTCCCTGTTTTTTGCCCACCTTGCCTTGCCATAGGGACGGTTGTTGAATAACTCTCTGGACTCTTTCCTCTATATCTCTATTATGCGCCGGATAGCGCCGAAGTCTTGCTTCCAGGTGCTCCCGCTCCAAATCAAGCTTATTATCATGTTCTGCGTACCATACACATTCCCATTTTGTTGGTGGTAGGTATCTCCTTCAGTATGTCGTCGAGGACAATGAAATAGGTTATGTTCTGCATCACCCGTCTTGCTGCAGTTAGGACAGGCGTCGATTCCGGTCGACTGCAATCCTGCAGATATTTTTTGAGTAACTGTGACCAGCGAGGACTTGGGTTAAAGAATAGTCGACTTACCCGTTGGGTCTCTGCTACCATGTCTCTATTATTGGTATAAGTGTTCGCGTCTATATTCCATGTTCCTACCCTACTGCCAGAAGCAGGTTGGCTCGAGATGGCGACTTATCTACGCCATTGTAAGATGCTGTACTTTGCAGTATCTGGAGATCGAAATGTGAAAAAAGATAGAAATTATTCAAATTAGCTTGT
Organism: Tillus elongatus; assembly: GCA_964006375.1. Classification (NCBI taxonomy): domain Eukaryota; kingdom Metazoa; phylum Arthropoda; class Insecta; order Coleoptera; family Cleridae; genus Tillus; species Tillus elongatus. The sequence goes on from OZ023265.1 coordinate 31,631,583, forward strand.
ATGAAGACCTTTAAACTCGATCTTCGACGTCTGTTAAAATTAAGATAATACTTTAGTACTATGCCGTATTAATATTGTAAAATTCTTATGAAAATTCACTATCATAACACACTTATTGCAAAATTTTTGGATATTTTCAACTAGTGGACCTCAGAGGTGGAGGTCTAAATAATTTAAGTCCGGTGAACGTACAGGCCAATTCCTTGGTCCGGAACGACCTATACATTGATCTAAAAATCGGCGATTCAAAACTTTTTTCCTGTAAGAGTAAAATGCGATGGTGCACCATCGTGCATAAATCACAGGTTGCAGCGTACATACAGTAAAATGCCTTCCAAAAGCTGAGGAAATTCGTTTGCATAAATTTGGCCTACCGGTTAACTATCCTTCAATAAAGAAAGGCCCAATAAATTGTAACCGAGTATTCCGGTACAGGCATTGACATTACTTTTGTGTTGGTTGCGTGATGAACAACATGAGGATTTTCTCTAGATCAGTAATGCGAATTGTGGACACAGAAAATGCCATTTCTTGTAAAACCAGCTTCATCAGTTAACAAAATGGATGGCAGAAAATTTGAATTGCGATTAGTCATTTCTAAGAGACAAGCGCAAAATTCCACCCTTGGGGGATAATTTCTTGTTCTTAAGCCTGTACCCACTGAATGTGGTAGGGACATAGAAGCTGCTGACGTAAAAATCTCCACACTGTAGCCTGTCTGACATTTAGTTGAGCAGCTACACGTCTGGTGCTGATGTTTGGATCTGTTTCAATGCGGTATAAAATACGTTCTTTATTCTCATTGGTTGTCATATTAATAGGTCTGCCAATACCTCTTGCTTGTTATTGAAAACAACCTTTTATATTTTAAACGTTAATCTATTCTTTGGAACGTTTTTTTTTCTCGGGTAGATGTCGATTAGGAAACGACCAGTGTTTATCTGCTGCATTGCATTGAGCTGATTCATACCTCAAATGCTAATCTGCCATTTCCTCATTTGCATAAATATCCACTTTTACAAAAATGGTCCAAAAGTTTTTAACAGAACACCAAGAACACTTAACAAAAGTTTTTATAAATAAAAAAAGAGAAATTTAAATGATGTTAATGTTTGCAAACAACACAGGCTAATAGTAGTTTAAAAAATTATCCTGTCACATTTCAGAAGGCGATTTAAAATGTTGACATAACCCAACTTACCCGATGAAGTGAATTGTCTCTAATTTATTAAAGGAGCAAAAGTATCTAACCCTATTTTACTGACAAACTCATGCAAATATGTAAATAGGTGAAGAAACACTTTTTGTAGCAAATTAAATGCTATATTGAAAATTTTCAACTAAAGATTTCTTCAGGACCGTACTAAATTATTTTTATATAATTGAATTAAAAGGAACCAAAATCACTTCGCCACTGGTCGCTTAAGTGGCTTTAAATTTTCATCACATATGGATACCTATGAGTGGATGTCGCGTACCAAATTTGGTTTGTCCATCTCAATTGTGTCACCAAAATATGAAAAATATTGTGATTTTTAGTGAATTTTTATTAAAAAAATTCACTAATAGGAAGGTATCGATGGTGAGACTTTGCAAAAAATTTTTCAAATGAGCGCGAACTAGGACCCCTAAAACCCATATCCGGGGTCAGTTTTAATTTATATATATATATATATATATATATATATATATATATATATATATATATATATATATATATATATATATATATATATATATATATATATATATATATATATATATATGTATCCGTCTGATAACCCAAAAAATAATTGACCGATTTCAGTGAATAAAGTGCCTTTCTTTTATTAATGGCTTGGACGAGTTTGTTAGCCAGGAAAATCGAACGGGTTTTTCCGAAAAAATTTTTACTTTTCTTCAAAAAAAAATTGTTTTCTCCGAAAATAACAAAGCTGTTTTAATGAAATTTACCATATATGTTGCCTTCGGAGAGAGATTACTAATTACCAAAACTGAACTTTGTAAGTTTATAGACAATTGAGTTATTCAAATTTTAAATTTTCTTTCGAAAAAAATTTTTTATTCACAAATTACAAAGTTATTTTAATGAAATTTGGTGGACGTCTTTCCCTAGGAAGGGCCTTACTACATACCAAAATTAAATTTTCTAGGATTTAAAGAAAACTAAGTTATTCAAATTTGAAGCATTTAATAAAAATTGACTACCATAACGCACTTGCTGCGTCGAGAGCTTTTTCCTTTGAACACTGTATCTCGGAAAGAACAGGGTCTCGGTCATATATTTATAGGACCTTTTAAAATTATTTTAAGGTCCCCAACCACCCTACTATCTGTGTCCCAGATGTCATGAAACACCCTGTATGTAGTCAGTGTAGCATGTTCTAGTCGCATCAGTATAGCCACATCGTATAATATAATTGTTCTCTATACAAAGGTCGCGGTCGATCTTTTTTGCTGAACATTATCACGCATGCATTTTTACAGCTCGAATTTAATTATTACTAAGCCGTGACCTTAGAAGGATTAATTTTTATCTGCAGATTATAATGGTATTTACGTTTTCATTGTTGGATTGTCACGATTTCGTTGTCGATTTATTGGTAATGAATGAACTATTAGATGGTGTGTATATGTTATTCACATCATGTTCTAAAAACTTATCACTTATTCCGAATGCGATTTTTGTTCTATTGCGTTTTTTAATCGGCTACTTTGATGGAATTATAGAGGTTAATTTATAATCTGAATTTTTATATTTTGTTCCCGCGATGTCGACCTATTTCCGCATCCACCGACACCAGCAGTTGTAACTTATATTTATAGGTACATTTGATATATAGGGATCGTTCACAGGGCAGAAGTAAATTCTTGGAATCAAAATTTTACGATTTAACTCCGGTTCAAAATTTAAAATTCAAAGAGATAAAAGGTGTTCAATTTAGAAATCAAATTTAGATTTTTTTTATATCTGGAAGAGTATTCGACATATGAACAAAAAATCTTCAAATAAGCGCTAATTAGGGCCTCAGAACACATATCCGGTTTCAGTTTCAATTTATATATATATATATATATATATATATATATATATATATATATATATATATATATATATATGTATATATATGTATATATATATATATATATATATATATATATATATATATATATATATATATATATATATATATATATATATATATATGTATGTATGTATCACACCGATAACTCAAAAACTACAGGGCCTATTTGATCAAATTTGGTTGGTACCTTTCTTTGGGAAGTGTCTTGAAAAAGTGCGTCAGCCAGAAAAATCTGATCAGTTCAAATAGATTAAAGAAGGCTTTGTTTTAATTAGTCTGTGTTGGTCCGGCCCGTCCCAGTTCTGAGCTGAGCTTTAATATATCGAATTTCGACCACCGGACAAGTCCACTTGTTTATAACTACCTAATAACGACCAGATTATGTGACTAGGTACTACAGCGAATTTTAGTAAATTTTCTAACAAAAATTTCTCAAATGAGGAGATCCCGACTTTTGTATTTTGATTATTTTTTTTTAATGAGCGCCACCTAGGACCACTAGAACCCATATCCTAAGCCAGTTTCCATATATATATATATATATATATATATATATATATATATATATATATATATATATATATATACATATATATATATATATATATATATATATATATATATATATATATATATATATATATATCTGTGTCACACCGATACACTCAAAAAATAATGGGCCGATTTTGAACATATTTTGTGAGTACCTTCCTTTTGCAAGTAGCTTGGATAAGTTCGTTATCCAGGAGAACTGGCCCAGGTTTTCCCAAAAAATTTTGTGTTTCTTTCGGAAAACATGTATATCCCCGGAAACAACAAAATAAGTAAAACCAAATTTGATATGCGTGTTTGTATTATAAGTAGTGACCAGGTACCATATTACGACTAACAGGTAAAAGAGAAAAATGTTATAAGCATTTAAAGAAAACAAATTTGGGGTTTTCCTCCAAACGTCAAAGTCGCGATTTGAAACGTCAAAATTCGCATTTAGGTATAGACCCTGAAACAAATACGGCTTACGTAAAGAAAATGTCGTAAGAAGAGTGTTCTGCAAACCCTTAAGTTTCCGATTCAACCATCATTGTCCTTCATTTTACTAAAATATTTAGAGAAAATTCATTTCAAATAGAGGCTCTTATATGATGCTGTAGGTTTACTTAAGTTGATGCTTTGGCTGTAGGTTTAGTTTTTCCTTTAACCGTCTATAATTTTCAGCTAATTTCGTAGAAAAAATTCGTTAATGAAGAGACCTTGACTTTTGAATTTTAAAAAGATTTCTTCAAATGAGCGAAAACTAGGCCCCCTAGAATCCATATCCTGGTTTACTTTCAGTTTTTGTGTATTTACATATATACAGGGTGACGCATTTCTACGGTAAAATTCAATATAATTATTATGATACAAGATACGAGAAAAAATTCTGTATGTTAATTATAGGGTGTCTTAAGGTGCATCTTATAAAATATTTTAACAATCACATGGTGGTCCATAAGTCGTTGATGATCCCTACAATTGTTTTTTTCGAACACCCTTATATGTGTTGCATTTTTGCATTTTTATCGAAATATGATGCGTTTGTAAGAAAAAAAAATCAAGACGCAGTAAGTGCGTTTTGGTAGCGAATTTTTAATTTTCAATAACTCAATTTGCTATTAACCTAACGTTTCTTTGCTAGGAGACCAGTTTTATCCGAGACATTTAAAGTTGATTTGCGAAAAAATTTTGTACATTTTAAAACAATAAGTAATTGTGCTAGAATATGGTATATTGGTTCTACTATATTATCTATACCGGTAACAAGATGGATGCCTGCTTGCATTAGAAAGACAATCTTTTCTATTAAAAACATTTTTATTGAAATTTAGTTCCATAATGCACTTGCTGCGTCCAGTTTTTTTATGTTTTTATGTGAGAAAATGCACTTTGAAACATTTACTTTCGACTTTAAATTAGCAGTAGTAATTATTTTATTGAGCTGAGATTTTTTTGTGTGGTTCCCGATCATAAATGGAAGCTTTTATGTGCAAAATGTTTTCAAAATAGTGCCCTTTAAACGCGATCTTAGTTTATTGTTTCCTGACCTGACTTATTGACTTGGATTCACTAAACTATAGTTCGGTTTTACTAACTAATTATAATATATAACTTGTAGATAGTCATAATGGAATGAAATAAAAATACGAAGGTATAAATTGAAAGTATTGTTTACTAAAATACGATAAAAAACTACAATAAAAATTCTAAAAAGGAAATTTTTCAAAATTCCTCTTTAGAAATTTTCTTATTCAAACTAGTCTGCTGCCAAGTCCATTCCATCTTGTGCTGTAGGAACTTTTTTTTAGTGGAAACATCTATTAATGAAAACAACTTCACATCCTCTGACTTAACGTGCTTGACAAGGTGTAAAATATTTTGGTATTTGGTCTTCTTAATTTCCAAAGATTCACCATAAGCCAGTGCTGGTTTTCCAAGTAGTTTTCTGTTCACGCCAACCTTGTATATAAGCATCGGTTGTAAAATTCCGTTCACAGTTGTTTCTCTTATTTTAGCACCAGATGAGGAGCTAAATTCCACATATCTTGCTTTTTAAATATTTGGGATCGAATTTTTACCAGAAAGGCTTATCCAAGTTTTCATATATTTTACTTAAACAATATAATCACCATTTTTAAGCCCCCCATCAGATTGTAAAGAGTTTTATACAAAGAAACATTAAAAACGGTTTTTCTGTCTGCGTGTCTGAACCATCTCAACATAATTTTTGTGGTTGTCAACGTTTTCGTACTTTAATCTTTTTTTTCCAGAAGAGTCAATCCAGGAAGTAGTAACCTGCACAAATATTTATTTGACACAAAAACGACAAAGATATGCTCTGGAAAGATATTGTCTTGACAAGACCGTGTAACAAATTCGGGCTCTTATAAGACTTCTATATTTGGCTGGCGCGAAAAAGGTTTACCATGTCAACCTCAATGAATTATGGATATATTACGATACAGCTCCTGAATGTTTTCGAGTCATAATGTCCAAGGATCGATTTTATACTCAACTAAGCGACTGCGGTTTGACAATATTTCAGACAGAAATGAACATAAAGTTATTGATAACCCAACACATATAAGGAAACAGTTCGAAGACTTTGTACAACGTTGCAACAACACTAACCAAGTAGGTGAATACGTAACTGTCGACGAAATGATGGAGGAATTCACAGAATGTTGCAAATTTCGACACTACATTGCGAACAAGCCAGCAAAATATGGCATCAAAATTTACGCACTGGTTGACGCAAGGACGTTCTACACAGCAAATTTAGAAATATATGCCGGAAAACAACCACCTGGTCCTTACCAACTTGATAACAGCGTAGCCAGCGTCACTAAGCTGATTATCAGCCTGATCTTGAACACAGGTGGAAACGTAACGATGGATAATTATTTCACATCTGTGCCCTTAGCGAAAGATATTCTCAGAAACCATAGGACAACAATTTTCGGAACGTTGAGGAAGATTAAACCAGAGTTACCTCCAGAATTTATAAACACAAAATAACGCAAGCCGCTTAGCAGTTTGTTTTCTTTTTCAGAAGGTATTTTGCTTGTACGTCACACGTAAAGGAAAAAACATGCTGCTTATATCAAGCATGCACGATGACGACGTTATATATGAAGATACAGGAGACCAGGTAAAACCTGAGGTTATTACTTTTTATAATCTAACCAAGGGGGCAGTTGATGTGGTGGATGAAATGAAAACATTATATTTCGTTTATAGAGTCAGCTGTAAGTGGCACTTGACGACTTACTTTTCATTGCTTATTATTGATAGATGGTTTGTGGTGATTTGGGTCCTTCAAGTGTGTTTATCAGTGTTCATTACAGGTTCCAATCTTCACTTGGTGACATTGTCATTCTGTTTTTGAAACCACAGTTACTGTAAATTCTAGTAGCATTCTAGTTCCTTCTATGTAAAAAAAATAGTAAGTAGTAGTAATATTTTTTGTGACACGTCACTAATTGAAAAATAAATACTTTAATGAAAGTGCAACCGCATTCAAAAAAGCTTTAAAAAGATAGCTTAAATAGATTTTAATTAAATGAAGGAGTCATAAGATTTTTTTGCAATGCCAAATACTTTAGTCTGGAACACAACATTTTTTATTGCCTGTAAGTATGTTCATTATGCTAACTAGTCTCGGACTAAAGCCATTAGCTCATCATCTCCAAATATATAATGGGTCCGCCGTGAAACTAAAGACAGTAATTTAGAACATGTCAAACCGTAATACTTCCACATCGTCGATATGTGTGGAAGTATGCCACCGGCGACAAACATTTCAAACATTTTTTTCCCCAAACATATAAAAAACCTAATTTGGGAACGAGTTTTTTTTTGTCTGTCGGTCTGCATATCTGTGTTTGTAGCCACGATAACTTTAGAACGCACTGAGATATTTATTGTCTTCAAATTCTGTACATAGCTAGCCAAACCGACAAACCATCGGTTCAGATAGTTTTTTGGTAAAACCGCTCGACGGTGTAAGAAATAAATGGGGAGTGATTTGGTGAAAATTGGTTTTTTCTTCCGTTAAAACTCGAGGAATATAACATTTTAGGGTTTGTTTATCAGGAAACTTTCAATTTCATCAAACATCTGGTATTCTATGCTGAAATTAAATTAAGGATTGAATTTGTGGGGGTGTAATATCGGTGACAGAAATTTTTTTTAGCTAAAATGGCATAAAATTCCTGGAACATATAGAAAACTTGATTCTGGAACAAACATTACTTTGTCTGTCAGTCGGTCGGTCTGTCGGCCTGTCGAAATTTACGTCTGTCTGTTAGTAGGCGCAATAACTTTCGAACGAATTAAGATATCATCTTTGAATTTGGTATCTAGTTGGCACCCGATAAAGGAACGTTTAGTGGTGTTTTTGGGTATAATCGCTTCAGGGGGTAGGGGTTAAATGAGTGGTGATTGGCTGAAAAGTGACATTTTTTCGTTACCTGTAAAGGAATACGAATATTATCTTTGTGGTCAAGTCATGTACCTTAAATTCATTTCATGGAAATATATTTCTGAAAAGAGTAGATTACCTCAGCTACGTGGAAGTTATGATTCAATTTGCAGCGGGATCTGTCCTTATTAGTATACTGGCTGTGACGAATTATAGGCCGATTTCTTTGGTTTTCAATGTTACAAAGGTTTTGGAGATGATACTGAAAGAGCGACTAAACAGTTACCTGCGAAAATGTAGTCTCTTGTCTGATAGGCAATATAGTTTTTGTGAAAAAAAAAATCAACTCAGGATACTGTAAATGATCTAACCTCCAGCATATATGATAGTCTTGACAAAGGCAATCATCCATCATTATGCGTTTTTATAGATTTAAAAAAGGCTTTTGACACTGTCAGCCATGTGAAACTGCTGGAGGTTCTGGAGAGTATTGGCGTAAGAGGTAAACAACATGAGATTTTAAGAACTATATGACAGACAGATTTAAAGTAGTCAAGGTAAAAGAAACAGTGAGTATTTCTCAAAAAGTGAAGTTCGGTGTCCCTCAGGGAACAATTTTGGGTCCTTTGCTTTTTAATATATATATATATATATATATATATATATATATATATATATATATATATATATATATATATATATATATTAGTGACCTTTTTAAATTGCCCTGTATGAGCAAAGTAGTAGGGTACGCGGATGATACTGATATTTTCTATACGGCCGAAAGTTGGTTTTCCCTAAAAAACTAGTTGAGAGGGATCTTGGGGTGATTTGGAATGGTTTTCTGATAGATGGTTGAGCGTGAACTGTTCGAAAACCGTGTTTGTCCCTTTCTCATCTTACGGTCACTGTTTGCCCTCTTATGATGCAATCAGTGTTGGTAGTGATTTGGCAATACGAAAGGTGAGCAAGGTATCCTATCTGGGACTTGATATAGATTGCCATATGGGATGGTATTTCTAGATTCAAAAATTGGTTAAAAAACTTTGGGTATTGCTGTATAAATTGAGTTTCATTAAATAAATGTTAAATAATAAACATCTGAGTATTGTATATCATGCATTGGTTGAGAGTGTTCTACGTTACGGCATACTGGCCTGCGGCGGTGCATCTGAGTCTCATCTTAGATTCCTGAAAAGTACCCAAAACCGTATTGTTAAGGTGATACATGGTAAAGATTATGATTACCCTAGTGATCGTCTATACAAGGACACTTGCTTGGTGGATATTGGATAGCTATTTTACTTTACGGTTGCAAACACTCAGCATGCTCAGCGGGAGAGTCTTACAATAATAGAGCATACACATTTTACTAGACATAGCACACACTCGTTTAAAACACAAAGGGTGAGGAAGGCAGTTACGCAGAGATCGTTTGCGTACCTATGTGTAAGGCTGTATAATTCTGTGCCTTCTGAAATAAGAGAATACACTTCTTTGAATTTATTTTAAAAACGATTAAAGAGCTGGATTTTTCATACCGCTAGAAGTGTCATTCATGCTTTGTTTAGAAGAAATTGACAACAAGAGGACAGGCGCGCGCGGGTTCCTGCATGAGTCGGTGGTTTTGTGTGTGTGCGGGCGTGTGTGAGCATGGGGGTGTGTGTGGCTGGTCGCGCAAGTATCGGGGTGTTTCTTTGTTTTTTTTTCTGAGTGGAGAGGGAACAGTGTGTTTGAACTGCGGACGGGCAGATCGGAGTGGATATCAGTATTGAGGCATGCATGCCTTGATTGGAGACTGGAAACTGGTTTTGTTTAGATGTTAGTATATTAAAATTCATATATGCTTTTTTGTTTTTAAATTTTGTTTTTGTGTAGCGGATGCGTTACGATGTTTTGATCGGTGACCTCTTTGGAAGGAAGCATATGATTAAAAGGATAGAGATTTTGTTGTTGTTTCTATAGTTTTGTTTTTGCTATAATGCCAACAAGTCTTTGACTTAGGCAGTTTTTTCTCTCCATTTATTGGGGGATGTTGTATAAATTGTGCATTGTTGTTAATTGATTTGTATTTTTCTGTATGGAGGGAAATCTTCTCAATAAATGTATATTATTATTATACTTTCGTCACTATAGAGTGCCAAATATAAAATGGGTCCACCGTGGAAGTGAAGATAGAAAACTACCAAACTATTATATTTTACATTCACATCTGTCCTTACTCATACACTTTCGTGACTCTAGAAATAATAATTTTCATCTTCTGGTGACGCTTACTCGGTTAGTGAAACCACCGTCAGGTTTAAGAAAATGTTTTATAGTGATTTGGACTCTCCAAATGTAGTTATCACCGCTGATCACTCCAATATTAACTTAGCAGATACTTCTAATGGGCGTTCACAGTGAATCACCATGTATAGAGAAAGTCAGGTTAAGATGCATCCTCTTCTACTGGTGGAATGGATCGTCTCGTTTTTGCAACAATGGCCCGCCCGCCTGCGCATATCTTGATATGCTCATGAAGTCAATACAATGCATACGTGACGGCCTAGAGCAATAGACATCTTATTATTATTTTAATTCCTGCAAATTTATATGGAACCGTCGTAAAACTGCGATCCTATATTATATCAATGTATTCTTCATTATATTCGAATTGCTGTATAAATTACACTGTTTATTTTACGGAATACAAATACAGGTGTTTTGTTTATCTAATTGCTGTTATTGGTGGATTCGACCTCCCATTAATTTCTCTCGGAGCGTTTTGCTCGGAGAAAGCACACTCGCAAAGTGTTCGTAGTTTCTAAATATGGCGTGTGTATAGTCTCATAACATAACGAACTGATTATGTTAAAGTGTGTTGACGGTTAAAGGTCGATATGTTTTAAGAGTTCTGACAGGAGAAGTGTGTTGTTTTACTTTATGTAATAGAGGCCTTTAGGAAATCACTGCATGGGGCATCGAGATCGAAATTAGACTGTCTGATAAGCCGACAGACAAACTTTGTCTCCGCATGGAAACAAATTTTTTAACAAGCGTCAATTTAAATTGCATATTATCTCAGCGCTTTAGTCATAAATTTATATATCAAGTGACAGCCTTTTTTTCTAAAGCGATTCTATTATGTAAAATGTTTTTAATAGCATAATATATGCCTTTTAGTGAATTTTCATTAAGAAAATTCACTAATAGAAGTATCGACACTACGATTTTTGGAAAAAATTTTCACACGAGCGTGAATTAGACCTCCTAGAACCCAAATCCAAAGTCAGTTGCAAAGTTTATATATATATATATATATATATATATATATATATATATATATATATATATATATAACTGATAGCTCACAAAATACTTCAGCAATCGAAATCAAATTTGGCAATTCCCTTCATCTTGTTAATAGCTTGGATGAGTTCGTTAGGCAGTTTTGACACATACTTTTTGAAACAAAATGCGAAAGACGCAATATCTTTTAAATTACTAGTGGTCGTATCTACTCAAATTTGAATTAAATAGATTCAGTAAATTCTGAGTTATAACCAAATAAAAAAAATAGATAATTAACGATATAACCTGAAATTAGACGCCCTCGTGGCTCAGGTAGATAGGTGCCAGCCTGCAAAGCGAGAGGTCCCGGGTTCGATTCCCGGGCGAGCCAAGTTGACTTTGTCTGGAAAATTTGTAAATAATATTAAATGATGGGAAAGAATGTGCTAATGGCCTGAGATGCCGCAGCCAATAATATTTTAAAAAAAACTGAAATTACCTGCGAATGGGTGCCTATAATGTTGAACAAGGTCAGACAGATATATCAGGGTTACGCTGCTATTGCAAGAAAATGCTCTAAATTAAACTTTAAAGGAACAGGCTACACAAATATGTCAGAAAAAACAATCAGCGGGGTTGCCATTTGCCAAAACTGTCATCTCAATCTGAAAATATCAGAAAAATATATAGTAATAAATAAAAATGGTAATGAAAATATATTCAATTTGTTTAAAGACAATCTAGAACAACGTTTTATGTATAAATATTAGGCTCCCATTCTTCAAGTTATTTAAAGCCCATCGCCATCTACTAGGTAAATCTGACAACGCCAGTTAGCTATTTGTCATTCTCATTTATTATTTTGAAAACTGAAAGTAGGGGGGGGGTCCGAATTCGAGGTTTTCTTCTTCTTTTACGGACGTCCTAAACAAATAATAAAACTCAGCTAATACCTTAGAATATTGGAATAAGGTACTTATTGTTTACTTTTAGTTTTTAGTGAATTTTAATTATTATTTACTCTTCATGTCGTATATGGAAAATTTGAGGTAAATGAAACTACATAATATCATGCAGTAGTTCAAATTATACCACTAAGCAGATGTTGTGCGTCCTAGAAATACGTTTTATTATGTATAAATATTAAGCTTCCCATTCTTCAGGGTATTTAAAAGCCATCGCCCTATCGTAGTTAAATCTGACAACGCCATTTATCTATTTGCCGTTGCCATTTATTATTTTGCAAACTGACAGCAGGGGAAGTCGACTTCGAGGTTATCTTCTTCTTGTTCTTTGTTTACAGACGTCATAAACAAATAAGGAGAAGAAAATAACTGCGAAATCGACTCAGCTAATACCTTAGAATCTTACATTAAGGTACTTATTGTTTACTTTTAGTTTTTAGTAAAGTTCCGTTATTATTTTCTCTTTATGTTTTATATGACAAATTTGAGGTAAATGAAAATACATAATATCATGCAGTAGTTTAATCTATACCTATAAACATATGTTCACTGTAAATTTTTAAAATTCTAATTTCAAAATTTTGTATTGTTTATATTTCTTTATTTCCTTTCGAAAAAGTAGGGATACAGCAATAGTAAATAAATGTCTAAAAGAGTTTAGGTGCACTAAGTGCGCGATCGTAGCGAATTGTTCCAAAAGATGATAATTCAATTTCGCATTAAACTATAATCTTCAGTTTTGATACATACTGAAACCTATATAAAAGCAGCGTGGGTACTATATTTAAAAAATAACACAACGAGCTTCACAAGCAATGATAAATTTGTTTTAAGAAAACATTTTTGTTATTTTGTTTGCAGAAACTGTTTCGATTGAGTGGACTAAAACGGAGCATCCAAGCGACTAATAGGTAAAAATACCTGCCACGTTTATTATTTGGCAGGTACATTCGTTTTGTAAATAAAAATTACATTTTCGGTAAATTTGCAGGTTAGCACACGGGGGCTTTTTAGAAAAAAAGATCAGAAAGATGCTTAGATCTCCTTCTGGATGCACAAACCACAATAAATATTTCTCGCAAACAGCCCCCAAGAAAGTTACGGGACCAGGAGTGAATAGTGGTGTTGGGCGGGGAAGAAGATAAAAAGGAAATGTGAGCGAAAAATGGGAAAAAACAGCTGAAAAGGACCTCTTTAAGCTGCCTTTATCCCATTTTGCAGCTACACCATCTTACAATTCTGTTTATCCCGCCCAGAACCCCTATATTTACCACAGGTCCCGTAACTTTCTTGCGGGTTACTCCGAGAAAATTTTCTTGTTTACATTGTTCTTATATATATATATATATATATATATATATATATATATATATATATATATATATATATATATTCGCTTAGTCGCCGTAAAAAATATCAAAACATAAACAAAACATGAGTTGGGAACGGAATTTTTTTGTCTGTCGGTCTGACGCGCTGTATGTCTCTCTGTTTGTAGCCACGATAACTTTAGAACGAATTGGAATATCGTCTTCAAATTTGGTATACAGTTAGCACTCGACAAACGAACTGTTCGGATTATTTTGGAAAAAATCGCTTCAGAGGATAGGGTATGAATGGTGATGATTTGGTGAAAATTGACACTTTTTCATTAAAACTCGAGTAATATAACGTTTTATGGTTTATTTATTAGGAAAATTTTAGTTTCATCAAACGATTCGTATTCTGTGCTGATATTAAATTAAGGGTTGAATGTGTGGAAGTGCATTATTGTTGACAAAAATTTCGAATTTTTTTGCTAAAACGGTGTAAAAGTCACAAAACACATAGAGAACTTGATTCTGGAAAGAACATTTAATTTATATGTCGGTCTGTTGGTCGGTCGGTCTGTCGTCATGTTCATGTGTCTGTTAATAGGCAAAATAACTTTCGCAGGAATTGATATATCGTCTTAAAATTTGGTATAGTTAGCACACGATGAAGCAACGCTTCGAATTGTTTTTGGGTAAGATCGCTTTAGGGGGTAGGGCATAAATAAGGGGTGATTTGGTAAAAATTGTATAAATAAATGTATAAATAAAGCTTGAGTAACGTAACGTTTCAAAAGTTTATGGGTACAGGAATACATATATTTTCTTTGTGGTTAAATCATGGGCCCTAAATTAATGGGGGCTATCGTTGTTGTGCTCACCAGCTGGCGCCACTGGCGGTAAGGTCCTGTCATTCGCGAGTACTGTCGGCTTCAAAAGTTTTTGTTAACGTGGAACCAGGCTATTAGGGTGTTATTTGTTATCTTAAATTTTAAATAATTCAAAACAACCAAATAAGTTAAACATTGATTATGCCTCAGTGTTACGCTATTTTGTTCCGAAAAAAGAGGAGGACATAAGTTTCCGAAAGATAGAATTTGCCTTAAACAGTGGTTGGTAGCGATTCGCAGGGATAAATATACCCCCTCAATACATCTGCGTGTTTGTTTAATCCCGACGATTATGCGTCATCCAAGGAATCAGCTACAGAAAATCGTAAGTAATACCCCTGTTCGTTAATATTTTTCATTATGTTTATGCTTGCTTAAACACTATCTGACCTAACTTTCACACAATTATGGACAAGTTATTCACTAATTTTCTTATCTGTTATTATTTTGTTAAATATTTTTAGCTACTCCTTTGCTAAAGCTAACAGCAGTGCCTAGTCGATTTTCGTGGAACCGTGAAACCAAAAATATAAACGAAATTAACCAAAAACATGCGGAAAGACCTCAACTTCAAAAAAACTGCAGCACTTTGTTCAAATACAGATCAATGCAAATCTGAAGAATAAGTTGTAAGTAATATTGTTATTCTTTAAATATATGACAAGTTGTCTCATTAGTATGGCTGTTATCTGTGCTTGTAAGAATATTTGAGTGTAATTACATAAAACATTTTCAATTCTAGAAAAAACATGTGATGAAATAGATATTGAGAACTCAAGTAAAGATGCAAACTACAAATCAGCCAATACACTTAAAGTACTGGTAGGTGTTTAATATGTATGTAAGGCTGTTAGGGAAGAAAATGAGCCAGGCCTGACAATTTACCCAGATGGCGACCCTGTCATCCATCTCACAATGTTCTTTTGATTGTAATTAAATAAACATTATACGTAGTTATGGGAGCCTTAACATTAAAAATAGAAGTAAAAATAAAAGAACATAGGAACTTTTATTTATACCTTTACCCTTTCCTATCCAAATTTTGACAGATGGCATACTTTGCAATACCTTTACTTAGTACTTTTATTAGATAAAAACAATTTGTTAATCTCTACTGATTTATTATCAATTTAACTAATTTTAAAATTATCTTTGATATATCCCTTTATTCACTGAGATTTATTATGCCTATAAGAAACTAATTTAAAATGGAATTGGTAGGTAAGTATATACCCTGTGGCTATAATTTAACGCTAAATTCAATAAAATTGAAAGTGACCATTGTTACTTAAGGAAAATACAAAGACAGGTGGATTTTTATTTTAATAAACTTACTTTATGATATAAAAATGTCACCTCTATCCTAATACCACTTCAAGAAGTAGCTACCTCTTTGAAATTTTGAAATTGGATGGTCGGTAGTGTGATAAATCTTTTTAAAGCTAACCTGATTCTCTATTCAGAAACACCATTTTTTTGTAGGAATAAAATAAAGTGAATAATAAAATTTTTATTATCAGTAACACCTAACACAAGTGAAGCCTATAAAAAAGTACATAGTTCAGTCTTATCTAATTTAATGTTCGAAATGCCCGCCTTCTTGTGCCTGACAATATCCGAAATGGTCAACACATTCTTGTTGGACTCTATATAATATCTGGAGAAATGTTAGTACATTCAGTTTTAATTCGTATTATTTCTATCATAGTCTTTAAACCTGTGAACATAAAAACAAAGCTCAAAACTCTACAATACATAATTTTGACAAATAAATACGTTGTAAACACACAGGTATTAACCTTTGATTTAGCTGCTTTTAGGGTCCGTTTAATTTGGTACCTCTTTTTTTAGCCATTCTTTTAAAGCACTAACATTCATTTAGCCGTACCGTATGTCTGCCATAATTATCCAGTAATGGCACAATATTTACAACAATAGTGAACAATTAGTAAAAATCTGCGTTAAAAAAGACCCAAAAAGTAAACGTTGTGACATTTGACTGTCTGACATTTCCAGTCCTTACCCTACACTAGCGCCTCCAGCGGTTAATTCAAGCGCGATAGCTCTCATTCCGTGAGAATATCTTTCTGAAGAGAATAAATTATCATAACTATGTGGAAGTTATGATTCAATTTGTAGCACTATTTTTCTTCGATTAGTCAATAGTTGTTAGTATTCTTCGTTGGTTCTAAAAACCTATGTTTTTTCTAAATCTGCATAAAAACAACTTGTGGTAAAGCAAATATATGATATTAAGGAGTTTGCCAGCGACAACCTGATATATTCCTATGACCATATCTGTTCCAGTGTACCAAAAAACTTATCTTAACAACATTCATAAACAGATCATTGTTTTCATGTTAAAAGATAATAATGATCTTGGTATAGGTATGTAGCTACATATCAATAGGCATTGCATATAATAAATGATATTATGGTGTAAGAGAAATCAATAAATATTATAGCAATGGCAAATCGATAATAACCATTTGCTAGCATGTGTCTAACATAGACAATTGACTACAATATTTTTAGGCTATAACTATATTGACATAAAATATAACTACAGCTCACAGGCGAATAATAATGCACGTAATCATTTTTGTTGAAATTATAATGCAAGCGACTGTCGATTAGCAAGTTCTAAAGCTGGTCAGCTCATTAATAGTTAGCTGGTGTGGTATACTTGCAATATGGTAGGTGGTAGTGGAATTTTCCTTTACGTGATAGTAAAGGATTTTTTTCACGCCCGAGGAGGTACCACCCCTTGCATCAAGGGGCCGGTGAAGTCCCAACGGACGTTTCCGGTTCTGGTGTATGAGTCGGTTTCCCTTATAAGCAAAAATGATGATGGCTCCTCCTTGTACAAAACATTCCGGAGGCAAAATACCCCTCCATTCGGATCTCCGGGAGAGGGGTGTACAGTGGGCGTCAGCATCGAGATTTACAATATCCTTCTCGAATATATGTGGCCTAAATTCTAACCTGAACTCCGTCCACCATTTCCTCGAGGCTAATAGGCCCCAACTTCTCTTCCTGACCGAAACTTAAATTTCCTGGGGTATGAGCTCCTTACTTCTTTTAGATTGCATGATGGCGTGTGCGCGTACGTCCGTAGCAATCTATCCTGCACCAGACTCCCCAATTTAGAAGCTGGAAGAAAAGACATACTATGGATAAAACTCTCCCTCAGAGCTGCAACTTAATTCATCTGTCGCATTTACCGGTCACCTCCTGACAACAACTTTGTTCAGCTCTTCGACTACCTTTCTAAAAAAAAACAACCATCTGATTTCTGAATATTCTTCCTCCGAGGTCACTATTCTTGGTGACATCAATGTCCATAATAAGGAATGGCTAGGATCCTCAAAAACCGATCCAAAAGGAAGAGCAGCGGAGGCCTTTGCAGTCAGCAATTCTTTAGCCAATATGGTACAGCAACCCACTTACTTTCCTCGAATCCCAACACACAGCTCAAATCCCTTGGATCTCCTTCTTACTACAAATCCTGACTGCTATAAAATATCAGTCACCGCCCCCTGGGTCGCTCAGACCACGGCATGGTCACTGCTTCCTGCGCAATGCAACCCAAGGTCACACAGTCATCACACCCACGTATCCTTTGGCACTACAACTCCGCGAACTGGGAGGAAATGCGGGATTTGTTTTCTGCTTCTCTCATCCTGACCCCTCTGATATCTCACAAAACGTCACCGAAATTATGCAAGCTGGCATGGAATTATTTATTCCACGTACACAGAAAACCTCTGCAGCCACTGAAGAGCCCTGGTTCTCTAAATCCTGTGACAAGGCCAGACTTGAAAATGTCAAAGCTCACAAAAAGCTTCTACACAATCCCAGTTGAGAAAACCGTCAAGCATTTAACGACACAAGAAACCTCTGTCTCCGCATTCTTTCTGAGGCAAAACACTCGTTTAATAACCACATCAAAAACAAAGTCCTCTTAAGCTCCAGCGGCAGCACACTCTTCTGGACTCTTGCTAAATCTATTGGGAATAATTTCTGCAAGAGCACGTTCCCACCTCTTGTCTCAGGGGATGAAATTGTTTCTACCGCCCTTGGCAAGGCTGAACTTTTTGCCTCGTTGTTCGCCGGCAAATCTACTCTCAACCCACCTCCAAATGTTCAACCACCAACAGTCCCCAATGTCGCGCATAAAATGACGGATAGCATTTTTAAAACTAGAAAGGTACGAAAGATGCTCTCTTCTCTTAATACCAGGAAAGCCTCTGGCCTTGACGAGATCCCAGCAATTGTTCTCAACAAATGCCCACCAGAACTTGCTCCTTTCCTAACTCGTCTGTTTCAGACATCTTACAATAGAGGCATATTCCCTAATAATTGGAGAACTGCTAGAGTACAACCCATCCCCAAGAAAGTATCGAAAGCGCTTCCTAGCAACTACAGGCCTATTTCTCTCCTTTCAGTCATCTCTAAAGTGATGGAAAAGTATATAAACACCGAATTACTAAAATTTCTTGAAAAACACAGTCTAATCAACGACAGGCAGTATGAATGCCGTCAGCGCAGATCAACTGCCGACCTCCTTTCTTTTGTCACCCATTCTTGGAACAAGTCTATGGAACTATACGGTGAATCCCAGATTGTCGCTCTAGACATATCCAAAGCATTCGACCAGCTCTGGCACACAGCGCTGCTTAATAAACTACTGGCCTATGGCCTACCACCAAAACTCTGTACCTGGGCTGCAAATTACCTCTCCAACCGGAGCATTTCTGTTGTCGTGGATGACCATTCCTCTAAACTGTATCCAATTAATGCATCAGTTCCACACGGTTCAGCTTTAACCTACACCTTGTTTCTTCTCCACGTCAAATACCTCCTCTCTAGCACATCCAACCCAGTTCACAGTTACGCGGATGACAGCACCCTCCACTCCAATATACAATATTCTAAGCCTGTCTCTTTAGCCCAACTAGATGAGGATCGCAGACTCATGGAGGGTTCTATCTTCGTGGATCTCCAAAAAAATATTAGACTGGGGAAGTAGAAATCTTGTACAATTCAACCCCACCAAATCACTGTCTTGCTTTCTTTCTCATAAGAGATAAACTAGCCCTAGACCCATCACAATAAACAACCAAATTATTCAAAGTAATGAGTCATTTTCACTTGTTGGCATCTCTGTGGATCGACATTTCAATTGGCACCAACATGTCACATAAATTTTAGAAGCGGCTGCTAAGAAATTAGGTTTCCTCTTCCGGGCTCGCAAATACTTTTCACCAGCTAATCTCTATACTTTATATACTTCACAAATAAGACCAAACCTTGAATACTGCTCCCACATCTGAGTTGCTGCTGCCGCTTCTACACTCGCTAACCTGGACTCCATTCAGAAGAGAGCTATACGTCTCATCGGTGACCCTACCCTCACCGAAAGGCTGCCATCCCTTTCCCACCGACGTGCTGTTGGTGACCTTTCTCTCTTTGATAGATATCTGCACGGGCACTGCTCAGAGCTTTCTTCCATAGTTCCTCCACCTGCTGACTGCAATAGATCTACCAGGGGAACAGAGAAAATGCTCCCTTTTACTGTCCAGGTCACCAGAAATAGAACATCTTGTTATGCCCGCTCGTTAGTCCCGAGGACTTCCAAGTTGTGGAACTCCTTGCCGGCACATGTTTTTCCTTCTCCCCCGAACCTGCAAACCTTCAAGTCCAGAATTAACAAGTTGCCTCTTTCCTCCTTGTCGACACCCACGGTGCGATAGTATTCAGGCTGTAAGCCCCCGTGGTGTGTTGTTGAATTAAAAAATAAAATAAAAAAGATTGAGAATTGTTAAGCTTTTTAACACAAGCATATCTGCCAACTAGAACTTTCGTTGTTTCGAATAAAATGAGCTAAAAACAATACACAACAAATTATTTTTGTCGTTTGGTTGCAAGACAATGTTGACAAGCCTGAGCTGTCTAATATTTTGCTAACAGAAGAGGCGGTCACAAAAATATCGCCACGCGCAACAGAAGGTATAGGAAGAATAGTAGAGTAAATTAACATTTTTCAAAGAAACTTATTTGCCAAACACAGAAATACATGTTTCGATTCCACAACTGGGATACTGTCTTTATTCTGGATAAACAAACGTTTTACAGTATTTGTGGATCTGAAAGAAAACATGACATTTTCTCTCTTGAGTGCTTTTGTAACGGTATTGGTGATGGAGCCACAAAAATAAACGGAAAATATGAAAATCTCTCTGATTGTTCCTGAGGCAGACTTTAACTCCTTGACCTTAACAACTGGCGGTTTTTCTTGTCGACTAATTTGTGTACTAGCCTCAGTAGGTATTCGTTTGATAAGGTTGTGCTCTTTTTCTAAATTCTCCCTAGACAATGGGATTCTAAACAATCTATCGATCAAGAATCTGATAGAAGCCATCTTGTGTTACATGTGATGACAGGACCTGTACAGGATAAGCTGGTCGGTCTGAGTGGGTTTTCTGTAGATGTCAAACTCCATAGAGTTACCTCTTCTCTGTAGTCTGAGGTCCAAGAAGTTGATTGACGACTCTACTTCTAGCTCCATTGTAAAATTAATGTTGATATGTAAGTTGTTCAACCAGTCCAGGAACAGATGGAGCTGCTTAATGGTGCCAGACCAAACCACTAGAATAAAGAGATAATAAAGACAGTATCCCAGTTCTAAAGGGGCCAGGTGTATATTGTTTAAAATGTGATGAACCTGATTGCAACACAGTCTATGTCGGCAGGACAGGGAGAGCATTGATTTTGAGGATTGCCGAACACCTAAGAACCAGAAATCAACCCAATAAGAGCACTTCAATTTTTGGTTGTCATTTAAGGGAGTCCGGCCACCCTCTCGATAGAGAAAACGATGCAAAAATTCTGCATCCCTCAAATTTTGGCATTGAACAGTTCGTTGTTGAAGAGATGGAAATTTATAAACATATAAATTGTTCTGATAAAAATGTACTAAATGTTTCCAATACAGACGTCACAAGTTTCTCAACCTTATACAGTCAACTAGCAGATCACCAATCCACACTCCATTCGAATAGACCATGAAACAACTCTATGAAATTGTCTGCTCTATGGTTTTCAGACCACCATTTAATTTTTATATCTGTGCATTTTCGATATGTCACTTCTGTCCGTTGTTAGTTGTCATTTCCGTTCTCGGTTTCGAGGCCGATCTTGCGCCTTGATGTGTTGGTCTGCTCGTGTCCGTTGTCACTGGAGACGTCCTTTTGGCCTTAATTTTTACAAGTTAAAACAAAAATTCGTTCTTGATTTCAAGAAAAGTTGCCCCCTTTCGGGTTAGTAACAACTCTGACGCCGATTGATTCATCCTACAGCAACAGGTGAAACGTGTTCCTTGGGCATTCAACTGTATAGTTTTTTTAGTCTTGTTTAATAATGGACAAGTAAGTATATCGCCATCTTGGCGTTTTCGTGTTTCACAAATAAAAAAAATCCTTTCTGTTTCCACTCTTACTCGGTTAATAGGCTGTAATATTCTCTGAAAGTTTCTTCTCAGCTGCATGGCTTGCTAATGTTTGTGCTGTTTGCTTTTGCACCGAATATTACCTTAAGCTTAACCTATAACCCTTCTAGACGGTAGCCTTTTTAGTGAATTTTTATTTAAAAAAATTAACTAATAGAGAGGTATCGATGGTGAGACTTTGCAAAAATTCTTTCAAATGAGTGCCAACTAGGACCCCTAGAACCCATATCCGAGGTCAGTTTCAATTTTTATATGTATATATATATATATATATATATATATATATATATATATATATATATATATATATATATATATATATATATATATATATATGTATCCAACCGCTAACTCAAAAAATAATTAACTGATTTCGATGAAACTTGGCAAGTGCCTTTCTTTTATTAATGGCTTGGATGAGTTCGTTATTCAGAAAAATCGGACAAGGTTTTCCTGGAAAATTTTGAGTTTTCTTTCGAAAAAAGATTTTTCTCCGAAAGTAACAAAGCTGTTTTAATGAAATTTGGTATATATGTTTCCTCAGGAGAGATTGTACTGCGTACCAACATTCAACTGTCTAAGTTTAGAGAAAATTGAGTTATTCAAATTTTAAATTTTCTTTCGAAAAAAAATTTTTTCTCCGAAAATTACAAAGTTATTTTAATGAAATTTTGTAGATATCTTGTTTATTTTATATGACACTGACGTTGACTCTAAGCCTCCTCAGCTTTCTTTCATATTCAAACTGTTGATCTCAAATTGCTTAAGGTAAATTCTAATAGATGGCACATATGTCTAAAAGCGGGCACAGATAATTTAGTTAGTTAATAAGGACAAGGACATTGAATAAAGATTTGTTTTCACGAGGTACTGATTCTAACATAGAATTTAATATTTACACTTGTATGGCTATAATTCATTTACATCTGCTACTCTTGATATCACATAATCGCCAATAAAGATAGATCGCTACCACATAAAATTATGATCATTACAGTTTGCTGTAGTCGTTTTTAGTCTATTGTTAATTAATAGTCAATAGTTTCTTCCTAATAACTGAACACACTACGTGGTTTCCATTGTCATCTACTTGGAATTGCCGCTTTTACAGTCTTTACTATTTACAATGTCGCTTTGCTTACTCTTAGTGCTATACTATTAGTGAATTTTTATTTAAAAAAATCACTAATAGAGAGGTATCGATGGTGAGACTTTGCAAAAATTCTTTCAAATAAGTGTGAACTAGGACCCCTTGAACTCATATACGGTGTCAGTTTCAATTTTTATATGTTTATATATATATATATATATATATATATATATATATATATATATATATATATATATATATATATATATATATATATATATATATATATATATATATATATATATATGTGTGTATATCCGTCTGATAACTCAAAAAATAATTAACCGATTTCGATCAAACTCGGCCTGTCTTTCTTTTATTAATGGCTTGAATGAGTTTGTTAGCCAGAAAAATCGGACGGGGTTTTCCGAGAAAATTTTGAGTTTTCTTTCGAAAATTTTTTTTTCTCCGAAAGTCACAAAGCTGTTTTAATGAAATTTTGTATATATGTTGCCTCAGGAGATCTTACTACGTACCAAAATTCAACTTTCTAAGTTAAGAGAAAATTGGGTTATTCAAATTTAAAATTTTCTTTCAAAAAAAAATTGTTCTCCGAAAATTACAAAGTTATTTTAATGAAATTTTGTGGATATCTTGCCTTAGGAAAGACCTTACTACGTATTGAAACTAAACTCTCTAAGTTTATAGAAAATTGAGTTATTTAAATTTGAAACATTTAATAAAAAATCACTACCATAACGCACTTGCTGCGTACCGAGTTTTTAAGACTTTTAGGAGTTTTTAGATTTAGATTTATTGTGGGTTTTTATATTTAAGGACACATTAGCCTTTCTCACAGTTCAATTTGACTTGTATTTATTTTATTTAATTCATTTTATTATTGCATGTAATAGTGTTTGACTGTGTACTTGTAATCTTTAATAGCTTTGTAGTTAGGCAGTTTTAAGTTTTAACTTTTTGACTTAATGTTTTTGTCGCCTCATTTTATCTTCTATATTCTGCATTGTACCCTCGCAGAAGTAGTCTACCGGAAAACTCAGTTTTTCTGACAAGTCTTTTGTAAATTATAGATTCCCCTGAGGATGACCATTTAGGAAGGTCGAAATGCGTAAGGACAAGGAATGAAAAAATTGTTTGGAAAGAAAAGGCCTTTTTATTCAACTAACCCAAAGATAATAAAACTGTACAATTCTTATGAAAATTCGCTACTATAACGCACTTGCTGCGTTCCGAGATTTTATCTCTACTCCACCTGTAAGGCATGAAGTCGAAGCTTGCGCTATTCCAACAGAAATCAACTGCTGTAATTTTTTTGTAATTTACTTTGTCCTAATGCTTGTTCTGCTCTTGTCCGCCATACCATATATATTGACACATAAGTAGCCATGGATTTACGCACTTCGTGGTATATCTAATACACCATTTTCGGCTGTGTCTCTCTTTTTCTACGAGCCTACCGCAAGTCAAAATCCTATGTGAGTGCCAATTTAATTTTTGATCCGGTAAACTCCTGTATGTAACTTATTTTAAAAAGTTTATCTGTATTTCACTCCTAAAATTCAGTACCTTTCTCCACGTAAATGAGACAACAACTCTCCTGCGAGATTTGACATTAAGCCCCTATGTCTCACACCACTTCCTTACGATGTTGAGGGCGGTTTGCATTTGAGTGGACATTGTGCTTGCGACACCCCCATTTCACAGATATTTCTACCAACTCGCATCACATCCATTTTGGCACACTTTTCTTTATTTACAGTTTATTATATCAAAACTTATTAAAATTTGTAATTAAAACGCATTTGCTTTGTCCAGGCATTTTCAAGTTTTACTGGATTTCTGAGTCACCTACCAGCTGAACTGTTCTGGTGCAAATTATCCTCAATATATTTTGAGCCGTAAAAGTGAGCCTGCGAAAACCTTTGGGTTATTTGTATATTCAACTAGCCTAAATACTTAGCTACGGGCTGAGTAGCTTCCAGAATTTGGTGTAGGTTATAACGAATATAATTACTGAGCCCCGCATTGTGGAGACAGTATAAAGTAAATTATATTTAACTGTAATAATAACTGTAATAAACATAATGTAATATGACACAAAAATTTTCTCAGGGCTTGGGTTCAGGAACTTGCAGTTGGTAGGTTTTAAGAGGCACAAATAAAATCAGGTGTTATGAATAGAATCAGTTCATTTAAAAAATTATTGACTCTATATAATGCAGTGGATTAAATTTAATATATTAGATGAAAGAAAAATATGACTTGGTTACTTATAACACTGTAAAAATGAATTGTGGAGCATACACTACAAAAGAAAAAGAACGCCACAGATAAACAGTGTACTTAACTTTCAGCTTCAGGTCGAGGGGGGTCCTCCTTGGCGATGATGCTGAAGGAGACTCCTTAATGAAGTTGTTGAGGGGCCTCCTTACTAACAGTGTTGAAGGGCTCTCACTAACGGTGGTGTTGAAGGTTCCTCCCTAACGACCTTGTTGTTGAGGGGTCGTCCCTAGCCATGTGCCATTTAGAGGGGCTCCTTACTAACAGTGTTGAAGAGTGCCACTACCTAACGGTGATGTTGCAGGCTGCTTCCTAACTAACGGTAATGTTGAGGGGGCCTTGCCCACGGTGGTGTTGAGGGGGCCTTGCCCGCGGTGGTGTTGAGGGGGCCTCTACTTACGGAGTGCTATAAAATTCCAAGCGCATGAATAATGGTTCAGGGCTTAATGATTGACATAGGGCGGCTGGTAGCAGGTTAACTTTACTTACAAAATTTATCTGTGTTAATGATTGGAAACACACTAACGTATATGAAACAAAATCTTAAATGACTTTATTACAATGCATTTAAAACAGTTCAATAGCAGTCAATTACCGAACTAACGCTACCACAAGCCACCTTTTAACAGTATAAAACTTATAATAAACAAAGCAATCATTGAAAGTAATTTCAGCGCGCATACATTAACAATCAATCTACCCTTATTACCAAGCAAAGAAATATACTAGTAACTGGACGTAAGTCGGTATTTAAATATAAAACTCACCCATTCAGGCAAGCTGCTCTCCGAGTAGAATTTAACTGTAATATTTCATTTATTAAGGTCGATTAAAAACAGAGCCTGGCATGCGTCGCAAGCGTATATATATAACGATCCTCTTATCGTAAATATGTCATAACACTAGTTCGTACGGAGGCGCACTTCCATGAGTCGGGTGCGGTAGAGGAACCGACCGCCGAGTTTGACGTCACTGAAGGGACTTAGACGCTGACGTCACAAAAGGGGTTGTTTCAGAAGCTTAAAAGTGAACGGCGTTGACGCGTGTGACATGTCACGCTTATTAAATACACGCGACATGTTACAAGGTGTTTCAGGTTCGAGGCTTGTATTCAGACACCAGTTTTTTTTTACTCGATTGTGGCAAGGCCGGCTGCTGGATTATACTATACATGGTGTCGTTTGTCTATATGCTTGTATAGGCTCCCTCAGTACGGGCTTAAATCTTCTGAGTGCGAGGTTTGTATACGTCGATGTTATTAAGTAGACCAGTATTGTTTGAATGGTCCTTCGATAAGATTTTCTGCAATCGTTGTGCGGGGGTTAATTTAGTTATTCTTTCCGAATACTGTTCCTAGGTTTGCCTTTTAGGTCTCGTTATTAGTTCAGTAACCGATAACTCAAAATATAACGGTGCGATTTCCTTTTGTAAATGACTTGGATAAGTTCGTTAGTCAGGAAAATAAGTTTTTCCGCGAAAATGTTGGGTTTTCCTTCGTAAAATTTAAGTTTCTCCGGAAATAATGAGCGCGAGTTTCTATCATAACGAGTATTCTATGTACTAAAATCAAGTCTATAGGCTAAAAGACAAAAAAGTAATAAGCTTTTGATTAAAAAAAAATTGAAACGTCAAAACTGATAATTCTGGTAGGCTCACTAATGAGTAATGAGCTTTGTGAGTGAAAAATGTCGCAAAAATGACTAAACAAGATCCTAGATATGTGTCTCAGCTGTAATTTTCTTTCATTTGTTCAAAATATGTGAAAAAAATCCATTGGAAATAAAAAAATGTTTGCTATAATAATAAAGACGGTAGAATATTAACATATTAGGTTATATACCCGTTGGTACAGTACATCTGCCATGTTAAATGTAGCTAAGCGATTGCAGTGTTTTCGGTCAGAAAATAGAGTCGAGTTCTAATCCTAAGTGGTGACTTAACTTTTTATTAATTTTTTTTTAGACTTTCATTTCATTTTACCGTTATCTGATCAGATTGCGTAATTCTGATGATTTTTTTTCGAATTATTGTATACAAAAATTGATTAAAGTGGAGATGAAAACTTTTAAGACTTAATTTGATTTGAATACCTGATCTGATTGTTTGTATTGTCCTAAGTTGGTAAAACTGTTCCATACTTAATACAACCGTAAAGACTTTGCTGTGGCTTCACAAGTGCTTGTGTTTTTGTCTGCAACCAATTTTGCTTTTTACGGCATTGGCGAGCAAAAGAAAAATTTCTCTGTAAAGCCACAGGACGTCTCTAGTTTTGTATTTAGACCAGACTGTATAAATTTTTAGTGAATTTTCGTAGAAGAAATCGCGGCTTTTGAATCTGAAAAAAATATGTTCCAATGTGCGCAAACTAGGCCTCCTAGAACACACACAGTTTCAATTTTATATGTTATATATATATATATATATATATATATATATATATATATATATATATATATATATATATATATATATATACATATACACCGATAATTAAAAAAATTATGTGCCGATTTTGATCAACTTTGGTCAGTGCTTTCCTTTTGCAAGTGGCTTCGATAAGTTTGTTATCTAGAAAAATCGGACTAGTTTTTCCGGCAGGGTTTCGGGTTTTCTTTCAGAGAATGTTTTGTATCTCCGGAAATAAAAAAGTTCGGGACGCGGCAAGTGCGTTATGGTAGTGAATTTTTATTAAATGTTTCAAACTTGGCTAATTCAATTTTCAATAAACTTAGAAAGTTGAATTCTGGTACGTAGTAAGTTCCTGCCTAAGGCAATATATCTACCAAATATCATTAAAATAACTTTGTAATTTTCGGAGAAAAAAAATTTGTTCGAAAGAAAAACTCAATTTTTTATAAACTTACAAACTTGAATTTTGATATGAAGTAAGCTCTTTCTCAAGGCAACATATCCGCCAAATTTCATCAAAACAGCTTTGTTAGTTTTAGAGAAAAATCTTTTTTTCGAAAGAAAACTCAAAATTTTCTCGGAAAACCTTGTCCTATTTTCCTTGCCAGCGAATTCATCCAGGCCATTAATAAAAGAAAGGCACTTGCTGAATTTCATCGAAATCGGTTAATTATTTTTTGAGTATCGGTTGGATATATATATATATATATATATATATATATATATATATATATATATATATATATATATATATATATATATATATATATATATATAAAAATTGAAACTGACCCCGGATATGGCATTTGTTAAGTAGGTTTGTATAAACAATTGTACACTATGTACCAAAATATAGATTTATTGGTTAAAAAAAGTGGTAGGCATTTAAAAAAATTGGGTGCCACTGATGAACAGAGAAACGCACCAAGGCAAAATATTTTTTGTGGATAACAAAATATATTGTATATTGCAGACAAAGAGGTCAAGAACTACCTAAAAATTACTTTGACTCTTTTGTAATTGTTCTCTTTAAAACGTAAAAGTCGCAATTTGAAACGTCAAAATTGGCAACTATTAGCTACAGAACACAAAACGATAACGGGTTGTGTAGAAAAAATGTGGTAAGAAGTGTGTTTTACCAAACCTTAAGTTTCAGCTTCAACCGTCATTTTCCTTCATTTTACTAAAATATTTAGTTCCAATAAACCTTTTCTACAACGCTTTCGCAGTAGTTTTAGTTAGAGTTTACGAATTTTCATATAGAAAAGTCGCTATTTAGTACACCACGTCTTTTGAATTTTGAAAATTTTTCAAATGAGCGCGAACTAGGCCCCCTAGAACCCATATCCGGGGTTAGTTATAAATTTTATCTTTTTACATATATACAGGGTGACGCATTTCTACGGTAAAGTCCAATATATCAGTTTTTATACAAAAATTTGTAGATGTTAATTATAGGATGTGTTGCGTAATTATTGTTCGATAAAAAAGACGACTGTTAGTAGATTAACCATCATGATAAAATAAACTAAACTAAGAAATAAATTAAGCACAAATAGATTCACCAGCACGTGTAATGATTTATTTCAGAAGTAACCCTCGGAACCAATTCCTTTTAGAGTCGGCGTTGTTGTCGGATGAATGCGGTGATGCCGCTTTCACATTCTTGCCTATATAATAAATATAATTCTAAACAGGGTATCCTGAGCTGCATCTTATAAAATTATTTTTACAATTACAGCGTCGTGATAGAAATGTTTTTTTTTTTAATCGAATACACCTTACATTCTTGAATTTTTCATCGAAATTGCATGTTTGTAAGAAAAAAATCTGGGCGCCATACGTGCGTTTTGGTAGCGAATTTTATTTAAATGCTTTAAATTTCAATAACTCAATTTACTACTAACGTAGGATTAGATGGCTAGAAACCCAGTTTTTTTCAAGAATATTTTAAGTTGGTTTTTGGCAAATTTCTGTATATTTTTAAACAATACAGCCATTTTGATGAAGTATGTAACATTATTGTTTCTATTATATAGGTTATACTTGTAACCAAATTTGATGCCTCCTTTCAATAAAAAAAAACCACATATTTGGTACATAGCACTTCCATAACGCACTTGCTGCTTCCAGACCTTTTATTTATTGCAGGGGGTATTATGTAACATTTTTAGATGGATTGTTTTCGTATCTATATAATCTGGGTGGAGATTGGAACCTGTGATGAGCCCGGATAAGCACAATTTGGAGAACTTAATTTATCACAATACACTATTGAGCCCTGACGATCGTTTCACGAAGAAAATTAGCCTCATCAAAACGATGAATATTAAAAAATAACATGTTCTTCCTTTCTATGCCGCTGGTTCCCGATGTGATAAAGATTGGTGGTTATTGCTTGCTCCAAAAAATTAAATCTCTTTTCAACCTTTGTCTCTTCAATAGTACGATACCAGAAAAGTGGCACAACACCATCGTAATACTGGCCCACAAGAAAGGAGGCATCTCGAACCTAGAAAATTACAGGCCGATAAGTCTACTTAGCCACCTCTACAAATTATTTACTGGAATAATTACCACACGACTTGAAAAGAAGTTGGACTTCGTCCAACCAGTGGAACAAGCCGGTTTTCGAAGTGGGTTTGGAACCAATGATAATCTCCAGAGCATCAAAACAGTGATTGAAAAGACCATTGAAAATGGCAGACCTCTTTTCCTTGCTTTTGTGGATAAGGCTTTCGACACTGTGGAGCTGGACGCAGTGTTGCAGTCGCTAGGAGCATGCCGTATTGACTATCGCTACACCAAACTAATTTACAATATATATATATATATATATATATATATATATATATATATATATATATATATATATATATATATATATATATATATATATATATATATATATATATATATACAGTGTGGAACAGCCAAATGGAATAAATTCGATAACGGATAAATGAGGACGTGTTGGGAAAAACGCTTGGACACGTCGATTTGTATTTTTAACTGCGCATCTTTTTCAAAAAAAAAAATTATATAGGGTGCGTCATGTGACAGTGGCCAATACCAACTTTCTTATTTTAAATACAAGCCCCTGTATATTATTAATTTTTTGGATTCTTCAGAAAATTCTAGACATAATTCATGTACAATTTTCTATACCTATCTTCAACTGTTTCGGAAATATTAAGTATTTTCAGATTTATTACAAAAATTAACATTAAAAATCGAAAATTATTTTATTTCACAAATTCGCTACATTGCATTCAATACTTATTTCCCATTCAGCTCTTGATAATGAGAAAGTAAACAAAAACCATTTCTGCGTTTCTTTTTACTGATATGAAATGAAACAAAAACAAAAACAGTTTTCTTTCTGTTCGTATAAAACTCGTAGCCTTAGCAACTTGTTGTCTGCCTGCATGACAGTAGTGATTAGTGTCTGTGCTATTGTCGTTTGAATTTCGTTAACTGTACGTAATAATATCAGAAAAATGGTTCATTTAACAGAAATGCACAAAATAACCATTCTACAAATGATTGGTTATGGAGATAACACACGGACACAGATGGAAGTGTCTCGCTTATTTCACGAAAAATTTCCAAATTTGCCGCCTGTATCCCAAGGAACAATTAGCAAAATAGAAAAGCAGTTTCGCGAGCTTGGTCATGTGAGACAGATAAAAAAAGTAGCTGCCAATGCAGTAAGTGATGATACGAAATTGGATATTACGCTTGAGTTTCAAGAAAACCCACATACTTCTGGTCGAAAAGCAGCCCAACTATTCAACGTTAGCCACACAGCAATTTTTCGAACATTAAAGGAAAGTAAAATGCATCCCTATAAAATGATACCAACTCAGGAGCTCATGGAGGACGATTTCGATAGGAGAACGTATTTTTGTGAACAAATGATGGCAATGTTAGATAACAATGTGATCCAATTAGAAGATGTTTTGTTTTCTGATGAGAGCACATTTACACTTCACGGTCATGTTAATCGTCAAAATTGCCGCTATTGGTCTAATGAGAATCCTCATTGGATGAGAGAGGAACATACGCAATATCCTGAAAAAGTTAATGTTTGGGCAGGAATTGTTGGAAATCATATCGTAGGTCCCTTTTTCATTGATGGCAACTTGAATGGGGATAAATATTTAGAACTGCTCCAAAATAATGTCGTGCCAACTTTGACAAACTTATATCCAGATCCAGCAAACCCACAAGTTCCTGCCAATAAAATATGGTTTCAGCAAGATGGAGCACCGCCCCATTACCAAATCAATGTCCGGCAGTACCTGAACCAAATTTTTCCAAATCGGTGGATAGGGAGGCGCGGATCGATAGAATGGCCAGCACGATCTCCTGATCTGTCGCTATTAGACTACTTTTTGTGGGGATATGTCAAAAGTATTGTATACAAAACTAAGCCCCTCAACTTAGATGACTTAAAAAGACGAATCACGCTTGCGATTAGATCAGTCACGCCTGAGATGTTGAGTAATGTTAGAAGACATTTCTATACCAGATTAGCATGTTGCCAAGATGTTCGTGGCGAGCATTTTGAACATTTACTACATTGACATTAATTTTTTTTTGTTTTTTTAAATTATTAAGAAATAATCAGTATTTCTTATTAGAATTTGTGAAATAAAATAATTTTCTATTTTTAATGTTAATTTTTGTAATAAATCTGAAAATACTTAATATTTCCGAAACAGTTGAAGATAGGTATAGGACATTGTACATAAATTATGTCTAGAATTTTCTGAAGAATCCAAAAAATTAATAATATACAGGGGCTTGTATTTAAAATAAGAAAGTTGGTATTGGCCACTGTCACATGACGCACCCTATATAATTTTTTTTTCTTGAAAAAGATGCGCAGTTAAAAATACAAATCGACGTGTCCAAGCGTTTTTCCCAACACGTCCTCATTTATCCGTTATCGAATTTATTCCATTTGGCTGTTCCACACTGTATATGTATATATATATATATATATATATATATATATATATATATATATATATATATATATATATATATATATATATATATATATATATATATATATATATATATATATATATATATATATATATATATATATATATATATATATATATATATATAAATGCTACTCTTGTGGTAAGACTACATGAATACACTAATCCTATAAAAATTGGGAGAGGAGTACGCCAGGGAGATACGATGTCTCTAAAACTGTTTATCACCGTCCTGGAATATGTGTCCAAGAAGCTAGATTGGGACCAGAAAGGTCTAAGAATAGACGGCCAAAGTCTGTCGAACTTACGGTTTGCAGACAACATTGTTTTACTGGCTGACCACTTGGAAGATATTAGAGTGATGCTACAGAAACTTCAGGAGGCCTGTGAAGCAATAGGTCTGAAAATGAACATCCGAAAAACAAAATTTATGACAAACCTCGTCTCTGGTAACAAGCTAATTATTGAAAACTCTGAGATGGAATGGATAGATAAATACACATATTTGGGCCGCGAGATAAGCATATCCAAAGCCAACCAAACATGCGAGATAAACAGAAGAGTTATACTCTCCTGGGTGGCTTACGACAAACTTGGAGACGTTTCCAGAGGCGGCCGTCCAATATGCTTGAAAAGAAAAGTTTTCAACCAATGTGTTCTACCGGTTAGGACCTACGGCGCCGAAACACTAACCCTTCTGCTAAGAAACTAAAAGTAGCACAGCGCAAAATGGAGAGGTTGATGCTTGGCGTTTCGTTACGAGACCACATTAGAAATGAAGAATTACGTAGAAGAACAGGAATGATTGATGTGGTCGTACATGTGGCAAAACTCTAATATAAATAGACGGGACATGTGGCTCGCATCCAAGATGACAGGTTGACAAAACGATTACTTGAATGCAGACCCAGATCCGATAAAAGAGACAGAGCAAGACCACCAAGTCGCTGGACAGACGACACTACAAAAATTACAAAAAACTGGACTCGTAGCGCTCAAGACAGAAAAGAATGGACTCAACTATGGGAGGCCTATGTCCAGCAGTGGACGCAGAGGGCTGATTGATGATGATACCCCAACCGCAAAAATAATTTTATTTAAAAAACAAACTAATAAAACATAATAAGCGTTCAATAACTAGTACAAAACTTATAAAATCATTTTTAAAGTGTAAAACTGCACTAAATCATTTGTACAAGTCTATGTTAATTCTATACAATTTCGTTGAAGTAATAATTAGCAGAGAATTTCGTTACAGCAGGAACATATAAACTATTATATAAATTATTATATTATCAGATTTATCTGTTAAACCTAACTATTTGATAAACATGTTTGAATATACTCGTATCATTGGACAAGTGTACTAAGGCTGTAATTAATTTGTTATCAGCGCGAGATATATCAACACTTTCCACGTTTCGTGTTCAAATTAGTAACTGCCATATGGGTTTGCGTTTTGTACAAAATAAAAACAATATAATTATAGGATTTATATTTAACTTTGATAGTAATTAAATCGTTGTACCTACATGAAGTTGAATGTTGAGGCTGGAACGCCAAGATATAAATTAATGTAGAACATATGTAGAAATCAGCAATTATATTATCATGTGCATGCATAATATCATATAATATTACATATAATTAAAATATATTGTGGTTGATTTAAAAACGCTTAAATCAATTATTCAAGAGCCAGTTTCCGATATTTGCATGTCGTTATCTAAGCTGTTCCTTGTTATAATTGTATAATTAATCGGTTGGACAATAGTTTTACGTGTATAATTTGAATTCAACAAGCGCGTATATACCAAATTTGGTAAATGTAAGATAAAGATTTTCTTGACAGATTAATAGAGCGTTAAATTTATAATTGTCGTGGTAACCACGAAAGCCAATAACTAACATGACAATTGTCTCCCAAGTAGTATTTAACAAGGCTAGATAAGTTATTTTAAGGTTTTTAATAACATTTACAGTAGCAAACAATGCTAACTACCAAAATCTTAACGATATTTCAAGGCACCTCATAATCACCGGCCAAAAGCGATGTCAACTTGTCGTGGCAACCATGGCACCTGTGGTGTATTACTTTTTAACTTTTTGCGCACTTATACAACAGAACCGAGTTTTTGAGTTGTTACCTCTTTCAAACATAAGCTTTAAGCACAAGAACCGTGGTATATGGTGATTGACCTCAGGTGGATATAGATCTGCTAAATGGTGAGGTCACGTATGCCTATAACACCCTACCCTAAAGTAGCTATCTATCAGATTATCAAATTTATTAAGATTAGTATCACTTTTTAGGAGGTTGACAGATCTGGATGTAGTTGGATACTCACGTTCTTTCTTTGTTTGTTTCGTACTGCCTGGAGTCCTATATTTATGGGCGCCCCAGACTAGTGCCAGGTTACATGGAAATTTAGATATCTAGATAATAGTTAGTAAGAATAAATTGTTTGCGCCGACGTCAAAAGGAAAGTAGATACTAGGGAGGAATTTATCTTCAACTAAACAGATATGTTAATGTAACAAAATATTGAATTTATTCATATAAATTAAATTTGGAGTAGCGAATATAATGAAATAAAAGTTTGATAAATTTCAAATAAACATTAACTGCACACAAATAGAAATCAAATAAACAGCAAGAATTTCAAGAACAAAAAATTATTAATGTACATACATATGCCAAGACAATAAGATAAAGATAGTTGTATATTACTAAAATGTTACTGTTGATTACTTAGGGTATCGCTCAAAAGTAAACATAAATGATTAGGTAAATAACTTGACGTTTGTCAATCAATTGCTAGGTTTTCTAGTGAATTATCTGGCCAGTTCTTTGAGTTAGGCTCCAAAAAAGAGAAAGAAAGAAAATCTATTTAATATATTCCTACCTGAAATTTCTATATTAATTATGAAAAATAAGAGATGTTAAAGAGAATGTATAGGTTAGATATTTTACGGACAAAATTTGCTAATTACAATTTTAAAAAATTATAACAACTATGTGTTTAAATTTACAACATTGACAAAATCTTAGAGATTAAACAGGAAATTTATAGTTGTGCTGACAGCACTTCTCTGACATTGTATAAGCTCAAACTTGATTACGTGATTTTGAAAGTTCCGGTTATTAAAACTTCAGATGTTAGATTTCGGCATGAAAATTCTGCTGATTCAGAGAAAAGATTTGTTTAGACTCACCAGTCTTCCGGTACTAAGCTACCTGATGACCCTGTGAAGATGCTTTCCAGGTGGGATCAATCATGAGTGCCTGACACAGATTCCAGACTCCAATAAGAGCGGAAAAACTGGGGAAAACGACTGGGATCCCATCAGAGATTGTTGGACGCCGGTGGATGTATTGCACCAACACTACAAGACCATTTGACACCTATGTCGATGTTCTAAATTCGCTTGATGGAAACTTTGCGAATCGCAATTAAAACGTGAATTTGCTTAAGTAAAATTCACTACCAATTGACTTAAGGTTCGATAATAACCAGGAAGTCTTTCTGATTAAGGCAAGAAATCAACAGGTCGGAACAAGGAACCACAACTTAAGTACCGTTTTTAGGCTGAATACTGTGTTTATTTAAACTCGAAAATCGTTTAAATTACTTTAAATAATCACTGACAATATCATTAGGTAGTACAGAAAGAATTTTATAATCGCGTTTTTAAGATAATTTAATAGCCACCGAAAACTGACGGTGTTCACTCTATGAAGGCTAAGCAGAGAGTATCCGCTAATGTCTCGGGTTCTGCAAATTGTTAGTCCCTGCACACAAAAATTCGTTTTGGTGGCTGTGCGCGAGCTCTTTCTAGCTTCCATTCTTCGAATGAAATAAAACGAGACCTCCAATCGGTGGTGAAATCCCGACGTCGCACCTCCAGTGTTCACAGTTTAAGGTTTTTGAAGCCAATTCTCTGCAACGTTTTCAATGGTATTTCTTGGGTGAGATCACCGGAAAATTACAGATAAGCAACATTTTTAAATGCTTATTTCGTTCCTGGAAATATTTGTTCAGTAATAGTAGGTAGTTTCCCATGGCAAACATATATTGAATTTTAACGTACAAATTAGAAATGCAGTAAAGGGGTTTACGGTACCTGAAGATTTAACGACTTTTCATGAAAATAATTTTGAAATCAAAACATGAATTGCCTTACAGATATTGGATTGTCGGCTTTTAATTAAGTCTCTTACGGGTTTATTTTGAAGAAATAAAGCAGTAATGAAACCTAATCGTTACAAAGTTTTTCTATCAGTGTGCCTTACCCATTTATGGGTCAGGAAGTTATTGCGTCTCAGAGTAAGCTTAACAAAATTTGCCCTCGTCCTCGCAATTTCTTTCAGCCCGCATCTTTCTTCTTTCACTCTATCTGGCTGACATTTATTTTTAACCGACTTCAAAAAAGGAGGAGGTTCTCAATTCGCCTGTATGTTTTTTTTTTTTTAATGTGTGTTACCGCAGAACTTTTTTCTAGGTGAACCGATTTTGATGATTCTTTTTTTATTTGAAAGCTGGTGCTTCTCGTGTGGTCCCATAAAAATGTAATCAGGATCTGACCAGTAGTTTTTGAGTTATCCTTAATAATGCGTATTTAATTGGCTTCGACTACCTACATTGATGATGATTGTGCATCACAACCAACGATTCAGTCATTCTGTTGAGAAAGAAACAGTGTTTCCGCGGAAACAAAACTTATCCGAGATTTCAGTAGTTAATTTAATAACTAGATACTAATTTATAATATTTATATAAATCATTAAACACTATAATCTTTATATAAATCGTTAAACATTAATTATGTCTAAAATGACTACTACGCCCGCTGGAATACGACATTAAAACAAAGTTCCAGCAACTAACTCGATGGTCTAGGGGTATAATTTCCGCTTAGAGTGCGGGAGCTCCCGGGTTCAAATCCCGGACGAGTCTAAATACCTTTTATTTGCTTTTTTTAACCGACTTCAAACAAGGAGGAGATTCTCAATTCGCCTGTATGTTTTTAGTGAATTTTTATTTAAAAAAATTCACTATTAGAGAGGTATCGATGGTGAGACTTTGCAAAAATTCTTTCAAATGAGTGCGAACTAGGACCCCTAGAACCCATATCCGGGGTCAGTTTCAAGTTTTATATGTTATATATATATATATATATATATATATATATATATATATATATATATATATATATATATATATATATATATATATATATATATATATATATATATATATATATATATATATATATGTATGTGTCCAACCGCTAACTCAAAAAATAATTAACCGATTTCGATGAAACTTGGCAAGTGCCTTTCTTTTATTAATGGCTTGGATGAGTTCGTTAGTCAGAAAAATTGGACGGGGTTTTCCGGGAAAATTTTGAGTTTTCTTTCGAAAAATTTTTTTCTCCAAAAGTAACAAAGCTGTTTTAATGAAATTTAGTATATATGTTGCCTCAGGAGAGATTGTACTGCGTACCCAAATTCAACTGTCTAAGTTTAAAGAAAATTGAGTTATTCAAATTTTCTTACGAAAAAAAATTTTTTCTCCGAAAATTACAAAGTTATTTTAATGAAATTTTGTGGATATCTTGCCTTATGAAATACCTTACTACATAAAAATTAAACTCTCTAAGTTTATAGAAAATTGAGTTATTTAAATTTGAAGCATTTAATAAAAATTCACTACCATAACGCACTTGCTGCGTCCCGAGTTTTTTATGTGTGTTAGCTCAGAACTTTTTTCTAGGTTAACCCATTTTGATGATTCTTTTAGTGAATTTTCTTTAAAAAGAATGCACTAATGAAGAGATCTCGACTTTTGAATTTTGAAAAAAATTCTTCAAATGAGCGCTATTTAGGACCCCTGGAACCCAAATCCGAGGTCGGTTTCAGACTTATATATATATATATATATATATATATATATATATATATATATATATATATATATATATACATATGTTTATATATTTATGTGTCACACCTATAACTAAAAAAATAATGGACCGATTTTGATAAAATTAGGTGAGTACCTTCCTTTTGCGAGTGGCTTGGATAAGTTCGTTAGTCAGGAAAATCCACCGAGGTTTTCCCGGAAAATTTAGTGTTTTCTTTCGAAAAAAAGTTATATCTCCGGAATTAACAAAGTAAGGGCAACCAAATTTCATACGCGCATTTACATCATTATAGGTAAGTTACCTACCAAAATTTAGGTCTGTAAGTTAAAGGACAAAAAACTTACAGGTATTTCAAGAAAAATAAATTTGGATTTTCCTCAAAACGTCATAGTCGCTATTCTAACGTCAAAATTGGTAATATTTAGGCAATGAACCTGAAAATAATATGAGCTATGGAAGGAAAATGTCTCAAGGACAATGTTTTACAAAGCCTGAAGTCTTTTCATTTCAAGTAGACCCTTTTTCTAAGTTCATTTGTAAATAGGTTTAATTAGGTATTGGTATATTGTCGTTCCAAGGTCTCAGGATATTGTCACAGTATATTGTATAAAATTTCATTTGTAAAATAGATTTCATAAGGTATTCTCGTATTATTAATGTAAGGTATATTGTCGTATTTCCTTGGCTGACACCGACTCCAAAAATAACAATAATTTTACATTATATGATCCTAATAATTTGATTGTCTTTTAACAGTCTACACATATATTTAAAACTTTCTGCTTAGGTGAACTCTAAATAAATGTTTTGATAATTGTTTGTTAGTCATAGTTATGTGTTAAATTAGAGGTTAAGTTTAAGTGGGTACCTACATTCTTGCGTGGTAAATGCATAGATCGTACATTGGGTGGAAAAAATAAGTTGATTGTAAGTTGTAGACAGAAGAATACGCAATTATTTTTTACTTTTTAGTGCATTTTTTGTTTTAGAATATTTTTTTGTGAAGTCGGTTTTCCATTTTGTTAAAATTTTTATTTATTTATAAACCTTCATCATTTAAACGATTTTTTTGTCAAAACAATACGCCAGTGACGAGATTGCGACTTTAATCTATGCAAATGATGAGGATATAAAAAAGTTACAATCGTATATCTGAAACAAATTGAGTGCCGCTGTTGACCAGAGAAATGCACAAAACTCTAATATTTTGTGTGGATACAAAACTTATTGTATATTACACACAAAGATTACTTGGAAAATGTTATAGTTTCTATTCTTAAAATGTGAAAGTCGCGATTTGATGCCACTGGCCGTATGGTACATTGTTTCTACTATATAGGTCATACTGGTAACCAAATTTGAGGCCTGCTTTCTTTAAAAAGCACATATGTGCCATTTAAAAGATTTTAATGAAAATTCACTACCATAACGCACTTGCTGCGTCCAGACTATTTTAATACTTTATTCGCTAATGTAATATCTCCCCACAAAATGCATTAAATATTAATCATTTAGCGAATCCACTTAATTTGTTGCTAACAAGAAACAGCCAATTCACCACGCAATGCTGCAATGACGATCTTTATTACATAAAAGCAGTCGAAGATATAATAAATAAGGCATAATTTCTCAATTTGAATATGTATACAGGTACTTAGTACAAGTTTATGATGCAGTCTAAATAAATTACTATTATTGCTTTATCTGATCTTTCGTTGTTTTACACGTTAAATTAGGAGGTAGGCTAGATAGGTTTGCACGCAACATTTTGATTGTCTGTTTGAGTAAATTATTTACATATTATAACCAAGTCGTGTTCAAATTACCACAAAACTAGACCTATATTAGGTGCTATGATTTTATGTGAAGTCATGATCAATTGTATCACAAGGGAAACGGAGTCTACGCTAAATGATATGGTTTTCCTCTCCCATAAATATACAGGGTATCGTGGACATAGACCCACCACAGATGGCTGGCATCAAAAAAAGACGATTTAACCAAACTCACCTATATACCAAGTTTCTTTGTATGGCCGCTGGAGTAATTCAAAATTGGATAAAAAATTTCATTTTTTTAATATAATTTATAAACGCTCTGTACGAATGAATCCAAATTTGGTTTGGTATCATGTGTAAACAAAACTTGTACATAATGATGTTGTAACACTAATTACCAAGGCCCTGGGCGGATGGAACTACCCCCAACCTTAAAAGTAATTGTTTTATTTTTTACGGATGGCAACATTGTTCCAATTTTTTCATCATTTGGAAAAAACATGTCCCTTCAACATTTTTTGTGTCTCCGTCTCTGATATTTTCATTTTAACGTATGTTAAAGGGACGCAGTACGGATGTTGCGATATAAAAGTTATTAGCGAATTTTCAATGAATAGTTTTTGAAACTAAAACTCGAATTGATTTTTAGAAAGAAAGTTAGCTGGTACTATTTAAGCTTCTTGGGGGTTTTCTTTGGGTCTTTAACGTAGTAACGATGATAAACAAAAAGACTATCGTTACATTGTGTATTCATTGATTTAAATTCAAAGAATTAAGAAATGCCTCAAAGATAAACCTATTTCACTTCTCCATGGTCAATACGTGTGGAAGGTATCAGTTACTTTTTTTCGCTTAAACGTCGTAAAAAGTACCAAACATATGGAGAACATGATTTGGGAACGGAATTGTTTGTCTGTCTGCATGTATGTCTGTTACTAGCCACGATAACAAGAAAGAACTGAGATTTCGTCTTCAAATTTGTTATATTTAGCAGCCGAAAAACGAACGGTTCGGATGGTTTTTGGGTAAAATCGCTCCAGGGGGTAGGGGATTAATGAGGAGGTGATTTGGGATTGTTTATTATAAAACTTTAAATTTCATCAAACATATAATTTTCTGTACTGAAATTAAATTAGGAGTTGAATGTGTGGAGGGTAGAATATGGGTGACAGAAAGTTCGATTTTTTTGCTCAAACGGCGTAAAAAGTCTCAAAACATATAGAATTCTTGATTTTGGAACGAAAATTTGTTTGTCTTTCGGTCGGTCAGTCTGTCGGACGGTCGATCTGTCAGCCTGTACGTCTATTTGTTAGTAGGCGCAGTAACAAATTGAGATATCATACATTTGGTATACAATTAGCAATCGACAAAGAAACGCTTCGAATCGTTTTTGGGTAATATCGCTTCAGGGGTTAGGGGATAAATGAGAGGTGATTTGGTAAAATTTTGTTAAAACTCTACTAATATAACGTTTCGGAAGTTTATGGGTGCAGGATTACGAATACTTTCGTTGTGGTCACGTCATGGACCCTAAATTCATTTCAAGGAAGAGTAGATTATCACAGAGATGTGGAAGTTATGATTCATTTTGCAGCGCCTTTTGATCACGTGGGTGGTTTATTATTTTGTCTTCACCTAAATAGGGAGTACTTGCTAGGGAAAAAATTATTCACTCTTCCATTTGACATTTCTTCTGTATTTTAACTTCACACGCTTTGTTAAGCAATTACACCCAACCCGCTTACTCTTATAGACATGCATATACAGGTGTCCCACTAAGTGAAGATTGGACCTTGTGCTGGACACTGATAAGTACACTTGGGGAATCTAAATCATCACAACATATTTTTTAAAGACCCGACGATCGTTTAAATGACAAAGTTAGCATCGAAATTTCAGAGAATTTTTTATCTTCTGATGACGCTCACTTTGCTGGAAAAGTGATCGTCAGGACTTTAAAAATGTGTTGTGGTGAATTGGAATCTTAAAGTGTACTATCAGGTGTCCACGATGAACTGCAACAATCGATTTCTAAAAAATTAGACGTCCATGTATTAAAATGGTTCCGGTTATACCGGAAGTAGAGGTTAAATTTGTAATTTCAAATAGGAACGCCTATATATTCTTGCATTGTTGAATTCTATGTCGAATTCTGAACACATTACATGTAAAATGTGCTATACCTAAATCTAACGGTTGTTCGCAAATTTCAAATTTTCTGGGAAAATGGCGTTTCCAGGCCAAAATAGAATTAAAAATTTGTCCTATACTGAAACGTTTATTATTTAATTTGCGTTGGTTTCTGTGTAAAAAACGACCTAGTTTAGCAGACTTTGTACGATATCTTAATAACTATTATTAATACAGGGTGATCAAAAAGAAGGGTACAAATTAAATTGATAATCGGTCAAAAGTCACTTTTTTTTAAACTGAAACGCTCTATTTTTATAATCTCACCTTATTAAGGTTTAAAAATAATAGTAACTTTGTATGAGGTTGTCTGTTCCGAAATTGTGTAGTTTCCGAAATAAATATTGGCAATGTCACATTTCTATTACAAAAATGCTACTCATTTGCACACGACGGCGTCAGACAACAATCAAGTACTACCAAAATGTCACTAATTAGTAAATAAAAGGAGTGTACACAGCGAAATACTTGTTTTGTTAAGTGTTCATCTCCAAGTTAGTGTGTCAAATTTTCGTAATGAAAGTGAACTCATTTAGTTTAAAATTAGTATATTTCGAATCAACAAGGAAACAATATATTCTATTTTATAAATAGAAATTGCTTTTATAGTAAGTGATCGATGTGACCTGCATTTTATTCGATGCATAAATTAATTCGGCGTAAAAAATGAAGTAAACTGTTTGTAAATTTTTATTCCGCACGTTTTGAACTGCATTTTGGATCATATTCCACAAATGTTCCTCGGAACTGATCTCCATCGCATAGACTTCCTGCTTCAGTGCTCGCCATATGTAGAAGTCACAGGGGTTGAAGTCTGCTGAACGAGGTGGCCAATTAATGGGTGCATATTGTCCTCTACCGATTCGTCTGCCTGGGTAATTTTCCTTTAAAAACTCCCTTACATTGCGGGAAAAATCTGTTGGTGCACCGTCATGCATAAAATACATTTCATTCCTTAAAACCAGTGGTAAATTTTCCAATATTTGCGGTAATGTATTCTGCAAAAATTCTGAATAACTGTTGGCATTGAGACGATTTGGCAGCCTCATAGTACCAAGAGTACAGTCACCAATGAATCACATCCACACATTGTGTTTGGTAATGTCTTTTTTTTTACAGCATGGGGATTTTTAGTTGCATACACATGTCAGTTATGTATATTTGTTATTCCACGTCTCGCGAAACACGATTAATCTGTGAAAACGATTTTCTTGTGGAAATTCAGGTCCACAATTCTGCGTTGTCGCAATATCTTCGAGAAACGAAGACGAGCCTCAGGGTTTGCCGGTAAACTGTCGTGAACAGGTTGAATGTGAAAAGGATAAATAATTGCTCGCGACTTACCCTAATTACAGTACCTCTTGGTACTCCGTGTTGCCTTTCTATGACTCAGTTTCTACCACTGCCTGCAGAATTTATTTTACTTCTTCCACTGTGCGTGCTTGACGAGGTCGCCCAGCGTTAGTCCTATTTATTTTAATCACCCCGTTTCCCTAAGGCGAATTTTGATGGCCTTGAAAGTCTGGCAGTTTGGTGTTAATCTCCCTCTCGGTATATTTCTTTACCTAAGACTCAGTATAAAACGTGGTGTTAGTAGTAAGTATAAAAGATGGCGTTTTAGTAGAAAGTAGTTAACATTTTTCATCCTCTGATGACGCTAACTGTGTTAGTGAAACGATAGTCATATCCTAAAAAATGTGTATTGTGGTGATTTGGGTTCTCCAAGTGTATCTATTAGTGCTCATCATATGTTCAAATCTCCACTTAGGGGATTGGTGTAGATCAGCAACGAGGCATCATGCTCTGGGAGCATCAAGTCATCTACTGTAATTTCTAGGAGCAGTAGACTAATCGAGAAACTGATAAAATATGTTTAATCCACCACTTATGAAATTCTATAGAGCAAAAATAATTTGCCTTCATCACTCTAAACTTTTGACTTAGTAACGTAGTTCTCTTTTCATATTTTCTTTTAAGCTGTGATTATAACTCTGAATATGATGCTGATATTGTTACACACACCTCTTGTCTCAGGGGATGAAATTGTTTATACCGCCCTGGGCAAGGCTGAATTTTTGATTCGTTGTTCGCCGGCAATTCTACTCTCAACCCACCTCCAAATGTTCAACAACCAACAGTCCCCAATGTCGCGCATAAAGTGACGTATATCATTTTCAAAACTAAAAAGGTACGAAAGAAGCCCTCTTCTCTTAATACCAGGAAAACCTCTGGCCTTGACGAGATCCCAGCAATTGTTCTCAAAAAATGCGCACCAGAACTTGCTCCTGCC
Organism: Tillus elongatus; assembly: GCA_964006375.1. Lineage (NCBI taxonomy): Eukaryota > Metazoa > Arthropoda > Insecta > Coleoptera > Cleridae > Tillus > Tillus elongatus. Next base: position 31,676,575 of record OZ023265.1, read on the forward strand.
CTGATTCGTCTGTTTCGGATATCTTACAATAAAGGCATATTCACTAGTAACTGGAAAACTGCTCGCGTACAACCCAACCCCAGGAAAGGATCCAAAGCGCTTCCTAGCAACTACAGGCCTATTTCTCTCCTGTCAGTCGTCTCTAAAGTGATGGAAAAGTATATAAACACCGAATTACTAAAATTTCTTGAAAAACACAGTCTAATCCACGACAGGCAGTATGGATTCCGTCAGCGCAAATCGACTGCCGACCTCCTTTCCTTTATCACCCATTCTTGGAACAAGTCTATGGAACTACACGGTGAATCCCAGATTGTTGCTCTAGGCATATCCAAAGCATTCGACCAGGTCTGGCACGCAGCGCTGCTTAATAAACTTCCGGCGTATGGACTACCACCAAAACTTTGTACCTGGACTGCAAATTTCCTCTCCAACAGGAGCATTTCTGTTGTTGCGGATGGCGATATCTCTAAACTGTATCCAATTAATGCAGGAGTTCCTCAAGGTTCAGCTTTAGCCCCTACTATGTTTCTCCTCCACATCAATGACCTCCTCTCTAGCACATCCAACCCAGTTCACAGTTACGCGGACGACAGCACTCTCCACTCAAATATACAATATTCTAAGCCCGTCTCTTTAGCCCAATTAGATGAGGATCGCAGACTCATGGAGGGTTCTGTCTCCGTGGATCTCCAAAAAATATTAGACTGGGGAAGTAGAAATCTTGTACAATTCAACCCTACCAAATCTCAGTCTTGCTTTCTTTCTCATAAGAGATACACCAGCGCTAGACCCATCACAATCAACAAGCAAGTTATTCAAAGTAATGGGTCCATTTCTCTTGTTGACATTTCTGTGGATCAAAATCTTAATTGGCACCAACATGTCACATCAATTGCAGAAGCGGCTGCTAAGAAATTAGTTTTCCTCTTCCGGGCTCGCAAATACTTTACACCAGCTAATCTCTATACCGTATGTGCTTCACAAATAAGGCCAAACCTCGAATACTGCTCCCACATCTGGGGTGAAGCTGCCGCTTCTACACTCGATATCCTGGGTTCCATTCAAAAGAGAGCTATACGTCTCATCGGTGACCCTACCCTCACCCAAAGGCTGCCGTTTCTTGCCCACCGACATGCCGTTGGTGACCTCTCTCTCTCTTTTATAGATATCTGCACGGGCACGGCTCAGAGGAGCTTTCTTCCATAGTTCCCCCACCTGCTGTCGTCAACAGATCAACCAGGGTAACAGAGCGAATGCATCCTTTTACCGCCTAGGTCACCAGACATAGAGCATCTTGTTATGCCCGCTCTTTTGTCCCGAGGACTTCCAAGTTGTGGAATTCCTTGCCGGTACATGTTTTTCCTTCTCCTCCGAACCTTTAAGTCCAGAAACAAGTTGCCTCTTTCCTCCTCAACACCCACGGTACGATAGTATTTAGGCTGTAAGCCCTCGTGGTGTGTTGTTGAAATTAAAAAAAACATAATATATAAAAGTGTAAGATGTATTCAACGGTATTGTACCGTTATTCTCTAATTACGTAAAATATATTCAATTAAAATGACGGCTACCTAAGACCAACTCTTTGTTTAAGTAAGATTATTTACAATGGCCCTGCGTAAGGGCTGTATATTATTTAGCTGCAATTGTATGTATTTAGTAGTTTCTTAAAACAACATAAATAAGATTTATAGACTGGTGCTCGAATCTATGCCATTATCGAGCATTCAGGATCTCATACCAATTTTATTGGTCATAAAAAACAAGGCTGTGGCTCTTAATTGTCCTTTCTTCGGTTGAGACACATTATACTGATATAATAATTCCATCAGATAAATTAGCGATAAGGCCTCTAGTTCTCGGTGGTCACTCTATGTATAGCTCGTGACCGCCTCAGGTAGATTAAGCATTTCAATGCTGCCTTGCGACCTTTACTTATTACGTATACAAATGAAAAATCATATTTAGGGCAACATTTAACAATAGATTGTAACGGTCATTCAAGTGCAACAAGATATCCATTATCCATAGTGATATATTACTTCTTAGATGTTAATGTACCGCCATTATTCATCTGCAGACGCAAGGGAAATTTATAATGAAATCTCCATTTAGATTAACTGTTGTAACGTGCAGTTCGAAATGGTGCACCCTAAAACAAAAATACAGTGTTGTATAAATCTAATAAATAGAAACAACTAGGAATGTCAGTGTGGTTCTGCTCTCAACACTTTTGCAAGTCACTGGAAATGGCGATATTAAAGATAACCAGAGGTGCTCAAGTTGCGTACTTTCTCCTATAAGACAATGATACGTTTAGCAAATTAGTTTTCTTGTATACAGGGTGATTCATAAGTGGTGAGCAAAAATGAAACCTCATGTTCTTTGAACAATTTTAGAGAGGGTATGTCCTATAAAAATTTTTCCTATAATGCTTCATTAAAAAGATACAGGCTGTTGAAGTTAAATTTCAAAAAATAAAATTTCCCAATTTTTAAAAAAAGTATATGTTGCTGAAACTTCGCATGTGTAGGCTGTTATGGAAGGCGCGTATTCTACCATAACAATTGAATCGGCTAATCCAGCAGTGGCGCGCGTACCCGCATGTCATTGGTTATCCCTCAAGAAAAAAACGGGTACGCCAATGATATTTTTTATTTTTTGAATCTTACTTTCATTCGTGAACAAAATGAAAATTTTCTGTACGACGCTTATTTGTCGAGTAAGCAATGAATCAGGTAAGTGTTTTAGAGCACAGTTCATGATTTTTAACCAGTCGTTGTTTGGTAAAAAATCGCAATGATACACTTTTATGCCTCCATTGCCCTGAATACACGCACGACATCTTTTTGATATGGAAAATTTAATGTCTTGATAATTTTTTGTACGACGATTATCTTTGTTGTATTTCAGTAAGTAGTTGTCTGGTTTGCCAAAGTTGTCATAAAGTGTCACTTGACGTTTAGGTGAACAAGTTATTATTTTGAATATGTGTATGTGGTAAACTTTATAAAATTGCAAAATTTTCTACTCTTTTACTTCTTATAATGGAGTACACATCAGAAGAGTATTCAGATATAATTTTTATCTACGGATATGCTGATGAAAATGCTCTAGCTGCTTGCCGGGAGTATCAACGTAGGTTTCCCACTCGCCGTCAACCTACACCAAGGGTTTTTTGTCGATCGTTTTCAAGACTTCGGCAGTGCGGTATTGGACAACGTCCTGACGGTAGAGCTAATGGTAGAAGACAACATCAACTTGAAGACGAAGAGAGAGTGGTGGATGCAATGATGGATCAACCTTCTACAAGTACTCGGAGGATTGCCACGCAGTTACAATATTCTTAAAGCTTTGTTTGGAGAACTTTACATCGAGAAGCCTTACATCCATATCATCGACAGAATGTTCATTGCCTTCTACCTGGAGATAATGTGCATCGACGAGTCTTTTGTGAATAAATGTTGGAAATGGACAATCGAAATATCTTATTCCCTAATCTAATCTTCTGGTCTGACGAATTCACATTTACAAGAAATGGTATTTATAATTCTCATAATGAGCATGTCTGGTCATTGGAAAATCCTCATGCAACAAGGACTCGCACATTTCAACATAGATTTTCCATTAATTTATGGTGTGTTATTTTTAACGGCTCACTGTTCATGCCACAACGTTTAAATGGATCTTCGTACTTAGCGCTCCTAGAAAACCGTGTAGAAAACATTCTAGGTGACATTCCACTAGCAACAAGAGGTATAATGTGGTACCAGCATAACGGTGCACCAGCGCATCATAGTCGAAACGTTGTTACATGGCTACATGAACATTATAATGAAATATGGATTGGCAGAACTGGACCAATACATTGGCCTGCAAGCTCACCGTACTTTAACCCACTTGACTTCTATCTTTGGGGTGATTTTAAGCGACTGGTCTACAGTGAACAAATAAATACACCAGAGCAGCTAAAACAACTGATAAATAATGCTGTTCGTCATATTCAAACAACAATGAATACTCAAGACATTAAATTTTCCCTATTAAAAAGATGTCGTGCGTGTATTCAGGCCAATGCAGGCATTTTTGAACATTTATTGTAACAAATAAATTACTATAAGCCTGATAAAAGTGTATCATTGCGATTTTCTACCAAACAACGACTGGTTAAAAATCATGAACTGTGCTCTAAAACACTTACCTGATTCATTGCTTACTCGTAAAATAAGCGTCGTACAGAAAATTATCAAGAGACTCATTTTGTTCACGAATGAAAGTAAGATTCAAAAAAATAAAATAAAAAAATTATCATTGGCACACCCGTTTTATTCTTGAGGGATAACCAATGACATGTGGGTACGCTCGCCACTGCTTGATTAGCCGATTCAATTGTTATGGTAGAATACGCGCCTTACATAACAGCCTACACATGCGAAGTTTCAGCGAAATATATGTGCTACTTTTTAAGAAATTGGGAAATTTTATTTTTTGAAATTCAACTTTAACACCCTGTATCTTTTTAATGAAGCATTATAGGAAAATTTTTTATAGGACATACCCTCTCTAAAATTGTTCAAAGAACATGGGGTTTCATTTTTAGTCACCACTTATGAATCACCCAGTATAAAACGGGATTACAGTACCACATTTGTTATACTAAATAATGCGAGTACACTATGAGTATTAATAAAACTTGAATCGCTTTAATAATATAGGGTAACTTCGGGAGAGTTTAATCAACTCTATTAATATGTAAAATAAGCATTTTTAGCAGGTTTCCGTAGCAAACAATTCTTGTTAGGGAGATCTGGAGTTAACTTTCCAGTTAGCACGAAAGACTTTTTAAAAACCATTTCATTGACTTTTACAAAATACACCTTGAACATTTATAATAAAAGTTATAAAATAACGAAAAACATCATAGCAGCATAAGTGTAAAATAATAATAACAAAAAAACGTAGCACGCGGTTATTCAGACTAAGCGGTCACGCGAAGTGAAGCGAAGTTATTTAATGCCTTTGTTTGGTGTAGCGTCGGTTTGGATGGATGTAATATTTGATATTATAACTGGTCCGGCGGCTTTCTGGTGTCTTCACTATAAATCTAACATCAGGTAGTGCTACAATTACTGCTTTTTGACTAAAATTTCGGGATACATTGTCGATTTTCACCCCTTGTGGCCCGTTCAAACAGCCTAGCTTCTTTTAAAACCTTTCAATTCTCTCGATGATCACCTTCGTTCCTCTAATTACTTGTCGGATATTCTCAGTTGTTTTGTTATCGCCAATCAACTTTGACAATTAGCGTTTGAAATATGTTTTAACTACTTGATTTGCTTTGTTTTCAGATAGCAGTAGTAGTAGCAGTGGTTGGGAGGGCAACTCCAAGCAAGTAAGCCACCATGGTCCCTTTTTGCCAACCCGAGCAACCATGCTCTACTCCTCCTCGGTTCCGTCGCCAAACCGCCTCGACCTCGAGGTGAAGGCCGTGACGGTCTTCAATTGGACGGTACTTACCTGATTCCTCTGCAGAGTCCTTGATCCGAACATTTCTGCTCGAAGACTCCCAAAAGCCTCGAATTTGCAGAGGTAGTGGTAGGACGTTTCCTCATACTCGCCGCATTGCTGGGAAATGGGATCCCTCTCTACGCCTATCAATGTGAGATATCTTCTAAGGGCGTAGTGGCCTGTGAGCACCCCAAGAATGCGGCGAAGCGTAGGTCGACTCCTTCCGAGTAGCCAGACAACTTTATCTCTGTCCGGCCCCTCCACAAAGTCCCTCGCCTGCCTGCAGCCACCAACCGACCCCCAGTGCCTCTTCATTGCTTCCTCGGTCCACCTGACTAAAGCTACGGAGACCGACTTCCTACTTATACCTATGGCCGGCTCCGGGCGACAGAATAGCCGCCGGGAACCAAGCCTTGCGAGATTATTCGCGACCTCATTCCCCGCAACGCCACAGTGTCCCAGAACCGACACTAGTTGTACCTCCTTTGTCCTGGCTAACCCTCTGAGGGCGTCAGCGCACACCTGAACCAGTGTCGACCTGATTCTGGCCGCGCAAACTGCCCGGAGGACTACCCCCGAGGATCGCTGGTCTTCCAGCCGCGATCCGTCGGTGAAGGAGACCAGGCTTGCGGGCTGGAATTCAATCTCATGTTCCCTCCACTGATCCCTACTGGAGATCCTGAGGGTGTATGGCCTTGTAAACCTAATATCTTTCTCGGAATCCCGCACCTTTATGGCGGAAATGGGAATTTCCTTTTCCACCTCCTTGGCGACTCTTGCATGCCCTATTACTGATTCCTCTCCGCACCAGTTTCCTGCGTTTCGCATTCTGAAATGCGACGCCATCGCCTCCCTCCTGACACAGATGAGAAGCGGTGGCAGCATCAACAGGAACTCTAGCGCGGCTGAGGATGTCATCCTCATAGCGCCTGTGATACCCAGGATTGCCAGCCTTTGGAGTTTGGCCAGCTTCCTGCTGGTAGTTTGGTTCACACCGCACCACCAGAACAACGCCCCATAGAGGATTCTCTGCCTGACGATCGCGGTGTAGATCCAGTGAAGGATCCGAGGATTAACTCCCAGGCCCTCCCTATCACTCGACGCAGATGTCAGAGAGTCGCTACTCCGTCCTTACAACCCGTTTTATTTGTGACCCCCATGTTAGTTTGGAGTCCAGGATCACCCCCAGATATTTGACCTCCCGCCCTAAAGCTAAAGGTTTTCCAAACATCACGGGTGCCCTAAACCCCTCTACCTTCCTCTTCTTGGTAAATAGGATCATCTCCATCTTCGCCGGGTTAAGGGAGAGTCCCAGCTCCCCACACCACCTTTCGATTATGCTACAGGCAACTTGCATACACTCACGACGCCGAGGAATTTGCCGGTGACTAATACCAGCCCATCATCAGAGTACGCCTGGGCGTAGAAGCCGTTCTCGGAGAGCCGCTCCAGGAGGTCGTCCATGACCAGACACCATAGATGGGGCGAAAGGCAGTTGCCCTGAGGGCAGCCGCCCGTCACCCCGACGTCCAGCCCCCGGCCCCCTAAGGTCAGCGAAACTCTGCTGTCCTCCAGCATGCTCGACACCCAGTTTATTAGGGACCCCGGCGTTCCCATTTCCTGTAGGGCGGTACAAACCGTATCCGTCCTTGCCTTATCAACGGCCTCCTCCACATCGAAGAACACAGCTAATGTGCTCTCCCCGTAGTGTAGCGCCATTTCCACCTTCCGCGTCACAGCATGGAGCACCTTTTCCGTCGACTTCCCGCTGGTCGCACGCTGGTACGCGTGCTGGCCTTTATGGAAGAAGTGATCCTTTAGGATATCTCCCAGCATAAACCTATCTACTATATTTTCTAATGCCTAAAGTAGGAATGATGTAAGGCTGATTAGCCTGTACGCCTTGGCGAGCGTGCGTAGTCCTCCTGTCCCGGTTTGGGAATGAAGACCCCCCTAACCCGGCGCCAGGCCTTTGGGACGTAGCCCCACGCCAGGCTGGCCCGGAATACCTCCCTTATGTTGGTAAGCAGTGTATCCAGGCCTGTCTGGAGCAGTGCCGGAAAAATCCCATCACAGCCTGCGGACTTGAAAGGAGCGAACTCGCCCACCACCCAGGCTATAGAGCCATCCGTAACCACCCCCTCCGCCAGCTGCCCGTCCGCATTCGGGACCGTTCACCGGCCCAGGTCGGCAGCCCCTGTGACGGCTCCACCGCCCGCGAGGTGAACTTCGGCGAGATGACGCAATGTCTCCTCTCCGGTTCTACTGAATTATGCGTGACCGTGTGCTATCGGTTTTCTTGGACATGGCCCCCTTCTTGTTTTTCTTCCTGAACGATGTCCTTTAGATCGTCATATGGTCTGACCACTGCTTCTTGGGGAATTGCCACTGGAGCTGTTAGTGCCCTTGATAGCGCTAAATTTGGTTGTACTGGTTTCACGAATCCACCTATGATAGGCACACCCTCTATCTGTCTCGAAATTAGCAGCATAGTTTTTGTCTTAATTATAATGTCTTGGGATATGGATATTATTCCAGACCGCTTTATCTTAACTTCTTCCCTTTGGCCGTTATATATGATTGCAATTCTAGATTCTCTTGGTTTCAGCACGTTGACACACATAATTAACCTTTAACTGGTATCGTCGGGTCAGAATTGACCCGACGCACCTTTAACTCACCACAGATTAGGCACTTGCGCAGTTACGCGGTGGGGGTTATGTGACTCATACAGTATGCTTACAATTAGACACCTTAAGCGGCAGTTCAATTTAAGCATCAATGGTGCCGATTTGTACGCGTTCGGGTCATATTTGACCCGAGGATACCAGTTATGTGTGCATTTTGAATTTATTTCACTATGAATTTTCTCGCTTTTGACGGCAAGAAATATACGGGTGATGAACTACGTGAGTTGTTCTTGGACAATGAAGATGATGGCGATATTAGTAACTCGCCTACTATCGATAGTGATCACGATTCTGATGAAGAATATACCTTAGAACACGATGTCGATCAAGATGAACACGTTCCTGTTGGCGATTTCGATAATGATGGAAACAGTGATGGTTCAGCTAGTTCTTCGGATTTGCCATTATTATCTGCATGCTATGTTTATGGAAAGAACAGGTACAAATGGTCAAAACGAGCTCCCACACCTGGTCGGACCAGACGCCATAATATTATTACGCATTTGCCTGGACTGAAAGCAGTGGCAAAAAACTTACACGATAAGAACCCTGTCAACTACTGGTCTCTTCTGATAACCGACGAAATGAGTTACTGATTTGTCCAGTAGATATGGAAAAACAGCCTCATTTGTGAATTTCACAGATTCCGTTGAGATGAATGCATATTTTGGATTACTCAATTTGACGTCGGTTTTCAAATCCAACCATGAAGACATCGAAGGTTTATTTGCTCCAGATGGCACCGGCCGAGATATATTCCGAGGTACCATGTCGCTAAAGAGGTTCATGTTTTTGTTAGTTGCATTGCGGTTTAATAGTTTTCTACCAGAGAGGCGAGAAAGCCGGATACATTTTACCACATACGTGAAATTTTTGAGACATTCATACAGAACTGTCAACTTTGTTATATTCCTGGTGAGTTCCTTACAATAGACGAGATGCTTGTAGGCTTTAGAAGACGATCATGTTTTCGTGTTTATATAAAATCTAAACCGAACAAGTACGGATTGAAAATATTATGCCTTTGTGATGCAAAGACACACTACATTCTCAATGCTTTCGTTTATACAGGCAAATCAGAAAATGGGCAGCCAAATCCAAGAAAGCTATTAGTGCCAACCCGAACTGTCTTATCATTAATTGATCCAGTCAAAAATACCAACAGAAATATCACCGCAGATAACTGGTTCACGTCAGTTGAATTAGTTGAAGAGTTGCGCAAAAACAAACTCACTTATGTTGGTACGGTACATAAAAATAAGAGAGAAATACCTGAATATGTAATTCCAAATAAAATAAAAAAAACGCCAACAGGTACTTCTACGTTTGTGTTCACTAGCACTACAACTTTAGTGTCGTATGTGCCTCAATCAAATAGATACGTTCTGTTATTGTCAATTATGCACCATGACAACAAAATTGAAGAATCAAATAAACCTGATATGATTCTATATTATAACTCCACAAAAGCAGGGGTTGATGCATTAGATCAGATGTGTGCAAATTACAATACTGGTCGAAGAACCAGAAGGTGGCCGTGTGCTATTTGGTATGCTGTGATGCTGTGAGGAATATAGCTTCTGTAAATTCCTTCATTTTGTTCCAATCCGGGACTCAAAGTTCTATGAGGCGAAGGAACTTTACTATAAACTTGGGTAAAGCTTTAAATAAACCTCAAATGAGACGACGTTTATTGAAAACAAGACTTTCCAGAGAACTTCGTTCAGTCATTTAAAGACTCCTAAAATGCGAAGACACATCAACGGATGAAGATGAGCCGTCCACTTCTCAGCCCAGAGTTCCTGAACCTGGTGTAGTTTGTAAGGGAAAAAATGACGTCGATGTTACATTCGTCCGTCAAACAACGACAAAAAACATTCCTCAGCGTGTAATAAGTGTAAGGAGCACGTGTGTAAAGTTCACAGCGCAGCTAGATTGTTATGTGAAAAATGTCAAGTGTGAGTGATAGGTTATGCAAACATCATTGCACGTTTTCTTATACGAGAATGTATTTGTTTATTTGTTTTACAATATGAAGAATAAATATGTTATATAAATACCCATCCGGTTAGCTTTTTATAGTTTTATGTTTTAGTTGAAGTTCTGGAAATTATAGTACGCTATACATTTTTTGATGAGTATTTTTGTGTTTGTTCTCTGGCAATAAAGTGCTTTCATATAAAAGACTTTTATGTCTATAAACCTGTTGTTACATTGCCAAACATTGATTAAAAAAATTGGATTTCACAATTTGGATGTCTTATCCTTTTTATATCGTCGGGTCAGAATCGACCCGACGATACCAGTCACGTAAGTAAAAATGACGATACCAGCTAAGGGTTAATATCCAGCCTAGGTCAACTATATCAATTTAAATTAACTGCTTTTCTTTCTAAATGATATTATAATGTATGTAATCTTAGGAATGCCCTTTTTGTAAGATAATGTTCCTGAACAATATATATATATATATATATATATATATATATATATATATATATATATATATATATATATATATATATATATGTGTATAATATCGGTAAACCTACATAAAAAATACATACAGATAAACACAGAACGTCCTCCTTTTTTGTCTATTAAAAAGATAAGAGATCCCGACTTACTAAAAACGGATCTTGATCTGGCGACCTTATAAAACCAACGTAGTTCACTTTCTTGCATACTCTGCCAAATTGCCCGTCAAGATTGAGAAGCACCAAACTTGCACCTCTCAAGTTACAAATACACATGAAGGCATATTTTAAGTATCAAAGTAATTCGGTAAGTTTCAGAGGCTAAATTTTAAATAAGCAGTCATTTCAGGTGTACAAGACTATAAGTAAATCTTGTATTCAAAGTAACAATGCTAACGACAAGCGCTGTTTGAATCGACGAAAGCGGTACTGTAAGTGTATCCTACATTATAAATATTAGTACAATGGAAAAGGTGTTCATCCGTAACAAATTGAATTTGTTGTTGTTTTTTCAGTGTTTTGCGTTTAGATGTATACACCTCCAAGACGTGACGTTCATTATCATCTTGATAACCGTCGCAAATTACAGAATCATAGTGTGTAGTGTGGTTTCTGAAGATATTCTAGTGCTATTAGGTTGGATATAATGAAAAGGAACTAAATAACTTCCTTGTGTTAGATACTTCTCAAACCCATGACGTTGAAATAATCATACATGACGTAATATTGTATTTGTTAGGCAGTCTACTTAACAACAGAGCACCTGTTTTTTTGTATTGAGTTATTTAGATTTATATTTGCTTAAGTGCACAATATCTGCACCTGGAAACCGTTTCCGGACAAATAAACAAAATAAAATATAGTCTAAAGCGCAAGGCTAAAAATCTAATATATAAAGCTTCGGGATTTGTTACCGCCCGTCAAAAATTTTTGGCTGATCCCTTTGTTTGTGTCGGTATTTAGAAACCTGTTGGTTGGCTCCTAATTTATTTTAATCTGCAATATTTTCTTTTGGTCCTTCTAACGCTTTGCTTTTGTCAGCGTTACGTAAATTAAATAAACTTTTCTAAATTGATATTAAATTTTATCTAGCTAAAGCAGAACTAAATGAATACCTTGATACGTCTACTAAATACTTCCTTAAATGGCTGCAAAATTATAAACTAAAATTCGCTACAAACTAATTCAATCATGAAAATATTATTCTGAATAAGAGCTCTATATCACTGAAGAATTACGGTATAGGCTTGTTAAAAATCGATATTTAAAAAAAATTCGGAACGCAGAAAGTGCGTTATAGTTGTGAATTTTCATAAGATGTGTACACTGTTATTCTACGGTATATTACCAAAATGATTAATTTAAACTTACACAAACCTTGCAGATCGATTTTAGAGATCCTTGTACGCGCAAATTTGAAGAATTCTTTCGAAAGTGGTACCATCAATACCTCTATTATCAAAAAAATGTGTTTGAATAACTCCTTTTGAGAAAAATGACCAAACCACAATTTTCTATGAAGCTAGAAAATAAAATTTTGCTATATCTATAGATAGCGTAAGTCTTTTTAAAAGAAACTTGTATTACAAATTTTATTAAAGTTACAAAAGCTTATTTGAAAATTGTTTTGTGAGATAGGTATTGAAAATGCACGATGTATCATAAAATGGTAGGCTTTTGTGAAAAAGGGTGACATGAATCGTATGGTATGGTTGTGCCAGTGTAAGTTGGTTTCCTATATATTGAAAAGTCAAATGAATTATTCTCTAACTTTCTAATTGTTAAGTCTAAAAAATTTATACAACTGTTAGCTTCTTCTTCGTGTCACCCTTTTTCACAAAAGTTGTCAGCCTACCATTCTATGATACATCGTGCATTTTCAATACCTATGTCACAAAACAATTTTGAAAAAGAAATTTCAATAATTAGGCAAACAGCATTTAATAATCGCTACTCTGTTAAAATAATAGATAAAATTATCGACAGAAAAGAATACAAATTAGCGATTAATTTAATTTATCCAAACATAGACAAAGAAGACAACAGATACGTTTCGATAACTTATTTTGGAACCATTTCAGAAAACATTTCGAAAATTTTAAATACCTGTACAAATACAAAGGTAGCTTTTAAATCTTACAAGACGACGCGTGATTTACTATTTAACGCTAAAGAAAAATCTTGTTTCCTGACAAAAGCTGGAGTTTATAAATTAGCTTGTACACATTATAACGCAATCTACATAGGTCAAACTTCTAGAAATTTTAACACCCGATACAAAGAACATATTTCTGCATTTAGAAATAACCTCGCTGACAAATCTACATCTGCAAAACATATTATTGATACCGAACATAGACCTACAGTAAATAACCGCATACAACCACAACATTTTTATAATGACAAACGTAAACTAGACTTTTTTGAAGCTTTGGAAGTCAAAAAGCACACACACCACAATAGCTACCTTGTTTTAAACGAGCAAACTGATTTAATTAACTCCCCTTTCTTGGATATTCTTATTTCTAATTAAATAAGTCAAAGAAAATAAATTTAACTATTCTTTCAAAAAAGTTGAAATAAGATAATGAGTTGATGTATGTCGATATTTCCGTTGTTGCTGCTTTTATACTGTTGTTGTTTAGTTATTTTATTGTTGTAACTGTTATCATAGTTATTATAGGCTAGTTCTATTTTTATGTTAAATATTGACATACATCACGTAGACATTTTGAAAGCCTCATCTGTCATCTGTGTTTCATTTTTGTTTTCAATTTGATAAATTTTTTGATCAAAACATCATATCATAACATAGCAACAGATCTTTATTTGTAGTTGTCATGATGTCGTACTAATTCAATTCTAATCTGTCTGAGAATGCTGTCAAGCAGCGCAACTATAGTCACAAAAACGTTGAAGAACATCCTAGAACATGCAGAATTCGTAAGGGCCACTTGCTCCAGTTAGCTTATGCGCTGGCTACGTCCTTCACCAACGAAAACCAACAGTGAAGCCAGAGAAGTTGTCTTCAAGTCTGTATGTAGTATGGACAAGTTTAACCAAGTAAGGGCAACAACAATCAATGAATTATTATTATTATTATTATTATTATTATTATTATTATTATTATTATTATTATTATTATTATTATTATTATTATTATTATTATTATTATTATTATTATTATTATTATTATTATTATTATTATTATTATTATTATTATTATTATTATTATTATTATTATTATTATTATTAATATTATTATTATTATTAATATTATTATTATTATTAGTGTAGATCGTTCCTATAAAAATTAATTACCATAACGCACTTGGTGTATCCAGACATTACAAGCTCTAAGTTTATTTTTTGCACCTTAAATATGTTACAGACATTATTAGAAATTAATAGGAATATCGGCAAACATAACAACCGTCACGGGTTAAATACAATATTGAATCCTCATCCCAACTGGTCAATTATAGTTTTAAACCGATTCATTTCAATAACGGCAACTTATAAAACTCAATCCGCCAATTACCATGTTACAATGGCAATCTCTATCTTATCATTTCTTTAGTTCCACTTCATTAGATATTGGTAACACCTCGCCTAATGCGTTGCCCAAATAAGGTTATAGACTACTTAGCGGTCAAATTCGTGAATTAAAGAAACATCACAGGCAAATCTCATTAATTATATTAACTCTGTATGCATGTAGACGTATTAATTTATAAAATTTTAATGGGTAATTTTTTTATTAACATTATTTAGTTCAGGCAAACCTTCACATTCCTTGTATGTTGTGTAAAATTTACAGAATTTAGTGCATCGTGTTTTACAGCAATTCCACATGGGATATTATTACCCACGGTAGCACGTACAACACTAATTAAGTCTATTTACGGAAATTATTGGATATAGCTAATTAATATTTTTTTCAAATGTGGACTTATTGACTAGCATTCTGGCTCTTGTGAAATAGTTTTATCCTACTCTCTTTTAGTTGCTTTGATTTTCTTTCTATTCCAGTTTCTTTAACAATGGCCGAGTTCCTCAGGCGCCAACAGTTGAATAGTTGTGTCAACTCATTGATTGTTGTTGCCCTTACTTGGTGAAACTTGTCAATACTACATATTTCTTGAAAAACACAGTCTAATCCACGACAGGCAGTATGGATTCCGTCAGCGCAGATCGACTGCCGACCTCCTTTCCTTTGTCACCCATTCTTGGAACAAGTCTATGGAACAACACGGTGAAGCCCAGATTATTGCTCTAGACATATCAAAAGCATTCGACCAGGTCTGGCACGCAGCGCTGCTTAAAAAACTTCCGGCCTATGGCCTACCACCAAAACTTTGTACCTGGACAGCAAATTTCCTCTGCAACACGAGCATATCTGTTGTTGTGGATGGCTATTCCTCTAAACTGTATCCAATTAATGCAGGAGTTCCTCAAGGTTCAGCTTTAGCCCCTACTTTGTTTCTTCTCCACATCAATGACCTCCTCTCTAGCACATCCAACGCACTTCACAGCTACGCGGACGACAGCACCCTCCATTCAAATATACAATATTATAAGCCTGTCTCTTTAGCCCAATTAGATGAGGATCGCAGACTCATGGAGGGTTCTGTCTCCGTGGATCTCCAAAAAATATTATACTGGGGAAGTAGAAATCTTGTACAATTCAACCCCACCAAAACTAAGTCTTGCTTTCTTTCTCGCAAGAGATACACCAGCCCTAGACCCATCACAATGAACAACCAAGTTATTCAAAGTAACGAGTCCTTTTCTCTTGTTGGCATTTCTGTGGATCGAAATATTAATTGGCACCAACATGTCACATGAATTGCAGAAGCGGCTGCTAAGAAATTAGGTTTCCTCTTCCGGGCTCGCAAATACTTTTCACCAGCTAATCTCTATACCTTATATACTTCACAAATAAGGCCAGAATACTGCTCCCACATCTGGGGTGCCGCTGCCGCTTCTACACTAGCTATCCTGGACTCCATTCAAAAGACAGCTATACGTCTCATCGGTGACCCTACCCTCACCCAAAGGCTGCCATCGCTTGCCAACCGACGTGCTGTTGGTGACCTCTCTCTCTTTTATAGATATCTTCACGGACACTGCTCAGAGGAGCTTTCCTCCATAGTTCCCCCACCTGCTGCCCCCAACAGATCTACCAGGGGAACAGAGCGAATGCACCCTTTTACTGTCCAGGTCACCAGACTTAGAACATCTTGTTATGCCCGCTCTTTTGTCCCGAGGACTTCCAAGTTGTGTAATTCCTTGCCGGCACATGTTTTTCCTTCTCCTCCGAACCTCAAAACCTTCAAGGCCAGAATTAACAAGCTTCCTCTTTCCTCCTTGTCAACACCCACGGTACGATAGTATTTAGGCTGCAAGCCCTCGTGGTGTGTTGTTGAAATTTAAAAAAAATACAGACTTGGAGACTACTTCTCTGGCTTCACTGTTGGTTTTCGTTGGTGAATGACGTAGCCAGCGCGTTAGCTAACTGAAGCAAGTGGCCTTACGAGTTCTGGATGTTCTAGGATGTTCTTCAGCGTTTCTGTGACTATAGTTTCGCTGCTTGACAGCATTCTCAGACATATTCAAATTGAATTAGTACGAAATCATGACAACTACAAATGAAGATCTGTTGCTATGTTATGATATGATATTTTGATCAAAAAATTTTTATTAAATTGAAAATAAAAATGAAACTCAGATGACAGATGAGGCTTTCAAAATGTCTATGTGATGTATGTCAATATTTAACATAAAAATAGAACTAGCCTATAATAACTATGATACCAGTTACAACAATAAAATAACTAAACAATAACAGTATAAAAGTTGTCTCTATACAACGAAAATATCGACATACATATCAACTCATTATCTTATTGCAACTTTTTTGAAGGAACAGTTAAATTTATTTTCTTTGACTTATTTAATTATAAAGAAGAATATCCAAGAAAGGGGAATTCCTTAAATCAGTTTGCTCGTTTAAAACAAGGTAGCTATTCTCGTGTGTGTGCTTTTTGACTTCCAGAGCTTCAAAAAAGTCTAGTTTACGTTTGTCATTATAAAAATGTTGTGGTTGTATGCGGTTATTTACTGTAGGTATAAATATGTTTTGCAAATGTAGATTTGTCAGCGTGGTTATTTTTAAATGCAGAAATATATTCTTTGTTTCGGGTGTTTAAATTTCTAGAAGTTTGACCTATGTAGATTGTCACCCTTTTTCACAAAAGCTGTCAGCCTAATATTCTATGATACATCGTGAATTTTCAATACCTATGTCACAAAGCAATTTTGAAAAAGAAATTTCAATAATTAAGCAAACAGCATTTAATAATGGCTACTCTGTTAAAATAATAGATAAAATGATCTAGAGAAGAGAATACAAATTAGCTAATAATTTAATTTATCCAAATATTAGAGACAAAGAAGACAACAAATACGTTTCGATAACTTATTTTGGAACCATTTCAGAAAACATTTCAAACATTTTAAATACCTGTACAAATACAAAGGTAGCTTTTAAATCTTACAACACGACGCGTGGTTTACTATTTAACGCTAAAGAAAAATCTTGTTTCCTGGCAAAAGCTGGAGTTTATAAATTAGCTTGTACACATTGTAACGCAATCTACATAGGTCAAACTTCTAGAAATTTTAACACCCGATACAAAGAACATATCACTGCATTTAGAAATAACCACGCTGACAAATCTACATTTGCAAAACATATAATTGACCGAACATAGATCTACAGTAAATAACCGCATACAACCACACTTAAGGGGTTAATGTGACAAAATTGAGTTTTATGTCAGAACATGCCCCCCACGATATTATAATTGACCTGTTTCAGCGTTTCTTAAAAAAAAATTCTGGGGGCAATTTGGTCTGTTTCGTTTTCAATACACCACCCTATATATATATATATATATATATATATATATATATATATATATATATATATATATATATATATATATATATATATATATATATATATATATATATATATATATATGTGTGTGTGTGTGTTGAGTTGAGCCGCGCGTGTGTTGCTGTGTATGTCCTCTGGTATAAAATGCAAAAGGTGTGCGATTGAGTTGGTGTTAATTCGAGTGACCTACACAAAAAGTTTCTGTAAGTACACCTGTATATGATAATTGTACTCTAGTGTCGGGGAAATCATCATAGAGTAATAGATAGCAGATTTGAAGTGTAAAAATTGTTCCGTTTAATTGATGTTGGAATTTAACCTTCATGAAATAGGTAAAGATAAGATGTAGATATCTCAGATAATTTTTCATTGAAATATAAGTTAATATATGGTTTTCCTGTGCTCGAATAATTAATATTACAAGTTAAAGAATGCATGGTGAAAATGAAATTAGCAATAATCAGTTATTGAACGGGCGCTTAAATGAGTTGGAAAACAAATTGTTACAACAAGTTGGGGAAACAAATAATAGAATTAAGACACTGGAATCAGAGAACACATTGTTAAAAAACCGATTAGAAATAATAGAAAGGAAGCTTAAGAAAAATAACATTATTATTTTTGGGATTGATGAGGTCGAGCATAGAGACACGGATTTGAGAGATTTTATGTTGGCAAAGTTCAAGCGAAGTCTTAATACTGAGTTGAATCGAAATTCAATTAATGATACTTACACGGTTGGAAACGGCAAAAACGGGAGCAAACCCATTGTAGTTGAGTTTGCCTCATTTGTAGACAAACGCTCAGTTGTGTCACAGACTAGTAAGTTAAGGGGAACGAACATATATGTGAAGAACGATCTGACACGTCAGCAACTTAGTGAGCAAAACATTCTTAGAAAGCACCTGAAGGTAGCTAGGGAAAGGAATCAGAAGGCTTATATGAGAGGAGGTATACTGTATATTAACGAAAATCGCTATAAGGCAGGTGATTTGGACGACATTGAGGTGTTTGAGAACGCAGAGGAAACCCCAGATCAAGCAGTGCTCCGACTACACCAACTGTAAACCAGGAAAGTGGGGGCGAAGCCATTGAACAAAGGGATGTAACAATCAACACACCAAGAAAAACAGTCACACGTAATGTTGTCAGGAAGATTTTAAGGAGTAATTCGACTGATACTGGGGCCAATAAGCGGAGTGGACCAAGTGTAGCATCCGGCAGCAAACAAGTGTCAAGGGTTAAGTAGAGAAACTCCCAGAATATATGTGTCAACAGGAGGCAAGCTTTGTTTTTTGTATAAGTCTCTCATTATTGAAAAAAAAATGGTATGTTCGTTATTTATAGGATTATATATATATATTCTATATATACACCTTTGAGTTTTTCGTTTATATTTTATCTTAGCAGAGTTTTTAATCTACGTTTAATTCGCTTGTTTTTAGGATTTACAGTTTTCATATGTACGTGTGTATATTTAATTAGCAATGGACCAGTATATTCGCGATTTTCAGCTTCCGGTTTACAATACTAGGCTGTTGTACGACCATGTTCAATGCAAAATTTTTTTTAGAGCAAACAGCTTAAAATTGTTCCATAATAACATAAGAAGCATTTGTAAAAATGTTGAGGAATTGCAGGTAGTGTTGTCTCAAATGTCTTGTAGTTTTGATGTGATCGTTCTGACTGAGACTTGGCAGGTCGATTGTGCAAGCATCTTCAGGATGGAGGGATATGACATTCTATATAGCGGAGGGGTATACAATAGGTGTGATGGTGTCTTGGTATACATAAAAAGTACAATTAAATATTCGCATAATATAATTTCTTTAGCAGAGTGTCGAGCTGTTGAAATATCACTTCAAATGGGTAGTGAATACGTTACTATTACTGCTATCTATAGATCGCCAGCCATGTGTTTAGCTTCCTTTAATCAATGTTTAGAGATTTATCTAGCTGAAAGTCGAAGGGTTAGTAAAGACCATCACATCATGGTTGGAGACTTAAATATTGATATCCTCTCTGAAAACGAGTCCAGCAGTCAGGAATACCTTAATATACTTGCTGAGCACGGGTTTGTTAATGCCGTAGACACACACACGAGAGTACAGAACAACACTGCCTCTTGCATTGACCACCTCTTTGTGAGTTCCAAGTTGCAGTGCAAATTTATGGGCGCGGTTTACCACACTTCTATCACTGACCATTTTTCTGTACTATTGGATCTTCCAGTGAACTCTGAGAAAGAAATTAAAATCAATAAATTAGGGGTAAAATGTTACATAAATTATGATAGGGCACGCAGGGAACTAGAGTGTACAGATTGGAATAATATTTGTGGCTCTGAAAGTTTGAACATTGCTGCGGAAAACTTTGTGGAGTATCTTAAATCAGTGCTGGGAAGGTGTACAGTTAGGGTTAAAATAAAGAACAAGAATAGACCCAGGAAATCATGGATAACGGAGGGTATAATTAAGTCGATAAACACAAAAAATCGATTATACCGAACAATGATACAGAGCCCGGGTGATGAGGATAAGAGACTGCAGTTTGCGCGATATAGAAATAGGCTAAATGAAATAATCAAGTGCGCAAAAGCAAACTTTGTCAAAAAACAAATATGCCTCCACCCCAATTCACCTAAAAAGCTTTGGGAGACGGTAAATCGGCTAACTAAGGAAGAGAAAAAGGATCCTGCAGGAAGCATTCAACTAGGGGGTGATAACTCATTAAATAACTCCAACCCAATATTTTTCATCCGTTGGGAGAGCACTGGCACAAAAAATACCGTCTTCGGGGGCCAGTCTTAAGGTAGATATGAAGCCATACAGCATTTTTCTAACACCTACATGTGAGTCCGATGTTATTGATTGCATAATGGGTATGAAGGTAAAAGAAGCTCCTGGGTTGAACTCGATCACTGTGGAGAACTTGAAGGAACTCGTACATGTTATTGCAGTCCCGCTGACTATCCTAATCAACAGATGCATAGAACTTGGTATCTTCCCAGACATTCTAAAGAATACAGTAATAAAACCATTGTTTAAAGGAGGAAACAGGGACGAAATGCCAAATTATAGGCCGATATCCCTATTATCGAATGTGGCCAAGGTTTTCGAAAAAATTATTTGTCAGAAAATAACAAGCTATTTAAAGAAGCATAACATTTTATCAGGATCGCAGTTTGGCTTCAGAGAGGGTCTGTCAACACAGAATGCGTTAAATACCCTAACTACAGGAATTTATTCTGCCCTGGATAAGCAAAGACAAAGTATTTGCATCTTTCTAGACGTCGAAAAGGCCTTCGACGCTGTTGATCACAGGATTCTTCTCAAAAAATTGGAGGGTATCGGTTTTAGGGGTGTTCCGCTGCTTTTGATTGGGGATTATTTGCGGTCTAGAAGGCAGTGCACAAGGATTGACGACAGCTGCAGCGATTTTGAGGTGGTTGAATTTGGCGTTCCTCAGGGTACAGTCCTGGGTCCGTTGTTATTTAGTTTGTATATCAATGATATATTTGATGTGCAGACAGCTGGTATAGTCATTGGTTTGCAGATGATACTGCAATTCTATATGAAGATTGTTCTTGGCAGCGGCTAAAGACCAAAATTGAAGATGATTTTGTGAATGTTAAGGGGTGGTTTGATGCCAATGGGTTGACTATTAACACAAAGAAGACGAAGTATGTTGCATTTGCCTCCTATAAGTCACACCTGCCGTCATTTAATACACTGCAAATAGTTTGTAATGACCAATGTATCCAAATTGAGGCGGCACAAAAAGTTAGGTATTTGGGGATCATCATAGATCAACATCTGCGTTGGGATGAGCATGTTGGTGTGGTTGTTAAAAAGTTGAGGACCATTTTGTATAAGTTTAAATACCTAAAAACCTTTCTGACAACGGTGTGTCTTAGAATGGTCTATTCGGCATTGGTTGAACCCCTTCTTACATACGGGATTGTTGTTTGGGGTGCTGCGTTGAGTTGTCACCTGAAAAGGTTGGATATAATTCAACGTTGGTTCCTGAAACTAATTTATAATAAGTGCTACACTTACCCGTCTGAATCGTTGTACGCTGAAGCAGGAGCTAATGATATTAGGCAACTTTTTTCATTGGCTGTGTTGACGTACGTAAGAAAGTATGATCGCGTCTCTAGAATAGAGCATTCGTACATAACTAGGCTAAACGCAGCAGCGGCCGCTCAAACGAACAGAGCAATTAAGACTGAGGGCCAGCGTAGTTATACTTATTTTGCACCAAGAATTTATAATACTCTTCCAGTCAATATCAGAGCTGCACCAACTTTACGTTCTTACGTGAGGATGGTGAAAGCATGGGTTTCGAAATCTAGACACATCATTCATGGTTTAGTACACAGATAGGTGTTGAGCAGGTCGTATGATAGCTTTTGCGATGTTGTACCGCACAGTAATCATTTTAAATATGCACACTTTTTTTTATTATTATATACATTTGTGAGAGTGTACATTGTACATGTGAAAATGTGTGAGAGAATGTGTTTGTGTGAGTGTGCTGGTGGGTGTTTTTGGTTTTTGCGCCTGTGGGTGTGTGTGTGTGTTCTTGTCTTCATTACTTAGTTTTGTATACTTTGCTTGGTCTAGATGTATCCACGCACAAGTCTCTGACTTTTGTGGATCTCTCCAAGATTTATTATGTTCAGTAGATCTATGTATGTTATTGTTATTGAACTGTATTTAAAAAAAAAAACTATTATTATATATATATATATATATATATATATATATATATATATATATATATATTTCATTTTATTCTATAAGAAATACCATTAATTAGAATATCTTACTAGTGCTGCATCTGGTCATTCTTTCCCGTTTTTTGCGTTTAAAACTCCCCAAGAACACACCAACCTGTATATATATATATATATATATATATATATATATATATATATATATATATATATATATATATATATTAAAGTGAGACGTGAAATTAGATCATGTAAAATTTATCTGTTTTTCTAGGTTACCA
The DNA here is from genome assembly GCA_964006375.1 of Tillus elongatus. Classification (NCBI taxonomy): domain Eukaryota; kingdom Metazoa; phylum Arthropoda; class Insecta; order Coleoptera; family Cleridae; genus Tillus; species Tillus elongatus. Next base: position 31,699,233 of record OZ023265.1, read on the forward strand.
AAATAGGAGAATTACAATATGGACTCACCTTCCTCTTTCTATGTACAAAGATAATAACTTTATTTTCTCCGGTAATGTCTCTAGCAATTTTATAGTATTAAAATATTTCTCACATCTAAGTATGAATAAATAGACCACGTTATTCAAATTATATTACCTTAAAGATACGTTGTAGCGTATTTATGCATAATTTAAATTTCACAGACACCTCTCTGCATCCGCGAAGTGAAGTGAGAACTGCAATTTGTTCCAATAATTAAATAACATTTGCACAATCGTGTGAACATCCGTGACTGTAATCCAAGAACAAGCTTTCCTGCCAAAATTTATTAATTATAATTATAGTTTAGTGCGAGCAGTGTAATTTTGAGGGGCATGGATGTGTAACAGTTCTACATTTTCCAATTACCTTGCATCTGCAGAGTTCCCATATAATATCCCGGTACAATAGATTAATCAATAAATCAAAATATTCGAATAAAACGTTATAAACACAATTTTAGTTTGTGGCATAGTAAAATTTGATTGAATTCGTGACTTGGTAGGTTGTACGTCCACAGTGAGGCAGTCTCCATCTCGGACTCCATGTAGACATTTCGAAAATAATGATTTATTTCTTATTCACTTGTAGTCTAATAGTTTTTAATGGGAACTAATTCGAGTCCGCCATTGAGTTTGCGAATATCATTAAGAGGGTCATGTTGTCTGTGGATTAGTCGTTCTGGGGTCACAGACAAATTGAATAAAAGATAAATCTCGCAGTGAAGGCAACAATATTAGCATCACACAGGTTACTCCATCAATAATGTTCACAGCAAGAATAGAAACAATAGAAACCAGCTGTCGTGTTTACCTACTGAGATTGAGGAGCTAAATACTTTTATCTGTGCCTTGAAGATAACTTCATTTCCTTGATAGCAGTGGATAGTTAAATAATGAAAGAGCCTCCAGATTCTTTTTAGGTATTTTCCAAAATATATACAACCCAGATAAAAAGAAGCAAAATAGTTTTTCTTGTGTGTTAGCGTACATAATATGTATACAGATACATATATAGTATTATGTTAAATGGAAATATGCAAAAACGGTTTTACATATTAACACTCGACAAGAAATAGTTGTTTCTTGTATATGGTTTTTATGCCTATATGATTAGGCAATGCGTAAAAACAAATCTTGGGACGCAGCAAGTGCGTTATGGTAGTGAATTTTTATTAAATGATTCAAATTTAAATAACTCAATTTTCTATAAAATTAGAGAGTTTAATTTCGGTACGTAGTAAGTTATTTCCTAAGGCAAGACATCCACAAAATTTCATTAAAATAACTTTGTAATTTTCGGAGAAAAAAAATTCTTCAAAAGAAAATTTAAAATTTGAATAACTCAATTTTCTCTACACTTAGAAAGTTGAGTTTTGGTACTTGGTGAGATCTCTCCCGAGGCAATATACTTAGTAATTTCATTAAAACAGCTGTGTTACTTTTGGAGAAAAAGAATTTTGAAAGAAAACTCAAAATTTTCCCGGAAAACCCAATCCGATTTTTCTGGCTAACAAACTTATCCAAGCCATTAATAAAAGAAAGGCACTTGCCAAGTTTCATCGAAATCAGTTAATTATTTTTTGAGTTATCAGACGGATGCATATATGTATATATATATATATATATATATATATATATATATATATATATATATATATATATATATATATATATATATATATGTATATAAACATATAAAAATTGAAACTGACCCCGGATATGGGTTCTAGGGGTCCTAGTTCGCGCTCATTTGAAAAAATTTTTGCAAAGTCTCACCATCGATATCTCTCTATTAGTGAATTTTGTTTTAGTAAAAATTCATTAAAAGTCTAGACGCAGCAAGTCCATTATGGAAGTGGATTCTCATAAAAATGTTTTTAATAGCAAATTTGTCTCTTTAATGCAAGCAGGCATCAATTTGGCCACTTGTATAATCTATATGGTAGAAACAATGTACCATATTTTATCAAAATAACTTGCTTGAAAATGTACAAAAATATTCCGAAAATAAACTTAAAATGTTTTCGAGAAAACTCGTTTCCTAGCCGACGAACCTTATGTTAATAGCAATTGAGTCACTGAATTTGAACGATTTAATGAAAATTCGCTGTCAAAACGCACTTACTGCGTCTCGAATTTTTTGTACAAACATGCATCATATTTCGATGAAAAATGCAAATATGCAATAAGGAATGTCCAAAAAAAAAAATTGTAGGTATCACCAACGACTTATTGGCCAGCCTGTGATTGTCAAAATAATTTTATAAGATGCAGCTCAAGACACCCTATAAGTAACGTATACAATTTTTCTCGTATCTTGCAATAATAACAATTATATTGAGCTTTTCCGTAAAAATGTGTCAGACTGTATATATGTAAACAGAAATTAAACCGGATATGGATTTTAGGGAGCCTAGTTTGCGCTCAATTGAAGAAATATTTTTAGAAATCAAAAGCCGCGGTCTCCTCATTAACGAATATTTTCTACAAAAATTAGCTAAAAATTGTAGAATGTTAGACCATAAACTTAACTAAAACTACTGCCAAAGCATTAGGGAAAGTATCTATTTGAAATGAATTTTCTGGGAATATTTTATTAAAATGAAGGGCAATGATGATTGAAGCTGAAACTTAAGGGTTTGCATAACACTGTTTACAGAATACGTATTGCTTTAAGACCCTTTGCCTAAAAGTTGCCAATTTTGACCTTTCAAATTGCAACTTTTTACCTTTTGAGGAAACCCCCAATTTTTTTTCTTGGAATATCTCTAACTTCTTTGTCTTTAAACTTACAGACCTAAATTTTGGTAATTGGTTCACCCTATATATATATATATATATATATATATATATATATATATATATATATATATATATATATATATATATATTAGTCAGAAGGGAGGAGTAACAGTCGTTACACGTTAGCGTGCTAAAATATGTATGATATTAAGGGCAATTACGACCAACAATTGAGGGCTATATCTTAAAGAGAGTCACTCTGTACTAAAACTCAATATATTTCGCATATTTCACATTCTAACATGAAAAAATGGGGTTAGGTGTCCATTTTGTTACACGCGAATTTTTCAAAGCTTTTTTAGTTTTTTAACATTAATGACAACTTTTTTATACTTTTTCATGACTAGCTTTGAATGTTTTGAAAGTAGAAATGTTCGCGTGAGTTTCACATGTATTTTAAGGATGTTTTTTGCAATGTTGTTTTTTAGCATCTTTTGTGGCAGAGCTGCCCTGTTTTCAATGTTTAGGCCTTGCTTTTATAATTAGTTACAGTGCTTGGTCCTGAAGATGCCAGGAACTCCTGGCGAAATATATTGAGTTTTAGTACAGAGTGACTTTCTTTAAGATATAGCCCTCAATTGTTGGTCGTAATTGCCCTTAATATCATATATATATATATATATATATATATATATATATATATATATATATATATATATATATATATATATATATATATATATATATATATATATATATATATATATATATTGAAACTAACCATGGATATGGGTTCTAGGGGGCCTAGTTCGCGGTCATTTCAAGAAATTTTTTCTCAATTTAAAAGTCGGGATCTCCTCATTAGTGATTTTTTAAAGAAAATTCACTAAAACAGGCACAGGAAAACTCTACGACTGTATTAAATATGGAACAATTTCACTAAATTAGGGCAAGAACAAACAACCTGATATCCTATTCAAGTTGTATTAGGTCTCCTAAAACATTTATCTCCTCTTTATCAGACTATTTTTTATACAAAGACTCGCTAAAAACATTCATCGGAATAACAACAGTCTGATTAGATAACGGTAAACTGAAATGAGAAGAAGTAAAGTCACTAACTAGGATTAGAACTCGTCATGTCGGAGCCGACTATCCTATGTACACGGCTGACCCGACTGGGCTACGTCGGACATATAGGTACAAGCAGCTAGCAGGTATATCTCGTAATACATGTTAAGCGTCTAACGTTACCATTTATATTTAATAATAGAGATAAATATTTTAGTTGATACTGGTGTTGGAAAATAGTTGCTTATAATACATTAGTAGTTTGAAAAGCTGTGTTTTGTTAGTCAACGAATCCAGAACCCTGTATAACGTAACAACTGGTGCCAGAAGTGGGATTTTCAAGCTGCTAGCGGAAATATTTTCCAGAATCTTCGTTGAACAGAATGAAAATTTCGAGAATCTCTGGAAGATCAGTATCAGCAGTAAGTCATAACTGAGTGTATTCTTGAAACAGAATAAACTGTGTACCAGCTTTAAGTACGTCTATGCCTAAGACACGTAGCGCAACAGCCAATATTGGAATTTATTAAAGAAATGAAAGAAAAAGCCAGAAAAAGAGATGAAGAGGCTAAAGAAGAGATGAGAAAAAGAGATGAAGAAGCGAAAGAATAAATGAGAAAAATAGATAAAGAAGTGAAACAAGAAGCTAGAAAAAGAGATGAAGAAATGAGAAAAAGAGATGAAGGGGCCAAAGAAGAAATGAGAAAACAAGATGAAGAGGTCTGAAAAAGAGACGGAGAAGTCAAAGAGGAAATAAGAAAAAGATATGAAGTGATCAGAAAAAAGAGACAAAGAAGCCAAAGAAGAAATGAGAAAAAGAGATGAAGAAGCCAGAAGAAGAGATGAAGAAACAAAGAACATTCTGCAAGAACAGGCCAGCATAATTGAGAATATTACTTTATGTGTCGACGAACGTATGAAACAGGTAAAAGACATCTTCCAGCAAGCAGAAAGCAGAGTAAGGGGTATCAGCTACGATGTGCATGACAAGCTGACGGAAGTACAACAGAAAGTGCATTCATTAGAAGAAAAGAGTGAAACGCTAGTCAAAGGACACATCAGGATCGAAGATAGCCCGGTCGTAAAAATTAAGGTCCCCTCATTTGATGTCTCCGTCCCGTGGGGTATTTATATACGCCAATTTGAAACCGCTGCTACAGCAAATCGTTGGGGCGAGAGAGAGAAAGCGAGTTCGCTAATTGTGGCTCTCAGGGGAGATGCTATAGATGTGCTCCAAGGTATCCCCAGAGAAGAACATGACAGTTTTGACAGCATTAGATATTACCTAGAAATGAGATTTGGCTACCAGCATTTACAACAGCTGTACCAAACTCAGTTAAAAAGTCAGAAATCGGACGAAACTCTGCAACAATTTGAAGCCGACGTTGCCACACTAACACGAGCAGCTTACCCCACAGCTCCAGTGGAATTTTTGAACTAGCTGTCGCTGCAAACATTCATTGACGGCATCAGGGATACGACACTCAACAGGCGCTGAGTATGGCGAGACATAAAAACTTAAACGATGCTTTGGCACATTCATTAGAATATGAAGCTGCCAATCAAGCCTACAAAGGCAATGTGAGGGTTCGCAGTCTTCAAGTCCCAGCAGAGGAAAATATAACAGATTTATCCAAGGTTGTGCAGCGATTGGAGAAAATAGAAGAACAGATGAAGCGCACGACTTATAAGGAGCCAAGGGAAGCTCATCGTGCAAATGCCATACGCTGTTGGAACTGTGGCAAGGTGGGACACAAAAGTAGTGAATGCCGGGCCCCAAGATCATCTTCAACCAACGCACAGGAAAACTAAATGCAGCTAGCTTTAGGGGGCGAGAGCTGGCTGCCCACCACAATGCCGCGAAGTTGACAGCTATTTCACTGATCAACGATTCTGGCAACACGCTCATCGTAGCTGGATACATCGGCGACAAGACGGCTCAAATGGTGGTAGACACTGGCGCATCCAGAAAGATTATCTGTCGTGATATAGTACCAAGATAGCGGGTAGGAGAGCCAGAATGAATCTACAAAGTGACCGCAGCTGGTGGCGAACAGATTCGTGTATTTGGTGACACCGAGGTCAGGCTACAAATTGGAGCTTGGAAAACCAAACAGCGAGTTATTGTTGTCGCCATATCAGACCCCATTATACTTGGACTAGATGTTCTACAAGGTCACGGTGTCAAGTTAGATCTTGAGAACAATGTTCTAAATATCGGTGATGAGGAAGTAGTCATGTCGATTGTTAATAACCTTGCGATTCGAAAAGTCACGGCCAAGGAAGATGTCGCATATATACTTTCCGTCCGCAACTGCCTCAGTAGTGATATGGATGTGAAATAGTTATCTAAATAAACAAAATAATGTTTTTCAATTAGAGATATAGTCAAATCCGTAACTACTCGAGGTCCTAATTGTTTCTTTGCAATCTCATTCACTTTTCCAGGATATATTTGGAATTCGTCAGTGTATCTATTTACATACGCTCTGGTCCAAACTTTGTATCCCCACTTTATTGGCTTATTAGACATATATTGACGGATTGAGGAAAGCCCTTTGAAACAGATCATAGACTCTTCTATAGACACTGCTTTGTGCAATCTATAGTGAAAACTGAAGTTATGTAACAATGAGTTGAAAAACGCAACTTATAAAGTTTATCGAAATCAGGATCCCCGCGCTTCGGCTGAACAGCGTTATCATTTAGATGAAAATTTCCTAAGGGTCAATGGAATCTAGCGCGGTTCATTAGAGTTGATATAAGAATCCCTCAGCTCCGGTTACGCTGACCAGTAATCCCGGTAGCTGGGAAGCCTTTTCACACCAATCAAAATATTTATGGCTAAAACTATTTTTATTTATCTCACAGTTGTCGGAACAAATGTTTTCCCCCGCTGGGTAGCGTGAAGATTTGTTTGAAAAACCAAATGTTCTACAGCTTGTTGACTTACAAGACACCCAAAAATATCAACATCAGAATTCGAAGAATTTTGAATAGTTTTTAATATTAACTAATTTTATTTTTTAGAGAGGCGCTTGAATTATATCTATCATAATCATGTTAACAGAAAAAAAGTCACCGCAGTGGGTTTTTTTTCCTTTATACAGTGCGAATTGCCTTTATCATTGATCCAAATATTTAAAGTATCTTCTTTGATCATGTTGTCATTTTTTAACAAAAATAGACATACCTAGTTGCTAATATCTATTGTTTGTTAAAACATACATAACCGCAGATCGTACAGAATAATGTCACATGCGCAGTGTGTTGTTAAGAACGTCACGGCACATGAGCCCAGGTGTCGGATTCAAGTGAAACGTTGCACGTATTTGCCAATAAATTACGTCCATTGGTCCAACGTAGAACGAAAATGCCCTAAATATAACTAAAACGCGTTGCTCTAAATGCCTTGCTGGCCCTATTATCGACTTCCCTATTAGTTCAATTTGTTCCCCACATTGACCATGTTTACTTATAATATACTGATATGGCAGCGACCTTAAGAACGTTCCAAATACACCGACTGTAAGCACCAGCCTGGCTATAAAGATGCTTCCATAGGCAGTTACATGCTGCGGATACAACAGCACGTACCAGCGCAGCCACCAGAAGCAGCGGCTCTTCCAACCGACGTTCTCTCCATATACATGCGAGTAGGTAATGGGACACTTTGAGCAGACAGTGACGTCACAGGAAGTGACGTCACGGCGCCGGCGCCACGCCCTGGCGCCGGCGCCACGCCCTGGCGCCACGCCCTGGCGCCACGCCCTGGCGCCGGCGCCTGCCCTGGCGCCTGCCCTGGCGCCTGCCCCGGCGCCTGCCCCGGCGCCTGCCCCGGCGCCTACCCCGGCCCCGGCGCCTAGCCACGCCCCGGCGCCAAGCCCCGGCGCCGGCGCCCAGCCACGCCCTGGGCCAGACAGTCACATCCGTGTTATTCCTAAGGTCATTGACCTGTCTAGGAAACTGTGACGTCACACGACTTGGGCCAGACAGTCACATGCAAACATTTCAAAAGTGTCTAACCTATTACTTCAAATTATTATATTTTGAAAAAAACCATTTGGAGCAGGTGAGTTTCGAACCCGGGGCATTCAGATGGGAGGCAACGATGCTACCCGTTGAGCTAAGCAGACGCTTATTAATTTATTGTTTTAGGTTGGTATATATATACGACTACAAACAAACCATACATGTAACATAATTAAAGTTTATTATTAGACAAATGGATGATTTACAAAATAATGTTTAATATTAGAGGCTGCTGAACCAAAACGGAGGAAAATGGCGGAATGAAAGATGGAAGCCTGTGATACCTTAAGCTGACATTATAAAAATGGCGGGCTTTCGTTGATAAAGATGGTGCAAGGATGGATGAAGACTTATTTAAAGATACGTCACTCCAACCTAGCCGACAAATGAGAGTGTAGACATAAGACATAATAATTAATATGTTTAATATTAGACAGACTAGAACGTCACAATTGTTATATGGGTAGGTTCTAAAAATAACACACAGAGGTCGCTGGCAAAACAAAAGAAGGAAGTTCAGAAACAAAATAGACAACAGGTTCAACCGTGAGATGTACGATGGAACCAACACATGCACGGTGTTAAGGAGGCCAAATCAAATTGGAATATACAATAAAATGGCCACTTCCGGTCTAAACTTTAAATCCTTGTATCTTTTCAATGACAAGTGATAGAAATGAACCGACTTTAAAAATATATCGTTTCATAACAAGGTCTACAAGAAAATGAGATAAAAAACTTTAAACCCTTATCGCGGAAGATCCGTGAGATGTACGCTGGAACCAACACATGCACGGTGTTAAGGAGGCCAAATCAAATTGGAATATACAATAAAATGACCACTTCCGGTCTAAACTTTAAATCCTTGTATCTTTTCAACGACAAGTGATAGAAATGAACTAACTTCAAAAATGTATGTTTCATAACAAGGTCTACAAGAAAATGAGATAAAAAACTTTAAACCCTTATCGCGGAAGATCCGTGAGATGTACGAGAGAACCAACACATGCACGGTGTTAAGGAGGCCAAATCAAATTGGAATATACAATAAAATGGCCACTTCCGGTCTAAACTTTAAATCGTTATATCTTTTCAACGACAAGTGATAGAAATGAACTAACTTCAAAAATGTATCGTTTCGTAACAAGGTCTACAAGAAACTGAGATAAAAAACTTTAAACCCTTATCGCGGAAGATCCGTGAGATGTACGCTGGAACCAACACATGCACGGTGTTAAGGAGGCCAAATCAAATTGGAATATACAATAAAATGACCACTTCCGGTCTAAACTTTAAATCCTTGTATCTTTTCAACGACAAGTGATAGAAATGAACTGACTTCAAAAATGTATGTTTCATAACAAGCTCTACAAGAAAATGAGATAAAAAACTTTAAACCCTTATCGCGGAAGATCCGTGAGATGTACGCTGGAACCAACACATGCACGCTGTTCAGCAAAGCAAACTCTATAAAACATATTCAATAAAAAATGTTACTTCCGGGTAGACACTTCCGGTATAGCTATTCTTAGAGCTACATACATGTGTGACACATCAAAATAATCGTCTTGTTGAACAGAAGAAATATAATATTTAAGTAAGTCAGAACAAGCTGTGTTAACACCTAAAACCAACACACACTCTCTTGTGTAGTAGGTATAGATGGTATGGTATGGTATGGTTTATTTGGAGACTTTCACCTAATTATCGATAAGAACACTGGTTATTTTAATGCGACTAAGCTGTGTAAAAATGGTGAGAAAAGATTCAGACATTGGCTGGAAAATAAGAAAACTAAAAGAGTTGATTATCTATTACAACGGTCAGCTAAAGAAACAGTCTATGTACCAATCAATACCGATACCCTTAATATTTCAACCGAAGGTGTCCACTTAGAGTCACATCTAGGGGGCCGGAATTCCGGCCCCCTAGATGTGCTGGAAGCAACATCTCAACTAACACCTACAACCGCTACATACTTACACCTAAAACCAACACACACTCTCTTGTGTAGTAGGTATAGATGGTATGGTATGGTATGGTTTATTTGGAGACTTTCACCTAATTATCGAATGGAAACATCCTATAGAGTTTCCGGAGGATGTAGATAGCGGTTAATTAATCGTTGGAAACATCTGGTCCTAATGTGTTTTCCGAAGGATGTAGATAGTGTTCTCAGATTTTTAACAGTCAACCAACCAGAAGAATACAACCAATTAAAAGTAGAGGGGGGAAAACCTATTTAACATCAGAGTTTACGATAGCAAGTTTAGTTTAAAATTTCTAGCTATGAAAGCTGCTTGGAATTGTTGTGCTGAAACAATGTGTGACGAAAACGATGGTCCTGATTTCCGTGAACATCATAGGAAAAAGTTATTGTTTAACAAATATCAAGATGATACTAGGATGCTAATGGAAACAACTTTCAACATCAGAAGATCTGTAAAATTAGTAACTGGTGTTAGTGCAAGAAATGAGTTCACAATACTTGTGAAATTTGTTAACCCTTTGGCTCTAGATGAAGAAAATCAATATCTAGCATTGGAAGAGTGGCAGTTTTACGATTTTATGGATAACATACATGCATTATCTGCAAAGTGGTTTAAAGATAATGAACAAACTCATGCTGTAACTCAGACGAGCTACTGTCGAATCTCTTCTGCAACGATACTAGGTGAAAAAGTTTTATGTGTTAATAATTGTTTTACACATATGGTTATGTATCTAAATGAAGACACTGTAGAAAAGCTGGTGGAGCATGAGGAAATCATTAAGGAAAGATTTGAGTATGTAAGAGAAACACAGTTTGCTTGGATATATGACTGTTTTCTTCGCGACATCGTTCAAACATTAACAGAGCTGGGTAATTCAGATGTGAGTGCCGCGCAAACCATCCGAGTGATAAAAACCCTACTCAACAACATGTCTCCAACATTCAAGTATTACATGTCAGAGTGTTTGCATTACGCTCAAGAACAAGTGCTAACCGACATCAATAACCTCATCAATGGCACCACCTCTTAAAGCAAGCTTCGTCATCCTGACAGCATTGTGTCAAAATGTGTTTTACGTCTACAAACCACCAAATGTGAAAGAAGTGCGAATCTGTTTCGATGACTGCACCAAATGGTCTGGACTAACAAGAACATATCTGCACAACGATGAAGCGATTGAAGTTTCAACATACAACATGTCCAATATTAAAACTGATATAGTACATTATAAACTTATGTTTTTGTTTGATCATGGCACCCAAGGTGAGACAGCTGACTGGAGAACTCTTGTGTTAAATGATTCTTACCTGTTCACTTCAAATTATATTTCTATGTTTATATCAACTGGTTTTCTTATGTGTCTTGTCATATTTATGCTCATGTATTTTGGTTTTAAATATTACACTGTACTTAAAGATATTTATCGTAAACATATTTGTTAATAAAAATATATAACTGAAGATGTCTGTGTTTTATTCATTAGTTAAGCACCTATAGTTAAGATGAGATACAGTGAATCGTGCTCGTTACAAGTGAAAAAAGAGTGCTTTACGTAGTGAAATTCACAAATCTAAAGTGTGTGAACCGTGGGAAGTTGAACAAGTTTATATGTTAACTCAAGCTTTTAAAAACAGAATGGCTACCTATCGTATTAGTATGGATGGTAGTGATATACGACTTGCCATGGAAAGTGTGAAGCAGAAATTGTTTCATTTGATGGAGGCTGCTTTAGCCAAACACGATACAGTTAAAATGAATCTAGAATTGTTTGGTTTGTATGTGCTCCAAAGTCGAAATAAAAAAAAAAAAAAAAAAAAAAAAAAAAGAAATGAAGTCATTTAATACTAAAAATAAAAATATCACAGTGGCAACTAACTTTGAAAATATATATCAAGAATTTACTGAGGAGATTTACACAAAAAGCTTTAGAGTTTGCTGAAAGGTGATAGCGGATGGATGTTGGAAAGACTAATGTGGTTGGAAATTAATATTAATAAATGTATTTAAAAGTAGATTAAAATAAAAAACAGATATATTTTACAACGTTTGTTTTATTATGGCATTAAGCTTACAATATAAGTAAATAATGATATACAGTTATTTATGCTACAGATACATTTTCTATTATATCCTAAAGTATGATCCATACACAAAGGAGTATCAGGCACTAACTTTGGACAGCGTTCACTGGTTTCCAGGTTGATAACATCCACTTGATAACCACAGGTTGATAGTAAATGTAACAAAAACCTTTGCTTGTTTTCACCTTTAACATAAATTCTGTCAACACGTTGGGCTATAATATGTTTTGCTATTATGTTTGGTAATTCTTCTAAATTGATATCACCACAATTATAGTCAAGGCAATGGTGTTGTGTTTGTAGAAACTTCACTTGCTTGATTATGTCTGCAGACAGTAAACGTAATGGTGTATGCGGTTTAAAAACACAATGCACTGTTTGGAAACCATTATAAATCACAAACTCTTTAGGTGTAAATTCAGGCAGACAAAAACCCTGAGTATCAACGACCACGAACCTCATCGTGAAAGTGATTGCAACATCCTTGCAGCTACATTATATAGCGTACGATGTTGGAGAGTGGGGCATACTCGATGACGCAATCATGTATAATTACACAAAAACATTTTGTGTGATTGGGAAAGTTGGTAGTACTTTCCATTTCCAATTTGATATCCACAGTAGAAGGTTTTATAGAGTCGCTATACTTGGAGCAATCAAATACAAACATGGGATATTTTAGGAAAGACTTGTAATCCAAGGTAGGCTGTGGTTCTCTGCCAACATACGAACGTTGAAATTCAATCATGTTTTTATATGCCTCGACGTAATTTGCTTGGTTAAAGTTCAGGTTCATACCCTCTGTGGGGATTTGTTTCGAATTTAAGTGAAGTCTTATATCTCGAATACCCACATGATCAAACTCGTTGATGTCTTTTCTAACGTTACTGTATCGATCTGTTTGGAATATCACAATAACAAATCTGGGTCGTTCAGTGTTTGAGGATGTCTTAATAGACCACAAGTCTTTCGTTGAATTATTTAGATTTGGTAATTCATACATCTCCCATTTTCTATATGGTATAAGGATTTTCTTATCTAGAGCAATCGACTTTAATAATTGCTGCTGTATAACTTCACTAGGGTGGATATGTTTCACCTGCAGAGCCATATACTCAATGTTAAACTTTAATGCTTTATCTGCATCTGCGGCACCAACCAAAATAAAGCAATTTCTATCATTCTGAGCTCTAGTGAGACGTAGAAGCAATTTACTGAAAAGCACTCTTTTATAGTCTTTGAAAATATTACACAAGTAGCTAAGAGGTATGCAGTAGCAAAAACGTTCATTTTTTAACATCACATTGTTTTCGGTTGGATGCCATCCCGCTGGAATCAGAGCTCTTGCTTCATCACTGTTTGCTTCCAAAAGTGTTCTAATTGATGTAACTATACCAGGATTTCTAACATGTTCAATAATCTGATTACACATTTCAACCGCAATAGAGGAAAACAAATGAGCTGCTGCATTAGACGTTACTTCTACAGTTCCAATCGTACCACTCGTCTCGATACTACCATTTATCAGTAGAACAGATGAAGACCAATCGTAAAAAATATCTTGTTGATTGATTGCAAACTCACAGGTATCATTATGGTCAAACGATCTGGTTTGAGGAGCGTATGTGTGTATTTCTTCCCCTCTGATTGACTCGTCGTGCACAGGGTCTGCGAATATATGTAGTTTGCTTAACATCGTAACCCAATGATTGTAGAAACTGTATGTTCTCCCAAGATAGAACCGCTTTCGACTCAGGTAGCGAAGATACTGAAGCTGGAGCGGTTTGATTACTACTATTTATAATCAGCATAATATGTTGGTGTCTCTTTCAACTCCAATATCACAATGATCTCCTCACCTTGAAAGTTCACAGGTACTGAATTCTGATCGATAATGTTTACATTTATATGCGAAATGATACGTGTGGTAAGAGGCATAAAAACCTTACTATATGGTTTTATATCAATCGCATAACCAGGGTCTACCATAGGAGCAAACTCATATACTGTATGTGTAGGTTTTCCATCGTGGTAAGAACCATCTACTATGTTGCATTCCAAACGAATCGTCTTTACTCGTACAATTTCTACGGGTAAATTGGAAACGTAAAGTTTACCTGTAGCAAGACGTTGTTTAGAAAATCCCAATATTGGTGCTATCGAAGCGTCGGTAGAAAAGTCTATATCATACTGACATGTAATCTCACATTTCAAAGTGTTGTTGTTGGCTTTTAGCGAAAACAGTTTTACCACATCGATGTTGTGTTCTACTGCAGGATCCAGATGTTTATCTTTAATATAACGTCGTAACAACTCATTCTGAATGTATTTCTCGATATCACTGATTTCATATGAACCATCTGGAATACTTATTTCTTGTCGAATCTTTCTACCACTCACAGCAGAAAAATAATGAAACTTATTACACCCACGTTCTATGTTTGGTATAGTGTTATATGTATGAAAGTTTGCAAGCGCGAGCGAATACTCAAAGTGTGGTTTTAATACTAACGGTGGAAATATTTCCATCGATAAAGAGGACGAAGAACCCTTCAAAGCAAACGTACGCGCCATGACTGAAACACAGATACTACTGTTTAAGTCTTTTATTTAAAAATTTTAAACATAAGTGACCACAATTATAAGTATTATACTTTTGATATACATCATGATTATACAATATAGTACAGTTTTTAAGATAATACAACAGTTCAGTTGGCGGCTTCAAGTTTCCATATGAGTCAAAGTACACGGCCGTGTCACCACGTTTCTTAACTGCAACCCAATGACTACCTGGCTCTTTGTTTGTTTGCAAATTCATGATAAATGATTCATTCTTGCGTGATCCATTCGATGGTAAAGTATCTCGCATGTATACACCTCTAAAATATGGAATTTTCATTTTACCAGCAAATTTCACAAGATCTATATTTGTTAGAGGTCTTGCTGGTAAACACTTTACACGTTTTTTGGTTTATGTAAATATAAACCGAAACCGCTTCGCTGTTTCTTCATATACAAGCCACTACCTCGGTGACCAACAGCAATAGCCTCCATCGTTTGGTTATGACGTTTTGCTTCTTCCAATTTTTGTTTGGCTGATTTAGCATCGTTCACGGCTTTAGCAATACCCGCAGCACCACCACCTAGAGCTCCCAGCGCTGATAGACCACCAAAAATTAAAGGTAGTAGTGGAAGGAAACCGCCACTTTTCGGTACTGGAATAACTCTGGGTGTCTTGACTTTCTTACGACCGCCAGCATTTTTAATTACTTTTCTCGCTACATGTAGTAAATTTTTTACAGATGGAACTTCCGCACCCACAGCTATGGCACCTTTCATTAAATTTATTATGTTTTTAAATGGTATTTTACCGCCACATTTTACTTTTTTACTGCTACGTTTACGTTTGGTTGCCGTCTTTGGGGTTAAACCCATACCAAGCTTTCTTTTAACTTTCATAGTGTTTGTAACACCCCAAGCAGCTAACTTTTCACCAAAACTTGCGTCCTTCGACTTTACTCTCTCCCAAGCTCGGTTCTCCAGCACCTCGTCAGCTCGATGTCTATCACTCAACTGTTTTGATTGAGAGTATGCGATATCGTGATCTCGACAAGCACGATCTAAAGGATTGATACCTTGATCACCTCTTGCTAAACGTTCTTTAAGTTTAGTACCCGGGCCACAAAATTGATAACCAGGAACATGCAGCTCAACAGGTAATTTGTTGATGGTAGTGTTAACAAGACCTTCACCTTGGCACACCAACATTTATACTGCTAATGAGGTATGATAAATCTAAGTATTTATATAGATGATTGCACTCGTAAAAGTTTTAGTTTAGTTAACGATGCGTATTGTTAAACACGCAAAAGCTACCCTACCAGTCACAAACATAGATGATGTTGTTACCATTCCATCACCTAAACAGCAAAGACATGGACTTCTTTTACCAAACACAGTTAGATGTTTGATATGTGGTCCAAGTGGATGTGGTAAAACAAATGTTATGCTAAGTTTGTTGTTTGAACCCAACGGTTTAAAATTTCAAAACGTATACGTATACTCAAAGTCTTTATATCAACCTAAATACAGTATGTTGAAGGAGGTGTTGGATGCTACGAAAGGTGTTGGATACTATCCATATAGTGAAAACGAGGAGATATTAGATCCTGCAGATGCAAAGAGTAATTCAATTTTTATATTTGATGATGTAACCTGTGATAAGCAAGATAAAATAAAATCGTATTTTTGTATGGGTAGACATAAAAATATTGATAGTTTCTACTTATGTCAGACATATAGCAAAGTTCCGAAGCAATTGGTGCGTGATAATGCTAACATTATAGTTTTATTTAAACAAGATGAAACTAATCTTAAACATGTGTATGATGATCATGTAACTACCGATATGAGTTTTGAAAAGTTCAAGCTCCTTTGTGGTGAATGCTGGCAAAACAAACATGATATGGTGGTTGTCGTTAAAGATTCTGATTTAACACAAGGAAGATACCGCAAAGGGTTTGATCACTTTATATATCTCAGTTGACTGGAAAACGCTAGTATTAAGTTGTTCGACATAGAGTAAACATGTCGAAAAAATCTAAAGCTGCTCGTCACCGTAAAATAGTAGCACCACCAAATATACAACGTAAAATAGCTGATCTATCAAAGATAATTCGAAAGAAATATTTAGCTTTGAAGCTTGGCAAAACAGAGACAGATGAAACATTACATCGTTTATATAAACCCATCTTAAAACCTTTGAGTGATATATCGAAAAACACAGCATTGGCTACTGTTCAACACCAGCCGACTAAAACTACCACATCATTAGCTACTACTCAACAGAAACCTGCTACATTATTGGCTACTACTCAAACAACTGAACAGAAACCGACTAAAACTGAAGTTGATGTCAAACCAACAGCAGCAAAAGAGGAAATTCCATTCCTTAGTGATGATGAAACGTTTGAATTGGAGGCGGAGGCACCAGAACCTGAATTATGGGCTACTAAAGCTTATAGAAAATTAGATGCTGCTGCAAATACACCAAAAGCAGTGTACGAACGAATGTTAAGTTCCTATCCAATAGTTGTTAGATATTATGTTGATAAATATTTTACAGATAATCATTCCTGTGATCAAACATATGGTGTTACTTATGATAAAGCTACCAACACTTGGATGCTTGGAAACAAACCTATTAAATTTGTTGTTACTAACGTAGATTTTAAAAATAGAGAAACCTTTCAAATTGTGGTTGGTGACAGAAGATATTACGGTACTAATCATCTGTTGGAATTGATATTTTTGAGAAAACCTGGTATGAGTGCTTTGAACAATCGGGAAGCTTTACGTGACTACGCAGACATAATGGCAACTACTAGTCTTCACAGAAAAGAGAACAATCCTAAAGAAGACGTTCTACGAAACACCTCTACCAAATATCAACATGTAATAAAACCAATTTTAGAAAAACAAGAAGGTGCTAGAGCGCGATCTTCCTCGGTAACTTTAGGCCGTGGTATGCCATACATGCTACATACCAAAAAACAGAAAGAGTATGTATACTGGGATGATATAAACGAGTTGGTTGATAGACTTAGACTGTTAGTAGCTTCTCAAGCAGCTGGTAATAACGCACACAACAACGAAATTCAGTCTATTATTGAAGAACTGAAGGAAGTGGGTGTTATATAAACAGACTTGTGTGTTTTTCACCATTTTCAAAATGCCGATCGATAAATTCGGACGTTCTGCAAAGAATTTAAAACATCTAAACAGAATTATTCACAGAGAAACATTTCCGAAAACTACAAGTGGTGATTTTGATGTGCAAAACCATAAGCTGTGTAACGTGGGTGACCCTGTTGAACCTACAGATGGTGTAAGTAAAAAATTTGTCGATGTATGGATAGACGACTATCAGAAAACTAAAGTTGACTATCAGAAAACTAAAACTGATTATAAGGTGAGCAAAGATGCTGTAGCACTTCAAATTGCTATACTGCTTGACGCTGTACATAAGCCGGAGTTGGAAGCTTTAAAAAAAGACTTTGAACATAAATTTAAAAACTATGATGATTTTAAACGTGAAGTCTATAACTCATTTCCACTTAAGACTGGTGTTGATCAATCACTACAAAAGCTGCAAGAGCAATTAATGAAAAATTATATGGATCTTAAACATGAAGCCTACAGCTCGTTTCCGCTTAAAACTAACATTGATGAAACATTAATTAGTCTTAAAGAGGATATCAAGGAGTACATACATCAAACAGTGTCTCCTCTCCATAAAACGTTTACTGCTATGGCTGATACCGCTATATCTAAACTTCAAAAAGATTATATAGATCTAGCAGTTTCAAAACTTGAAGCTGACTTGAAAAATACGTTTGCTACTAAAGACGATTTAAATCAAGCAGTGATTACGATTGAAAATAAACTTAAAAAAACGTTTGTGACTAAGGAGTATATCGATGGTGCTATCGAAGGGATAAATAGAAATTTAGTTCAGGAAGCAGTGGCAGCAGTTTGGGTTATGGTGGATAAACGGATATCAAAAATGGAGTTTAGTTGGAATCAAATAAAATAAGTTCAGTGTAAAAATGTCTATCGATAAGTTCGGACGTTCTGCAAAGACTCCCAGCTTCTTAAACAAAATTGTGCACAGAGAAACATTTCCGAAAACTACAAGTGGTGATTTTGATATGCAAAACCATAAATTATGTAACGTAGGTGATCCTATCGAGCCTGCTGATGGTGTGAATAGAAAATTTGTCGATGTGTGGGCAGATGAGTATAAGAAGAATAAAAATGAAGTATCACAGAGTCTTGTCGCTATAACCCTTGAAGCTGTACATAAATCAGAACTAGCTGCTCTTAAAAGCGAGTTTGAAAACAAATTGAAAAATTTAGACAAGACGATAGCTGCTCAAGTTTTAAAAGATATTGATGTGTTAAAGAATAACAAGTTGAAAAAGAAGCTAGGTGAGATAGACAGCAAACTAAAAGATTTACATGATAAGTGGATACTTTTAAATCCAACATCGCCATGAGACGCAAAACAGTTGAACCATCTGATACCAAAAAACAAATTATTGATGAGTTATATAAACCGGCAAGAATCAATTTTAAACGTAGACGTACAATAATCAAAGGTTTAAATGATTTGTGGCAGATTGATTTAGCAGAATTTACAGACTACTACAAAGACAACTCTGGTTACAAGTATATTTTAGTGGTTATTAATTGTTTTTCAAAGTACGTGTGGACTCGCCCTCTTAAATCTAAAACTGCTGGAGAGGTGACTAAAGCTATGGCTGATATTTTATCTACTAGTACAGCGCCCTCTAACATCCAGTCTGATCTTGGTCGCGAGTTCTATAACGCTAAATTTAACGCCTTAATGAAAAAATACAACATTAATCACTACAGCACTTATAGCGTGAAGAAGGCTGCAATAGTGGAAAGAGTCATACGTACCTTAAAAGAGAAGATATATAAAAATTTCAACTTGATTGGCTCCTACAAGTGGGTTAATACACTACCTGATGTCACTGCTACTTACAACGCTACTGTTCATCGAACAACTGGTGTAAAACCTCAAGATGTTAACAAGAAAAATGAAGAAGCTATCCTGAAACAAGTTTACTCGAATCTGAAAGTGTTTAACAAAAATAAATTTAAAGTGGGTGATGTTGTACGTCTAAGTAAAGCTAAAACATTATTTGAGAAAGGTTATACACCGCGTTGGTCAACGGAGCTGTTTAAAATCACTAAAGTTCACTGCACTAATCCAACCACCTATTTAATAGAAGACATGCAAGGCAAACCAATCAGTGGTGGATTTTATGAAGAGGAGCTACAAAAGACTGCAACCCCTGATTATTATTTAGTTGAAAGAGTAATCAGAAAGAAAGGCGCCAAGTCGTATGTGAAATGGCTTGGTTTTGATAAATCTCATAACTCATGGATAACTAGCAAAGATATAAAATAATTTGTATTACAATACTTTATAATAAAACAAACGTTGTAAAATATATGCTTTTATTAAAATAAACATTGTAAAATATGTGTTTTTTTTTTTATTTCAACAACCTACTCAACACAAAGCTAAACGTAAAGTTTTCGTTATTAGCAAATTTATGACAAGTCGCTTAAATATAAGCAGTATTACAATTGATTTTCAATTTCTACAATCACTTTAGACGTTATAACACGTCTTTAAACTAAATATTTTCACAAGGAAATCTTGAAAGAGTATAGAAACTAATATTAGGAACGTTTGACTAGATAAGTACATAAAGAAGTAAATAAATAACTATATAGATAAGTACATAAAGAAGTAAATAAATAAGCCTAACCTAAATGAGCTGCCTTATGAAGACGAATTGGATTTTTTACAGGTATTGGCGAGCTGGATAAATATTTTAGATCGTAAAAAAAAAGTAGTCCTCGTTACTTTTTCACGATCTGTGTATGAAACCTCATAGCTGACGCAAGTTTTTGTGAAATTAACCGTTAACCACTATCTACATCCTCCGGAAACTCTGTAGGATGTAGATAGTGGTTAATTAGTTGTTGGAAACATCCTATAGAGTTTCCGGAGGATGTAGATAGCGGTTAATTAGTCGCCGGAAACATCTGGTTCTAATGTGTTTTCCGGAGGATGTAGATAGTGTTCTCAGATTTTTTTATTTTTAAACAGTGTTGACACATATCCTTGTAAAAATTATTCAATAAAACGAATATATTTTTTACAATTTCTTTATTACAATTTATACATTTAAAATTTGCGATAGTTTACAATATCATTAAGTACGTGTTGGTATTTTGTAACAAATTCACATACCATGCTTAAAGTATCACTATATCTTTCTCTAGCTACGAAAAAGGCACATCTAATTAGGGAAATGTCTCTAAATTTAGCTAATTCGGTCCTTAAATCATTAGCAAACATCTTCAAATTAAAGAAACTTTTACAGCTTAGTTCTAACAATAAATCCTTAGCTACACATCCGATATCTTCTAGTATTTTAAGTGATTGAATTGACAAGTTAAAATTAATTACATATTCCTTACCACAGAGTTTCAGCTTAAAACTTACAGTTTTTCTTTGTGATTTAACAAGATAATTGGTTAAAGTATATGTTTCACTAGTTTCTATAGATTTGTTTTCCAAATTGTAAATTATCGTAGGTAATACGTTTAAAAATTCTTCAAATGTCCACACATCAAAAAACACAGGTATATTAGAGTTTTTCTGAGATAATTTAATTAACGGCAAAAAATTTAAAACTGGATTAACGCCAATGCTAAGCAGCTTCTCGCCGTTCGACGTAAGAGAAAAAGTTGTTTGACACATCAGTTCACAGTCTTCTGTTTTCAATTTTTTCTCGATGTTTTTATTATTGATTTCCACCAGCTTCTGATTGAAAATATCTTCTTGCGTAGGCTGATAGGGTGTTTGTAGGTTTGTTGGATATGCTGCATTAATTATATTTTCTATAGCCTGATTCTGCTGCTCATCAACTTCTGCTGTTGGATATAATGTACAAAGTTCACTTATCATGTTTTCCAACGTTTTTGGTTCTTCTTTTGGAATAATACTTTCTATTGCATCACCCAGTAAGACGTCTTGTAGCACTTTAAGTTTTTTACCACCACTATTTTCTGCTTTAGCAGATTTTCGTTTTCTACCGTTGTTCACCATATTATACTCGGTCTGCTTCAGTTTTCAACTAAATGCTCCGTTTGAAATTATCAACTTTTATACTTATCTAATTATTATTATTACTCTTACAGCTGAGCTTTGTTGCCGTGTTGAGTTTTATTGCTTTTAACTTACTATGTGAATCAAGACGATTCATTTAATACCAAACACGTAGGACTTTAATAAACAAATTACTTGTACGCATGCTCTAGCCGCCATATTTACACACGTCATTTAAATGGTGATCTTCGTTTAAGAATAGATGCATAGATGTGAAACCGTGATCGATACACAAGGCTTTTTTTTTCACTTAGCACCTTTGAATAGGTTATGTGACAGTAATTAAGATGATGCACTATAAAGCTATTTTGGCTCGTCTTCACCTTTAAGATATTTCCTATACAGCTCACGTATGTTGTCTAGGAAATCGTAAAAATCCCACTCTTCCAATGCCAAATATTGGTTTTCTTCATTCAACGCCAACGGATTGACAAATTTCACAACATTTGCAAAGTCGTTTCTTGCACTGATGCCGGATGTTGTTCCCTCCACCACAAACGTCGGTTGAATGGTTCTGAGTGGTTTCCTGGTAAATTTTACAAATCTATTGCGATCACTAAATACTTTAACATATTTCGTGCTACACTGCATGATCATCCAGATATTTCTGCCAGACTTTAACAAACTTGTCTACAACAACACAATCTTTGTTCTCATATCTATCCCAATCAGCATTGGTTGGAAGACTGTCGAAATATTCGTTACAAATTGTATATAACATGTCGGTGACGTCTGTACGGTGAAGTTTTCGTGTTAGAAAATTAATGGATTTAGTACGTTCAGCATCATCATCATTTAAATTAGAACTGTGCTTTAATATATCGTTTAGGTGGTCTGCAACCTTGTGGATGTCATCACAGCTTGAAAACTCAAATTCTTTATTAAACCCTTCTCTCATCGTTTCGAGTGTTTCTTGTTTGAGTTCTTCCTCGCAGGGCGGTTCAATTTCAATGTTCGTTGTTTCGAGTGTGACCTCATCAGCATCATAATAATATTTGTATTGATTTTTTGCTTCTTCGGGTAAATATTTAAAAAATGGTTCACTTAACAGGGCCCCCGGTTGGTGTTGAATGAGTGCCACAGCAAAATATTGTGTTGAACAAAATCCACTTAAATATAAGTCACACAACTCTACCATATGTCCGGCTTCATAATTTTCTCCTTCAGAATCACGTTCGTCGATAAAGGCTTCTTCTTGTATCTTTAACACCAACTGTTTTAATTCAAATTCACAGTCTTCTTCAAACAATCTATTTTTGTGTCCATACCATAAGACACTGTTAAACGACATGGTACAACAACTAATAAGATAACCGAACTTGCTCACTTATTTATATAATAAGCTAAAATACATGGATGATGTCATCCTTTCGGTTTGTACTAGACAAGCTCAAACACGAGTAATGGGGGTGATTGAACAGATATAACACAAGATAACATTCACCAAGGTCATCAACTGACACGTTATTTACCCTAAGCGGGCCTCTCTCTTGCGTATATTAAACAGATACACAGACAAGTTCAAACACAAATAATGGGGTGATGTCATTCAACGGAAATTACACTAGATAACGACCGTACAGACAAAGCTCAAACAGGTTTGTGGAACAGGTTTGTGGATGATGTCATACTTCTAACGGCTGTATTCTAGACAAGCTCAAACACGAATACCATTTACCCATCAAGGGGCCCCCTACAGTATGTTTCTGAACTTCATGCGAAATCTAATAGTCTAATATTAAACATATTAATTATTATGTCTTATGTCTAATAACAAAAGCTTTATGAATGGTTTGTTTTAATGGGGGACGTAACTTTAAATCATTTTATCTCATTTTCTTGTAGAGCTTGTTACGAAACGATATATTTTTAAAAGTCAGTTCATTTCTATCACTTTCCATTGAAAAGATACAAGGATTTAAAGTTTAGACCGGAAGTGGTCATTTTATTGTATATTCCAATTTGATTTGGCCTCCTTAACACCGTGCATGTGTTGGTTCCAGCGTACATCTCACGGATCTTCCACGATAAGGGTTTAAAGTTTTTTTATCTCATTTTCTTGTAGAGCTTGTTACGAAATGATACATTTTTGAAGTCGGTTCCTTTCTATCACTTGTCGTTGAAAAGATACAAGGATTTAAAGTTTAGACCGGAAGTGGCCATTTTATTGTATATTCCAATTTGATTTGGCCTCCTTAACACCGTGCATGTGTTGATTCTCTCGTACATCTCACGGATCTTCCGCGATAAGGGTTTAAAGTTTTTTATCTCATTTTCTTGTAGACCTTGTTACGAAACGATATATTTTTAAAGTCAGTTCATTTCTATCACTTGTCGTTGAAAAGATACAAGGATTTAAAGTTTAGACCGGAAGTGGCCATTTTATTGTATATTCCAATTTGATTTGGCCTCCTTAACACCGTGCATGTGTTGGTTCTCTCGTACATCTCACGGATCTTCCGCGATAAGGGTTTAAAGTTTTTTATCTCATTTTCTTGTAGAGCTTGTTATGAAACATACATTTTTGAAGTTAGTTCATTTCTATCACTTTCCGCTGAAAAGATACAAGGATTTAAAGTTTAGACCGGAAGTGGCCATTTTATTGTATATTCCAATTTGATTTGGCCTCCTTAACACCGTGCATGTGTTGGTTCCAGCGTACATCTCACGGATCTTCCGCGATAAGGGTTTAAAGTTTTTTATCTCATTTTCTTGTAGACCTTGTTACGAAACGATATATTTTTAAAGTCGGTTCATTTCTATCACTTGTCGTTGAAAAGATACAAGGATTTAAAGTTTAGACCGGAAGTGGCCATTTTATTGTATATTCCAATTTGATTTGGCCTCCTTAACACCGTGCATGTATTGGTTCTCTCGTACATCTCACGGATCTTCCGCGATAAGGGTTTAAAGTTTTTTATCTCATTTTCTTGTAGACCTTGTTACGAAACGATATATTTTTAAAGTCGGTTCATTTCTATCACTTGTCGTTGAAAAGATACAAGGATTTAAAGTTTAGACCGGAAGTGGCCATTTTATTGTATATTCCAATTTGATTTGGCCTCCTTAACACCGTGCATGTGTTGGTTCCAGCGTACATCTCACGGATCTTCCGAGTCTTCGACCAATACCATTATTCTCGCTTATCAACCTTCACTCTCATTTGTCGGCAATACCATTATTCTCGCTTATCAACCTCACTCTCATTTGTCGGCTAGGTTGGGGTGACGTATCTTTAAATAATGGAGTCTTCAACCATCTTTATCAACAAAAGGCACCATCTTTAAGAACGAAAGCCGCCATTCTTTATCAGCGAAAGCCGCCATTTTTATAATGTCAGGGATGTCAGCTTAAGGTATCACAGGCTTCCATCTTTCATTCCGCCATTTTCCGCCATTTTGGTTCCTCCGTTTTGGTTCCGCCTCTAATATTAAACATTGTTTTGTAAATCATCCATTTGTCTAATAATAAACTTTAATTATGTTACATGTATGGTTTGTTTGTAGTCGTATATATATATACCAACCTAAAACAATAAATTGATAAGCGTCTGCTTAGCTCAACGGGTAGCATCGTTGCCTCCCATCTGAATGCCCCGGGTTCGAAACTCACCTGCTCCAAATGGTTTTTTTCAAAATATAATAATTTGAAGTAATAGGTTAGACACTTTGGAATGTTTGCATGTGACTGTCTGGCCCAAGTCGTGTGACGTCACAGTTTCCTAGACAGGTCAATGGCCTTAGGAATAACACGGCTAAATGTAAATGTGACTGTCTGGATGTGATTGTCTGGCACAAGTCATGTGACGTCACTATCTGGCCAAAGACAGGTCAATGACCTTAGGAATAACACGGATGTGACTGTCTGGCCCAGGGCGTGGCTGGGCGCCGGCGCCGGGGCTGGCGCCCGGGGCGTGGCTAGGCGCCGGGGCCGGGGTAGGCGCCGGGCCCGGGGCAGGCGCCGGGGCAGGCGCCAGGGCAGGCGCCAGGGCAGGCGCCAGGGCAGGCGCCAGGGCGTGGCTAGGCGCCAGGGCAGGCGCCAGGGCGTGGCGCCAGGGCGTGGCGCCGGCGCCGTGACGTCACTTCCTGTGACGTCACTGTCTGCTCAAAGTGCCGCATTACCTACCTAACTTCAATCATCCCAACCTAAAGGCATTGAATCGTACCATCTCCCAGATAATATACCATAGAATGTAACTACCCGCCCACCAGAGATAAAAAGAGACAACAGTATGAACACCCACGTCACTGTGTATTTACCATAAAAATAATAAAATTATATGAGCAGGAGTCGTGAAGGTATCACCTGCTTGAGGATTACAGACGAATACAGATACGGTATGTATCGATCTAATTAGCTCACTCACGTAAGAGCACGTTAAATAACAAAAAAGTCTGTAAAATGATAGACATACTAACAATAAAACGAGTTATGACCCCTGGGTCGTAAATAGGTATTTGATAATATCCGTCGTGTTTTTTTTACCTTAACTGTAGATTGTTTTAATGAAATTTCATAGTAAACTCCTTTTTTTTAGCTTTTAGAAGCAAATCTCTAAACAACTAATCGGTAAATTTTAAAATTGCAGCTTAAGTTTTAAAAGCAAGATCTAAAAAACAAATTGATGGTTTGTACAATTTCGGCTGTGAATAGATAATCGAAAGAGCTCTCCAGAAATGTGTCACGTTCGACCTTCTTTTCTGTTTAATTTACGCGGGTGACAATCACCCCGCCAGGGATTGGACGCTATAAATACTATTAGGGTTCAAAATGTGTCTTCATCACAAGCAAGAGAGGCGTGTTTTTTTTTACAAATTCTCAGCAGTTCCTGGGAAACCCTGGTAAACCCTTTTATAATAGACACCTGTATATATCTGTATATATCTGATATCTGTACCTGTATATGTTTGAACTTTTTCACCACAAGCGTTTATTATTTCTCGCTAACAATATTTTGATGGAATCAATTTGTATGAAAACTTGCTACCGTAACGCATTTGCTGCATCCGGACTTTTTTTAAAATAAATCACTTGACATAGAATTTAGTGACCTGTGTTACAGCGCAACAGGTTGTTTTGGCTCTCATAGTGTGAACTACAACTACTGGTAGAAATCGCCGTATATATATCACTATATGTCTCGAATCAATTTCCAACGCATGTTAACTGAAAGCTTATTTTTCAGGCATTTCATGCTACGCGGAACAGAAAACAGCATGTTTTTTCTCCATATAAATCTCCAGCAGTGATAATGATGGTACATTATTCTCTTATTGACCAAGTATAAATCGTGAGATTAAATCAATATAACAGGTAATATGATCGCACTGCTGTAATTATAAAAATTACAACATCGATAATCGACGCTCCTGCTCACGGAATACTAATTTTAATACCCAGTAGTAAGATGATGCTACAATTGGTTCAATTAATTACTAATAGGAAGCGATGCATCTGCCGAGAGTGCTTAGTCAAGGGGTCTTCCTGATAATATACACTGTGAAAAATCAAAGTATAAATTCAATATCTCAAATATTGTACTAGAACCTCGGTGGTTCAGGGGCAAGAGCGTGTAGAAGAGTACTGGGTTCGATCCCAGCGTATTCCTTTCACTTTTTCAGTACAAACTGTAACATTAATATCAACCGAGGTTCTGGCATTGTATTTGAGCAAGTTGAATGTCTGCACGCTCCGCCCTTCGAAGGGGGTGTAAAGCTGTCGGTCCCGTGTCCATGCGATGTTGGGCACGTTAAAGATCCATAATGTCCTTACAAAAAGGCAGGGTTTCGGCAAAATTACCAGGATAGTGAGGTGAAACTGCTCCCTGGCGTCGGTAATTGGCCATAGTCGCGGAACTAGGCCGACGTTAAAAAAACAAAACACACACACACAAATATTGTACATATTCATACAAAAATCCAAAACCCGCCAATGCTCGATTGAATATGCACAATAAGCCAATAGTTGCAGTGCTATCGGGGCGGCGAAACCGCAATCGAGCCCCGGGGAAGAAAAAAATGCTAGATTGAAAAAGTCTAGACGCAGCGGATCTGGTACCAAATATTTTACTATAACTTCTTTCTTGTAATATACAAATCAAAATTTTTGTCTATATATAGTTTACTTTGTATATCGTTAACCTACTTGCCAAATTTGGTTATAATAGCTTTTAATTTTTTTGAGATAAAAATTTGTTTCGAAAGAAAACTTAAAATTTTCCCGGAAAACCTAGTCCGACTTTACACTTACACAAGGAAGAAACGTGGCAAATTTGATCAAAATCGGCTTATTATTTTTTGAGTTACCGGTGTGATACATATACATTTATATATATATATATATATATATATATATATATAAATATATATATATATATATATATATATATATATATATATATATATATATATATATATATATATATATATATAAATATATATATATATATATATATATATATATATATATATTTATTTATTTACTACAAATACTCAACGGGAATTATCCCAAATTAAGAGTATGAATACAATACATATCATACACTATAAAAATTAACAAAGTAAAGTTTTACTAATTACCAAGCAGCGATGCAACGTGTCTCATCTCAGACTCACCACAACACAATATGTCTATTGACTAATGCACGCTGTTATAAATGGAGCACGATCTGTAAATCGATGAGTTAAGCCTAACATTGGTCCTAGGTGGCGGTAGATAAAAGAAGTCGTGTCTTCTATAAACCAAAAACTAACTATTAAATAATAATAATACAGCTATTCGAGATAAAGACTTGTGCGCAATCAAAATTTTATGAAATACTAAAAAAATATATCTTTCAACACATATATAGAGTCACACGAAGTATATTGTAGATATTGACTTTAAATTTGGCAAAATGTATGTTCTCAGCCTGACACAATACAAATTTTGACCTTTCATGCTTTCTACCAAGGACTCAAGACATATATATATATATATATATATATATATATATATATATATATATATATATATATATATATATATATGTATATGTATATGTATATATATATGAGGATTTTTAGATCACGCGCATTCCTATATTCAGCATCTTTGCATTTAGAAGTATGATTTATGATTGTCAAGGTATATAAATATCATAGATAGAGAAATGTATAATATAATACATGTATGTATACAATCCCAGATTCAGACAAGCATGAGTGACAAAATCAATTTGGAAGATGATAAAGAACATGGAGATTCTTTGTAAGAGATTTACAATAAATAGAGATACATGACTGTCTGCACCTGACAATATGAACCGTTCTCAGATATCTAGAACACGAGAAACACATCCACATTAACAGGGTACAACTTCACCCTGTGATTACCCTAATCTAATCACCGGCTACACTACGGTCACCCAGCATCCAGTCCGCGACATTCTAACAATACTAGCCATTTAATACTAGGGGTAAGTCCATGTAATTCTAAGCACTCTCCAGCACTGCACATTACACATGACTTTAACCTGTACAATAACGTTTATAATATTTTATTTAATTAATTAAACAATTTTTGTTTATCTATAAACTTACAAAAAATAATATCGCGGCATATTGATCCTTCCTTCTCATTATCTAGTCACTAGTGTTTGCTTACATATTAAAAGACTCTCAATACTTTTGAATACTGAATAACGAATGCTTTATAATAAGGAAAAAACAAAAGAAAAGTATAAAACAAAGTACTGAGACAAACTGATCAGATCGAAATCATTCTGTCAAGAACATCATCTTAATAATAAAAAAAAAGATCATGTAACAATGCTAACTTAACCTGAACAAATATTATAACTAAACTGTCAACTATTCCTTAATTAACTTAAATAGCTTAAATTTATTTAAACTACCATAAAACATCAAATAAATCTACTTATCAATTGACCACATTACTTCTTCGTTGCGGCTCTTCTTGTCAGCCTTTTCTCACTAATATTGTTTACTCTCTCAGCATCTGTTGGCCGAGTTTGTGAATGCTCTGCCGGCTAGTATGCTTCAAGTAAAGGTGAGTCTGCCCGTGGGAGTGTACTGTCTTCTGATAATGAACGTCTGATGCTGTGTATCTGATCTCCGTCCTCCGGCTGCTCCTCTAACGTATCCTGAAGTTGTTCAGCGGTGTATACTTCATCATTTACATAGAGCTTATTTCCTCTAATTGATGCATTTTGTTCTCTGTTCTTAGCTATTTTTAAATGTTGAACCAGTATTTTCCTTCCCTGCTGTTCCTCTCTTGTCAGGTCGTGTGAAACAAATATTGAAGTGCCTTTAAATTTATGAGACTGTTTCAAAATCTCTACTTTTTTAAAAAACGATAGTTTCACTTTTACGACCTTTTTAGTTTTGCCAAATATGTCCACACTATTCACATCATATCTTTCCAGGTTAACTTCCAATATTTCCTTAAACTTCTGTGTCCCTATTATTACTATCAGTGGCCAGTCCATGCACAATAATGTTATTTCTTCTGCTTTTCTTCTCCAAGTATTTAACTTTGCTCTGTAGCTCCTTGTTTTCAGCTTCAAGGTACTCTATCTTTTTATTAGCTATTTCAACTTCATATATATATATATATATATATATATATATATATATATATATATATATATATATATATATATATATATATATATATATATATATATCCCAAACTTGATGGGAATGTATTGCTATCTCCGTTATTATTAAAGATAGAGCCTGTATTTTGCCCTGACTCTTTTTGCTTTCGAGTTATTTTGAAAAAACCAAAATTTGTCGATTTCTTTTTTGATCTGACATGTGTAAGACTTGCACATTATCAAGACAATTTTTACAGAGTTATCTTCATGTGCTATTCTCAACCTTGGATTGTCATTTGTTTTTGAGCTACA
The DNA here is from genome assembly GCA_964006375.1 of Tillus elongatus. Classification (NCBI taxonomy): domain Eukaryota; kingdom Metazoa; phylum Arthropoda; class Insecta; order Coleoptera; family Cleridae; genus Tillus; species Tillus elongatus. The sequence continues at coordinate 31,729,884 of OZ023265.1, forward strand.
GGTATCAACGTTTGTTTTTATTATGGCAGCCATATTGGATTTTTTGTTTATGTGATAGCCTGTGTAAAGAGCTTTCCATTGATGGACAACATACTTGAAAAATCTTGTAATTGCACTGACAATTTTGAAAAAAACCGTTTTGAGGATAGTAGGCTATGAAATCCAATATCAGAAAACAAATGACCAAAAAGAAGTTTTTAAAAAGCAGTAGGCTGTGGAGTCTAACAATAGACTTCTATTTTGAGATAATTTTTCGTAATGATTAACGATAAAAAAAGGAACTTTGAGCACACCAATAAATCGGCCCATTATTACAAATGAAATTTTACATTACAAGTTTATCCTAAAAAATTGTCATAATTAAATTAAATAGGTAAACCTATTAAATAACTAAATTTACTAACAGAGCTCAATAAAAAGCAGATTAATGATTTACGAAGACGCCTTTGAAAATTGTTTGATTTTTAAACGTGTCAACTGAACAACAACATAAGGAAGGTTTCTATGGATATAACACTATCGCGGCAATTAAGAATACTGTCATTCTTAATTATCTGAACACTACGAGGTGTATTTAACACGTTGCTTAAAATTTTGTACTAAATAGTTTCCTTCTTGTTTATTTTAAATGTTGCTCAACAATATATTCAGTAATGAAGAATATTTTCACATGGAATGTTATATTCGTTCCAACCGAATACTGAGGCAGCTGCAAAATCATATAAAAACAACTACCCAGAAAGACGACAACCAAGCACCAAAATATTTCGCAGGATAGTGACCAATCTATTGAACGACGGTACTTTCCACGCAAAGAAACTACCAATGCCGAGAAATTAAGAAAGAAATAATGCCGACTTACAGGTTTCAAACGAAAGCCCTCTGCAATCTGTTTGGTTTTATGGTGAACAAATTGACGATCCAAAAAGTACGGTGCACCGTGTGTTAAAACAAAGTCATTACTACCATATAAACCTACAATCGCACAAGGCTTAAATGTTGACGATTACCACAAGCGACTTCAATTTTACATATGGTATCAAGGACAATGTCAGCAAGATGAAATTTTCAATTTAAAAATAATGTGAACTCATGAATCCAGATTTACAAATTGTGGTGTGTATAATCGCCATAATAGGCATTATTGAGCGAACGAAAGTCCCCATCTTTTCTCTGGTAATATAGAAATTTAAATATTGCTATATGGTTTCTTCTAATATCTTAAACTTACGTAGAAAATTTAGTTACCATAGCTTCTATATTTTTAGATATATAACTTTTTTTCGAAAGGAAATCCAAAATTTTCCCGGAATACCTGGTTCTCTTTTTCTGGATAAACGATTTTTTTCTAACAAAATTCACTAAAACTCGTATGTTGTCGTGAGTAGAAATGAGAAAGCTTTAGATTAAGATGCCACTCAACATAGGGTTTTATCTAAAATCTAAGGGTACTTTACGCCCCTGCTTAAGAGGTAGGTTCCAAGAAACTGAAAGTGACGTTATTATTATATGTCTCTTCTGAAAACAAAATCGTCGTGCCTCGTGTTTTTTCTTTTTTTTTTATTTCGGTATTTTCCTGAAGGGAAGTTTTATTTGGGACAGCCTCTATAGGAATTACATGTTTGCTGTTCCTTGCTCAATTTCAACTTTAGTCTCCAACTCCAAAATTTAAGTAAACTTATATCTTCTCTTCGCAGTTCTCTGGCACTGCGTGTTTTTTATATTATATAAATTTTGACATAACTCACAATAAATTATGGCGATTACTATAATTGAGTCAATGTAGAAGCCACAAGTAGAGCGTAAAGTGTTTAGTTATTTAAAAAGTCTGGACGCAGCAAGTGCGTTATGGTAGTAAATTTTCATAAAAATATTTTTAATTGCAGATATGTCTTTTTTTAATGAAAGCAGGCATCAAATTTGGCTAAATATTTGTTACACAAGATTCCTGCTAAAAGCATACATAAAATTCCAATTATATACCTAATCTGTAATTAAAATTGAAAATAAAATAATTTGTTTGCACGAAAATCCATTAAACCTTATTTTCGACAAATTTCATTTAAAAAATGTTTCATCAGTTGAATAATTTTTCATACAAAAATTCTCAAATGTTTCTTCAAAGAAAATTCACTAAATTCATTTATAAGAAAATTCTCCAGAAATAACATTTTGTACAAGAAAATTCGCTAATATAAATAAATTAAATAAATAAAATACCCTATATAGTAGGAAGAACGTACCATATTTTACAGAAATAAGTTGTTTCAAAATGTACAAAAATTTTCCGAAAATAAACTTCAAACGTTTCCGAGAAAACTCGTTTCCTAGCTGACGAACCTTAGGTCAATAGCAAATTGCGTTATTAAATTTTGAAGCATTAAATGAAAATTTGCTACAAAAACGCACTTACTGCGTCTCGATTTTTTTTACAGACATGTACTATATTTCGACGAAAAACGCAAAAATGCAATAATGAATGTTAAAAAAAATTGTAGGTATCCCCAACGACTTATGGGCCACCTGTGATTGTCAAAATAATTTTATAAGATACAGATCAAGATACCCTATAGGTAATGCATACAATTTTTCCTCGTATCTTGCATAATAACAATTATATTGGGCTTTACCGTAGAAATGCGTCACCCTGTATATATGTAAACAGAAAGTAAACCCGGATATCGATTCTAGGGGGCCCAGTTTGCTCCCATTTGAGGAAATATTTTTAGAATCCAAAGCCGCGTCTCCTCAATAACAAATTTTTTCTACGAAAATTAGCTAAAAATTCTAGACCGTTAAGCCATAAACTTAACTAAAACTACTGCCAAAGCATCAGAGAAAGGGTCTATTTGAAATGATTTTTCTGGAAATATTTTAGTAAAATGAAGAGCCATGATGGTTGAAGCTGAAACTTAAGGGTTTGCAGAACAGTCTTTACACAATGCGTATGTATTTTAGGTTCTTTGCCTAAATGTTGACAATTTTGACGTTTCAAATCGCAACTTTTTACGTTTTAAGGAAAACCCCATATTTTTTTCTTTAAACGCCTCTAACTTTTTGTTTTGAAACTTACAGACCTAAATTATTTATATATATATATATATATATATATATATATATATATATATATATATATATATATATATATATATATATATATATATATATATATATATATATATAATTGAAACTGACCCTGGATACTACTTCGCGCTCATTTGAAGAATTTTTTCCTAAACTCAAAAGTCGGGATCTTCTCGTTAGTGATTTTTTTAAGGAAAATTCTTTAAAACAAGCACTTGTGAAGCCACGGGAAAAGTCTACGACTGTATTAAATATGGAACGGTTTCACTATGTTAGGGCAAGAACAAACAACCAGATATGCTATTCAAATTGAATTAAATCTTAAAACTTTCATTTCCTCTTTATCAAATTATTTTTTTATACAAAAACTCGCTAAAAAATTCAACCGAATAACAACAATCAGATTAGATAACTGTAAATTGATAAAAAGCAAAGTCGCTAACAAGTATTAGAACTCTTCATCTGGGAATAGATTATATAATGTACATCGGACCACTGTGTACACCAAGCCCACTGAGCTACGCACTATATGCATTTACCAGCAGGAATATCCTATTGTTCAAGGTTTTACAATTTACATAAAAACATTTTGATTTACGATGGATTTTTTTTATATATTTTAACGAAATCAAGAAAAACAACGACTTAGACACATATCTAGGAGCTTGTTAGTCATTTCTTGTAGTATGTTTCATTCAGATTCTGATCAGTCAATTTTTACGTGTTTAACTTTCTTGAATCAGATTTGATAAATTAAAAATTAATTTACGCCTAACTTTTTTGTCTTCTAAGATAGAGATCTGTGGCACATAGGATACTCCTTATAGCAGAAACCAGCGTGCCAAATTTGGTTGCCCTCACTTTGTTATTTCCAGAGGTATAAATTTTTTTCGAAAGAAAATACAAAATTTTCCGGGAAAACCTCTGCCGATTTTCCTGACTAACGAACTTGTCCAAGCCACATGCAAAAGGAAGGTATTTGTTAAATTTGATCAAAATGGGACTATTATTTTTTGAGTTATTTTGTGATATATATATATATATATATATATATATATATATATATATATATATATATATATATATATATATAAACTGAAACTGACCCTGGATATGGGTTCTGGGGACCTAGTTCGCGGTCATTTGAAGAAATTTTTTCAAAATTCAAAACTCGGGATCTCCTCATTAGTGAATTTTTTAAAGAAAATTCACTAAAATGTGGGTAACTTTAATTAGTCTTTTACGTTTTTAAGAGGATTTGCTTATCATAACATTATATATAGTTTCGCCAGCTACAAGTTTTATGCCATGGTTAGATACACTATCTTATGTCGTTGTAAGACTTGCCTGGTTTGCGATTGTTAGATGCAAATATGTCTTTCAATACATCTTCGCAAGCTGATCGATCACGCCCACATGAGACACTGTGTATTATAAAATCTAGGTTTGGTCTCTAGGCCAAATTGGTTAACGGTTGTACTTTGTTTAGCTGAAAAATTACAACCAACAACAAACTCTTACATAGGCTCTAATTAAAACAGCACATAATTTTCAATTGTTGTCTCTTTAATCATAACAACACATGCGATCTGGCAGTAAATATTTATATAAATGTAGTTGGCTTGCTTCTCGAGAAACTTAGTAATTCGATATCAGCAAACAATATTAATTCTGGTAAGGTAGTTTGTATAGCGAGTTCTTTTAAAATAGCTATATGACTAGATACAAACATTGTGCCAACGAAAACTTCATTTTTGGTTGGAAAAACAAAGCCAATTGGACTGGCAAGCAAATGTTACCAAGCCACTTACAAAATGGCTATATATACAGGCTGTCCCACGTAAGGCGTGCATTAGAAGTTTTCGAACTAGTACTGGGAATTAGAACCTGAAAATTTGCAGCTGCATGTATCACCATCCGCTTATTATAACTAAAATATTTTGGTGACTGTATCACTTCCGGTTGTACCGGAAGTTGCCAACAACTTTCTTAATTTTAATAGAATACCCTATATATTATTGCACATTCTGAATGAGCATGCAATTCTGAGGAAAATGATATGCCTTTTGTCCATACTGGTGTCAACCCTTCTCAAGATATTCGATTTTCTATTGTTTTTGCGTCATAAAGTTGCAAATATTTGAAATGGCAATTCTCAGGCATCAAGTATGTCATGGTTCTGAAACTTGGCACAGCTATATTCCAGTGGTCAGAATTGTTCTCATTGCGAGAAAAATTACAAAAATAATACAGGGTGTTGTTTAACGAAGATCAAATATCGATGAGTTCAAACACGAAAAAGTATTTTTTTCCAAATAGAACACCCTGTATATTTTCATCACATATCCTTCGAAATGATATTATGCTTCTATCTGTATTAGCATTCTCTATACCTATTTTGAGTTATTTCTGAGTTATAAGAAGGAATATGAATAAAACAGGAATATACTACAAAATTGGGAATCTACCTACTCGGAGAGTAGGCTTTGGACATAATATGAAAACTTAGGTCAAAGGGATGTATTATTAGTCTCGTTAGTTGTCATCGCAATAGAGTGATCTATTTCTTTGAAAGTATTGTGGGCTACACAATGGAAAATATTGTTGAAAAATATTCTGCCGGCAACATTCACGGCGAATGCAGAGGAATCGTAAATAGAACGTGCCACTTGTACAATGAGAGATTTCCATATTTGTCACCTATGAATAGGACAACGTTCTCCAGAATCGATTAAAATTTTCGGAATAACTTGAAGGGTAATTTAAATAGAAATCGTTCCTGTAACATCACCGGCAATGAAACAAATAAAATCAATGAGTTGGGTTATGTCACGGCCTATCCACTTGCTTCCATTAGGTAGGCAGTAGAAGATTTAAGACTAACTCGAACATCAATTCAAAGAATTCTTTCTAAGTATGGATGGCATGCATATGCCCAAAGGACAGTGGATGGATTACGGGTGGGTGACCACATTAGAAAGGTTGCATTTTGTGAATGGTTGATGGTACGGATCCAGGAAGACCCAGATATGTTAGATAGGATTTTATGGACGGATGAATCAAAATTCACAAGAAAATGTATCATCAATCGGAAGCGATGTCATTTATGGGCGGATGAAAATCCTCACTTTATGGGTGAAGCGCATTTCCAGTATGAATTCAGTTTCAATGTTTCCACTGTTATTGGAAATGGAAGTTTTTTCCATATCTACGAGGAAATGTGGACGTAAGAAAGTTATCGTAGAATACTTCATGAAGTTGTTGCTGTTATCTTGACTGGTTTGCCTGATGCAGAATTATGGTACCAGTTAGATGGCGCTTTAGCACATTCTACGGCCGCTGTACACTAGGAGTGGACAAGAATGTTTGAGGATCGTTGGATTGGACCCGGCGGTCCATCGCTTTGGCCTGCCAGGTCACAAGACTTGACTCCACCTGACTTCTTATGGGGTCACATTAAAAATAAAGTTTATTCCAGCCAAATAACCTCCCGATGAGAACTGGAGACTAAAGTGCGACAAGCTTTAAATGATCTCGCTCCAGAAATGATCCGAAGGGCCACTAATTCTGGATTGCAAAGAAGATAATTAAAGTGTCTTGAAGTCAATGGTGGCTATAGAGAGCATATTTTGTATTAAAACTTATACGCATTTTTAAAATTAATTTTATATATTTTATATATTTTTGTACTGATAGATGGTTCTATAACTTGTTTTCATATTGTTAGATTATATCATTGTTAAGTTGTAGACGAAGCACAATTTGAACAATTACTTTAGTTTAAATCATATGAGGAACTTTTATAACAGATACCTAGATTTTCCATTTTCCAAGGAAACGTTTTTTTTGTGGTATCATCTTATCAATTAAAAAAACATGACGATGTTTTAGAACGTAGTTTTTTATCCTGCTACCGAAAATGGTAAATAATACAAGCTGTCCCATTAAAAAAACTCTGGATGCAAAAAGTGCGGTATGGAAGTGAATTTTCATAAAAATGTTTTATAAGCAAATATGCCTCTTTCATTAAAGCAGGCATCAATTTGGTCACCGGTATAACCTAAATAGTGGGAACAATGTGACATATTTTACCAAGATAGCTTGTTTGAAAAAGTTAACAGTTTTATGAAAATAAACTTAAAACTTTTCCGCGAAAACTCGTTTCCTAGCTGACGAACCTTAGGTTAATAGCAACTTGCGTTGTTGAATTTTGAAGCGTTTTAGGAAAATTTGCTACCAAAACGCACTTTTTGCGTCTTGATTTTTTTTACAAACATGCATCATATTTCGATGAAAAATCCAAAAATGCAATAACGAATTATATTGAGCTTTACCGTAGAAATGCGTCGCCCTGTATATATGTAAACAGAGGGTAAACCTGGATATGGATTTTAGCGGGCCTAGTTTACGCTCATTTAAAGAAATCTTTTTAGAATTCAAAAGCCGCGGGCTCCTCATTAAGGAATTTCTTCTACGAATATTAGCTAAAAATTATAGACCGTTAAACCATAAGCTTAACTAAAACTAGTTCCAAAACATCAGAGATAGTGTCTATTTGAAATGAATTTTCTATAAATATTTTATTAAAATGAAGAGCAATGATGGTTGAAGCTGAAACTTAAGAGTTTGCAGAACATTCTTTACATAATCCGTATTTCTCTTAGGTTCTTTTCCTAAATGTTGCCAATTTTGACGTTTCGAAACGCAACGTTTTACGTTTTGAGGAAAACGCAATTTTTTTTCTTTAAATTCCTGTAATTAAATTTTTTTCTAAATTCAAAAGTCGGGATCTCCTCGTTAGTGGTTCCTTTTTAAGAAAATTCTCTAAAACAAGCACTTGTGAAGCCACAGGAAAAGTTTACGACTGTATTAAATATGGAAGGGTTTCACTAAGTTTGGGCAAAACAAACAACCAGATATGCTATTCAAATTGAACTAAGTCTTAAACCTTTCATCTCATATTTTAACGAAATCAAGGGAAATAACGACTAAGCCCCATATCTAGGAGCTTGTTAGTCATTTCTTGTAGTATTTTTCACATACTTTTATACGCAATCAATTTTGACGTTTTAACTTTCTTGAATAAAATATAATTAATTAAAAATTATAAAATTTACTTACCTATAACTTTTTTATGTTTTAAGATACAGATCTGAATTACGGCACATAGGATATCCTTTACGACAGAAACCAACACACCAAATTTGGTTGCCCCTACTTTGTTATTTCCAGAGATATAAATTTTTTTCGAAAAAAAAAACAACATTTTTCGGCAAAACTTGGGCCGATTTTCCTGACTAACGATGTTGTCCAAGCCACTTGAAAAAGGAAAGTATGGGCCAAATTTGATAAAAATCAGACTATTATTTTTTGAGTTATCGGTGTGATATAATATATATATATATATATATATATATATATATATATATATATATATATATATATATATATATATATATATATATATATATAAACATATATAAATGGAAACTAACCCTGGATATGGGTATATGGGTTCTATGGGGCTAGTCATGGTCATTTGAAGAAATTTTTTAAATTTAAAAAGTCAGGATCTCCACCTTTGTAAAAAATTTTTTAAAGAAAATTCACTAATAAAGTTGAAGTTATTTCCTGTTAAACCGGAAGTGAGAAAAAAGTGAATGTGTCATAAAGGGCTTATTTGTGACCATTCGTAATTACAAAAATTCCAAAAAAATTGGATCATATGATAACAGAAATATTCGACCGTTCCGGGATTTTTACTAACGCTGCCGTCGGCCCCGTGTCCATGCAATGTCGGGCACGTTGAAGATCCCTACCCTCCTTACAGAAAGGTAGGGGTTCGGCAAAATTTCCAAGATAGTGAGGTGAATCTGCTCACTGGCGTCGGTGATTGGCCAGAGTTGCGAAAATAGGCCGATGGTAAAGAAACCGAACCCACACTAATATTTTAACCAATTAACAATTATGTTTATTTCAAAAAAATAGGACAGGCATAACAAAGCTTTAACAAAATAACTTGCAATTACTGCTATAGGAAAGAACAGATATACTGTCACGTGATCTAACTCATTCTAAAAACAGCTCTTTTACAAAACTAATTGAGCAATTTATTCTAAAAGACTAAAAAACTGGTGTTAATTTTCTCACCACTTTATTTAAACGATAATCAATTCTGCGAAGTAGACTTGTAAGACACTGCAATATAGGTATCCCATTAGTCTAGAGGCAATTACCGTACACATGTACTTAATTTGTGTTTTGCAAATTATCAGCACGTCCAAGGAATAATCTTTATCATTTTAACAATCAACAGATTTGATAAATACGCACGTGATTTCTTATTACCTGCTGATGAATCTTCCTTTGCGGTTTGCGTTTCTCTATAATGAGCTAGAAGAAATTATCTACAAGAAATGGTCACAAGACAGTTATTCTTTAAGTTGCAGGTGAATGTAACTCAGCTGATATACAATGTGTCCAAAAAGTATGAAAACACGGCTGTACTGCATAGGCTGTAATATATCTATATACAGGTTGGCGCATTGAAAACGAAACAGACCGATTTGCGTCCACATAATTTTTTTTTTAAAGAAACGCTGAAGCACGTCAATTTTAATATTGTGGGGGACATGTTTTGGCATAAAACTAAACTTTGTCACATCAACCCCTTAAGGGTGGTGATAACAACCCTCATATTTTAAATAGGGAACATGGGTCTAGTGTTACATCATTGGAAAGCTCTTTCTTTTCTAAATTCGAAAAACTAATTTTTTTGTAAGTTTCATCAACTCGTTTAAAAATTATATACAGTTGGAGTTGCAAGAACGTATTTCATTCATTGTGATAAGAAATGCACTGATTAATCAATTTTTCGTTAAAAAACTAAAAATAAAACCAAACGTTCAAAAATGTTTATTCAGTTAAGTAAGTGTTCAAATTGTTGACCACCAGCTTCCATACAAAAGTACAAATTTCGTTCAAAACGAGCTGTGACATTCCGGAGCATTTGTGGAGTTATTAGACGGCATTCTTCAACAATGCGTCGTCGTACTTTTTCCAAAGACTCCGGTTCTGTTGCGTAAATTCTACTTTTTAAATAGCCCTATAGAAAGAAGTCTAAAGGAGTTAAATCCGGTGATCTAGGGGGCCACTCAATAGCGCCCGCTACGTCCAATCCATTTTCCTGGAAACACTCTGTTCAAAAACTCCCTAATGCATTGCGAAAAATGCGTAGGAGCTCCATCTTATTGAAACACAAATTGATTTTCTTGATAGTGATCCACATTTTCAACAATGTCAATTAGTAGACGGTAAACGATATCTTTGCCATCAAGAAAAATTGGTCCGATTAAACGGTCTCTAAAAATGTTAGTTCAGACATTCAATTTCTATGGAGTTTGAGTGTGGACTTCGTGAAAATTTCTTAGATTATTATCTGCCCAATAACGACAATTATGATAATTTACTGTAGAGTTTAATAAAAACGTACATTCGTCTGAAAAACAGATATTGAACAGAAAGTTCTACTCTATTCATGCTATTCATGCAGTCATAACTTATACGAGTGAAATTTATGATGCTTCAATATTCGCTGAATAGTTCTTCTTTTGACAGTGGTCAATTTTATCGTGCTCTAAGTTGGGTCTGCAGCAATTTGTCCTAAAACTTCAATCTCAATAGCCTCATTTCTAACCGGAAATTAACGTTCAGGATCCCGTTTTTTGTTGGCTACTGAACCACTTTGTCGAAACTTGGAACTAACTCCAAAATGTATTTTCTGTTAGCATGTCTGTTCGGATGTCGTTCATTAAACAAATTTGCGGTACGGTTGCACAGCCATCGTTTTTGAAAAAAAGAGTAATTATTTCAACTCTTTCTTCTACAGAATATACCATTGTGAAATTAATTTTCGGTAGTACTATCAAGTATGAAACCGACCGATAAACTGAAATAATAAACCGCATTTCTTTCATTCCGATAAGAAATGTTCTGATAGTCCATTTTTTGTTTACAAACCAACAAAACATTGACAGTCAGCACATTTTTTATCAAATTGAGAGAAATGCGCTTTTGCATCCTCAACTGTGAATAATTTTTAAACGAGTTGATAAATCTTCCAAAAAATTAGTGGGCTGAATTCAGAAGAGAAAGAGCTCCAAATGGTCTAACACTTTATTCAGGTTCCCTATGTAAAATATAAGGGTTGTTGTCACCACCCTTAAGTGGTTGATGTGAGAACGTTGAGTTTTCTGTAAAAACATGTCTCCCTCAATATTAAAATTGACGTGTTTCAGCGTTTCTTAAAAAAAATCTCTGGACGCAAATCGGTCTGTTTCGTTTTCACTGAGCATATATATATATATATATATATATATATATATATATATATATATATATATATATATATATATATATATATATATATATATATATATATATATATATATATATATATATATATATATATATATATATATATGTATATGGATATGTATATGTATATATATTTGGAAATTAACGGTGGCAAGTAGGGTGGCTTTCGTTATTTTTCAGAAGGCATAGGAAGGTTTTCGTCAACAGACTTTTACGTTCCGCGGCCAACTTAATTTCTTTTGAATCATAACATAGTTATGCAATGGAAAAATGTATCTTCACAATAACGCCAACTTTGGGTAGAATGTAAACGAAAAAATTGAAGAAAGCTCGAAAAAATTTTTTTTCAAAAGATATTACAAATATTATTCAAACTGTTGGCAAGGATTTTTGCTTTGATATCTAAAACCTAGTGAGATAAGGTGTCCAGTGTGCTGCACATAAGCTTCCTGCCAAAATTGCAGTCCTTTTGTGGAATGTCGCATATTATAATGTGGTGCCCGCTTAAGAAAAACTCTACAGAAAATTTTGGTAAAGGGAAAGGTAAGAATTTTCACTTGATCCCACTACATCCCTGCAGAATATGCCCACATAAAACCGTGGATAAAATTAGAAGAAAATAGATAAATAAAAAAGGTAAATTTATTCAATTTAATATTATAAATAAAATTCTTTTGAATATTGGTTATAATTCTTAAAACTAACACTAATTTTACTTACATATATACATATGGGTGTTCTAAAAGTGTCAGAATTTGAGTTACGAATTAAATTAAACAACGGTGAAACTTATAATCAATAAGTAAATAAATTTAAAGGTGTCCAGCTATATAAAATTCACAAAGATAGAACATAATATCCACTACAATATGAAGCATACAAATACAGGGGGTCTAATACATCTAAAACTTTACAAAACATACATGATAATTTTGTACATAATATACACAAAATATACATAAACGTGGGATTAATAAATCATCACATATATATATATATATATATATATATATATATATATATATATATATATATATATATATATATATATATATATATATATATATATATATATATAAATTCAAATTGACCCTGAATATGGGTTCTGGGGGGCCTAGGTAGCGCTCATTTCAAGAAAAATTTAAAAACTCAAAAGTCGACATCTCCCCATTAGTGATTTTGTTTTCAAAGAAAATTCACTGACAATGCTGGAGACACAATCATGGTTGCGGGGACAATGCGACATTTCTCTCTCATTTCTCATTGGCTACTGAAGGAAATACTGTCAAACGTCTTGATAGTTGTTTTGATATTTGTGTAAGATGATTTGTAACAGACTATCTGATTCCTGAATATCCTTCCTCCGAGGTCACTATTCTTGGCGACTTCAATGTCCATAATAAGGAATGGCTAGGATCTTCAAAAACCGATCCACAAGGGAGAGCAGCGGAGGCCTTTGCAGTCAGCAATTCTTTGGCCAATATGGTACAGCAACCTACTTACTTTCCTCGTATCCCAACACATAGCTCAAATCCCTTGGATCTCCTTCTTACTACAAATCCTGAATGCTATAAGATATCAGTCACCGCCCCCCTTGGTCGCTCAGACCACGGCATGGTCACTGCTTCCTGTGCAATGCAACCCGAGGTCACACAGTCATCACACCCACGTATCGTTTGGCACTACAACTCCGCAAACTGGGACGAAATGCGGGATTACTTTTCCTCATTTCCATGGGCGTCTGTCTGCTTCTCTCATCCTGACCCCTCTGATATCTCACAAAACGTCACCGAAATTATCCAAGCTGGCATGGAATTATTTATTCCACGTACACAGAAAACCTCTTCAGCCACTCAAAAGCCCTGGTTCTCTAAATCCTGTGACAAGGCCAGACTTGAAAAGGTCAAAGCTCACAAAACGCTTCTACACAATCCCAGTCAAGAAAATCGTCAAGCATTCAACGACGCAAGAAACCGCTATGTCCGCATTCTTTCTGAGGCAAAAAACTCGTTTAATAACCACATCCAAAACAAAGTTCTCTCAAGCTCCAACGGCGGCAAACCCTTCTGGACTCTTGCTAAGTCTATTGGGAATAATTTCTGCAAAAGCACGTTCCCACCTCTTGTCTCAGGTGATGAAATTGTTTCTACCGCCCTGGGCAAGGCTGAACTTTTTGCTTCGTTGTTCGCCGGAAATTCTACTCTCAACCCACCTCCAAATGTTCAACCACCAACAGTCCCCAATGTCGCGCATAAAATGACTGATATCATTTTCCAAACTAAAAAGGTACGAAAGATGCTCTCTTCTCTTAATACCAGGAAAGCCTCTGGCCTTGACGAGATCCCAGCAATTGTTCTCAAAAAATGCGCACCAGAACTTGCTCCTGTCCTGACTCGTCTGTTTCAGATATCTTACAATAAAGGCATATTCCCTAGTAACTGTAAAACTGCTCGAGTACAACCCATCCCCAAGAAAGGATCCAAAGCGCTTCCTAGCAACTACAGGCCTATTTCTCTTCTTTCAGTCATCTCTAAAGTGATGGAAAAGTATATAAACACCGAACTACTAAAATTCCTTGAAAAACATAGTCTAATTCACGACAGGCAGTATGGATTCCGTCAGCGCAGATCGACTGCCGACCTCCTTTCCTTTGTCACCCATTCTTGGAACAAGTCTATGGAACAACACGGTGAATCCCAGATTGTTGCTCTAGACATATCCAAAGCATTCGACCAGGTCTGGCACGCAGCGCTGCTTAATAAACTTCTGGCCTATGGCCTACCACCAAAACTTTGTACCTGGACAGCAAATTTCCTCTCCAACAGAAGCATATCTGTTGTTGTGGATGGCCATTCCTCTAAACTGTATCCAATTAATGCAGGAGTTCCTCAAGGTTCAGCTTTAGCCCCTACTTTGTTTCTTCTCCACATCAATGACCTCCTCTCTAGCACATCCAACCCAGTTCACAGTTACGCGGACGACAGCACCCTCCACTCAAACATACAATATTCTAAGCCTGTCTCTTTAGCCCAATTAGATGAGGATCGCAGACTCATGGAGGGTTCTGTCTCCGTAGACCTCCAAAAAATATTAGACTGCGGAAGTAGAAATCTTGTACAATTCAACCCCACCAAAACTAAGTCTTGCTTTCTTTCTCACAAGAGATACAGCAGCCCTAGACCCATCACAATGAACAACCAAGTTATTCAAAGTAATGAGTCCTTTTCTCTTGTTGGCATTACTGTGGATCGAAATCTTAATTGGCACCAACATGTTACATCAATTGCAGAAGCGGCTGCTAAGAAATTGGCTTTCCTCTTCCGGGCTCGCAAATTCTTTTCACCAACTAATCTCTATACCTTATACACTTCACAAATAAGGCCAAACCTCGAATACTGCTCCCACATCTGGGGTGCAGCTGCCGCATCTACACTCGCTATCCTGGACTCCATTCACAAGAGAGCTATACGTCTCATCGGTGACCCTACCCTCACCCAAAGGCTTCCATCCCTTGCCCACCGACGTGCCGTTGGTGACCTCTCTCTCTTCTATAGATATCTGCACGGGCACTGCTCAGAGGAGCTTTCCTCCATAATTCCCCCACCTGCTGTCCCCAGCAGATCTACCAGGGGAACAGAGCGAATGCACCCTTTTAACGTCCAGGTCACCAGACATAGAACATCTTGTTATGCCCGCTCTTTTGTCCCGAGGACTTCCAAGTTGTGGAATTCCTTGCCGGCACATGTTTTTCCTTCTCCTCCGAACCTCCAAACCTTCAAGTCCAGAATTAACAAGCTGCCTCTTTCCTCCTTGTCAACACCCACGGTACGATAGTATTTAGGCTGTAAGCCCTCGTGGTGTGTTGTTGACATTAAAAAAAAAAAACTTTCTGGACACAACGTATGCTATAATTATGAGGATGAGACAGGCAACTTTGTACTGCATCAGCAACCTTGCGAAGAATGCTAACAATCTACATACGTTAGAGATTATTAGCTATAAAACATTTTAATGACCGAGTTCCTATTTACTATCTTCGTCATTCAATCAGATAAGGTTTCTCGGTGAATAGTGGACTCGTATGCAGGTGAAATAGCAAAAGGTTAATTATTGTAAACATTCTCTCTATAAATGAGCCGTGTACTTTTAGATTTAAAATTTCATCAAAACATGTGAATTTTTTGAATTCTTTTGTCTCTATTTGATATTTAGTACGTGGTTTTTTTGCCGAATGCTAAAGGTTTCAGTGGAAAAACACTCCGTTGCAAGAAAACAGTAAAAGATGCGGGTTGCATTTGACGTTACCGGATGCTGATTTAGGCTGATTGATGTGTGACTTGGTCTTAATAACATTATTTTATTTACACATCGTCACAACGCCTGGAAGTATCGGATCAGCGATGAAAATTCCTAAATTTTTTTTCGCTCAAAAGTCATAAAAATGGTCAAAACATATAGAAAACATCATTTGGCAACGAAAAATGTTCTGTCTGTCTGTCGGTCTGTCGGCATGTCAGTCGGTCGGTCTGTCGGTGTGTTGGTCTGTCGTTGTGTCTGTCTGTGCGTCTGTCGGTCTATCAGTCTGTCGGTCTGTATGTCTGTCTGTTGGTACAGGGTGAGTAGTATATATATTTTTTTAATTTCAACAACACACCACGAGGGCTTACAGCCTAAATACTATCGTACCGTGGGTGTTGACAAGGAGGAAAGAGGCAGCTTGCTAATTCTGAACTTGAAGTTTTGGAGGTTCGGAGGAGAAGGAAAAACATGTTCCGGCAAGGAATTCCACAACTTGGAAGTCCTCGGGACAAAAGAGCGGGCATAACAAGATGTTCTATGTCTGGTGACCTGGACAGTAAAAGGGTGCATTCGCTCTGTTCCCCTGGTGGATCTGTTGGGGGCAGCAGGTGGGGGAACTATGGAGGAAATCTCCTCTGAGCAGTTCCCATGGAGATATCTATAAAAGAGAGAGAGAGGTCAGCAACGGCACGTCGATGGGTAAGGGATGGCATCCTTTGGGTGAGGATAGGGTTACCGATGAGACGTATAGCTCTCTTCTGAATGGAGTCCAGGATAGTGAGTGTAGAAGCGGCAGCGGTACTTTAGATGTGGGAGCAGTATTCGAGGTTTGGCCTTATTTGTGAAGTATATAAGGTATAGAGATTAGCTGGTGAAAAGTATTTGAGAGCCCGGAAGATGAAACCTAATTTCTTAGCAGCCGCTTCTGCAATTGATGTGACATGTTGGTGCCAATTAAGATTTCGATCCACAGAAATGCCAACAAGAGAAAATGACTCATTACTTTGAATAACTTGGTTGTTCATTGTGATGGGTCTAGTGCTGGTGTATCTCTTATGAGATCAAAAGCAAGAATGACATTTGGTGGGGTTGAATTGTACAAGATTTCTACTTCCCCAGTCTAATATTTTTTGGAGATCCACGGAGACAGAACCCTCCATGAGTCTGCGATCCTCAATTGGGCTAAAGAGACAGGCTTAGAATATTGTATATTTGAATGGAGGGTGCTGTCGTCCGCGTAGCTGTGAACTGGGTTGGATGTGCTCGAGAGGAGGTCATTGATGTGGAGAAGAAACAAAGTAGGGGCTAAAGCTGAACCTTGAGGAACTCCTGCATTAATTTGAAACAGTTTAGAGGAATGGACATCTACAACAACAGATATGCTCCTGTTGGAGAGGAAATTTGCTGTCCACATACATAGTTTTGGTGGTAGGCCATAGGCCGGAAGTTTATTAAGCACCGCTGCGTGCTAGACCTGGTCGAATGCTTTGGATATGTCTAGAGCAACAATCTGGGACTCACCGTGTTGTTCCATAGACTTGTTCCTAGAATGGGTGACAAAGGAAAGGAGGTCGGCAGTCGATCTGCGCTGAATCCATACTGCCTGTCGTGGATTAGACTGTGTTTTTCAAGAAATTTTAGTAATTCGGTGTTCATATACTTTTCCATCACTTTAGAGACGACTGAAATGAGAGAAATGGGCCTGTAGTTGCTGGTAAGCGCTTTGGATCCTTTCTTGGGGATGGGTTGTACTTGAGCAGTTTTCCAGTTACTAGGGAATATGCCTTTATTATAAGATATCTGAAACAGACGAGTCAGGACAGGAGCAAGCTCTGGTGCGCATTTTTTGAGAACAATTGCTGGGATCTCGTCAAGGCCAGAGGCTTTCCTGGTATTAAGAGAAGAGAGCATCTTTCGTGCCTTTTTGTTTTGAAAATGATATCCGTCATTTTATGCGCGACATTGGGGACTGTTGGTGGTTAACATTTGGAGGTGGGTTGAGAGTAGAATTGCCGGCGAACAAAGAAGCAAAAAGTTCAGCCTTGCCCAGGGCGGTAGAAACAATTTCATCCCCTGAGACAAGAGGTGAGAACGTGCTTTTGCAGAAATTATTCCCAATAGATTTAGCAAGAGTCCAGAAGGGTTTGACGCCGTTGGAGCTTAAGAGGACTTTGTTTTTGATGTGGTTATTAAACAAGTTTTTTTGCCTCAGAAAGAATGCGGACATAGCGGTTTCTTAGGTCGTTAAATGCTTGTCGATTTTCTTGACTGGGATTGTGTAGAAGCGTTTTGTGAGCTTTGACCTTTTCAAGTCTGGCCTTGTCACAGGATTTAGAGAACCAGGGCTTTTGAGTGGCTGAAGAGGTTTTCTGTGTACGTGGGATAAATAATTCCATGCCAGCTTGGATAATTTCGGTGACGTTTTGTGAGATATCAGAGGGGTCAGGATGAGAGAAGCAGACAGACGCCCATGGAAATGAGGAAAAGTAATCCCGCATTTAGTCCCAGTTTGCGAAGTTGTAGTGCCAAACGATACGTGGGTATGATGACTTTGTGACCTCGCGTTGCATTGCGCAGGAAGCAGTGACCATGCCGTGGTCTGAGCGCCCAAGGGGGGCGGTGACTGATATCTTATAGCATTCAGGTTGTGTAGTAAGAAGGAGATCCAAGGGATTTGAGCTGTGTGTTGGGATACGAGGGAAGTAGGTAGGTTGCTGAACCATATTGGCTAAATAATTGCTGACTGCAAAGGCCTCCGCTGCTCTCCCTTGTGGATCGGTTTTTGAAGATCCTAGCCATTCCTTATTATGTACATTGAAGTCACCAAGAATAGTGACCTCGGAGGAAGGATATTCTGAAATCAGATAGTCGGTTTTTTCAGAAAGGTAGTCAAAGAGCTGGACAAAGTTGTCAGAAGGTGACCGGTAAATGTAACAGATGAATTTAGTTGCAGCCCTGAGAGAAAGTTTTATCCATAGTATGTCTTTTCTTCCAGCTTCTAAATTGGGGAGTCTGGTGCAGGGTAGATTGCTACGCACGTATGCGCACACGCCTCCATGCAATCTAAAGGAAGTAAGGAGCTCATGCCCCGGGAAATTAAGGTGATTAGTGGCTGTTTTGGCACTGATTTGGGTTTCGGTGAGGAAGAGGAGTTTGGGCCTGTTAGCCTGGAGGAAATGGTGGACGGAGTTCAGGTTAGAATTTAGGCCACATATATTCGAAAAGGATATGTTAAATCTTGATGTTGGCGCCCCCTGTACACCCCTCTCCCGGAGATCCGAATGGAGGGGTATTTTGCCTCCGGAATATTTTGTACAAGGAGGAGCCATCATCATTTTTGTTTATAAGGGAAACCGACTCATACACCAGAACCGGAAACGTCCGTAGGGACTTCACCGGCCCCTTGATATATGGGGTGGTACCTCCTCGGGCGTGAAAAAATCCTTAATATTACGTAAAGGAAAATTCCACTACCACCTGCTATGGATTGGATTGGATCAATGTCTACCCCTTTAAAAATAAGATTAATAAAGGGATTATCCAATAGTTATGCTCTTCGACATAGTAGGAGGATAAAAAACATTATCATTTTGCATCCATGCCTATTGTCGGTATAAATGATAACCCCCTTTTATTTTCGTTATTTCTGGGCGAATTGATTCGTTTAAAAACTTATTTTGAACAATTTTTAACGTAGGTTCTGAATATGCCATCGGTTTTCAAGAATTTTGAAAAAAATACAAGGTGGAACAAAAAATATAGTTTTTTTAAATGGAACATCCTGTATTTTTACATATTATAATTTGCCGATTTTTTCTGATTACAAAAATATATAGTTATAGCACATTTTGATAAGCAGTTTTTCCAGGAAAATTTTGTATTTACTTCCGAAAAAATTAATATCTCTGAAAATAACAAAGTAAGGGAAACGAAATTTGGCACGCTGGTTTCTGTCATAAAGAGTATACGCCAAAATTCAGATATATATCTTAAAAGAAAAAAAGTTAGAGGTAAATTAATTTTGAATTAATTAAATCTGATTCAAGAAAGTTAAAAAACTCTGGACGCAGCAAGTGCGTTATGGTAGTGAATTTTCATAAAAATGTTTTTAATTGCAAATATGTGTGTTTCCTTTTTAAGAAAGCAGGCATCAATTTTGGTTACCAGTATAACCTATATAGTAAAAACAATGTGCCATGTTTTATAAAAATAACTTTATTTTGTGAAAATGTACAAAAATTTCCAAAAGTAAACTTAAAGTGTTCCCGGAAAAACTCGTTTCTTGGTCAACCTTATAGGTTAATAGCAAATTGAGCTATTCAAATTTGAAGCATTTAATGAAAATTCGCTACCATAACGCACTTGCTGCGTCCCGAATTTCTTTTCTTACAAACATGCATCGCTGAAAAATTCAAAAATGCAATAACATAAGGCGTGTTTGATTAAAAAAAAAATTTTGTATCACCAACGACTTATGGGCCATCCTGTGATTGTAGAAATATTATTTCAAGATGTAGCTCAAGACACCCTATAATTAATATATACAAATTTTCTTCATATCTTGTATAATAACGGATATATTGAGCTTTATTGATTTTTTACGAAAATTCAACAAAAATTATATACCATTAAACGATAAACTCTAAAGCTAAGGCTACTGCCAAGCATCAGAGAAAGGGTCTATTTGAAATGAATTTTCTGGAAACATTTTAGTAAAATGAAGGACAATGACGGTTGAAACTAAGACTTCAGAGTTTGTAAAAGATCCTTCTTAAGACATTTGATTTCCATATCCCGTATTAGATTCAAGTTCTTTGCCTAAATGTTGCCGATTTTGACGTTTTAAATCGCAACTTTGACGTTTTGAGGAAAACCCCAATTTATTTTTCTTTAAATGCCTATAACTTTTTTGTCTTTTGACCTATATAGCTAAATTTTGGTAGATGGCTTACCTATAAGAATATTAACTAGCGTACCAAATTTGGTTGCCCTTACTTTGTTAATTCCGGAGATATAAATTTTTTTCGAAAGAAAACACAAAATTTTCCGGGAAAACCTGGGCAGATTTTGTGGCTACGAACTTATCCAAGCCATTTGCAAAAGGAATTTTTCCACCAAATTTAGTCAAAATCTGCTTATTATTTTTTGAGTTATCGGTGTGATACATATATATATATATATATATATATACATATAAAAATTGAAACGGACCCCGGATATGTGTTCTAGGGGGCCTAGTTCGCGGTCATTTGAAGAAATTTTTTCAAAATTCAAAAGTCGGGATCTCCTCATTAGTGAATTTTTTTTAAGAAAATTCACTAAAAATGTAAAAATTGATTGATCAGAATGCGAATGAAAAATACTACAATAAATGACCTAGGTATGTGTCTAAGTCGTTATTTTTCTATATTTCGTTAAAATATAAGCAAAAAATCCATTGTGAATCAAAAAGGTTTTATGTAAATTGTAAAACGTTGAACAATACGATATTCCTGCTGGTAAACGCATATAGTGCGTAGCTCAGTGGGCTAGGTGTACAGTGGTCGCTATACATCGTAGTAATCGACTCCCAGATGACGCGTTCTAATCCTGGTTAGTAACTTCGCTTTTTATCAATTTTTTTAGTCTTATTTCACTTTACAGTTATCTAACCTGATTGTTGTTATTTCGATGAATTTTTTAGCGAGTTTTTGTATCAAAAATAATTTGATAAAGAGGAGATTGCAAGTTTTAAGACTTAGTTCAGTTTGAATAGCATATCTGGTTGTTTGTTCTTGCCCTAACTTACTGAAACCGTTCCATATTTAATACAGTCGTAGACTTCTGCCGTGGCTTCACAAGTGTTTGTTTTAGGGAATTTCCTTAAAAAAAGTCACTCAGAAATGAGGGCGAATGAGTTCCCCTGATCCCATATCCAGGGTCAGTTTCAATTATATATATATATATATATATATATATATATATATATATATATATATATATATATAAAGGTTGAATAATTTACCAAAATTTAGGTCTGTAAGTTTAAAGACAAAAAAGTTAGAGGTCGCGATTTGAAACGTCAAAATTGGCAACATTTAGGCAAAGAACCTGAAAGAAATACGAATTATGTAAAGAGTGTTCTGCAAACCTTTAAGTTTCAGCTTAAGCCATTATTGCCCTCATTGGAATAAAATATTTCCAGAAAATTCATTTCAAATAGACACTTTCTCTGATGCTTTGGAAGTAGTTTTAGTTAGATTTATGGTTTAGATAAAAATAATTTACCAAAATCTAGGTCTGTAAGTTTAAAGACAAAAAAGTTAGAGGCATTTAAAGAAAGAAAAAATGGGGTTTTCCTTCAAGAGTAAAAAGTCGCGGTTTGAAACCTCAAAATTGGCAACATTTAAGCAAAGAACCTGAAAAAATACGGATTATGTAAAGAGTGTTCTGCAAACACTTAAGTTTCAGCTTAAACCATCATTGCCCTTCATTTTAATAAAATATTTTCAGAAAATTTATTTCAAATAGACACTTTCTCTGATGCTTTGGAAGTTATTTTAGTTAAATTTATGGTTTAACAGTCTATAATTTTTAGCTAATTTTCGTAGAAAAAATTCGTTAATAAGGAGACCGCGGCTTTTGAATTCTAAAAATATTTCTTCAAATGAGCGCAAACTAGGCCCTCTAGAATCCATATCCGGGTTTGCTTTCTGTTTACATATATACAGGTTGCGCAATTCTACAGTAAAGCTCAATATAATTGTTATTCTGCAAGATACGAGAAAAAATTGTATACGTTACCTATAGGGTGTTTTGAGCTGCATCCTATAAAACTATTTTTACAACCACAGGGTGGCCAATAAGTCTCTGGTGATACCTACATTCTCTTTGAACATACCTTATTGCATTTTTGCATTTTTCATCGAAATATGATGCATGTTTGTAAAAAAAATCTAGACGCAAGTGCGTTTTAGTAGCGAATTTTCATCAAACGCTTCAAAATACAATAACGCAATTTGCTATTAACCTAAGGTTCGTCAGCTAGGAAACGAGTTTTTAGCGAAAGGTTTTAAGTTTATTTTCGGAAAATTTTTGTACATTTTCAAACAAGTTATGTTGGTAAAATATGGTACATTGTTTTTATTATATAGGTTATACCGGTGGCCAAATTGATTCCTGCTTGCATTAAAGAGAGACATATTTTCTATTAAAAACATTTTACGAAAATTCATTTCCCTAACGCACTTGCTGCGTCTAGACTTCTTATTATTTCTTTAAACTTTTGTTCACTATCTAACTAGTATTTTTTATGGAACCCCATTCTTATGGAAATTCGCTACCAAAGCTTATATGCTGAGTCTGGACTTTTTATATTATCTCATAATACAAGTCGCTGTAAAGTCAACTTCATCAACAATGATGATATCCGTTACGTTGTACATAAATCTCCAGCAAGTTTTTATCTCCACATTCCGTTGACTTTTAATTACCAAGTGAACACATAAAATATTCTCTAGATCATCGGATAAGGCAGGCCCGCGTAATCCAATAGCACAGGTATCATCTATCTCTGAAAATAAGTAGTTACAAATGGAGCGAAACAGGTGGTTTGTCTATCGGACCGTGAATGTTCTAAACTGCGATCGGACAATGTTAAGTTTGTTACTATAAATTACCTGATACTAAATTACTGGTTTTTAATTAATTGGAATAAGAGTAACTAAGTCAATTCCGTCATTGCAAATTGGTAAAATAAATTCAATTAATTGAACCCCTGGTGAGACAACAGTGGTATCAGGTTTTATGCAGGTCGTTTGAACAACGGTTTTTCCCATAACATTGATCTAGAGGCCAGCTATAACGATTTAGATTGTCATTTGATAGATATGGTGTATTTTATGTAACAAGATATCGCATAAATATTTCTTGTTTTGTCCCGTATTTCTGAATTGTTGAGGACGTAGGTTCTTGGTGAGTTACAACAGATTAGGAATATAAATGTAAAACTATGAGAATCACAATTGATTTGTGCAGTTTTGGATCTAAATAAAAAATCGTTTATCACTTGTCTATATGCGCAATAAAAAATCTTTTCAACTGACCCCACAAAAAAATATAGTGGCTGTGTCTCAATCTTGAAGTAATTTTCAATAAAAAAAACTAGACGTAGCAAGTCACTTATGATAGAAAATTTTTATAGAAACCATCTACGTAGCTTAACTGACTTGTGGCGACTAGATTTCTTTTATTGGAAATGACTGCAAGATTACGAGTCAACTGCTCAATCTTTTCTGTTGGTCCAGTTGAATAGTTCTTTGATATATATATATATATATATATATATATATATATATATATATATATATATATATATATATATATATATATATGAGATATACTTGGTTCTCGGGTTGAACCGCGTCCAGAATTTAAGAAAACTCGACGTTTCGGCTCCTTTTTTGGAGACATTTTCAAGAAGCAAAGGAAGTGTGTAAGGACACTCTAAGGCCTCAATCTGCCTACTTCTTAGAGCGGTGGAAAAAGGTGGGTTGGGTTGGTTTCAAGAGGTAAAGGAAATATGTAAGGACACTCTAAGGCCTCAGCCTGCCTACTCCTTAGAGCGGTGGACAAAGGTGGGTTGGGTTGGTTTCAAGAGGTAAAGGAAATATGTAAGGACACTCTAAGGCCTCAATCTGCCTACTCCTTAGCGCGGTGGATAAAGGTGAGTTGAGTTGTTGTAGTTCGATTACGGGGCCTCAATCTGCCTACTCCCCAAATCTCGCCGGAGATCGTCTGTGAGGTCTCAGTGTGTACAACCCTAGGCCTCAGAGAGATTTGGCAGTTCGTTGCAGGTCTTATATATGTCGTTCCGTCTACTTCGTTGTCAGTGAAAGTAGTGGGGTCAAGGTCAATTAACTGGGGGCCTTTGGTCACGGTACTTAGAGGATGAGGAGGATTAAGAGGGTCACCGGCATTTGTTGAGACAGATAATGGGGAAATAAAATTGTCTGTGGAATTCATTTTCTGTTTGTGTGTTTGTAATGAAGATATAATAGGTGTCCAAGTGGTCGGAAGGCGAAGACCATAATCTCTCTTATTTAAACAATCGGGACGTTTTTCAATATCGATTGCTTCGCGGATAATTCTCGTTTTGAAGTTGTAAACCGGTGCTATTGTTTTGGCATTACTGAAGTCTATTTGGTGTCCTGTGATGCGTGGCCAGCGCCGATGAGGGGTCAGATTTTCTAACTGCGAGGGTGTGTTCATATATTCTATTATAGATACGTCTATTTGTTTGTCCTACATAAGTTCGGGAACCCGAGAACCAAGTATGTCTTACATTAAAGACCGCGTAAATCCTTCTGAATATTTATATATATATATATATATATATATATATATATATATATATATATATATATATATATATATATATATATATATATATAATTTTTTTCGATATTTAGTACAGGGATCTCGTAAAGTACTGCAGTAAGAGAGACGGTTAAATAGAGAAGGTAGTGCAGTTTCCTGAGTGTAATTCAGAACTGTTCTTGCTTTCATAAAATATGTCACGGATTACTAGATATTTTGAAAAAACTTATATTTGCCGTTTTCTTTAAATGTATTTAACTGCGTTAGTATTGGGTTTACTGAAAAGGTGTAAAGGAAAAAGTTGTAGATAAATATGTTCCAAATAAACCAAAAATATTCAAATTTTTAAAGAACTGTAACTTTTGAGTTATGACATAAGCTTTTTATTTTTTAAATGTAAACGATATTTGGCTGTGGCTTCATTAAAGAGGTCTTTTTGCCTCTTTACGTCGATATGAAACACGATATGATTATTCTAAGAAATAAAAATTTCACAGTGGTTTTCTTCTTTTTTTTTTTAATAACGTTGGTTACCACGGAAACGGTAGTTCATTTTAAATAGGGAAAACCTGAATCTAAGTTTTCGCACATAGTTCACATAACATTTCTAATTAAAGATTTAACATAATAACAAAATAATTTTTTTTAATTGAAATATGAACTAACAGGTGGGCCATTTAAGATTTGGAATTTGAATCAGCTATAAAAGAAAATAATGAATATTTTTTTAAAGTTGTGAGTTTATTAGAAAGATTGAACCTTTCCATTTAGGAATGGAAGACATCATTGAAATGACTGTCACGACTAGCCTTACCATACCCCATTCGATCAGTCCAATGTTTCAGTACATTTTCGATTGCTTGGGCCTCTATTTCGTCAATAGCAACTTCGATTTCATGTTTCAAGTCGTCAATCGTCGCTAGATGGTTATCGTAACACCTGTCCTTAACAGTTTAACACAAAAAGGGTCCAACGGAGTCAAATAGCAGCTTTGCGGTGGCCAATTGACTTCAATATTTCGGCTGATTGTACATTTTCGCAAAAGATCGGTTGTTACGTTGGCTGTGTGGCACGTTGCGCCATCCTGTTGAAACCAAATGTGGCCTATGTCATACTATTCAATTTTGGGAAACAAAAAATCTCTTAGCATGGCGCGGTAGCGATTGCCATCCACCGTAACGGCGTTTTCTTTCTCATTTTCATGGAGAAATGGCCCAATAATGCCGCCAGACCAAAATCCGCACCAGTCAGTAAATCGTTGTGGATGCACTGGTTTTTCCACGATGACGTGTGGATTTTCTGAGCCCAAGATACGACCATTTTGCTTATTGACGTATCCTCCGAGGTGTAAATGAGCTTCATCTGAAAAGATGATTTTTCGGTAAAAATGCTCATCTTCAATCAAGCGGTCTTAGGCCCATTGAGCAAACCGGAAACGCATCGGATGGTCATGCGGCTTCAGCTTGCACTAATTGAACTTTGTACGCATTCATACCGAGATCTTTATGCAACATTCTTCTCAATGAAGTGCGTGAAATGTTCAATTCTTGAGAATAATGACGAGTTGTTCTGGATGGTTGTTCACGCACACTCGCTGAGCAACAGCAGTGATGTTTTCGGTTGAGCGCACTGGACGAGTACATACACGGGTTGTTTTATCCAACAACGATCCAGTTTCATGAACTCGCTTCACAAATTGATCCACAAACTGCATTTTTGGCACATCCCTTTTGTCAACTCTTTTTCGTAAATTTCTTACCGTTTGAGTAGAAGACTCACCACTTCGGAAATAAGTTTGTAATGTTTCCCAACTTTGTTCAAGCGAAAAGCGACCCATTTCATAAATTTCAAATATAAAACTAACTTTCTGTCTCATCGTAAATGTCATCAAACCTTCCAACCTCAAACTAGCATATAGTTCCAGTTCCAAATGTTATATGGCCCATGCTTTATCACAGATGTTCACAGAAAATGTTCAAAAAGTTCTCCATTATTATTGAGACAGCAAATACTTTTACACAAAACGCTCTGGAATGGAAACATACGGGATGTTCCATTTGAAAAAACCAAGTAATGCCCGCTTGAATTCCCAGTTTTTGTTAGGCTATGAACGCAGACCCTGTACCAAAAAAAAAAGGCTTTAGTTCCAATGATTTTGCCAGAAGTGATCATGAGCGATCTGTTGCCCAAAAACTGAATTCCTAGATTCACACTTGATAAAGATATATGAATTATATAAAGAACTGCGATCTGGAATATTTTTCGAAAATCGGCAATATTTCAAAAACTAATAACGCTAGGTGTAGGGAGCACTACATAAAATCTCTCTCAAATTGGGTCTCCATTCTGAAATACAAAAATATACGGCTGTTTTATTTAAAATAACGAAGTTGGTGGCGATTTCCGGTAAAGCCGAAAAGTACAACTATTTTAATCTAAATGGGAATATTTTTTAATGGCCGAATACAATTTTTCAGCTCTCAAATCAGAGTAGAAGGTCATAAAATTCTAATGAGCGCTTCTCAGCAATCATCCTGCATATATATATATATATATATATATATATATATATATATATATATATATATATATATATATATATATATATATATATATATATATATATATATATATATATATATATATATATATATATATATATATATATATATATATATATATATAGGGTGGCGCATTGAAAACGAAACACACCGATTTGCGTCCAGAGAATTTTTTTTTAAGAAACGCTGAAACACATCAATTTAAATATTGAGGGGGACATGTTTTGACATAACACTCACCTGTGTCACATCAACCCCTTAAGGGTGATGGTAACAACCCTTATATTTTAAATAGGGAACATGGGTCGAGTCTCACATCATTTGAAAGCTCTTTCTTTTATGAATTCAGCACACTAATCTTTTTGGAAGTTCTAGCAGCCCGTTTAAAAATTATTCACAGTTGAAGATGCAAAAACGCATTACACTCATTCCTATAAGACATGTGCTGATAGTCAATGTTTTGTTGGTTTGTAAACAAAGAATTGACTAGCAGAACATTTCCTATCGAAATGAGAGAAATGTGGTTTATTATTTTAGTTGATCGGTCGGTTTGATACTTGACAGTACTACCAAAAATTAATTTCACAATGGTGTATTCTGTAGAAGAAAGAGTTGAAATAGTTACTCTTTTTTTCAAAAACGATGACTGTGCCAACCGCACCGCAAATTTGTTTAATGAACGACATCCGAACAGGCATGTTAACAGAAAATTATTTTGGAGTTAGTTGCAAAGTTTCGACAAAGTGGTTCAGTAGCCAACAAAAAACGGGATCCTGAACGTGATTTTCCGGTTAGAAATGAGACTACTGAGATTGAAGTTTTTGGACAAATTGCAGCAGACGCAACTTTGAGCACGAGAAAATTGGCCACTGTTTCAAACGTCAAAAGAAGAACTACTCAGCGAATATCGAAGCATCATAAATTTCACCCGTATAAAATTCATCTAGTACAATAACTGAATGAAGATGATTTTGATCGGGGGCTGGAATTTTGTGAATTTATGAGTGCACGGATAGCTGATAACGGGAACTTTCTGTTTAATATCTGTTTTTCAGATGAGTGTACGTTCTTATTAAACTCTACAGTCAATCGTCATAATTGTCGTTATTGGGCAGAAAATTGAATGTCTGGACTGGCATTTTTTAAGACCGTTTAATGAGACCAATTTTTCTTGGTGGCAATTTGAGTGGCGAAACGTATTTGGAGTTACTAGAAGATATCGTTTACCCTCTACTAATTGATATTGTTGAAAATGATGATCGCTATCAATAAAATCAATTAGTGTTTCAACAATATGGAGCTCCTCCGCATTTTTTAGAACGTGTTAGTGAGTTTTTGAACAGAGAGTTTCCAGAGCAATGGATTGGGCGTAGAGGTGCTATTGAGTGGACCCCTAAATCACCGGATTTAACTCCTTTAGACTTCTTTCTATGGGGTCGTTTAAAGAGTAAAATTTACGCAACAGAACCGGAGTATCTGGAAGAATTACTACGACGCATTGTTGAAGAATGCCGTCTAATAACTCCACAAATGCTCCAGAATGTCAGAGTTCGTCTGGAACAAAAATTGCACTTTTGTATGGAAGCTGGTGGTCAAAAATTTGAACACTTACTTAAGTGAATAAACATTTTTGAACGTTTGGTTTTGTTTTTTGTTTTTTTTTAACGAAAAATTGACTAATTAGTGCATTTCTTATCACAATGAATGAAATACGTTCTTGCAACTCCAACTGTGAATAATTTTTAAACGAGTTGATAAAACTTCAAAAAAAAATTATGTGCTGAATTCAGAAAAGAAATAGCTTTTAAATGTCGTAACACTCGACCCATGTTCCCTATTTAAAATACAAGGGTTGTTATCACCACCCTTAAGAGGTTGATGTGACAGAGTTGAGTTGTTTGTCAAAACATGTCCCCCTCAATATTAAAATTGTTGTCTTTCAGCGTTTCTTAAAAAAAAAATTATCTGGACGCAAATCGGTCTGTTTCGTTTTCAATGCGCCACCCTGTATAGTAGAAACAATGTACTTAGCATATTTTATCAAAATAACTTATTGTCTGAAAATGTACAAAAAAATTCCGAAAATAAACTGAAAATATTTGCGAGAACCGTTTCCTAGTCGACGAACCTAAGGTTAATAGCAAATTGAGTTATTAAATTTGCAGCATTTAATGAAAATTGGCTACCAAAACGCACTTACTGCGTCTAGATTTTTTACAAAGATGCCTCATATTTCGATGAAAAATGCCAAAATGCAACAAGGAATGTTCAACAAAAAATTTTAGGTCTCACCAACGACATATGGGCCATCCTGCGATTGTCAAAATAATTCTATAAGATGTAGCTCAAGACACCCTATAAGTAACGTATACAATGTTTTCTCGTATCGTGCATAATAACAATCATATTGAGCTTTACCGTAGAAATGCGTCACCCTGTATATATGTAAACAGATAAAGACTGCAAGTAAACGCGATTATGGATTCTAGAGGGCCTAGTTTGCGCTAAGTTGAAGAAATCTTTTTATAATTGAAAAGTCGCGGTCTCCTCATTAACAAATTTTGTCTGCGGAAATTAGCTAAAAATTATAGACTGTTAAACCATAAACTTAACTAAAACTACTGCCAAAGCATCAAAGAAAGTGTCTATTTGAAATAAATTTTATGGAAATATATTAGTAAAATGAAGGGCCATGATGGTTGAAGCTAAAACTTACGAGTTTGCAGAACATTCTTTACATAATCCGTATTTGTTTCAGGTTATTTGCAAATTTTGACGTCCCAAATCGCGACTTTGACGTTTTAAGGTAAACCCCAATTCATTTTAATGCCTATAGCTTTTTGTTTTTAAACCTACAAACCTAGATTTGGGTGATTAGTTCAAACTTTATAATAAAATTAGGCGTAGCAAATCTGGATGCCCTTACTTTGTTATTTCCGGAAATAGAAATTTTTCCCAATAAAAAAACACAAAATTTGTCGAGAAAATCGGGGCGGATTTTCGTGGCTAACGAACTTGTCCAAGTCATTTGCAAAAGGAAGGTATGTAACAAATTTGATCAAAATCGTCCCATTATTTTTTGAGTTATCGGCATGATACCCACAGACATATATATATATATATATATATATATATATATATATATATATATATATATATATATATATATATATATATCAACAACACACCACGAGGGCTTACAGTCTACATATTATCGTACCGTGGGTGTCTACAAGGAGGAAAAAGGCAACTTGTTAATTCTTGACTTGAAGGTTCGGAGGAGGAGGAATAAACATGTGCCGGCAAAGAATTCCACAACTTCGAAGTCCTCGGGACAAAAGAGCGGGCATAACAAGATGTTCTATGTGTGGTGACCTGGACAGTAAAAGGGTGCATTCGCTCTGTTCCCCTGGTAGATCTGTTGGGGGCAGCAGGTGGTGGAACTATTGAAGAAAGCTCCTCTGAGCAGTGCTCGTGCAAATATCTATAAAAAAAAGAGAGAGAGAGGTCACCAACGGCACGTCGGTGGGCAAGGGATGGCAGCGTTTGGGTGGGGGTAGCGTCACCGATGAGACGTACAGCTCTCTTCTGAATGGAGTCCAGGATAGCGAGTGTAGAAGCGGCAGCGACAGCGGCATCTCAGATGTGGGAGCAGTATTCAAGGTTTGGCCTTATTTGTGAAGTATATAAGGTATAGAGATTAGCTCGTGAAAGTATATATATATATATATATATATATATATATATATATATATATATATATATATATATATATATATATATATATATATATATATAAACATATAAAAGGTGAAACTGACCCTGGATGTGGGTCCTAGAGGGCCTAATTCGCGCTCATTTGAAGGAAATTTTGAAAGTTCAAAAATCGGGATCTCGTCTGTAGTGAATTTTTATAAGAAAATTCACTAAAATGAATAATGGGTATAGGCGAGAGAAAGAGGCCAAAAAACCATGAACAAATAAAAGTCGAATTGCTTATATTTCTGTAATTCGTGCAGATATTTAAATTATATGTTGCTGCTTTCAAAGTCAACATAATCAAAAATGCTTACACATTACTAACTTAGTCGCCTTTAATCACGTCGATATTTTCGTTGTCCCGTAAAATAAAAAATGTGATTAAAAAATAATATAATTAAAACAGAAGACCGCTAGTCTTAATAACAGTCCATATAGGACAATTAAAAATTAACTCTTGATGGCTACAAGAAACAACATTAGTCTAAATCTCACTAGTAAATGGCGTAATAATTGTCTTAAATTAATTCACTCTACCAGTTCTTCCTTTAACGATACCTAGCGCTATAGTTTCTACCGGTGTGGCATCATTACCATTTAATATCCCATTATTATAGAAACATAAAGTGTGATACATTCCCAGTTCAACATCACAAAACCCATATATAATGTTCTTGTCTATGTGCAAAAACTCCTCTCTTCATATTTTGTGTTGTCCAACAGATGTAACTGTATCTGAGTAATGTATTATAATTTATGTAATGTGTCTTTTTTTCTAAACCATAATTACACGTTTCTAGGTGTTCATGAGTAAATTATTAATCTGGAGTCTAATGTGTTTAATGCACTTGAATATTTTCCTAACGAAAACGATGACCCTAATGGATATAGGCGGTTGTGTTCGTTGCTGAGTACTGCGCCCAAAAAAATTGTGTTCCCGCGACCTCTACGAAAGGTTAAAAGTTGAAAATCAGTTTCATAATTGACAGAGAGTAATTATTTTGATTTAATTTTCACATGCTGATGAGCTCCCATATGTAAATATTGAGAAGTGTGCTCATTTGTAATATTTTACTTATCGCTTAAGTTATTGTCGCTATATATAAAAATAAATAATACCCCTGTCAATCAGGAACACGTATGAGAAATATATATTTTTAATAAGTTATGTGACCAGCATGTTCAATTTTAATTTGATGGTATTACATGCTAATTTGTGAGTCGCACACTTAAGATTTAGCGACTTTTGAATTCTTGTTTAGTTGGCCCATATAAGGAGATATGTAAATCATCATACTTCGCTTCTGACTTCTTATGAATATAGTTTATTTATATTGGCTGGTAATTACCGTAGTTAAGAAGAAATAATCTGGACGTGTGGACGGATAAGTGCATTATGGTAGTGAATTTTCATAAAAATTGTCTACACTATTTTATGAAAATTATATATACAAAGTGGTTCACAACGCAATGGACACAGAATGTGTGCGTGGTGCCCGTAGTTAAGAACAAAGAGTCTGGGCGTCTGGACGGAAAAGTGCGTTATGGTAGTGAATTTTCATAAAAATTGTCTACACTATTTTATGAAAATTATATATATATATATATATATATATATATATATATATATATATATATATATATATATATATATATATATATATATAATATATATATATATATATATATATATATATATATATATATATATATATATATATAAACATATAAATGGGAACTGACCCTGGATATGGGTTCTACGGGGCTAGTCATGGTCATTTGAAGAATTTTTTCAAAATTCAAAAGTCAGGATCTCCACATTAGTTGTTTTTTTTTAAAGAAAATTCACTAATAAAGTTGGAGTCATTTCCTGTTAAACCGGAAGTGGGAAAAAAGTAAGTGTGTTATAAAAAGGGCTTATTTGTGACCATTCGTAATTACAAAAATAAAAAAAAAAATTGGATCATGTGATAACAGAAATATTCGACCGTTCTGGGATTTTTACTAACGCTATATATATATATATATATATATATATATATATATATATATATATATATATATATATATATATATATAATTATTATTAGTACCTTTGTTGCTTAAAATTATACAACATGTTTATTCAATAAGTCTAAGAC
Source organism: Tillus elongatus (assembly GCA_964006375.1). Classification (NCBI taxonomy): domain Eukaryota; kingdom Metazoa; phylum Arthropoda; class Insecta; order Coleoptera; family Cleridae; genus Tillus; species Tillus elongatus. The sequence goes on from OZ023265.1 coordinate 31,763,461, forward strand.
TTGTGGTGAATATTAACATAATTTTATACATAGTTGCATCCAAAACTGCTTGACAACACTCGAAATTCAACAACCTTAAAATTTTGACATTGCAAAAAATTTTCTTCCTGCTCCAATGTTTCACCTGATACCTCCATTTACATATATATATATATATATATATATATATATATATATATATATATATATATATACCAAGTGACAACTTTGAAAGCGGAACATAGGCGAATAACATGGGAAATCAAATATTTGCAAAATTAAAAGTGTGAGCAGCCATGACATGCCAAATTCCAATTATTTTGTTAGTGTCAAATCAGACATTTCTGAATATCAATACACATTTTCCTGAAAAGCTTGACAATAAATAATAATAATAATAATAGCTATAGTAATGAGGAAAAAGTGTTTATTGTAAAAACATATTACAGTGCTGGCAGTTTGCGAAAAGTTTGAGATTTGTCCTCAGTTAAGTACGATCATCTGATAATCGGGCATAATGCTGATTACAGACTAATAAAAAATTACGAAAATCCTCGTTTACCATGATTTTGTTTTGATATAAGACACTTTGAAGAAAAATAGATTATAACAGTAGTGCCTGCAGTTCCGGAACAATAATAAAATTAACTATTAACAAAAAATAAGTAAAAATAATTTAACTGAAACGATTACAACAACTATTCAAATAGTCCCCCATTTTGATATAAACAATATCCCAACCTATTATAAAATGTCTTTCGAATTTTTGCGAGTTGTTGGTTATTAACGCGTGCACATTCAGCAAAGATAGCCTCCCTTAAAGAATTAATATTTGGGTGACGAGTTTTATAAATTTTGTTTTTAAGGTGACTCTACAAGAAGAAGTCACAAGATGTAAAATCGGGAGATCTGGCCGGCCACTTAATATTACCACCGCGACCAATCCAATGATTAGGAAAAAAAATATCTAAACAGGTTCTTACGTCTACACCAAAATGAGCTGGATACCCATCCTGCTGAAACCAGACTTCCTGATTTTCATTTGCAACTTCGTCTAATGCAGGACATACCTTATTTACCAAAGTTCCAAATAATTTTCTGAGTTTAAATTTCCAATTAATTCAGACGGTCCAATGATATGAGTATTAAAAATGCCTGCTCAAATATTAATTTTCTGAAGGTATTGGGATCTCGTCTAAAGTTGTAACTTTGGGTTTTGTTGCGCCCAGTATCTTGTATTCTGTACGTTAGGTTCATTATTTAGCGTAAACGTGCACTCGCCAGTAAAGCAAATCCATGAAAGATAATGGCGACCCTGATTGGCGCGTTCCATAACACCTTCACAAAATACACGCCTGCTCTCTTCATCTATTGCCAACAACTCTTGATGGCACTGCGGCTTGTACGGGTGGTAGTGGTGTTTTTAAGGATTTTTCTCACACGCTTCCAAGAAGCACCACATTCTTCTGCTGCAACTCTAGTACTTGTAGTTGGATTGACATTCAATAACGCTAGCACCCTTTCCTCTGGTTCTGCATTAACTTGTCTTCTAACGCCTGTTTCATTATAAAAATACATTGATATTGAAATAATACAAATTCAGCTGTAAGCTTACCACCCCTATTTTCCACTGCTACACTTGCAGTTTTTTCAAATTTTCTTAAAATACGTTGGATTGTGCTCACGGATGGTATGGGTCGATCATCGTACTTAACTGAGAACAAATCTCGAACTCTTCGCAAACTGCCGGCACTGTAATATGTTTTTACAATAAACACTCGTTCCTCATTACTGTAGCTATTATTATTATTATTTATTTTAAAGCTTTTCAGGAAAATATGTATTGGTAATCAAAAATGTTTGATTTGACAGTAACAAACTTATTCGAATTTAGCATGTCAAAAATGTTTGATTTGACAGTAACAAAATTTTTCGAATTTAGCATGACATGGCTGCTCCTTTTGAAAATATTTAAATTATCATCTCATGATAAACAGAGCTTTTAATTAGTAGGTATCAGCAGGCTCAGAAAATTAATTCTCTTTTGATAGACACCACTACCGTTCTTGTATATAAAAGAGGTGAGTAGCAAACTGCAAATATGTGATTTCTCATGTTATTTGCCTATGTTCCTCTTTGAAAGTTGTCACTCGGTATATATATATATATATATATATATATATATATATATATATATATATATATATATATATATATGTACAGGGTGGTTCACAACGCAATGGGCACAGAATGTGTGCGTGTACCTTAAAACATGCCGATTTTTTTTACAAAATTTTTCTCTCACGCCCGGCCCGTGGTTAGTGAGATATTGACCTCGTAAGATTCTTTAATAATTACAATAAACAGCTGTCTGTGTTAGAGCAATGTCCTAACATAGAACAGCCAAATTTGGTTAGTAGTTTTCTTTTATTAACATCGTTATTTGACAATAATTTGAAGTAGATAAAAACTCAAAAAGGGGTTAATTAGAGGTGGATCAACCTTAAAATGATTTGATTTTTTTAACCCTAACTTTATCAACTTTAGAGAAAAAATAATTTTCTATATTTTTCTCTTGTAAATTTTTCGACAAACCACCGTTTTTAAGTAAATTTATGTTTTTAGAGTTGACACCAAAACGAAATTATGTCCCTTGAAGATTTTACTAATATATCTCATAGGGGATGCCTTGGGCAATCTGCAAGTTATCTGTTGCTAGGTTACAGTCAAATTGTCAAATCTGACATCACTTAAATTTATTAAGTTTTAGAATAATTATAATAAAGTTTATTTTCGATATTTATTTATTTATTTATTTATTAGAACTGCTCAATAGATCTCTACAAGATATCGGAAATAGTCCAAACACAAAAAACAGCTTGTCAACGCTCAAATTTAAAATTAAAATATTCGTCCACAGAATAAAAATAATGCTCTCTAAAAACCGATTTTGGAGTAAGCTTAAATTGCCTGAGGCTGCTCAAATTTCTGATGTTGTCAGGTAAATTATTATATAAGCATATTGCAGTGTTGCGAGGTGCCCGTTTAATCTGTTCGGTCCTATAAGAGGGAACATACAAATTTTTAGCCTGTCTTGTTTAGTACGCAATAATACTACCGCAGGTACTAAAAATTGCAATATTTTTTCTGGCATAACAAAGCACATCAAGCATATATAGGCACTACACTGTTAAAATGCCATAACGTATAAATAATGGTCTACAAGATGCGGAAGACGGCAGGCCAAACATGGTGCAGACAATTCTCTTCTGCATCAACAGAACCCTCCCCAGATGCACACAGCCGCCCCAACACAGCAAACCATATGCCAGGAAACAGTTGACACCACCAGAGTAGCATGTCAACAATGCATGAGCACTCAAGGAATACCTCAGCTGCAGCAACGCGTAATTCCTAGATGCAAGAGAGACCACCACATGGTCAACATGGACAACCCATGATTAGTTAGAATCCAGATGGAACCCCAAAAATGTACAGACGTGCCCTGTCTTATTGAACCGTTATCAGATCTCACATATAGGTTTAAATTCGGATGCACACCCACTGGATAAGAAATAAGCATTTCAGTCTTCCGCGTGTTAAGAACCAGACCATTTAGCGAATACCAGGCTGACACCTGAGACATACACACACATTAGCTGCAGCACCAAGCTCTTCAAAACTTTTCCCTTAGATTGCAGCAGTGGTGTCATCTGCGTACAAACTTAAGTGGTATTGTTATATCATAAACAATATCGAAAAATTGTAAACAAAACGGGACCCAATATGCTGCCTTGCGGCACGCCGCTGCATACGCCTGAGAATCCAGATATGTGGTTCTTACCTGCCTGTCGTATCCTGACAGCCTGACTTCTTCCAGACAGGTAGCTCTTTAGCCATAAATATGCATTTCCTCTTATGTCATAATGCTCTAATTTTTGCAATATAAGAAAATGGTTGACGACATCAAGCGCTTTCGAAATGTAGAAGAACAGCCCGGCGGACTTGGACCCAATATTTATGTAATCCAAGACTGTCAGGTAAGTGCTAAGCACGGCATCCTAAGTTGACAGCCGCCTACGAAAGCCAAATTGGCATGGAAACAGCAAACTGTATCTCTCCAAATAGGACCCGAGTCTTAGCGGAAATGCCTTTTCAAAGGTCTTAGAAAAAACTAAAGCAGCGCAATCGCCCTGTAGTTGTTCAAAAAACGTGGATCTTCCTTCTTAAAGAGAGAGACAAGAATGGCCGCCTTCAGACGCTCAGGAAAACAACAGATTTCAAATGACACATTTATAAGGTATGTTAGTGGAGCCACCACAAGATGAGCAACCCAAGAAGACTACATGGTATTTCATCTATTCTTGATGAATTTTTAACTGATAAAGATAGTAAAATGTCTTGCACAAATAGGCTTTCACTTGTGTATTATGTAAGAGTCACAATTTAGATGCAGATGTAAGATCTATAGGTAAATCAATGTATAAACTTTCTGGATTTGTCACTATTAATTTTGTTTAAATTGCAGCTTTTACAGGAAGCTCGTACTTTACAAATACGTCTACTGACTCTTCTTCCTACGACTTACGTTTTTGCATACTTGAACGTTTAATATTACAAAACATATCAACACTTGTTACTATATGCACTTGCTGCGTCCAGACTTCTATTTGCTCAGCGCATCTTTAATATCTGATACGAAACGTATATTTCAAGAAAAGAATGCCAACTTTGTTTTATTTTACGATATTTGTTTTGCAAAAAGCGGACGCACCAATTTCCCCTTACACTGTATACCACAAAATGAAGCTGTTAAAAGGATGTGGTGAAGCGATCCAATTTCCGATAACTCGTCAAGTATCCCAATATTTGTACATTCTCTTAAATCTGATCACATATACAAGCACACGCATAATAAGCTTGTGAGAGATCATTTTCTGCATGGGCGGATATTCAAAACAAACAAAAAAGAAATTGCCATCGTGTGTTACGAATAATAAGACATCTTCATTGAGTCAACGTCAACAATCTGTGATTACGATGCGGGTCTTTAGACGAGCTATATAACACAGTCAAAATGAATTTAATGACCCAATTTTGATCAGAATACATTACGGCATATCACTTCTGTGTATCTCTCACGTCTCACATGAAGCGCTCGCAGCAGGTCAGATGCATAATTATAAAACAAAATAAAATAATATAAAAAATATGTGAGATCTGTCTTTCAATCAAAGTTTTGAGGGTTATGTTCTGACTTGTGGGTAAGAAAGTTTAATTACTCAATTATATCGGTATTAAGAAAGAAAGGCGTACAAAATGTAATATTTTAATGCGATCTCGTTCTGGCGCTGATAGATAAGCAATAAATTCACTGAACGAAAGAAATTAATTGTTTTAGTGAATTTTCTTAAAAAAGATTCACTAATGAGGAGATCCCGGCTTTTGAATTTTGAAAAAATTTCTTCAAATGTGCGTTAATTAGGCCCCCCAGAAAACATATCCGGGGTCAGTTTCAATTTTTATATGTTTATATATATATATATATATATATATATATATATATATATATATATATATATATATATATATATATATATATATATATATATATATATATATATATATATATATATATATATATATATATATATATATATATATATATATATATATATATATATATATATATATATATATATATATATATATATATATATATATATATATATATATATATATATATATATATATATTTATATATATATATATGTATCACACCAATAACTCAAAAAATAATGGGCCGATTTTGACAAAATTTGGTAAAAAAATTCCTTTTGCAAATGGCTTGGATGAGTTCGTTAGCCAGGAAAATCTGCCCAGGTTTTCCCGGAAAATTTTGTGTTTTCCTTCGAAGTAAGGGCAACCAAATTTGGCACGCAGGTTTATATCCTTATAGGTAAGTCACCTACCAAAATTTAGCTATGTAGGTCAAAAGACAAAAAAGTTATAGGCATTTAAAGAAAAATAAATTGGGGTTTTCCTCAAAACGTCAAAGTGGAGATTTAAAATGTCAAAATTGGCAACATTTAGGCAAAGAACTTGAATCTAATACGGGCTATAGAACTAAAATGTCTCAAGAAGGATGTTTTACAAATCCTGAAGTCTTAGTTTCAACCGTCGTTGTCCTTCATTTTACTAAAATGTTTCCAGAAAATTCATTTCAAATAGACCCTGTCTCTGATGCTTGGCAGTAGCCTTAGCTATAGAGTTTATCGTTTAATGCTATATAATTTTTGTCGAATTTTCGTAAAAAATCAATAAAGCTCAATATATCCGTTATTATATAAGATATGAAAAAATTTTGTATATATTAATTATAGGGTGTCTTGAGCTACATCTTAAAATAATATTTCTACAATCACAGGATGGCCCATAAGTCGTTGGTGATACAAATTTCCATTTTTTTTAAATCAAACACGCCTTATGTTATTGCATTTTTGCATTTTCCATCGAAATATAATGCATGTTTGTAAGAAAAGAAATTCTGGACGCAGCAAGTGGTAAATGGTAGCGAATTTTAATCAAATGTTTCATATTTGAACAGCTCAATTTGCTATTAACCTATAAGGTTAACCAAAAAACGTGTCTTTTCGGGAACACTTTAAGTTTACTTTTGGAAATTTTTGTACATTTTCACACAATAAAGTTATTTTGATGAAACAAGGCACATTGTTTTTACTATATAGGTTATACTGGTAACCAAATTTGATGCCTGCTTTCTTTAAAAAACACACATATTTGTTATTAAAAACATTTTTATGAAAATTCACTACCATAACGCACTTGCTGCGTTCAGAATTTTTTTATTTTATATTTTATCGAAATTCTATAGACAATTTCTTATAGAGGTAAGAAATTTTGAAAACATATGCCAAATGAGAGCGAATTAGAGCCCTTAGGATTTATATGTTTATATACAGGGTGTTTTGGATAAGAATCGACACAGAGCAGGGTCATGTAGGGAAACCTAAATATGGTAATTTAATCCAATTTACCCCTATACTAAGTTGCACTTCTAAGAAGTTATAGGCCTTCAAAATGGTGTTTCAAATATTGAAAAAATTAATATCTCAGCAATACTTGATTGTAATGCGTGATTGTAGTGAATTTTCATAAAAATATTTTCAATATCAAATGTTTCTATTAGCGAATTTTCATCAAGAAAAATTGGCTAATAGATGAGCGCGAATTTGGGTCCCTAGAGCCCATAAGCAAGATCCGTTAAAATTATATATATATATATATATATATATATATATATATATATATATATATATATATATATATATATATATATATATATATATATATATATATAAATTTGAGGTATGTCAAATTAAAATGTCATTTTTGGTCTCGTACAAAATTTACAATTTCGGCAAAAATATGGGTAGTTGAGAAAGGTTTGCAGTTGGAAAAGTATTATGGAGTGATTAGTATTAATTGTAAATGGAGGTATCAGGTGAAACATTGGAGCAGGAAGAAAATTTTTTGCAATGTCAAAATTTTAAGGTTGTTGAATTTGGAGTGTTGTCAAGCAGTTTTGGATGCAACTATGTATAAAATTATGTTAATATTCACCACAAGTCTTAGACTTATTGAATAAACATGTTGTATAATTTTAAGCAATAAAGGTACTATTATATATATATATATATATATATATATATATATATATATATATATATATATATATATATATATATATATATATATGTATATGTATATGTATTAATGTATCCGAGCGATAACTCAAAAAATCCTAAACTGATTTCAATCAAACTTGACAACAATCTTGTTTTGTCGACAACCGAGATCGAGTTCGTTAATCAGGCTTTGTGCTCAATTTTTTCCTGTCGAAAATCGGGGAAAACTTTACAACTTTTTTAAAACGCTATATTTTTGTATCACAGTAACTGGAATGAGATGTGGCTATAAATGGTGCAAATAAACCTATGTTGTGTATTTTAAGTAATTTTGTACACAATATTTAGTGTTTTTTCCAAATTAAAACTAAAATCCCAAAGAGATGCGTTGAAACGATTTAGTGGTGAAAGTCCATTGCATGACAGACGGAGTAGCGAACTGCCACGCGTAGATTAATTCATACAACAGGTATAAACCATACATCAACGGTAACCAAACTAAATATACGAGGCAGAAAACATACTACCCGAACCAACAGTCGTGAAAACTCGGCCGGAGTTATGGAAAATAACAGACGACATGAAATTAAAAATTTTCCAAATAATGTTTATTAGTGAATTTTCTTAGAAAAAATTCACTAACAAGGAGATCTCGACTTTTGAATTTTGAAAAATTTCTTCAAATGAGCGCGATATATGACCCCTAGAACCCATATCCGGGGTCAGTTAAATTTTTTATATTTTTGTATATATATAAACATAAAAATTAAAAATATAAAAAAGATACATGCTAAATTTTATCAAAATCGGTTTATTAGTTTTTGAGTTATCGGTGTGATTCATATAATATATATATATATATATATATATATATATATATATATATATATATATATATATATATATATATATATATATATATATATATATATATATATATATATATATATATATATATATATATATATATATATATATATATATATATATATATATATATATGAATCACACCGATAACTCAAAAACGAATGAACCGATTTTGAGAATATTTAGTATGTATCTTCCTTTTATAAGTGGCTTGGATAAGTTCGTTAGCAGGAAAATCAAACAAATTTTTCCTGGAAAATTTTGGGTTTTCTTTCGAAAAAAAAAATTATTTAAAAAAATTAGAAGAACTATGGTAACCAAATTTGGTACGTAAGTTTACGATATTAAAAGGAAAGTACACACAAAAATTTATATTTCTATCTTAAGATAAAAAAAGTTATTAAAAATATTTGGTGTCAGATCATCTCTATGAAAATTCTCTACCATAACGCACTTTCTCCGTCTAGACTTTATTTAACTAGGGGATCATATCAATATAGCATCGAAACAATAAGGCAAAATAACTGCTACGTTTATAATTTGGCAGATAATTTATTTTGACAAATATGAATTAAGTTTCCTTCTGGATATAATCTGTATAACTTTAATGAAATTTATAATACAAGTTTATTTTAGAGAGACTTTTACTGTTTGCAGGTATAGCAAAATTTAGTTATTTAGCTTCATAGAAAATTGAGTTTTGGGCATTTTTCTTAAAAGGGGTTAGAACGCACGACTTTTTGATAATAGAGAGAAAACGATGGTAACACTTTCGAAAAAATTCTTCAAATTTGCGTGTACTAGGACCTCTAAAATCAATCTTTGGGGTCTGTGTAAGCTTATAGTATTAACTTTACTAATACTCCGTATAAAAATAGTGTACAATTCTTATGAAAATTCGCTATTATAACGCACTTGCTGCGTCCCGGATTTTTTTAAAAATAAAAACAGGCATCAAATCTTGTTACCATTATAACCTATATAGTAGAAACAATGTACCATATTTCATCAAAATAATTTTATTGTTCGAAAAAGTACAAACATTTTTCGAAAATAAAAATCAAAATGTTTCTCAAAAGCTGGTCTGATTTTTCTGGCCAACAAACCTCTTTAAGCTATATAACATATTTTGAGCTTATTAAACCTTTATTAGTAAGTACCAAAATTTCACAAAATTTTGCAAAAATGTTTTGTACGGAACTGAAAATATGGGCTGTTGCGTTTGAAAAAATTGAGTTACGGCTATTTAAGTTTTTTCAAATTAAGTTTCTATTTGAGGGCATAATGCATCTTGATTTTTTCAACGAATTGTATAAACCAAAACCTCAGTGAATGCGTTTTTCTCATGAGACTCTGCTATGTATTTGTGACTTATAGATAATTATAGGCAGATATCGTTATCCTGTAACTTCCTTAAAGCTTTGGAAATGTTATTATACAGGCATATATTCTTCCATATGAAGAGCTTCATCACTCCTTCTCAGCACGGCTTGATGCCAGGCAGATCAGCAGTTACAAACTTAGCTTGCGCTACGCAATACATTGCGGAAGCTTTAGATAATCGTAGTCAGGTCGACGTCATCTACCTTGATATGTCAAAGGCATTTGACCGCATTGATCATGCTATTCTGCTACGTAAATTAGCTTATCTGAATCACTCCGAAAACTGATTGCGAATGACCTTATAGACAGGAAACAATATGTGGTTCTGGATGGCAGCAGATCAAAATATATTTCAGCCACGTCAGGGGTCCCACTGGGGTCGATTTTGGGTCCTAGACATATTAACAGAAAATATATTTTGGAGTTAGTTGTATAGTTTCTGCAAAGTGATTCAGGAGCCAACAAAAAACGGGATCCTCAACGTGCATTTCCGGTTATAAATGAGACTACTGAGATTGAAGTTTTAGGACAAATTGCTGCAGACCCAACTTTGAGCACGAGAAAATTGGCGACTGTTTCAAACATCAAAAGAAGAACTATTCAGCGAATATTGAAGCATCATACATTTCTCCCGTATAAAATTCATCTTGTACAACAACTGAATGAAGATGATTTTGATCGGCGGCTGGAGTTTTGTGAAGTTATGACTGCACGAATAGCTGATAACGGGAACTTTCTGTTCAATATCTGTTTTTCAGACGAGTGTACGTTTTTATTAAACTCTACAGTCAATCGTCATAATTGTCGTTATTGGGCAGATAATAACCCAAGAAATTTTCACGAAGTCCACACTCAAACTCCACAGAAATTGAATGCCTGGATTGGCATTTTTTGACACCGTTTAATCGGACCAATTTTTCTTGATGGCAAATTGAGTGGCGAAACGTATTTGGTTTTACTGGAAGATATCGTTCACCTCTACTAATTGACATTGTTGAAAAAGATGATCGCTATCAAGAAAATAAATTTGTGTTTTAACAACATGGAGCTCCTCCGCATTTCTCACAACGTGTTAGGGAGTTTTTGAGAGAGAGAGAGAGAGTTTTTGAGAGTTTTCAGAGCAATAGATTGGGCGTAGAGGTGCTATTGAGTGGCCCCCTATATCACCGGATTTAACTCCTTTAGAATTCTTTCAGTAGGGCCATTTTAATAGTAGAATTTTCGCAACAGAACCGGAGTCTCTGGAAGAATTACGACGACGCATTGTTGAAGAATGCCGTCTAATAACTCCACAAATGCTCCAGAATGTCAGAGCTCGTTTTAAACAAAATTTGTACTTTTGTATGGAAGCTGGTGGTCAACAATTTGCACACTTACTTAACTGAATAAACATTCTTGAACGTTTGGTTTTGTTTATTAGTTTTTTTTAAACGAAAAATTGACTAATTAGTGCATTTCTTATCACAATGAATGAAATACGTTCTTGCAATTCCAAGTGTGAATAATTTTTAAACGAGTTGATAAAACTTCCAAAAAAATTAGTATGCTGAATTCAGAAAAGAAACAGCTTTCAAATGATGTAACACTCAACCCATGTTCCTTTTTAAAATATAAGGGTTGATATCACCACCCTTAAGGGGTTGATGTGACAAAGTTGAGTTTTATGTCAAAACATGTCCCCCTCAATATTAAAATTGACGTGTTTCAGGGTTCCTTAAAAAATTCTCTGGACGCAAATCGGTCTGTTTCGTTTTCAATGCGCCCCCCTATATGTATATATATATATATATATATATATATATATATATATATATATATATATATATATATATATATATATAAACTTTTTAATTGACCTTGGCTTGGGGTTCTAGGGTCGCTAATTCGCGCTCATTTGAAAGAATTTCCCAAAAGTCTTACGATCGATACATCTCTATTAGTGAATTGTCTTAATGAAAATTCACTCAAAACACAAAGCTTAGAATTCGAGTTTTCTTTCTAACAGCGTCGGAAGTTTAACCGAATAATTGCTTATCTTTGCAGCAAATTTTTCTTTAGCTGTAGGTACCGCATCATCTGCATGTGTCCCCAAAAATTAATGGTTCAGCAGTTGATCGTGTGTACGGGTGATATTGATGTCCTAGCTATTTTGTCTCCCAGTATATAATCAGTGCTTCGCAATAAGATGTGGTAAGACCATATTTCTAAGCCGGAAAAAGACCATAGTCTCAGAAATAAGCTAAAATAAAAACAGAATGATCTTTGGAAGCTTTTCGATGACATATAGAAAAATAAGAAATATTATGTGATAAGAATCTGATCTCCCGTTGTTCGAGCGACTAATTTGAAACAAGCTAACAAAATGAATTCGTTGACTTCTGTTAGTGGCATTTTTGATCATCTAGCGAAAGTTTATACATCGAAACGAGCTGACATTCCAACAGGTACAGGTTGATAATTTAAAATAAAGACTTAAGTAATTTGCTTAAATATTTAACATGTTTTGATAAGTAGGATATCATGTAAAATAAATGGTAACATCAATTATCAAAATTATTTCATCACGAAGTCTCTAAATTTTTTCCTAATTTGTTGGTGTCTGGTATTTAAGCACAATAATTATTGGTTCTCATTTACTGCGAGCTGCCTGTTGGTTAGTATATATTTGTGCAACCGCTTAATTTAAAATAAAGCAATATAAGCCTCCTTCTAGCACTGTAATATACCATAGGTCATAACAAAATCAATTTTTTTAAGAAAAACATTGAGTTTCAGAGCTGACAAATCAAAGATATGGTTTCAAGCAACTTGTACGACATTTATTTAAGTCGATATTCTTGAAACAAACAACCCTTTTTTTGTCAAAGGTTTTATAAGTCAAATTATTAATTATCATTTAGAACCTCGGTGGTTCAGGGGTAAGAACGTGTGCCTCTAAACCGAAGGGTACTGGGTTCGATTCCAGGGTACTTCTTTCACTTTTTCAGTACAAACTGTAAAATTAACATCAACCGAGGTTCTGGCATTGTATTTGAGCAAGTTGGAAGTCTGCAAGTTCCGCCCTTCAGAGGGGGCGTAAAGCCGCCGGTCCCGTGTCCATGTGATGTTGGGCACGTTAAATATCCCTACCCTCCTTACAGAAAGGCAGGGGTTCGGCAAAATTTCCAAGCTAGTGAGGTAAAACTGCTCCCTGGCGTCGGTGAATGGCCATAGTCGCGGAAATAGGCCGACGTTAAAGAAACAAAACACGCACACAATTATCATTTTTTCTGAATATGGTCGCGCCACCCATTTAGGTTTATCACGCCCCCTAGGGGAACGCGCCCCACAAGTTGTGAAACCCTAATATAATTTTAAGTTACAATGTGTTATAAATATTAGTGGCTTCCAAGAATTAAACTAGTCTCGACAGGTCATTGGTTTAGCACCAACTGAGTATCTGAGGATGTCGCTGATATTTTCCTTAAGTTCCAGATGCGACCGTTTTTCACTGTATCTGGGGCACTCAGTCAAATTTTGGTTTACTGTAAGTTGATTAGTACAGGGGTTGCATAATGGTGTTCATTTTTTTCTAGTAGATGTTTGTGTGTAAACACAGTAACCAGTTCTTGGCCTTATGATGATGATAAGTTCTCGCCTGTTTAGGCTGTTTCCTTTTATTGTCTGAATGGTAATTTCTATGTTTCTAGGTTTAGTTGGAGGATTAAATCATAAGTGTTGCCATCCTTTGTAAGCTGTGAGTTTAAGCGAGTTTGAAGTTCGGTTTCTACAAATATACAATGAACTCATTATCTCTATAAAGAAATTATTTATAGTTACTTTATAATTACTTTATAGGCGTGTTCTCACTGCAATTATTATACCGTACTGACGAGCTCTAATTAAAGCGAAACCGGTCTGTGGTTCTAATTGTGGTGAGAATACATCTACCCTTACATACATTGTTCCTATATTACGGAAGAAATGGACCAGGGCTGACGATTTACAAAATTCTTAGTTGGTTGTACATAGTCTCTATTTTATAACATTTTGTGTTATTTGGAGCTGCCATGACAACATACTACTAACTAGGTTCCGCAACGAGATGGGAACTCCTGTCTTACTTTGTGCTGTGAAGCTGGCTACCATAGACGGATTACCTTATAGGTGTGTTCTCACTGCAATTAGTATACCGTACTGTGTAACGATTGCGTCTCGTTACTACTTTAAATATTCAAAATAAACCCGTAAGAGACTTATTTAATAGCCGACAATCCAATATCTGTAAGGCAGTTCATGTTTTAATTTCAAAAATTATTTGATGAAAAGTCGCCAATGTTTAACTACCCTGAACACCGTACTGCATTTTAAATGTGTACGTTAAAATTTAAATATCTAAAGACGCAATATAGCTTTGTTAGTAAAAGATGTGTCGCGTTTTCCTAGAAGGGCGTTTAAGTAAACAAAATATCCGTTGACAATGTTCTAGAACAAATTATTATTAAATCTTATTAAAATAACGAACGGACGAGTCCATTATTGTGGAGGTGTGTATAGAAGACGTCGTCACTTCGCCACCGATTGGAGGTCTCGTTTTATCTCATTCGAAGAGTGGAGGCTAGAAAGAGCTCGCGCACAGCCACTAACGGTCACGGTAAGAATTTTTTCGTGCAGCAGTTAGGAACTGCAGAACTCAACACGCTAGCAAAAAGTCACTGCCTGGCGCTTGTCGAATAAACACCTTTTAGTTTCGGTGGCTAAGAATTATCTTAAAACGGGGTTATAATATTCTTTTTGTTATCTGTACTACCTAATGATAATTGTCAGTAATGTCTAAAGTAATTTAAACGATTATCGAGTTGAAATAAATGTCGTGTTTAGCATAAACACGCGAGTTAAGTGGTGTTTTCCTTGTTTCCGACCTAATACATTTCTTACGTTAATCAGAAAGAGTTCCTGCATCTTATCAAAGCTTGAGTCAGTTAGCAGTGAATTTCACTTAAGCAAATTCACGTTTTAATTGAGATTTGCCAAGTTTCCGTCAAGCGAATTCAGAACATCGACATAGTTGTCAAATGATTTCCTAATATTGAAGCAATAAATCCACCAGCCCCAAAAAACCGCTAGTGGAAAGTACCACTCATTATCCCCAGCTTATCAGCTCCTATTGGAGTTTGTGAACCTGTGTCACTTACTCATAGTTGATCCCACTTGGAAGGCATCTTCACGGGGTCATCAGGTAACTCAATGCAGGAAGACTTGGTGAGTCTTTATACATTTTATTTTCTGAACCAGCAGAATTTTTCATGCAGCAATGTAACATCTGAAGTTTTATAACCTGAACTTTCAAAATCACGTAATCAAGTTCGAGATTAAACAATGTCAGGGAGGTGCTGTCAGAATAACTATAAATTTCCTGTTTAATTTTGTCAATTTTGTAAATTTAAACACATAGTTTTTGAAATTGTAATTAGCAAATTTTGTCTGTAAAATATGTAACCTATATTATAGAAATTTCACGTAGGACTATATTTATTAATTTTTTTTTTAAATGGAGCCTCCATCAGAACTGGCCAGTTAACTAATTGAAAAATTAATCAGATTGATTGACAAACGTCAAGTGATTCACCTAATAATTTGTGTTTGCCTTTGAGCTGTAAAATACAGCTTTTCGTTATATATATATATATATATATATATATATATATATATATATATATATATATATATATATATATATATATATATATATACCTCAAGTAACTAACATTAATATTTTACTAATATACAACCATCTCTAACTTATTTTTTTTTGTCAAATATATGTGAATTAAGAATTTCTTTGTCTTAAAGTTCTTATTACTTATTTGGTTTCTATTTGTGTGCAATTAATGTTTAATTGAGATTTACGAACCATGTTTATTTAATTTCGTTTGCTTTTCCAAATTTAATTTATATGAATAAATGTAATACTTTGTTACATTAACACATCTGTTTGATTGAAAAGAAATTCCTCATTAATGTCTCCTTTCTTTTGACGTCAGCGCAAACAATTTATTCTTACTAACGATTATCTAGATATCTAAATTTCTATATAACCTGGTACTAGTCTGGAGCGCCCACAAATATAGGACTCCAGGCAGTGCAAAACAAACAAAGGAAAAGAACGTGAGTATCAAACTACATCCATATCTGTCAACCTCCTAAAAGTATTGCTAATCTTAATAAATATGATAATCTGATAGATAGATATTTTAGGTTAGGGTGTTATAGGCAAGGCAATCGTGACCTCACTATTGAGCAGATCTATACCGGAGGTCGATCACATATACCACGGTTCTAGTAGTTAAGTTTTTCTTTGAAGGAGGTTACAACTGACGAGCTCTAATTAGAGCGAAACCGGTGTGCGTTTCTAATTGTGGTGAGAATACATCTAGCCTTCAGTACAATGTGTTTAATTCGCAATTTCTCAAAACTGTTATTTTGTAGTTACGTTTCTTTGATCCTAAGCCATCGAACTGTGAGGAAAGGTGTGGGGGTGAGACGAGATAAGATCCAAGCCTGTAACATAGCAAGACAGCGTTTCAAGAGCTGAGCTACTAACACTGCAACTTTTTAGTAGTATAATATCAAGACATGTATCTCCAGGAAACGCTTTAGTACTTTTATGAGCCAAAGCGTTTCTGGCACAATAAATTAATTTTAACAAAAAACAATAGACAGAGAGGATATTTTTAACTCAGCTGTCATATGGACTGTACCTAATGTTTTGTGTGAGAAACAGGTTATGTGTAACGAGCGGACAAAAACTGCTTCCTATAAGCAAATACTTTATAATGACAATACAGGACACTCCGGCTGATTTCGTGTTTCAAGAATATCAGCGCCCCTAGCGGATAGGACTGATGTTACGTCGTTCGAGATCGTGTAAGACTAACAATTGCTGGTGTTTAACTGTGTATAATTAAGTTTGAGCTGTGATTTTTACAATGAATGTTAGTGGTATGGTGTGTGCAATCTACAATTGTTCAAATTATAACGTACTAAATCTGTCAAAGACATTCCATAGGTTGCCAAAGGATGGCGAAACGTTAATATGATTTGAAGCAGAAGACAAATTCAGGATCACTTTTATGCCAATATGTACAGTTCGCAGAAGATAATTTATTGTGTAATATTTACCATCATGTACCTATTTATAAATAAACTTCGTAAACGGATTGTTGAAAAGTTGCAATCGTAACTTGCCTTCATAAAAAAAAAGGAATATGAAGGCAAAAAAAGTTTTGCATTAATAGTAAATGGTATAAGAAACCGGTTTTTCTATATTCTTCTGTGTCCTTTTTTTATTTCAGTATGGCATAAATTGTTACATTTTTTCACATTTAAAATTATTTTAGTTGGTAAAGGCTTTTAATTACGTTCCCAAGACAAGTTTTTTAAGAGACAAGTAGAAATTGCAGTTTCAGCCCTATAATAGATTTATTCACGGAAGCAAGAATTAGTCTCACCTTTCATCTGTACAATTTCTTAATTATGTACTAAGTATATCAGTTACATATTTTAAAATAGTAGATTAATAAGACAGTTATCATCTAGAGATATAGCAAATTGAGCACTGTGCTACCATTTATACCTAGAACAATTATTTATAGGTAAGTACAGATTGTAATTTAATATCCCCAGAAACATCTTTCAGTATATTCCTATACCCACCCTTGAAATAGTAGTTTAAGCACGGTTTCAAGGTAGTACTTTAAATTATGATGAAATAAGATTATGGGTAAGAGAAATTTGCAGAATTATTCATGCTGAATTCATTTAGGTTTCAAGCTGATTGTTGATAAAAATTGTATTTATAACTATATAATCACAAAATGTTCACTGTTTTGTCATCTACAAGTTTTTATATTCATCTATAATAAGCCAATTGTCTAAATTAAGAATATGCAGGTAAATATACAATTCAACTTACCCGCTCAGTTGTCCAGTACTTCACGCGAGGTGGCGCTAGTGTACTTGTCACAAATATCACCAATGCTAAAGCATAGGAGTGTCCCGTATTGTCATTATATAGTAGTGGCGTGCGGTCCATGGAAGCAAGGGAAGCATTGCTTCCCTTAAAATAACGACTACATACCTAAACCGCATTATTTAAAATCCTTTTTGTATTTTAAATATTAAATTTCAAACTCTGAAACTAATTTAATTATTACATTTTTTATTTCGCAAGCTCACACACATAATTATTTATTATGCATTATACTGTATTTGTATATACGCTCCTACCAAGGACGTCGTCCCAGTAAATGCGCCAGCGAACAGCAGGAGTGGTTGCAATGACTTCGGTTAAATACACGTAGTCAGCAGGCAACTTTATAAGAAACCCTAGCTCGACGGATGTACGCGTATTTTTAGAACGTGTTGTACTAGGAAGACCCGGTGCACGTACAAAGTGAATGTCGCTGATTATTTCGTAGACATAAGCAGTTGACTAAATTAAATACATGGCATTTTATGATTATTAATATGGCTGCAAGTAGATCAGCTTTTAACAGCGTCGTCGTTGGGTGTGGGGATTTACAAACTTTACAAACAACTGGTAATAATAACTGTAATTGTATTGTGTGTTTTTTGATAACCAAATGATTTTCAGCTTTACCGTTTGCTTAAAAACGTGCTATTATTAATAAAGGTAGGCCGAAACCTGCTGTAAAAAATTTAAATTCAAGAATTAAAACATATACTCGACATTTCAACGCGGAAAAAACTTATGAACAATATAAATGGTTAAGGGGTTGTGAAAACAGGAATAAACTGTTTTGTTGGCCTGGTAGTCTATTTGTGACTGAAAAGGGGGTGTGGAATAAAAGTGGGTTTTCCGACTTGAATAATCTACGTAAAGTAGTAAAAAGACATGTTATGTCTAAAGCGCATTTACAGACCATTTTAAAATTAAGTGTCTTTGGAAAAACGCGAATTAAATACGCCGTTGACAAGCAGATAGAAATTAGTCATCGCCAGCACAATGAACTGGTTGATAAAAACAGAAACATATTAAAATGACTTATTGATGTGTGTTTTCTTGGTCAGCATGAATTGGGATTCCGGGATCATGACGAAACAACTACATCTGCAAATAGAGGAAACTTTCAAGACATAGTTTCTTTAATAGCCAAATACGACATTTATTTAAAAAATCACTTGGAACAGACTAACGTTTTTTGCGGGACATAAAATGGCATTCAGAATGAATTAACTTCGGCTGCTGTCACTATTATTTTGAACAGAATTAAATCTGAAATTAAACAGACTCGTTTCATTTCTATTGATCTAGATGAAACAACCGATGTAACTAATTTGAGTCAACTATCTGTAGTAATACGTTACGTAAAAATAAATGGGAGTGTACAAGAAATATTTTTAGGCTTTAAAAATGTGACAGAAGGTAGTACCGCAAACGCTCTATATAAAATTGTGCTTAATATTCTGAAAGATATTGAGGAGGCTGATAATGAATTAATTGCCCAAAGTTATGATAGGGCTACTGTTATGGCCGGACATTTAAGAGGTCTTTAAGTGCGGGAAACGTTCTCCAGTGCTCTATTTGTACACTGTTGTGCTCATAAATTAAATCTAATTTTATTCCAATCTATATATCATATTAAAGAATGGAAAGTGTTTTTTGCTACCTTAAGTAGAATGAATTTGATACGTTCTGGGAAAAAACAATTGAATTAGGAGAAATGGAGCCACGAAGAAAGCGTCTGCGCACTGATAATGTGGGAGACCTTCAAACTTCTTACCGCAGCCTTTTCTACAAAATCATAGATCAAATTCAGCAGCAAATTAACTGCAGATTTGATCATCTTAGTGACCTGAAATATCTCGAATTGTGTAATTTTGGAGGATTTAAAGGGATACCTTTCCCAGAAGATTCATTCAAATCATTATTTCACCACCATGGACATTCTTTTGACAAAGCCTTATTACGATCAGAACTTACAGTCATTTATGAAACCGATGTTATAGGCACAAAAACTAACGCGAGTGAACTTTTAACTTTCTTAAAACAATCAAAATTGGAAAATGCATATTCTGAAGTGTTCAAACTATGTGAATTAGTATTAACAAATCCTGCTACTAATGCAGCTTTAGAACGAAATTTTTTTACATTGAAACGTATCAAGAGTTTTGTTAGGAATTCAACAGGACAGAAGAGACTTTCCCAAATTTCAATTTTGTCAATTGAAAATAACCTCGTCGAGGAAATGTCCCAGAATCTACAGTTTTATGACGACATTATTAAAATTTGCCAAAAACGACAGAAGAATTGAGTTACACCACAAATAAGTAAGCTTCTGAGAATTGCTTCCCTTATTTGAAATGTCACCGCACGCCCCTGTATAGTATTGGCTATAAGTTTAAATACATCTGAAAAAAACAGCAAAGTCGTTAAAATGTAGATTTTTATAACCGCAAAATAATTACTTGTATCGTAAATCGGTTCAAATAAAATATATATATCTATACACGCGCTTACATAATAAACGTTAAGACGGTAATAAAGTTATCTAGAAGTTGTAAAAGCTAGATTACCGCGGGAAAAGACTAACATCGTGGGTGTTGATCATTATTTAGACGAAGAAATAAAGTGGTTATTAGTGACCTGCTATAATGAGCGTAATAATTCAGGTTTCTAAGAAAAATCCCCAGTTTTAAGATGTATGTGTGTGTGCAAACTTGTAGGTGCCGCTTTATCACCACTTCAAATGTCACATTGTCATTAGATGTAACAATGAAGCTGCGATTCCAGGATGTTTGTAAATACTTGACATATGAAACTTATTATTAGAATATCTCCCGCGCTAGGCGGTGTTATTTTGCTATTCATGCAGTTTTCTTGCCTCAGGGGAATAATAGACTTCCTAGGGTTCATCTTTGGTTATTATGTGGATAAACACTATAATGTCTTCACTGAGGAATCTCTTTATATGCTAATTTCTTGATGAGTTTTATGCAGGTATAGCTTAGTAACATTTAATGTTAAAGTAAAAAGCGTGATTCGACCCGGATCCGCATGGCGCCATTATAATTGTAACTGCATGGTTCAGCAAAATGTATTGCCCACTTTATTAGTGAATTTTCTTTAAAAAATTCACTAAGAGATCCCGTCATTTGAATTTTGAAACAATTTCTTCAAATGAGAACTTATTAGGCCCCCTAGAACTCATATCCGGGGTCAGTTTCAATTTTTGTATGTATATATATATATATATATATATATATATATATATATATATATATATATATATATATATATATATATATATATATATATATACATATATACCGGGTGTCAACGAATTTATTAGACAAGCCATAATTTCTATAGTATTAGGTGTATCAAAATGAGATTCGGTACAGGCAAATGGTACGTGAAGAGGATAGTTTTAGCATATTTTTCACTTTCCGCTCACTTCCGGTTTTACCGGAAATGGTCCAGGTTTTGAATTTTTAAATAGAACACCCTGTATATTTTCACATTTTCGGATTTCTGAGACAATTATTAATCAGAATGTGACATTTTCAAAAGTTTTTACGCCTACTTGATTTTGAGACACTTTTAATATTGCATCTAGGTGGACATGATCGGACCAAAACTAATCTAAGTACCTTAGGTGATCTCAGAAAACTACAATCGCAAAGTTTTAGTGACTAGTATGATAGATATGAATAAGACAAGTTGGCAAAATTACATTTTCGTTTTTATTATTATTTATCAAATGGCGACACTTTTTTGACAAGCATTTTCCGAAAAAAGGATTTTTGACGAATATAACGATGATAATTTATTTGCGATTGGATAAACAAATTTAACAAACTAACAAGTTAAGAAAAGAAAAATCAAGAGAACTAACAAAGTTAACAAAAAATAGCAACATTAACTAATAACTTCAACGACGAACTTAAATTATTTGAAATTACAATATCCGATTTTATTAAAATTTTCACTGCAGTAATTGTTCAAACTGCATTCCTTCTTGTTCACGACACATTTCAGCCCGTTCAATTGTTTCTCTACACACGTTTTCTAACATTTGAGGCGTTATACTTCTAAATGCGTGTAGAATTCTTTCTTCTAAGATTTCAAGAGTGGCTGGAGCAGTTGCATAGTATACCCTTTCTTTAACATACCCCCAAATAAAGAAATCGAGCACAGTGAGATCCGGTGAGCGTGCAGGCCACCGTACGGGACCATTGGTTGCAATGACTTGATTATTAAAATGTTCTGTTAAGTAATTAAGAACTTCTCTGGCATTGTGAGGCGGTGCTCCATCTTGTTGGAAGTAAATTCGCCGTAAAACTGCTAAAGGTAGATTATCAAGATGATCTTCGATTTCATTTTGAAGAAAACCTAAGTACCTAACCCCTGTTAACTGACCTTGAAACAATATTGGCCCAATTATTCTGTTTCGAATGATACCAGCCCAGACATTGACGCCAAACCTTTCTTGAAAATTGCCCTCTCTCATTTGGTGTTGATTTTGTTGGGCCCAGTACCGAGTATTTTGCTTATTGAACATACCATTATTTGTAAATCGGGATTCGTCGGAAAATAGAATGAAGTTGATAAAATTTGGGTTAACTCTTTGATTTTGAAGCAGCCAATCACAAAACAATACCCGTCTATCGCCATCGTCACCATACAAATGTTGATGTATCTGATACTTAAATGCTCGATACCCGTGGTTTTTCAGTATTTTTCTTGCCGATTCATGACTTATCTGCAGTTCTCGACTAATTTCTCTTAAAGAAACCGTTTTATCAACCTCAACCATGGCAAGAACGTCAATCTCAGTGTCTTCATTTATGATAAACCTCTGTTCCGCATCTCGATTTCCTCCTTGTCTGAAACGATTCTCAACATACGGAAAATATTGATGGGATGGATGTTGCCGATTGGGATATCTGTGAGCATGCAACTCGGCAGCATTCCTTGAATTTCTATGACACTCTCCAAATATTAATAACATGTCCACTTTCTCACTTTGAGTATACATAATTGTGACAAGAAATTAAACTGAAATTTAACTAAACTTAAGTAACTTCTATGTCTGTTCAAAAAGCGTATGTCACTGTCATTGTGAAAATCAGTGTTTTGGTTACCAAGGAAGTCTCGATGAAAACAACGGCAAAATATAGATATATGCAATATTAAGTGGCTATAAAAAAATCAAGTAGGCGTAAAAACTTTTGAAAATGTCACATTCTGATTAATAATTGTCTCAGAAATCCGAAAATGTGAAAATATACAGGGTGTTCTATTTAAAAATTCAAAACCTGGACCATTTCCGGTAAAACCGGAAGTGAGCGGAAAGTGAAAAATATGCTAAAACTATCCTCTTCACGTACCATTTGCCTGTACCGAATCTCATTTTGATACACCTAATACTATAGAAATTATGGCTTGTCTAATAAATTCGTTGACACCCGGTATATATATATATATATATATATATATATATATATATATGCTCTTTTACTTGGTAACTAGCCTACCTATGTCAGGTTCAGAAGTATTATGAGCATGAAGGTTAATGGGGAAAGTTGAATCTGAGGATTTTTCAACAACTTAGAAGTAGAAACCACCCCAACAACAACACTTCACCTTTTGTTTGTCACTTGAGGGAGTCAGGCCATCCTTTTAACAAAGAAAGAGACGCAAAAATCTTGCATCCTTCCAATTTTGGTATAGAACAGTTCGTTATTGGAGGAATGGAGATCTATAGACACATCAATCATTGTTCCAACAAAAATTTACTAAATGTTTCCAATACAGACATTACAAATTTGTCAACTTTGTACAGTCAATTAATAGAATATCAATCCAGACTTCACTTGAATAAACCATAATAACAGATACACCTGTCTATGAGATGGTCTGTTCTGTGGTCCAGATCTGTCATTTAGTTTCTGTCTGTACATGTTCGGGCCGACATGTCACTTCTGTAATGTATCAGTTGTCACTTTCGTTTCGTTTTCGAAGCCGATCCTGCGTCTTGTTGTTTGGTCTGCTTGTTTGCGTTTTTCACTGCAGACGTCTTTTGGGCTTAATTCACAAGTTAAAACAAAAATTCGTTCTTATTCTCAATAGAAGTTGTTTCTGCCTGTGTTAGTAACACCTATGGCGCTAGTGGATCCTCCTACAACAACGGATGAAACGTGTTCTTTGGACATTCCTCTGCATAGGTTTTTAGTCCCGTTTAACAATGGACAAGTAAGTAGACACGCCATTTTGGCGTTTTAAATTTTCATTAAAAATAAAAAAATCTATTTCCAGTTTCACTTTCATTCATTTTCTCTCAGCTGCATGGCTTACTAAGTGTTTGTGCTGTGTTTTTTATACCCAATGATATCAACCCCAAATATTCTGACGTTTAGAAACAATAATCTTATCTTGATCATTATTTCATAAGTTATTGAGATCTTATATGAATAAAAACTCATGCGTTTTAACATTCTCCTCATGCTTCGATCACTCAAACCAAGGACACATGTTTAACAGCAGCATTTTCGGACTATCAGTAACTGCATTTCTTAACTTTTTTCGCTACTCTCACTGCAGGCGGTTCTTGGTCTTCCACTTTTAATTTCCCGACCAACGAACCTTATAGGTTAATAGCAAATTGAACTATTCAAATTTGAAGCATTTAATAAAAATTCGTCACCATAACGTACTTGCTGCGTCCCAAAATACTTTTCTTACAAACATACATTATAATTACATGGTCGAAATTCGATACATTAAAGGTCAGCTCAGAATTAGCACGGACCGGGGAATCCGACTATGTAATTAAAACACAGCATTGTTTCATCTATTTGAACTAAGCAGATTTTAATAAAAATTAGCAACCATAACGCACTTGCTGCGTCCCGAATTCCTTTTCTTACAAACATGCATTATAATTACGTGGTCAAAATTCGACACATTAAAGGTCAGCTCAGAACTGGCACGGACCGAGGGAATACCACTGTCTAATTAAAACAAAGCATTGTTTAATCTATTTGGGCTGCGCAGATTTTAATAAAAATTCGCTACCACAACACACTTGCTACACACATATATATATATATATATATATATATATATATATATATATATATATATATATATATATATATATATATATATATATATATATATATATATATATATATATATATATATATATATATATATATATATATATATATATATATATATATATATGTATGTATGTATCACACCGATAACTCAAAAAATAATAGGCCGATTTTGATTAAATTTGATGAATACCTTCCTTTTGCAAGTGGCTTGAACAAGTTTGTTAGCCGGGAAAATGTATTCAGTCCAAATAGATCAATCATTGCTTTGTTTTAATTAGACAGACGGATTGCCCCGTCCGTGCCAGTTCTGAGCTGATTTTTAATGTCTCTAATTTCAACCATAGCACTCGAGACGCAGCAAGTGCGTTATGCTAGCTAGTTTTTATTAAAAGCTGCGCAGCCCAAATAGATTAAACAATTCTTTGTTTTAATTAGAGAGTGGTATTTCCTCGGTCCGTGCCAGTTCTGAGCTGACCTTTATTGTGTCCAATTTTGACCACGTAATTATAATGCATGTTTGTAAGAAAATAAATTCGGGACGCAGCAAGTGCGTTATGGTAGCACTCAACCCGCCTTCAAATGCCCAACTACCAACAGTCCCTAATGTCGCGCATAAAATGACGGATATAATTTTCAAAACTAAAAAGGTACGAAAGATGCTCTCTTCTCTTAATACCAGGAAAGCCTCTGCCCTTGACAAGATCGCAGCAATTGTTCTCAAAAATGCGCACCAGAACTTTCTCTTGTCCTGACTCGTCTGTTTCAGACATCTTACAATAGAGGCATATTCCCTAGTAACTGAAAAACTGCTTGAGTACAACCCGTCCCTAGGAAACAATCCAAAGCGCTTCCTAGCAACTACAGGCCTATGTCTCTCCTTTAGGTCGTTTGTAAAGTGATGGAAGAGTAACCTAACATTTCTTGAAAAACACAGTCTAATCCACGACAGGCAGTAAGGATGCCGTCAGCGCAGATCAACTGCCGACCTCCTTTACTCTGTCACCCATTCTTGAAACTAGTCTATGGAACTACACGGTTGATCCCAGATTGTCTCTCTAGACATATCCAAATCATTCGACCAGGTCTGGCACGCGGCGCTGCTTAATAAACTTCCAGCCTATGGCCTACCACCAAAACTCTGTACCTGGGCATCAAATTCCCTCTCCAACCGGAGCATTTCTGTTGTCGTGGATGGCCAGTCGTCTAAACTGTATCTAATTAATGCATCACTTCCTCAAGGTTCAGCTTTAGCCCCTACCTTGTTTCTTCTCCACATCAATGACCTCCTCTCTAGCACATCTAAGCCAGTTCACAGTTACGCGGGCGACAGCACCCTCCATTCAAATATACAATATTCTAAGCCTGTCTCTTTAGCCCAGTTAGATGAGGATCGCAGACTCATGGAGGCTTCTGTCTCCGTGGATCTCCAAAAAATATTAGACTGGTGAGGTAGAAATCTTGTACAATTCAACCCCACCAAATGTCAGTCTTGCTTTCTATCCCATAAGAGATAAACCAGCCCTATACCCATCCCAATGAATAACCAAGTTATTCAAAGTAATGAGTCCTTTTCACTTGTTGGCATTTTTATGGATCGAAATCTCAATTGGCACCAACATGTCAGATCAATTGCAGAAGCGGCTGCTAAGAAATTAGGTTTCCTGTTCCGGGCTCGCAAATACTTTTCACCAGCTAATCTCTATACTTTATATACTTCAAAAATAAGGCCCAACCTCGATTACTGCTCCCACATCTGGGGTGCCGCTGTCGCTGTCGCTTCTACACTCGCTATCCTGGAATTAATTCAGAAGAGAGCTTTACGTCTCATCGGTGACCCTATCCTCACCCAAAGGCTGCCATCACTTGCCCACCGACGTGCCGTTGGTGACCCCTCTCTCTTTTATAGATATCTGAACGGGCACTGCTCAGAGGAGCTTCCTTCCATAGTTCCTCCCCCTGCTGCCCCTAACAGATCTACTTGGGGAACAGAGCGAATCCACGCTTTTACTGTACAGTTCCGCAGACATAAAATAACTTGTTATGCCCGATCTTTTGTCCCGAGGACTTCCGTTACATGTTTTTCCTTCTCTTTCGAACCTTCAAGTCCATAATTAACAAGTTTCCTATTTCCTCCTTGTCACCACCCACGGTACGATAGTATTTAGGCTGTAAGCCCTCGTGGTGTGTTGTTGAAACATAAAAAAATACTGGTAACCAAATTTTATGCCTGTTTTCATTAATAAAATACATATTTACTATTAAAAAAAATGCAGTAAACATGTTTTCGCATTTTTTGTGAAATAATTGTTTGCAAATTTTTATGAAAAATTTTTTCTTCAAGTTTTGTGGATTAACTTTTTCTGAATAATATCTTGGTAAATTGCTTGAAGAAGTTCCTTCGCCAGGATAATCGAACCAGTTTTTCCGGGAACATTTTAAGTTTAGTTTAGGATAATTTTGGTACTTTTTCAAACAATAAAATTGCTTTGATAAAATACGGTACATGGCTTTTACTATACAGGTTATATTGATACCCAAATTTAATGCCTGCTTTCATTAAAAAATACATATTTGTTACTTAAAACATTTTAATATAATTTTTTGGTTTGATTTGATTGGGCTCGAAAATTGTCTCATTTGGGCATGGTGACGCATTCGTATAACCGGTGGAACGAGTATAGACAACACAATTTACATATACATTTTTATGAAAATTCACTACTATAACGCACTTGCTGCGTCCATACTTACTAGAGTGCACTTATTACCGCTTACCACAGGCTCAGAAATTATTATTGTAAAACTTGCCCCATTTCTGTCGTACTAGTGATTAAAAAATTTGTCGTGATTTAATGCTCATATTACGTAAGCATGAGAATTTTCTTAATCATCCTTTGAAAAGTCTCCATAATATTTCCTAATTGTCTATTAAATATTGATTAGAAAAATCCTGTCCACTGAAACATCGGTGTCTTCCTAGACGAGCCGGCGTTCTCATCTTATATCAAATGAAAATAATTAATAATACACATTATTTTGAATGGGCTTTCATACACATTTCGTGCTCAAATAACGGTTAGATATCAAAGTTATTAATTTACTTTTAAACTAATTGACTGCTAGAATGATATAACCCAAATTCTAAGATGATACCTGTAACTTGCGAGATTTTCTTCATTCTCTAATTTTTTCCTTGTGACATTTGAACTGAATCAATGGAATTTGTTCGTGGACCGTTATGTCTCGAACAAGAACCAGATTATTACCGTCTTAGCTGCAGACCCATAGTCTTAATAGTAGAAGCTATTTTACGAATACACTGACTGGAACAAAAAC
The DNA here is from genome assembly GCA_964006375.1 of Tillus elongatus. Classification (NCBI taxonomy): domain Eukaryota; kingdom Metazoa; phylum Arthropoda; class Insecta; order Coleoptera; family Cleridae; genus Tillus; species Tillus elongatus. The sequence continues at coordinate 31,791,864 of OZ023265.1, forward strand.
TGAAAAAATCAAACTGGCTTCAATTGTTTGTATTTAAACAGTATTAAAAGCAACCTACTTACCTTCCTCGTATCCCAACACACAGCTCAAATCCCTTGGATCTCCTTCTTACTACAAATCCTGAATGCTATAAGATATCAGTCACCGCCCCCCTTGGTCGCTCAGACCACGGCATGGTCACTGCTTCCTGTGCAATGCAACCCGAGGTCACACAGTCATCACACCCACGTATCGTTTGGCACTACAACTCCGCAAACTGGGACGAAATGCGGGATTACTTTTCCTCATTTCCATGGGCGTCTGTCTGCTTCTCTCATCCTGACCCCTCTGATATCTCACAAAACGTCACCGAAATTATCCAAGCTGGCATGGAATTATTTATTCCACGTACACAGAAAACCTCTTCAGCCACTCAAAAGCCCTGGTTCTCTAAATCCTGTGACAAGGCCAGACTTGAAAAGGTCAAAGCTCACAAAACGCTTCTACACAATCCCAGTCAAGAAAATCGTCAAGCATTCAACGACGCAAGAAACCGCTATGTCCGCATTCTTTCTGAGGCAAAAAACTCGTTTAATAACCACATCAAAAACAAAGTCCTCTCAAGCTCCAACGGCGGCAAACCCTTCTGGACTCTTGCTAAGTCTATTAGGAATAATTTCTGCAAGAGCACGTTCCCACCTCTTGTCTCAGGTGATGAAATTGTTTCTACCGCCCTGGGCAAGGCAGAACTTTTTGCTTCGTTGTTCGCCGGAAATTCTACTCTCAACCCACCTCCAAATGTTCAACCACCAACAGTCCCCAACGTCGCGCATAAAATGACTGATATCATTTTCCAAACTAAAAAGGTACGAAAGATGCTCTCTTCTCTTAATACCAGGAAAGCCTCTGGCCTTGACGAGATCCCAGCGATTGTTCTCAAAAAATGCGCACCAGAACTTTCTCCTGTCCTGACTCGTCTGTTTCAGATATCTTACAATAAAGGCATATTCCCTAGTAACTGGAAAACTGCTCGAGTACAACCCATCCCCAAGAAAGGATCCAAAGCGCTTCCTAGCAACTACAGGCCTATTTCTCTCCTTTCAGTCATCTCTAAAGTGATGGAAAAGTATATAAACACCGAACTACTAAAATTCCCTGAAAAACACAGTCTAATCCACGACAGGCAGTATGGATTCCGTCAGCGCAGATCGACTGCCGACCTCCTTTCCTTTGTCACCCATTCTTGGAACAAGTCTATGGAACAACACGGTGAATCCCAGATTGTTGCTCTAGACATATCCAAAGCATTCGACCAGGTCTGGCACGCAGCGCTGCTTAATAAACTTCCGGCCTATGGCCTACCACCAAAACTTTGTACCTGGACAGCAAATTTCCTCTCCAACAGGAGCATATCTGTTGTTGTGGATGGCCATTCCTCTAAACTGTATCCAATTAATGCAGGAGTTCCTCAAGGTTCAGCTTTAGCCCCTACTTTGTTTCTTCTCCACATCAATGACCTCCTCTCTAGCACATCCAACCCAGTTCACAGTTACGCGGACGACAGCACCCTCCACTCAAACATACAATATTCTAAGCCTGTCTCTTTAGCCCAATTAGATGAGGATCGCAGACTCATGGAGGGTTCTGTCTCCGTAGACCTCCAAAAAATATTAGACTGGGGAAGTAGAAACCTTGTACAATTCAACCCCACCAAAACTAAGTCTTGCTTTCTCTCTCACAAGAGATACAGCAGCCCTAGACCCATCACAATGAACAACCAAGTTATTCAAAGTAATGAGTCCTTTTCTCTTGTTGGCATTACTGTGGATCGAAATCTTAATTGGCACCAACATGTTACATCAATTGCAGAAGCGGCTGCTAAGAAATTGGGTTTCCTCTTCCGGGCTCGCAAATTATTTTCACCAACTAATCTCTATACCTTATACACTTCACAAATAAGGCCAAACCTCGAATACTGCTCCCACATCTGGGGTGCAGCTGCCGCTTCTACACTCGCTATCCTGGACTCCATTCAAAAGAGAGCTATACGTCTCATCGGTGACCCTACCCTCACCCAAAGGCTTCCATCCCTTGCCCACCGACGTGCCGTTGGTGACCTCTATCTCTTTTATATATATCTGCACGGGGACTGCTCAGAGGAGCTTTCCTCCATAATTCGCCCACCTGCTGCCCCCAGCAGATCTACCAGGGGAACAGAGCGAATGCACCCTTTTAACGTCCAGGTCACCAGACATAGAACATCTTGTTATGCCCGCTCTTTTGTCCCGAGGACTTCCAAGTTGTGGAATTCCTTGCCGGCACATGTTTTCCCTTCTCCTCCGAACCTCCAAACCTTCAAGTCCAGAATTAACAAGCTGCCTCTTTCCTCCTTGTCAACACCCACGGTACGATAGTATTTAGGCTGTAAGCCCTCGTGGTGTGTTGTTGACATAAAAAAAAATAATAAAGGAAAAATTTCGAGAAGCAGAAAGTGCGTTATAGTAGTGAATTTTCAGAAGAATTGTACGCTATTATTATACGGCATATTACTAAAATTTATAGGCTAAACTAACACAGACCTTGAAGATCGATTTTAGTGGCTTGAAGAATCCTTTAGAAAGTGTTACCACCGAGATTTTTCTAATATCAAAAAAAAAATCCTATGTAAGTTATTTTGAGAAAAATGCCCAAAACTCAATTTTCTATGAAGCTAAAAATTAAATTTTGCCATATCTGTAAATAGTGCAAGTCTCTTTAAAAGAAACTTGTATTACAAATTTCATTAAATTTACAAAAGATTTCCAGAACGAAACTTAATTCATATTTAGAAAAGTTATTTGCCAAATTATAAACGTAGCAGTTGTCTTTCCTTATTAATCGCCACAATGGTTTCGTTTTAGTCAACCTAATCAAACCGGTTTTTTCAATGTCAGCAATAAATAATGTCTGCTGAAAATTATAATTTCAGACTCAAAGGTGACAAAGTTATTTAATTATTCAAAAATTAAATCTTGTTCAAAACGTATGAATTTAGTGCACTATTGTTTTTCCAAATGTCAAAATAAAACAAAAAACAACCATACATTTCTCGAGCTGGAATTGATCGCGAAACCTTCTGCGTAGAAGACAAGCATGCTACCACTGAGCTATCTAAGTATAGGTTATCTAACGTTTTGTTTACATGGTACTTGACACCGGCTTCATGCCCGGGATATTATATTAAAAGTATACGTAATAATTAATTACAGAATTAGTAGAATTTCAATTGAAACACAGTTAACGACTGTTTCGGTCTTAGATGACCTCTTATGTTTAAGTCTAAAGATAAAAGGGACTATTCTAGAATCATTTTGATAGAGACGACTTGATTTTGTTTAAAAAATTTACCAATAAGGAGATCGCTACTTTTAAATTTTTAAAACATTTCTTCAAATAAGCGCCAACTAGTACACCTAGAAATCATATCCGATATCAGTTTAAATTTTTATATGTTTATATATATATATATATATATATATATATATATATATATATATATATATATATATATATATATATATATATATATATAAGTTCGTTAGCCAGGAAAATGGGACCGGTTTTTTCTGGAAAATGTTGTGTTTTCTTTCGGAAAATTTTTAGATTAAAAATTAAATTTTTCTTGGTAAATAACAAAGTAAGAGCAACCAAATTTGGCGCGCGGGTTTACATCATTAAAAGTAAATTATGTACTAAAATTTAGCCCTGTAAGTTAAATGACAAAAAGTTATAGGCATTAAAAGGAAAAATATTGGGATTTTTCTCATTTAGGCAAAAAACCTGAAACTAATACATGTTATGTAAAGAGAATGTCACAGTAAGAATGTTTTACAAACCCTGAAGTCTTAGCTTCAACCGTCATTGTCCTTCATTTTACTAAAGCATTTCCAGAAAATTCATTTCAGATGGACCCTTTCTCTGATGCTTTGGCAGTAGTTTTAGCTATAAGGTTTATCGCTTAATGGTATATAGTTTTTGGCGACTTTTCGTAAGAAATCAGTAAATTCAATAGTATATCCATTATTATACAAGATACAAAAGAATTGTATACATTAATAATAGGGTGTCTTGAGATACTTCTTAAAAAATATGTCCACAATCACAGGCTGGTCCATAAGTCGTTGGTGTTACCAATTTTTTGTTAATCAAACATGGCTTGTGTTATTGCATTTTTGCATTGTCCATCGAAGTATAATGCATGTTTGTAAGAAAAGAAGCAGCAAGTGCGTTATGGTAGAAGGTTTTGATTAAATGCTTCAAATTTAAATAGCTCAATTTGCTATTAATCCAGAAGGTTCGTTGGCCAAGAAACCAGTTTTTTGAGAACATTTAAAGTTTACTTTCAAACATTTTTGTATATTTTCAAACAATAAAGTGATTTTGATGAAATATAGTAGATTGTTTCTAGTATATAGGTTATATTGGTATCCAAATGTCATCCTTCCTTTTTTAAGTGTCTTGGATACGTTTGTTAGCCAGGAAAATCGGCCGAAGTTTTTCTGGAAAATTTTGTGTTTTCTTTCAAAAACAATTATAACTCCGGAAATAACAAAGCTTGGGCAACGAAATTTGGTGCACGGATTTACATCGCTATAGGTTAATAACTTACCAAAATCTAGCTCTGTATGTCAAAAGTGAAAAAAGTTACATACATTTAAATAAAAATTAATTTGGGGTTTTCCTCAAAACGTCAAAGTCGCGATTCAAAACGTCAAACTTGGCAACATTTAGACAAAGAACTTGAATCTAATACGGGCTTAGGAAAGGAAATGTCTCAAGAACAATATTTTACAAACCCTAAAGTCTTAGTTTCAATCGTCATTGTCCTTCATTTTACTAAAATGTTTTCGGAAAATTCATTTCAAATAGACCCTTTCTCCGATGCTTGGCAGTAGTCTTAGCTATAGAGTTTATCGTTTAATGATATATAATTATGGTCAAATTTTCATAAAAAATCAATAAAGCTCAATATATCCGTTATTATACAAGATATGAAAAAAAAATGTATACATTAATTATAGGGTGTCTTGAGCTACAAATTATTTCTACAATCACAAGGGGCCAATAAGTCGTTGGTGATACAATTTTTCTTTTCTTTAGTCGTACACGGCTTATATTATTGCATTTTTGCATTTTCCATCGAAAATATAATGCATGTTTGTAAGAAAAGGAATTCTGGACGCTTATGGTAGCAAATTTTGATTAAATGCTTCATATTTGAAAAGCTCGATTTGCTATTAACCTATAAGGTTAACCAAGAATCGGATTTTTCGGGAACACTTTTAATTTACTTTCGGAAATTTTTGTACGTTTTCAAACAATAAAGTATAAAAAACAAAAACAATAAAGTATAAAAAATTTATTTTGATGAAACATGGCACATTGTTTTTACTATATAGGTTATACTGGTAACCAAATTTGATGCCTGCTTTCTTAAAAAAAAACACACATATTTGCTATCAAAAACATTTTTGTGAAAACTCACTACCATAAGGCACTTGCTGCGTTCAGACTTTTAATAATCGGCATTATTTAGGGTACTTGATGTACCAAGTTTGGTTCTTAGATGTCGAATAGTTTCAGCGATTGAGCCACGAAATTCTTTCAGGCATACAACTTGCCAGAGAGATAAGTTGGGTTAAATAATAATATTTTTGGGTTGCCTACACGTACCCCTCCTGTGTCGGCCCTTATACGTAATATATATATATATATATATATATATATATATATATATATATATATATATATATATATATATATATATATATACCGGGTGGCGCAGCGAAAACTCATGGCAGCTAACTGGTCCAACTTGGTCAGGCATTGGACCTTAATCACTTAAGTAACAGGGGTTTATTTACACCTTTTCTAGCTACATTTCAAATCTCATTTAGCTTACTCTAATACTTTCAAAAATATAGCGTTTTCAAAAATATTTCTGTACGTTATCGGAAGAAAAAAATGTCCGTTCGAGCAGAGTTACGAGCTCATCCGCGGTCTCAACAAAATGACAAAATGAAGATGTATGCCAAGTTTAGTTCAAATCAGTTGAGTACTCTTTGAGTTATCGCTCGGATCCATACATACACACACCTACCTATATATATATATATATATATATATATATATATATATATATATATATATATATATATATATATATATATATATATATATATATATATATATATATATATATATATATATTAAAACCTTTTCCGAAAGTCTCACCATCCTTGGCTCTCTATTAGTGAATGTTCTTAAAGAAAATTCACTAACACAAATTTTGTTCAAAGCAGCTTCGAACTTTGCGAAGCATTTCTGGTGAAATTTGTTGACACTTGGCGGCGACGCCTTGGCTTCGCAACCTCTGAAACCACTTTGAGCAATACTTGTATTGTTACATAGCAACTGGAGGTCAACATTTAGAACATTCGAATACATTAGTATAATGTTGAGGTAATAAACAATAATGTCAGAAACTTGTTTGTTTTGAAATGCGTTTTTTTTTAAACTACTCAATCGAATTTCAAAAACTGATTCTTTTTAAAAGAATGTGATTAGCTTCAAAAAGCGTGTCACTCAATACACTTATTTAATTAAAATTTTTGTATCATTAGGGAATGGGGTGAAACTCCCCCTCGCTAGAGAGATAAATTGATAAGGTTGCAAATATGGGCAAAACGTTTCCGCCTAGAAAGTGTGCCGGCGATTTTTTAAAATAACAGAAAAAATTGCGTGTGTTTCATTTTGGCTCCGCCACTCTATATAGATTTAAAAGTTTGAAACTTACCGCATTTATGGGATCTAGGGTGCCTAGTTTACGCTCACTTAAACACATTTTCCAAAATTAAAAAGCTGCAGTCTTTCACCTAACAATCTTTTTTACGAAAATTCCCTAAAACAATTAAAAAAAGTTCGCGACGCAGCAAGTTATACAGGTTATCGTAGTGAATTTTCATTAAATGCTTTAAATTTGAATTACTCAATCTTCTATAAACTTAGAAAATTGAATTTTAGCGCGTAGTAAGTGCTATTTCAAGGCAATATAACCACCAAATTTCATTAAAATAGCTTTGTTATTTTCGAAGAAAAAATTTTTTTCAAAATAAAACTAAAGTTTTCCGGGAAAACCTTGTCCGATATTCTTGGATAACTAACTCATCCAAGCTATTAATAAACGAAAGAAACTTTCCGAGTTTCATCCAAATCGGTTTATTATTTTTTGAGTCATCGGTTGGATATATATATATATATATATATATATATATATATATATATATATATATATATATATATATATATATAAATAAAAATTCACTAATAATTTTTAAATCACTGGTGATTACAGTAAGACTAAATTATATTGCTTTACACTTTATTCAATACAAAGTTAGCATTCGACGAATAATTGTAATCTAGCTTATAGTCATCGATATGCCTATATATTTATAAAACAAATAAATCGCAAATAGAAAATTAACGAACGTTAACCAATAGTCGGTATTTCAGGTTTGCTAACATCCGCTTTTTTAAGTTTTTCTACAGAGAAGTACCGTAAATAAAAATGAAGACGGTTAAAATTTCTGGCATACAGGACTTGACCACTCACAATTTTGTTCAAATTAGTTTATTATACAGTTAGAATTGATTTATTTAGTGTTTTCAAATACACCTGTTTGTTATGAACAACAATAGTAACAGGTACCGCGTGAATCTTGGCTACTTTCTTTGATAAATATGACATACACATTCTGATTAGCATTTCTAATGAGTACAACAGGAATACTGTTGACAATAAATACTATTATACGTGAGAGGGTCTACTATAGTTTATATAGTTGCTGTCGAAATTTTAGATTTATGAAAAAATATAGTATTAATCAGCTGGATTTTCAAAGCCAGCGTCCAGGAAGTTTTGTGAATTTTCTATAGTTAATATGAATATGCGAAGGATTGGAAGAATTTAATCGGTGAATTAAGGAACAGAATGAGTGACGAAATTATTTTGTTTTTGGAAAACATTAAAGACTGCAACCCGATTAAGCGGCTTGAAGCTTAAGGCACATTAACAAATCACAAATTAAAACAGCTATAGAAACTAAGAAGGTGTTCTATCGAAACGAACTTATTCTAAATTTAATGTATTTAATTAAAAAAATTGCAAGTCTTTAATTTACATTTTTTTTTAAATGAGCGCGAACTGGGGTCGCTAGAACCCATATTCGGGGTTCGCACTAACAACTCCAAATAGTGCTGTAATTTAAATCATAACTTCCACATAGCTTTGATAATCTGCTCTCCTATCAGAAAGACATTCTAATGAAATGAATTTAGGGTTCATGACTTGACCACAAAAAAAATATCATATTCCTCTACACATAAACCTCTAAAACGTTATACTACTCGAATTCTAACGATAACATATCAATTTTCTCCCAATCATCTCTCATTTATCCCCTACACATTGAAGCGATCTGACCCAAAAACAAATAGAATCGTTCCTTTGCCTGGTGCTAACTGGATACTAAATTTGAAGATGATAAATCAATTCATTCGAAACTTTTTGCGCTTACTAACGGACAGACCAACAGATCGACAGATCGGCCGACCAAAAGACCGACAGACAAAAAATTTAATTCCAGAATCAAGGTTTCTAGATGTCTTGAAATATTTTACGCCGTTTTAACACAAAAATTAGAAATTTCTGTCACCGATATTTCACCCCCACACATTCAACCCATAATTGAATTTTAATACAGAATATCAGCTGTTTGATGAAATTAAAAGTTTTCTAATAAACAAGCCCTAAAAGATTATATTACTCGAGTGTTAACGAAAAATTTTAATTTTCACCGATACACCACCCATTCATTCCCCACCCCCTGAAACGATTTGACCCAAAAAAAGTCCAAACCATTCTTTCATCGGGTCCCTAACTGTATACTAAATTTGAAGACAATATATCAATTCGTTCTTAGGCTATCGTGGCTACAAACAGACAGACATACACACCGACAGACTCACAGACCGACAGACTGACAGAGCGACAGACCGACAGACACAAAGAAAATTTGTTTCCAAATCATATCTTCTATATGTCTTGACACTTTTACGGCGTTTAAGAAAAATAATGAAATTTTTGTCGCCGATGCCGTACTTCCACACGTATTAACGCCATGGAAGTAAAATAATGAGCCGTATTGATGAAACTTGGCAAATAGCTTTCTGTTCTAGGCGGCTTGGATGAGTTTGTTATCTAAAATGGTCTGACTAGTTTTTCCGGAAAAATTTTGGGCTTTCTTTCAGAAGATGTTTGTAACCGTATAGTTTATTTTTTATACCTTTTATTGGTAAATTAAAGTATACATCGTGTGATACAAAAAAGCCATGCTTTTTCATGTATTAAGGCACAATTTTGCTAAATATCTTCTTCTGAAAGCTGAGCTTACAAAAATGTTTTTCACTTTCTCTAATTTTGCTATGTCTGACGTTCACCAACATGTCTCCTGTAGCCGTGACTGTTTATCTTCACTAAAACATAACAGCCATTGCTTTTTTGCTACCAGAACGTTCTCAAATAAAATTATTTCAAGTACAACAATAATTGTGAGATTTATACTACATAACAAAAATTTAGATTTCTAAGCTAAAAAAAAGCAATAAAAAATGTTGGGTACCACTGGAAGGCACAGTACCAAAATATTGTAAGTGGTTAACAAAATATAATAAATAATTCAGACAAGCATGAACTTTTCTTGTCGCAAAGTTATAAAAAATTACAAAAAAAGATTTTACTTATAGTGAATTTTTTAAAAAAATACACTAATGAGGAGATCGAGACCTTTGAATTTTGAAAAAATTTCTTTAAATGAGCGTATGTATGTATCAAACCGATAACTCAAAAAATAATGGGCCGAAATCTGGTAAGGACATTCCTTTTGCAAGCCGGCCGTGGACGTCAAAGCTCATTAGAAAACGGGTGCCTCACTACAAATTTAATAGACAAAAAATTAATGTTAATCTATTTTAAATCTATCATTAAAGCCGGTTAAGGAAGTCTAGAATCATTAGAGTGTGGGTGCTTAACCACAAATTCAATAACCAAAAAATGCTAATTTAGAATTCCAATTCAATCTTTCAGAATTCTAATCAAAGCCGGCCCTGGAAGTTTAGAATCATCAAGGAATGAGTTTTTCATCATAAATACACTAAGCAAAAATGTGTTTAAATTGAAAGGTGCAATAGTAAATAGACCTCATTCTCTAAAAGTCTGCAAGTGCGTTATGGTAGTGAATGTTCATAGAAATGATCTGGTACCAAATATTTCTTATAATTTTTTTTCTTGTAACATAGAAATCTAAACGTTGGTGTATAGTTTACTTTTTATATTGTAAACCTAACTACCAAATTTGGTTACCATATCTTATTTATTTTTTGAGATTTTTTTTCGAAAGAAAACTCATAATTTTCCCGGAAAACATGGTGCGATTTTCTTAGATAACGAACTTGTTCAAGCCACTTCAAGCCACTTCCAAATTTTATCAAAATCGGCCCATTATATTTTTAGTTATCGGTGTGGTACATACATACATATTTATTTTATATATCGAAATGTAGGGTTGCTATTTAAAAAATAATGGATAAAATGGTGGGGGTAAAATGGTGGGAGTTTAATTTTTGTAACTATGATTATAAGATAATGTTCGACAAATTAAATTTTACCTGTCTTAGCGTTTTCCAAAAAAATTTTTGCTAAATAATGATATATATATATATATATATATATATATATATATATATATATATATATATATATATATATATATATATATATATATATATATATTTAGTTACAATACAAGCTAAAATCATTTTTCAAGAGAATATAATGTGTGCTCAAGAGCGTCTATTATACATTTGTGAGAACTTTTAGCAGTTTTCGTTGTCGCATCCCATCGAAGGCCACCGGTGCTGCACTGTTACAAGACATCTATTTATCACAGTCATGGTTTCAATGAGGCGACGTCTTCTTCATTGTAAATGAATAATAATGTCTTCTATGGAATTTTTGTTTTAGAGATGAATGATGATTTTTAATAGTTATGAGCTTGAGAAATGACAGAGAGGGATCTATTTGTGTATTGTACATGACTGCAATTTTTTAAATGACAAAAATTAATTAGAAAAAACTGTTATGGGAGATATAAGATTTTATAGATAAAGAAAGGATAGACAGTAAAATACTAAATAAGTGCCTTTAGCTCAAGCTGTTAAACATTATGTAAGACTCGTTTTCTAATGAAATTTTACTCTAAAATTCCACAGTTTTATATAATAAAAATATTAACACTTGTTAGTTTTTAGTGAATTTTCATAGCAAAAATCACTAATGGGGAGATTCCGAATATTCAATTTTGATAAAAAAAATTGAGCCCTAACAAGGACCCCTAGAACCCATGTTTGGGGTCAGTTTCGAATTTATATATATATATATATATATATATATATATATATATATATATATATATATATATATATATATATATATATATATATATATTAGTGATTTTTTCTAAAAAAATTCATCAAAAACTAACAAACCTTAATATTTTTATTGTATAAGAATGTATAATTTCAGACTAAAATTTCATTAGAAAACGAGGCTTACATAGTGTTTAACAGCTTAAGCCAAAGGCATTTATTTACTATTTTACTGTCTATCTTTTCTTTATCTATAAAATCTGCTATCTCCCGTAACAATCTTTTCTAATTAATTTTTGTCGTTTAAAAAATTGCAGTCATGTACAATACACACATAGATCCCTCTCTGTCATTTCTAAAGCTCATAACTATTAAAAATCATCATTCATCTCTAAAACAAAAATTCCATAGAAGACATTATTATTCATTTACAATGAAGAAGACTTCATGTTTAAGGGAAGCGGAGGTTAATTATAGGAATAAAATCTTCGAACGAAGCACATACGTATGACATAGAGAACGGTATATTGGTAACTATATGAAAGCACAAAACTTAATATTAATAATAATAACGATATAACAAATTGAATTAAAGAACTTACGTAGGTACGGACATATTGACTATTAATGCTATATATATATATATATATATATATATATATATATATATATATATATATATATATATATATATATATATATATATATATATATATTCGAAGGATTCGATGTATTAGATAATATAAGTATGTACCTGTTTCTCGCAGACGGATGTCAATTCGTTGAAACATCCTTCTGTCTGGAATTCTCCGATTTGACTTCATACAGTCGTTTCGCCTCATAACAGTGCCCAAAATTATGTGAATACATAACATGCATGTCTAATAGTTCATTGTTGGTAAAGACTTCCATATTTAATCAGAAAAATTACGGACAATACAATTAATAACTGAAAAATAGTGAGTAGTCTCAAACGTAAAAGTCAAATGTAGTATATGTCACGACGAAAACGCAAAAGTCAAGTCCCCTAACGATTGAGACCACTTTGTTAAATGGTTTATTCAAAGTTTGTTATCATGGCTTTTTATTCTGTCTTCATGACTGTGTCTTGTCAGTTCTTTTTTCTGGTAAGATTTTAATTTTTAACTAGAGAATAAGAAAATTAAGTTTATACATACTGATAGCAATTAAAAGGTGAAAAATGTATTCATATGATTTGTCGCAGAATTAATTTTTGAGCGACATCGACATACAAAAATTGAAATATCTCGAAAAGAGTGTGTCTCAGAGATTTAAATCAAGTATGCATTTTTTGCTTACAATTGATAAGTGTTGCAAAGTAGCTATACGGTAGGTCGATATTACTGGGTGTCAAAAAATTATAGCCAGTTGAATGCAAGCCATGTCTTACAGGTGACGCCCTCTGCCATCAGTGTTATTAGCAATAACATATTTAAATTTCTTGCCCACGAAAACCCGCACATGCCAATTTTTACGTATAAATTTTAATTTGACTCGGACTTATTCGTGAAAAACTGACAAAAACAAATAAATTTAAAACGCTGTATTTAAAAAACTAAGCATTTCCGTACCCATGTTTGTATAAAAAAATAGTCTTATTTTTTTGTGCTGAATGTGCGTCTGTAACATAGACCATCAGTTTTGAAATACCCTGTATATACCAAGTTTTCTACCTTCATAGAAAAGTTTTGTGCACTTAAAGTTTTTTTCCAAATGAGCTATAACACAAGGTTTAAATATGTTTTATCACAATAGATAAAAATGGTAACACCTTCGAAAAACTTCTTCAAATGAGCATGTACTAGGACAATATGCCGCGCTAATAGAAAATTCACTCCGATAACGTATTTGCTGCGTCCCAATTTTTTTATAATTATGCAAAATTGAGATGCTGAATGTATTCGATTTGGCTGTTCCACACTTTATAATCATTTTTATGGGTTTTTCTGTTTTTCCTATATTATTTTAAGTGATTATACAAGATATGATAAATCATGCAAAATTCTCTTGACTTCCTTCTCATAAATATTCTAAATAACAGTCTACCACTTCTGGGATTCAACAAAAACGTCTAAATATAATTTTTGCTTTACACAAGTTAGCGTGATCAAGATTTGCCACCGGTACACGTTATGCATGATTTCACTAATCCGGTCTAAATAGCGCGACTTGTGCAACCACATTGAAGATGCTGCCGTGAATAATCTGAATAGTATTTCTTTTATTGCATTTTACAAATATCTATACTTCACATGGCGGTATAGTGATTGGAAATCGTAGGTTGGCGCAATGTGTAACTTTGGCTTTTATAATAGATTTTGCAAAACCATATACAGGGTTTGTCACGGTAGCCGTTCGTTAGAAGTTTTCGGGGTTAAAAGACATAGAATTCTGAGTTTTTTGAATTAGAGGTTATTCGAAATTCTCTTTCATTTTAACAATATTTTCCAGTTCATATCACTTTCGGTTATACCGGAGCTTGCCATTAGCTTTCTTATGTCAAATAGAACACCCGGTTTATTATTTCATTTTTGGATTCCCGAAAAGATTTCATGATGACTTTCACAGGTTTCCCTCTACCTATTTTCAACTGTTTCTTAGACACCCTGATTGGTTTAAAAATTTTGAAACATGTAGTTTTATTACTAAGTGAAGATTGGAACCTGTAATGGGCAATGATAAGCACTTGGAGAATCCAAATCATAATTTTTGCGTTCTAAACAAAATATTTTATTATTTCTTGACTTTGAATCACCTTTTCAGATCTATCCATAATAAGCAATGGCTAGGATCTTCAAAAAGCGATCCACAAGGAAGAGCAGCGGAGGCCTTCGCGGTCAGCAATTGATTATCCAATATGGTTCAGCAACCTACTTACTTTCTACCCTAAACCCACCTCCAAATGTTCAATCACCAACAGTCATCAATGTCGCGCATAAAATGACGGATGTCATTTTCAAAACTAAAAAGGTACGAAAGATGCTTTCTTCTCTTAATACCAGGAAACTCTCTGATCTTGACGAGATACCAGCAATTGTTCTCAAAAAATGCGCACCAAAACTTGCTCCTGTCCTGACTCGTCTGTTTCGGATATCTTACAATAGAGGCATATTCCCTAGTAACTGGAAAACTTCTCGAGTACAACCCGTCGCCAAGAAATGATCCAAAGCGCTTCCTAGGAACTACATGCCTATTTATCTCTTCTCAGTCGTCTCTAAAGTGATGGAAAAGTATAAAAACACCGAATTACTAAGAATTCCTGGAAAACACAGTCTAATCCACGACAGGCAGAGTGGATTACGCCAGCGCAGATCAACCATCGACCTCCTTTCATTTGTCACCCATTCTTGGAACAAGTCCATGGAACTACACGGTGAATCCCAGATTCTCGCTCTAGACATATCTAAAGCATTCGACCAGGACTGGCACGCAGCGCTGCTTAAGCTGCGTGCCAGTCCTGGTCGAATGCTTTAGATATGTCTACAGCGACAATACTTCCGGCTTATGACCCAACACCAAAACTCTGTACCCAGACAGCAAATTTTCTCTCCAACCGGAGCATTTCTGTTGTCGTGGATGGCCCTTCCTTTAGACTGTATTCAATTATTGCAGGAGTGCCTCAAAGTTCAGCTTTAGCCCCTACTTTTTTTTCTCTCCATATAAATGACCTCCTCTCTACCACATTCAACCCAGTTCACAGTTCCGCGGATGACAGCACCCTCCACTAAAACATACAATATCCTAAGCCCGTCTCTTCAGCCCAATTAGATAAGAAGCGCAGACTCATGGAAGGTTCTCTCTCTCTGTAGATCTCCAAAAAGTATTAGACTGGGAAAGTAGAAATCTTGTACAATTCAGCTCCACCAAATGTCATTCTTGCTTTTGATCTCATAAGAGATAGACCAGCCATAGACTCATCACAATAAACAAGCAATTTATTCAAACTAATGAGTCATTTTCACTTGTTGGCATTCCTGTGGATCGAAATCTCAATTGGCACCAACATGTCACATCAATTGCAGAAGTGGCTGCCAAGAAATTAGGTTCCTCCGAGTTCGCAAATACTTTTCACCAGCTAATCTCTATACCTTATATACTTCACAAATAAGGCCAAACTATGATTACTGCTCTGAGATCTGAGGTGTCGCAGCCGCTTCTACACTCGCTATCCTGGACTCCATTGCGAAGAGAGCTATACGTTTAATCGGTGAACCTGCCCTCACCCAAAGGCTGCCGTCCCTTACCCTCCGACGTGCCGTTAATGACCTCTCTCTCTCTTTTATAGATATCTGCACGGGCACTGCTCAGAGGAGCTTTCTTCCATAGTTTCTCCACCGGCTGCCCACAACAGATCTACCAGGGGTACAGAGCGAATGCACCCTTTTACTGTCCAGGTAATCAGACATAGAACATCTTGTTATGCCTGCTCTGTTATCCCGAGGACTTCCAAGTTGTGTTATTCCTTGTCAGCACATGTTTTTCCTTCTCCTCCGAACCTCCTCCAAAGTCCAGAATTAACAAGTTGCCTCTTTCCTCCTTGTCGACACACTCGGTACGATAGTATTTAGACTGTAAGCCCTCGCGGTGTGTTGTTGAAATAATAAAAAAAACTTGTCAATTTTGGCGGATTATTACTCTAAGAAAAGAATAATTTCTTTCATAAAGAGTTGACACTAAAAACAATTCCTCACTTTTTTTGGAAAACAAATTCGTATTAGTCAAATGTGAATTTAGAACGTTGATGTACCACATTAAATTCAGAATGTTATTTATGTCATTTTAATTTACCGCCAAAAAAATCAGATTAGTTCCCGACCAAAATTTGTCGATTTTTTTTTCTTCAATATCTAAGTAGGCGTTAATCTGACATATCTAAGACTTGCACATTATCAGGACACTTTTAAGAAGGTAATCTTTCTGTGCTATTCTCAACTTTGGATTGTCATTTGTTTTTGAGCTACAGGTATGAATGTGTGTTTTTATTATTGCAGCCATATTGAATTTTTTGCTCATGTGATAGCCTGTAAAAAGAGTTTTCCAATGTTGTACAACATGCTTGAAAACTGTTTTAAATGCACTCGGAATTTTGAGACAAACCGTTTTCAGGACAGTAGGCTATGAAATCCAATACCAGAAAACAAATGACAAAAAAAAAGTGTTCAAAAAGCAGTAGGCCATGGAATCTAACAATAGACTTCTACTTTTAACACAATTTTCCGTAATGATTCACTATAAAAAAATAGGAACTTTGAGCACACCAATAAATCGGCCCATTATTACAAATGATATTTTCCATTACAACACTATCCTAAAAATTGTTATAATTTAATTAAATAGGTAAACCTAGTAAATAACTAAATTTACTAACAGAACTCAATAAAAAGCAGATTATTGATTTACGAAGACGCCTTTGAAAACTGCTTGATTGTTAAACCTAATTCAACTGAAAACAACAGAGGCAAGGTTGCTATGGATATAACACTATCGCGGCAATTAAGAATACTGTCATTATTGATTATCTGAACAATTTGAGGCGTATTTAACCACGTTGCTCAAAATTGTGTACGAAATAGTTTGTTTCCTGTTTATTTTAAATATTATTCAACAATATGTAGAGTAATGAAGACTATTTTGACATGTTGGAATGTTATATTCGTTCTAACCGAAATACTGAGGCAGCTGCAAATTCATATCAAAACAACTACCCAGAAAGACGACAACCAAACACCAAAATATTTCATAGCATAAGGACCAATTTATTGAACGACGGTAGTTTCCATGCAAAAAACTACCAATGCCTAGAAATGAAGAAAGAAATAATGCCGTCTTACGGGTTTCAAACGAAAACCCTCCGCAAATTTCTTTGGCTTTATTGTGAACAAATTGACGTTCCAAAATGTACGGTACACCATGTATTAAAACAAAGTCATTACCGTCCATACAAACCTACAATCGTACAAGACTTAAATGTGGACGATTACCCTAAGCGACTTCAATTCTGCAGATGGTATCAAGGATAATGTCAGCATGATGAAAATTTTCATTTGAAAATAATATGGACTGATGAATCCAAATTTTCAAATTGTGGTGTGTATAATCGCCATAATATGCATTATTGGGCAAATAAAAATCCCCACCTAAAGTAAGAAAGACGATTGCAAGACAGATTTGGTATTAATGTTTGGTGCGGCTTATTAGGTAAAAAACGGTTATTTTTATTTGTAGATTAGACAGTTAATTTAAAAATTTTCAGGAAGCTTCATTGTTGGTCCGTTCTTTTTTGAAAATAATTTAACTGGAAAAGGTATCTCAATCTATTAAGAAATGATATCTTACCAACAATTAGAAGAGTTAATGATAATTTAAACGAGATTTGGTACCAACAAGATGATTGTCCAGCTCACAATGCTGGGGTCGTCAAAGAATTTTTGTACCACAATTTTAATAATCGTGTTTGTAACAATGGGCCGGTTCATTGGTGTGCTCATTCCTGATATAACACACATGGATTTTTATTTTTGGGGTACTCTGAAGAATGATGTGTATAAATTCGATCCACTACAAAATATCAATGAATTACGAAACAGAATCACGGAAGCTATAAATCATATTAACCGAAACATCCTCACCAGATTTTGCAGGCATGTTTCAAAAAGGTGTATAAAGTGAATTGAACAAAACGGTGGCTATATTGAACAGTTTTCTATTTAGTGTATTTTTAGGTTTCTATTTTATTATTTGTTGACTTCTGTTTCTAATTGTGTTGTTTTGTGGAGTTTAAGTTTCTATTTGTTATTGCTAAGTTTGGTTATTAAATTGTTTCACATAATATTACCTAGCATTATGACCTAATTAAGTATTATAAATTATATCATAATATTTTTTATCGTGAATCATTACGGAAAATTATGTTAAAAGTAGAAGTCAATTGTTAGACTTCATGGCCTACTGCTTTTTGAACACTTTTTTTGTTATTTGTTTTCTGGTATTGGATTTCATAGCCTACTATCCTGAAAACGACTTTTCTCAAAATAGTCAGTGTAATTACAAGATTTATAAAGCATGTTGTACATCATTGGAAAGCTCTCTTTTTACAGGCTATCACATGAGCAATAAATCCAATAAGACTGCCGTAATAAAAACAAACGTTGATACATGTAGCTCAAAAACAAATGACAATCCAAAGTTGAGAATAGCCAAAAAGATTACTCTGCAAAAAGTGTCCTGGTAATGTGCAAGTCTTAGACATGTCAGATCGACGCCTACTTAGGTATTGAAGAAAAAAGAAATCGACAAATTTTGATGTTTTCAAAATAACTCGGAGAACGAAAAGAGGCAGAGCACAATACAAGTCATATTTGGAACGATCATAAAATTCTACAAAACGTTGCTAATTTAGCCGCCTCCCTGTCTCTAATAATAACGAAAATAGCAATCTATTCCGATCCAGTTTGGGACTCACTATAGGGTATTATATTTAAAATAAGAAAGTTTGACGTTTACTTCCGGTATAACTGGAATCGATCCAAAGCTATAACTATTTTCGTTGAACAGATAATTATTGACATCTTGCTTCTCGAAATTTTCAGATTTTAAATCAGAGTAGGTCCTGATATACGTTAATATAATATAATGTCTAAAACTGACCTCGGGTATGGGTTCTACGACCTCCAATTCACGCTAACTTAAAAAAACAAAAATTTTAAATTCGTTACTTCTCTAAAGACCAACACTTTCTTTATAAAATGTCCTTAAAATTTACGTAGATTGCAGCTTTTCGCCACCCTGCAGTTAATCTCGTTGTTAGCTAACAATGTAAGTAGGCGTAGTCCATTGACAAAAACCAATACAAGATCTGCAACTAGGTCATTATAATTATTTGTATATATCACCTATATGTAAGCGCTTGTATCTCGTAAATATACAAAAACTCTAAAAATGAAAAGTTATAACTTATATTGTGATACAGTGGTGTAGAAATTAATGTTTATAAAAATCTGACCTAAAGCAATGTAGCACTTACCTACCAGAAGGCTGGCATTTTTATTTCCGTATGATTAATGTGACACTCGAAGATTTTAGTCAGCCTCGAGGTGAAAAAAAGTGTGACATTTCATGAAGATTAGTTCCACACCTCGAGTATGCTCATCTTCGCTGTTACGTGCGATTGTCCAGACTCATTCCGTTATGCCGTTGTGAAGGAAGTACGCAGTTGACTCCTTCTGATAGGTAAGTGATTTATAATGGGCAACACCTGGCCGAGGGGACTTAAAAAGTGTATATACATAGCTGCTATACACAGGGTTGTATACTTTAAATATTATACACTCGTAGTCAATTTTGGAACCGTTCAGACAGTTTGTCTCTGGAGCTCAACAATGATTAAATAAAAAAAGTTCGGGACGCACCAAGTGCCCTATGGTAGTGAATTTTTATTAAATGTTTCAAATTTGAATAACTAAATTTTCTATACACCTAGAAAGTTTAATTTTGGTATGTGGTAAGGTGTTTTCTAAGACCAGATATACGCCAAATTTCATTAGCATAACTTTGTAATTTCCGGAGAAAAAAAAATTTTTCGTAAGAAAATTTCAAATTTAAATAACACATATTTCTATAAACTTAGAAAATTGAATTTTGGTGCGTAGTAAGGTGTCTCCCAGAGCAACATATTCGTTCAATTGAATTAAAACAGCTTTGTAATTTTCGGAGAACAAAAATTTTTCTAAAGAAAACTCAATTTTTCCGAAAAACCCTGTCCGATTTTCTTGGCTAACAAAATCATTCAATTCATTAATAAAAGAAAGGCACTTGCCGAGTTTCTTCGAAATCGGTTAATTATTTTTTTGTTATCAGACGGATACATATATATATATATATATATATATATATATATATATATATATATATATATATATATATATATATATATATATATATTAGTTATTAGTTTATTGGTGTATAAATTTTACAATGCATCTCACAATTAAGTATTAAGCTTGTGTTTGTAATTGATACAATTTGGACTTGAATATAATGGAGAGCTGCAATATAGCTCGAAACCTTCTTGACACTGACGGCACTTTGATTTTGGTTTTCCAATTTTTCATTTTAATTAACTTCCCATAATTGTTTCCTATAACCAATATTTCATATATATCCTTGGAATTTTTATATCCTGGTCCAATAACAAAATTGTCTTGTTTTAACTTAGATTTTCGAATATTATAAATTTTAAGGCACCAAAATTTTAAATGTCATTTTGACAAGTTTATTATTATATATATATATATATATATATATATATATATATATATATATATATATATATTTATTGCTACAGGTATTTAGTGTGGTTTCCTTTTAAATTATATATTTATATAGCACTTTTATTGTAGAGCATAAAAATTTAATTGCGTCTTTATTTAAAAAAACGCTAATATTGATGATCTTGAAATTATGTTAAAAATTGTTTACTTACTGCTGTGATTTTACATTTTTCTCTCATCTCATGGGTAGGGTTCTGTGATTGGGCTAGCATTTTTGTTTAATATATGTTTTTTATAAATTATAGTACTCAAGAGTGTTTGGAAGTTTCAATATATATATATATATATATATATATATATATATATATATATATATATATATATATATATATATATATATATATATATATATATATATATGTGTGTGTGTGTGTGTGATTGGGTTCTTTTGATTTTACTTCTAATTCACGGTGAAAAATAGCCTTACTTTATCATATAACTAATATTTGTTTGATTTGAGGTCAAAATTAAACGGATTATGTAAGTACAATCTGGTATGTTTTATTTTTGATTGATTAAATTAACAAATTTCCATTAAAAAGGTTATATCAAATTTATCATCGCAGATTGTCGATAAATCAATACAAATCAAATTTACTTAACACAATGAATTACCTAACTATGATCTAGCGCTTCGGCCTTTATGTAATATCCCCCTTAGTAAACTAAATGTACATTAAAATCATCAATGGGACAAAAATATTATTAAAAACTATTCACACTATAGAAAAAGAGTCAGCACATTTATTTCGATTAAGTTCATAAAACAACTTACTGAATATTGTCTTGATTGCTTCTTCCATGTGATGTGTAATTATTATCTTCCATTTGATCTACTGTTTGGATTTAGTAGCTTGCCTGTGATTATTAATTAATTTCCATTTTATTTAAAACAGTCTTAACAAACCGTGTACCAGGTATTTGTTTTTATTTTCTTTACACAAAAATTGTATATGATTTTATTATCAGGCACATGCCTTTTACGTTTTAATTATCAACTTCCATATTTTACCCTGTCGTCGCACGTCAACGAATTTCAAGTTTCGCTTGCGGTAGTTCAATTACGAATCGTCTTCCGACCCGCTGTCGTCTCTTTAAATAAACTACACCTGTCTTACAAAAAATCTTTTCTCCTGTACCTCGGTAAAACAAAGTTCATAGGCCTCGCGTTTTCCCATTGTCCGACTTTTTATTCGTTGCACTCTTTTGAAACAAGCACAAAGAAAAACTATCCTTATCAACTAACACTGCGTCTTTTCTTACAATTGGTATTTATAAAAAACTTATTTTTAACTTAATATTATAAATGTATAATATATTAAATGTACTTACTGCCTAAGGATAAAATAAAATCGTTATATTCTATTGAAATTCTATAAATAAAAACAAGGCTATTGTTCTGAGTTCTATTGTATTTTAACGACTTTTGCTTCGTGAAATTTAAAATGTACTACATGTAAAAAAAAAACTCATTGTTGTGTATTCTTCTACCTAATGGTATTTCTTATTTAAACCTAACACTCTCAAATATACAGGGTATTTAAATATTAGGACGTATTAATTTTATGTACATTGGCCCGTTTTACTCCACAATAATGTTTCTAATTTTCTGACATATTTACTATCTATAGCAATATATATATATATATATATATATATATATATATATATATATATATATATATATATATATATATATATATATATATATATATGAAACTGGCCCCGGATCTGGATTCTAAGGGTCCTAGTTCGCGCTCACTTGAAAATTTTTTTGCAAAGTCTCACCATTGATACCTCTCTATTAGTGATTTTTTTTAAAATAAAAATTCACTAATAGAATCATTAACCTGGTTAAGCTGCGCAACTAGTTAATAACATTTCCGTGCACTATTATTGAGCTTATAAGAATGCAGTTAAGAATGAGTTATAAAGGCACAAAAATCGAATCATCCAAGCTTTTGCAGAGCAGAATTGCTTAATAGTATTTAACAACTCACGAAATGACCGTACGGAATTGGAAGCACTTTTTGGTGAATTGAGAAGATTTTCCTAATCAATGGTAAATCACACTTGGAAAACCAAAATCATCAGAGCACATCTTAAGAAACTTGACGATCGTTTCACTAACAAAGTTAGCGTCATCAGAGGATGAATAATTCTAAACATCTTATATCCACAACTCTATTTATCTTCACTAAGTGGGTGGTGGACGTGCCGCCACCTAGTTGCGGAACCAAGTAGTATGTTGTCACGCCCGCTTCAAATAACACAAAGTGTTAAAAAAAATAGAGACTGTATACAACTAACTAACAATATAGTAAATTGTCAGCCCTGGCCCATTTCTGCCCTAATATAGGGACAAAATATGCTAGATCTAATCTAATCTAGCCTTGCATACTTTGTCCCTATATTAGGGTATAAATGGGCCAGGGCTGACAAATTACTAAATTGTTAGTTGGTTGTATACAGTCTCTATTTTTTAACACTTTGTGTTATTTGGAGCTGGCGTGACAACATACCACTTGGTTCCGCAACTAGGTGGCGGCACGTCCACCACCCACTTAGTGTTGAAAGGCTGGCTACTATAGCCGTATTACTTTATAGGTGTATTTTCGCTGCATTTAGTATGCCGCACTGGAGAGCTCTAATGAGACAACACCTTGTAGACTCATTTCATATCCCCGACATAATAATGGTACACACATTTAGTTGTAAGAAATCTTGCTCTTTAGCTTCACACATACAGCCTGCCCCGAGATTACATGTCCAAATCCATCCCAGCATAATAATCGTTAATATGTAGTCATTAAAAGCTAATAAATTGATTATTTTTTTGTTACAACAAATCTAATCCGTGATTTGTCTAAAATACTCTTAATGGTACCATATGTGGGCATACACACACCGCAATCATTAAAAACTTTCTAAAAGATCACAGGTCATAAATATTAGATCTACAGCGTACGTCTGATGTTTTACAAGGTGTAAAGGATCCGCTATAAAACAGAGATTATTTTAAACAACAGGTGTTTTACAATGGCGATAATCTAAATATTGTGACCAGTTTGATATTGATGTTATTCTATACTCATCAGATCTAGCACAGTTTAGTCGAAGAAGATACACATTGCCATTTATTCCATTTATTCAATATTTAGCACGGAAAAAACATGTGGCTCTGAAATACGGTATCACACTACAATAAATCATCTAATGACTTCTCTTTATTTTACCATCAGCACTTATTCTGATCCTGTTTTGACATAGTGTTCTTGTTGAGTTTAATAGCTTGAGCGGGTTTTTTAAGATTATATAGTTATCTATTTGTAATTTTTTTTAAGTTACTCTATTTTTATACATTATATCATTCTTATTATATTTTAGTTTGTTTAAAATTTTTTCCGGTTGTGTGAAAGAAAAGAAATTAGTTTCCGAACACTGATGTTTATCATTTAGATATTCTATATGTTAATATTACTCATTTATTATTATTTTTTTACAGGTATAAAACGAATGGCATGACGAAATAGCCCTCAAGAATATTATTATTAATGGAAGCTAGCAGATCCAAGAAGTAGAGAAAATTTTTAACAGGAACGTTTAACGCACAGAATATCGAAACAAAGCATTGCAAGAAGATTAGTCTATATCTATCTATCTATATATATATATATATATATATATATATATATATATATATATATATATATATATATATATATATATTCTGAAATAGTTTCTTTTATCTTTAAACTTATACATAAGACGTCATATAAGACCGAAACAGTCATGGGGTGTGTTTCAATGGTAATTATACTAATTCTGTACTTAATTGTTACGTATACTTTTAATATAATATCCCGGTCTTGAATTCGATCTAATATATCATGTACACAAAACGTCAGTTGATGTATGCGAAGATGGCTGAGAGGCGTCGCGATGGCCTTGTAAGCAGAAGGTTACAGGATCAAATTCAGCTCGATGAATTTATGTTTTATTTTGACATGTGGAGGAACAATAGTGCACAGATTTTATACGTTTTGAACAAGATCTAATTTTTGTTGAAAACGCCTAAATAAGTTTGTCACCTTTGAGTGTGAAACTATAATTATGTTGTTATTGTTGATATTGAAAAAAACTGGTTTAATTAGATTGACTAAAACGAAATCATAATGACGGTTTATGAGGAAAAAAAACTGCTACGTTTATAATTTGGCAGATACTTTAGTTTTCTAAATATGAACTAAGTTTCCTTCTGGAAATTTTTTGTGTAACTTTAATGAAATTTGTAATACAAGTTTCTTTTAAAGAAACTTACACTATGTACACATATAGCAAAATTTAATTCTTTAGCTTCATAGAAAATTGAGTTTTGGTCATTTTTGTCAAAGGGAGTTAGAACACAAGATCTATTCGATAATAGAGAGATATCTATGGTAACACTTTCGAAAGAATTCTTCAAATATGCGCGTAATACAACCTCTAAAATCGATCTTTAAGGTCTGTATAAGTTTAAAGTATAAACTTTGCTAATATGCCGTACAATATTAGTGTACAATTCTTATGAAAATTTGCTACTATAAGGCACTTGCTGCGTCCCGATATATATATATATATATATATATATATATATATATATATATATATATATATATATATATATATATATATATATATATATATATATATGTGTGTGTGTGTGTGTGTGTGTGTGTGTGTGTGTGTGTGTGTGTGTGTGTGTGTGTGTGAGATTAGTGTTGACGCAGCTGTTTACATCAAAATAAGTTTAACTATTTAAATAATATTACGGGCGCTCTAAGAAATCAACATAGAGCATGTCATTGGTTTTTTGAAATCATCTCGAGTTTATGATAAGCTTTAGTTTATTTTTGATATTTACTAATTGCTTTCTAGTTACTGTTAATAATTAGAAATAAGGTTTACCAACTATTTGTTAGACAGTTTTTATTATTAAATATTGTAGATCCAAATGACAATCATTGTTGGGGCACCATTTTTTTAAATAAGAAAACTATTTAAATAATATTATTCAAATATTAAATAACAGTATTTCCCAGTCATCTAATAAATATTTTCTGGCACACAAATAACAACATTTATTAACATTAAATTAGGTCCATACTGCGAGACAAATATATAATGACAATACAATTTGAGCTTTTTTTTCTTCCGCATGCTTTGTCAGATTTGGCGGGACAATGGAAATTCTTGACTATAATTTCGTCTTCAGAAATGATTAACTAATTATCAGCTGATTGACTGATTGACCATGAGAGCCGGCCAATAACAATAATAATCGTTCATCAAAAATTCAATAGTAGAAAGAAGCAACGTCCTAATCATATTCTAATACCTCTAGCTGCGTGAGCACCTAGCGCATTATACCAATTCAATTTCGAACGATGACTCTGTAGTTAAATGAAATTGTGTTGCAATTTTCTTCATTTATTAATTAAAATTGTTAGAAATTTAGGACAATGTACGCGTTCTTAATCATACCTCGAAAATATCATTGCTGGTTAATTGGCTGCTTCAACAGTCCAATACAGCAACTGCCATGGGCGTCGCAAAAGAAATCCCAAAAGTATAATAAAGAAATTTTTTTTTCTAACGTATAAGCACTACTGCTGACTTGCACAGTCTCCACAGTAAGCTGATAAGGTTCATAATTTATGAACCACTAAATAACCTCAGATTTATTAACTTACACAATATCTAAAAAACAGAATGAACAACCTGTGTTCTTTTTGCCTAAAATATTTTGACGGCAAAAACAACGAAGTATTGATAACTGGATAAAGGTGTATCCGAAGAAGGCTTTCTTGATAACTTGATACAAATAGTGGAGTTATAAGAAACTCACCAAAAGGAAACTATAAGTACTAAAAACTAAATATGATCCACAAGTGGTACTGATAGTAGGAGATATGGAGCAGGATTTTAATAGACAAAATATTACACAGAGGAGTTAAAACTTTCAAATCTAAATTAGGTAAATTATGTTTTCTGTTAAGTGTGGGATAGCTAACTTAAATAGTTCATTAAATAATATAGAAAAAGTCTGGATGCAGCAAGTGCGCTTTTGAAGTGAATTTTCATAAAAATGTTTTTAATAGCGAATATGTCTCTCTAATGCAAGCAGGCATCAATCTGGGTACCAGTGTAGCCTATATAAGGGAAATAATGTACCATATTTCATCAACATAACTTAATTGGAAAGTAAACTTGAGGTCTTCCCGAGAAACCTGGTTTCCTAGACAACAAACATTGGGTTAATAGCAAATTGAGTTATTAAAACTTGAAGGCTTTAATGAAAATTCGCTACCAAAACGCACTTGTTGCGTCTCAATATTTTTCTTACAAACATGCATCATATTTCGATAAAAAATGCAAAAATGTAATAATTTAAGGGTGTTCAAAAAAACAGTTGTAGGGATAACCAACGAATTATGGACCACTATGCGATTGTCAAAATATTTTTATAAGATGCAGCTTAAGACACCCTATAATTAAGGTATACAATTTTTTCTTGTATCTTGCATAACAACAATTATATTGAGCGTTACCGTAGAAATGAGTCACCTTGTATATATACACAGGGATAAAAACTGAAAGTAAACCCGGATATGCATTTTAGGGGGCCTAATTTGCGCTCATTTGAAGAAATCCTTTAAAAATTCAGAGGCCTCGGTCTCCTTATTAACGAATTTTTCTACGAAAATTAGCTAAAAATTATAGACCATTAAACCATACACTTAACTAAACCTACAGCCAAAGCATCAACTTAACTAAACCTACAGCCAAAGCATCAACTTAACTAAACCTACAGCCAAAGCATCAGGGACAGATTCTATTTGAAATGAATTTTCTGTAAACATTTTAGTAAAATGAAGGACAATGTCGGTTGAAGCTGAAACTTAAGTCTTTGTAGAACACTTTTCTTGTGACATTTTTTTCACATAATCCGTATTTGTGTCAGGTTCTTTTCCCAAATGTTGCGAATTGAGACGTTGCAATCGCGACTTTGACGTTTTGAGGAAAACCCCCACTTTTTTTAATTCCTATAACTTTTTTGTCTTTTAACTTACAGACCTACGTTTTAGCACGTGGATCACAACTTATAATAAAAACACGTTTACCAAATTTGGTTGTCCTTGCTTTATTATCTCCGCAGATATGATTTTTTTTCCGCAAGAAAACACAAAATTCTCCGGGAAAACCTGGGTCGAATATCGTGGATAACGAACCGATTCAAGCCACTTGCATAAGGAAGGTATTAGCCAGATTTTATCAAAATCAGCCTTTTATTATTTGAGTTTTCGGTGTGATACATACATACATACATATATATATATATATATATATATATATATATATATATATATATATATATATATATATATATATATATATATATATATATATATATATTGAAACTGACCCCAGATATAGGGGTTTTTTCAAAATTCAAATGCCGAGATCTCCTCATTAGGGAATTTTTTCATAAAATTTACTAAAAAGCGATATAGCTATAGAAAAAATAAATTTCAAAGAAAGTAATAATTAACACTTGATTTGCGGCATCTCTCCCACAGCTATGTGTTAGACGGCGCACGGTATGGGGAGAGATGCCGCAAGGCACTAAATACTAGGAAATTATAAGAAAATTCAAATAAGGCATAGGTAAAGTATAAACATCTAACAAGCATTACAATTTTTTTTTAAGTTTACAGAACCTTCGCACACATAGGGCGACACGTTGCTTATTTACCAAAGATTTCATATTATTTCTTCCACAGATGTTACATTCATTTGCATAAAGGGTGCATATCTGATGCAACCACAACTGCAAAACTGTGCATTTGATCCAATCTGATGATTCAGTTATCTTTGAATATGTTTCAAAGCATTCAACACAGAAGCTCTCTGTCTTGACGAACCACTAGGCGGCAGTGTCCTCGTTTTTAGCCCCCCAAAAAAAAACACAAAAAAATACAAAAAAATATACAAAAAAAGGCAACAAAAAATACCCCACAAAACCGATGAAAAATTCAAGAAATATTGAAAAACACTTCCTTAATGAGATATAAATAATATTACTATACATAATTAATAGTTAATAACAAAAGATGTTATTTTTTATTTACATTATATTTATGTATTAGCAATTTGTAAAGCTATGGTCTAATATGAGACTCACTGAAATACACTAAATGACACAAAAATAAATTCATATGACTGTATCCACGAAATCAAACAAACCAAAATCTTCAAAAGTCTGTGACCAATGGACTTAAGCTTCCGAGGTCATTCCAACCACGCGCGCACACACACACACAGAAGCTCTCTGCATTAATATTTCTGGCAGATAAAATTAGAGGGTCGTTATCGCTTGAAGACCAGTAT
The DNA here is from genome assembly GCA_964006375.1 of Tillus elongatus. Classification (NCBI taxonomy): domain Eukaryota; kingdom Metazoa; phylum Arthropoda; class Insecta; order Coleoptera; family Cleridae; genus Tillus; species Tillus elongatus. The sequence continues at coordinate 31,821,149 of OZ023265.1, forward strand.
TCTCCATCCTTTTGTTTCGAGAATTTTCTCTTGATGCTTGCTGGTTTCTCATGCCCTTTTCTATTATCTGCTTTGACTACCTCCTTTAACTTTTGTTCATTGAAAGTCTTTTTGGTCAGAATATTTTCATTCGAGATTAATAATTAGACATTTTGCTTTTTCCTCTCGAATATGAGTTGTGAAATTTGTGGGACTAGAGATATTTCTCACAGAAATTTTGAAGGAGTTATTAGGGATGAATCTTGACATGAACTTGGAGTAGAGTTGAGTGATGGTGAGGTTTCTGCATCAAAATCAAATGTGGTAGAGCTTGATGGTAGAGTATGCTCGTTGATGCGTTGTCTAATTTTAAAATACAAGGCAGTGGATGTGCTTATATGCTTGGCCGTGGGGAAGATTGATATACACATTGTCTTGATTGCACATTTATTATGGTGGAGTTTGCAGACTGTGTTCTGGTATTTGAAGATTTTTGTTACACCACGATTCTTCAACTGACCCCTATATTCCAACAACACGCCACGAAGGCTTACAGCCTAAATACTCTCGTACCGTGGGTGCCGACAAGGAGAAAAGAGGCAACTTGCTAATTCTGGACTTGAAGGTTTGGACGTTCGAAGAAGAAGGAAAAACATGTGTCGGTAAGGAATTCCACAACTTGGAAGTGCTCAAGACAAAAGAGCGGGCATAACGAGATTCTCTATGTCGCGTGAACTAAACAGTAAAAGGGTGCATTTTCTCTGCCCCCTCGTAGATCTGTTGGGGGCGGCAGGTGAAGGAACTATGGGAGAGAGCTCCTCTGAGCAGTGCCCGTGCATATATCTATAAAAGAGAGAGAGAGAGAGAGAGAGAGAGGTCACCAACGGCACGTCGGTGGGCAAGGGATGGCAGCCTTTGGGTGAGGGTAGGGTCACCTATGAGACGTATAGCTCTCTTCTGAATGGAGTTCAGGATAGCGAGTGTAGAAGCGGCAGCGGAACCCCAGCTATGGCAGCAGTATTCGAGGTTTGGCCTTATTTGTGAAGTATATAAGGTATATAGATTAGTTGGTGAAAAGTATTTGCGAGCCCGGAAGAGGAAACCTAAATTCTTAGCAGCCGCTTCTGAAATTGATGTGACATATTGGTACCAATTGAGATTTCGATCCACAGAAATGCCAACAAGTGAAAAAGATCCATTACTTTGAATAACTTGGTTATTCATTTTGATGGGTCTAGGGCTGGTGTATCTCTTATAAGATAGAAAGCAAGACTGAGATTTGGTGGAGTTGAATTGTAGAAGATTTATACTTCTTCAGCCTAATATTTTTTGGAGATCCACAGAGACAGAACCCTCCATGAGTCTGCGATCCTCATCTAACTGGACTAAAGAGACAGGTTTAGAATATTGTGTATTTGAGTGAAGGGTTCTGTCGACCGCGTAACTCTGAACTGGGTTGAATGTGCTAGAGAGGAGATCATTGATGTAGAGAAGAAACAAAGTAGGGACTAAAGCTCAACCTTGGGGGACTCTTGCATTAATTATTTAAGTATATTTATCAGTGCTCATCACAGGTTTAACACTTCACTTAGTGATAAGACTTGGTAATCCACGGTTCCCTCGAAACATACATTTTATGTTTAATGTGGGAACTACACCTTGCCTTATCTTTCCGTCACGGCGCTTATGGAGACTTTGTTGCCACCTGTATATTGCAAAAAATAAATTTCCGTTATTCTCGACCAAAGCTCCAGATACGTATTTGAATTAAGTGAGTTAATGTTGTAGAAAAAATGATTCCGTGTTTAGACAATTACAGCAACGCAATTTAATGCATTATGCTTTCCTGACATGAAAATTTTAATAAGAGACGTGAGCTGTTGTTTGGGTTTGGAATGTCTGCCAGACTGAAATGTGTACGGTTGTCTTGTCGCTTGAGAATTATTATGAACGTCATATTGCTGCTGAACTGATTTAACAGCGACTGTTGCTCACAAAGAAGAACAAAATCAGTAGGTGATTAATTAAAAGTTTGGACGCAGCAAGTGCGTTATGGAAGTGAATTTTCATACAAATGTTTTTAATAGCAAATAGGTCGCTTTAATGCAAGCAGGCATCAATTTGATCACCGGTATAACCTATATAGCAGAAACAATGTACCATATTTTATCAAAATAACGTGCTTAAAAATGTACAAAAAATTTCCGAAAACAAACTTAAAAGGTTTCTGAGAAAAACTCGTTTCCTAGCCGACGATCCTTAGGTTAATAGCAAATTGCGTTATTGAATTTGGAAGCGTTTAATTAAAATTCGCTACCAAAACGCACTTACTGCGTCTCGAGTTTTTTAGAAACATGCATCATATTTCGATGAAAAATGCAAAAAGGCAATAAGGAATGTTCAAAAAAAAAAAAGGTTGGTATCACCAACGACTTATTGACCAGCCTGTGATTGTCAAAATAATTTTATAAGATGCAGCTCAAGACACCCTATTATAAGTAGCGTATAGAATTTTTTCTCGTATCTTGCATAATGACAATTATATTGAGCTTTTTCGTAGAAATGCTTCACCCTGTTTATATCCAAACAGAAAGTAAACCGAATATGGTTTCTAGGGAGTCTAGTTTGCGCTCATTTGAAGAAATATTTTCAGAAATCAAAAGCCGCGGTCTCCTCAATAACGATTTTTTTCTACGAAAATTAGCTTAAAATTATAGACCGTTATATCATAAACTTAACTAAAACTATTTGGAATGATTTTTCTGGAAATATTTTAATAAAATGAAGGGCAATGATGGTTGAAGCTGAAACTTAAGGGTTTGCAGAACACTCTTTACATAATCCGTAAGTTGCCAATTTTGACGTTTCATATCGCGACTTTTTACGTTTTGGGGGAAAACTCCAAATTTTTTTCTTTAAATGCATCTAACTTTTTTGTCGTTAAACTTACAGACTTAAATTTTGGTAAATGGTTCACCCTTTATATATATATATATAAATTGAAACTGACCGTTGATATGGGTTCTAGGGGGCCTAGTTCGCGCTCATTTCAAGAATCTTTTTTATAAATTTAAAAGTTAGGATCTCCTAATTAGTGGGTTTTTTTAAAGAAAATTCACCAAAACAGGCACTTTTGAAGCCACGGGAAAAGTCTACGACTGTATTAGTTATGAAACGCTTTCACTAAGTTAGGGCAAGAACGAACAACCAGATATGCTATTCAAATTGAATTAAGTCTTAAAACTTTTATCTCCTGTTTATCAGATTATTTTTTTTACAAAAACTCGCTAAAAAATTCATCGGAATAACATCAATCTGATTAGATAATGGTAAAGTGAAATGAGATTTAAAAAAATTATAAAAACTAAAATGACTAACTAGGATTAGAGCTCGTCATGTCGGAGTCGACTGTCCGATGCACACGGCTTACCCAACTAGGCTACGCCGGACATATATGTACAAGCAGCTAGCAGGTATATCTCCGTAATACATGTTAAGCGTCTAACGTTACTATTTACACAAAACAATATTGATTACAATGGATTATTTGCTCATATTTTAACGAAATAAACTTAGACACATATCTAGCAGCTTGTTAGTCATTTCTTGTCAAATTTTTTACTCATATTCGTACTCCTACCATTATTCTCAATTTAGGCGTTTTAACTTTCATGAATCAGATTTAAATATTTAAAAATTTATTTAGCTCTAACTTTTTTGTCTTTTAACGCAGAGATCTAAATTTTGGTACATAGAATACCCTTTCTGACAGAAACCAGCGCACTAAATTTAGTTGCCCTTACTTTGTTATTTCCAGTGATATAATTTTTTTTCTAAAGAAACACAAAATTTTTCGGGAAACCTGGGTCGATTTTCCTGACTAACGAACCTGTCCCAGGCACTTGCAAAAGGAAGTCACGTACCAAATTTGATCAAAATCGGCCCATTATTTTTAGAGTTATCGGTGTGATACATATATATATATATATATATATATATATATATATATATATAACATATACAAATTGAAACTACCCATGGATATGGGTTCTTGGGGTCCTAGTTCGCGCTCATTCGAAGAAATTTTTTTAAAATTCAAAAGTCGGGATCTCCTAATTAGTGATTTTTTTTTAAAGAAAATTCACTACAAGGTTGATTCTAAATGCAAATGTAGAGAATTTTTCTCTGGCTTCCCAGTCGCTTATTTTCTCCTCTGCAACTGGTTTCGCTGTTTTACGACATGGGCACACAAGAGAAAATTGATTTATTTATATGCATTCATGACAACTATCAATAAAATTCTCTTACTAGGATATCTTGGACAAAAGTTTTTTTAAAAAATAAAATAAAAATCACAGATTTTTTTTTCATTCATTGTTCGGTTTCTTTGGCTGTGGTTTAGGTTAACCATTCGCACAATTAATTAATGTCGTTTGAGTTTCTTGTGTCGCCGTTAATTAATTTATATCGTCACTGATTGTAGCAAACTCTGTGTCACACCACCATACTTTACACATTACCTAACACAAACTTATTACCTACTACATATATTACTATCTATTACTACCATCATTATTCGTAAATTTTTATATAAAAAAACACTAATAGAGAGGTATCCGTGGTGAAACTCCGCAGAAAATTTATCAAATGAGCGCGAATTTGGGCCCCTAGAACCCATATCCGGGTCACTTTCAATTTTATATGTTTTACTGTGCAAAACGCATCTTTTCAGAGTTCGACTAAATGTTTTTTTAGCATTTTCCGCTCAGATTTCCTCCCCTAGCAGCCCTATTAATTCTTGGTCCCTTAAGTTTCTTAGGTGTTGTTTGCCCTAAATTTGCCTTATGTCTTGTGCATACCAGGGGGTTCTCAGCATGTTCCTGAAAAAAAATCTAAAAACCCTCCTTGTAGTAAACTGTAAATTTACCGAAAGTACATTCCACGTTGTTGCCTATAATGTCTTTTTCAGATAATATCGAATACAGCACTAAAGTAAATAAATTCACTTGCTATTTCACACCTTTTTTATTTTTATATTACATATATAAGCACAAGATAAGTATAATAAAGGGGAGGCCTTAATTAACATTGAGGCTACACAAACTTAAAACTAGAGAAGATATTTAGATCGTGTCTGTGTGCACACAAAAATTAGTAAAATAAATTAGGAAATCTAATAAAAAACAACATTTTTACGATATAATTTTAAATAGACCAATAGGCATACGTTTCGCGGCTATTTGGTAATTTGCGAGTGTATGAATCTAGGTTTTGTCCAAGACTACACTGAAATCCGGTCGACCTCGAAAGCGAGCATCTTTTAAATTAAGCTCGATAGGGTTGGACGCTAAAGAAACGTAGGTATGTCTAATTTTAAGCGGGACTGTACCTATTTGAAACGTACAATATGATAAATACAGAAAGTGCTATTTACTAAGCTCTATCAGTATCGTTCTCATTTTTTGAACAGGTTTTGATACTTATAGAGAACATTGACGCATGATATTAGCGCTTTTGAAAGCAAACATTGTCCTGGTATTATAACAGAAATGCGCCAGGTCTGACATCTACAAAATTGTTAGTTGATTGTACAAATGTTTCCATCTACAAAATTTTGTGCTAACTAGAGCAGTTGTGACAACATACTATCTGGTTCCGCACCGAGATGGCGTCCCTGTCTACGTTCTGACTTGTTGCAATAATACTTGTAACTTCCATTGTTTAAATTTGTATCGACCATTTATTTAAGTATCATAGCCGTACAGGTAACATCATCTGTCTTTGTTCAACATTGTATATATTGCATTACAGAATTTGAAGTGATGTCGAGGATTATTTGAATTTTAATTTCGAATAACATTATTTTTCTTTCGTCAAAAGACTTGAAAATTGGTGCAGAACCCATATCTGTCTATGTAAATTTTTATTTCAATCACTTAAAGAATCTGAGAGATATTGCCTTTTAAAAAATATTTTTTAAATTTTTTGTTAAGAATAATTGGGCGTTGAGATCTGATGAACGAACTCATCCAAGCCATTAACAAAATATGGGTAATTTTCAAATATGCTCCAAGTGAAGTATTTTTGAGTTATTGATTGGATACATACAGACATATATATATATATATATATATATATATATATATATATATATATATATATATATATACATATACATATATATATATATATATATATATATATATATATATATATATATATATATATATATATATATATATATATATATATAGGGAGGCGCATTGAAAACGAAATAGACCGATTTGCGTCCAGAGAAATATTTTTTTAAGAAACGCTGAAATACGTCAATTTTAATATTGAGAGGGACATGTTTTGACATAAAACTCAACTTTGTCACATCAACCCCTTAAGGGTGATGATAACAAACCTTATATTTTAAATAGGGAACATGGGTCTAGTGTTACATCATTTGAAAGCTCTTTTCTGTTTTCTGAATTCAGCACACTAATTTTTTTGGAAGTTTTATCAACTCGTTTAAAAATTATTCACAGTTTAAGATGCAATAATGCATTTCACTCATTTCTATAAGAAATGTGCTGATAGTCAATGTCTTGGGTGGTTTGTAAACAAAAAATTGACTATCAGAACATTTCTTATCGGAACGAAAGAAATGCGGTTTATTATTTCAGTTTACCGGTTGGTTTGATACTTGATAGTACTACCGAAAATTAATTTCACAATGGTGTATTCTGTAGAAGAAAGAGTTGAAATGATTACTCTTTTTTTCAAAAACGATGACTGTGCGAATTTCCGGTTAGAAATGAGACTACTGAGATTGAAGTTTTAAGACAAATTGCTGCAGAGCCAAATTTGAGCACGAGAAAATTGGCCACTGTTTCAAACGTCAAAAGAAGAACTACTCAGCGAATATTGAAGCATCATAAATTTCACCCGTATAAAATTCATTTAGTACAATAACTGAATGAAGATGATTTTGATCGAAGGCTGGAATTTTGTGAATTTATGAGTGCACGGATAGCTGATAACGGGAACTTTCTTTTCAATATCTGTTTTTCAGATGAGTGTACGTTTTTATTAAACTCCACAGTCAATCGTCATAATTGTCGTTATTGGGCAGATAATAATCCAAGAAATGTTCACGAAGTCCACACTCAATCTCCACAGAAATTGAATGTCTGGACTGGCATTTTTGGACACCGTTTAATCGGACCAATTTTTCTTGATGGCAATTTGAGTAGCGAAACGTATTTGGAGTTACTAGAAGATATCGTTTACCCCCTACTAATTGACATTTTTGAAAATGATGATTTCTATCAAGAAAATCAATTAGTGTTTCAACAAGATGGAGCTCCTCCGCAGTTTTGACAACATGTGAGAAAGTTTTTGAACAGAGAGTTTCCAGGACAACGGATTGGGCGTAGAGGTGCTATTGAGTGGCCCCCTAGATCACCGCATTTAACTCCTTTAGACTTCTTTCTATGGGTCCATTTTAAAGAGTAGAATTTACGCAACAGAACTGGAGTCTCTGGAAGAATTACGATGACGCATTGTTGAAGAATGCCGTCTAATAACTCCACAAATGCTCCAGAATGTCAGAGCTCGTTTTGAACATAATTTGTACTTTTGTATGGAAGCTGGTGGTCAACAATTTGAACACTTACTTAACTGAATAAACATTTTTGAACGTTTGGTTTTGTTTTAATTTTTTTTAACTAAAAATTGACTAATTGGTGCATTTTTTATCACAATGAATGAATCACGTTCTTGCAACTCCAACTGTGAATAATTTTTAAACGGGTTAATAAAACTTCCAAAAAACTAGTCTGCTGAATTCAGAAAAGAAACGGCTTTCATATGATGTAACACTCGACCCATGTTCCCTATTTAAAATTAAAGGGTTGTTATCACCACCCTTAAGGGGCTGATGTGACAAAGTTGAGTTTTATGTCAAAACATGTCCCCCTCAATATTAAAATTGACGTGTTTCAGCGTTTCTTAAAAAAAAATCTCTGGACGCAAATCGGTCTGTTTCGTTTTCAATGCGCCAGCCTGTATATATATATATATATATATATATATATATATATATATATATATATATATATACATACATATATATATATATATATATATATATATATATATATATATATATATATATATATATATATATATATATAATTAAGCTGACCATGGAAATGGGTTCCAGGGGCCGTAATTCGCGCTCATTTGAAGAAATTTTTCGAAAGTCTCACCATCAATACCTCTCTCTTAGTGAATTTTCTCAATGAGAATTCACTAAAAGAATATATTAGATTTTTAAACGAACTAAGCAAATACTAGTTTCTGTGACAAGCCAGATGTTTAAACGAAAACAAACTACAACGTGACCCAAGAAAGCAAAACAAATGTTCACTTAATTTAAACCGTTCCTTAATGAATTGCGGAAGGCCCAAAAGAACTTTGTCTCGAACAGATTTATAACGGATTTTCTTGCAAACAAAATAGTTTCAGCTAGACGACACATAAACTAAAATTAAATGCAGATAGATTATTTTGATCTAAAGGTTGTCGCAACTCAAAATTGTTGTAGTTTCACTTAAACCGATCATCCATAAACTTATAAATATTCAAGAAGTAAGAGATAAATAGTGCATAAAGTCTTTCAGACAATAATTTATTGTACAAATTCTGTTAGTTCTAATGATATGTTGAGTGCCGAGATATGTTAACTTAGGTAGGTGTAACCATATGATTATGTTTATTTCTGTTTTCTGATTAAATTTGAGATTTGCAGTTTGTGTTCTATCTATGAAAGATCTCTTGAGAAACCTGGTTGTAAGATTGTAATATTTTGTTTTATTCAAGCTTTACACATCATACTGTGTAAGTGCATAAGTATTACCCAGCGGTATATGATTAGACTAAGTAAAGGAAATGGGTAGGTGCATCTACCTAAAAACTTGTAGCAGGACTTCCTCGGATTTGTCAAAAAGATACGATTTTATTGCCATGATTATTAAGGTGTTATCCGGTAAGACTATGAACGTATACATTGCTTTCTCTTACCTTCAGTTATCTGGTATGTTAAGTGAGAAAAAAATGCGCAAATAACACTACTTTATTATTTTACCATCACATTAAGGTTATCGAATTTTTATTACTTTGCTTATAAATTATTTTACCGTAATAGTTTTAAAACGTTTGAAAATATATTTACAGACAAAAAGTTAAATACCTTAAGAGTTACCGTATCTACCTGCGTCATCTATCAGTAATAGCCGCAACTTAATTGACACTGTAAAAAAAGATCATTTTAAAGAACTGGCCTTTTCTAATTTCATGTAACTTGGTCGATTTATTTTTGGATAAGGATCAAAGCCAAAAAGTTTTTTTTTTCTTTACTCCTCCCAAGATCTAAAAATCATTTAGTACCTCTATGAACACCAGGTGGCGACAGTGCAGATTGAAAACACCCAAACAAAAACTGTACCAATTAAACGTGGAGTCAAACAAGGCTGTGTACTGATCCCTGTGCTTTTTAACATGTACTCCGAAATTATATTCCAAAACGCACTTAAAGGTGCAGAAGATGGCATAAAGGTGAATGGAACCTTGATAAATAATCTACGATATGCCGACAGACAGTCCTGAGGGCTTGCAGTGGCTACTTAACAATATATCAGCTGAAAAAGAACTTAGGCTTAAAAATCAACACCGCAAAAACAAAGATATTGGCGGTAAACCGGAATCCAAGTCAACCAATACATATAAATGTATGCGGGCCACAGATAACCAAGGTCTCTGAGTTTAAATACTTACGCAGTTGGATCGGCGAAGATCTGAATCCTGATTTGAAAATCAGAGCTTGCATTGAAATAACTAGGGCAAATTTCTTAAAAATGCGAAGCCTGTTAAGCGATAGGTCACTTGATATACAAATTAGATACAATTTTGTGAAGTGCTACATATATTCCACGCTTCTTTATGGGGTTGAGGCGTGGACGCTAAAGGCTGGCGGTCTAAACAGACTCGAGGTATTCGAAATGTGGGTGTATCGACGAATGTTGCGAGTTCCTTGGACTGCTCACACCACAAATTTGGAGGTTTTGCATCATATGGGCAGAGAACGTGAACCCATAGAAGTCATAAAAACGCGAAAAACTGCATATCTCGGTCATGTAATGAGACACAATAGATATGCATTTCTACAACTCATGATAGAGGGTAAGAACATACGAGATTGGACAGGCTTGGGTTCAAACACTTTGCTGAAAAGGGCCCAAGACAGAGAAGAATTCGCCAAAATTGTTTCCGATCTTCGATGGGAGAAGGCACTCGAAGAAGAAGAAGAAGAGTGTGTCTTATTGTAGACCATTCGCAGCATGGATTTGTTCGCAACTTAACTTCACGGTTAAGACGTTTGAATTTTTAAAACAATTTATTTAATACTTTGAACAATCAATACTTAATTACTTAGTTACAAAAAAAATGAATAATATATAATACTAAAAGTAAGACGATCAACCTACATGTGATCTAAAGTCTCAGCACTCGGTGTGCGAAGGACTAACTCGGAACAAGAATGAACGGTTCTCCCACTGTGATTAGCCTCTTTATAGTCTTTCCTCCAGGCGTGGCACTATTGTCTCTGGATCACAAGGAATCTGCTGATGTTGATTCTCACAGTGATATTCCGTTCTACTTGCACTTTGGACCTGCAAGTTCTTGGCTCCGTTCAGACGGCGGCTGACTCAGCGGTTCTTACCGTGGGAAGGCGACATTGTATTATAATGGGCCATTGTTTGGGCTCCATTTATCTCCTCCCCTTTTTGAAGACGAAGCTATGGTTCGTTCCGGATTTTCAACGGAAATCCGGACTCGGTGGTTCCTGTTTTTGTTCCTTTATCTTTCTTGCGGTTTCTTCGTTTCTTCAACCCCATTCGGACGGCTATCGTTGTGATGGTTATTAAGACAGCTATGTACAGTAATATTGTCCATATACTCAGGTGATGGATTGGTATTGTTATAGGTCCTGGTATATTTTGTTTAATTTTTTGAAGTTGGTGTTGGATTTGATTGATGTTGTGTAGCTGTACGTTTTCTAATGATATTTCGGGTACTGGTCCTGGATTTGGTTGATCTTCTTGAATGGGGGTTTCTAGTGTAGGCAGGTTGAATAGTTGTTGTGTTTCTGCTGTTGCTGGGCCGGTCTTGTAATTTTTGTTGCCTATAGTTAATTGGCAATTTGGTTGCAGGTTGATTAATTTTGTACCCTTGATGATGTTGGTCCACTCCTGTTCCTTGCAAGTTATTCTGGCGTTAGTTTCTTCGGGTGCTATAACTATATACTGACTGGTTCCATATCTCGAAACTGTGGTTCTATTAATTTTGATTACTTCTTGATTACAATTGTTAATAGGTTTTTGAAATTTTATTAGCTTTATTTCACATGGGTTTTGATCATTCATGGTTGTTGGATTGTCGTCTGCAAAAATATATTTGGTTCTTTAAATTTTGACATTCTTCATTACGATAGGCATATTGTTTACTGCTTAGGATAAGGTATTTGGTTCTAGGAAGTATCATGGTAAAAAGGTGTGTCTTTCTAGGGACAGGTAATGTATATAATTGATAATAATCATATTCTGATTCATCTACCAGAGGTATTTCTATTTGAAATATAATTTTGAAATTGTTTTGGACGGCTTTTATTTTAAAGACTTTTTCGTATAAATTTAGATCAGTGGTTGTTATTACTTTAGCATTAGTTGCATAATTTTGGATTTTATTGATTTCTTTTATTATAAATGTTGGTTTTAGTATGGATGTGTGAAAGATTCCTAATTTTGCAAAAGTGATGGCATTTTCTGTTGTTAGTGCTATTTCTTGAATATTGTTTAATAATTGTCCTAGCTGCATGAGTAACTCTAGGATCTTGATGCGATGATAGTGAGTTAATTGTTCACTTCGCAGGCTTTCTACTGTATTACCTAATTCATTTATCCTATTTATTATCGTGCCTTGGTTATGACTCAATCCTACTATCGTGTTATTAAACTCGACTATTGCCTCGAGCATGATTGAATTTTGAGACCTAAAAAGTTCATGAATTTTATTTTGATCTGTCGTTAAGACTTCTAATGCTTGTTGAATGCGTTCCCCATCTTGTGAATCGAGATTCCCCGTGATTGACTTAAATATAGAACCTAGTCCGTTTATTAGGCCACGTTTTCGTCTATTAATAATATTGTTATTCGGAAAAATCCTATAAAATATATCGTCTACATTATCTATGGTGAAATTCAATGTCAATATGAAATTATGATATTCAGAATGGTAATCTTTTGTCATGAAGGTAACTGTATTTGCGTAGTGTCTTTTTATTTGGTTGTAGTCTCTATGTAATTGTGTCAAGTCATGTATGTGTATCAGATTCCAGTTGCTAGTCTCAGTGTATGCTGTGCCTAATTTCTTTGGTAACATGCCTGGGTTGTCTGTCAAGTCTTGTATTTGGGCTGTTATTCCCGTGGCAAGGAACCTGCAATACGTAAATTTTTTAAATGTGCTATCGTCTGTTCGTCATTTTTATGATTTATTAAAATAGCTTTGTTATGTTCAAATAGGGATATTATTGAGTACGGTCCTGAAAATGGGTTTTTATGTTTTTTATGAAAGCCTGGTGGTATCTTTTTATAGACAATATCACCTTCCTTGAATGGTTGGTTCGTGTTTTTATTTGTCCGTTGTAACGTTTTTATTTTTGAATTCTCTATCCTGCTTCTGACTATCTCGTAAATAATTTGCATTAAATCTTTATGTTGTACGTTGTATTCCTGTGTAATTATGACTTCCGGGTCATAGTTAAACATTTCGGGTATGTAGCCAAATATTAAATCAAAAGGTGGTTTTAGTGTCTGTTGTAAGTCGAGTTGTAAGCGAATATACAATATGGTATTAAGTCTATGGGTTTCATATTTTTAAATTTCATTTTGAATAATCGATAATGTTCAATAATCGTGCTGTGAAATCTTTCGATAGGTCCATTGGATGTTGGGTTTTGCGGTGTTGTTATATGTAACTCTATCTGATATGTTTCTAATAGTTCTTTAATTACCTGGTTTGAAAACTCAGTACCTGGGTCTGCGATTATTATTTTACACGCTCCATACTGTGAAAAGTACTTGATCAAGTTTTTTGCAATTTCCGTAGCACTTTTACTTTTTATTGGAAATGCTTGGCCAAATTTACTAAATGGATCTATAATTGTTAGGAAGATAGCTTGTTCAATTTGGAATGTGTCAATGTGTAATATCTCTAATGGTTTGGATGCTGTGGGGGTGTGCTCCAAGGCTATTTGTACCGGGTTCCTATTGTATTTGCACGTTTTGCATAATTCGCAATTTCGTACATATTCCTCTATATGTTTCTTTAAGTTGGGATAGTAGTATATTTTCTTCATTCTTAGGTAAGTCTCATCAGCCCCGCGATGGTTACTCTTCCCCTCGTGATATTTCGTTATAGTCTCGGTTAATTCGTCCTCGTTAATTTCATTCCTAATTTCCAGACATCTATAAAATTTGGGTGATTCTACGTTATTAAAGTTTTTATTGATTGCCGAACTTACTAGTTCGTAATCTTGTTCATTTACAAAAATGCAATAATATTTCCTTTGTGGTAAACAGTATTCTTGTATAAATTTCTCTATCTGATCCGGTTTATTTAAATTGAAGTTTGCATAGATGAAATTTCTTTTATCTCTTCTGACTGAGAATATGTCCGGTTTATCCGTATTTTTAAAAACTATCTGATTGGTTTTGCTGTTAACGAATTCTTCCTCGAGTATTGGTATGCCTGGTGCTGAATACGAGTCCGCATTCGAGTTTGCTGTGTCGTCCTCGTCAATTTCTATGATTTCTTCCTCTTCGTCGATATTATTCGCCATTGACTGATTATCTATGTCTAGTGGGTTTATTTCTACTCTGGACAGTGCATCTGCTGCGCAGTTTAGCTTTCCTTTTTTGTATTCAATTTTAAATTCATATTCTTCTAATTTTAATCTCCAACGGAGCAATTTTGAATTTGGTTGTTTCAACGAAAATAACCATTTTACAGGTTTATGGTCCGTGTATATAGTGAATTTCCTTCCGTATAAGTATGGTCTAAAATAGTTAGTTGCCCACACAATGGCTAATAATTCTTTTTCGATTGTGCTGTACCTGGATTCGGTGTCGTTTAATGTCCGGCTGGCGTAAGCTATCGGGTGATCCGCATTGGGTTCGCCTTGGCTTAATATTCCGGCTATTGCTACGTTTGAAGCGTCGGTTGTTAATATAAAGTCTTTAGAAAAATCCGGTGATATAAGTACAGGTGAATTCATTAATATGTCTTTACATGAGTTAAAGGCAGCAATGTATTCTTCGTCGTTCACGTTTATCTTCGAGTTTTTCCTTAAACATTTTGTTAGTGGTTTCGTAACGTGTGCGAAGTTTTCTATGAATTTACGATAGTATCCAACTAATCCTAGGAATGATTTTATTTCCTTTGGGGTTTTAGGTATCGGGAATTTCCTTATTGCGTCCAGTTTCTTTGGATTCGGACGGATCCCGTCTGGGCTGACCACGTGTCCTAAAAACTCGGCTTCCTTCCTTAGGAAATCGCTTTTGTCTAGCTGGATCTTTAAGTTGCTTTGCCTGAAGCGCTCGAATACTAGTTTTAGTTTCTCAAGGTGTTCCTGTAAAGATGTGGAGAAAACTATGACGTCATCCATATATACAAGGCATGTTTGTCCAATTAGGCCTTCTAATACGTTCTGCATGAGCCTAAAAAAGGTCGCTGGAGCCCCAGATAACCCGAACGGCATCCTGGTGTACACCCAATGGCCTGTATCGGTGGTAAACGCTGTTTTTTCTATGTCCCTGGGGTCCATTTCAATTTGGTGATACCCAGAGATCAAATCGATCGTCGAAAAATATTGGGCTCGCCCAATTTTGTCCAGTATTTCATCAATTTTGGGGATTGGGTGTCTGTCCGGTATTGTTTTTTCATTTAGTTTCCTATAGTCCACCACAATTCTCCATTTTTGTTTATTTGACTTGTCCATTTTCTTTGATATAACCCAAATAGGTGAGCTATATGGGCTGTGGCTTTTCCTAATGATTTTTTGTCTTAACATGTCATTTATTTGTCTGTCTACTTCCGGTTTATGTACGTACGGGTATCTATATAATTTAGAATGGACAGGTATGCCGTCTGTTGTCCTTATTCTATGTTTTATCGCATTTGTGTGCGTCAATGGTTCGTTTTTATTTAAAAATATGTCCTGATATTCTGATAATAAACTAAATAACAATTGTTTTTCCTCGTCATTTAATTCTCCTGTATCTATTTGTTCAATTAAGACATTCTCATTATTAATCCGTTTTTGATTACGCCCCGTATCGTAAGTGTTTAAATTATTAATATGAGTTGTACTCGAATTATTATTTTGTATAACTACTGGTGCAAACGGACTTCTCCTGTGGCTATATCTGGTTTCCGATGCATATTGTTTATTTAATCTGCTGAATGGCCTATCTCTTACATTATAAGCTTGGTTATTTTTTAGTACGTGATTAATTGTCTCAAGTTCTTCATTACGTATGAAATACTGCTGGGTTATTATATTGTTTAAATGTAAACGAGTCTCGGGTAGCTTTAAACCATCTGCGTTGGTTTCTGTTTGTCCCGATCGACTTACGCTAAGATCTGTGAATTTTATTGGTATAATATTCTTGCCTATATACAGTTTGTGCTCCTTAAAATCTATTTTAGCTTCGTTTCGTTTCAAAAATTCCATCCCAATCAATCCCGAAAAAAATGTGTTAAAGCTAAACAGGCAGAACTCTTGTACTTCCTCTGAAATCGATTTAAGTTTAATACGTGCACGCTTACAGTGCTTCGAAATGCCATGAACTGTGCGTATGGTAAAATCATGCGTAAATATGTTTTTAGGGAACTTATCATATGCTACAGCAGGATTTAAAAGATTTTTTGAAGATCCTGAGTCTAACAAAAATTTACCTGATAATTCATTTAATTCTATATACGGTAACTTACATAATGTATTCATATTATTTATATCTATCACGGTTCTCTCGTTGAGGGCCCTGCCGTGGGAAAATTTCGCTGTTGGATATCGTATTCCTCGGCTGGCGAATTTTCGTAATTTAATTCTTCGTTTACATAATTGACATCGTAATTTGTTTCATTTACTTCGTTTTCATTAACTTCTATATTGTTTACGTGAGCTGCTCTCCTTGGTAATGACAGTCTAGTGTTAGAACTATCTACTTCCATTGGTTCGTGATAATTTCTGTTAGCATTATGATTTACATTGGGTCGACCCGGTTGATTATTGAAGTTGGGTCTCCTAAATTGACTAAATTTTCCTTGGTACAAAGTGTTGATTTTGTCTAGGCTGGGAATTTGTGTGATTGTTTTGATTATTATGTTGTTGAAATGGTCTAAAGTTATTTTGGAAAGGTCTATGAACATTCTGAAAAGGTGGGTTATTTTGTCTCTGAAAGAACGTACGGTTTTGTCCTTCTAATTTATTACTATTACTGAAATTCTTATTTATTGTTTTATCTCTATAATCGAAATTTTCCTCTGCGAATACGAATTTCAAAGCTTGTTCTATGCTCGTGGGTCCTTGACTACGCAAGACGAGCCCTAACGGATTGCGTAATCCTCCTAAGAACGCTTTTAATGTTTGATTTTGGTATATGTCTTTCTTAATTAATCGCACGCCTTCATTTGGCTCGTTGGCTATTAAACTCGAGATGAGCAATTGCTCTATATGACGGCATCTGTTCGCGAACGACAGTGCGTCTTCAGCATTACGCTGTTTCAAGGTTAACATCTCCGCTAATAAACTATGACTATCTCTTTGGTCACTGAAATTCTGAACAATGGCCTCTCTCAGGTCTGCCCACGTATTAATTATCTTTGTATTTACTATAAGCCGGGCTGTTCCCGTTAGTTTAGTTTGAACATAATTTAGCAAGAAGTGATTCATATACAGATTCTCATTTGGCACGTAGAACTGGTTCATGACCAAGTCACATGCTTTTAAAAAGTTGCCTACGTTGGCTGGTTGCCCGTCGAACTCGGGAATAGCTTTTAAGAAAAATTCTTTGAATTGGTCTGTCATATTGCTACTGTTACTACTCTTATTAATATTAGAATGCTTTACTGTTATGTTATTGTCGCTAATGCTGATTGATCTAAATCTATACTCTATGTTACATAAACTTTGTGATTCTTCCTCTGAATCAGACAGATAACGTTTCAATACAACACATATAAAAAATTGGAAGTGTAAAATGGGATAGCAGTAAACTTACCATAATACGATGGTTGCTGCTTCCATTTGACTCTGCTTGGCCACTACTTCTGCTTTAACTTGGCTCTGCTTGGCTCGAATTGGTTATTAGGCGTCGATACGCTTAAAAATCGATATGCTTTCGGTTTTCTAACCAATACTAACGACTGCGCCACTTAACTTCACGGTTAAGACGTTTGAATTTTTAAAACAATTTATTTAATACTTTGAACAATCAATACTTAATTACTTAGTTACAAAAAAAAAGAATAATATATAATACTAAAAGTAAGACGATCAACCTACATGTGATCTAAAGTCTCAGCACTCGGTGTGCGAAGGACTAACTCGGAACAAGAATAAACGGTTCTCCCACTGTGATTAGCCTCTTTATAGTCTTTCCTCCAGGCGTGGCACTATTGTCTCTGGATCACAAGGAATCTGCTGATGTTGATTCTCACAGTGATATTCCGTTCTACTTGCACTTTGGACCTGCAAGTTCTTGGCTCCGTTCAGACGGCGGCTGACTCAGCGGTTCTTACCGTGGGAAGGCGACATTGTATTATAATGGGCCATTGTTTGGGCTCCATTTATCTCGCGGTAGATCCGTCGTAACCAACCTCATGTGTTGTATTGACGACTGGTCTAGATTACCGCACAATGGACAGTCTGTGGATGTAATCTATCGTGACCTCAGCAAAGCCTTTTATAAGGTTCCTCACGATCTCTTCGTCCAAAAATTGGAAAGTGTTGGAACACGTGAGGGTTTTTATCCAATAGATTCTTTCCTGTCAAGGTGGGTTCGTGCAAGTCGCAAATAAGATCTGTATCTACTAGTGTGCCTCAAGAATCGGGCCTCGGGCCGATTCTCTTCTTAATTAATACCTTAGACTTGCTCAGATCACTGAGAGCCAGTAGCACAACATACGTCGCCGATACAAAAATCTACGGCGATCCAGTTATCGATGTAAAATCCCTCTGAGTGTGGAAAAGTGTGGTGTGCTTCACATTGGGAGAAATCCCAAACGCTCCTATTATGTCGGCAGTCAACAGAGTGTCCACTCAGTCTGATCTTGGCACAGCCGTAACAAGCTTCCGAAAATCCAACAGCCTGCTCTACCTCTTAGAAAAAAGTGTTCCCGCATCCCCCTCAGTTCGCCGCTAAGCTCTATTCGACGTATGTGAGACCGCATCTGGAATTCGCATTTTCGCCCTGGTCACCGATACTGCTTGGAGAGATGAAATAATTAACAGAGTCAAACATAACGGTTTACGACCACCTAGTGGGTTTAGGCCACTGTCTTATAACTAACGCCTTCACCTGATAAATATTCAGCCCCTGGAATGTAGACAGAGACGAGCCGATTTAATACAGATGTTTCGTATCACACAGGACTTGTTTCCATCCAATGCCGAATCTCTTGTGACTTTGTGAGTAAAGAACAATTTAGAACATATCATCGTCTGAATTTCTTCGCGAGCAGGGTAGTCGATAAATTTTTAAGTTTGAACATTAATGATAATAATCACACTCGCACTTAAGGTGATTCTACTGCATTTAATCTATTAACTACAAATAATAACAACATATTTTTATAAGTAATACTTTCTCCTATTTGAAAATCTTTTGAAAACATAGAAATTACCCTTTTTAAAATTTTACCACAAAAAAGAAAGCAGAAAACAATAATGTGTCAAATGACATAATAATTACCAAAATAAAATGTCTAATTTAACGTTCAAAATGCGAGACATTTGGTGAAAGAATAATATCTAACAGTGGCCCGGTGCGGTGGCCAGCGAGGTCTCCCGACCTCACTTCATTAGACTTTTATTTGTGGGGACATGTTGAAAACGATTTCTATGAATTTGATTTCTCAGAAAGCAGAGAAGTCCTCGAACAGCGAACGCAAGATGTTCTGTCCGATGTTAACCGTAACACAATTGATCGAATTACCAGATCGGTGATAACAAAAATGTGAGAAATATATAGAAGCAAATGGGTCGCATTTTGAACGTTAAATTAGACATTTTATTTTGGTGATTATTATGTCATTTGACACATTATTATTTTTTGCTTTCCTTTTTGTGTCAAGATTTCAAAAAAAAGGTAATTTCTATGTTTTCAAAAGATTTTCACATATGAGAAACTATTACTTACAAAAATATGTTGTTATTATTTGTAGTTAAGAGATTAAATGCAGTAGAATCACCTTAAGTGTGAGTGTTTCATCGTGCGACGTTGCCAAATTCGTAACAAAATCATATTGTTTCGTTTTTCAACCCATAACCTAACTTTTTTCACTAAATGTGATACACATTTGTAAAGGCAATAACAGGCGCTTTTCAAAACCGTGAAAATCCAATATGGAGCCCATATCAAAAACAAAGTTGATGATGGGTCCAAACTGTAGAAACGTTGGAAATAAAATCTGACTACACAGACGTTTCTTACGTAAAAAGTTGCTATAATAAAGTTTTTACAGATTTTATAAATCTTCATAAATAAAGAAAATACAGGGTATTTTCGAAAATGCGTTATTTTAGTTTTTTTTCAAATATCGTGAAAACCAAAAGAGATAAAATCGTAAACTAAACGGCATTCAATTGCAAACAGAATTGTCTAAAACTTTCCGTATCTAACCGCTTTCCTATCTCTAACAGTTTCGGAGATCACAATACATGCATCACCAATTACGGGCACACTTTATATAAACATATAAACTTATAAAGCTTGAAATTAACCTCGGATTTGGGTTATAGTGGTCCTAGTTTGCGCTTATTTGAAGAGATTGTTTCAAAATTCAAAAGTAATGATCTCCTCATTAGTGAATTTTTTTAACGCAAAAAAAGGAACCAAGGACACCCCTCACACAACCACAGTGAATGTCGCAAGGAAGGTTGCTCTGCAAATAAATGTCAAAAAATTTTAAGGTGCTAACGAGTTGCCATTTTTCGCCTTCCATCATCAAAACCACAGGCAGGCCAGACCATGTACACCCAACATGAAATCTTACGTAGCCTGTCTTTTTAATATTAACAATAAGTGTGTTCTGAATAAAACAGCATTAGACTATTAAAGTAGGAGGGACACCCTTTATTTACGTTCCCCTCGACTTACGGGAAATTTATAATAATAAGTACACTTTGAGAAAACCCAAATCACCACAGCACTGATTTTAGACACCTTACGATCGTTTCGTTGACAAAGTCAACATTTTCAGAGAAAGATAAATTCTAACTTAAACAACTAGCTACATGTATTTATGTAAACGAACTAGTCCGAGGTAAAATTGTCGTCCAGGAACGACCGTTTGTTTATTGTGTGGTGAAACAACGAGGTCGAAGACCTGCTTTTTAATCTTATGGATAATATCTTTAAAGGAACCGAGGTATTTAAAGAATCTGCACGGTCCCTTTCCAACTAGAAATTTACTATGTGGATATTGGAACACGCCGACAAACATCTGGCTAGATAAACAACATCTACTCCGCTCATCTTTTTTAAATAGAAAAACTAATACCGGGTGTTTGGCTCAACATGTTAACGCTCTAACAAAAGATAAATAATTCAACTAAAATACTACATACAAACTGTATTTATATTGATGATAATTCTTCGTGATAGTATTTATATTAAATTCATAGATACAAACAAAACAAACAGATCTTTAAGTCGAGACAAATGTATGGATTAGTATATGTATAAACCGGTCGAGTTATTGACATAATTTACTATTCTACAGACAAATTCGGAGAGTTTAAGCGGCCAAATGCAAAGTGAAAATAAAGGACTAGAAATTAAAGGTGCCGCAAGATTCAATGAAGTTTTGTTCTTAATAGACCTTAATATAAAAATAATTTCTAATGAATCAAGCATAGTTTGATGTCTAACGTTTTTTACAAGTTTCAAATTTTCTTTGTCAATGTGGTGATTATTATCCCATATATGTTGTGCCACACATGATTTGTTCACCGTACCATATCGTAACTGTGCGAAATGTTCACGAAATCTGGTGGCTATGTTTCTCCTAGTTTGGCTCACGTATTTAAGATCGCAATCTTTGCAACTAATCTCATAAATACCGGACATTTCAGTGACTTTTTCTTTGTCTTTCGTATTACCCAACAATTTTTTTAAATTACTTTTCGACGAAAAAGTCAAATGTAAATCGGCTTTCTTAAAAATACTTTCCAAACCCTTTGTGATTCGTGGTTCATCACATAGTTACGGGACATTTTTTAAACAGATTGGTATTTAACAAACGCTCGGTAAGCGAGGTGTTAAGGAAAATCGTGTACTTTTAGTCTTAAAATTGACTCGGCTTATTTATTATGCCATCGATATACAGAGATTCGTTGTGCGAAAAAGAGAAACCATATAAATTTTTGTACCGTACGCCTTGGTATCAGCATCCGATATGCTCTCTTGTAAATGCATCAATGCATGTAACAGCTGACTGTTTGGATTTATGTTAATTCAATACTCCACATATACGATAGTAATTTAAATGCAGTTCATGCGGTTTCTATTATCGGGAACAAGTAGTCTGGTGTATTGCAGAAGTCTGAGTTATCGACGGAGCATGCACACTGTTATGTATTATTGATGGTTTCGTCATTAATCTGTACAAATATGGTATTGTGCAGGCGGAAACCAGTCGTTTTTCGCGTTATTCATACATTTACCTGTTTCAGTTCAACCTGCTAATGAATTCTATTTCTCAAATCACGACAATCATTCGATAACGTGATAATTGTATAACATTATTATTACTATTTGTTTCATATGCACGCTTTAATTGAATAGAAGGTTGCGATATACGCTTGTTGTTGTTTAAAAGTTTTGATTGTAAATTTCATGGTTACTGAAACACGAAGTTTTGCAGGATTAGGAGGTAGTGCACATTTGTGTTGTCTTGCCTAGGCATCTAGAAATTAAATTTGTGTCAATTAAATTATGTAACAATTTGTTAATTCTGTTGGAAGCCACTGATTGGAATATAACATATCCATCTTTGTTTATTCTAAAAAAGACTGAGTCTGGAAACTGTGGCTGGAAAGTAAAACAGAGACCACAAAAAATAATAACAGAGAGACAGTTTAGGGACAGCTACTGATGAAGGCAGCTTCGTTGCCCAATTACGTGTGTAACGCATAACTGTCTGTTATTATTTTTTTGGTTTTTGGGGTGGTCCAGCTTTTTGTTTCTTATTTTGTTTATTCTGTTAGCTGTATAACATAAAGTAATTTTCTCTTCTAACAACAGGGAATATACTGGTTGTTTCACGTAGATTTTCCATTAGCTGTTTCTGGAGTACGTCTCACTATTGAATTCTGAAAATTCACGCGCGTGAAAGTATTGACGTTAGTATGAGACTTTCGGTTATACCGGAGGTAGACGTCAACTTTCTTATTTCAAAAGGAAGATGGAGTTTTTTATTACGCATCTAGATTGCTCTTAAAGTTTTATGGTAGCTTTTACTAACATGTTATGTCATTTTTTTCAACAATTTTCGAGATATTTGACTTGTTTCAAAAATTTCTTAAAAAACATAGTCACATTTACACATCTGTATCTTTCTTATTTTTCAACCTGACGAGTTGAAATTTTAAAGTACAAATTATAAAATGCCGCAAAATAATTGTAATTTACTAAAGCTAGTACAAGTTAGACATGGTGTCCGAAATAGACCGGTCAATCCTGACAACTTTATATCCTAATAACCCTATATTTTCTGACGTTAGTTCATGTACTTTTTATTGTTCCTTCGATTATGAGGTTGCATAGGAGATGAAAATTTTAAAAGTCATCTTCGAACATAAGTAAAATAGGCGTCGACTTTTGAATATAACTTTTATTTACAAAGAGTATAATCGAATTATTAACAGAAAATGTCGTGTGGTTGCAAAGAGATTTCCACATTAACACAGATCAACTTGTTACATGATCAGAATACTACTAAAAAATTTCTAAAGATGGAGTGTTCAGTCCAAAATTTCATAAGAGTAAAGCATTATTAGGGAACAAAGAGATTTGTGTGTTATCACTTCAAAATAAATGTTCGAAATTTGCACCGTTTATTTCGAGGCATTTGATTGCTTATTTAATTATGGTACCTGTGACTCGAGAAAGGTAATCTTGCTCCACTGCGTTGCAGGCCTCCAATACTCTGGCTATCATATCTTGTTTTGTAGTAGGTGGTTCTTGGTAAACTTCGTTCTTAATGCACGCCCAGATACTAACATCTAGTGGACTCGCCCGACATATATGGGACAGTCATCATCACGTTAATGAGGAGAATCTAAAATTAATCAAAAAGGTTAAACAACCAGGACAGCTAAATACCTTCAAAAGTATATATATATATATATATATATATATATATATATATATATATATATATATATATATATAATAATATTTATGTATGTAAGAAATTTTGTTATGTTTTAGAAATTATAACCAACATTAAGCAGATTTATATTTATATTAAATTGAATAAATTTACCTGTTTTTTTTTAAATTTAATTTGTTTTCTTCTTATTTGTATCCTCGGCTTTATATAGGGATTATACAGGGATTAAGTGGGGTCAAATGAAAATTCTTACCTTTAAACCTTTTACCTAAATTTTTCGTAAAGGTTTATTAAAATTATGTACCCTGATATGAAATGAAACCACAAAATATTTCAAGTTAATAACTTAATTTCAATTAATCAGTGTTTTCTACTTAAACAAATTATAAAACAATATAAACAATGTTATCCAGCATTTAACATTTATTAGTTTCTTATTGGATCCTCTAATTTATAGTGGCCATTCAATTTTAATAATCACTTACAAAAATTTAGTTTGCAGTTCGAACCGACTTTAATTCTATACTTTTCTGCAAATTTGTTATTCTGTTCCTATGACAACGGGTTCTGTTGTTAACATGTGGATGTTTGAATTATTACGATATTCTCGAGATGATATCGCTGCGACATCTATTGAAATTATTTTAAATTTCTTTTTTAACGGGCTAAATTCTTTTTCTTTTAGATGTTTGACTTAAATGATATTTAAGTCGTCGTAAAATTTTTTTTGATAATTGTTATTTGTTTGAGTAATTTCTGTTTGAAGTTGTAACAATTACATTTATTTTCAACCGTATTATAAATACCTTGACGTCGGTAACGGCTTCTGTTGTTACGTACTGTTTACACTCAATTATTCGTTGGAGAGGTTATTCTTTGTTGTGAACACCTGTGCACCGACGATGCCGATTTTACACTGTAGTTTTAAAACACTTTGGCTGGACATTTTACAAGTTTTACTATATTTTTGGAGAATAATTCAATGGATGTTTTAAACGTGATGTTCGCCTGTCCTCTTCAAAACGTTCTCTCTTGTAATCGAAGACGCCGGATGTCGTCTTCATTGTTATGTCACCTGATCCAATGAATGCATTTTATTTACACATTAGTCAAAACAATCACTTCCCTTGGAGTTCATTAATTTTTATTACTACTGCTTGATTCAAGGTTAGTAAAAACTATGTTTATAATAAGCGGCAAGTTCACAATTTATAATTTACTGTTTATACTATAGTTAACCTAAAACATTGTTTACATTTCCTTAAATTACTTATTCCATCCGTTGTACCTATTGCTTAACACAACCATATTATTAATAAGTTCAATAAGTTTTGCTTATAAATTGGAAATAGCGAAATTTTTATGTTTCTTCCTGTAGTGTGAAGTCTAGTATTTGTGACATTTCCGAGTTGGGCGAGATTGGGATTACAATTGTACAGAACCTATAAGTTTTTGTTAAAAACCAAGCTAAAACTCATATAAACAACACTTCTTGAACCCCTTAACACTTTCAGACATAACCTCAAATAACAATGACAGAGGTTGGCGCTGTTTTCAAAAAAACCTTGCCAATGTTGCCATATGGACACGCTAGCCGTTAAGGGTTAAAAACTTTTTTTTTGAAAATTCGCTCTTATACCGCACTTGCTGCCTGAAAACTTTTATGTTCTTGCAAGTGTGTAGTGCAGAACTACAGACAAAATGTGCCTAAAAAACTTAGGGACGCAGCAAGTGCGTTATAGTAGCGAATTTTCATAACAATTGTACACTATTATTATACGGCATATTAATAAAGTAAATACTTTAAACTTACACAGACCTTGAAGATCGATTTGAGAGGTCCTAGCACGTGCACATTTGAAGAAATCTTTCAAAAGTGTTACCATCGATGTCTCTCTATTATCAAAAAAAAAAATCTTGCGCTTTAACTCTTTTGGAGAAAAATGCCCAAAACTCAATTTTCTATTAAGGTAAACAAATAATTTTGCTATATTTGTAGATAGTTTAAGTCTCTTTAAAAGAAACTTGTATTACAAATTTCATTAAAGTTATACAAAAGATTTCCAGAAGGAAACTTTGTTTATATTTAAAAAAGTAAAGTATCTGCCAACTTATAAACGAGCAGTAATTTTTACTTATTAATCGCCAGTATGATTTCGTTTTAGTCAACCTAACCAAACCGGTTTCTTTCAATATCAATTACAACAGTAACAAAATTATAATTTCAGACTCAAAGGTGACAAACTTATTTAGGCGTTTTAAACAAAAATGAGATCTCCTTCAAAACGTATGAAATCTGTGCACCATTGTTTCTCCAAATGTGAAAATAAAACATTAAAAAAAGACACATTCATCCAGCTGGACTCTATCGCGTAACCTTCTGCGTGGGATGCGAGCGCGGTACCCGCTGAGCTATCTGGGCACGCGTCAACAAAGGTTTTATTTGCGTTATACTTTAGATTAGCTTCATGCCCGGGATATTATATTCAAAGTATACATAATTAATTAATTACAGAAAATTTGGTAGTAGAATTACCTTTGAAACATATCCCATGGCTGTTTCGTCTTATATGACGTCTTGTGTTTAAGTTTAAAGATAAAAGAAACTATTTTAGAATCATTTTTATAGAGAAATAGCTTGATTTTGTTTACATTTCTGCTACATTATTATGCGACAGCATAATATATTTATGAGGCGCTAAAACTGTGCTTGAGGCCGTTAATGAAGCCACAAGTATAGTGTATTTTAATAATTGATTGAATCGCCGAGTTAAATAACAATCAATTGGCAAATTTTTAGTTTCATGTCGTCTGTCATTTTCCATAACTGCGGCTGAGATTTCACGATTGTTGGTTCGGATAGTATGTTTTCTGCCTGATATATATTTAGTTTGGTTACCGTTGCTGTATGGTGTATACCTGTTGTATGAATTGATCTACGCGTGGCCGTTAACTACTCTGTCCGTCAGGCATTCGACTTTAACCACTATGTCGTTTCAACGCATGTCTTTGGGATTTTATTTTTAATTTGGAAAAAACTCTAAACATCATTGACCAAATTACCTAACATTCACAACATATGTTTATTTGCATTCTTTCTAGCCACATGTGAAATATCATTCCAGTTACTCTGATACTTAAAAACATATAGCGTTTTCAAAATGTTTTCCCCGATTTTCCACCAGAAAAACTTAAGCGTAAAGGCTGATTAACGAACTCGACCTCGGTTTTTGCCCAAAAAAGATTTTTGACCAGTTTGTTTAAATTCAGTAAAGTATTTTTTGAGCTATCGCTCGGATACATGTAAAAAAAATTTAACGGACCTTGGTGTTGACTTCTAGTGATCCAAATTCGCGCTCCTCTGAAGAAATTTTTTCAAAAGCTTTTCATCGTGATCTCTCTATTAGCGAATTTTTCTTAATGAAAATTCGCTAAAACGTATAACAGTGACATCAGGTACTCAGCATATCTGATAAATTTTGCAAAATACCAGCAATAACAGTTTTATATTCAAAAAAAGCAGTAAACATTAACACGTAATTCTATACAATTAACTCAATTTGTTAAGGTTACCGTTCGTAAGTAACAATGACAACTGATTACTGCTTTCTTTCCACCTGCCAAATAATTTGTATTATCCTTCACACTTACCATTTAACTACCAAATCATCACATGAAAATCGAATTAAACAAATCATCCTCGATCACAGGCTAAGAGAACGATAACATAATAAACGTGTACGATCGGCAGCCTGAGATTATTCAAAATAATGTTGTCTAACAAATTACAGACTTCCTGTTCCTGTTACAACTACTTGTACTGTACACTGTGTACAGTATACAGCCGGCAATTGCGCAGATCTATGTGAATTTCAATCGAAAATAATAAATGGCGACAGAACGTGCCACTCGTTAATTTGAAGATTATCCGAGTGTAGAGAAGCTAGTGGTAAGGAGATAATACAACGGTCTATTGTTTCAGAAAGGCAGTCTCTGTCAGGGAATGAATTACTTACTGCACACTGCATTTTTACCAACTTCCCGCTGACCATCTAATGAACAGGTACGCGAACCCGTTAATTCTACGGTCTGCTAGAAGGTTAATCCAGAATATATTATCTTATTTAAATGGACTAACGATCTGTTCAGATGAAACGGATACGTTTTGAGAAATGGAAATTGGTCTCTTTAATGATTTACTGTTACTGTACTTTGAGATAAATGGTCATTAAAAGGAATTATACCTTTAACTAACAAATACTCACAGCTGCTTATCAAAAAGGTAGAAATGTATCAGATAAAGTTCTGGACGCAGCAAGTGCGTTGTGAAATTTTTATAAAAATGTTTTTAATTTTTTCCCATGTTTCTTATAATGAAGGATATGAAATTGGGTTGATGGTTTAACCTTTATAGCAGAAACCATGTAAAATAACTTTATTGTTTGGAAAAGTAAAACAAACGAAAATTGGAAAAAAAACTTGGAATTGTCTTGAAAAAAAGACTGGACGCAGCAAGTGCGTTATGGTAGTGAATTTTCATAAAAATATTTTTAATGGCAGATATGTCTTCTTTTAATTAAAGAGGGCATCAAAATTGGCTAAATATTTTTCACACAAAAGTCTGCTGAAATAATAAATAAAATTCATATTGTCTACCTAATCTGTCATTAAAATTGAAAATAAAATAATTTGTTTGCACGAAAATCCATTAAAACCCTATTTTCGAAGAATTTTGTTAAAAAATGTTCCATTAATTGAATAGTTTTCATAAGTACACTTGAAGAACCCAAATCACCATAACATATATTTCAGAGACCTTACGTTGACCATGTCAACATCTTCAGAGGAAGAAAAATTCTCAAGAGAGAGGAAGAATTTTTCTTCCTCTGAAGATGTTGACGTGGTCAACGAAACGATCGTAGGGTCTCTGAAATATGTGTTGTGGTGATTTGGGTTCTCCAAGTGTACTTATTAGTGCTCATCACAGGTTCCAGTTTTCACAAAGTTTTTCATACAAAATCTCTCAACTGTTTCTCCAAAGAAAATTCATTAAATTCATTTATAAGAAAACTCGCTATTAAAGGAACATTTTGTACAAAAAAATTCGCAAAAAAAATAAATTTAATAAATTAGAAAAACTGGTCCGATTTTCCTGGCCAACCAACCATTTTAAGTTATTTACCCACCTACCAAAATATAATGTTTCACAAAAACTTTTTCGACGAGACAATAGAAATTTCATGAAAACTTTCTCACATTTTTTCAAGAAAATCCGTAAACATTTTTTTATAATAACTTATTAAACATTTATTATTAATATAAAAATTTCGCAAAAACATCTTTTTTTATCAATTCAATAAGTTTTCATTCAAAATTTTGCAACAAACGTTTCTTCAAAGAAAATTCATTAAACTCATTTAAAAGAAAATTCGCTATTAAAGGTACATTTTGTACAAGAAAATTAACTAGAAATAGAAATAGAAATAAATTAAATAAATTTAATAATATTCCAAATCTGATCTAAATACAGAACTAGATACTTTTTATCTGGCTCCACAGAGAAAATTCTTTTGCTGCTTTTGGATGCTGTAAAAATTTAATCCGGTTGCAGGGAAGAAAACTACCTCTTCTCATCTCACAAATCTCTACGTCTATGTTAACTGTGGCACGGTTTTACCAACTAGGGGCAACAACAGCTACCATTAAATTTAAATTCAAAGTCTTTAAAGTGCTTATCTTTCCTCACTAACACATATATTGCAATTACACAATCTGATCAGATAACGTTAAAATGGAATCAAAGACGAAGAAAAGTAAAAAAAAAGTTAAAAGAGAGATTCAGTCACCAGTGAGATTTAAACCCGCGTCCCTGCGCTCATTAGACAGGTATCCTAACCATTACACGACGTAAGGCTTCTGGCAAACTGCAATGAAGAAAAGAAGATAACTGGTAATGGTTTTAAGTTATTTATTTGTAATATGTAAGGTCTTTATAGGCAGATTTGCAGTTATTTTAACAAATGATAAGAGTAGCATAAATCTAGAACATTCTGGTACACATTCTATGCAATATTCTAATAAAATATATACTAATTTCCACGTTTTAAATGTCCAGTTTGACATTTACAGAAGAAAAGTTATAAAATTCTCAAAGTAATCTGTCTGGTACTTGTTGAACTTTTTGCGGCATTAAAAAGTAAACGTTGTCTGTAATATTTAATAGATTTTGTCTAACACAAACAATGTTTTGGTATTACGTCTTTTCTGACTTTTAGTGGCACTAAAATGTTGCTTCTTTAAGTGCCAATAACTTTTTTTTCCTTTCAATATAGAGACCTAAATTTCAGTGCAGAGTTTGGCTTTTATAATATAAACAAGTTTCCTGAATGTTGTTGCAATCCCTTTGTTATTTTCGGAGATATGAATTTTTACCAGAAGTCAACCTACAATTTTTCCGGTAGAACTGGTCCGATTTTCCTGGGTAACGAACTTAACCAAGCCACTTGCAAGGTAATTTACTCACCAAATTTTATTAAAATCTGCCCATTATTTTTTGAGTTATCGGTGAAATACATACATACATACACACACACACACAGGTATTATATATATATATATATATATATATATATATATATATATATATATATATATATATATATATATATATATATATATAAACATATAAAAATTGAAACTGATCCCGGATATGTGTTCTAGGGGACCTAATTCGCGCTCATTTGAAGAATTTTCAAATTTCAAAACAACATTCAAAAGTCGAGATCTCCTCATTTGTGATTTTTTTTAAAGAAAATTCACTAAAACGATCCGTGCCTCCTAACCAACGAACCTGGAAAAGAATTTACACAAAAACTGGACTTGCCAAGACATAGTTATTCACAAACTTTTTGGCAAAATTTTTAGATGAAAATTTACAAACAAATTTTTCACGGAACTTCGCCATTTTGTGTTTTATAAAAATTGGCTTAAGTAATGTTACAAGAAAATTACATCAAAAATCCACGAATATTTTTAAAAAGTCTTTTATTCGAAATTTTGATGAAATATGGTACATTTTTGGCCTATACAGGTTCAATTGATAAGCAAGTTTGATGCCTGCTTTCTTTACAAAAACACACATTTGCTGTTAAAAAGATTTTTATGAGAATTCACTACGATAACGCACATGCGGCGTCCAGACTTTTTTGCTTTATAAGAAAGAAACAGTATACAGTTAATATTAAAACATAATTAAGTTGTTTAGAGAATTCGAAATGATTTTCTTTTTGGCAAGTGTGTCTATTTTATATCCAATATATTTTCCTAAAATACAAGGTATATTAACATCAAGTTTTGCTATGTTTTGTGCATACCTAAATATTTATTAATCATAATTTTATGATACATACATACCTATCTCAATTTGTATCCATCAATGTGTAAACTATGTATGTATAATAAAATTATTATAGTTAATTAAAAACCAAAATCTAAAATTTTTGATTATTAATTTAGAACATGATTTTAGTTTTGGACAACTAAGTTTATCAGACAATTTATAAAACAGAAATAATATATTAGAATTACCTAAACAATCGGTCAAAATAATTAGAACGTTATAAGTTATCCTTCAAGATATTAAAAGAGCACTCCCAATTTAATATACTTTTAGTGAATTTTCCTTAAAAAATTCACTAATGAGGAGAATCCGACTTTTGAATTTTGAAAAAATTTCTTTAAATGAGCGCGAACTAGGCCCCTAGAACCCACATCCAGGGTGAGTTTCAGTTTTTATATGTTTATATATATATATATATATATATATATATATATATATATATATATATATATATATATATATATATATATATATATATATATATATATATATATATATATGTATGCATGTATGTATCACACCGATAACTCAAAAAATAAGAGTGCAATTTTAAGAAAATTTGGCAAATACCTTCCTTTGCGAAGTGACTTGGACAAGTTTGTTAGTCAGGAAAATCGGCTCAGGTCTTCCCGGAAAATTTTGTGTTTTCTTTCGAAAAAAAATATATATCTCTGGAACTAACAAAGCAAGGGCAGCCAAATTTGGTATGCTGATTTATGACATAAAGATTATTATCTGTACCAAAATTCAGATCTCTATCTTAAAAGACAAAAAGTTAGAGGTATATAAATTTTTAATTAATTAAATCTGATTCAAGAAAGTTAAAAATATAAAAATTGATTGATCAGAATGTGAGTGAAAAATACTACAAGAAATTACTAACAAGCTCTTAGATATGTCTCGTTATTTTTCTTGACTTCGTTAAAATATTAGCAAAAATGCGTTGTAAAACAAAATGGTTTTATGTAAATTGTAAAACTTTGAACAATATGATATTCCTGCTGGTAAATGCATATAGTGCGTAGCTCAGTGGTCACTTTAAATCGTATAATCGACTCGCAGGTGACGAGTTCTAATCCTGGTTAGTGACTTTGCTTTTTATCAATTATCTTTGTCTCATTTCACTTTACAGTTATCTAATCTGATTGTTGTTATTCCGATGAACTTTTTAGCGAGTTTTTGTATAAAAAATAATTTGATAAAGAAATGATGAAAGTTTTAAGACTTAATTCAATTTAAATAGCATATCTGGTTGTTTGTTCTTGCGCTAACTTAGTGAAACCGTTCCATATTTAATACAGTTGTAGACTTTTCCCGTGGCTTCACAAGTGCTTGTTTTAGTGAATTTATTTTCTTACAAAAAAAAAATCACTAACGAGAAGATCCCGACTTTTTAATTTAGAAAAAATTTCTTCAAATGAGCGCGAATTAGGTCCCCTAGAACCCATATCCAGGTTCGGTTTAAATTATATTTATATATATATATATATATATATATATATATATATATATATATATATATATATATATATATACATATATATATATATATATATATATATATATATATATATATATATATATATATATATATATATATATATATATATATATATATATATATATATATATATAAAGGGTGAACAACTTACCAAAATTTAAGTCTGTAAGTTTAAAGACAAAAAGGTTAGAGGCATTTAAAGAAAAAAATTGGGGTTTTCCTCAAAACGTAAAATGTCGCGATTTGAAACGTCAAAATTAGCAACATTTAGGCAAAGAACCTGACAGAAATACGGATAATGTAAAGAGTGTTCCGCAAATCGTTAAGTTTCAGTTTAAACCATCATTGTCCTTCATTTTAATAAACTATTTCCAGAAAATTCATTTCAAATAGACAGTTTCTCTGATGCTTTGGAAGCAGTTTTAGTTAAATTTATAGTTTAACGATCTATAATTTTTTGCTAATTTTCATAGAAAAAATTCGTTAATGAGGAGACCGCGGCTTTGGAATCTTAAAAACATTCCTTCAAATGAGCGCAAACTAGGCCCCCTAGAATCCATATCCTGGTTTACTTTCTATTTACATATATACAGTATGACGCCTTTCTACGGTAAAGCTCAATATAATTGTTATTATGCAAGATACGAGAAAAAATTTTATACGTTACCTATAGGGTGTTTTGAGCTGCATCTTATAACATTATTTTGACAACCAGAGGATGGCCCATAAGTCGTTGGTAATACCTAATTTTCTTTTTGAAAATTCGTTATTGCTTTTTTGGATTTTTAATCGAAATATGATGCATGTTTGTAAAGAAAATCGAGACGCGGTAAGTGCGTTTTAGTAGCGAATTTCCATTAAACGCTTCGAAATTCAATAACGCAATTTTCTATTAACTTAAGGTTCGTCAGCTAGGAAATGAGTTGGTAAATGTTTTAAGTTTATTTTCGGAAATTTTTTGTACATTTTCAAACAAGTTATGTTGGTAAAATATGGTACTATATAGGTTATACCGGTGATGAAATTGATTCCTGCTTGCATTAAAAAGAGACATATTTTCTATTAAAAATATTTTAAGAAAATTCACTTCCATAACCCACTTGCTGCGTCCAGACTTTTTTCTAGATCTATTAACAAACTTTAATAGACTTGAACATTCTTAAATTAGTACATGTTCTTTTATAGACAATCCTGCTACCAAGCTAATTTTCAAAAGACCATTTGTAAGCCATTTTAAGAAACAAACCGGAAGCTTTTATTACTTTTAAATTTGACACAGAAGCATGAGTTTAAATACACGATAAACTTAACAATCTTCTGATTTAAACCAGAAACAAGTAGCGCAACGTTGATTAATTTGTAAATTAGTTGCTATAAGT
Organism: Tillus elongatus; assembly: GCA_964006375.1. Classification (NCBI taxonomy): domain Eukaryota; kingdom Metazoa; phylum Arthropoda; class Insecta; order Coleoptera; family Cleridae; genus Tillus; species Tillus elongatus. The sequence continues at coordinate 31,855,134 of OZ023265.1, forward strand.
ATATGAAAAAAGGTCTGTCAGATTGTATTTATGATACCCGTAATTTATATGTAAAAAATGCTGCAATTAACTTAGATTTATCAATTAATTATTTGCTAATATGAAGCTCTATAAAACATGATTGACATTTGCTAAACTATCAATTTATTTAAGTCAGGATACTGATGCTAATGTGTTTTAAATATTACAATATTTATTACTTGAATTTGTTTGATCGATTGCAAGTTAGATAAAACAACCATAACCAGGTGTCACAATTATACAGGGTGTTTCGTGAGAAAAGAGAAATATTTGAAAGGTGTATTCTGGAAGTCCAAGGAAGCAAAAAATCGTATAAAAACATGTTATAGGAACTACATTCTTTCCGAGTTACATGATGACAAAAAAATAACTAAAAAACCCGTTTTTCTCAAATATTTTGGAAATGATTTAGGATATTACATTGAGCTTTTTATTGAATTTTCATTAAGAAAAATCACTAATGAAGAGGCAAAAATAGTGAGTGTTTTGAGGAATTTTTGCAAAAGAGCGCGAATTAGTGATCGCAGAACCGATATTCACGGTGCGTTTTAAGTCTTACATGTATATGTATATGTATATATACGTACGTACTTGGTATCATTAATCGTTTCTTATTAACTACCAATTTTTGCAGTGTAAAAGGTGAAATGTAACAGTAGTGTTTTATTTTGTGGTGTAATGTGTTGAATACACGGTCTCCTAATAAGTTAGTCGTAATTTTGTTCCGATAATTTCAATTAATTGTTGGTGTAATAATGTCATACTCAACTTAAACTTCTGCGCACAGAAATATTAACGATGCTTGGGTATGGTGATATGTGTAGAATACAGGCACCAGTTGGTAACCTATTTAATGAAAAACATACAGCTTTGCCCCCATTAACCCAGGGAACTGTGTCTAAAATACATTCACAGTTTCGTGATTATGGACACGTTAAACCACAGCCTAGGAGACTCAAGTTTGTTGAAGAAGATGTAAAACTCAATATTTTATTGGCTTTTGAAGAAGAACCAACAACTTCTACCGGTAAAGTTGCACGTGAAAATAATGTTAGTCAATCAACAGTTTCTAAGGTGTCTCAAAAACGAAAAAATGCATCCCTATAAACTACGAATACAACACGTTTCAGAGTTGATTGACGGTGATTCTGATAGAATACTGCAATTTTGTGAACAACTGCTGGATCTGTTACATATAAATGTTATTTCTTCTGCTGACGTTCTGTTTTTCGAAGAAGCAATATTTCTTTTGAAAGGCGATATAAACGGGCAAAATTGTAGACACTGGGCTGCCAAAAACCTCACTGGATGCGACAAACACACACTCAGCGTCCTCAGAAGTTGGACGTTTGGGCATTGCTGATCACGTAGTTGGATCTGTTTTGAAAGAAAATCCAAACGGTCCAAGATATTTAGAAATGCTAAGAGAACAGGTTGTATCAATGTTAGCAGAATTGTATCCAAATGTAATGGAACCTAATATTTCCCATGAAAGGATATGGTTTCAACAAGACGGTGCCTCGCCTCACTTTGCTCTTCAAGTACGGAGTATTTACACGAAGTCTTTCCACAAAGATGGACTGGACGAAGAGGTTTCGTAGAATGGCCCGGTAGACCGCCAGATCTTTTACCTCTTGATTTCTTTTTATGGGGATATCTTAAAAATAGAGTGTTAAAAACGCAGCCTGCTGATTTAGATGATTTGAAAATGAAAATAACAACAGAACGTAACGCCTGACATGCTAACTAGAGTTGGGGAAGAATTACAGAGCAGATTATTTCGTTGTATGCAAGTGAATGGAGGACATTTTGAACATTTATTATAAGAAAAGGACGTTTTGTTAACTTTATTTTCTAAATTTGAATTTCAGGGTGTACTGTTTAGTTTTAATATTCCTGTATTATATTTCCAGCCTGTATTGAAAACTATAATATTAGACCATACATATGACGGTATCTCCACATTCAGAAAAATGTGATCCATCGAATTGTGATGAAAAAATTTAGGGTTGCTATTAAAAAAATGGTTAAAGTGGTGGAGGTGAAATGGTGGGAGTTTAATTTTTTTAACTATGATTATAAAATAGGGTTCGACAAATTAAACTTCACATGTCTTGGCGTGTTCCACAAAAACTATTTTTTGCTGAATAATGAATTTTATTCCATAAGTGTGTATATATATATATATATATATATATATATATATATATATATATATATATATATATATATATATATATATATATCCAATTTCGTTGTAACTCAAGAGTTTGTTTCCTTTCAATGGCTATCTAACACAAACTAAATGACGCAGCTTGTTCAAAATTTGACAGAAGTCAACTGACAGATGCTTGTTGAGATGAGCAGTGTTTCGCTTTCTGTGAAGAGGCGGGAACTTCAAAAAGTCACGGACTTATTGACCCGCCCTCTTATATATATATATATATATATATATATATATATATATATATATATATATATATATATATATATGTATATATATATATATATATATATATATATATATATATACATACATATATATATATATATATATATATATATATATATATATATATATATATATATATATATATATATATATATAGGTATGTATGTATGAAAATTGAAACTGACCCTGGGATCTAGGGGTTCTAGTGTGCGTTCATTTAAAAAAGTTTTTTCAAAACTCCAAAGTGGCGATCTGTTCATTAGTGATTTTTTTTTCAGAAAATTAAAAATAACAGCTAATTGAAAATTCTGCTAAAAACTGCTTTTGTCCATCTTCTTGTTCACTATTTAAATAACAATTTAAAAGGACCTTGGCTTTGGGTTCTAGTGTTCCGTAATCGCGCTCATTTCAAAAAATCATTGTCAAGTCACACCTCTCACCAATACCTTTCTGAGAGCGAAGTTTTTCAATGAAAATTCGTTAAAATGATTACATGAGTTTAGAGACTAAGGTAAATAATTTTATCAATTAATTGACGGGCATATATACGTTGTTGGATTATCTTTGCTTGTTTTAATTTTAATGATGCTTTAGCCGCTATTTACTAATTGAGATACATGTGATGCCGCTGGGGATTGTTATCAGCTTTTAGCAAACATAAAATGCAAAGCAAAATTTTCCAATTAATTCGTATTGGACTTTAATTAACTAATGATGGCGAATAATCTGCGTCGATTGATTATTCAGAATTAGCATAAATTGAAATATAAATAAATGTTTCACCAGCAAATCATTGATTTAGAGGCTAGCTTATAATTACCAGACAATGTAGAGACTTGTCATAATCCTTATTTGTGGGAAAGCTTAAGAAACATTTTTATTTTAAGATACAGGCGGCTGCTTTTATTTGTAGCAACGGGTATACAGTGTGAAACAGCCAAATAGAACAAACTCAGTATCTCAATTATTGTGTATATTTATAAAGAAGTCTGGACACAGCAAGTACGTTATAGTAGTGAATTTTCATCGAAATGTTTTTAATAGCAAATATGTGTGTTTTTCTAAGGAAGCATGCATCAAATTTTGTTACCAGTATAACCTATATAGTAAAAACAATGTGCCATGTTTCATTAAAATAACTTTATTGTTTGAAAATGTACAAAAATTTCCGAAAGTAAACTTAAAGTGCTCCCGAAAAAACTCGTTTCTTGGTCAACCTTATAGGTTAATAGCAAATTGAGCTATTCAAATAGAAAGCATTTGATCACAATTCGCTACCATTAAACACTTGCTGCGTCCAGAATTTATTTTCTTACGAAAGTGCATTATATTTCGATGGAAAATATTCAATAACATAAGGCGTGTTCGACTAAAAAAAAAAGAAAATTTGTATCACCAACGACTTATGGGCCAGCCTGTGATTGTAAAACAATTTTTTAAGATATAGCTCAAGACACCCTATAATTAATGTATACATTTTTTTCATATCTTGTAGAATAACGGATACATTGAACTTTATTTGTTTTTTACGAAAATTCGACAGAGATTATATACCATTAAACAATCAACTCTACAGCTAAGGCTACTGCCAAGCATCAGAGAAAGGGTATATTTGAAATTAAGTTTCTGGAAACATTTGAGTAAAATGAAAGACAATGACGGTTGAAACTAAGACTTCAGGGTTTGTAAAACATTCGTCTTGAGACATTTTCTTTCCATAGCCCGTAATAGATTTAAGTTCTTTGCCTAAATGTTGCCAATTTTGACGTTTTCAATCGCGACTTTGACGTTTTGAGGAAAACCCCAATTACTCTTTTTTTAAATGCCTATAACGATCTTACCTTTTGACCTACAGAGCTAAGTCTTAGTAGATAATTTACCTATGATTGTATAAGTGCGTGTACCAAATTTGGTGGTCCCTACTTTGTTGTTTCCGGATATATAATTTTTTTTCGAAAGAAAACACAAAACTTTCCGGGAAAACCTAATCCGATTTTCCTGGCTGACGAACTTATCCAAGCCACTTGCAAAAGTAAGGTATTAACCAAATTTAATCAAAATCGGCCCATTATTTTTTGAGTTATCGGTGTGATATATACATACATATATGTATGTATATATATATATATATATATATATATATATATATATATATATATATATATTTATTTATTTATTTATTTATTTATTTATATATATATATATATATATATATATATATATATATATATATATATATATATATATATATATATATATATATATATATATATATATATATATATGCCTACCCCTATCCCCCCAGGTGTCGTAACTTCCTTTGCGGGTAGGAACAAGACTTTTTTTGTGATCAATGCAGCGAGGATGGTTGTATGCACGCGTGAGGGGGAGGAAAATCCCCACGACGTAGCACTAATTTCGATAAAATAAAGTACATTGTTTCTACTACATAGGCTATACCGGTAATCAGATTGATGCGTGCTCGCATTTGCTATTAAAACATTTTTATGGAAACTCACTTCCATAACACACTTGCTGCATGCACAGTTTTGTTTTTTTTATTTATATTATACAATAAAGTTATTTCGATGAAATATGGTACATTGTTTCTACTATATAGGCAACCAAGTTTGATGCCTGCTTTCATCAAAGAAAGACATTTGCTATCAAAAATATTTTAAAGAAAATTCACTACCATAACGCACTTGCTGCATCCAGACTTTTTCCCTTCATCTCACTTTATAACTTTGCATCATTGCTTCCTAACTTTAGCCACTTTTGAAACAATAAAAAATTGTTTCCCTGTAGTTTTCATAGTCGTGTTTGTATACGTTGGTACTATACGGTTTTGTAAGCTGTATTTACCATATTATCAAATAAAATCACGTGCATAGGCCAAGACTCAATCAATAACCTGGAACACAGGATGTAAGTAGAAATAAGCAAGTACGTTGCTAAAATTTGTACTGTCTAGTGATGTCACAGATCATGGTGCCAGAATAGTGATGTTTGAAATCAATTATGAAATTCCCATTTTCAAATATTTTTTTTGCATCGTTATTTTTGTGGTCTGTGAAATGACAAAAATTTTAAAATTGATCTTTGTGGGCTGTCTATCGGATGTGACAAGAACAAAAAGTCTGGACGCAGCAAATGCGTTATGGTAGCGAATTTTGTTAATAATATTTTTAATAGAAAATGTCTTTCTTTGATGAAAGCAGGCATCAAACTTGGTTGCCTATATAGTAGACACAATGTACCATATTTTATCGGAATAACCTTATAGTTTGAAAGGATAGAAACATTTTTCAAAAGTCTGGATGCAGCAAGTGTGTTATGGAAAATAATTTCCATAAAAATGTTTTTAATAGCAAATGCGTGCAGGCATCAATCTGATTACCGGTATAGCCTATGTGGTAGAAACAATGTACCATATTTTATCAAAACTACTTATTGTTTGAAAATGTACAAAAATTTTCCAGAAATAAACTTAAATGTTGGTTTCCTAATCAACAAAGCTTACGTTAATAGCAAATTGAGTTATTGAAATTTGAAGGATTCAATGGAAATTCGGTAAATTTGCAGATTAGCTCCCGAACGCTTTTCAAAAAATTGTTTTCAGAAACATTATTAGGACCCCACCTAGATGCACCAACTACAAGAAAAATTTCTTGTTCACACCCCCCAACGAAGTTACGGGACTGGGAATGACAAGGGGTGCTGAGCAGGGTAGGTAGTAAAAAGGAAACATGGGCAGAAAATGCGAAGAAAACTGCTTGAAAGCTGTCTATTTGAAGCCATATAGCCATTAAACCCTGCCTACCCCACACAGCACCCCTCTTTGCCCCAAGTCACGTAACTTCCTTGAGGGGGTATGAAAAAGAAGTTTTTCTTGTGATTTATGCAACGAGGGTGGTTGTATGCACACGAGGGGGGAAGTAAAATGCCTACGACGAAGCTTCAATATAGCCCCCCCCCCCTCCCCCGGTTCGACTTGCGGAAAGGGTGGGGGATTGGGGTGGCTGCTTCGTCGTGGGGATTTTCCTTCCCTCTCGCGTGCATATAACCACCTTCGCTGCATAAACCACAAGAAAAATGTCTTGTTCCTACCCGCCAAGGAATTTACGGCACCTCGGTGGATAGGGGTGCTGTGCGGAGTAGGCAGGGTTTAAGGGGGATATGGCTTCAAGATGTGAAAAAGACAGCTTTCAAGCCCGTTTTATTCGAATTTTGTGCTCATATTTCCTTTTTACTACCTACGCCGCCCAGCACCCCTACTCACTCCTGGTCCCTTAACTTCCTTAGGGGGTGTGAAGAAGAAATTTTTCTTGAGGTTTGTGGATTCAGGGGGGCCCTAGGCAGGTTTCTGAAAACAGTTTTTTTAAAAGCGTTTGGGAGATAAACTGCAAATTTACCGAAAATTCGCTACCGAAACGCACTTACTGCGTCCAAATTTTTTTCCTAAAAACACATCATATTTCGATAAAAAATTCAAAAATGCATTATCGAATTTGTTCTACGAACAATAACTGAAAAAATTTATAGATCGTTAAACCATAAACTTCACTAAACCTACGGCGAAAGCATCAACTTAACTAAACCGACAGACAAAGCATAAGAGAAAGGGTCTATTTGAAATGAATCTTCTATAAATAATTTAGTAAAATGAAGAGTAATGACGATTGAATCTGAAACTTAAGGGTTGGCAAAACACTCTACTTGCAACATTTTCTTTTTAAAATCCGGATTTGTTTCACGTTCTTTGTCTATTTTATTGTTTAAAATTGCGAGTTTGACGTTTTGAGGAAAACTCCAAAATTTGTTTCTCTGACTACCCATAGCTTCCTTGTCTTTAAAGCTAGACCTAAGTTTTGGTAAAGAGTTAATTCTTTATAATACAAACACGCGTACTAAATTTGGTTGCCCTTACTTTGTTATTTCCGGAGATATGACTTTTTTTAGAAAGAAAACACAAAATTTCCGGGAAAATCGAGTCCTCTTTTCCTGGCTAACGAACTTATCCAAGCCACTTGCAAAAGGAAGGTACTCACCAAATTTGATCAAGATTGGACCATTATTTTTTGAGTTATCAATCGGATATATATATATATATATATATATATATATATATATATATATATATATATATATATATATATATATATATATATATATATATATATATATATATATTAGCGAATTTAAAAAAGGGTAAAAATCATGCAATTTGTCGATTATAATAAATAACAGTAATAATGATTGTATTCTAGAATGTTGTACTATAAAATCTAGCACTGTTTCCTTGTGCGTGCCTGCGTAGGTAATAATAATTTCCATCGATACCTGCAAATTGTTCATTACACACAGAGTGAAGGAATATCGTTAGCAATCTTATGACAGCACGGGGCACGCGTGAACTTTGACTCCTATGTAAATGTCGTGGAGCTGGACGTCATCCAATATGGCAATTTAGCGGTGGCATTTCAGTCAACGTTAGAAAAAAGTGGTAATTCAATTTTAATGACACCGAGGGTAATTTGTCTGCAGGAATTTTTTACAGTGCTTTGATTAGCTTTCTCTTTTATGTCACCGAATTTAGATAGATGAGCGTCAAGTACTGTTAATGCTAATTAGATTGTCAATTTATGAATTGCAGAAAGGATGTTTTTTTCGACGCCAACGCAGAATGGTCAATCTAAGAAACGACGGAGGAAACATTGTGTATTTAGCGTGGCTTGAGGGTATAAAAAGATAGAATAATTGCGTTTTGTATCGCTATTAGCATATATTATTGGACAAATGCCATAAATGCTTTCACCATAATAATATATTAATTCCAAGATTCGAATTAAATTGTTTGAGTTCCTTTGAAACAAAAGTGAATTTCAACATTTGTGTCATAATATGAATAATTTAGGTAAGGCATAATAATTGTAACAGCTTTGATATAATTAAGTTTTCTCTCTTGATTAACACTGCCTTTCGATATGTTGTGTGTGTGTGTCTGAGGTCATGTCCTGGCTGCGGCTACTCCGGCCATCCGCTCATTTCCTAATATTTTAGTCTACACCTGTGTTCAAATGATGATTTAATTTGTTAGTTCGACAGATCACTACATTTTGCATATGGTTTGTACAATTTAAGATATCTAAGCTATATATACAATACTCGATTTATCCACACATACATATGCATACATTCACACATATATTACTCTTCTTTTTTCCTTTCCTTATATGGTAGAGGATTGTACAGGGAATTGGAAGGAAACAGATGCCATGGCTAAAGAACATTCGCGATTGGACTGGAATACGCAGTGCCGAACAACTATTCAGATTAGCCGAAAACCACGAACAACTCGCCAATGTAATTGCCAACGTTGGGGGGACCTGATATGGCACCGAAAGAAGAAGAAGAAACTTACAGACCTAAATTTTGGTAAAATATTCACCCATCATATATATATATATATATATATATATATATATATATATATATATATATATATATATATATATATATATATATATATATATATATATATATATATAAACATATAAAAATTGAAACTGACCTCGGATATGGGTTCTAGGGGGCCTAGTTCGCACTCATTTGAAGAAATTTTTCTAAATTCAAAAGTCGTGATATGCTCATTAGAGAATATTTTTTTTAAAGAAAATTCACTAAAACAAGCACTTGTGAAGCCACGGGAAAAGTCTATGACTGTATTAAATATGGAACGGTTTCACTAAGTTAGGGCAAGAACAAACAACCAGATATGCTATTCAAATTTAAAAATTTAATTAAGTCTTAAAACTTTCATCTCAAGAACCTCGGTGGTTCAGGGGTAAGAACGTGTGCCTCTGAACCGAAGGGTACTGGGTTCGATCCCAGGGTACTCCTTTCACTTTTTCAGTACAAACTGTAAAATTAACATCAACCGGGGTTCTGGCATTGTATTTCAGCAAGTTGAATGTCTGCACGTTCCTCCTTACAGAAAGGCACGAGTTCGGCAATTTCCAGGATAGTTAGGTGAAACTGCTCCCTGGCGTCGGTGATTGGCCGACGTAAAAGAAACAAAAACACACACATACAACTTTCATCTCGTCTTTAACAAATAATTTTTTTATACAAAAACTCGTTAAAAATTCATCGAGTGAAATGAGACTAAAAATAATTTATAAAAGCAAAATCATTAACCAGGATTAGAGCTCGTCATCTGGGAGTCGGTGATATGATGTACAGGGACCACTATACACCTAGCCCACTGAGCTACGCACTATATGCATTTACCAGCAGGAATATCCTATTGTTCAAGGTTTTACAATTTACATAAAACCATTTTGATTTACAATGGATTTCTTTGGTTATATTTGAACGAAATCAAGAAAAATAACGAGTTAGACACATATCTAGGAGCTTGCTAGTCATTTCTTGTAGTATTTTTCACTCACATTCTGATCAATCAATTGTTGCGTTTTTAACTTTCTTAAATCAGATTTAATTATTTAAAAATTAATTTACCTCTAACTTTTTGTCCTTTAAGATAGAGATCTGAAATTTGGTACGTAGGATACTCTTTATGACAGAAACCAGCGTACCTCACTTTGTTATTTCCAGAGATATAATTTTTTTTCGAAAGGAAACACAACATTTTCCGGAAAAACACGGGCTTATTTTTCTGACTAACGAACTTGTCCAAGTCACATATCCAAAGGATTCGACCAGGTCTGGCACGCAGCGCTGCTTAATAAACTTCCGGCCTATGGCCTACCACCAAAACTTTGTACCTGGACAGCAAACTTCCTCTCCAACAGGAGCATTTCTGTTGTTGTGGATGACCATTCCTCTAAACTGTATCCAATTAATGCAGGAGTTCCTCAAGGTTCAGCTTTAGCCCCTACTTTGTTTCTTCTCCACATCAATGACCTTCTCTCTAGCACATCCAACCCAGTTCACAGTTACGCGGACGACATCACCCTCCACTCAAATATACAATATTCTAAGCCTGTCTCTTTAGCCCAATTAGATGAGGATCGCAGACTCATGGAGGGTTCTGTCTCTGTGGATCTCCAAAAATGTTAGACTGGGGAAGTATAAATCTTGTACAATTCAACCCCACCAAATCTCAGTCTTGCTTTATTTCTCATAAGAGATACACCAACCCTAGACCCATCACAATGAACAACCAAGTTATTCAAAGTAACGAGTCATTTTCTCTTGTTGGCATTTCTGTGGATCGAAATCTTAATTGGTTCCAACATGTCACATCAATTGCAAAAGCGGCTGCTAAGAAATTAGGTTTTCTCTTCCGGGCTCGCAAATACTTTTCACCAGCTAATATCTATACCTTATATACTTCACACATAAGGCCAAACCTCGGATACTGCTCCCACATCTGGGGTGCAGCTGCCGCTTCTACACTCGCTATCCTGGACTCCATTCAAAAGAGAACTATACGTATCATCGGTGACTCTACCCTCACCCAAAGGCTGCCATCCCTTGCCCACCGACGTGCCGTTGGTGACCTCTCTCTCTCTTTTATAGATATCTGCACGGGCACTGCTCAGAGGAGCTTTCCTCCATAGTTCCCCCACCTGCTGCCCCCAACAGATCTAGCAGGGGAACAGAGCGAATGCACCATTTTACTGTCCAGGTCACCAGACATAGAACATCTTGTTATGCTCGTTCTTTTGTCCCGAGGACTTCCAAGTTGTGGAATTCCTTGCACATATTTTTCCTTCTCCTCCGAACCTCCAAACTTTCAAGACTAGAATTAACAAGTTGCCTCTTTCCTCCTTGTCAACACCCACGGTACGACAGTATTTAGGCTGTAAGCCCTCGTGGTGTGTTGTTGAAATTTTAAAAAAAGCCACTTAGAAAGGAAGGTATTAGGTTTTGAGTTATCGGTGTGATATATATATATATATATATATATATATATATATATATATATATATATATATATATATATATATATATATATATATATATATATATATATATATATATATATAAACATATAAAAACTTAAACTGACCCTGGATGTGTGTTCTAGGGAGCCTAGTTCGCGGTCATTTGAAGGAATGTTTTTGTAAAAATTTATAATCCAGAAAACATTTATATTCTCCCGCTTGTGCATAATTTTGTCCCGAGAGGGTAAAAACAATCAGCTACTTTATAAAATCATGTTCCTGACATTCAATGGCACTGATTATAATCCCACTCCAGTTATGTAAGACTGATCGATCTGGATGAATGTATTATAAATATATTACACAATACACTTCAAGCACTTGCTTGCTGCATGGCGCATAGCAGGATGTTCCTGCTACATGTTTGTAATTCCTGCTGTCAACAGCTCATAAAAAATAGCTGCCTGTATGCAAATCAATCGATATAAATACTCTCTGTCGGATCGTCAATCAGGTAGCGATTAGATCCGCAAAAGTGTAAATTACTTAAGCTATTACCTTGAATCTGAACTGATTTATCTGCGGTGCAGCCGATTTATGTTCGAGTAATGTTTTCTAGGACTAGATTATAGTTTATTTCACAGAGTTACTGCTTAGTCAGCATCAGTGGGACCATTTGTATTGTACAGGATGCAATATGATTAGCTGAAATTTCATGCAAATGTAACGGATTACATTCGATAATAGAATAGGTTAACAAGCGATTTATCGACGTCAAGTTGGTAACAATGTTGTTATAACAATTGATGTATTGAAATGTAAGGTGAATGAATAATTTGAAACGATATGTAATTATTGCTCATTAATATTGAAACATGTGTTATGGTATCTAGTATATTATATCATTAGCTGCTTCTGAATTACTCTGTTATGCACTGTGTCTATTTCGATAGTACATACGTAGCCATAGAACACGCACGGCTTGATTTCAGGGACCGTCAAAGAGAACCTGTTACATTTTGTAAGGAAGACATGTAGTTAGTAGAACAATTTCAATGCTGTTTTTGATGCTCCCGAAAATTATAAACATAGTTTGCGTCCGCCAACATTTTCTCTCTCTCTCTCTCTCTCTCTCTCTATATATATATATATATATATATATATATATATATATATATATATATATATATATATATATATATATATATATATATATATATATATATATATATATACACTGTGTGTCCCAAACTGGATGGGAATGTATTGCTATCCCCGTTATTATTAGAGATAGGGAGACGGTTAAATTAGCAATGTTTTGTAGAAGTTCATGCCTGTTCCAAATATGACTTGTATTTTGCCCTGCCCGTTTTTGTTTTCGAGTTATTTTCAAAAAACCAAAACTTGTCGATTTATTTTTTCTTCAATATCCAAGTAGCCGTTTATCTGACATGTCTAAAACTTGCACAGTATGAGCACACTTTTTACATAGTAATCTTTTTGTGCTATTATCAACTTTGGATTGTCATTTGTTTTTGAGCTACATGTATCAACGTTTGTTTTTATTATGACAGCCATATTGGATTTTTTGCTCATGTGATAGCCTGTGAAAAAAGCTTTCTAATGATGTACAACATGCTTGAGAAATATTGTAATTGCACTGACAATTTTGAGAAAAATCGTTTTGAAGATAGTAGACTATGAAATCCAGTACCAGAAAACAAATGTCAAATAAAGTGTTCAAAAAGCAGTAGGCCATGGAGTCTAACAATAGACTTCTACTTTTAATATAATTTCCCGTAATTATTCACGTTAAAAAAATATTGTGATTTAATTAAATTTACAATACTTAATTAGGTAATAATGCTAGGTAATATTAGGTGAAACAGTTTAATAACGAAACCCGGCAATAACAAATAGAAACTTACACTCCACAAAACAACACAATTAGCAACGGAACTCAACAGATAACAAAATAGAAACTTAAAGATACACTAAATAGAAAATTGTCCAATATGGCCACCGTTTTGTTCAATACAGTTTATACGCCTTTTTGAAACATGCCTGCAAACTCTGGTGAGGGTGTTTTGGTTAATATGATTTATAGCTTCCATGATTCTGTTTCGTAATTCATTAATATTTTGTGGTGGATCGAATTTATACACATCATTCTTCAGAATACCCCAAAAATAAAAATCCATGGGTGTTATATCAGGACTTCGAGCACACCAATGAACCGGCCTATTGTCACAAATGACACGATTGTGAGCTGGACAACCATCTTGTTGGTACCAAATCTCGTCAGAATTATCATGAACTCATCTAATTGTTGGTAAGATAACATTTCTCAATAGATTAAAATACCTTTGCCGAGCTAAATTATTTTCAAAAAGAACGGACCAGCAATGAAGTTTTGAATGATTTTTTTTAAATTTAACTGTCTAATCTACAAACAAAAATAACAGTGTTTTACCTAATAAGCCGCACCAAACATTAATACCAAATTTGTTATGCAATCGTCTTTCTTTCTTTAGATGGGGATTTTCATTTGCCCAATAATGCCTATTATGGCGATTCTATACACCACAATTTGCAAATCTGGATTCGTCAGTCCATATTATTTTCAAATGAAAATTTTCATCTTGCTGACATTGTCCTTGATACCATCCGCAGAATTGAAGTCGCTTAGGGTAATCGTCAACATTTAAGCCTTGTACGATTGTAGATTTGTATGTATGGTAATGATTTTGTTCACCATAAAACCGAACAGATTGCGGAGGGTTTCGTTTAAAACCTGTAAGACGGCATTATTTCTTTCTTTATTTCTAGGCATTGGTAGTTTCTTTGCGTGGAAGCTACCGTCGTTCAATAGATTGGTCACTATCCTGCGAAATATTTTGGTGTTTGGTTGTCGTCTTTCTGGGTAGTTGTTTTGATATGAATTTGCAGTTGCCTCAGTATTTCGGTTAGAACGTTGCAACATGTCAAAATATTCTTCATTACTGAACATATTGTTGAATAATATTTAAAATAAACAGGAAACAAACTACTTAGTACGAAAATTTAAGCAGCCTGTTAAATACGCCTCAAATTGTTCAGATAATTAAGAATTACAGTATTCTTAATTGTCGCAATAGTGTTATATCCATAGCAAACTTTCTTCTGTTGTTTTCAGTTGACTTACGTTTAAAAATTAAACAATTTTCAAAGGCGTCTTCGTAAATCGTTGATCTGCTTTTTATTGAGTTCTGTTAGTAAATTTAGTTATTCACTAGGTTTACCTATTTAATTAAATTATAGAAATTTTTTAGGATAATGTTGTAATGTAAAATATCATTTGTAATAATAGGCCGATTCATTGGCGTGCTGAAAGTTCTCATTACGGAAAAGTATGTTTAAAGTAGAAGTCTATTGTTAGACTCCATAGCCTACTACTTTTTGAAAACTATTTTGTCCTTTGTTTTCTGGTACTGGATATCATAGCCTACTATCCTCAAAACGGTTTTTCTCAAAATTGTCAGTGCAATTACAAGATTTCTCAAGCATGTTGTACATAATTGAAAAGCTCTTTTTACAGGCTATCACATGAGCAAAAAATCCAATATAATAATGAAAACAAACGTTCATACCTGTAGCAAAAAACCAAATGACAATCCAAAGTTCAGAACAGCACAAAAAGATTACCCTGTAAAAAGTGTCCTGGCTTTGCTGACGATGTTTGCATCTCTTACAGTGGGTATTCCGGAAACGAGCTTAAGACTGTTGCTCAGAGTGATATTAGTGGTTTTGTTGGGTGGTTTGGGGCAAACAATTTAACAATAAACTTCGACAAAACAATGTAGCACCCGTTCATATCGTATAGCAATAATCTGCCAAACTTGGGGCCCTTGATCATAAATGCAAAGGTGTAGATCTCGGAATCAGAAAAAATAAGGTACATTGGGGTATATAAAGATCGACATATGAGGTGAAACGTACACATAGACAGTTTGGTTAATAAACTACGAGGATTACTGTCAAAATTTAGACACATAAAAACAAACCTAGATGTAAAACACATGATGACCGTTTACTATTCACTGGTTCTGTCACAAATAAGCCCCTCAATATTTGTATGGGGAGGAGCTTATGATAACCATGTGTATAAGTTGTTGAATATACAAAAGTTGTTATTAAAAATAATATATGACAGACAAATGACGTATCCAAGTGACGCTCTGTACGAAGAGGCTGAAGTACTTGACCCTCGACTATTATATTGCTCACAAAGCCCTCAAAAGCCCTGGTTCTCTAAATACTGTGACAAGGCCAGACTTGAAAATGTCAAATCTCACAAAACGCTTCTACACAATCCCAGTCAAGAGAACCGTCAAGCATTTGACGACGCAAGAATCAGCTATGCCCGCATTCTTTCTGGGAAAAAAAACTCATTTAATAACCACATCAAAAACAAAGTCCTCTCTAGCTCCAATGGCAGTAAACCCTTCTGGACTCTTGCTAAATCTATTGGGAAGAATTTCTGCAAGAGCACGTTCCCACCTCTTGTTTCAGGGGATGAAATTGTTTTTACCGTCCTGGGCAAGGCTGAACTTTTAGCCTCGTTGTTTGCCGGCAATTCTACTCTCAACCCACCTCCAAATGTTCAACCGACAACAGTCCCCAATGTCGCGCATAAAATAACTCATATCATTTTCAAAACTAAAATAGTCGAAAGATGCTCTCTTCTCTTAATACCAGGAAAGCCTCTGGCCTTGACGAGACCGCAGCAATTGTTCTGAAAAAATGCGCACCAAAACTTGCTCCTGTCCTGACTCGTCTGTTTCAGACATCTTACAAGACAGGCATCTTCGCTAGTAACTGGAAAACTGCTCTAGTACAACCCGTCCCCAAGAAAGGATCCAAAGCGCTCCTAGCAACTGCAGGCCTATTTATATCCTTTCAATCGTCTCTAAAGTGATGTAAAAGTATATAAACACCGAATTACTAAAATTTATTGAATAACACAGTCTAATCCACGACAGGCAGCATGGATTCCGTCAGCGCAGATCAACTGACGACCTCCTTTCTCTTGTCACCCATTCTTGTAACAAGTATATGGAACTACACGGTGAATCCCAGATTGTCGCTCTAGACATATCTAAAGCATTCGATCAGGTCTGGCACGCAGGGCTGCTTAATAAATTTCTGGCCTACGGCCTACCACCAAAACTCTCCATCTGGACAGCAAATTTGCTCTCCAACCGGAGCAGTTCTGTTGTCGTGAATGGCCATTCCTCTAAACTGTATCCAATTAATGCAGGATTCCCTCACGGTTGAGATTTAGCCCCTACTTTGTTTCTTCATCAAATGGTACAGACTTTTTATTTTAGCGAATTTTTCGTAAAACGAAAAATTCACTAATGATTTGGATGAAAATTGGTACGTACTTTATTTTTGTACGTGGCTTGGATGAGTTGGTTCGCCAGGAGAATCGCACCAGTTTTCCAAGGAAATTTTGGGTTTTCTGTCGAAAATTTTTTGCATCTACAAAAATAACAGAGCCTTCACAACCAAATTTGGCACATGCGTTTTTACTATCAAACTTCTCCTACATACCGAAATTCATATCTCTAAGTTAAAAGAAAAAAAGCTACAGTTTTTAAATAAAATAAAACTGGGTGCTACTGGTGATCAGAGGAAAGCACGACAACAAAATATTTTATGTGATTAACAAAACATATTAAATA
Organism: Tillus elongatus; assembly: GCA_964006375.1. Taxonomy (NCBI): domain Eukaryota; kingdom Metazoa; phylum Arthropoda; class Insecta; order Coleoptera; family Cleridae; genus Tillus; species Tillus elongatus. Next base: position 31,872,248 of record OZ023265.1, read on the forward strand.
TTATACACAACGGTTAAATTTTATCGACGAAAAGAGTCAAGAAGTAGCAGAAAAAGTTTTTTAAAAATTTTATAATTTTTCTTCTTAAAACGTCAAAGTCGCGATTTAAAACATTAAAACTTGCCATTTTCAGACAACGAATCTGAAACAAATACGGATGATGTCTAATAAATGTCATAATAAGTGTGTTTTAGAAAGTCTTAACCCACATACGGGGTCAGTTTCAGTTTTTGTCTGTTTATACGTATACAGGGTGACGCATTTCTACGGGAAAGCTCAATATATCCGTTGTTATACAAAGATATGAGATAAAATTATATATGTTAGGTATAGGGTTGTGTCTCGATCTGTATCTTATAAACCTATTTGACAATCACAGGCTGGCCTATAAGTCGTTGGTGATACCTACAATTACTTTTTCGAACACCGTTATATTTTTGCATTTTTGAATTTTTTAACGAAATTTGATGCATGTTTGTAAGAAAAACTCGGGGCACAGCAAGTGCGTCTTGATAGCGATTCTTCATTAAATGTTTGAAATTTCTATAACTCAATTTGCTATTAATTTTTGTATCTCCGAAAATAACAGAACTATGACAACCAAATTTGGCAAATATTATGCATGCCAAAATTTAGATCTCTAAGTTAAAACTTAAAAAAGATAGGCATCTAAAAAAATGGGTGCGAGTGGTGATCAGAGGAAAGCACAATAACAAAATATTTTGTGTGATTAACAAAAGCAATTGATTATTACACACAAAGGTTAAACTTTCTTGACGCACAAAGGTCAAGAAGTATCAGAAAAAATATTTTAAAAATTTGATAATTTTTCTTCTTAAAACGTCAAAGTCGTGATTCGAAACATCAAAATTTGCAATTTTCAGACAACAAATCGGACCAAATACGACTGATGTCAAAGAAATATCATAATAAGTGTGTTTTGCAAAGCCTTAAGTTTCAAGTTCAATCACCCTTCTCTTTCATTTTATTAAAATAATTTCGGAAATTCCATTTCAAATAGACCCTCTTCTGATGCTTTGCCAGTAGTTTCAGCTATAGAGTTTATGGTTTAATAGTCTATATTTTAGCAAATTTTCGTAGAACGAGTTTGTTTTTGAGAAGCCCGCGACTTATGCAATTAAAAAATAATTCTTCAGTTTCAGTTTTTTTCTGCTTATACATTCACAGGGTGACGCATTTCTACGGCAAAGCTCAATATACCCGTTATTATACAAGATATGAGAAAAAAAATGATATACGTTAATTATAGGGTGGTGTCTCGAGCTGCATTCTACAAACCTATTTTGGCAATCACAGGTGGCCCATAAGTCGTTGGTGATACAAACTTTTTTTTAATAGAGCCCCCTTATGACATTGCATTTTTGTATTTTCCATCGAATTAGAATGCATGTTTTAAGGAAAAAAATTGATATCGTTTATCGTTTTTGAGTTATTTCAATTGCCTTGCAACTTTTCACGTTTTTGCACATATCACATTACAATTTGTAATACGGTGTTTCAACCAATATACATAGCGGAGCACCATGAAATGACGCATTCAAAGAGCTTTTTGCTTGTGTTACTTGTCGAAAAAATTGACCTGCCGTATACTATACAGGTACTCTGAATGATGGCTGAATTTGAAAAGTTTTTTTCAGAAATGTTCTTAGTGTTTCCGTAGAAAACATTTTTTGTAAGATTTTTGTGATATGTTGGTAATTAATAATAAATGTTAGGTAAGTTATTGTAAAAAACACTTGTCGAATTTTTGTAAAAAAAAATATATAATTTAGTGTAACATTACTGAAGGCAATTTCTGTAAAAAAAAAAGGTGAATTTTTTTCCATTTGGGTCCTGAAGCTGTTTTTGGATAATTATATCTTGGTAGATGTCTAAATAGCGTGGAAAGGTTCGTTGGCGAGGAAAATTGGACCAGTTTTTTTTCTGGAATCTTTAAGTTTATTTTCGGAAAATGTTTGTACTTTTTGAAACAACAACACTATTTTAATAAAATAAGAGTACATTGTTACTACTATTAAGAAATGTCCTTCTTTTTAAAACAAGACATGTTTGATATAAAAAACTTTTTTACGAAAATTCGCTACCATAACGCATTTGCTGCGTCCAGACTTTTTTTATTGAAAGTTCTCGTTCAAGTTTCAGCTCGAGTTTAAACCTTTCGTGGGAGCTACAACCACAGCTATCTAAAAAGGCCTGTCATTTGGGATTCGACAAGCACATCCCAGGATTTAAGAAGAACGTTTGTATTTTTTTATTGCGTGACTTTGAATTCAAGCTTGTCTAATTCCCAAATTACACGTGTCCTCACATCTTCTCATGTGCACATGTTCCAGTCTGTTTTTTGTAATTAAAATCAACTACCTATCCCGTTACATAGGATTATCCTTTGCAAGATGGCATTAGCGTTTCTTGATCAAATAACTGATAAATTTTATCGATAAACATTGATTATCGTTCTAATTACAGGCGCAAGAGTATATGCCACCATGGATCGACCTGTCGCTACATCATCACAGGAGAACACCAGCGATAATCGTCTTTAACGATGATATCTATATAACTATAATTAAAATTTTAAGAATGGCGTGCATCGCATGCAATCTTTAATCAAGAGCTAGGTATCTGGTATATGGAGTGAAAATAGATGATGATATATCTCCAGTGCTCCAAGAGTATGCGCTGGCTGTTTGTGGTTTAAGCTCTAAGTGCATAAATGTTGTCAATATACTGTTACGCTAGATACATGGATATTAGTGAATTTTTATTTAAAAAAATTCACTAATAGAGAGGTATCAGTGGTGAGAATTTGCAAAAATTTTTTCAAATGAGCACAAACTAGGACCCCTAGAACCCATATCCCGGGTCAGTTTCAATTTATATATATATATATATATATATATATATATATATATATATATATATATATATATATATATATAATTTCAACAACACACCACGAGAGCTTACAGCCTAAATATTATCGTAACGTGGGTGTTGACAAGGGGAAAGAGGCAACTCGTTAATTCTGGACTTGAAGGTTTGGAGGTTCGGAGGAGAAGGAAAAACATGTGCCCGCAAGGAATTCCACAACTTGGAAGTCCTCGGTACAAAAGAGCGGGCGTAACAAGATGTTCTATGTCTAGTGACCTGGACAGTAAAAGGGTGCATTCGCTCTGTTCCCCTGGTAGATCTGTTGGGGGCAGCAGGTGGGGAACTATGGAAGAAAGATCCTCTGAGCAGTGCCCGTGCAGATATCTATAAAAGAGAGAGAGAGGTCACCAACGGCAGGTCGGTGGGCAAGAGATGGCAGCCTTTGGGTGAGGTTAGGGTCACGGATGATATGTATAGCTCTCTTCTGAATGGAGTACAGGATAGCGAGTATAGAAGTGGCAGCGGTACCCCAGATGTGGGAGCCGTATTCGAGGTTTGGTCTTCTTTGTAAAGTATATAAGGTGTAAAGATTAGCTGGTGAAAAGTATTTACGAACCCGGAAGAAGAAACCTAATTTCTTAGCAGCCGCTTCTACAATTGATGTGACATGTTGGTGCCAATTGAGATTTCGATCGAAATAACTGCCAACAAGTGAAGAGGACTCATTACTTTGAATAACTTTGTTGTTTATTTTGAAGGGTCTAGGTCTGGTGTATTTCTTATGAGAAAGAAAGCAAGACTGTGATTTGGTGGTGTTGAATTGTACAAGATTTCTACTTCCCCAGTCTAATATTTTTGAAGATCCAGGGAGACAGAACGATCCATGAGTCTGCGATCCTCATCTAATTGGGCTAAAGAGACAGGCTTAGAATATTGTATAATTGAGTGGAGGGTAATGGCGTCCGCGTAACTGTGAACTGGGTTGGATGTGCTAGAGAGAAGGTCATTGATGTGGAGAAGAAACAAAGTAGGGGCTAAAGCTGAACCTTGAGGAACTCATGCATTAATTGGATACGGTTTAGAGGAATGGCCATCCACGACAACAGGAAGGCTCCGGTTGGAGAGGAAATTTGCTGTCCACGTACATAGGCCGGTAATTTATTAAGCAGCGCTGCGTACCAGACCTGGTTGAATGCTTTGGATATGTCTAGAGCAAAAATCTGGGATTCACCGTGTAGTTCCATAGACTTATTCCAAGAATGGGTGACAAAGGAAAGTAGGTCGGTAGTTGATCTGCGCTGACGGAATCTATACTGCCTCTCGTGGATTATACTGTGTTTTTCAAGAAATTTTAGTAATTCGGTGTTTATATACTTTTGTATCACTTTAGAGACGACTGAGAGGAGAGAAGTAGGCCTGTAGTTGCTTTGGATCCTTTCTTGGGGACGGGTTGTACTCGAGCCGTTTTCCAGTTACTAGGGAATATGCCTCTATTGTAAGCTGTCTGAAACAGACGAGTCAGGGCAGGAGCAAGTTCTGGTGCCCATTTTTTGGTGCCACAATTGCTGGGATCTCGTCGAGGCCAGAGGCTTTCCTGGTATTAAGAGAGTATCTTTCGTATCTTTTTAGTTTTGAAAGTGATATCCGTCACTTAAGCGCGACATTGGGGACCGTTGGTGGTTGAACATTTGGAGGTGGGTTGAGAATAGAATTGCCGGCGAACAACGAGGCAAAAAGTTCAGCCTAGCCCAGGGCGGTAGAAACAATTTCATCCCCTGAGACAAGAGGTGGGAACGTGTTCTTGCAGGAATTATTCCCAATAGATTTGGCAAAAGTCTAGAAGGGTTTGCTGCCGCTGGCGTTTAAGAGGACTTTGTTTTTGATGTGGTTATTAAACGAGTTTTTTGCCTCAAAAAGAATGCGGTCATAGCGGTTTCTTGCGTCGTTAAATGCTTGACGGTTTTCTTGGCTGGGATTGTGTAGAAGCTCTCTGTGAGCTTTGACCTTTCCAAGTCTGGACTTGTCAAAGGATTTAGAGAACCAGGACTTTTGAGTGGCTGCAGAGGATTTCTGTGTACGTAGAATAAATAATTGCATGCCAGCTTGGATAATTTTCGTGACGTTTTGTGAGATATCAGAGGGGTCACGATGAGAGAAGCAGACAGACGCCCATGGAAATGAGGAAAAGTAATCTTGCATTTCGTCCCAGTTTGCGGAGTTGTAGTGCCAAACGATACGTGGGTGTGATGACAGGAAGCAGTGACCATGCCGTGGTTTGAGCGACCCAGGGGGGCGGTGACTGACATCTTATAGCAGTCAACATGTGTAGGAAGAAGGAGATCCAAGGGATTTGAGCTGTGTGTTGGGATGCGGGGAAAGTAAGTAGGTTGCCGAACCATATCGGCTTAAGAATTTCTGACTGCAAAGGCCTCCGCTGCTCTTCCTTGTGGATCGGTTTTTGAAGATCCCAGCTATTCCTTATTATGGACATTGAAGTCACTAAGAATAGTGACCTTGGAGGAAGGATATTCAGAAATCAGATGGTCGGTTATTTCAGAAAGGTAGTCAAAGAGCTGGACTAAGTTGTTGTCAGAAGGTGACCGGTAAATGCAACAGATGAATTTAGTTGCAGCCCTAAGAGAGAGTTATATCCATAGTATGTCTTTTCTTCCAGCTTCTAAATTGAGGAGCCTGGTGTAGGGTATATTGCTACGGAGGTACGCGCGCACGCCTCCATACAATCTAAAGAAAGTAAGGAGCTCATACCCCGGGAAATCAAGGTGATTAGTGTTCTGGCACTGATTTGAATTTCGGTGAGGAAGAAGAGTTGGGGCCTATTAGCCTGGAGGAAATGGTGGACGGAGTTCAGGTTAGAATTTAGGCCACATATATTCGAGAAGGATATGTTAAATCTTGATGCTGGCGCCCCCTGTACACCCCTCTCCCGGAGATCCGAATGGAGGGGTATTTTGCCTCCGGAATCTTTTTTGCTTATAAGGGAAACCGACTCATACACCAGAACCGGAAACGTCCGTTGGGACTTCACCGGCCCCTTAATGTAAGGGGTGGTACCTCCTCGGGCGTGAAAAAAATCATTTACTATCACGTAAAGGAAAATTCCACTACCACCTACCTAACTTTAAACATTATGTGAATACTGGAACCTGTGATGAGCACTGATAAGTACACCTGGAGAACCCGAATCACCACAACACATATTTTTAAAGACGTTTCACTAACCACGTTAGCATCATCAGAAGATGAAAAAATTATAAACCAAATTAACAGTTGCAAATGTATTTATATGGTACCTAGATAGACGAACTAAACCGAAGGTAAATTTGTAGTTGGAGACCCATCGTTTGTCTATTGTGTCTATATTAAACCGACGAGATTGACGAACTACTTTAATCTCCTAGTTGACAAATTTGTGAGCTTTTATTTAATTTAAAGCATAATGGGCTTAAAATGAAAGATGACGCGCTATTTAAGGTAGCTTACGTCCTTACTTAATCTATAAATTCACTATGTGAATACTGGAGCCTGTGATGAGCACCGACAAGTATATCTGACGACAGACCAATAACTGCCACACATCTTGTTAGAGCAGAAACGACCGTTTCGCACACAACGTTAACTTCAACAGAGGCTGAATATTCCAACTAAAATTCTATATTAAAAGAAGTGTTTATATCGATTTCTTAGATGCAAAAAGATTAGATTTTATAGGTAAAAAAAAACCTCGTCCTGTCCATACAGATACTCTACGTTGTGTTCTCGACTTAAACATCCCCTTTCGTTTTCTTTTGTATCTGAGAAATCAATATAAATACTTGTTTTGATGTAGAATTTTAGAAACACAATTTTAGAACATTGTGTGCCAAACGATCGTCTTTGCTTTAAAAAAGATGTGTGACAGTAATTGGTCTATTGCCAGATGTGCTCGTCGGTGCTCATCACAGGCTACCGTGTTCACATAGTGAATTTATATCAAGAAAAAACGTGAGCTTCCTCAAATAACACGGCACCTTTTATTTTAAGCGCATTATCCTTTAAATTAGATAAATCTCATAAATTTGTCAACTCGGAGATTAACGTAGTTTGTCAACCTCGTCCGTTCAATATAGATCCAATAGACAAACGATGGGTCTCCGACTACAATTTTACCTTCGGTTTAGTTCGTCTATCTAGGTATTATATACACACATTTGTAGCTGTTAATTTAGTTTAGAATTTGTTCATCCTCTGATGAGGTTAACGTGGTAAATGAAACGATCGTAAGGTCTTTAAAAAAGATGCGTTGTGGTGATTTGGGTTCTCCAAGTCTACCCAACTTTAAACATTTTATTTACAGAAAATAATCTTATATAATTCGTTATCTTTTGACTGTTGTTTAAGGAGCCATGTACTTTTGAAGCAATACATCTTTGATGACAAAATTCTTATCAAATAATTTAGCTGATCTTAATACAAAGTTAGGATTAAAAGTTGTTTGCTTTAGTGGCTATCAATACATTATTAAAATAGCATCCCGGCCAGCAAAGGGATTTGCTTAATAGGATTACGATCGATTGTAAACTGTTTCATCGAATGTATCAAACAGAACTAATAATATCATTATCTTAATAACACGGCTGACTTCTGTTCGGATGCTTTGAATTATCGGATCAGCGTAAACTGCAAGGATAATGATATACAGTGTGGAACAGCCAAATGGAATAAATTCGATAACGGATAAATGAGGACGTGTTGGGAAAAACGCTTGGACACGTCGATTTGTATTTTTAACTGCGCATCTTTTTCAAGAAAAAAAAATTATATAGGGTGCGTCATGTGACAGTGGCCAATACCAACTTTCTTATTTTAAATACAAGCCCCTGTATATTATTAATTTTTTGGATTCTTCAGAAAATTCTAGACATAATTCATGTACAATGTCCTATACCTATCTTCAACTGTTTCGGAAATATTAAGTATTTTCAGATTTATTACAAAAATTAACATTAAAAATAGAAAATTATTTTATTTCACAAATTCTAATAAGAAATACTGATTATTTCTTAATAATTTAAAAAAACAAAAAAAAATTAATGTCAATGTAGTAAATGTTCAAAATGCTCGCCACGAACATCTTGGCAACATGCTAATCTGGTATAGAAATGTCTTCTAACATTACTCAACATCTCAGGCGTGACTGATCTAATCGCAAGCGTGATTCGTCTTTTTAAGTCATCTAAGTTGAGGGGCTTAGTTTTGTATACAATACTTTTGACATATCCCCACAAAAAGTAGTCTAATAGCGACAGATCAGGAGATCGTGCTGGCCATTCTATCGATCCGCGCCTCCCTATCCACCGATTTGGAAAAATTTGGTTCAGGTACTGCCGGACATTGATTTGGTAATGGGGCGGTGCTCCATCTTGCTGAAACCATATTTTATTGGCAGGAACTTGTGGGTTTGCTGGATCTGGATATAAGTTTGTCAAAGTTGGCACGACATTATTTTGGAGCAGTTCTAAATATTTATCCCCATTCAAGTTGCCATCGATGAAAAAGGGACCTACGATATGATTTCCAACAATTCCTGCCCAAACATTAACTTTTCAGGATATTGCGTATGTTCCTCTCTCATCCAACGAGGATTCTCATTAGACCAACAGCGGCAATTTTGACGATTAACATGACCGTGAAGTGTAAATGTGCTCTCATCAGAAAACAAAACATCTTCTAATTGGATCACATTGTTATCTAACATTGCCATCATTTGTTCACAAAAATACGTTCTCCTATCGAAATCGTCCTCCATGAGCTCCTGAGTTGGTATCATTTTATAGGGATGCATTTTACTTTCCTTTAATGTTCGAAAAATTGCTGTGTGGCTAACGTTGAATAGTTGGGCTGCTTGTCGACCAGAAGTATGTGGGTTTTCTTGAAACTCAAGCGTAATATCCAATTTCGTATCATCACTTACTGCATTGGCAGCTACTTTTTTTATCTGTCTCACATGACCAAGCTCGCGAAACTGCTTTTCTATTTTGCTAATTGTTCCTTGGGATACAGGCGGCAAATTTGGAAATTTTTCGTGAAATAAGCGAGACACTTCCATCTGTGTCCGTGTGTTATCTCCATAACCAATCATTTGTAGAATGGTTATTTTGTGCATTTCTGTTAAATGAACCATTTTTCTGATATTATTACGTACAGTTAACGAAATTCAAACGACAATAGCACTGACACTAATCACTACTGTCATGCAGGCAGACAACAAGTTGCTAAGGCTACGAGTTTTATATGAACAGAAAGAAAACTGTTTTTGTTTTTGTTTCATTTCATATCAGTAAAAAGAAACGCAGGAATGGTTTTTGTTTACTTTCTCATTATCAAGAGCTGAATGGGAAATAAGTATTGATTGCAATGTAGCGAATTTGTGAAATAAAATAATTTTCTATTTTTAATGTTAATTTTTGTAATAAATCTGAAAATACTTAATATTTCCGAAACAGTTGAAGATAGGTATAGAACATTGTACATGAATTATGTCTAGAATTTTCTGAAGAATCCAAAAAATTAATAATATACAGGGGCTTGTATTTAAAATAAGAAAGTTGGTATTGGCCACTGTCACATGACGCACCCTATATAATTTTTTTTTCTTGAAAAAGATGCGCAGTTAAAAATACAAATCGACGTGTCCAAGCGTTTTTCCCAACACGCCCTCATTTATCCGTTATCGAATTTATTCCATTTGGCTGTTCCACACTGTATGATTTAATTATCATAACAACAATTTATTAGAACTGATCGGTATTTAGATTCCTGGATGCCGGAATTTATATCGACAGGTGATAGGAAGCCAATAGTACAATTTTGCTAGGAAAGTAGAAGAGCCTTAGAAAGTTTATCGTTACATTCACAATTGTACATCTTGACGTTATCATAATTTATACAGCTAAGAATAAGGTTTATACCTCAGTTTATATACGTAAGTCCACTTCTTGTTTTATGTATATAATTGTTATTTATCTCCTTGCGTATTAGAAAATTGATAGCAATTTTGCATTTTTATGCTGGTTGCTTATACCAAGTTACTAAAAAAAAAAATGTGCACGAAAAAATCTTGACTTGAGAGTTGTTTATAAAGTTGATAATTTGAAGAGCCTTTTGAGGAGACCGAAGGATACTATTGACTTCCGATAAAAGTCGGGAATTTATCACATATCTTGTAAGAATTGCGAGAAAATATACAAAGTGATTCTTTACGAGGTCCTACTAGTTGTTTTGGAGAAACTAGAGTGATTCGGATTCTAAAAATTTGTAGTATGAGGTTTAACAATATGCCCAATCCATCTAAAATATTTAGAACATCCTTCCACTTCCGGTTATACAAGAAGTGGACACTAACTCGCTTATTTTAAATGAAACAGCCTGTATATTATTATAAATTCGGACACAGCTGGTCTTGTTGGTCCTCACTAGATACATTTTTACTACAGGGCTTTAATTAATTCCCGAACCACACGTGACCGCTTAAGTTAGGCAAATCAGCATACACGGTTGTACAACCTAAATTAATGAAATCCCTAAGATGCCAGTGCTGTCTCATATTTCCTTTGGGGTTTTAACAAAACATAAAAATTATAATAAGTTGAAACAGTAAATGTCTTAAATGTATTTATTATTTAGTATTTTTAACAGAAAGTCTGTTCATGCATGGTTTACTGTTATTGAATGTTAAAAAAATAAATTAAAAACATAATCATATATTACTTTTATTTTGTATATATATCAAAATTTTGTAATGTATGTAAACAAATTAAGGTCCAATTATTTAAACTTCTAATTTACGGTTTTAGGAATGTGTATTGTGTAACATGTAACAAATATGTACCTGTTTGGGCAGATTACCGACGAACAGATTTGGTAGGGCTTCGTTCCATGCGATGTCCAATATCGTCAACAACATAACCTTAACATACCTACACTCTTAACTTACGTTAAAATGCAATGGAAATGCTAAGCTTTGATAAAACCTGTTTATTTTTATTGTCCAACAGATAGAAAATTATTTGAAGAAGGTAAACACTCGTCGAATTTGGAAAATGCACAATATACATACAAAATAACCGTCAAAAGCGAATTGAGCGCCAATGGATTGAACTGTCAATTGTCAATTGATTTAGTAACTTTAGGGTTTTTTTGGTTACTTTTTGACTGTCAACTCATAAAATCATATTCCACTAAGAGAGAGAGACAGAATACGGTCACGTGGGGTTCGGGAATTAATGAAAGCTCTATACTTTAGTAGCAAGATTCACGAGATACGGCCATGTATATTATGGATGTTAATTGCACTTGTTGATATTAAATCCATACGTAAACATTTAATATACTTTATTATTTCACTAACTGAATAAACTATACATTTAACTATAAAACAATCACAGACAGCACATAACAGATAACTGACCGAGCGTGGAGAGACGTATCTTCACTGCGTCGGTTAGTAGCGAGGAGAGCGAGAGAGATCCCTGGTGTCTCTTATATAGTAGTTCTTGACAGCTTGCTGTCGAATAACGTAACGCAACGTTTAGCTGTCAAGAGAAACACAGAGTAGTGTTGACGGAAACACTGCGGTCGGAACCGCCGCCACATACTCCCCTCTCAGTGGCAACGCTATTAGTTCAAGTATCTTCGTGGAAATCGAACTCTACGTCCATGGCGTGTCGTTTGAACGGGAACGGCAAATTCACTGTCACTTTCAGTTTCACTAGGTGTTGGACTTTCACTGTCACTTTCAGTTTCACTAGGTGTTGGACTTTCACTGTCACTGTCAGTTTCACTAGGATGTCTCTGAGGCTGGAAAGTTGTCTGTTCGTTATCACAAAGAATGAATGCGGGTTTAAGACGGTCAACAGAAATTGTCTCTTCTCCGTGTGATTTCTTGATTTTGAAGACTTTGTCAGTTCGGTATAACACTTCAAAGGGGCCGTCATAAACTGGTTCGAGAGTTTTTCGCGGAATATCAATGCGAACAAAAACAAAAGGAGCTTCCATAAGCTTAGGATGGACAAATACCTTTTTTGCAGTATGATGTTTAAAAGGTACTGGTCGAAGTTTCCTTATGTCTTCTTTCAGCTGAGATATAAGTGGTGGAACATCATGAGCTTGTGTGCTGTTGAAAAAGTCGGTGGGAAGTTTGATTGATTCTCCGTAGACTATTTCAGCGGGTGTTGAGCGATATTCTGGAATTATGTACGATCTGAGTCCTAGTAACACAATTGGCAATTTAGCGACCCAGTTTTCGTCCATATGAGCTTTCAAGGCCTGTTTCAGAACTCTATGCCATCCCTCGATTACACCATTTGCTGCTGGGTGGTAAGCTGTGGTCTTGATGTGGTCTGCACCTAGTGTTTTAGTGAGGTGTGTGAAAAGGTGGCAATGGAATTGTTTACCTCTGTCTGTGGTGATGTATTGCGGAACACCGAAACGAGAGATCCAGCATGATAAAATAGTGTTCGCTACTGTTTCTGCTGTAATATCTGACAATAGAATTGCTTCGGGCCATCGAGAAAATCTGTCTATTATTGTTAACAGATAGCGTTGACCTTGTGATGCTGGTAATGGTCCCACAATGTCAACATTTATATGCGAGAATCTTCTCATGGTTGGGGTGTATTGTCCGATGGCACTGGAAGTGTGTCTCCATATCTTGACTTTCTGGCAGGGAATGCAAGTTTTAGACCAAAGAGATACATCGCGTTTCAATTTGGGCCAACAAAATCTATCCTGGACCAGATCGACTGAAGCTGATATGCCTGGGTGAGATAAATTGTGGATAGAATCGAAAATCTTTCGGCGAAATTTGAGCGGAATGAATGGGCGAAGTTTCTTTGAAGAAGAATCGCAAATAAGATTCAATCCGTTGTCAAGAGGCATGTTTTGAAATTTGTATGAGGAAGATTTAGACTGCAGAAGGTGTTTGAGTTCCTCACAAGATGACTGAGCTTGCGCAATTTCTTGGAGTGACACAGTGGAAGAAAGTGAAATTGTTTCAATGCGAGAACAATAGTCTGCGGGAATGTTTGTAGGACCTGGTATGTAGCGAATGTCTGTGGTAAATTGACCTAGGAAGTCTAAATGTCGTAGTTGCCTTGGAGATGCTTTATCGACGCGTTGTTCAAAAGCGTATGTCAAAGGTTTGTGGTCCGTATAAATGGTGAAATGGCGACCTTCTAGGGTATATCTAAAGTATTTAACTGCCTGATAAGCAGCTAGAAGTTCGCGATCGTAGGTGCTGTAAGATTTTTGGGCTGAAGTAAGCTTTTTAGAGTAGAAGCCTAGGGGTTCTAGTGTTTGATCACGTAGTTGTTGGAGGGAAGCGCCTACGGCATAATCAGAAGCATCGACATGGAGAATCAGTGGTAGCGAAGAAGATGGATGAGCTATTAGTGTAGCGTTTTTTAGTGCCTCTTTCAAACGTTCGAATGCTTCTCGAGTCTGAGGAGTCCACTCGATTTTACGTTTGTCGCGTTTTTTGGGATTCTGGCAGAGGTCGAATAGTGGTTGCTGAATTTCCGCAGCACGTGGAAGAGAACGACGGTAGAAATTTATGAGACCTAGAAATCTTCTGAGTTTTTCAATGGTATCGGGAAGAGGTAGGTCGGTAATAGCTTTGATGCGTTCAGGAAGTGGAAATAATCCAGATTTATTTACACGAAAACCTAAAAATGAAATTTCGGCCACTCCGAATTCACATTTAGATGAATTGATATGGATGCCGTTGTCTTGAAGTGTCTGAAAAAGTTTTGCTAGATGCTCTTGATGTTCTTTTTCAGAGGCTGATGCAACGAGAATATCGTCAAGATAGGAGTAGGCAAAGTCAAGATGTCTTAAAATTGAATGTAAATATCTTTGAAATGTTTGTGCTGAATTACGAAGGCCAAATGGGGTTTTAACAAATTCGAATAACCCAAATGGAGTTATGACTGCTGTTTTGGGAATATCTTGAGGTGCTACTGGGATGTGATGGAAAGCGCGAATGATATCTAATTTTGAAAAAATACGTTTGCCTTCTAACTGGGCATTAAAATCCTGCAAATTTGGAATGGGATATTTGTCTGGGATTGTTTTAGCGTTTAGTGCTCGGTAATCCCCACATGGTCTCCATGAGCCATCCTTTTTTTGCACCATGTGGAGGGGGCTTGACCATGGACTTTTGGAGGGTCTACAAATTCCCAAGTCCATCATGTGCTGGAATTCTAGCTTTGCTTGAGCTAGCTTTTCTGGGGGCAATCTTCTAGCTTTTGCAGTGACAGGTGGTCCTTCCGTACTTATAGTATGGAAGAACTCAACCTCTGGAAGGTTGCTAGAAGAAGTTTCCTTAAAAAGGTCAGGAAATTGTTGTAGCAATTTGAAGTACTGGTGTGTCGGGTCTACGAGATGAATTTTAGAATTAAATCCTGGTGGTGGGTTAGCACCGGCCTTAGAGAGGTTTGTCTTTGTATCGATTAAACGTCTATGTTTCATATCCACAAGTAAAGCAAACTCTGCTAGAAAATCAGCGCCTATAATTGGTTGCTTGATATCGGCAAGTGTGAAGGGCCAGCAGAATCTACGGCGTAAACCTAGATCCAAATCTAATAATTGTTCGCCATAGGTATGAATAGGGGTCCCGTTTGCAGCATACAAGGTGCGTTTCGATTGAAATTTCCGTTGGTCGTGAGTGGGTGGAATAACTGAAATATCCGCTCCAGAGTCGATTAGAAATTTCATATTGGAGCGTCTATCAAAAATAAAAAGGCGGCGTGTTAGGTGGCTCTCGTCTCCTGCCGCGTGGAGGGAGTGCCTTATTAGTTTTCCGACACATGTTTTGCTTTAAAATTGCAAGGTTGGATGCAACGTGTGGCCTTGTTGCCAAATCGTTCATGATACCAACACGTGGAGGTTGAGGAATTTGCGGTTATGGAATTTCGAGAAAGCTTGGGTCTTTCTCGGGAGGTAGATCGGGAACGCGTTCGCAATTCGTTGACTGATGCTGTTAGCTTCTCTAATTGTGCTTCTAACTTAGCTAGCTTGTCGGGCTCGCGTGACTGAATTTCAGTCACGTTGTATTTATCTCCGGAAATTTCCACGATTTTGTCTGCTGTAACCGACAAATTTTCTAGAGAATCGTTGCTCAAAGCCAAAATTGAACGAACATTGACTGGTAAACGTTGTAGAAATAAAATTTTAATGAAATTTTCTCCAATCTGACTACCGGCTAAAAACTTCATTTCGCGTAAAAGTTGCGATGGTTTTCTGTCGCCTAATTCTAATTCTGGTAAAAGTTTATTTAATTTGCGACTATCGGACTCTTCAAATTCTAATAAAAGACGTTTCATTAGATCTGAATAGGGGGTTGATGATAATGGTTGGGTTAAAAAATCTGAAATTGACTCTGCGACATCAGGATCGAGTATAGCGAGTACATGACTGAATTTTGTCTTTTCAGAACTGATCTGCGATATATCAAACTGGGCGTCAACCTGCATTTGCCAAATTTTCACGTTACGTCTCCATATAGGAGGTAATTTTATTGCAACCCTTGCCATGATATTGCTGCTTGAAGAATCTTCGGACATTGTGAAAAAAATCAGATAATTTTTAAATTAGAAAAGACTGACCTGTTTAGATATTCGTTTTCTGTAGGCATGAGCACGTGCGTGGAAGTTAGGCGACGTTGGCTGGAACATCAGGCTGGGCATCTTCGGCTTGCGGCACGGGGTCACCAATATGGATGTTAATTGCACTTGTTGATATTAAATCCATACGTAAACATTTAATATACTTTATTATTTCACTAACTGAATAAACTATACATTTAACTATAAAACAATCACAGACAGCACATAACAGATAACTGACCGAGCGTGGAGAGACGTATCTTCACTATGTCGGTTGGTAGCGAGCAGAGAGAGAGAGATCCCTGGTGTCTCTTATATAGTAGTTCTTGACAGCTTGCTGTCGAATAACGTAACGCAACGTTTAGCTGTCAAGAGAAACACAGAGTAGTGTTGACGGAAACACTGCGGTCGGAACCGCCGCCACATATATTACAAAAATATGCCTCTGTATCTTATTAATTGATGCAAATGTGAAGCTCATTGTTATGTATACTTTTTTTTCATTATTGTATCTTTTACCTCAGTAAACACAATATTCTGACAATATGGTTGTTGGTGGGTGATTAAAAACGCATATGCGCGGATATCTAATTTTTTTCAAATGGATCAGCTTGTATATTATAATGCCACTAGCCAGACCTTTTACTACTCTTCGAATTTTGTTAATTATTCCCTATATACAAACCGTACGATTTTTAAGAACTTCAGCCTCGAAATATGCAATAGGGGTATGTATTATGATTGCTATAGAGTGCCATGGTAAATAGCGAACTTGAACAGTAACCAAATTCTCAGTTGGACATGTATGTTTTGAGTTGAGTAATACAACTAAGTGAACTTTACTTATCTGCACAAAAATTCAGTTTGAAGCAATGCCAATATCTGGATACTCAAATCAGGATTTTGTCAATCTGCTACTACTTCTCGGAGAATCAGCAAGAACATGTCGTGTATTCTCAGAACGATATCCAGATTTACCTCCACCTTCCCACAAAACTATTGATGCCGTTATGAGGAACATACAGCAACATGGATCATTTACAGCGAAAAATGTCACAGCAAAACGTGAAACTGATAATGAAGAGACTGATGCGAAAGTTTTAGCGTTTCTGACTGCATATGCGAATGCCTCTATAAGAGAATTAATGCGTCACTTG
Organism: Tillus elongatus; assembly: GCA_964006375.1. Taxonomy (NCBI): domain Eukaryota; kingdom Metazoa; phylum Arthropoda; class Insecta; order Coleoptera; family Cleridae; genus Tillus; species Tillus elongatus. The sequence goes on from OZ023265.1 coordinate 31,888,959, forward strand.
CGACTCCCATTATCAACGATTCAAGGAATTTTCGAACAAGATGAATGTAGACCTTACTGATACAGCACAGTACATGCCCTGGTAACCACTGATTTGGAAAAAGGGTCAACTTCTTTGAATGGCTTATAATGCAGAAATTAGAAGATGAGAATTTTTCGACTATTATCATTTGGGTTGACGATGCGAAATTCACAAATAACGGAATGTTTAGTAGACACAACTGTCACTACTAGGCCTCCAAAAATCCACATGTAACTCGGCGAAAAAGGATTTCAAAATAGGTGGTCCTTCAATGTATTTTTTGCAATAAAAGGTACGTGGTCATGTAAGTTTTATTTCAAACTATTTTCTAACGAACAAAATAAGACTCAATAGGAAGTACCGCATACTCCTTTTCTTCCATTCTGATTTCATATTGTCAAATTCAAGGTAACACAACCCACTCGTTATTAGTACGATTTGTTATTATTTCCAGGTGATCGAATGTTATGGGTCCACTTCTATTGCAAAAATCTTACTGGGGAAAGTTATTTAGAAACATTGAGGACATCATTCAAGCACAATTAGCTGGAATGTCAGACGAGGAAAAAAATCAGGCATGGTACTCGCAAGATGGTGCGTCACCGCACAGTACCAGCGATGTTAGTGATGCACTTGAACGAATGTTTTCTGGCAGATGGATGGCAAATAGAGGTCCTTATGTCTGGCGCCCATGTTTTCTGACCTTTTTACTCCTAGACTACTTCATTTGCAGATTCAGGAAGATATGATCAGACGAGTTCGAGATGCTTTTGCGTTGCTGACATCAAACCAGATTGAGCAAGCCGTCTCTGAAATAGTTCTACGAGCAAATAAGTATAACCAATCGGGGTTATACTTCAAGTAGCTGATATAAAACTTCCCTATTCTCGATTCTCACATTTTTTCAATATTTTACAAATCCCCGTATCCGAATATACACGAAGGAGGTAGTTAGAGCGGGATCGCCACAATTCGGGTGTGAACGTTCGTTGTATAATATTAGGATGTTGTGGCGATTCCGCCTTACGTGAGTTATTTTGTTTGGTTATCGCTGAATTATAATGTATGCCTGTGGTATATGTACCAATCTACACTTGGCAGGTGAATACTCTTTTTGTCTGGCATCATACTTCAACCACTTTAGTTGTTTTAATTCGCGTCTTTCAGATTTTATTTTTAATTTGAGGAAAACTCAAAATTTTGTAAACCAAATGACAAGATTTACAACAGAGGTTTAGTTACTTCATTTCTTACTACATGTAAAAGCCCATTCCAGTTACTTTAAGAATTTCCAAAATTTTGCGTATTCAAAAATAGTTTTGTATAAATAGGGTGTCCCACGTCGAGTACTGTATTGGATTATTTTCGAAAATATACATTTTTGACTGATGAACATTTTTATGCAGGGGTTTTCAAAGATGCTCCATTTAATGGAATTAATTCCTAAAATGGCGAACTTCCGGTTACATTGTAAATATATATAAACCTCGTTATTTTCAATAGAAGACCCTGTATATTATTGTATTAGATTTTTAGAATACCCATCTTATTTTAGGTTAAAAGCTATATAAGGTATGCTCTCTCTATCTTCAACTGTTTTCGAGTTATGTCAATTTATTTGAGAATTCTCTTCAAGGGGAGGCTGACTTAATGAAGGTGATTTCGTGCCGTGTTAGGATGCTGAAAATTCTTTAATTTGTCAGACACGTTCCAAGGCCATTAAGCTTCGACATGATTGTGAGTAAAAATTGTTTCATATACAGGCTGATTTGTACGATGTATTAGAATTTGGTGTGCTTTAAACTAGAATAACTCATTTATTTCAAATGAAACACCCTGTATATTATCTTCTCATTGAATAGAGCAGATAATTCTCTTTTAAACCGTGTTAGCATTTCCTATACCTAAAGTTGATCATTGTCGATATATTTGCGGTTTGCCAAAAAAATTAGATAATTTAATATTTATAAAATTTCAACAAACAACAGAGAATAAGCAAAAGTATTGAAAGTTGAAAATGATTATGACTAGCTAAGAAACTCATGATTGGTATTGTTCAAATAGTGTACCATTTGCACTAATACATCGCTCTAAGCGTATTACAACTATTTCACTTGTTGTACGCGGTATCTCTGCGGATCAATATTATCCAAACAATTACGGACTCTATCTTCAAGTTCTTCCCTAGTGTTGACTGGGGTCGCATAAGCATCTGATTTCAATTTATCCCATAGGTAAAAATCCAGAGGAGTGAGGTCGGGGGCGACCGTGGGGGCCAATTGTATGTTCCGCCGCGTCCCATCCACCTCTCTCCGAATTCATCATTTAAAAAGCTCCTCACATCTGCTGAATAATGCGCAGGGGCCCCATCTAGTTGATACCAACAATTCACATACGCAGTAAGTGAAAAATTGTCCAAGAAATCGGAGTTAATGGTTCGCAAAATCTCTAGCCATTGCACAGCTGTCAGATTATTATCGTAAATGCAGTAGGATATTTTATTATCCATCAGAAGAGCAAACAATTTGAAGCTGAATTTTCTCTGAAAACAACGTTCTCTATTGACATGAGGATTATCTTGAGCCCAGTAGTGAATATTGAAATATTCCTTAATGGGACATCTTTGTTTCGTCGATCCAAATTATGCTCTTCAGAAATAAAGGATTGTTTCGGTATCTTTCAAGGAGAGTCTGACAAAATTCAATTCGGTGGGCTGGGTCGTTTGGTTACAGAGCATGTACACGTATAAATTTATAATTATGCATCTGATGCTTGGACAATATTCTCTGTATGGAGGGACGTGGTATGTTCATGTCATGTTCAGCTGAACGTATTGACGCCTTTGGATCAGCTTCGAAATAAGACAACACAGTAATTTGTGTGTCTTCGTCTTCTGTAACTGGAATTGGTCTTGATATTTGTTTAATTGTGCAACTTCCCGTTCTCAAGAATTTGGTTTCATAACGCCTGAATTTCAACGCAGTCATTGGCGAGGACTCGTGGTACCTATCATTAAACAGCCGACATGTTCTGCTGACCACTCTGTTGCACTCTCCATGAAAATAAAATAAATTCAGCAATTGTTCGTTTGAATAGCTGGCATTATCCACTATAACCTAGAATTCCTATTCATTCAGACAACAAAGACAAAATAACTCACGTTGTGAATGATAGAAATATAAAACTGACAATAAACGTGAAAATGTCACATAGCACTCTTAGAATTCATACAGATTTTAGACATACTCCTAAATTTGTCTTTTTTTTTTTTGGTAAACCGCAAACATCTCGACAATTATCAACTTTAGGTATAGAGAATGCTAATAGAGTTTGAAAGATAATTATTTACTCTATTTAGTGAAAAGATAATATACAGGGTGTTCTATTTAAAATAAATAAGTTATTCTAGTTTAAAGCACACCAAATTCTAATACATTGTACAAAGCACCCTGTACATGAAAGATTTTTTCCTTACAATAATGTCGAAGCTTAATGGCTTGGAACGTGTCTGACAAATTAACGAATTTTCAGCATCCTAACACGACACGAAATGACCTTCCTTAAGTCAGCCTCCCCTTGAACAGAATTCTCAAATAAATTGACATAACTCGAAAACAGTTGAAGACAGGGAGAGCATACCCTAATAACTTTTAACCTAAAATTAGATGAGTATTCTAAAAATGCAATAACAGACTGTTCTATTTGAAATAACGAGGTTTATATATATTTATGGTGTAAACGGAAGTCCACCATTCTGAAAATTACTTCCGTTAAATAGAGCCTCTTCGGAAACCCCCGTATACAAATTTTTAGCACTCAAAAATGTATATTTTTGGAAATAATCTAATACATTACTCGACGTGGGACATCCTGTATTGAGGAAAAATATGTCCATTAAAGCTGATTTACGAACTCGTCCGCGATTTTACGAAATGAAGGCATGTGCCAAGTTTCATTCAAATCAGTTGCGTATAGTTTGAGTGTTTTAATCATCATCAAATGCATACATGCATATATATATATATATATATATATATATATATATATATATATAACCATATAAAAATTCAAACGGAACTTGGATATGCGTTCTAGAGGCCCAAATTCGCGCTGGATTGAAAAACCTTTCCGAAAGCCTGTCCATTGTTACCTCTCTATTGGTAAATATTCTTAATTAATTTTCACTAAAAGAAAAGCACATTTCCCCATTTAAAATCCAAAGCTACCAAAAAAATTTTAAAATTTTATTTGGCTTCCTATTATTTCTCTAAAATTTCCCAACAAAGGAATTGAACTGTTTTTGAGATACCCTGTATTATTAAGGAATTGTAACTTGTATTAGTGAATTTTCATTACGACAATCCACTAAGAGAGAGGTATCATAATGGTGAGACTTTCGGAAATTTTTTTGAAATCAGCGCGGATTGGGGCCCCTAGAACCCACATCCAAGGTTCGTTGGAATTTTTACATGGTTAGATATATATATATATATATATATATATATATATATATATATATATATATATATATATATATATATATATTTATTTATCAAAAAATTGTGGGAACGCCGTCAGTTGTAGAATAAAACTCTTTATTATAGGTCGAGCTTTCGGAAAAATTTATTCCTTTATCAAGGATATAACATGAGTTCTACTATTTACTAATAACAAACATAAAAAGAAAACCTTTTGATGAATTTGAATTTATTAGACTTCACTCAAATTCATCAAACGGTTTTCTTTTTATGTTTGTTATTAGATAAATAGTTAGGTAGAACTCATGTTATATCCTTGATAAAGGAATAAATTTTTCCGAAAGCTCGGCCTATAATAAAGAGTTTTATTCAACAACTGACGGTGTTCCCACAATTTTTTGGTAAATAACACTATTACCGTCACAAAAATTTAATACTATATGTATATGTATATATATAGATATATATATATATATATATATATATATATATATATATATATATATATATATATATATATATATATATATATTAGCCAGACTTTCAACACTAAGTGAGGGGTGGACGTGCCGCCACCTAGTTGCGGAACCAAGTAGTATGTTGTCACGCCAGCTCCAAATAACACAAACTGTTAAAAAATAGAGACTCTATACAACCAACTAACAATTAGTAGATTGTCAGCCCTGGCCCATTTCTACCCTAATATAGGGACAAAGTATGGAAGGCTAGATACATTCTCGCAGGGTAGAAATCGGCCAGGGCTGACATAACTAAATTGTTAGTTGGTTGTATACAGTCTCTATTTTTTAACACTTTGTGTTATTTTCAGCTGGCGTGACAACATACTACTTGGCTCCGCAACTAGGTGGCGGCACGTCCACCACTGAGTTACTGTTAAAAGGCTGGCTGTTATAGCCTTATTATTTTATAGGTGTATTTTCGCTGCAATTAGTATGCAGTACTGAAGAGCTCTAATGAGAGCGAAACCGGTCTACGGTTCTAATTGTTGCGAGAATGCACTTTGTCCCTATATTAGAAATGAACCAACGCTGACAATTTACTAAACTGTTAGTTGGTTGTATACAGCCTCTATTTTTTAACACTTTGTGTTATTTGGAGCTGGCGTGGCAAGATACTACTTGGTTCCGCAACTAGGTGGCGGCACGTCCACCACTCACTTATTGCAGCATTATTTTTTATGATAAGAGAAAGTAAAATTTTTTAAATGAGCTTGTATTAGGACCTATAAACCTGATCTTTGACGTCTGTTGTTTAAATTAAAAGTCCTACCTTTAGTTAAATGCTGTACATATAGTGTAAAATTTTTACGAAAAATCGCTATCAAAAAGCATTCCGCGTCCGGGATTTTTTTTGTGCCTATTTTCGCCAAAGAGTGATAAAATGCACGTATAGCTAAGCTAAATGACTAAAGGTCTAACTGTAACAAATGTATGTTGCTTGCAAATAAGTCTGTCCGTTAAGATGCTATTTCCTACGCTTATTGACATTTAATAAATACTACCGACACACAAGAAAGATGTTTTCTATCGACAACTATGGAAAATAAATCGTTTATTGCTTTATAAAATTCCCAATCAACAGGTGCACCGTTTAACTCATTACCACAATACTGAATCGGTACAAATTAAATGTCATTACTGTTGACACTTCACTCGCTCACATGAGTAATTAATGTGTAAATAAACCGGGCTCTAGAATTAGTTTATCGCTTGAAACGATGCACGTGCAACTTTAAATTATTGCCATAATATTTATTGCTAATATTATAATTTTTAAACGCTACACTAGCTAATACCTGATGCATTTATAATACTGCTTTAAAGCCTGCTCTGTTGTGAGCTTATAAAAATTGATATTAATGATTGCATGCGTTTCTGATTAGCAAAGAAAGAGGGATGGCTTCGAAAGGCAGATAGGAAAATACATCATGTATTATTCAAGATTATATATATACATGTATTATTGATGCCTAATAAAAGGGAAATGTCTGCGAAGGAAATAATGGATTACTGACGCAGAATAGCGATGACTCGGATACAGGATCAAAATTGCATATCCTTTGGCGACTGTTTTAAAATTGCTGACTATAAAAAAACTCTAGACGCAGCAAGTGCATTATGGTAGCGAATTTTCTTTAAAATATTTTTAAAAGCAAATGTCTTTCTTTGATTAAAGCAGGTATCAAACTTGGTTGCCTATACAGGGTGTCCCTCTAACAATGGGCCAAACCCATATATTCGGATAGAGCATCAAAAACTAAATAGACTTTTATCAATACGTTTTGTCCGATTGTTGCTTGTTTTCGATATATGTGTTAAAATTGACTTTTAAAAAAATTAAATCGCTCGTTTTTCTGCTAATTACTGGAATATTGATTTGGAACTTTGTAATAGGGGGTTATCGAGGATGCCGCTTTTAGGAATTGATTTAGAATTAGAAAATTATGATTAAAATACACCGACCTCAATCCTCTAGAATTTTCCATTGGGGTTACTTGAAACAACTGGTACATACACAATAATGTTTGTAACTCCAGAGATGAACTTTGGGCCAGAATAAAATTTCAGATTTGAGAGATTTTCAATGCACACCATTATTAAAACCGCAATATCTCGGTAACCACTCAGTTTATGAGTTTCAACTAAGTATACCTTTTTCGTACAAAAAATTAGTAGTTTTCAGTTTTTCTGAACAGATTTGCAGAAAGTTGATCATCGAAAAAGTTATGCCCCTGTAAAACATTCGGGTTTAGTGTAGGTGGCGCCAACTATGATGTAGCTCAAAATAGGTATCACGGTTGGAAGCGGAATACTCGATAACCCCCTATTACAAAGTTCCAAATCAATATTCCAGTAATTAGCAGAAAAACGAGCGATTTAATTTTTTTCAAAGTCAAATTTAACACACTGTATATCGAAAACAAGCAACAATCGGACAAAACGTATTAATGAACGTCTATTTAATTTTTGATGCTCTATCCGAATATATGGGTTTGGCCCATTGTTAGAGGGACACCTGTATAGTACAAACAATGTACCATATTTCATCAAAATAACTTTATTGTTTGAAAATATATAAACGTTTTTCAAAAGTCTGGATGCAGAAAGTGTGTTATGGAAGTAAATTTCCATAAAAATGATTTTAATAGCAAATGCGAGCAGGCATGAATCTGATTACCGGTATAGCCTATGTAGTAAAAACAATGTACTAAATTTTATCAAAATTACTTATGGTTTGAAAATATACAAAAATTTTGCGAAAATAAACTTAAATGTTGGTTTCCTAACCAACAAAGTTTACGTTAATAGCAAATTGAGTTATTGAAATTTGAAGGATTTAATGAAAATTGGGTAAATTTGCAGATTAGCTCGCGAACGCTTTTCAAAAAATTCTTTTCAGAAACATTACTAGGACCCCACCTGGATGCACAAACCACAAGATAAATTTTCTTGTTCACACCCCCCAAGGAAGTTACGGGACTGAGAGTGAATAGGGGTGTTGGGCGGGGTAGGTAGTAAAAAGGAAATATGAGCAGAAAATGCGAAAATGCTTGAAAGCTGTCTATTTGAAGCCATATACCCATTAAATTCTGCCTACCCCGCACAACACCCCTATTTGCCCCATGTCACGTAACTTTCTTGGGGGGTATGAACAAGAAGTTTTTCTTGTGGTTTATGCAACGAGCGTGGTTGTATGCACACGAGGGGAGAAGGAAAATTCCTACGACGAAGCAGACCCCTCCGTTCGACTTGGCTGCTTCTACGTGGGGATTTTCCTTCCCCCTTGCGTGCATACGACCGCCCTCGCTGCATAAACCGCAAGAAAAATGTCTTGTTCCTACCCGCCAAGGAAGTTACGGTACCGGGGGGATAGGGGTGCTGTGCGGGGTAGGCAGGGCATAGGGGGATATGGCTTCAAGGTGTGAAAGAGATAGCTTTAAAGCCCGTTTTATTCGCACCAAAACGCACTTACTGCGTCCAGATTCTTTTCTTACAAACGTATCATATTTGGATAAAAAATGCAAAAATGCAAAAATGCATTAACGAATTTGTTCTACGAAAATTAGCTAAAAAAAATTATAGACAGTTAAACCATAGGCTTCACCAAATCTACGGCGAAAGCATCAAGTAAACTAAACTGACAGCGAAAGCATCAGAGAAAGGGTCTATTTGAAATGAATATCCTGCAAATATTTTAGTAAAATCAAGGGCAATGACGGTTGAATCTAAAACTTAAGGGTATGCAGAACACTCTTCTTGCAACATTTTCTTTTCACAATCGGTATTTGTTTCAGGTTCTTTGCCTAAACATTGCCAATTTTTGTCTAAAAGCTCTAGAGCTAAATTTTGGTACACAGTTAACTCTTTATAGTCCAAACACGCGTACCAAATTTGGTTGCCCTTGCTTTGTTATTTACGGAGATATTAATTTTTTTAGAAAGAAAATACAAAATTTTCCGAGAAAACCTGGTCCGATTTTCCTGGCTAACGAACTTATCCAAGCCACTTGCAAAGGGAAGGTACTCACCAACTTTGATCAATATTGGTCCATTATTTTTTGAGTTATCGGTCGGATATATATATATATATATATATATATATATATATATATATATATATATATATATATATATATATATATATATATATATATATATATATATATATATATATATATATATATATATATATATATATAAACACAGATCTCCTCATTAGCGGATTAAAAATTTGCTAAAAGGGATTTTCTTTAAAATTCTAGGTGAAACATTTCTTCGTCATATCCTGATTGTAGGTCGAATGTATCTTGAAATATCAATTTTACTTCAATACGCTATTATTAATCCATCAGCCATTTTTTACCATGAGGTAAATTAAACCTTAGAGGTTAATACATATCTTCTAGCAAGGTCAAATTTGTTGGCTAAATAAGTAAAGGTTAATAAATCTATTAACGGGGCCAACTTTGTTGGCTAGACGGTTAGAAGGATGAAACTAAGGTGCGGTTATCAAAGTTCACCAGAGGGCTTAAAGCCTTCCAGACTCAAATAATATAAATTAAAAAATATATTTTTAGTAATCCATACGCATTAATTACCAAACAGAAATTAGAGAATACAGAATAGGCAGAAATTTCAAAGTTTACATCTTCAATTTACTTGGAGAGCCTCGGTGGTTCAGGGGCAAGAAAATGTGTGCCTCTGAACCCAAGGGTACTGGGTTCGATCGAAGGGTTCTCCTTTCACTTTTTTAGTACAAACTGTAACATTAACATCAACCGAAGTTCTGGCATTGTATTTGAGCAAGTCTGTACGTTCCTCCCTTCGGTGGGGGCGTAAAGTCGTCGGTCCCATGTCTATGCGATGTTGGGCACGTTAAAGATCCCTACCCTTCATACAGAAAGGCAGGGATTCGGCAAAATTTCCAGGATAATGAGGTGAAACTGCTCCCTGAGGTCGCTGATTGGCCATAGTCGCGGAAGTAGGCCGACGTTAAAGAAACAAAACACACACACACACACACACAATTAACTTGATAAATTGTTTGCACGAAAAACCATTAAAACCTCATTTTCGACAAATTTCTTTAAAAAATTTTCCATCATTGAATAATTTTTCATACAAAAATTCGCATGAAATGTTTCTTCAAAGAAAATTCAGTAAATTCATTTACAAGAAAAGTCGGTATTTATAGAACATTTTGTACAAGAAAATTAGCTAATAGAAATGAATTAAATAAACCAAAAAAAAAATCAAAATCTGATCTAAATACAGAACTAGATACTTTTTCTGTGGCTTCATAAAGAAAATTCTTTTGTTAATGCTGTACAAATTGAATCCGGTTGTAGGGTAGAAAACAACCTCTTCTGATGTCACAAATGTTAACTGTGGAACGACTTTACCAACTAAGGGCAACAACATCTGCTATTGAACTTGAATTAAAAGTCCTAAAAGTGCTTATTTGTCATTTTCATCAAAAAGTCGCTAAAAATATTGGAATTACACAATCTGATCAGAAGCGTCAAAATTGAATTTTAAAAAAAAGTGAAAAAAAGGGTGACAGAGAAATTCAGTCAATGGTGAGATTTGAACCCGCGTCCCGTCTCTAATCAGCCTTCCATCTAACAATTACACCACTGTAATCCTTATGACAGACTCTCTGCAATGAAAGGTAGATAACGGATAATGGACTTAAGTTATTTATGTTGTAATATGTAAGATCTTTAGAGGCAGATTTTTCAACAATTTTAACAAATTAAAGGCGTAGCATAAATCTGAAACATTCTGATATACATTTTATGCATTATTTACCATTAATAGACCACAATACTTATACTAATCGTCAAGTTTCAAATCTGCAGTTTGATATTTACTGGAGAAAAATTATAAAATTATCAAAGTAATCTTTTGGGTACGTCTTGAACTTTTTGCGCCATTAAAAGGTCTATATATATATATATATATATATATATATATATATATATATATATATATATATATATATATATATATATATATATATATTCTTTTTCTTCTTTTTCTAATTCTTATCCATTAATAGATATTAGCGAACACATGTGCCCATTCTTCCCTACTTCTGATGGCGCTGAATAGGTCTCCTACAGTTTTAGGTCCTGTCCATTCTCTCACGTTTCTGACATCCTCTTCCTGCCGACTCATCTCTTCCCCTCGATCTTTCCTTCGATTAGTAATTGTAGTAATCGTTATCTTTCATTCCGTATTACGTGGCCCAGATATGCTGTTTTTCTGCACTTGATGGTGTTCATCAGTTCACTTTCTCTTTAAACCGTTCTTAGGATCTCCCCGTTTGTTTTTCTGGTCGTCCATGGGAATTTTAGTATACGTCTGTATGTCCACATTTCGAAGGCTTCAAGTCTATTCATGGTATTCCTTTTCAGCGTCCAGCCGTCCACACCATATAGTAACACTGACCACACGTAACATTTTACAAATCTAATTCTTACGTTGAGGTCAAAATCAGTGTTGGTAAGAACTTACCTGAATTTCATAAATGTGTTTCGGGCCATTTTGATTCGGCATCTGATCTCCGTTTAAGACGTCACATTTTCACACAGCCACGCGCCTAAATATTTAAATTTATATACCAGTTCTACTGGGCATCTGTTATGTGTTAGGCTTGTAATTTGATGTTCTTTCGGCTTGCGAGAAACTATCATGAATTTTGTCTTCTTGGTGTTTATATTAAGGCCCAAGTTTTTGCTACTGTCGCCTATACCATCAAGAAGATCCTGCAAGTCTTTCATGTTGTCTGCAATTAGGACTGTGTCGTCTGCGTACCGTATGTTGTTGATCGCACTCCATTCACCAGGTCGCGTTTTTCAAGCGCCTCCTGAAAGATTATATATATATATATATATATATATATATATATATATATATATATATATATATATATATATATCAACCTGTGATATATGTATCACACCGATAACTCAAAAAATAATCGTCAGATTTTGATAAAATTTAGTGGGTACCTTCCTTTTATAAGTGACTTGCATAAGTTTGTTAGCCAGGAAAATGAGTCAAGGTTTTCCCGGAAGATTTTGTATTTTCTTTCGGAAAAAAAATATATCTCCGGAGATAACAAAGTAAAGACAACCAAATTTGGTAGGTGTGCTTGTAGTAAGTTAAGACAAACAGTTATAGGCAATTAAAGAAAAAAAAATGGGTTTTCCTCAAAAGATCAAAGTCGCGATTTGGCACGTCAAAATTCGCATCATTTAGGCGAAGAACCTGAAACAAATACGCATCATACAAAGAAAACGTCGCAAGAAGAGTATTCTTCAAACGGTTAGGTTTCAGCGTCAACCGCCACTGTCCATTTTACTAAATATTTACAGAAACTTCATTTTAAATAGATCCAAATAGACCCTTTCTCTGATGCTTTGGCCGTAGGTTTAGTTAGATTAATGGTTTTACGGTCTACAATTTTTAGCTAATTTTCGTAGAAAAAATTCGTTATTGAAAAGACCACGACTATTGAATTTTAAAAATAGCGCAAAATGAGCGCAAACGAGGCAACCTAGAATCCATATCCGGGCTTACTTTATTCAAAAACCGACAAGGATATGCATGTATAATGTTGATAAACGCGGCCCTTAAATTTAATTTTACATTGATTTCTGTCGTCAGAAATGGTAGGTGCCATTCGAAAAAATTAAGTTTTTGAAATTTTTTGATTGTCATCTTAAAACAATCGCAGTAGGGGCAGGAAACATAACGAAAGTGTCAGTAATGCTGGAAACTAATGGCTAAGCCTTTATGAACCGAATAAAAAAATCAATTGTTTATTTTCATTGGGTCAGGAGTTATGAATTCCTTAGTGGCCCCCTGCAACTTCGATTTATTGCGAAAATGTGACAGATATCAAAAAACTATGACAAATAAGTATCTACAACTCGGACGTTCTGAACTCATAGTGTAATGTAGAGTCCAGGTATAAAATTATAATGGAGTATTTACATGTAAAAAAATTAAGATGGTGCTGATTTCCGGTATTTCCGTAAGTGCCGCTATTTTGTAAATGTTTTATTTGGACTTGCAGCAGTCGATTAAGACCGGCTATCAAATTTCATAATATGATTGCCGGAAATCAAAAAGAGTCTAACGAACGGGCTACGTGAATCATCTGTATATATCTGTGTATCTTGGGCTATTTTAGTTTACTCTATTTATTTCCTATGGTTTCTCTATGTTTCACATCTTCTTCAGGATACTATGAATATAATTATATCATTGTAATACAAAACCTCTACTAATTACTTGTTTAAGTTTTTGGTCGTTTAGCTTTATACCCATTTTAAGGCTAGATCCTTATGTGAAAACTGGAACCTGTGATGAGCACTAATAAGTACACTTGGAGAACCCAAATCACCACAACACATATTTCAGAGACCTTACGATTGTTTTGTTGACCATGTCAACAAATAAAAATGGGTATTTCCCTAGAGTTTGGTTTCGTTATGTGGACGATATTTTTGCAGTGTTTGACACAAATATATGTAAGGTTGAACAATTTACTGAAAAATTAAATAGTCAATTTGACTCAATAAAATTTACCCACGAAATAGAAAACAACAATAAACTTTCGTTTCCTAGATGTACTAGTTATTAAAAATAAAAATAATGGCTCGCTTGAATTCGATGTCTACAGGAAGGAAACGGCTACTATTAGTTATATACCTAACGACTCACATCATACGTTTGCACAAAAAAACGGCTAGTTTAAATCTCCTAGTAAACAGATTGATTAAATTTCCATTAAGTAAAAATAGATTTAATACAGAATTAAAATAAATAAAAAATTTGGAGAGATATAACGGTTACTCGGATGGTTTAATAGACAAATTAGTTAACAAACACAGAACAAAGAAAATTATATCTAAATGTACGACATTTAAAAAAGATAAAATAGAGAAAACTTGTGTGCGTTTACCCTATGAACCACGAATCACAAAGGGTTTGGAAAGTATTTTTAAAAACGCCGATTTACATTTGACTTTTTCGACGAAAAGTAATTTAACAAATTTGTTGGGTAATACAAAAGATAAAGACAAAGTCACTGAAATGTCCGGTTTTTATGAAATTAGTGGCAAAGATTGCAATCTTAAATACGTGGGTCAAACTAGGATAAATATAGCCACCAGATTTCGTGAACATCTCGCACATTTACGATATGGTACGGTGGGCAAATCGTGTGTGGTATAACATATATGGGATAATAATCACCACATTGACAAAGAAAATTTAAAACTTGTCAAAAATGTTAGACATCAAACTATGCTTGATTTATTAGAAAGTATTTTTATATCAAGGTCGATTAAGAACAAAACTTCATTGAATCGTGCAGAACCTTTAATTTCAAGCCCTTTATTTTCCCTTTGCATTTGACCACTTAAACACTCCTAATTTGTCTGGTAGAATAATAAATTACTGTCAATAACTCTGCCGGTCTATACATATACTGTTCTCTACGCTTCTCGACTTAAAGACCCTTTCATTTTCGGTGTATCTATGAAGTCAATATAAACACTATTTTCGAAAAATTAAAATCAATAAATATATTTTTTATGTAGTATTTTAATTGAATTATTTATCCTTTGTTAGAGTTAACAATGTGAGTTTAGTTTTCTATATATAAAAAAGATGAGTGAAGGTTATTTTGTTTATCTCGCCAGATGTAGTTGGCGGCTTTCTCTAATATCCACATAGTAAATTTCTAGATCTAAAGGGGACGTGCAGATTCCTTAAATAACTCGGTACGGTTCCTTTTAAGCCCATTATATATTAGATAAGGGCTCATAAATTTGTCGACCACAAGATTAAAGCAGGTCTTCGACCTTGTAGTTTCACTACACAATAAACAAACGATGGGTCTTCGACGACAATTTAACTTCGAACTAGTTCCTTTACCTAGACGCGATATAAATACACGGTAGCTAGTAGTTTATTTTTAGAATTTTTCTTCCACTGAAGATGTTGACATGGTCAACGCAACGCTCGTAAGGCCTCTGAAATATGCGTTGTGGTAATTTGGGTTCTCCAAGTGTACTTGCTAGATCCTTGCTTGTCTGCATTAGTTTTGTACATTTTTTATTTGAATGTATAAAACATAAAGCACATACATATAGCAATAAATTATTGTTCTAATTAAATGGTCGGATGCACTTTCTATAATACATTAACTGCGAGCATGCAACAATGCAATAAAGTTTTCCATAACTGCATGTAATATACGTGTTTATAACAAGTAGATCTTTATTATGGACCGGCGTAAAATTGCATAAGCTTCAACTGATTATTAGAGTACTACAACAATAAAGAAATGGTAGAACAAAAAATACTAACAATAATGGCCCTCTTAACGAGGTGTGACTGAACACTTACGACGAGCTGGATTATTACAATACATTACGATAACAACAGAAACCACAAAGTGCATAATTTGTATTGCATTTGTTACTGCAGTAAATAGTGATCGACAAATGTCAGCACAGCAAGCTTACTATGTTTAAACTATGCAGCTACCAAAGGCTATCAGTTTAATGGAATACTGTCGCTCAATCACTAAATGTGGATGCAAGTTTTTGGGTACGATTAAGCAAAATTGTTTCATCTAGGTTCTACAAATTGGAAACGTTTTGGCTAAACAAAAAGATGTATTTTTTTCAAGGGTAGTATGATTTGAAAAAAAACTAATATAAGTGACCCTTAAATTTGATGTAACATTGATTTTTGGTGTCAAAAAAGGTGGCGTTAAAAAGTGGAGGTTTTTGACAGTTTATGATTGTCAAGTTTCAAAAATCGCAGTAAGCGCATGAAACATAACCAGAGGATCAATAATGATTTAAAATAT
Source organism: Tillus elongatus (assembly GCA_964006375.1). Taxonomy (NCBI): domain Eukaryota; kingdom Metazoa; phylum Arthropoda; class Insecta; order Coleoptera; family Cleridae; genus Tillus; species Tillus elongatus. The sequence continues at coordinate 31,904,875 of OZ023265.1, forward strand.
CAGCAAAGCCCTTAAGAATTTTTTTTAATCATTTACTTAATTCTAATGAACAAGAAGTTATGAATTTCTTAATGGACCTATGAAATTTCGATTTTTTTGGGTAAAATGTGACATATTTCAAAAACAATGACAGACAAGTATCAACCACTGAGAGGTTCTCGACTTACAATTTAATGCAAAACCCAAGTATGGAACAAAATTATTTCTATTTAAAGAAAATGGTGGTGCCACCTTCCGGAAGCACCGCCACTTTGTATTTATACTCTTGGCAATCGATTATGGACGGCTACCAAATTTCATACCAACACGCTTTCGGGAAGTCGAAAATACTATAACGAACTGGCTACATAAATCACCCTGTACTGCATATATATATATATATATATATATATATATATATATATATATATATATATATATATATATATATATATATATATATATATATATATATATATATATATATACAGGTTGAGCAAAATGTATAGAAGCATTATTCTGTAGTACTTTCACATATACAGTGACCCAGAAAAGCGCAGGTGGTTAAAGTTGGTCTTTTTTAATGGAACATACTATATTTGATCTCATTTTTAGTGAATTTTTATTAAAAAAAATCCACTAACAATGAGGTATTGATGGTGAGACTTTGCAAACATTTTTTCAAATGAGCGTGAACTAGGACCCATAGAACCCATATCCGGGGTCAGTTTTAGTTTTTATATGTTTATATATATATATATATATATATATATATATATATATATATATATATATATATATATATATATATATATATATATATATATATAAACATATAATAAGCCATTTTCAAGAGGTGAAGGAAATATGTAAGGACACTCTAAGGCCTCAATCTGTCTACTCCTTAGACTGGTGGACAAAGGTGGGTTGGGTTGTTGTAGCTCGATTACGGGGCCTCAATATGCCTATTCCTCAAATCTCGCTTGAGGTCTTCTCTAAGGTCTCAGTCTGTTGAACGCTAGAACCCATATCGGGGGAAGATTGAGGCCTTAGAGTGTCCTTACATATTTCCTACAACTCTTGAAATTGGCTCCAAAACAGGAGTCGAAACGTCTAGTTTTTATAAATTCTGGACGCGGTTCAACCCGAAAACCAAGTATATCTCTTATTAAAGACCACGTAGATTTTCCGAACATTTATATATATATATATATATATATATATATATATATATATATATATATATATATATAAGTATCCAACCGATAACTCAAAAGATAATTGACCGATTTGGATGAAACTCTGCAAGTACCATTCTTCTATTAATATCTTGGATAAGCTTGTTAGCCAGGAAAAAAAATCAGACTAGGTTTTTTCGAAAAATTTTGAGTATTATTTCTGAAAAAAAAAATTTTTCTCCGAAAGTTGCAAAACTATTTTAATGAAATTTGGTGGACATGTTTCCTTGGGAAAGGCTTTACTACATACCAAAATTCAACTTTCTAGGTTTCTAGAAAATTGAGTTATTCAAATTTGAGGCATTTAATGAAACTACCATAACGCACTTCCTGTGTCTCGAACTTTTTTATTTTTAGATAACAAATCTAAATTTTCTTGAAACGCCTTATGTCTAAACTCACTCGTTACCGAGTTATCGACATTTATAGTTAAGATGTGTACTAAGCATGGAAATTACTAAATATCCAAAATCAATGTATATGTGTGAGAAGGTTAACATTTAAAACAACAAGTCTACATTTTAAGTAAAGCGCAATATGACACAACTAAGCTAAAAAAAATATTGAGCAAATGTTCAAAAAGCTGGCCGTTCAAGATTCGACTAAAATGCAGTCTTTTAATAAAATGACTAATCAAATCCTGTAAATAATTTTTTGTTATTTGACTTATGTCTTCTGATATGCGGCTCTTAATTCATTACAAGGCGATTAGCCTATCTTGATACACTTTTCTTAAGGTATCCACATAAAAAAATTCTAGCGGGGTGAAATCTGGTGACCGGGGTGGCCATTCTACAGCGCCTCGCCGTCCTATCCATCTGTGCGGGAATACTGTAACTAGGTATCTACAAACGGCTTATGTAAAATGAGGGAGAGCAGCATCTTGCTGAAATCAGATGTACTCAGAAGGGATCAGACAATATTTTGACTTATTGTTGTTTTAAATGGTAATATTTTCATAAATACACATTGATTTGGGATATTTAGTTAATTCCAAACTTACCACACATCTTTACTTTAATTGTTAATAACTCAGTAACGAGTAAGCTTAGACATACAGTGCTATCGGGGCGGCAAAGCCGCGGACGAGCCCTGACGGAGAAAAAGCTTAGACATAGGGTGTCGCACAAGATCAGATTAAAATTATACAAATATATATATATATATATATATATATATATATATATATATATATATATATATATATATATATATATAAAGGTTAGCAAAATCTATGGAAACCCCTAAGTATATCACGAACGGGACATATATTAAAGAAAGTTTCTTACAGAATGTATAGAGCATTATTTTGTCGTGCTTTGAAATAAAAGTGTGGTCCAGAAAAACGCAACTGATTAAGGTTCTTTTTTTTACTGGAACGTACTGTATTTGATCAAACTTTTTGATTCTTTTAGTAAGTTTTCTTAAAAAAATTCACTATTGGTGACATCCCGACTTTCGAATTTTGAAAAGATTTCTTCAAATGAGCGCTAACTAGGCCCCTCGAACAGATATCTAGAGTTATTTTTTTTTTCATAAGTTTATATATATATATATATATATATATATATATATATATATATATATATATATATATATATATATATATATATCACATCGATAACTCAAAAAATAATGGGCCTGGAAAAGTTTATTAGCCAGGAAAAGCGGATAAGGTTTTCCGGGAAAATTTTGGATTTCTTTCGAAAATAATTCATATCTCCGAAAGTTAAAAAGCTATGGTAACCAAATTTGGCAGACTGATTTCCGTCATAAAGAGTATCCTTTACACCAAAAATCAGGTCTCTAGGTTGGAAGACAAAGAAATTACAAGCCTCTGATTAAAAAACTGTTGAAACGTCGAAATTGATAATTCTGGTAGTCGTACGTTAACGCATTTTTTCCCTTAGGGCTCGTCCGCGTCTTTGCCGCCCCGAATAAGCGCTTTGTGAGTTAAAATACGGTTCTAAATGACTAACAATCTCCTAGGTCTGTGGTGGCTCTGTCGTCATTTCCCTCATTTCGTTAAAATATGAGAAAAAAAAAATCCATTTTAAATCAAAATTGTAGGATGTAAATAATCAATACGTTAGAAAATTAGTATACTACGGTATATACCTGTTAGCAGATATATCTCTTATGTCGTCAATAAACGAGCGGTGTAGGGAGCAGGGTAGATTTCACAATAGACTCCTATAGCACGCGTTCTAATCCCAGTTAGTGACTTCACTTTTTTTTAATGTTTTTTATCTTTTATTTCATTTAACCGTTATCTGATCAAATTGTATTATTGCGATGAACATTTAAAGTTTATTTTCGGAATATTTTTGTACATTTTTAGACAATAAAGTCATTTAGATGAAGTATGGTACATTGTCTCTACTATATAGGTTATACTGGTAACCAAATATCATGCCTGCTTTCTGTAAAAAGAGACATATTTGTTATTAAACACATTTTTATTATAATTTACTACTATAACGCACTTGCTGAGTCCAGATTTTTTCTGTATAATTTTAATCTGATCTTGTGCGACACCCTATGTCTAAGCTTTTTTTCTCCGTCAGGGCTCGTCCGCGGCTTTGCCGCCCCGATAGCACTGTATGTCTAAGCTTACTCGTTACTGAGGTATTAACAATTAAAGTAAAGATATGTGGTAAGTTTGGCATTAACTAAATATCCCAAATCAATGTGTATTTATGAAAATGTTACCATTTAAAACAACAATAAGTCAAAATATTGTCTGCTCCCTTCTGAGGACATCTGATTTCAGCAAGATGCTGCTCTCCCTCATTTTACTTAAGCCGTTTGTAGATACCTAGTTACAGTATTCCCGCACAGTTGGATAGGACGGCGAGGCGCTGTAGAATGACCACCCCGGTCACCAGATTTCACCCCGATAGAATTTTTTTATGTGGATACCTTAAAAAAAGTGTATCAAGATAGGCCGATCACTCTGTAATGTCTGAAGAGCCGCATATCAGAAGAGATAAGTCAAATAACACCAATTTATTTACAGGATTTGATTAGTCATTTTATTAAAAGACTGCAGTTTTGTCGAATAAAATTGCTTCAAGTTCGTCAACGTATTAAGTCCAATGCTTACTGCATGTGATAATCAAACGTAAAATATGATTGTATAAATATAGCAATGGATCAACAGCATGCTATATGTTACTAATACACCTTACCAATAGACAAGAAGAAAGCTCCAATTGGTTTGCACAACTCAACTTATTAAATCGCAGATGTATCATTTTGCATCATAGCCAGTAATAAAATTCCATTAAGTAAATTCGCACGAAACGGACAAACAAAAAAGAAAACCATACGCGTACAGTTACGTTTTGTTTTGGCGTATATCGTGACTGTGGATTCTGCACGTAGATATACGTATATCTTTTTCTAAAAAAAAAAACCTTCTTATATTGTATTATAATAACCCAATATACAATTTTCTTGAACCACAAAAAACTGCCTGATCGGCTTTAATGTGGGGTTTTCTCTTAATTGCGTCTTGGTAACTTTATCACCACGAAGGATCGGACGCACGCAATGTAAACTGCCGAACAAGGTTTATGACACAATAAGCGATTAACTAAGTACATGTTACAAGATATAATTAATATTATATTAGATGAATTATGGTCGATTCTTCGGAAGATCGTTACTGACATCTTTAACGACAAGAATAATGTGATTATGGAATGTTCTGGTAATGACTGAGTGAAAGCTCTTTTGCTTGTCTTAACATTTTGCATATTTTATTAGTGAATTTTCATTAAGAAAATTTCCTAATAGAGAGGTAACGATGGTCACACTTTCGAAAAATCGTTTGAAATGACCGCAAATTAGGGCCTCTAGAACTCATATCCAAGATCCGTATGAATTTTTATATATTTGTTTATATATATATATATATATATATATATATATATATATATATATATATATATATATATATATATATATATATACTGGCTGTCCCACGTAAGGCGTGCATTAGAAGTTTTCGAACTAGTACTGGGATTTGGAATCTGAAAATTTGCAACTGCATGTATCACTATCCGCTCATTTATAAGATATTTTGGTGACTGCATCACTTCCGGTTGTACCGGAAGTTGCCAACAACTTTCCTAATTTTAATAGAATACCCTATATATTATTGCACATTCGGAATGAGCATGCAATGCTGAGGAAAATGATATGCCATTTGTCTATACTGGTGTCAACCGTTCTCAAGATATTCGATTTTCTATTGTTTTTCCGTCATAAAGTTGCAAATCTTTGAAATGGCAATTCTTAGGCATCAAGTATGTCATGGTTCTGAAACTTGGCTCAACTATAGTCCTAAGGGTCAGAATTCGTCTCATTGCGATAAAAATCACAAAAATAATACAGGTGTTGTTTAACGAAGATCAAATATCGATGATTTCAAACACGAAAAAGTATTTTTTTACAAATGTAACACCCTGTATATTTTCATCTCATATCCTTCGGAATGATATTCTGCTTCGATCTGTATCAGCATTCCCTATACCTATCTTGAACTATTTCTGAGTTATAAGAATGAATATGAATAAAACAGGAATATACTACAAAATTGAGAATCTACCTAGTCGGAGAGTAGGCTTTGGACATAATATGAAAGCTTATGCCAAAGAGATGTATTATTAGTCTCGCTGGTTGTCATCGCAATAGAGTGATCTATTTCTTTGAAAGTATTGTAAGCTACACAATGGAAAATATTGATGAAGAATATTCTGCTGACAACATTCTAAATTTATTTTACATTCACGGCGAATGCAGGAGAATCGTGAGTAGAACGTGCCGCTTGTTCAATGAGAGATTTCCATATTTGTCACCTATGTATAGGACAAAGTTCTCCAGAATCGAGTCAAATTTTCGGAATAACTGGAATGGTAATTTAAATAGAAATCGTTCCAGTAATATTACCGGCACTGAAACAAATGAAATCTATGTGTTGGGTTACTTCACGGCCTATCCACATGCTTCCATCAGGCAGGCAGTAGAATATTTAAGACTAACTCGAAAATCAATTCAAAGAATTCTTTCTAAGTATGGATGGCATGCATATGCCCAAAGGACAGTGCATGGATTACGGGAGGGTGACCACATTAGAAGGGTTGCATTTTGTGAATGGTTGATGGTACGGATCCAGGAAGACCCAGATATGTTAGATAGGATTTTATGGACGGATGAATCAAAATTCACAAGAAAAGGTATCATCAATCAGAAGCGATGTCATTTCTGGGCAGATGAAAATCCTCACTTTATGCGTGAAGCGCATTTCCAGTATGAATTCAGTTTCAATGTTTTCGCTATTATTGGAAATGGAAGAGTTTTTTGCATATCTACGAGGAAATGTTTACCTCAGAAAGTTATCGTAGAATACTTCGTGAAGTTGTTGCTGGTATCTTAACTGGTTTGCCTGATGCAGAATTCTGGTACCAGTTAGATGGCTCTCCAGCACATTCTACGGCAGTTGTACATCAGGAGTTGACAAGAATGTTTGAGGATCGTTGGATTGGACCCTGCGGTCTATGGCTTTGGCCTGCCAGGTCAAAAGACCTGACTCCACCTGACTTCTTCTTATGGGGTAACATTAAAAATGAAGTTTATTCCAGCCAAATAACCTCCCGAGGAGAACTGGGCTAAAGTGCGACAAGCTTTTAATGATCTTGCTCCAGAAATGATCAGAAGGGCCACTAATTCTGGATCGCAAAAAAGCTTATTGAAGTATTTTGAAGTCAATGGTGGTCATATAGAGCATATTTTGTGTTAAAACTCATACGCATTTTTAAAATTAATTCTATCGCTGTTTCGTTGATTATTTTCTGGACTAAAACTCACTGATATATTTTCGAACTGATAGATGGTTCTATAACTTGTTTTCATTTTGAGTAATTAAGTTTCAGGGCGATTCATAAACATCCCTCACTATGTTGGATTGAGTCGAGGATTTATAAATTCTAAAAGAATGCAAGACGAATCGGAATTTCTTCTTTTTAAAGGGTATGAGGTGAAAACGTATTCGAACACCCAGAAATAAAAAAAAATGGAAAAATACTTCTTGAGAGTTATTCAATTAATCTAAAGAGCGACATTAATATAATAAAACCTAATACAGGTTTTCATTCTTCTCGTCCAGAATATGAATGGAATACCTACATGAAAAATTCTGGGTTCTCCTTGCCCTATACCCAAAGCTTACTAGTGGTATCTATTAACATCCCCCGATACCGTTGTATAGTTACGAGTTATTATTATTATCATTCTTATTATTACTATTGTGATAATAATAATAATAATAATAATATATATAATATATATATATATATATATATATATATATATATATATATATTATTATTATTATTATTATTATTATTATTATTATTATCATCATTATTATTCTTATTATTATTATAAATACAAAGAAAAGAAAAAGTATTATCTCGGATAATACAAAATTCACATATTTCCCATCATAACTCGGGAATCACCCGAGACAGGTATAGAAAATGCTGATACAAATCAAAGCAAAATATGATTCCGAATGATGCGCAATGAAAATATACAGTGTGTTAAATTTGAAAAAAAATACTTTTTCGTGTTTGAAATTATCAATATTTAAACTTCGTTAAACAACACCCTGTATCTATTTTGTATTTTTTTTGCGACAAGAAGAATTCTGACCATTAGGACTATCGTTGTGCTTAGCTTCAGAATTATGGCATACTTAATGCCCAAAAATTGGCATTTCAAAGATTTGCAACTCTATGACGAAAAAACAATAGAAAATCGAATATCTGGCTGATACCAGTATAAGCAAGTGCCATATCATTTTGCTCAAAATTACATGCTCATTCCGAATATGCAATAATATATAGGGTGTTATATTAAAATTAAGAAAGTTCTTGGAAACTTCCGATACGACACAGTCACCAAAATATTTTAGTTATAATGAGCGGATGGTGATACATCCATTTGCAAGTTTTCAGATTCTAAATCCCAATATTAATTCGAAAACTTCTAATACCCTCCTTACGTGGGACAGCCTGTATATATATATATATATATATATATATATATATATATATATATATATATATATATATATATATGCTATATGATAAGAAGCCTAACGCACGTATTGATATTCAGTTTACTATTAAAATTGGTATATTGTACTAAGTAAACATTAAAGTTATGTATTTTGGTAGAGAAAATGAGCTAATTAATCATAAGAAATAATAATTAATATAATACCACAAACAGAAAATGTCAAAACAAAGGTATTATAAATTTAATGTAAAAGTGATTAACAATTGGTTTAAGAAAACTCGAATGTTAGGTTAGATATAATGTAGGCAGAGACAGTTAAAGTTTGAGTTTATCGCGTATATGAAACCTGTTATTTTATTTACCGATTTAATTGCAGTGGCTTTTGATTCATGAACATTAAGGAAGTGATTGTTTTGACTAAGATTGTCAATAAAAGGCAACCATTGGAACAAAGGAGAAAGAAACTACTAATTTGTGAGAACACAAATATAATTGGTTGAGATGTTTAATTTCTCATATCCGGCACCTTCAACGGGGTGGTTAACTGTAGAGGCCGAAGCGAACACCAGCTTTACAATCATCGTTAGTGATATAATGTAGTAAACATTGATAAAGCTGATGGAACAAAGCAGTATATTGATCAAAACAACAGTGTATACCCAGAATTTCTTGTGGGCATGCTTTTGTAGCCAAGAAGTAAGTCCAGATAGTAAATTGAGGCCGAAGCTGTACATAGCTGAAGTAACGCTACATGTCATTAAAGGTATTTATCAACATTTTACCAAAATTATTGTAACTGCTGGCTGAAATAACCTTAAAGCCATAACACACTGTCAAGTAGAAACATCAATAAAGATTGAAATGTAATTTTACGTAGCTAAAATTCTGTATAAATTGATTCTAGAATGGTACAACAAGGAGCCGTTTGTAAATCACTGTAGATGTCGCTACTCTGCACTATTCAGAATATTAACTTGATAATATCATCCATTTTGCCTAATACGGTTGCCATAGGAACGGTAATTTGAATCTTTTGAGAATCTTACAGTTTGTAGAGGAGAAATATCGTGAGAAACATAAACAATAGTCAGTTCGAACGCAAAGTTAATAGAAATTTGTAAATATTAAATGGTCAATAGCTATATTTTGTTTGAAGGATCAAGTAAGAGAATCAATGTCAAATAAAAATAAATTGTCATGCTAGAGTAATTAATATTGTTGTCACTTGTTAATATTTATGAAAACAGGTGTTAATATAGAAGTTAAAATGTTTTAAAATTGTGTTACATTGCTTAACAAGGTACATAATTTGATAAAAAGTTCTACAAAAAAATTTAGGTTTGAAAAGGGGTTAAAAGGTAAAAATTTTCAATTGCAACTCACTACAGACCTGCAGAAAGGAGTCAATCTATAGCCGTGGACAAGTAAGAAGCTGAGTGGACTACGACCGGTTTTGTTTATATATGAGCACAGTAGGTTAGCACGCACCTAGACAATAGAGTTGTTACTTTTGCGCAGGGTGGATAACGAACTTAAAACTTCCAACGCACACCTCTTACCTTTTGCAGCCCCTCGGCCTTGCTGTATTTAGGTCATTTAAAACAGCTTGCGACGAAGAGTTAGTCTCTTGGCAAAGAAATAATCCAGGCGTTAAATTGCTAAAGAAACTATTTTCCGACAAAGTGCGAAAAATATGGAACAATATTCGTTTGGTTGTTATTCAGAATGGATTTAAAAAAAGCTATATCCTTTCAATTCAAAAGTTATCCCAAAAGAAAAATACTATCCCGAAGTTTTAAACTGATTTGAAAATATAAAGTAAACCACTGCTGGCGTAACCCAGGAAGCAATGGTAATAATGGAATTCTGGAAAGACATATTAGATTCAGGGCCAATCAATGCTTCACCTAAAACACTACTGATGGGGGGAATGAGTGGCAGTCTGGATCAACAAATGTCTCATTTGAAGACCTCCTACTTGAAACTGTGAAACAGCATTCCATAAATGTTAAGGTCACAAAAAATGTGTTTGCAACAGGCGCTGAAGTAATCAAGCATAGAGATGCATGTAACAAAAACTGCGCAACACAAACAACTAAGCCAAGCCTGTCGAAGCCCAGAAAGTACTAGCAGCGAAAGTAGCGTAGAACCAGTGTACTTCGCTACCTTTGTCCATACCTCCGTCTCAAAAAGTTCTTAAAATGACGTTTGGATTTTAATGTTTCCATTCTCTTTTGCCGCAGGGGCTTTATCGGGTAAGAATAAGCTTTGGACACTTATACAGATGTGGAAGTTGCTCATCGTAGTTGGTGGTACTACTGATAAAAGCATTTGGGTGAGAAGCGGCTTTTGGGAACTGAGTGGTGGACAGCTGAGTTATAAACTCAAGTAGGGAACGAATTCTCAGACCAGACTGACTCTAACAAACCATGGAGCTCCGGTCCCCATTCTCAGCATTTTATTCAGGACAATTTGAAGGGTCTTGATGTGTATGTCGGCCCCGGTGGCACATGTAGGGGATACATAGGCCAAGGCTGGCCGAATTATGACTTTGGATATGAGCTGTTTATTGATCATAGACAATTTGGAATTTCTGTTAAGAAGAGATGAATGTCGAATCCTTCCGTTGTGCATGTTGGACATGGGGGCGCCGCGCCGTGTTAATCGTTTGTCGAGAAAATCCTTGAGGTATTTGGCGGAGTCTTGCCAGGGAATTAGACTGTTGCCTAATGATACGTGTTCGTGACGTGTGGGTCTTCTCTTGGAAAATAGGACTGCTGAACATTTATATGGGTTTATGGCTAGACATGATTTCCTATACCCTCCTTGCAGCTCGTGTACGGCGGTCTGTGGACGTTCCGTTATTATCCTCGGCTGAGTGGAGCTGCTGAGGAGGATGGTGTCGTCTATGTACAGTGCGCATGTCACGTTTAGGGGCGGTGTCAGTATATCTGCGACAAAAATACTTGACAGCAGGGGTAGATAGTAGAACCCTGCGGCAGGCCAAGTTTGGTATGTTCCGTTATTATCCTCAGCTGAGTGGAGCTGCTGAGGAGGGTGGTGTCGTCTGTGTACAGTGCGCATGTCACGTTTAGGGGCGGTGTCGGTATATCTGCGACAAAAATACTTGACAGCAGGGGTAGATAGCAAAACCCTGCGGGAGGCCAGGTTGGGTATGTTCCGTTATTATCCTCAGCTGAGTGGAGCTGCTGAGGAGGGTGGTGTCGTCTGCGTACAGTGCGCATGTCACGTTTAGGGGCGGTGTCGGTATATCTGGGACAAAAATATTTTACAGCAGGGGTAGATAGCAGAACCCTGCGGCAGGCCAGGTTGGGTACGCGATTTGTGGTTACCATAAAAGCAGCAAGATGATATATCTACAAAACATACGTAATTCAAAACGTTTTTTTTTATACTTCGGATCAATTTAAGAAAATAAGTAAAATCATAGTGTGAAATATTATTGTTTTCGGCATTATTAAGTCATCATTTCTTGAAATCGACTGGTAGCTCGTCCATTTTAAACCCTATTTCAGTTGATATTTTTGTCCTAAAGCTTTATCGGATTTATCATTGCGGATTGAATTGCGCCATTTTTCTCACCACTCATCGTGATGACACGTCAAATGTCAATTTCTTTTTCCATTCACTTTTGTCTTCGGTTTTTTTATTCTTGTCTTTCCTTTTTGTTACTTTGTGTTTTTCTTTGGTTGTGTTTGTCGTCGTTTATAGTTTTTTTGGCATATTGTTCCCCCGTCAAAGTTTTCATATACTCCTGGGATGTGATGACTTTTGAACCAAAACTTAAAACTAACTTATCTCTTTAATGATTGGGACGCAATAGTTGATGGTAGCAATTTTTCAAAAATAGTTATACACCTACTCTTTGTTACTTGTCTATGTGGTAACCACATACTGGGTGGCTGAGTAAGTTCTAGATCTGGTTCCCAGATGTTTGACCTGAAACTTCCTCTGTTCCAGGTATGATCTGATTAGAAGAATCAGAGGGAGAGGATAATTAAATGATATAAGTTTGTTTAGGAGGCCCGCATGCCAAATTCTGTCGAATGCTTAAACAATGTCGAGAGATATTGCACCAGTTGACTTGTTTTTGTTGAATCTTTCGGTGACGTTTTCCATCACACGAAGGACTTGGTCTGTGGTGGAGTGCTAGTGTCTGACACCGAATTGCTCTTCAGTGTATGGTTCTCAGAGGTTCTTTTCTGAATTGTTTTTCCGCGATTTTGTTGATGACTGGAAGTAGACAAGTCTGCGTGTGGTTCTGAGGGAACAGCGGATCTTTGCTTGGTTTTGATATATTGATAATGTCGGCAAGATTCCAAATGGATAGAAAATGCTGAAATCGCAGCGTGTCATTCATAATCGTAACTATGAATACCACTGCTATGAGAAGGAGATTTTTTTAGGGATACGTTGGAGATTCCAACGTATCCCGGAGCTTTCCTATTTTTAGTGTTTTGATGATTTGGGAAACTTCTTTGGAAATAGCGCGCTGGATGTTTGTGTCTGGGACTCCTGACATAACGGTGCGTCGTTGCGTCCTGCGACACATTAATGTTATAATTCGTCCTGAATTGCAACTCTAGATGATTCGCGAATGCACTTGCTTTGTCCGTATCTGTGTACACGATGCCGTTTCGGCCATGAAGTGAGGAAGATTTTGTGAGCGAAGGGCTTTTGCCATTTGCAAGATGGAATTGTCTTGGGCAGACATGGTTTGCAGGCGTTCCTCCCATCGGTTGTTGCGGAGTTCTTGTAGAGCGGATCGTACTTGTTTGATGAGTCTGTTTGCGTCTGGCTTGTCGGTGGGGTTCCCGGTCCGTTGAGCTAGTTCTTTTCTAACATGATTTCTTTGATACTGGACAGACATGAGAGCAGTTTGGTTGGAGCGGGGTCGATGAACTTGTTTCGTGCTCTGTGAGGCCAATGATTTAATTGCATTTTTTCCGGTTTTGTACTTGTTTGTATTGTTGTTTGATATTGTACATATATATTTTTTATTATATAGCAGTGTATATAAGTAGTGTATGCAGATATTTGTATCTTACTGTCTTAAACATTGTGTTTTTTCCACATTGTGCACTTTTATCTTTTTGTTTGTTTTGTAACTAAACAGCATAATTGTTCTTATCTATTTATATCTATTGCGACGAGCTTATTCATCTATTATGGTAAGAAAGCGAAAATGAATTATCCAATCTTATCTTATTCTTTTCCTTATCATGTGATTAGCTTCACTGGCAGATACATATGTCAAATAAAACGTTTGCATTTGTTTCTTGTTGAATGAAATATGCAACAAAGGGTGAAGAATAACAATTGACTTGTTATAAGCGCTTTTGAATTGAACGATTCATACGTTGCGATGGATAGCATGAGTAATTGATTTAATGCTATACTGGTACTAACTAGCTATATAATCTTCATCCAAAAAATGCATAGCTTCTCGTTTCTGCATGAAGGCCTATCAATGCGATATTTATTGCAGGCGGATATAATAATTTACAATTAAGTGTTAACATTAATATGTAATGTCATCGGTATGTATTCAATCATAGAACTTTCAACAGATTTTCATGTAGTCACAGCTGTGCTGAAACTCTTCACTGTGGCACATTGTAGAAATGTGGCTACCACTTCCGTAGAATTACCGCCTACAGTCGTCTGTTATTGGAAACTTTGCGTTGATTTACATAAATAGTAACGGAGCTGGTCTTTCTGCCAACGCTATATTATGACAAAGTGCTGCTATTTATAGTGTTGCAAAGATGAATTGTTAAGAGACTAACGAGTATAGTAAAAACATCAAAGTAGATCGTAGCAGGCTTGTAAGCAACACTGGAATACATACAGTGTGATGATAAAGTTTAGAACATAATTTATAATGCGTTATTTAATTTTTTAAGCAAAAACGCTCAGACATGTCAATTTTATATTTTGAATTGGCAACTTATGAAGTGAAATTTTCATTTATTTCGTCACATTTTCCTGAATAGTGACGCCATCATAAGTTATTCAAAATGATAACCATGTTTTTTGCCGCTGGCCTGCTTACTACTTAAATCATGATGCAAAAAAACCGTAGTCGACATAACAATGTTTTTTTAAATTGCATTATTTACTTTAAGAAATGAAAACGCAAGTTGAATGGAAGAAAATCATTGAACCGAGGAAAACCAACAAAATTTAGCACAAATGTTCACATTGTTCTCTTCCTACCATTTTTCATTGACGGATACAAGTGTAATCAATTTGTACACTGCGCTTAAAAATGTCGGCAATAAATTGCCCTACTTCAGCGCGAATTCTTTGCTGTGGTTCCTCTAAATTATTTGCTCTGTTGAAATAACCGTTCGATTTTAAACAACTGTACAAAAAAAATCCAAGGGAGTCAAGTCTGGGGAACGAGGCGGCCACTCAACTGCTCCTCGACGCCCTATCCATCTTTCAGGAAATGTGGCATTTAAATATTAGCGGACGTCTACACCAAAGTGAGGGGGCTGCTGTCTTGTCAGAACTGGCAAGACTCAAGATATTTAGGTAACGTGCTGCTATAAGATTTCCTTGAAAAGAAGCAAGGCCCTATGAAACACCGTCCGAATAATCCCATCCATTTATTCTCTTTCCCATGACGTTGACTGTGGAAGTCTTGAGTCCAATGAGGATTTTCCTGTGATCAATATATTGAGTTGTGACGACTTACTGTCCCACTCATCCAAAAACTGGCTTGATCAGAAGAGGGAATGTCATTAACAATAATGGCATCTTCATCTCAGCGTAACATTAATTGTTCACAAAACTGTCAACGGCGTCCCAATCACCAACGTTCAACTTGTGTATCAATTTCACTTTGTAAGGGTGATACTTCACTTGGTTGAATAATTTTACCACTAAAGATTGGACCACGTTGTTACTTAGGACTAGTTGCCTTCTAGAATGGGAAAAATTTACTATAGATTCAAGCAATTTTCCAATCTCACTTATTTACTTACTCCAGGTGGATCTTATCAAGGCAAATCTTTTACAGATCCCGCTTCTGTGAATTTGGCAACCAAACTACTTACTGTATATTTGGTGGTCTATCAAGATGTTGTGGTAAGAAAACTTGGAGAACCCAAATTACCACAACACATTAAAAAAACCTGACGATCGTTTCGCTAGCCACGTTAGCGTCATCATAGGATGAATAATTTAGAATTATTCATCTTCTGATGACGCTAACTTGGTTGGGGAAAGGATTGTCAGGGTTTTTAATGTGCTGTGGTGATTTGGGTTCCCCATGTGTACTTATCAATGCTCATCACAGGTTCCAATATGCAGTTAGAATGTTGTGGGTTAAATAAGTTGCATGTCTCCTGTCGCCATATCCAATTTTACCAAACGAGACATGTCAATGGATGATAAGCCTCGCCCTGGTCGTCCTTCCATGGCTGAAACCAATGAAAATGTCGAAAAAGTATTACGAAATCTTCGTGGAAGATCGACAAGGGACCATTTATGAACTTGTGTAACTGTCTGGCATGACCCAGAGTTTGGTCGAGCTAATTCTAATGAAAGATTTGGGCATAAAAAGGGTGGCTGCCAAACACCTGCTTCGACTGCCGACTGCTAAACAAAAGCAAGGTCACCTGGAAGCATGTTGTGCTTTGAAAGAAGAGTTTCGGAGGGATCCAAACTTTTTACAAGGTCATCGCAGTTGACTAATCATAGTGCTAAGGTTACGAAACTGCAATGAAGCAACAGGCAAGCCAGTGGAAACTCCAAGTTTGCCTCTCCCAAAAAAAGCTCGTCAAGTAAATTCAAACATCAAAACAATGCTGATTTGTTTTTGCGATGTGAGAAGAATTGTCTATTTAAAATCTGTTCCAAAGGGTATGACAGTTGACCAAGCTACCCATCTGGAAGTTTTGAAAATATTGAGTACATATTCTGCTGTGGAAAAGACCCCACTTGTGGCAGTCGGACGATTGGTTTCTCTGCATCGATAAGGCCACTCTTCACGCAGCCCTGTCTGTTAATTTTCACCAAATGACATGACCTCTCTGTCCCATCACCCCCGTTTCACCCGTTATCCACTGCGCCTGTTTTCATTTCCCCAAATGAAGAGACATCAAAGAAAAGCATTTTGCTAATGCAGAAAAAACGACGGAGGCGCTGTCGGGCATCATAGAAGACGCATTTGTAAAATGTTCTGAGATTAGATTAACAAGTGTACTGGTGCCGGTATAGAGTAGTTTAAAGGAGATAAATGATTTTTGTTTAATAATTAACTCATTGAATTTTTAAAAAGTTTGGTTTCTTCTGAGTACCCTCTCGTATATAAACATAAAATGAAAAGCTAATCGCGCATTTTTTTTATTTCAACAACACAACACGAGGGCTCACAGCCTAAATACTATCGTACCGTAGGTGTCTACAAGGAGGAAAGAGGCAACTTGTTAATTCTGGACTTGAAGGTTTGGAGGTTCGGAGGAGAAGCAAAAACATGTAACGGCAAGGAATTCCACAACTTGGAAGTCCTCGAGACAATAGAGCGGGCATAACAAGATGTTCTATGTCTGCTGACCAGGACAGTACTTTTACCCTGGTAGATCTGTTGGGGTCAGCAGGTGGAGGAACTATGGAAAAAAAACTCCTCTGAGCAGTTCCCGTGCACATATCTATAAGAGAGAGAGAGAGAGAGAGAAAGAAAGAGAGAGAGAGAGAGGTCACCAACGGCACGTCGCTGTGCAAGGGATGGCTTTTGGGTGAGCCAGGAAGAGGAAACCTAATTTCTTAGCAGCCGCTTCTGCAATTGATGTTGGTGCCAATTGTGATTTCGATCCCCAGAAATGCCAACAAGTGAAAAGGACTTATTACTTTGAATGACTTGGTTGTTTATTGTGATGGGTCTAGGGCTCGTGTATCCCTTAGGAGATGTAAAGCAAGACTGAGATATTGTGGGGTTGAATTGTACAAGATTTGTACTTCCCAAGTCCAATATTTTTTGGAGATCCACAGAGACAAAACCCTCCATGAGTCTGCGATCCCCATCTAATTGGGATAAAAAGACAGGCTTAGAAAACTGTATATTTGAGTGCAGGGTGCTGTCGTCCGCGTAATTGTGAACTGGCTTGGATGTGCTAGAGAGGAGGTCATTGATGTGGAGAAAAAACAAAGTAGGGGCTAAAGCTGAACCTTGAGGGATTCCTGCATTAATTGGATACAGTTTAGAGGAATGACCATCCACGACAACAGAAATGCTCCGGTTAGAGAGGAAATTTGTTGTCCAGGTACAGAGTTTTCGTGGTAGGCCATAGGCCGGAAGTTTATTAAGCAGCGCTGCGTGCAAGACCTGGGCGAATGCTTGGCATATGTCTAGAGCGACAATCTGGGATTCACCGTGTATTTCCATAGACTTGTTCCAAGAATGGGTGACAAAGGAAAGAAGGTCGGCAGTTGATCTGCGCTGACGAAATCCATACTGCCTGTCGTGGATTAGACTGTGTTTTTCAATAAATTTTAGTAATTCGGTGTTTGTATACGTTTCCATCACTTTAGAGACGACTAAAAGGCGAGAAATAGGCCTGTAGTTGCTAGGAAGCGCTTTGGATCCTTTCTTGGGGACGGGTTGTACTCGAGCAGTTTTCTAGTTACTAGGGAATATGCCTCTATTGTGAAATGTCTGAAACAGACGAGTAAGGACAGGAGCAAGTTCTGGTGTGCATTTTTTGAGAACAATTGTTGGGATTTCGTCAGGGCCAGAAGCTTTCCTGGTATTGAGAGAAAAGGGCATATTTCGTACCTTTTTAGTTCTGAAAATGATATTCGCCATTTTATGCGCGACATTGGGGATTGTTGGTGGTTGAATATTTGGAGGTGGGTGGATAGTAAAATTGCCGGCGAAGAACGAGGAAAAAAGTTCAGCCATGCCCAGGGCGGTAGAAACAATTTCATCCCCTGAAACAAGAGGTGGGAATGTACTCTTGCAGAAATTATTCCCAATAGATTTAGCAAGAGTCCAGAAGAGTGTGCTGCCGTTGGAGCTTAAGATGACTTTATTTTTGATGTGGTTATTAAAGGAGTTTTTGCCTCAGAAAGAATGCGGACATAGCGGTTTCTTTCCTCGTTAAATGCTTTACGGTTTTCTTGACTGGGATTGTGTAGAAGCGTTTTGTGAGCTTTGACCCTTTTAAGTATGGCCTTGTCACTGGATTTAGAGAACCAGGGCTTTTGAGTGGCGGAAGAGGTTTTATGTGTACGTGGAATAAATAATTTCATGCCAGCTTCGATAGTTTGGATGACGTTTTGTGAGATATCAGAGGGGTCATTATGAGAGAAGAAGACAGACGCCCATGGAAATGGGAAAATTAATCCCGCATTTCGTCTCAGTTTGCGGAGTTGTAGTGTCAACTATCAGCATATGGATTCTCGGTTCTAGTTGTAGCTTAAAACTCAAAATACGCGATAACTTATTTGGTGAAATTTTTGTACGAAAAATCGCTAAAGAGGGGTATATCCAAGTTTCAATTTGCATAAACTCCTTATGCTACAGAATTTGTATGTCTTAATGAAAACATTAATTTTTACACTCATGAATAAGTTTCATCTTCATTTTCATTGTATGGCCATCACGAAGATGATTATTATCAGCACAACATCATATGCGAACGCAGAACAAATAGCTGTATAATAAATTTTCGTTGATTACTTGTTCACGTACCAACAAATAGCAAAGGCAATCTGACGATGTGTGTTTCTCTAACGAAGGTATTCGATCAGATTACAGACTTGAACCAACCATGTGTGTGTGTTTGTGGATGTGTTGAATAACCAGAGAGCTAGTTGAAGGCACACGATCTGTATGTGTCTTGCTCCATTGACAATAATTCACTCCCTAAAGACCACTTAGTACAGATAAAAGTCCACTTCTAATTAATTATTGTTATCTAAAAACTGTACCAGCTTATACTTTAAAGAGATACTAGCTTGCTATTGCTAACAGTTTCTTGTAACATTACATCATTGGGCTGGTTAAATAAGTACCTAATTACGGTTATGTAACGCTAAATTATCTCAAGTATCAATAGCAAGTGGAGCACTGTAAAGGTACTCTCTTGTCTATACTAACTAATCGTGACACTCTAGATGGACTTATGGAGAATATCATATGGATATGCGAATTTGTCCGCATCTATGTAAATAGACTACAAGATAGGAGCTGCATAACATCGTTAACCTACTATTCAGTGAGTTACAATGTTGCTAGGGTACTTCTGAGTTAGATTATATATGTGTCTTTGTACGTTTCTATAGAACCAGTTTAGTATTGGTTTCCTAAGATGAAAATCTGGCTAAAGTGAGAGGGTGAGAGCATGATTGGTTGGCACATTGAAAGGTTTTCCGCATTAAGGTACTTGTTAATTTATGCGTATTAAGTGTTTGAGACCAGAACTATTAGCGAATTTTTCGTAGTAAAAATTTGGTAATGACGGGATCAAAATTTTTTAATTTTAAAAAGTTTTTTCAAATTAGTTCAAAATAGGCTCTCTAGAACATATATCTGGGGTAATTTTAAGTTTTTATATGTTTATATATATACTGTGTTTATTAAGTAACGCATAAACTGAATAAAATTGAAAGTGACAATTATTAAGGAAAATTCAAAAACAGGTCAACTTTTGTTTTCAAAAACTTACTTTTTGATATAAAAATCTCATCCCTATCGTCATACCTCTTCGAAGGGTACACCTTCTATATTTTGAAATTGGATGGTGGGTGGTGTGATACATCCTTTTAAAGCTAATCCAGTTCTCTATCTAGCAACATTTTTTAAGGATAAAATAAAACGAGTAATAACATTTCTATTATCAGCAAAACCTAACAGAAGCGAAGCCTATAAAGAATGACATAGTCCAGTCTTAGGATACTGATATGCTATGATACTAAATATATGATACTTCAGTATCTCAAAGTCTGTAAACAATGTTCAAAATGTTGGGCTTCTTGAACGAAAACAACTCTAGAAATTTTTTTGTATACTATGTAGTATCTGTAACAATAGACTGATGATAACAATTATCTGCTGTGACATGTGTCATTAAAACCAATGAAGCATAAGTCTGATAATTTTTTGCGATACAATTTAAAGATATATATTTTTCTATTTTGACAACACACCACGAGGGCTTACAGCCTAAATAGTATCGTACCGTGGGTGTCGACAAGGAGGAAAGAGGCAACTTGTTAATTCTGGACTTGAAGGTTTGGAGGTTTGGTGGGGAAGGCAAAGCTTGCGCCGGCAAAAAATTCCACAACTTGGAAGTCCTCGGGACAAAAGAGCGGGCATAACAAGATGTTCTATGTCTGGTGACCTGGGCAGTAAAAGGGTGCATTCGCTTTGTTCCCCTGGTAGATCTGTTGGGGGCAGCAGGTGGAGGAACTATTGAAGAAAGCTCCTCTGAACACTGGGAGGATATCGAGTGTAGAAGCGGCAGCTGCACCCTATATGTGGGAGCCGTATTCGAGGTTTGGCTTTATTTTTGAACTATATAAGGTATAGAGATAAGTGAAAAGTATTTGCGTGCCCGGAAGAGGAAAGAGGCTTTTCTGGTATTAAGAAAACAGAGCATCTTTCGTACCTTCTTCATTTTGATAATGATATCCGTCATTATATGCGCGACATTGGGGGCTGGTGGTGGTTGAACATTTGGAGGTGGGTTGATATTAGAATTGCCGGCGGACCACGAGGCAGAAAGTTCAGCCTTGCTCAGGGCGGTAGAAACAATTTCATTCCCTGAAACAAGAAGTGGGAACGTGCTCTTGTGGAAATTATTTCCAATAGACCTAGCAAGAGTTCAGAAGGGTTTTCTGCCGTCTACGCTGCTGCTGTCTACGAAAATTCGCTATTACAATGTACAAGCAGCGTCAGGATTTTTTTAGGAGTAGTACAGTACAGGGTGTCTTATTTTCGTTGTAAATGTGGAGTATTTCAGTTATTAGTGAAGATAAAGACAAACGGTTTTTGCTCGATTTTTATGAAACGAAAAACGGCTGTGGCAGAAAAGTCGCCGCCTTCTTACTTTCGTTGGTACAGGGCGCTTTTGAAAAGATAAAATAAATTATTTTTGAATCATTTTTATAGGCATGAATTGATTTTGTTTACGTTTCTACAATATTATGCGACACTCTCAGTCCAAAACCATAGCATACTATATCTATGCTGCGCTAAAACTGTATTTGGGGCCGTTCATAAAGCTACAAATATAGTGCATTTTAATAATTGATTGAATCCCTCAGTTAAATAACAATCACCTGGCAAATTTTTAATTTCATGTCGTCTGTCATTTTCCATAATTGCGTCCGAGATTTCATGATTGCTGGTTCGGGTAGTATGCTTCATGCCTGGTATTTATTTACTTTGGTTACCGTTATTGCATGGTTTATACCTGTTGTACGAATCAATCTACGCGTGGCAGTTAACTACTCTGTCTTTCAGGCATTGGACTTCAACCACTATGTCGTTTCCACGTATGCCTTTGGGATTTTATTTTTAATTTGGGAAAAACTCTAAATATTGTGCACCAAGTTACTTAAAATTCGGAAGATAGGTTTATCTGCACCATTCCTAGCCACACGTGAAGTCTCATTCCAGTTACTCTGATACTGACAAAAATATAGTGCTTTCAAACATATTTTTGTTCATTTTTGGGGGGAAAATGTCCGTTATAGCTGACATATAAACTCGTCGGCGGTCTTAATACAATAAAGGTATGTGCCAGTTTTCATTCAACTCAGTTTTTTCAGTATATTTTGAGTTAATGCTCGGATATATATTAACATTTTAACGGACCTTGGTTTTGGGTTTTAGAGACACAAGTTTGCGCTCATCTGAAGAATTTTTTCAAAAGCTTTTTATCGTAACGTCGCTACTAGTTAATTTTTTTAATGAAAATTTACAAAAATACAAGTGGGTTCTCAATTTGCCAACTTTTCAAAAGCGCCTTGTATTTACGAAACTGAGAAGGCGACGACTTTTCTGTCACTGCCATTTTTGTTTCATTAAAATCGAGCATAGTATTGCGAAAACCGTTTGTCTCTATCTTCAATAATAACTGAGATACTCCACATTTACAACGAATATAAGACACCCTGTACATTTTTAGGAGCTTAGAGCGGCGTTTAAACTTTAATGCTAGAAATTCTATATTTTTGTATAATTTTTCTTTAAAGCCGGTACCTGTTCCTATGTTAACAAGATATTTAACCGAGATTGAGACATAATTTCTATATCTGTCTTTCCATCTTCCCTATTTGACACCAAGCCGACAAAGCGATACCTTGTGGCAGCGGCTATAATCCTAACGAACACCAGCCTGCTTTGCATGCTACCTTTTCTGAAGCACAACCAACCACACGACTAACTCCCAGCATTCAGATATAATCTCCGACTTATCTATATTTAATACCATAATTACAATTTGTTTCTTTGAACTTGAAGTGGCCATAATGACACCTAACTGTACCAGATTCAGCACACAACAATATTCACTTTACCTAATCTCTTAATCTAACATTGAACCCGGAGACTGCGGAACAAATAGATCAGATTACGAGACATGGAATAAATTCTGTTTCATGGTCCAGTTGAAAGGTGGACGTCAATCATCGGGAGGGAACACATAGAAAACCAACCATATCTCTTGCGTATCGCTTACCATTGTTAATTGCAGGAATTCTATCTCCTAATCGGGTACAAACAGCTCGGGTAATAATGTTACAACTGTGATAATTCAATGAAATGTGTTGTTAGAGGAAAAATTAACGCCAATAAGATTGTAATTAAGTTCGATTTGGTTCTTTGAACTGCTGACAGGTTATGCTTCGCAACCAAGTTGAATAAAAGTTCAGGTAATCGTTATTAATTAATCTAATGATATCATTGAACATGATTCTAAGAAGTTATAACAACAAGTATGGAATGAATAGTCAAGTTTATTAACAGATATGATCTGTAATTTGCTCTTGGTAAATATTATAAGATAATGGGATGGCTTGTTGTTATAATTTTCAAATATGCAGTTTTTCTCAATAGAAGCAGCTAGATGGATCGCTGCTTATGAGCTTTGAGATCATAGAAAAGCAGCAGGTGATTAATCGATTATCAGACATGTAGTAAAGAAATGGTTTTTATAGTTCGTGATATATAGGTTTTTATTAAAGACATTTAGTAGCATATTAGCATTATTGTTTCACACGGGAAAGAGTTTTTATAACTTTTGTGTCTAAACTTCCTAATACGTCTGTGAAATAAATACACTTTTATAATTTGTAACTCTGCCAATTGAAAACCGAATAGCAAAGTTGTGATTACAGACTTTTCATTCTCTAGATTAGTAAGTACTGCAATCTAACGGTTGGTAGTTTAACTTAACCATGTAACCATATGGTTAAGTACACTTGGAGAAACTCAAATCACCACAACACATTTAAAAAAAGACCTGACGATAGTTTCACTAAAAAAGTTAGCGTCATCAGAGGATGAAGAATTTTTCATCCTCTGATGACGCTAACTTGGTTAGTGAAACGATCGTCAGGTCTTTTTTTAAAATGTGTTGTGGTGATTTGGGTTTCTCCAAGTGTACTTGTCAGCGCTCATCACAGGTTCCAATCATTACTTAGTAACCATATGGTTACAAAGGAACTTCAGGTATCTTTCAAAATGTCTGTTCATTGTACACCTATTTCACCAGTATATAATGTGAAGATCCCTGACGGCTATCCCACAATTTTTTAAAGAACTATATATGTAGAGAATATTTTTTATAAATGCCTACTATGTATGGATACATATTAAATCAGTGAAAGCTTGTTAAAAGGTGTAGGATGAAACTTAATTATGCTTCTGGCATAATATGTCTAGATTGAGCTTTTTCATATCAAAATGGACCCATTAAAAAATCTGCCCACCATTTTAAGTGGATGTTTTTACATATACAAAAACTGATATCAAAGGTGTAATACTCGCTAGTCTAGAAGTACCTGAGGTTTCTGATAACTAAGCCACGGAAAAAACACAATTTGCATTTTCTTGCATTTTTTGCATTCTTTCGTAGACAATGCATTTTTGTCAATCAAACAGCAAGTATTGCATTTTTTCTTACAAATTTTCAAATTATTGCACACACCAAGGACAAAAAGTTATATTGTCTGGTTTATTATATTAACTTAGACTTAAAAATATAAAGACGGCCAGTGCAGTTCCTAGAAATGAATGCTGGGAGAGACGGCCGATGAAATTCGAAGAATCGTAGACGATGATAAATAGTCCATTCTATTATATAACGGGAATCGGGAAAAACCCAGATGGGGAGAATTACCATAATTCGAGATATAAATAATAAAGGTTGAGTTCCAAATGCCAGAATGACCGAGAGTTTAGTAAATGTTATTTAGTACCACTCAGTTCATCTTAGCAACAGCGTTAAAAATTCGGTGCGCCTCATATGTTTGGAAGTATTGAAAGTGAACAAAGGTGTTGCCAATTAAACTGCCTAAAACAAAAATTTATTACGTTGTGTATAAAGAACTACCGAGGCTTTACATGGGATGGAGACCAATTTTTGTACTGTGTGTTCAAAAATTTTAAGTACTTGTTCAGGCGAACAGATGATATTTCATAACGGCCCTAATAGCCTTAAAAATGTAATTAGTAAAAACACCAAAATAATTATTACAAGTAGGTCAGTTAAATTCTGTAATGCAGTTATGTAAACATTTCAATAAATTGGAGTTCGACATTATATGGAGCAACGTTGAAATTGTCACATTCAGCATATAAACCATAACAAACGAATTTGTAAGACAGACAGGAATGTTTAGTCAGCAAGGTTAAGAATCAAAATATGTCATTGTTGGTAAATATAAAGCAGATTCATTGTAGTAAGTAAGATATAGTTAAATTAAACTCCGTTCTAGAATGTAGGCGTAAATGTATATCGTTCATTTTAAATAAGCTGCTGAAATGTAGTCGGGTAAATAACGCCGCGATTATTTAATTAAATAAGCAATGCAATATTTAACAGTCAAAGTAAGTTTCACTTATTTAATTATTATGATTATTAATAAGTTTTGTGCTTTAACATATGTGCTTCGTACCTAAATTTTTTCCCTATAATTAACCTCGCTTCCAAAAACATAGTACATGAAGTAAAAGAAAACATGGTCCTTCGAAGACAAGAGTAGTTGAAGTTGTTACGGGTAAACCAATTTATCCAAAAATTAGAAGAAGTAGAAAAAATGAATGATAACGATATACCTATCAAATTTGAAATCAGAAAAGGAAAGGAAAGGATTATTTAATTATATAAACACTGTTATTAATTAATAGTCAAAGATGATAATACTTGAGTAAGTTCTATTATCCCATTTTTTATATATCATATTGTTAATATTATTATGTTTATTAAGTTTTGTGCTTTAATATCGTTATCAATATACCGTTATCTATGTCATAACATATGTGCTTCGTTCCTACATCTTTTATTCTGATAATTCACCCTCCCCTTCCATAACCAGTACTTGTTGTTTTGTTACTACATATGTTTTTTATTTATTTAAAAGTAAATGTATCCATAAAATTTATATGCCAAAAATAAAATTTGATAGTTACACCGACACTAAGATTTTAATTTTCACAAAAAAAAGTGTCAAACTAATTTCGGCCCAGAGTATACATATCTTTCTTTTAAAATAATTTTCGGCAAAGAAATTTAAAATTATTGTTGTTTTTTTTTGGTCGGTACAGGTTCATGTCGACAAAAAGTTCATTGTGGATTAGCCTGTCAAAACCGCAAAAAAATTTTTCTCAACATGCGGGAAGGTGAAGAAGGTGCAACATCACAGCAAACCTTAAAAAGTTGCCTTCAACAGAAACCAAAACAAACCGAACAGAAGCAGTTCAATGAATATGCAATATACCGCTAAAAAAATTAAATAATCCACACTTAAAGCAATTTATAGGAAAGTACTGGAACCATAATATCCCTAACGAGTCAACCTTGCGTGGATTATGCGTCGACACCATTTTTAAAGAAACATTACTGAAAATAAAAATGCTGTGAGCTCTATTGATTTTTATGTTATAGTAGATGAAATTACAGATTCGTGCGAAATATATATCGTCCATTCACTAACTGGCGGGTTAGGGAAAGAGAGTCCAGGCAGATCATATTTTTTGCGTCAAAAAGAAACTTGAAAAAACCAATAATTGATCTATAACAAGATTTGATCAAGACTACCGGAAAGTTTTTTCTTGCCTGATGTCCCTTCAGAAAGATTTGTTTTATTTTATCCCATGCCGCACCTTACATGCTTAAGGCCGGACAAAATTTTAAAAAAATATTTCAACGTATTAAATGTAACTTGTTTGGCTCATGGCATAAATAGATTAGCAGAGTGTATAAGAGAGAAGTTTCCTTTAGTAAATTATCTTATGAACTATATTAAAAAAAGTATTTTGAAAAGCCCCAATACGCATTCAAGTTTACAAAGAACACGCTCCAAATCTTTCGTTGCCTCCACAACCTGTTATAACTCGTTGGGCTACATGGCTTGCTGCAGCTATATTTTTTCTGACAATAACGACGTAATTGAAAGCGTTATTAAAAAAATTTACATGTTTATATATATATATATATATATATATATATATATATATATATATATATATATATATATATATATATATATATATATATATATATATATGTGTGTATGTATGGATGTATGTGTCACACTGATAACTCAAAAAAGAATGGGTAGATTTAGATGAAATTTGGCAGGTGCCTTCCTTTCGTAAATAGCTTGGACAAGTTCGTTAGCCAGGAAATACAGATCTGGTTTTCCGGGTAACTTTTGCGTGTTCTTTTAGAAAAAATTGTTATCCCCAAAAATCACAAAGCTGCGGTAACATCATTTGGCATGTAGTATGTAGGTTATCGTTATAAAAAGTAACGTACATACCAAAATTTAAATGCCTGTGATACATGAAAAAAATTATAAGCATTTAGTAACAAAAATGTTTGGTGCCATATCATTTCTATGAAAATTGACTACCATAATGCACTTGCTGCGTCCAGATATTTATTTCTTTGTAAGAGTTCAAATAAATGATGAGGCAGAAGGGAAAATCAAAAGTCGATTTTTTTGTTTTTTGATAATTTCTTGATCTACAGTTGCAAGAAGTTAGTTTCCTCTGCGGCATCTTGAAGAGCACAAAATTTAGCAACATTTCTAAATTTAAACCTACCATCTATCTTCGATTATAAGTGCGACCACCAGTTCAATTTGATAATGTTGAAGTGACTCGAAGTAGCAGTAACCAGTGTGAAGTGTTAGAGAGTAGCGATTGTAGTTCCAGTGTAGTGACTTGTGTGCAGATTAGTGATTGTAAGGCCAGATAAACTAAGTGCTTTGTGAGAGAGACATTCTAGAACTTTTATTTTATCCATATTTAGAGAGTAAATAAAGTTGTTTTGTTAAAATTTAAAGTTTCACTTATCCAGAACCCGGCGAAAACTCAACAATATATATATATATATATATATATATATATATATATATATATATATATATATATATATATATATATATATATATGGAGATAGAGAGAGTTATGTAGTATTATTATTTTTTACTTTTCCAGGGGCCTAACGAGAGCTTAAGGCTTAACGTTTTTCCGTGAAAAACAAGCATCATTTAGCTTTAAGCTAATTACTATTTTTTCAACTATCATTGTTGAACATAAATTTGACGAAAATTCGCTACTACAAGGCACTGCTTCCAGACTTTGTCCTTGTTTGGTTTTTGGGATTTCTTTTTTATTCATTTTTCCTCGGGCAATAAACGAGTAACTGACGAGGAAGACAATGTACTGTTCCAGCGTAACGACTTTTCGCCTTTCTGAATGTGTAATTAACTCGTCAACTTTTGGCTTCCTCTTGAACTAATTAAACCACTTAAAACAGATTGTGAAATTAAGAATTTAATTAAATAATTCACAAAGTTCATCAGCCCACTGATGGATATGTTTGAAACAAAGACGTGATTAAAAGAACTCTTATATAGTGAAATTAATACATAACACATCTGTGCTGTACCTTAAAAATCCAAACAGGTGAAATTCAACTCGGGGTAAACAAGACCCGTTTTGTATTTCCTGTTTGAAAACCTTCGTGTTTGCCCCAATTATTTCTTTACAATATAATTTAAACACTGAAATATTATACTGAGGTGTAATATTACATTGTACACAGCACCGTTAGTTATTGTAGCGAGAGAAAAACGAGACTGGACATTCCGTCTTGCTTGAAAAGTAATATTAAACGATATTCACTGAGACGAAACGATCATTAGCATTAGTTTGACATTAATTATTAAGACCATCTTTACAGAGAATTATCGGTCTTAAAATACTTTACGCTTCAGCGGATTAGCGTACACCCACGTAGAAGTACCTATGTAACTTGTAATGTTGGAATTGATAAAACGCAGATCGTGATTTTGGAATGCACATGGCGCGAGTGTTACGTAAAGAAGGTAATTATTGAGGGTTAAGTTATCATCAAACTCATGCCAGTTATTAATGCGAAACATAAGCTTTCGATATTATTTCCGTGTTCAGAAGAGTCAATGTAATTTACTTAAATTTGTAATAGCTCCCGTTGATTTGTAATTTGAAGCCGAGAATTTGTTATACACCTATGATCTCACAATGCAAATAGCTGCTCTGCGCCGCGCTGCGCCGCGCCGTAGAGAAAGATTTTCGGCTTCAGTATATAAGTGAAATGGCGCTTTGATATCAGCTGTTGTAAGGCAGCGGGTTTTAGTGAATTTTCATTAAGAAAATTCAGTAATAGCGATCGACGTATCACTAATCGTATCAACGGTGAGACATTCGGAAATTTTCTTGAAATAAGCACGCATTAGGGCCCCTGGAACCCATTTCCAAAGTCAGTTGAAATGTTCATATATATATATATATATATATATATATATATATATATATATATATATATATATATATATATATAGGTAGGATTTTTTCACGTCCGAGGAGGTACCACCCCTTACATCAAAGTGCCGGTGAAGTCCCAACGGACATTTCCGGTTCTGGTGTATGAGTCTGTTTCCCTTATAAACAAAAATTAAGATGGCTCCTCCTTGTACAAAAGATTCCGGAGATAACATACCCCTCCATTCGGATCTACGGGAGAGGGGTGTGCAGGGGGCGCCGTCATCAAGATCTAAAATATCCTTCTCGAATATATGTGACCTAAATTCCGTCCACCATTTCCTCCAGGCTAATAGGCCCCAACTTCTCTTCCTCACCGAAACCCAAATAAGTGCCAAAACAGCCACTAATCACCTTCATTTCCCAGGAAATGAGCTCCTTACTTCCTTTAGATTGCAGGAAGGTATGTGCGCATATGTCCGTAGCAATCTACCCTGCACCAGACTCCCCAATTTGGAAGCTAGAAGAAAAGATCTACTTTGGATGAAACTTTCTCTCAGGGCTGCAACCAAATTCATGTGTTGCATTTACCGGTCACTTTCTGGCAACATTGTCCAGCTCTTCGACTACCTTTCTGAAAAAACCCACCATCAAATTTCTGAATATCCTTCCTCCGATATCACTATTCTTGGTGACTTCAATGTCCATAATAAGGATAGGATAGGATCTTGAAAAACCGATGCACAAGGGAGACCAGCGGAGGCCTTCGCAGTCAGCAACTATTTAACCAATATTGATCAGCAACCTACTTACTTTCCTCGCATCCCAACACACAGCTCAAATCCCTTGGATCTCCGTCTTACTACAAAACCTGAATGCTATAAGACATCAGTCACCGCCCCCCTTCGTCGCTCAGACCACGGAATGGTCACTTCTTCCTGCGCAATGCACCCCGAGTTCACAGAGTTATCACACCCACGCATCGTTTGGCACTACAACTCCGCGAACTGGGACGAAATGCGGGATTACTATTCCCCATTTCCATGGGCCTCTGTCCTCTTCTCTCATCCTGACCTCTTAGATATCTCACAAAACGTCACTGAAATCATCCAAGCTGGCATAGAATTATTTATTCTACGTACACAGAAAACCTCTTTAGCCACTCAAAAGTCCTGATTCTCTAAATCCTGTGACAAGGCCAGACTTGAAACGGTTAAAGCTCACAAAACGCTTCTACACAATTCCAGTCAAGAAAACCGTCAACCCTTAAGCATTTAACGACCCAAGAAAACGCTATATCCGCATTCTTTCTGAGGAAAAAAACTCGTTTAATAACCACATGAAAAACAAAGTCTTCTCAAGCTCCAACGGTAGCAAACCCTTCTGGACTCTTGCTAAATCTATTGGGAATAATTTCTGCAAGGGCACGTTTCCACCTCTTGTTTCAGGGGATGAAATTGTTTTTACCGCCCTGGGAAAGGCTGAACGTTTTGCCTCGTTGTTCGCCAGCAATTATATTCTCAACACACGTCAAAATGTTCGACCACCAACAGTCCCCAATGTCGCGCATAAAATTTCGGATATCATTTTCAAAACTAGAAAGGTACGAAAGATGCTCTCTTCTCTTAACACCAGGAAAGCCTCTGGCGTTGACTAGATCCCAGCAACTGTTCTCAAAAAATGCGCACCAGAATTTGCTCTTGTCCTGACTCGTGTGTTTCAGACATCTTACAATAGAGGCATATTCCCTAGTAACTGGAAAACCGCTCGAGTACAACCCGTCCCCAAGAAAGGATCCAAAGCACTTTCCAGCAACTAAAGGCGTATTTCTCTCATTTCAGTCGTATCTAGAGTGATGTAAAAGTATATAAACACCGAATCACTGAAACTTGAAAAACACAGTCTGATCCACGACAGGCAGTATGGATTCCGTCAGCCCAGATTAACTGCTGACCTCCTTTCTTTTTTCATCCATTTTCAGAGAAAGTCTATGGAACTACACGGTGAATCCCAGATTGTCGCTCTAGACATATGCAAAGCATGTGACCAGATCTGGCACGCAGCGCTGCTTAATAAACTTCCGGCATATGGCTTACCAGCAAAACTCTGTACCTGCACAGCACTTTTCTGTCCAACGGAATCATTTATGTTGCCGCGGATGGCCATTCCTCTAAACTGTATGCAATTAATGCAGGAGTCCCTCAAAGTTTTGCTTTAGCCCCTATTTGTTTTCTTCTCCACATCAATGACCTCCTCTCTAGCACATCCAATGCAGTTCACAGTTACGCGGATGACAGCACCCTCCACTCAAATATACAATATTCTGAGCCTGTCTGTTTAGTCCAATTGGATGAAGATCACAGGCTTGTTCATGGTTCTGTCTCTATGGATCTCCAAAAATATTAGACTGGGCAAGCAGAAATCTTGTACAATTCAACTCCACCTAATCTCAGTCTTGCTTTCTATCTCATAAGAAATATTCCAGTCCTAGACCCATCACAATGAACAACCAAGTTATTCAAAGTAATGAGTTCTTTTCACTTGTTCGCATTTCTGTGGATCGAAATCTCAATTGGCACCAACATGTCACATCAATTGCAAAAGCGGTTGCTAAGAAATTAGGTTTCCTCTTCCCGGCTCGCAAATACTTTTCACCAGCTAATCTCTATACCTTATGTATGTCACAAATAAGGCCACACCTCGAATGCTGCTCCCACATCTGGGGTGCCGCTGCGGCTTCTACACTCGCTATTCTGAACTCCATTCAGAAGAGAGCTATACGTCTCATAGTTGACCCTACCGTCACCCAAAGGCTGCCATCGCTTGCCTACCCACCGTTGGAGACCTCTCTCTCTCTCTTTTATAGATTTCTGCACGGGCACTGCTCAGGGGAGCTTTTTTCCATAGTTCCTCCACCTTTTGCCCCCAACAGATCTACCAGGGGAACAGAGCGAATGCACCCTTTTATTGTCCAGGCCACCAGACAGAGAATATCTTGTTATGCCCGCTCTTTTGTCCCGATGACTTCCAAGTTGTGGAACTCCTTGCCGGTACATCTTTTTCCTTCTCCTCCGAACCTTCAAACCTTCAAGTCCAGATTTACCAAGTTCCCTCTTTACTTCTTGTCGAGACACTCACGGTACGATAGTATTTAGGCTGTTAGCCCTCGTGGTGTGTTGTTGAAAATAAAAAAATCATTAAAAAAAAGTGAAGTTTGGGTGGTATCTAACTTATGCAACACCCTTTGGATGCAGAGATAATTTTAGTTTGTAGCTAACGTTAGTGGCGGCAACTTTTGTTCAATTTTTTATTATGGGATCATAAAGGAGATATTGAACCCAAACACATTTTTGAACCACGCCTGTATGAACCTTAGTTAACTTTTGTTTCGAAAAAATGTATATTATTCCAGACCCAACGCCAACAAGTCTCTGACTTAGGTCACTATCTTGTTGATTTTTTATCTATTTGGTTTAATAAATAAAAAAAAAGTCTAGACGCAGCAAGTACGTTATGGTAGTGAATTTTCATAAGAATTGTACACTATTAGTAAGATATATTATTAAAACTAATTCTTTAAATTTAAATGGACCTTGGGGATAGGTTTTAGTTCCAGTTAGCGATTATTAGAAAAAATTTATATTTTATATGGAGCTACTAAATTAAATATTGGTCTTAGATATAAAATGTAAGTAATGCAATTGCCTTTAAAAAAATTGTGTTACAAATTTCATTAAAGTTACAAACGTTTTTCAGAAAAAAATAATTATTTACAAAGCGAATGTACCTGTCGATTTATAAATATGGCAGATATTTTTCCCTATTAATTGTTTGGATGGTTTTGTTTTAATCAACCCATCCAGTTTTTGCAAAAAATAAACAAGAAAAAAGGTTTTTTATGTTATGGTAGAAAATTTTCGTAAAAATATTTCAAATCCGATAGCTCAATAAATTTTCCATTAAGCCAGAATCTTCAATCTTGAACCTTAGCAACACCTATGTAAACGAACGTGAGTAATAAATTAAAGAAAAATAACATATTGCGCTTCGCGGATAACTACAAATTTGTTTTAAAAAACATTTTTTGTTGTTTATTGTTTGCGAAAACTTGATGGGATGACTAAAACAAAACCATCCAATTAATTAATAAGGAAAAATACCGGCCATATTTATAATTTGACAGGTACATTCCCTTTGTAAATAATTAATTGTTTTGAGAAAAACTTTTGTAACTTTAATGAAATTTGTTACACAATTTTTTTAGACACTTGCAGTATATACATATTATATCTAAGACCAAATTTGAATTTAGTAGCTCCATATAAAACATAAATTTTTTCAAATATTCTCTAACTAGGACTCTAAAACTGATCTCAAAGGTCCATTTGAATTTAAAGAATTAGTTTTAATAGTATATCTTGCTAACAGTGTACAATTCTTATAAAAATTCACTACCACTACTATAACGCATTTGCTGCGTCTTGAATCTTTTTTTCTTAATAAGTAACTTAATTTTATTTTGCTTAATAACAAACAAAAAATGTTTAGGAATTTGAATTTATTGTTTGAGCAAGCATCTTTCTTCTTTGTATTTTTTATCGCTTTTATAAAACGGGTGCATTGCGGTTTTCCAAAACAGCACTAACTTAAAGATAAAAATATTATCACTATACAATATACAGTTTCAACTTTAAGTTTATAACAAAACCTATAGGCAAAGAACAAAAACAAATACCTTCGTTGGTTATTAGTGAAAGTTATTTAAGTAATATTTTACTTACCATTTATAACATAATTATTTTAGCGTCCCACATTATCTATTTAAATAATAATAAAAATGTAAAATAAGATTTCTGTTTTAATAAGAATATAAATAAGATGTCCATATTGAATGTTTATTAGCGTTAACGTTAGGTCTCGAGTGTCTCGACGCAGCTCGCACTGTGCTTTCATCGCATGCAACGATGTCATATTGTTATTATATTATTTTTTTTTTGAAAATAAGACGAGGAATTGGCCACTCAACATTTATGAATATTAAACGACATTTAATGGATAGATTAATTTATTGTGAACTATGATTTGTCATCAATAAGTAGTAGAAATATGTGTTATGACCATATGTTTTACATTTTAAGATTCAAATATATCCTATATATGTGCAAATTTTAATTCGAATCACTCCAATTTTTCATAAAAATATTGTGTTTTTAAAATTTTCTTTAAATTTTTTTCAAAGAATAATTAGACGCACGGTGCCCATCTGCCATCCCATCCAAGCCATTAACACAATCAAGGGAATTCCCAAATCGGTCAAGTATTTTCTGAGTTTTCAGATGGATATATATATATATATATATATATATATATATATATATATATATATATATATATATATATATATATATATATATATATATATATATATATATATATATATATATATATATATATATATATATATATATATATATATATATAAATCAAAACCGACCTTGGATTCTAAAGGCCCAAATTCGCGCTCATTTGCAGAAATTTTCCAAAAGTCTTACCATCGGTACCTCTCTATTACTGAATTTTCTTAATGAAAATTCACTAATAAAATAACAGGTAACACTAATTATCGTTTAGGAGGTCATAGTTGACTTAAATTTTTTGAACGCACTTAAATGAAGCCGAAATTTGTATTTATTTTCTGTAAATAACAGTTATTAACAACTCAATATAAACCCGTTTTTTATGTGTTTACACACCTAAACACATCAGGTATTAGAAGAATTTTCACAGACGATTTCTTAAGTACGGTAATTAATCAAGTTCTAATATGTAATTCTCGATTAGAATACTAACCTATCATCAGAAGTATCTTCCTAATTGTATAATAATGAACGCCCATATACGGATTTTCCAATTATCGCATACTTAAAATAAAATTCTGACCTACGAAATTTTTTAACATCTCTCTGTCACGCCATATTAAACCCGGATTATAATTAGTTGCAATAAAATTGTAGATATTTAAAGATAATCCAAGATGTTTATCGCCAGTTGTCCAAATTATCAGCTTAAAAAGAGTCTGGACGCAGCAAGTGCGTTATGGAAGTGAATTTTTATAAAAATGCTTTTAATTAGCAAATAAGTATTTTTAATACAAGCAGTCGTCAATTTGGTATAACATATATAGTAGAAACAATGTGCCATATTTTATCGAGTCAAAATGTACAAAAATTTTCCGACAATAAACTTTAAATGTTGGTTTCCTAGCCAACAAACATTAGGTTAATAGCAAATTGAGTTATTGAAATTTGAAGCATTTAATTATAATTTGCTACCAAAACGCACTTACTGCGTCTCGATTTTTTTCTTACAAACATATTTCGATAAAAAATGCAATAAAATAATGATGTTCGAAAAAAAATTTGTAGGGATCACCAACGACTTATCAGCCAGCCTGTGATTGTCAAAATAATTTTATAAGATGCAGCTTAAGACACCCTGTAATTAACTTATACAAGTTTTTCTCGTCTCTTGTATAATAATA
Source organism: Tillus elongatus (assembly GCA_964006375.1). NCBI lineage: Eukaryota > Metazoa > Arthropoda > Insecta > Coleoptera > Cleridae > Tillus > Tillus elongatus. The sequence continues at coordinate 31,940,735 of OZ023265.1, forward strand.
ATTATATTGAGATTTACCGTAGAAATGCGTCACCCTGTATATATGTAAACAGATAAAAACTGAACGTAAACCCGGATATAGATTCTAGGGGGGCTAGTTTGCGCTCATTAGGAGAAATCTTTTTAAAATTCTAAAGTCGCGGTCTCCTCTATGACAAATTTTTTGTACGAAAACTAGTTAAAAATTATAGACCATTAAACCATAAACATAACTAAAACTACCGCCAAAGCATCAGAGAGAAAATAACTAACCTGTTGCATATCAGCCCTTTTTGTAAAACTTCGATCTTTTATATCTGTTGACAAACATCACAAACACAGTTTAGTCCACCCACTAACATTAATAAAATCGTAAGGGAATAATTTTCGCTTGTATATTGAAATTCCCAAATAACACAAATAATTTGTCAACTGAAATTGAAAATAGATAAACGAGCTAATGTTATACGATAAACGTCAGTTACCGCGTGTAACTGACCTGCGCAATGATATCAAATGGTCCGTTTCTGGGTAACGACTCAGACGTACTAGATCTCATATACCTAGAAACCAGGTTTTACCATTGTCAATAAAAAGCGGTGATATTAAATATAAATGATTTAAATTTGAATAGCTCAATTTTCTGTAAATCTAGAAAGCTGAATTTTGGTACATAGTTAGGTCTTTTCGAAAGCAACATGTTCACCAAATTTATTGGAAACAGCTTTGTAATTTTCAGAGAAAAATTTTTTTTTTGAAAGAAAACTCAAAATTTTCTTGGAAAACCTTGTCCGATTTTCCTGGCTAACGAACTCGCCAAGCTATTGATAAAATAAAGGCACCTGCCGAGTTTTATCAAAATCGGTTCATTACTTTTTGAGTTATCGGTTGTATATATATATATATATATATATATATATATATATATATATATATATATATATATATATATATATATATATATATATATATATATATATATATATATATATATATATATATATATATATATATATATATATATATATATAAATATAAACACTGCTCTGCTCATGGTTTTTCTCCAAACTTTTCCTTTTACTTTGCTGGTTCACACATTTTCAATTCTTGTTTAAAATCCTATTTTCTTTAAAAGTGTTCAAAAAAATACGACCTACTCCAAGGAAATTTCTTTTGCTGAACTCGCCGCCTATCAAAAAATTCCTGTTTATTTGCATCAACATTTACTGGGCAACCTTCTCATACGTTTCAAATTCATCTAATACTTTAATTTATACTTATATACATTCAAACAGCATCTGACAGAATTTCTTAACCTATATCAGATATTGGCATTGTCATTTTGACGTCTGATATTAAACAAAAAACTCGGGACGTAGCAAGTGCGTTATGGTAGTGAATTTTCATAGAAATGATCTGGCACAAAATATTTTATTATAACTTGTTTTTCTTGTAACATAGAAATCTAAATTTTGGTGTCAAGTTTACTTTTTATATCCTAAACCTACCTACCAAACTTGGTTATCATAGATTTTTTATTTTTTAAGATAAAAATTTTTTTCTAATAAAAACTCAAAATTTTTCCGGAAAACCTCGTCCGATTTTTTCGATTAACAAACTTATCAAAGGCATTTACAAAAGAAAGGTACGTGCCAAATTTTATCAAAATCGGCCCATTATTCTTTGAGATACAAATTTTTTTCGAATGGAAACTCAAAATTTTTCCAGAAAACCTAGTCCGATTTTCCTGACTACCAAACTTGTCAAAGCAATTTATAAAAGGAAGGTACCTGCCAAATTTTATTAAAATCGGCTCATTACTTTTTGAGATAAGAATTTTTTTCGAATGAAAACTCAAAATTTTCCCGGAAAACCTCGTCCGATTTTCCTGACTAACGAACTTATCCAAGCCATTTAGAAAAGAAGGGTACATGCCAAATTTTATCAAAATCAACCCATTATTTTTTGAGTTATCGGTGTGATACATATATATATATATATATATATATATATATATATATATATATATATATATATATATTATATATATATATATATATATATATATATATATATATATATATATGTATGTGTATATATATATATATATATATATATATATATATATATATATATATATATATATATATATATATATATATATATATATACAAACATATTGAAACTGACCCCGGATATGGGTTCTAGGGGTCCTAGTTCGCGGTCATTTGCAAAAATTTTTTCAAAGTCTGGATCTCCCCATTAGTGAATTTTTCTACGAAAATTCACTAAAAACATCTGTTCCCTATTCTAGGTTATAACATCTTAAAATTCTTAATTCTATTAAACATCAACATCTTAAATTTCCTACAAACTACGTATACAGTTCATACTGTCCAAACATTTACATCTTCATTATTTTCTAGTCTTTATAGGTCGCCATATTAGTGAATTTTCGTAGAAAATATTCACTAATGAGGAGATCCCAACTTTTGAATTTTGAAAAATTTTTGCAAATGAGCGCGAACTAGGACACCTAGAACCCATATGCGAGGTCAGTTTCAATTTTTATATGTTTATAGACATACATATATGTATATATATATATATATATATATATATATATATATATATATATATATATATATATATATATATATATATATATATATATATATATATATATATATATATATATATATATATATATATATATATATGTATATGTATCACATCGATAACTCAAAAAATAATGGGCCGATTTTGATAAAATTTGGCACGTACCTACCATTTGTAAGTGGCTTGGAAAAGTTCGTTAGTCAGCAGAATCCATATCAGGGTTTACTATCAGTTTTTATCTGTTTGCATATATACAAGGTGACGCATTTCTACGGTAAAGTTCAATATAATTGTTATTATACAAGATACGAGAAAAAATATATACGTTGATTATAGGGTGTCTTAAGCTGCATCTTATAAAAATATTTTGACAATCACAGGGTGGTCCATAAGTGTCGTTGGTGATCCATACACTTGTTTATTTCAATATTATGCATGTTTGTAAGAAGAAAAATCTAGATGCAGTAAGTGCGTTTTGGTAGCGAATTTTCATTAAACCTTTAAAATTTCAATAACTCAGTTTGCTATTAACCTAAGGTTTGTTGGCTGCATATATACAAGGTGACGCATTTCATACTGTAAAGTGTTAGTATACAAGATATGAGAAAAAATTGTAGACGTTAATTATAAGTTGTCTTAAGCTGCATCTTATAAAATTATTTTGACATTCACGAGCTGGTCTATAAGTCGCTGCTGCATGAAATATGATGCATGTTTGTAAGAATAAAAATCGAGACGCAGTAAGTGTGTTTTGGTAGCGAATTTTCATTAAAGCCTTCAAATTCCAATAACCCAGTTTGCTATTAACCTAAGGTTCGTTGGCTAGGAAACCAGTTTTCTCGGAAATATTTTAAGTTTATTTTCTGAAAGTTTTTGGACACTTTCAAACAATGAGTAATTGTGATAACATATGGTACATTATTAGTGAATTTTCTTAAAAAAAATCACTAATGAGGAGATCCCGACTTTTGAATTTTGAAAAAATTTCTTCAAATGAGCGCTAATTAGGCCACCCAGAACACATATCCGGGGTCGGTTTAAATTTTTATATGTTATATATATATATATATATATATATATATATATATATATATATATATATATATATATATATATATATATATATATATATATATATATATATATATATATATATATGTATCACACCGATAACTCAAAAAATAATAGGCTGATTTTGATTAAATTTGGTGAATAAATTCCTTTTGCAAATGGCTTGGATAAGTTCGTTAGCCAGGAAAATCGGTCCAGGTTTTCCCGGAAAATTTTGTGTTTTCTTTCGAAAAAAAAATTATATCTCCGGAAATAACAAAGTAAGGGCAACCAAATTTCATATGCGGATTTATTTCATTATAGGCAAGTTACCTACCAAAATTTAGCTCCGTAGGTTAAAGGATAAACAAGTTACAGGCATTCAAAGAAAAATAAATTTGGATTTTCCTCAAAACGTCAAAATTGCGATTTTAAAGGTCAAAATTGGTGAGTACATTCCTTTCGCAAGTCGCTTGGATAATTTTATTAGCCAGGAAAATCCGCCGAGGTTTTCCGGGAAAAATTTGTGTTTTCTTTCGCATAATATTTATATCTCCAAAATTAACAAAGTAAGGGCAACCAAATTTGGTAAGCTGGTTTATATCATTATAGGTGTGCCACCTACCAAAATTTAGCTCTGTAGGTCAAAAGACAAAAAAGGTATGGGCATTTAAAGAAAAATAAATTGGGGGTTTCCTCAAAACGTCAAAGTGACAATTGAAAACGTCAAAATTCGCAACATTTAGGCAAATAACTTGAATCTAATACGATCTATGGAAAGAAAATGTCTCAAGAAGAATGTTTTACATACACCGAACTCTTAGTTTCAACCGTCATTGTCCTTCATTTTACTAAAATATTTCCAGAAAATTCATTTCTAATAGACCCTTTCTCTGATGCTTGGCAGTAGCCTTAGCTATAGAGTTTATTGTTTAATGGTATATATTTTTTGTCGAATTTTCGTAAAAAATCAATCAAGCTCAATATATTCGTTATTATACAAGATATGAAAAAATATTGTATACATTAATTATACGGTGTTTTGAGCTACATCTTAAAAAATTATTGCGACAATCACAGGGTGGCCCATAAGTCGTTGGTGATACAAATAAAATTTTTTTGTCGAAAACGCCTTATTTTTTTGCATTTTCCATCGAAATATAATGCATGTTTGTAAGTGCGTTGTGGTTGCGAATTTTGATTAAATGCTTCATATTTGAAAAGCTCAATTTGCTATTAACCTATAAGGTTGACCAGGAAACGGATTTTTGGTTTACTTTTGGAAATTTCTGTACGTTTTCAAACAATCAAGTTATTTTGATGAAACATGGCACATTGTTTTTACTATATATGTTATACTGGTAATCAAATTTGATGCCTGCTTTTTCTATATAGGTTATACTGGTAACCAAAATTGATGTCTGCTTTCTTAAAAAGAAAACACACATATTTGCAATAAAAACATTTTAATGAAAATTCACTACCATAACGCACTTGCTGCATCCCGAGATTTTTTCTACTATATAGCCTATACCGGCACCTAAAAACATTTTTATGAAAATCCACTTCCTTAACGCACTTGCTGCGTCCAGACTTTTATGAATATTTTAACACCATTATATTGCGGAACAAAATAAAATAAATTTCAAACGTCATGGTAAATTTAAGAGTACTACTCACTAGTGATTAATTGACATTACTAATTAGTTATCCACGAAGAACTAGTGATGCGTAGCCACACACGTTGGATGTACTTAGAGTTTTTTCTTGACATTGTGGTATGCATAAATATTATAATTTCCTGACATTTGAAAATATCATGTGGATGTGAAGCTTTTATCGGGACATGTTTTAGATCTTATCTATTATAGGAATTGCTTGCGTAGCCATAAAAAGTGGTTCTAAGATGGTTTATTTGGAATGTTTTACATTTAGCGATCTGCTAATCTGCTTTACTGGATGATGGAGCAGTAGACGCTACTGCTTATATACGACTATGTATGAAGTAATAACTCCAGTGATGGCTTCTTTAGTATAAAAAGATAGGACTGTCATTCTGAAGATAGTTATCAACAGGGCTCGGATTTATATGCAAACTTTTTAGGTGAAATATGCGCATATACAGGCTGTTTCTAAAAACATGCACCATCGCTCGTGGGACAATTCCTTACTAAAAAATAAGAAAAAAGTTCCTGTGTACATGGGCCCGGAAACGCATAGTTTCCAATATAAAGGGAGTTGAATTTTAATTATTTTTTTTAATTTTTTATAAATAGTTTCAAAACCACTGGATTGATTTTAATGAAACTTAAAAGTGTATTATGAAAGTGCATATTTTCAAGTGAAAATCTACTTACAACTGCGTCAGTGGCGTGCGTACGGGGTAACTGTAAAAATTCATTTGGGGAAAAATATGTGCGCCACTGTCTTTTTTCAATTTTAATACATCAGTTATGAAGCTTATTACATAAGCCACAAAAGCTGCCTCTTGGTATTTTTTCGTTCAGGGTATCCCTTAGGAGATATGATTAATTTTATAAAAAGGGGCAAAGTACCGATTCGTTGGAGTAATGAAAACAGTAATCGTAAAGTGCCATGAAACTATAATTTTTGAGAGTTCTCTAAATTCTACAATTTTGAAGTGCTTTGTAGGCGTCAAAAGAGTTTTCGTGCTATTCTTTTAAATTTTGATACGGTGCAGTATTTTCGTTTTTAGTTATTTGTTGATACTGAGCTGCTCATTAATATTATTTCCTCCTCCCAAGATGGTTTTCATTAAGTACACTTCAGCGGATTTGACTGATATGTTGTTAATTTATGGACAAACAAATCAAAATGCTAGACAAGCTGTGCGAGTTTATCAGGAAACTTATCCGCAAAGAAGAATTCCTGACAAAAATATTTTCCCACGTATTGTAAGACATTTGAGAGAAACTGGTTCTTTAAAACCTTTAAAAGCTGACTCTGGACGCAGAAGATACCGCCGAACTGTACGAGTTGAAGAGGCAATATTAAATAAAGTTGAACGTGATCCTAGTACAAGTACGAGAATTATTGCCACCGAACTGGGTAATATTTCGGCATCATCAGTTCACAGAACTCTGAAGGATCAAAGTTTATATCCCTATCATTTTACACGTGTCCAGGAACTTCTACCTAGAGACTTTCAACCGAGGGTAATGTTTTGTCAGTGGTTCTTAAACAAACTTAGGCACGACCAACATTTTTCTAAACGTGTACTATTTACTGATGAGGCGTCATTTACGCGAAAAGGTATCGTAAATTTTCACAATTTACATACATGGGCCGATGAAAACCCACACTCTCTAAGAGTTGCAAATTCGCAGTATCAATTTTCCATCAATATTTGGGCTGCTATTATTGAAAATCACATAATTGGTCCTGTTGTTCTATTGAATCGTCTTGACCATGAATCATATTTAAACTTTTTACAAAATGATTTGCCGTTGTTACTACCGCTTTTTATGAGAAATGGTACAATGTGGTTCCAGCATGATGGTGCGCCCGCACATTTTGCAGCAGTGGTAAGAACATATTTAGCCAACATATACGGTCACCGATGGATTGGTCGTGGAGGTCCGGTGTCATGGCCACCTCGATCTCCGGACCTGAATCCTCTCGATTTTTATTTGGGGGGTCATTTAAAAGAAATAGTGTATAAAACACCAGTAAATACACGAGAAGAATTGTTGGGAAGAATTGAATATGCATTTGACAGCATTGGAGAAGATCAAAATATTTGCAGAAGAGTAAGAAGATCTTTGCGCAGAAGGTTAAATAATTGTAACGACGCTAATGGTGGTCACTTTCAACATTTTCTTTAGCTTTGTTATTAAAGTCAATTGAGCAATGTACAAACAACAAGAGTTTGGAAAAATCATGGTGTCTACGATTACTTTTTTCATTTTTTATTTTTATTTTTTATTTATCATTTTTTATCAATGTTTGTAATATTCATTTCAATGTTTATCACCAATAAGTTTTACGTAGGTTAGTTATTTGCACGTTTATTGCTGTAATGTTTACTGTATGTTTTGTTTTTCATATTCTTATGGTTGCAGTAAACATATATTATTATTATTATTATTATTACGCCGACTAATCGGTACTTTGCCCCTTTTTATAAAATTAATCATATCTCCTAGGGGATACCCTGAACGAAAAAATACCAAGAGGCAGCTTTTGTGGCTTATGTAATAAACTTCATAACTGATGTATCAAAATTGGAAAAAGACAGTGGCGCACATATTTTTCCCCAAATGAATTTTTACAGTTGCCCCGTACGCACGCCACTGACGCAGTTGTAAGCAGATTCTCACTTGAAAATATGCACTTTCATAATACACTTTCAAGTTCTAAGTTTCATTAAAATCAATCCAGTGGTTTTAAAATTATTTATAAAAAATTTAAAAAAAAATTAAAATTCAACTCCCTGTATATTGGAAACTATGCGTTTCCGGGCCCATGTGCACAGGAACTTTTTTTCTTATTTTTAAGTAAGGAATTGCCCCACGAGCGATGGTGCATGTTTTTTAAAACAGCCTGTATATGCAGGAAATTTGAAAACAACTATGGACCAACTTGAACAAAATATGAACAAAAGTATCGATATAGGCAATGCATAAATAATCATAGTCTACCAATATAACAAGTTTTTAAAGGTCTAAACTATTAATTTTATTAATAAGCAATACCACATATGACCCTAATTATATTATTAATTATTCATTAATATTATTATTGCAATTATTACTATTAATAGGTATTAACTGGCGCTCTAAATTATCTATTTTGAAAGATTGACTTCGCTTAATTAGTAAGTTTTTATACGAAGAAAAACTCCGTTCTACGTCGACTGAAGCAATTGGATCATATTTTAAGCTTAACAATATGGTAGGGTCTACATTGTTTAAATCGTCTGAAAAATCTCCACCCAGAACTTTTGCAATCTGCGGTGGTAAAACCCTTATCTTTTGTAAGTGTTTCTGGTATTTTTTTTTTGTAATTTGTTTTGCAGCAGGCCAATTTGCTTTATCAACAGCTTCTTTGAAATGTTCTATTAATTTAACTGATTCAGTTAGCAAAACATTTTGCTACTGATTTTTTTTATAGTTTCTCTAAGTATTTTATAATTACTGTTTATAAAACCTAATTGCTGGCTCAATTTGGAGTCCCTTAAAATAATTTTTGCTGGTTTCACTGACGCATCTGCGTCATCTGCAAGTCCAAACATTACCTCCGTGATTTCTCTAAAATGTTCAAACTAAAATAAGGCAGCCACGATCCAGGTTCCCGATCGCGTGATTACAGTCTAGGAGGTAATGGTACCGCAGGCAGAACTTCTCTATATCTTTGAACTCTTAAAGGAGCTTTGACGAACACTTTTTTCATATTATTAATAAATTCATTGGCTAAGGGAAGTTGCTGTCTAGTTTCTTCTGATACCCTGTTTACCCCGTGAGCTAAGCACGTACAATGAATGAAGTTGGGATAAAATATTTTTAAATGAATTCCAACTTTGCCCATATATGAAGCAGCACCGGTAAGCAGTAATAAAACTTTATCAACTGGTACAGCATTTGGTAAAAAGATGTTTGACTGATCCCCTTGAATAAATCTTGTTATAGTAATATTATTTGTTTTTTCTAATTCTTTAGCTGTAATTACATAAGGTCTAGATGAAGAAATTTCAGTTAAGGTGTCTATCATTAAATTATCAATATATCTACCACATACATCTTGAGTTTCGTCTACTACAATGTAACAAAAAATATTTTTTACAAGACTTTTTACTCCTGAAAAAGTTTCTAAATAGCGTTTTTCAACCACATTTTTTATCAAAGTACTTTCATAGACTGTTTTCGATATTTTTCCAAAAATGACTTGAAGACAGTGTTATTTAATTAATTCAGTGGAATGTTAGAAGCAACCATTGCCTTGCACAAGTCAAATTTAAAGGTATCCTCTTCTGCTTTCTTTGTTTGGTTTCCCAAACATTCCCGTATTGATGCTTGGGATGTATTATTTGAATTTCGTTTTTCACAATTTCTTTGATGCAGAAGTGTCTTACAGTCTTACAGTGTTGGTCTATGAGATATTTCCTTGCGCTTGAAATCTGTTCCAAAAGAAATCAATATTACTTCAGGCATCTACATTTTTTTTAGAATAGATAGAAATTTAGTATTGTTTGAGTGTTTATTTTTAGTTTGTATTTCAGTATTTTTTTTAAGAACTGCAAGGTATTTTTTTAATCTAATTTTCTATTTCGATTAAATTTTATAATTTTTGATTATAAAAATCATGTATCGGAAATAGATACTGGGCTGATTAATGGCGATGGTTAGAAAAACAAAGAAAATAGATCAGTTGCTTAGAATAAAAAGTAGCTTACCACTTTCCCGCATGGTTTACAAAAAACGTTGTTCTAGATACTACTGGCGTGTAAATAAATCAGTCTTAAACCCATTTAATGTCTTCTTACGAAATCTAAATCATAGAACCGGCCAACACAGAGGCGCCATCAGACTTATCAAATCGTAATACATAACTATATATGTTACTTAATTTTTGAATATCCGATTTTGAGTTCATAGTGTCATTTTCAAGAATATGACACATTTCCAGAAGGGAACGTTTTTTTATTTTATTTTTTTAAAATTTGTTTCTCTATCCAAAATTCTAACATTATGTTATGACCTAATGTTGACACATGATGTGCCAAAGCACATCTATCAGGTCTGAGTCTGGAATCGTTCCTATAAGTTGGACTGTAAAAACTGTTCTCTTTCATATGTAGGTCAGGCTTCACAATCTGTTGGTAGGATGATTAGGATTGATTCCAGACTCAGACCTGATAGATGTGTTTTGGCACATCATGTGTCAACATTAGGTCATAGCATAGATTTTGATAATGTTAGAATTTTGGATAGAGAAACATATTTAAAAAAAACGTTCCCTTCTGGAAATGTGTCATATTCTTGAAAATGACACTATGAATTCAAAATCGGATATTTAAAAATTAAGTAACATATATAGTTATGTAATACTATTTGATAAGTCTGATGGCGCCCCTGTGTTGGCCGGTTCTATGAGTTAGAATAAGAAAATAACTTATCAAAATTGTTAGCAATAGAGTAACATTAGTCTATGATCAATGATTGTTTCTTGGTTTGCAGCTGTCACTAATGTCTATGGTCGGTGTCTAACTTGATAAAAATGGGGTTAGATGTCCAAATTATTACACGTGAATTTTTCAAAGCCTTTTTGATATTTTAAACTTGTTAACTCTTTTTTATGTTTTTTCATGACTGGCTTTGAATGTTTTTCGCGTAAAGTTACGTTTATTTTTGGAAGGTGTTTGCACTTCCTGCTTTTTGCATGTGTTTTACGGCAGAATTTCTCTGTGTTATCGTTTCTAGCTTACTTTTTCATTTAGCTACAGTAATGTAAGTGTTCATTGTTGCATAATTTTGGTGTTATGTTAACTTTTATTCATTATTTCAGTGCTCCTGAGGATGCCTGGAAAACAGGCGAAAAATATAGAGTATTCAGTACAGAGTGACTTTCTTTAAAATATAGCACTCAAGTTTTGATTTTGATAAAATTTATCATGTGCCTTCGTTTTGTAATTGGCTTGGATAAGTTCGTTAGTCAGGAAAATCTAACCAGGTTTTCCGGGAAAATTTTGGGTTTTCATTAAAAAAAATGTATCTCAAAATATAGAAAAGGTATGATAACCAAATTTGCTACGTAAGTTTACGATTTTAAATGGAAACCGTCGGCCAAAATTCATGTTTCTCTGTTAAAAGAAAAAAAAAGTAAAAAAAAATATTTTGTGCCAGATCATTTCTATGAAAATCCACTACCAAAACGCACTTGCTGCGTCCAGACTTTTATACTATATCACAATGTCATCGAAGGCTTGCGTTAAATATATTTGATAAAAGCGGACCCTTACATATATAACTTGCTTTGTTGCTGGTAATGTTAACTAGTTGTTTCATTTGCATGACTGTTGTTATGGTTTTTTCCCTCAGGGCTCGTCCGCGGCCTAGCCGCCCCGATAGCACTGCAATCTTTGGTTGATTGTGCATACCCTTAGTCTTACTTCACCCATTCCAAAATCACTGTGCCTTGAACTAGTCTGCACAGCGATTGGTAGGGTGAAGTTTTATATTGCTCTGTCTCCGGTCTAGACTGACCGTAGATCAGTTGTCTTTTGCGGTCTAGAGCTTTACACTCGCACAAGATGTACTGCGCTGATTCCTCCCCTTCGCCGCAGAGTCTGCATGCGAGGTCCCCTTCGAACCGCCCCATTTTATGCAGGTGTTTCTTGACGGCTATGTATCCCGTCAAGAGACCTGTTGTGTTTCTGAGCTGTTCACTGCTAAGATTTAGCAGCTCCACAGCTCTCTTTGAACTGGGTCCGTCAATTATTGACTTCCCATATCTGAGCCCTGGACAGTCCGCCCAGTACACCTTATGTTGGTTTCTGACCCAGGACTTAATGGCTCCCCTGTCAGTGCTCTTTGTCACTCCCAGAGCCGGTTCTGGTCCCATAAATGGTTCTGCTGACCCTATCTTCGCGAGACTGTCAGCTTCTTCATTGCATTTGACCCCGGAGTGACCCAACACCCAGATGAGGGTCAGCTCATTCTGTCCAGCCAGGTCGCTCGTCTGGTCTCGGCACTCACTCACCAGCCAGGAATTTACCGGTGGGCTACTTAGCGCCTTAAGGGCTGTCTGGCTGTCTGTGGCTATGAGCATCCGCTATTATTGCTTTGAATTGATTTTATTTTCATGTTGAGTATTGACTTGCATCACATGGACGTTCCAAAGACATTATCTGTAATTAAAAACAAATTGTGATCAAAACATCATAAAGTAGCGGCATAATTTTATTTACAGTTGTCATGGATACGTATGAATAAATCTAATTCCCTCCTATGTGGTGATGCTGCAGAACGCCAAAACCGTTTACGTAGAAGAAAACATGTATTTAGTTAGGAACGGTTTCACCAAGTAAGGCCAACAACAATTAATGAATATTTGTAAGTCTTCGTTTAAATAATTTTACTTAATTTCTTATTAAGAACACTATTATATTTCGAAGACGTGTATATTCGTCTAGTAAATATTTACACAAGAATTTTACTATCACTCTCTGTCACCTTAATGTGTGTGGTTGCTGATATTACTTACTTGTCGTGATTGGTCAATTACAGCTGTCGATTCATCATAAAATTAGTTATTCTTTTGTTCATAAACTTTCACATGTAGATTATTTTAAAGCTAGCTACATGTAAATGTGACATAGAAAAAAACACAGTCATCAACAGTACATTATAGAAATTTGCAGCATCTATGGCAGCATTAACACTAGCTGTTGGATTTAATGAGAAATCCAATGAGGGCTCTAGTATAACAGTTGATGAGATCGCACACGAAGCATAGATGCATCTTCTTCATACATTTATACGTTTATGTGATGCCTTATTACACTTATTTAATCAACTTGGTGATTATTTGACGAAATTATGTACATGGCAATTTCTGCTGAAACGATGCAGTTGATTTAATGGTATGATAAAGCGTAATTGACAGGTACTTGAATCACAGAAAATATTATTTTCTGTTTTGGGGCGTTCTATAAATAATATATATATATATATATATATATATATATATATATATATATATATATATATATATATATATATATATATATCTCAGTGCCAAAACAGCCACTTATAACCTTAATTTTCCGGGGTATGAGCTCCTTACTTCCTTTAGATTGCATGGAGGCGTGTGCGCAAACCTCCGTAGCAATCTACCCTGCACCAGACTCCCCAATTTAGAAGCTGGAAGAAAAGACATACTATGGATAAAACTCTCTCTCAGGGCTGCAACTAAATTCATCTGTTGCATTTACTGGTCACCTTCTGACAACAACTTTGTCCAGCTCTTTGACTACCTTTCTGAAAAAACCGAATATCGGATTTCTGAATATCCCTCCTTTGATGTCACTATTCTTGGCGAATTCAATGTCCATAAAAAGGAATGGCTAGAATCTTCAAAAACCAATCCACAAGGGAGAGCAGCGGAGGCCTTCGCAGTCAGCAATTTTTTAGCCAATATGGTTCAGCAACCTACTTACTTTCCTCAAATCCCAACACACAGCTCAAATCCCTTGGATCTCCTTCTTACTACAAAACCTGAATGTAATAATACATCAGTCACCACGCCCCTTGGTCTCTCAGACCACGGCATGGTCACTGCTTCCTGTGGAATGCAACCCGAGGTCACACAGTCATCACACCCACGTATCGTTTGGCACTACAATTCCGCAAACTGGGACGAAATGCGGGGTTACTTTTCCGCATTTCCATGGAAGTCTCTCTGCTTCTCTTATCCTGACCCCTCTGATATCTCATAAAATGTCACCGAAATTATCCAAGCTCGCATGGAATTATTTATTCCACGTACACAGAAAACCTCTTCAGCCACTCAAAAGCCCTGGTTCTCTAAATCCTGTGACATGGCCAGACTTAAAAAGGTCAGGTCAGGTCAGGTCAGCTCACAAAACGCTTCTACATAATCGCAGTCAAGAAAATCGTCAAGCATTTAACGACGCAAGAAACCGCTATCTATGCATTATTTCTGAGGCAAAAAATTCGTTTAATAACCACATCAAAAACAAAGTCCTCTTAAGCTCCAACGGCGGCAAACCCTTCTGGACTCTTGCTAAATCTATTGAGAATAATTTCTGCAAGAGCACGTTCCCACCTCTTGTCTCCGTGGATCAAATGGTTTCTACCGCCCTGGGCAAGGCTGAACTTTTTGCTTCGTTGTTCGCCGGCAATTCTACTCTCAACCCACCTCCAAATGTTCAACCACCAACAGTCCCCAATGTCGCGCATAACATGACGGATATCATTTTCAAAACTAAAAAGGTACAAAAGATGCGCTCTTCTCTTAATACCAGGAAAGCCTCTGGCCTTGACGAGGTCCTAGCAATTGTTTTAAAAAAATGCGCACCAGCACTTGCTCCTGTCCTGACTCGTCTGTTTCAGAAATCTTACAATAAAGGCATATTCCCTAGTAACTGGAAAACTGCTCGAGTACAACCCATCCCCAAGAAATGATCAAAAGCGCTTCCTCGCAACTACGGCCTATTTCTCTCCTTTCAGTCGTCTCTAAAGTGATGGAAAAGTATATAAACACCGAATTACTAAAATTTCTTGAAAAACACAGTCAAATCCACGACAGGCAGTATGGATTCCGTCAGTGCAGATCGACTGCCGACCTCCTTTCCTTTGTCACCCATTCTTGGAACAAGTCTATGGAACAACACGGTGAATCACAGATTGTTGCTTTAGACATATCTAAAGCATTTGACCATGTGAGGCACGCAGCGCTGCTTAATAAACTTCCGGGCTATAGCCTACCACCAAAACTTTGTATCTGGACAACAAATTTCCTCTCCAACAGGAGCATATCTGTTGTTGTGGATTGCCATTCCTCTAAACTGTATCCAGTTAATGCAGGAGTTCCTCAAGGTTCAGCTTTAGCCCCTACTTTGTTTCTTCTCCACATCAATGACCTCTTCTCTAGCACATCCAACCCAGTTCACAGTTACGCAGACAGCACCCTCCACTTAAATATACAATATTCTAAGCCTGCCTCTTTAGCCCAATTAGATGAGGATCGCAGACTCATGGAGGGTTCTGTCTCCCTGGATCTCCAAAAAGTATTAGATTGGGGAAGTAGAAGTCTTGTACAATTCAACCCCGCCAAAACTAAGCCTTGCTTTCTTTCTCACAAGAGATACACCAGCACTAGACCCATCACAATTAACAACCAAGTTATTCAAAGTAATGAGTCATTTTCTCTTGTTGGCATTTCTGTGGATCGAAATTTTAATTGGCACAAACATGTCACATCAATTGCAGAAGCGACTGCTAAGAAATTAGGTTCCCTCTTCCGGGCTCGCAAATACTTTTCACCAGCTATTCTCTATACCTTATATATTTGACAAATAAGGCCAAACCTCGAATACTGCTCCCACATCTGGGTACAGCTGCCGCTTCTACACCCGCTATCCTGGACTTTATTCAAAAGAGAGTTATACGTCTCATCGGTGACTCTACCCTCACCCAAAGACTGCCATCCCTTGCCCACCGACGTGCCGTTGGTGACCTCCCTCTCTCTCTCTCTTTCTCTATTTTATAGATATCTGCACGGGCATTGCTCAGAGGAGCTTTCATCCATAGTTCCTCCACCTGTTGCCGCCAACAGATCTACCAGGGGAACAGAGCGAATGCGCCCTTTTAGTGTCCAGGTCACCAGACATAGAACATCTTGTTATGCCCGCTCTTTTGTCCCGAGGACTTCCAAGTTGTGGAATTCCTCGCCGGCACATGTTTTTGCTTCTCCTCCGAACCTCCAAACCTTCAAGTCCAGAATTAACAAGCTGCCTCTTTCCTCCTTGTCAACACCCACGGTACGATAGTATTTAGGCTGTAAGACCTCGTGGTGTGTTGTTGAAATTTTTTTATATATATATATATATATATATATATATATATATATATATATATATATATATATATATATATATATATATATATATTTGTTTATATTTTTATTAGTATTTTAAGGGTTTCGGTTAGTATATTGGTGTATATATAGTATAAATTGTAATTATGTTTATTTAATTATGTATTTTATAAAAAAATTTTTTGTATAAAATGTGTGACAATTATTGTAAACTAAGGGTGTTGTAATTTTAGTTGTGTTGTATATAGTGCTTTATAGTTTTTATATTTGAATATTATGTTTTTTATTTAAGTTTATATGTTATTTGTTGGAAATAATGTAATTTATATTGAATAAATGTGTTTGTAAATATTTTCATTGTTTGACTGTGTATTTATGTTGGGCGCCTTTTTTAAACTTATATTGAATTAAATAATAACTTAAACATGAATGCTTGTTTATTTTAGGACACTCGCTACTTACCTTCTTAGCTAAAGTTATATTGCTTTTGAATGTCAAAGTATACATTTTTGATTATATGTTTATTGTTAAAAGATTTTTCACTAAAATAAATATTTACCTGGTCCTTTTATGGATCTATTTACTTTACCACAGCTAGCTATAGTTGAATTTCTCTTTTATCTACAGGGAATCTTTTATATTTGAGTTCCCCAAAGCCGAAAATCCTTACACTTGCAGCCTCTATATTTTATTTGCTGAACCTATTTACTTACTTGAGGATTGATTAGTCAATGGACAAACGTATTTGACAGCGGTCGAAAAATTAAACAATGAGCAATAT
This sequence comes from Tillus elongatus, assembly GCA_964006375.1. Classification (NCBI taxonomy): domain Eukaryota; kingdom Metazoa; phylum Arthropoda; class Insecta; order Coleoptera; family Cleridae; genus Tillus; species Tillus elongatus. The sequence goes on from OZ023265.1 coordinate 31,957,742, forward strand.
ACTATTTAAATGTTTAAAAAACATTTATTCTGATTATCAAAAGTTCTTATGGACTTATCTTTAATTAATTTTTACTTTCTTTTTCTGTTAAAGTTTAAAATCTTAATTGGGATCCCTTATATGTCTTATTTTTAAATACAAATATGCCAGCTTTTGTTAAGGATATTCCTAATTTTGATTATGATTATTATTTTCAATACGATGCTTAAAATTTGACTCTACTTTCTATAACGAATCCAATTAATTTCATTTGCAATATCTATCACCATAGCAACCTTGCTTTTACTTGATCTGGTAACCTAGGAAATTGCATCTTAAAATGGTTGAAAGGGTTTTATATTTATTACGTGACATATTATTATTGTGTTAATGGAGTTTACGATCTTATTTTGGAATTATACTGCAGTTTTTATCAATCTTTGATGATATTACCTAGATTTGAAACTGTGGCGTGGGTTGATATTTGCCATTATTCTCTGTTATATACACTATATGTACTGGTATTATTGCTTGAAGTTGTTCTGATGTTGTTTACTGGTAGGTATAACCTTTTTATTTCACTTTGACCATTGTTTACCAATTAATTTCACTTTTTTGATTATTTTTCTTCATCTGTAAACTTGTTGCTTCGATCAGATTCTTCCCAACAATCCTCGTTCTTCACGCGGAAATTAAGATTCGTCTCGTTTTTGTTTTATATGACGAATCAAATTTGTTAATTACTATTTAAATTTGCTTATCAACCAATTACTGTTTCTGTTTCAGATAAGGCCAATAGCATTATATATTTCACCAAATGAGTCAAGAGCGAGTCTTTTCCTTTCGATAATTCAATAATTGCATTTTAGAGTCAGGTTAGTGAAAAATTGTTTGTATCGGAAATTTCCAACCTATCATTTTTCATCAACAAAAATCAATCGTTAATCATCCTTATTATTATAGTTATTAACAAACTCTTTCCTTATTCACTAATTTGACACATTTACCTCTTCTTACATAATTTTCCTTACATATTCACAAATTTTCACGAAATTTATTACTAAACACATTACTTTCAATTCACTAGTCTTTACTTCGTCGAAGAGAGTTTATGAGACTTGTCCATTCACTGGCTTGTTTTATATCTGTCTATAACGTTTTGTCTCTGGGATTTATATCACTTTTAGAACTTTGTACATTGTTAAACAGTTCATTCATTCAGTTCATGCATTAACTTGAATTGTTCAATATATGTGCAATACATTTTTTTTATGTGTTATCTGGTCATGATCCATTCATTGACGAATACATATGGTAAGTTATTTTAAATTGCAGGTTCGGTTAAATAATAGTCTGCAATTTACCCCCTGTATCTGAATGTAGCTGAGACAACAAAATGGATTCTTACTTCCAGGTATTTATTTAAAAACTTTTATTATTAAAAATATCGCTAGTTCTGTGCATGCAATTATATATATATATATATATATATATATATATATATATATATATATATATATATATATATATATATATATATATATTATTATGTCAGGTAAATGCAAAGTATTTAATCCCATAATAGTATTAACAAGTGCTATATAATGACAATACAGGACACTCCGGCTGATTTTGTGTTTCAAGAATATCAGCGTCCCTAGCGGATAGTACTGATATTACTTTTTTCGAGAACGTGTTTATATGTAAACACTAGCGATTGCTGGTGTTTAACTGTGTATAATTAAGTTTGCACTGTGTCTTTTACAATAAATGTCAATGATAGGGTGTGCTAAATCTATAATTGTTCGAATTATAACGTGCTAAATCTATCAAAGACATTTCATAGGTTTCCAAAAGATGCCGAAATGTGAGTATGATTTTTTGTAATTTTTTTTTGTTAACAGCGAGTATTTTTACAAATTCGCCTAATAATTAATATTAAACAATAACTATAACATAAATTGACAATAATTTTGTATTATAGATGCAGGAAAGGGGTCTGTTATCAAAACAAACTGATTTGGATAAAGTATTGAAGACACTAAGTGCATTTTACATTTCAATTTCACTTCCAAAAAAATGAATTTGTTGAGGCAGAAGACAAATTCACTTTTATGCTAGTATGTCTAAGAGCTGGGTTCATATTTATAGGTAAACGCGCTCAAGTCAGGGCATTCCAGTTGTTATATCTATTTCAGTGGTCAGGACTGACAATATCAACAAAAGATCGTAGCAAAAAAAGTCCGGTACGTAGCAAGAGCGTTATGTTAGTGAATTTTCATTAAATGTTTCAGATTTAAATAACTTGATTTTCTATAGACCTAGAAAATGGAATTTTGGTACGTAGCAAGGTCTTCCCCAAGGAAACGTACTTATAGAATTTCATTCAACTATCTTTGTAACTTTCGTAGATAACAATCTTTTCAAAACAAAACTCAAAAATTTCCCAGAAAACCTTGTCCGATTTTCCTGGCTAACAAACTCCTCCAAGATAATAATATATATATATATATATATATATATATATATATATATATATATATATATATATATATATATATATATATATATATACAGGGTTATTAATGTTCGGTGGTAGGTCGGAGATTTATGGAAAACGGAATGGAGTGAAATAATTACCCAAATGAAGTTTTGATGACAATATTTATTCTTCATGGACAATGTGGCAAAATTGTAGCAAGAGCATGTAGAAAATTAAATGAAATGTATCCTGAATTGCAACCAATGAACGAATGAAAGTTTATGTGAATACAAGTTAATTTTATCAGTTATCGTTCAAAACTTAGGTCAACTCGAAGTTTGCCAAGGCCTGTAACGTCTAATGAAGAAAATATAGTGAACGTTTTAGTCTATTTCCACGCATATCCACAAACTTCCATCCAAAGTGCAGCATATGATTTAGTCGTAACTTATTATGGGGTGCAAAATATTCTGGCCAATCACAACATGCATCCTTTTAAATTTATAACACTTCAACATCCGAAACCAGATGATTACCAACGTCACATTCAACATTGCGAGATGCTCCTAATACGCATTCAGGAGGATCCTAACTTTTTGAGAAATATAATATGGACAGACGAAGCCAAGTTTTCGATAGAAGGCATTATCCATTGAAGGAATCTACATTTTTGGGCCGATCAAAATCCACGCATTTTCAAGCAGGGGGGCTTTCAAGAAATATTTCATTTTAATGTTTTTTGCCTTTTAACAGACAACCATATAAGATTTTTGATTTACGATGAGCCATTAAATAGCAATCAATACCTTCACATTTCAAGGACAGTAGTATCAAATTTTTTGGAAAATTTAACCGCACATTACAGACAAGAGGTAATACGTGAGCTGTTTCAGATATTTGGTAATCTTTGGTAATCACTGGTTTAGGCATTCCGGCCCATGGGATTGGCCCGCAAGGTCGTCCGACCTTACACCCCTCGATTTCTACTTTTGGGGTAGGTATACCAGACACCGGTGAAAACTGAAAAGGAGCTACGTCAGCGTGTGGCCAATTGCATCGACCAACTAGATGCTAATGAGATACATAAGGTGACAACTGATGGTGTACATCGCCGGATTTTGAAGTGCTTAGACGTCAGTGGGGGATATTTTGAGAATTTATTGAAAAATGTTTAGAATCTAATAATAAATAATAATTGAAAAAAAAAATTGTATTCGCATAACCTTTCTTTCGTTCATTGGTTGCAAGTAATGATACATTTCATTGAATTTCTTACTACAATTTTGTCACACTGTCCATGAAGAATAGATAGTGTCATCAAAACTTCATTTAAATAATTATTTCGCTCCATCTTACTTGTTTTCAAATAAATATTGAGTGAAAAATGGAAAATGAATCTTAAAATTTCGGCGTCTGTCAAACACAGTAAACAACTAAGCAATTGTCAAATCAGATGGCGTTGCTTGACCAACTAATACAAATTATATGAAGATAATGTGTTTTTTATTAATTATTGCGATTATTTCGAAAACTTGGCGAGTTAGGTATACCACTATGGTACATCAGTTTGGAGGAAATTTAATTGCCTTTCAGAATTTGAAATAATATAGAGCGTGTCCTATTTGAAAAAATAATGTTTTGGCTTTTTCTGTGTGTCACGTTAAAAATAATCAATATTAAACCGCCGTGTATAACATAAAATTAATTTATTTAGGTAACTATTAATACCAGGCTTTTTCAAACTGTATCCGAAATTTCGGCCTTCTATGAGTTCAAATAGCGGCTAAAATCAAATTTTTCTGAGAAAAAAAAATTAAACAAGTATTATCTCGAAAATCGGTGTAGATAGGTTTAGGAAGCTCTAAAGAAAAAAAATGATCATAAAGAAATTATAATTCTAAAAATAAACTAATGTACAGGGTGTCCTACTAAAAATAAGAAAGTTGTTACTACTACTTCGGACCAAGCAAAATATCTGGAAGTTATCCTAGATAAGAAGCTTAACTGGGACAGACAGTTAGAAAATGTTATCCGCAGGGCTAAGATGTCCCTGTGGACCTGCCGGAGAATCTGTGGGAATAACTGGGGAACAAACCCCCAACAGATGTACTGGCTCTATGTAGTGGTTATCAGACCTATGATAACATATGGAGCCATAGTTTGGTGGCCTAAGGTGCTTCGTGGTACCGCGAGGGCCAAACTGGCTCATCTACAGAGACAAGCATGTCTGATGATAACGGGAGCGATAAGCACCGCACCATCAGTCGCTCTGGAGGTCCTCCTCAATATTCCCCCACTTCACATATGGCTGGAGAGGGTGGCGAGGTGGACAACGTACAGACTAATACGAACGGCAGATAACATGCCGAGGGAAGTCAGTCTGAGGGGGTCCGGACTCCTTGATGACAGTGATTGTCACAGGATTCTGGGAATGGTCTCGGACTTGATACCTACAAAAATCAGCAGAGATCTGTCTTTCAAGACCGTCCTCCCGGAAAGGGAGGACTGGGACCGGAACCAATCGACCCTGTTGAGAGCGGACCTCTGCTGGTACTCTGACGGCTCCAAAACCAATATGGGAGTAGGAGCCGGCGCATATGGGGGCAGCACCGATGCTAGACTATCAGCTAGCCTCGGCAAGTACGCAACCATACACCAGGCAGAAGTTTATGCCATCGAGATGTGTGTAAGGGAAAGCTGAAAAGACCTATGCACAAACAAATCGATAAAGATATTTGCAGATAGCCAAGCTGCAATAAAGGCTCTTGGTTCCTACCGGTGCAATTCAAAGGCGGTATGGAGTTGTAAATCTGCCCTTAACGAATTGGGCAGCTGTAATGAGGTGTCGCTGGTCTGGATACCGGGTCACTCGGACCATGATGGCAACGTTGCGGCAGACGCGCTTGCCAGGAGTGGTGCCCAGTGTGACTTTGTCGGACCAGAACCGGTGCTGGGAATAACATCTTTCACAGCAAAACGCACCTTAAAGACCTGGACAGATAGAAGGACAATTCAATATTGGCAAAATCTTCCAGGATTAGCTCACTCTAAGGCCTTCATAAATGACCTGTCTGAGTCAAGGGCTAAGAAACTTCTAGAGTACTCTAGTCGGCCTGTATACAGGACACTGTCGCTTGCGGCATCACATGCACCGTATTGGGATCGGTCAGGAGACCGAGTGCCGGCTGTGTATGGAGAATGACGAAACAGCAGAGCACGTGCTGTGTTCCTGTCCGGCAGCGGATAGGACTAGACACCTGCTCTTTGGCAAGGTAAAGCTTGCTCCAGAGGATCTGGATCAACTTTCGCCCGCAAAGGTTATCGACCTCTGTAGGAGGCTGGATTTGTTGGGCGAAATATAGACATTAGGCGTGAGCCACAATAGACCTTATGGTCGCGGTGGAGGGACCGATATGGACCACTCACAAACTAACCTAACCTAACCTAACCTACTACTACTTGAGTAGAAGCGGCAACAAAGCCAAAATGAAAATATTTTAGAAAGACAGGTCGTGCCTATTTTGGCAGTATCCAAATTTTCAGATTAATCAAATGCCTCATTTTCCATAAACGTCTAGCCTACCATCGACCATCAATGAACCTCTATATATATATATATATATATATATATATATATATATATATATATATATATATATATATATATATATATATATATATATATATATATATATATATATATATATATATATATATAGATAGATATAAATTGAAACTAATATGCGGATATGCGTTCTAAAGGTCCTTGTTCGCACTCATTTGAGAAAATTTTTGCAAAGTCTCACCATCGATACCTCTCAGTGAATTAAAAAAAAATTCACTTAAAACACAACACACTTAAAACGCATGACAGTCTAAATATTAAACAATATATACAAATATAAAGGAAATGTAAGCATAAAGATACACACACTGTATGCGCTAATTTTTTTAGATCACGTTTACGCTATAAATGTGGGTAAATATTTACAGGGTGCTTATTGCTTGGTACATAGTTTCATACTTCTCTAAAAGCGAGCCTCTAGATTTGGCGTAGGAATTATTGCATTAAATTACTTCTGGTGTTAGATTACCTTCTTTGAAAGATAATTTAATCCATATGAAGCTAACAAATTTCTAATCTGATTTTATAAATAGCAACATGTACAGTTTTTTTAAGAGTGCAAGATATTTGTGCCGAATCATTTGGCGACAAGTGTAGAAGCGGCAGGGTTCACTGACCTATCCTAACCCAACCGTCCATTACATTTAGATTAACGTCTTTTCGCTTGACATTATTTTTAGATCCCATTAAAATAAAATTCCTGACCTACGCGGAGCAGAAAACTGTGGTCTCATCTGCGATTAAATTGCAAAGTGACAGATTTTACTTCTGACAAGAATCTCATTTAGCTGCAGGTGCTGCGAAAATTTCTGTACTGTCCACGACGTACTTTAAAATCTATTATATCTATGTATTACTCTCTAGCCGCTATAACATATCTAAAAGTAAGTTTTGAAAACCACATATGTTAATTATACAGGTGAGAAGCTCTACTGGTATTGACAAGATTAGTTTGAAAAAGTTCGGGACGCAGCAAGTGCATTACAGTAGTGAATTTTCATAATATTTGTTCACAAATAATAAGATATATTATCAAAACTAATTCTTTAAATTTAAATGGACCTTGGAGATCGGTTTCAGAGTCCCAGTTAGGGATTATTTGAAAATTTTTATATTTTATATGGAGCACGTTCCCACCTCTTGTTTCAGGGGATGAAATTGTTTCTACCGCCCTGTGCAAGGCTGAATTTTGCCTCGTTGTTCGCCGGAAATTCTACTCTCAACCCACCTCCAAATGTTCAACCGCCAACAGTCCCCAATGTCGCGCATAAAATGACGGATATCATTTTCAAAACTAAAAAGGTACTAAACATGCTCTCTTCTCTTAATACCAGGAAAGCCTCTAGCCTTAACGAGATTCCAGCAATTGTCCTCAAAAAATTAGCACCACAACTTGCTCCTGTCCTGACTCGTCTGTTTCAGACATTTTACAATAGAGGCATATTCGCTAGTAACTGTAAAACCGCTCGAGTACAACCCGTTCCCAAGAAAGGATCCAAAGCGCTTCCTAGCAACTACAGGCCTATTTCTCTCCTTCCAGTCGTCTCTAAAGTGATGGAAAAGTATATAAACACCGAATTTCTAAAATTTCTTGAAAAACACAGTCTAATCCACGACAGACAGTATGGATTCCGCCAGCGCAGATCAACTGCCGACCTCCTTTCCTTTGTCACCTATTCTTGGAACAAGTCTATGGAACTACACGGCGAATTTCAGATCGTCGCTCTAGACATATCCAAAACATTCAACCAGGTCTGGCACGCAGCGCTGCTTAATAAACTTTCGGCCTATGACCTACCACCAAAACTCTGTACCTGGACAGCAAATTTCCGCTCCAACCTGAGTATTTCTGTTGTCGTGGATGGCCATTCCTCTAAACTGTATCCAATTAATTGCGGAGTCCCTCAAGGTTCAGCTTTAGCCCCTACCTTGTTTCTTCTCCACATCAATGATCTCCTCTCTAGCACATCCAACCCAGTTCACAGTTCGCGGATGACAGCACCCTTCACTCAGCTATACAATATTCTAAACTGCAATTAGATGAGGATCGCAGACTCATGGAGGATTCTGTCTCTGTGGATCTCCAAAAAATATTATACTGGGGAAGTAGAAATCTTGTACAATTCAACTCCACCAAATCTCAGTCTTGCTTTCTATCTCATAAGAGATACACCAGCCCTAGACCAAGTTATTCAATGTAATGAGTCCTTCTCACTTGTTGGAATTTCTGTGGATCGAAATCTCAATTTGCACCAATATGTCACTTCAATTGTAGAAGCAGCTGCTAATAAACTAGGTTTCCTCTTCCGGGCTCGCAAATAATTCTCGCCAGCTAATCTCTATACCTTATATACTTCACAAATAAGGCCATACCTCGAATATTGCTCCCACATCTGGGGTGCCGCTGCCGCTTCTACACTCGCTATCCTGGACTCCATTCAGAAGAGAGCTATACGTCTCCATGGTGACCCTATCCTCACCCAAAGGCTGCCATCTCTTTCCCACCGACGTGCAGTTAGTGACCTCTCTTTTATAGATATCTGCACGGGCACTGCTCAGAGGAGCTTTCTTCCATAGTTCTGCCACCTGCTGCCCCCAACAGATCTACCAGGGGAACAGAGAGAATGCACCATTTTACTGTCCAGGTCAACAGACATAGAACATTTTGTTCTGCCCGCTCTTTTGTCCGAGGTCTTACAAGTGGAATTCCTTGCCGGCACATGTTTTTCCTTCTCCTCCGAACCTCCAAACTTCCAAGTCCAGAAGTTGTCTCTTTCCTCCTTGGCGACACCCACGGTACGAGAGTATTTAGGCTGTGTGGTGTGTTATTGACATAAAAAAGCAAAAAAATTTAAATTTGATCTTAGATATAATATGTAAATACTGCAAGTATCTAAAAAAAAGTTTACAAAAGTTTTTCAGAAAAAAATTATTATTTAGAAAGGGAATGTACTTGCCAAATTATAAATATGGCCGGTATCTTTCCTTATTAATTGCTTGGATGTTTTTTTGTAGTCAACCCATCTAGTGTTTGCAAACAATAAAAAACAAAAAAGGTTTTTTTAAAACAAATTTGTCGTTATCCGCGGAGCTCATTATGTTATTTTTCTTTAATTTAGTACCCACGGTGCGTTTACATAGGTGTCACTATGGTTCAAGATTAAATATTTTTTTGTTGGATACAGGAGGGAGAAATGCTGCATGCAGACCTCATTTACAACACCGAAGTGCGTGGGAGTTTTGAGGTACTGTGAGACTTCTACTCACTAAAACTCCCCCCCCCCCCCATGGAGTACCGGACCTTAGTCCATACCTCCGTCGAAAAGATTCCACACAATGACGAGATTCTGGGTTAATGGGAAATTTATTGAGCTATCGTATTTGAAATATTTTTACGAAAATTTTCTACCATAAGATACTTGTTGCAGCCAAACCCTTTCCAACACTTATTTACGGTTGCTGTATCCATACTTTTTGAAAATGATAAAATATTGCAGCTTACAATGTAAAACTGACAAACAAGGCAACCTCAAAGTCATTTTTGGAAAAGTATCTAAGAAAATTAAATGACATTGAAATTTAAACAGAAATTGAAAATCTTGGTTCGCTGCTGCGTGGCTGGGATTCTCCTTCCCCTTCTGCATGCCTACAATCACCCTTAATGTATAAACAAGAACAACGTAAACAAGAAAAAATTCTTGGTAACAACCCTTAAGAAATTTACGGGACCTGCTGTGATTATAGAGGTTCGATGCACGGTAAACAGGATTTTAAGGAAGCATAGCTGCAAGATGTGATAAATGCAGCTTATAGAGATTCAACTAAGCTATTTCGCACTTTCCGCTCATATTTCCTTTTTATATTCTTCCCCGCTCAGCACCCCTATTCACTCGTGGTCCCGTAACTTTCTTGCGGGCAGTTTGCAAGAAATTATTCTTGTAGTTCGGGCATCCAGAAGGGGTTCTAAGCATGTTTCTGAAAAGATCATTCTAAACACCCCCCCATTGTGCTAATCTGAAATTTACCAAAAATATAATTTTTATTTACAAACGTAATGCATCTATGAAATTGTAGGTGGCAGGTAAGTATTTTTCCATATTAATTGCTTGAATGATAGGCTTCAATCAACTCAATCCAACCAGTTTTCGCAAACAAAATAACAAGAGAGGTTTTTTAAAATAAATGTGTAATTATCTGTGAAGCTCATTGTTTTATTTTTTAAATTTAGTACCCATGCGGCTTTTATATAGTTTTGTTTACTATGTATCAAAACTGAAGGTTCTAATTTAATGGGAAATTGAGTTATCATAATTTGAAATACTTTTATGAAAATTCGCTATCATTACGCACTTAAACTCTTTTCAACCCTTGTTTACTATTGCCGTTTTTCTTGCTTATTGTTTCAAAAACTGGATGGGTTGACTAAAATAAAACCATCCAAGCAACTAATAAAGAAAAATACCTACTACATTTATAATTTATTTATAATTTGACAGGTACATTCCCTTTGTAAATAATAAATTTTTTTTTCTGAAAAACTTTTGTAACTTTAATGAAATTTGCAACACAGTTTTTTAAAGTAAGCAGTACTTACATACTATATCTAAGACCAAATTTTAATTTTTTTTTCAGATAATCGCTGACTGGAACTCTAAAAACGATTTCCAAGGTCCATTTAAATTTAAGGAATTAGTTTTAATAATAGTGTACATTTCTTATGAAAATTCACTACTATAGCGCACTTGCTGCATCCCGAAATTTTTAAATTATAGTATACATTCGCATGCTAAAATTTAGCGCTTTTGGACGCAAACTTTTCTCCGGGATTAGCAAAGAAATGGTCCAAGGCTGACAATTTACACAATTGCTAGATAATTGTATATTTTACACAGCTCTCTCTATAAAATTTTGTGTAAACTAAAGCTATCGTGACAACATACTACCTGTTCCTGCACCGAGATGGCATCCCTGGCGTATCTCTCACAATGTTCTCCAGCCTGACACCTTGCAACAACTTCCATTGTTTAGACTTTTATCTACGATTTATTTAAATAGCATAGCAGTACAGATCATGTCATCTGTCTTTGTCCAACATTGTAGATATTGCATTACAGAATCTGAAAAGATGTCGAGGAGTATTTTATTATTAATTTTAAATAACTTTATTTTCCTTTGATCAAACGACTTGAAAATTGGTACACAACGACGTCTGTGTATGTTATTTTAAACTGTGAATTTTCATTTTAGTCACTTAGACGATTTAAGAGATATTACCTTTTAAAAATTTTTTTTTATATTTTTTATCAAGAAAAATTGTCCGTTAAGAGTTGGTGCACGAACTCATCTAAACCATTAGCAAAATAAGGGTAATTCCCTAATTTGGTCCAAATCAGTGAAGTATTTTTTGAATTATCAGTTGGATACAAATATATATACATATACATATATATATATATATATATATATATATATATATATATATATATATATATATATATATATATATACAGGCTGTTGCAAAAAACATGTACCAGCGCTCGTGGGGCAATTCCTTACTAAAAAATAAGAAAAAAAGTTCCTGTGCACATGGGCCCGGAAACGCATAGTTTCCAATATACAGGGAGTTGAATTTTAATTTTTTTTTTAATTTTTTTAAAATAGTTTCAAAACCACTGGATTGATTTTAATGAAACTTGGAACTTGAAAGTGTATTATGAAAGTGCATAGTTTCAAGTAAAAATCTGCTTACAACTGCGTCAGTGGCGTGCGTACGGGGTAACTGTAAAAATTCATTTGGGGAAAAAATATGTGCGCCACTGTCTTTTTCCAATTTTGATACATCAGTTATGAAGCTTATTACATAAGCCACAAAAGCTGCTTCTTGGTATTTTTTCGTTCAGTGTATCCCCTAGGAGATATGATTAATTTAATAAAAAGGGGCAAACTACGGATTCGTTGGAGTAATGAAAACAGTAATCGTAAAGTTCCATGAAACTATAATTTTTGACAGTTCTCTAAATTCTACAATTTTGAAGTGCTTTGTAGGCGTCAAAAGAGTGATACTGAGCTGCTCATTAATATTATTTCCTCCTCTCAAGATGGTTTTCATTAAGTACACTTCAGCGGATTTGACTGATATGTTGTTAATTTATGGACAAACAAATCAAAATGCTAGACAATTCCTGACAAAAATATTTTCCTACGTATTGTAAGACATTTGAGAGAAACTGGTTCTTTAAAACCTTTAAAAGCTGACTCTGGACGTAGAAGATACCGCCGAACTGTACGAGTTAAAGAGGCAATATTAAATAGAGTTGAACGTGATCCTAGTACAAGTACGAGAATTATTGCCACCGAACTGGGTAATATTTCGGCATCATCAGTTCACAGAACTCTGAAGGATCAAAGTTTATATCCCTATCATTTTACACGTGTCCAGGAACTTCTACCTAGAGACTTTCAACCAAGGGTAATGTTTTGTCAGTGGTTCTTAAACAAACTTAGGCACGACCAACATTTTTCTAAACGTGTACTATTTACTGATGAGGCGTCATTTACGCGAAAAGGTATCGTAAATTTTCACAATTTACATACATGGGCCGATGAAAACCCACACTCTCTAAGAGTTGCAAATTCGCAGTATCAATTTTCCATCAATATTTGGGCTGCTATTATTGAAAATCACATAATTGGTCCTGTTGTTCTACCGAATCGTCTTGACCATGAATCATATTTAAACTTTTTACAAAATGATTTTCCGTTCTTACTACCGCTTTTTATGAGAAATGGTACAATGTGGTTCCAGAATGATGGTGCGCCCGCACATTTTGCAGCAGTTGTAAGAACACATTTAGCCAACACATACGGTCACGGATGGATTGGTCGTGGAGGTCCGGTGTCATGGCCACCTCGATCTCTGGACCTGAATCCTCTCGATTTTTATTTGTGGGGTCATTTAAAAGAAATAGTGTATAAAACACCAGTAAATACACGAGAAGAATTGTTGGGAAGAATAGAATATGCATTTGACAGCATTAGAGAAGATCAAAATATTTGGAGAAGAGTAAGAAGATCTTTGCGCAGAAGGTTAAATAATTGTAACGACGCTAATGGTGGTCACTTTCAACATTTTCTTTAGCTTTGTTATTAAAGTCAATTGAGTAATGTACAAAAAACAAGAGTTTGGAAAAATCATGGTGTCTTTACGATTACTTTTTTCATTTTTTATTTTTATTTTTATTTTTTATTTATCATTTTTTATCAATGTTTGTAATATTCATTTCAATGTTTATCACCAATAAGTTTTACGTAGGTTAGTTATTTGCACGTTTATTGCTGTAATGTTTACTGTATGTTTTGTTTTTCATATTCTTATGGTTGCAGTAAACATATATTATTATTATTAATAATATTACTCCAACGAATCGGTACTTTGCCCCTTTTTATAAAATTAATCATATCTCCTAGGGGATACCCTGAACGAAAAAATACCAAGCGGTAGCTTTTGTGGCTTATGTAATAAGCTTTACAACTGATGTATCAAAATTGGAAAAAGACAGTGGCGCACATATTTTTTCCCCAAATGAATTTTTACAGTTACCCCGTACGCACGCCACTGACGCAGTTGTAAGCAGATTCTCACTTGAAAATATGCACTTTCATAATACACTTTTAAGTTCCAAGTTTCATTAAAATCAATCCAGTGGTTTTGAAATTATTTATAAAAAATTAAAAAAAATATTAAAATTCAACTCCCTGTATATTGGAAACTATGCGTTTCCGGGCCCATGTGCACAGGAACTTTTTTTCTTATTTTTTAGTAAGGAATTGCCCCACGAGTGATGGTGCATGTTTTTTGCAAAGCCTGTATATATATATATATATATATGTATATATATATATATATATATATATATATATATATATATATATATATATATATATATATATATATATATATATATATATATATATAAACATTTAGCTAACCATGGAAATGGGTTTCAGAGGCCCTAATTCGCGCTCATTTAAAGAAATTTTCCGAAAGTCTCACCATCGATACCCCTCTATTAGTGAATTTTCTTTATGAAAATTCACTAAAATATGATGTTCCTTGTATATTTAATGACAAAAGCATTTGACCCCGCCGTAATTGCAAAATATTCTACTTCTCTTGAATTTGTAATATCCAGAGTAATGGGAAGTTTACTAGCACAAGGGCATTTTCTTGAGTGCCCGATGGTAAACCTTTCAAAAAAACACCTTTGCCCAGTTTCACAAAGCTCGATTAAATATTTAACGGCAGGTTAGCTAATCAAGGCTTCATACGACCAATCACAGGCTATGATTCGGGTTGTTGCTATGACAACGAAATATCTTGAAGCTGTGATTGGTTGTGTGAACACTTGAAAAACTAACCGGCCGTTAAATATTTAATCTAGCTTTGTGAAACTGGGCACTATGGTCTTATTACCATAAAAATGCGGTCTGATTTTAATAAAATAGAAACTTACTTTTAGGAGAGCTTTTTAGTTTCTTAAAAAAATTCACTAATGAGGAGATTCCGACTTCGTTATCCAGGAAAATCTGCCCACGTTTTCCCGGAAAATTTTGTATTTTCTTTCGAAAAAAAATTATATCTTCGGAATTAACAAAGTAAGGGCAACCAAATTTGGTACGCAGGTTTACATCCTTATGAATAACTACCTAAATTTAGCTATGTATCTCAAAAGAGAAAAAGTCATAAGCATTCAAAGAAAAATAAATTGGGGTTTTCCTCAAAACGTCAAAATGGCGATTTAAAATGTCAAAATTGGCAACATTTAGGCAAGTAACTTGAATCTAATACGGGCTATAGAAATAAAATGTCTCAAGAAGGATGTTTTACAAACCCTAAAGTCTTAGTTTCAACCGTCATTGTCCTCCATTTTACTAAAATATTTGCAGAAAATTCATTTCAAATAGACCCTTTCTCTGATACTTTAGCAGTAGTGTTGGCTATAGAGTTTATCGTTTAATGGTATATAATTTTTGTCGAATTTTCGTAAAAAATCAATAAACCTCAATATATCCGTTATTATGTATGATATGAAAAAAAATTGTATATATTTATTATAGGGTGTCTTGAGCTACATCTTAAAATAATATTTCTACAATCGCAGGATGGCCCATAAGTCGTTGGTGATACAAATTTCCTTTTTTTTTTAATCAAACACGCCTTATGTTATTGCATTTTTGCATTTTCCATCGAAATATAATGCATGTTTGTAAGAAAAAAAATTCTGGACGCGGCAAGTGCGTTATGGTAGCGAATTTTGATCAAATGTTTCATATTTGAACAGCTCAATTTGCTATTAACCTATAAGGTTGACCAAGAAACGTGTTTTTTCGGGAACACTTTAAGTTTACTTTTGGAAATTTTTGTATATTTCCACACAATAAAGTTATTTTGATGAAACATGCCACATTGGTTTTACTATATAGGTTATACTGGTAACCAAATTTGATGCCTGCTTTCTTAAAAAAAACACACATATTTGTTATTAAAAACATTTTTATAAAATTCACTACCATAACGCACTTGCTGCGTCCAGAATTTTTTATTTGTATAAACTACAAATCAAAAGTGAATATGGAGTGAAGTTTTGCTTTTAGTCGTCACTAAACTTTAATTATTATATCATAAAAAAAGCAATCGCAGATTTGTATTTTTAATTTATCTTAAGCACGAGAGGCGCCTTTTTACATACGTGCGAAGCAATTTTAACCATATAAGTTTTTATACGTTTTTCTCACGCAATCATCGTTTTATTATACGTCTTTATTTCGAAACAGGCATGCCACTCGTGACATAAGTTTTTATATATACCTGGTGTAACTGTAATAGTTATATTGCTTGCTAATTTTCTTATTTATAAAACTATTTTGTTGTCTTGTTGGCTTAGAAATGTGTTGAAGATTTAAATATATTCATCTTGCAGAAAGATTTAAAAAAAAAGCTACACATGTTTGAAGTTAGTTAGTAACATACTAAATAAGAAGATGTTTTAATTACATATATCTGATTACTAATCAAATAAAGTAGGAAACTTGATGTAGGAACTCTCTACAAAAAACGAATGGCAGTGCAGCCCAAATTTAGAGATTTTATCCCAAGGTTCATGTTTGTACAGAGGCAGACATGACTGTACGTTTTCTAAATAGTTTATAATATCCATCCACTATGGATCAAAACAATACCTAAGTAAAATATTATAAAAATACATACCTTATGCTGTTAATTCGAAGTTTTTTTCCACAGTCTTAGTAATTGTGTGTGACATCAGATTGCATTGGCTGCGGTATGGTTACCATTCGCACATTTTAAAAGCCTTTTGTTACAACTAGTATATAATATATATATATATATATATATATATATATATATATATATATATATATATATGTATATATATATATATATATATATATATATATATATATATATATATATATATATATATATATATATATATATATGTATATGTATATATATATATATATATATATATATATATATATATATATATATATATATATATATAAGTGGTGCTTTTTATTCTAACTTAATCCTACTTAAGATTTAGATACTATTTAAGGGATTTAGACAAGGACATATATTTTTCATGCCAATGGGGCCGATCATGGCAACTTTTCTTTTTGACATACAGGAGGGCCACTAACGTCATGGGTACATATAAAGGATAGACACAAACTTAAAGCCTAGTTTTTTTTCTATTTCTATATTTTTAGTCTAAGTTTTTTAATTAACTTATATATAAGCAAATACAGAGTGGCGCGTTGAAAACGAAACAGACCGATTTACGTCCAAAGACATTTTTTTTTAAGAAACGCTGAAACACATCGATTTTAATATTGAGGGGAACATCTTTTAACATAAAACTCAACTTTGTCACATCAACCCCTTAAGGGTGGTGATAACAAACCTTACATTTTAATAGGGAACATGGGTCGAGTGTTACATCATTTGAAAGCTCTTTCTTTTCTTAATTCACCAAACTAACTTTTTTGGAAGTTTTATCAACTCGTTTAAAAATTATTCACAGTTGGGGTGGCAAAAACGTATTTCATTGATTGTGATAACAAATGCACTGATTAGTCAATTTTTCGTTAAAAAAGCTCACAAACAAAACCAAACGTTCAAAAATGTTAATTAAGTTAAGTAAGTGTTCAAATTGTTGGCCACCAGCTTCCATACAAAAGTACAAATTTTGTTCAAAACGAGCTCTGACATTCTTGAGCTTTTGTGGAGTTATTAGACGGCATTCTTCAACAATGCGTCGTCTTAATTCTTCCAGAGACTCCGGTTCTATTGCGTAAATTCTACTCTTAAAATGGCCCCATAGAAAGAAGTCGAAAATAGTTAAATCCGGTGATCCAGGGGGCCACTCAATAGCACTTCTACGCCCAATCCATTGCTCTGCAAACTCTCTGTTCAAAAACTCCCTAATACGTTGAGAAAAATGCGGAGGAGCTCCATCTTGATGAAACACTAATTGATTTTCTTGATAGCGATCATCATTTTCAACAATATCAATTAGTAGAGGGTAAACGATATCTTCTAGTAAGTCCAAATACGTTTAGCCACTCAAATTGCCACCGAGAGAAATTGGTCCGATTAAAGGGTCTCCAAAAATGCCAGTCCAAACATTTAATTTCTGTGGACTTTGAGTGTGGACTTCGTGACAATTTCTTGGATTATTATCTGTCTAATAACGACAATTATGGCGATTGACTGTAGAGTTTAATAAAAACGTTGACTCGTCTGAAAAACAGATATTGAACAGAAAGTTCCCGTTATCAGCTATTCGTGCAGTCATAACTTCAAAAAACTCCAGCCGCCGATCAAAATCATTTTCATTCAGTTGTTTTACAAGATCAATTTTATATGGGTGAAATCTATGATGCTTCAATATCCGCTGAATAGTTCTTTTTTTGATGTTTGCAAGAATGGCCAATTTTCTCGCGCTCAAAGTGGGGTCTGCAGCAATTTGTCCTAAAACTTCAATCTCAGTAGTCTCATTTCTAACCGGAAATTTACGTTCAGGATCCAGTTTTTTGTTGGCTACTGAACCACTTTTTCGAAGCTTTGCAACTAACTCCAAAAATGGATTTTCTGTTAACATGTCTGTTCGGATGTCGTCCATTAAACAAATTTGCGGTACGGTTGGCACAGTCATCGTTTTTGAAAAAAAGAGTAATTATTTCAACTCTTTCTTCTACAGAATACACAATTGTGAAATTAATTTTCGGTAGTAGTATCGAGTATCAAACCCACCGATAAACTGAAATAATAAACCGCATTTCTCTCATTCCGATAATAAATGTTCTGATAGTCAATTTTTGTTTACAAACCAACAAAACATTAACTATCAGCACATTTCTTATCGGAATGAGTGAAATGCGTTTTTGCATCTTCAACTGCCAATAATTTTTAAACGATTTGATTAAACTTCCAAGAAAATTAGTGTGCTGAATTCAGAAAAGAAAGAGCTTTCAAATGATGTAACACTCGACCCATGTTCCCTATTTAAAATATAAGGGTTGTTATCACCACCCTTAAGGGGTTGATGTGACAAAGTTGAGTTTTATGTCAAAACATGTCCCCCTCAATATTAAATTTAACATATTTCAGTGTTTCTTAAAAAAAATTCTCTGGACGCAAATCGGTCTGTTTCGTTTTCAATGCGCCACCCTATATATGTTTTTATTACTTTCCAATTGTAGAAGTTGTTCGAAATTAAAGGGTTGTTCAACGTCTTTCAAGGTGTGTATTCTGTTTGGGAATTCATTTCTGTTATCCCATCCAATTGAGCACTCTAGTAAAACATGTTGTGCGCTTCCTTCTTCACCACATTCGCAATATGGGTTATTTTTAAGGTTGAGTTTGTGTAAATGGGTAGGTATCAAGGAGTGGTTAAATCTCAAAGGACATATGCTAGTTACCAATGCTCTAGGATATCCAGCAAACCGTAGCTAGCAAGGTCAGTATTAGTAATTCAAATAGTCATTTAATACACATGTTTTAAACAAGAAACTATAACTTAAAAAAAACACAATCGTCATAAGCAGTGCTCGGATTATATGCAATTCGTATATTTTTTGCATAAGTTGCATATTTTAGTGTATTTTGCCTAAATTGCATATTTACACATATTTTGCATTATTTGCATATTTTACAATCTTTAGGGGCTTTCGCATACTACAAAAGCCATATACTTGTTTCAGTGTAAGCAACTGCTAAGGTAAATTTATAGGCCGTTCAAATGTAGCTGGCGGAAAGGAGATTCCAAATTCCTGGTATTGTATAGTTTGAGCGTTTCACTCAGATATAAGACAGTGTGCTAGACAGGGTAGGCTACCTCTGGGTTCTTAGAATCTACCGCCTCCTAGCTATGAAACTAGTAGCTAGTAGGTGAGTGTATAAAAACAAATTCTTGGAAGGATTGTCGGTAATGGCGCTCTTTTCTTTGTACTTTACATCAACGTAAAATAAATAGCAAAATGCAGTTTGTAGGTATTATTGTATAAATCTAAACTTCGTAAGAACTAGGGTTTTACGCTCGCCTATCATAAAAACTGTGTCTGGAATTCTCAGTAATAACTGCAGAATGTATTGAAAGGACTGACAGCCAGGGCCAGTAGTTTCTAGAATTGAAATAATTTGTTTCACGTATTTAGATTCTTGTACTGCTTGTGCTTAGTTGCACGCACAGTGAATTTTACTTGATCTTTAGCCAGTGTTATTGTGGGGTTGTTTTCATTATTTTATAATGTAAAAAAAGGTGCTCCAAATTGCCAACCTTCGCCATTAATCAGCCCAGTATCTATTTCCGACACATGATTTTTATAATCAAAAATTATAAAATTCAATCAAAATTAAAAATTAAATAAAGTATTAAAAAACACCCTGCAGTTCTTAAAAAAGTTACTGAAATATAAACTAAAAATATACACTAAAACAATACTAAATTTCTATTTAATCTAAAAAAAATGTAGATGCCTGTAGTAATATTGATTTCTTTTCGAACAGATTTGAAGCGCAAAGAAATATCTCATAGACCAACACCGTAAGAAACCCCTGCATCATAGAAATTGTGTCAAATGAAATTCAAATAATACATCCCAAGCAACAGTCGGCGAATATTTGGGAAACCAAACAAAGAAAGCAGAAGAGGATACCTTTAAATTTGACTTATGCAAGGAATGGTTGCTTCTAACATTCCACTCAATAAATTAAATAACACTGTCTTCAAGTCATTTTTGGAAAAATATTGTAAAGAGTCTACACCAGAGGAAAGTACTTTGAGAAAAAATATGGTTGAAAAATGTTATTTAGAAACTTTTTCACAAGAAAAAAGTCTAATAAAAAATAATTTTTGTTACGTGTAGTAGACGAAACTCAAGATGTTTGTGGTAGATATATTGCTAATTTAATGATAGGCACGTCAACTCAAATTTCTTTCTCTAGACCTTATTTAATTGCAGTCAAAGAATTAGAAAAAACAAATAATATTACTATAACAAGATTTATTCAAGAGGGTCAGTCAAACATGTTTTTACCAAATGCTGTACCAGTTGATAAAGTTTTATTACTGCTTACCGATGCTGCTTCATACATGGTCAAAGTTGGAATTCATATAAAAATAATTTATCCCAACTTAATTCATTGTACCTGTCTGGCTCACGGGTTAAACAGGGTACCAGACTAAATTAGACAGCAATTTCGTTTAGTCAATGAATTTATTAATAATATGAAAAAAGTGTTCGTCAAAGCTCCTTTAAGAGTTCAAAGATATAGATAAGTTCTGCCTGGGGTACCATTACCTCCTAGACCTTTAATCACGCGAGGGGGAACCTGGATCGAGGTTTGCTTATTTTATTTTGCATATTTTAGAGAAATCACGGAGGCAATGCTTGAATTTGCAGATGAAGCAGGTGCGTCAGTTAAACAAGCAAAAATTAGTTTGATGGACTCAAAATTGGGCCAGCAATTATGTTTTATAAACAGTAATTATAAAATAATTACAGAAACTACAAAAAAAAATTCAGTAGGCAAATGTTTTGCTACCTGAATCAGCTAAAGTAATAGAACATTTCAAGGAAACTATTAACAAAGCAAATGGGCCTGTTACAAAACAAATTCCAAAAAAAAAATAATCAGAAACGCTCACAAAAAATAAGGATTTTATAAGGTTAACGCAGATTGCAAAAGTTCTGGATGGAGATTTTTCAGACGATTCAAACAATGTAGACCCTACCATATTGTCAAGCTTAAAATATGCTCCAATTACCTCAGTAGACGTAGAATGGAGTTTTTTTTTAATAAAAACTTACTAACTGAGAGTAGGCAATCTTTCAAAATAGATCATTTAGAGCGCCACTTAATAATATCTATTAATAGTAATAATTGCTATAATAATATTAATGAATAATTAATTAATAATATGATTAGGGTCCTATGTGGTATTGCTTGTGAATAAAATTAATAGCTTGGACCTTTAAAAACTTGTTTTATTAGTATACTCTGATTATTTATGCATTGCATATATCGATCTTTTTGTGTATATTTTAGCAAAGTTGGTGCATGTTTTTTTCAAATTTCCTGCAATATTTTACCTAAAAAGTTTGAAAATAAATCCCAGCCCTGCTGATCACTAATCAAATAAAGTAAGAAACTTGATATATGAACTCTACAAGAAACGAATGGTAGTGCAGCCCAATAGTTTAAATATAGATTTTTTAACCCACGGTTCATGTTTTTACAGAGGCAGGCTTGAGTGTACGTTTTTTTTAATATTTTAACAACACACCACGAGGGCTTACAGCCTAAACTCTATCGTAACGTGATTGTCGACAAGGAGGAAAGAGGCAACATGTTAATTCTGAATTTGAAGGTTTGGAGGTTCGGAGAAGAAGGTAAAATATGTGCCGGCAAGGAGTTCCACAACTTTGAAGTCCTTGGGACAAAAGAGCGGGCATAACAAGATATTCTATGTCTGGTGACCTGGACAGTAAAAGGGTTCATTCGCTCTGTTCGCCTGGTAGATCCGTTATGGGCAGCAGGTGGAGGAACTATGGAAGAATGCTCCCCTTAGCAGTGCTTGTGCAGATATCTATAAAAGAGAGAGAGGCCACCAACGGCACGTCGGTGGGTAAGGGATGGCAGTCTTTGGGTGATGGTAGGGTCACCGATGAGACGTGTAGCTCTCTTCTGAATGGAGTCCAGGATAGCGAGTGTAGAAGCGGCAGCGGCACCCCAGATGTGGGAACAGTATTCAAGGTTTGGCCTTATCTGTGAAGTATATAAGGTATAGAGATTACCTGGTGAAAAGTATTTACGAGCCCGGAAGAGGAAACCTAATTTCTTAGCAGCCGCTTCTGCAATGGATGTTACATGTTGGTGCCAGTTGAGATTTCGATCCACAGAAATGCAACAAGTGAAAGGACTCATTACTTTGAATAACTTGGTTGTTCATTGTGATTGGTATAGGGCTGGTGTATCTCTTATGAGATAGAAAGCAAGACTGAGATTTGGTGGAGTTGAAGTGTACAAAATTTCTACCTACCCCCCTTTCCCCTATTTTTTGGAGATCTACAGAGACAGAACCCTCCATTAGTCTGCGATCCTCATCTAATTGGGCTAAAGAGACAGGCTTAGAATATTGCATATTTGAGTGGAGGGTGCTGTCGTCCGCGTAACTGTGAAATGGGTTGGATGTGCTAGAGAGGAGGTCATTGATGTGGAGAAGAAACAAAGTAGGTGCTAAAGCTGAACCTTGAGGGACTCCTGCTTTAATTGGATACAGTTTAGAGGAATGGCCATCTACGACAACAGAAATGCTTCGGTTGGAGAGGAAATTTGCCGTCCACATACAGAGTTTTGGTGGTAGGCCATAGGCCGGAAGTTTACTAAGCAGGCCTGCGTGCCAGACCTGGTCGAATGCTTTGGATACGTCTAGAGCGACAATCGGACTCTATATTGCCTGTCGTGAATTAGACTGTGTTTTTCAAGAAATTTTAGTAATTCGATGTTTATATACTTTTCCATTACTTTCGAACGAATTCTTCAGATGTGCGCGTACTAGGACCTATAAAACCAGTGTTCAAGGTCTGTGTAAGTTTAAAGTATTAACTTTACTAATATGCCGTATAATAGAAGTGTACAATTCTTATGAAAGTTTGCTACTGTAACGCACTTGTTGCGTCCCAAAATGTTTTCTTCTTAGTGAAAAGACAGAGAAGATATTATTAAAAATATACCAGAAAAAGTGTCAAAGTTTACGGTATTTTCCCACTCCGCTTTGACAAGTCGGCAACAGTTGAGTGTCAGCTGCAATTTTGCGGGACTGGTGAACGCATACGTTGACTCAACTATCCAACTGTTGGCGCCTGATGAACCCGGTCATTATCACGTGCGTATCGAATAAGTAAATCAAAGTGTATGAGACGGTCCAAGTTTGGTTTTATTCAACAAATTATATAAGTGGCCTTTAACTTGCGAAGCATAATTTAAACTCTCATATACTGATGCAGTAAAATTCACAATTCATTAAACTTATCAGTTCTCACCTAATCATGCTGTCAATCACCTTTCGGATCTTCCACAATAATTACACGAACATTGTAATATATTAAAAACAGGGAACAGTTAACGTTGACCACGCTATTCTATTCCGGCATTAAGTGTATGGGAAATTTCAATGAGTCCTGACTGGTCATGTCAAAATATTACAAATTAGTGAAATTAGTGTCAAACATTATTTATTGTACGAACTGTAAACGAATTGTTGGTTTAGCAAATATTTTCCATTCTTTGTACGCTAATGTACTTGTGTATTGTAATTAACATAAACTTTTAAGGTAGATGAAGCCATTAATTTAAGATATTATCTTATTCATTGGCTAGATGACCAGACGATTTTTTCCATCCATCTTCAACAGATATGAAGATGAGAACCTACATACAGAGAAATATGCATGTGGACTTTCATATCATAATTTGATGCTATGACTTCATTTTTAAGTTGTTAAACGTTGATGCTATCGCAGATATTTTATCTGTCGTCTAATTACTAAATACTAAATAAGAGAGTCACTCTGATGGATTTTCTAATATGTCAGATTCGACTAAAATAATACTTTTGTTCGTACCATAGGGCTAAAGTTTAAATGTAATTAATTTTAAATTTAAACGAAACAAGGAAAATATTCATGGAAATCTATATTATATTTTACGAAAATTATATATATATATATATATATATATATATATATATATATATATATATATATATATATATATATATATATATATATATATATATATATATATATATATATATATATATATATATATATATATATATATATATATATATATATATATATATATATATATATATATATATATCCACACGATAACTAAAAAGTTATAAACCAATTTTGATGAAGTAGTAGTAGTAGCAGTGGTGGGGAGGCCAACGCCAAGCAAGTAGGCCACCATGGGCCCTTTTTGCCAACCCCAGCAACCCAGCAACCATGCTCTACTCTTCCTCGGTTCCGTCGCCAAACCGCGTCGACCTCGAGATGAAGGCCATGACGGTCTTCAATTGGACGGTACTTACCTGATTCCTCTGCAGAGTCCTCGATCCGAACAATTCTGCTCGAAGACTCCCAAAAGCCTCGCAATCGCACAGGTAGTGGTAGGACGTTTCTTCATCTTCGTCGCATTCCTGGCAAATAGGATCCATCTCTACGCCTATCAATGTGAGGTGTCTTCTAAGGGCGCAGTGGCCTGTCAGCACCCCAAGGATACAGCGAAACGTAGGTCTACTTCTACCGAGTAGCCAGACAGCTTTATCTCTGTCCGGCCCCTCCACGAAGTCCCTCGCCTGCCTGCAGCCACCAACTGACCCCCAGTGCCACTTAATTGCTTCCTCGGTCCACCTGTCTAAGGCGACCGAGACCGTCTTCCTACTTATACCTATCGCCGGGTCCGGGCCACATAACGGCTGCCAGGAACCGAGCCTTGCGAGATTATACGCCACCTCATTCCCCGCCACGCCACAGTGTCCCGGAACCCACACCAGTTGTACATCCTTTGTCCTGGCTAGTCCTCTCAGGGCGTCAGCGCACTCCTGAACCAGTGTATACTGGATTCTGGCCGCGCAGACTGCCCGGATGACTGCCTGGCTATCCGATCAGATGTACACACATTTATCGGGACTCCTCTTCACATCCTGTCTATTGGCCACAGAGAGGACAGCGTACACCTTTGTTTCCAATGCCGTGGTAAATGCGCCAAGAGCATAGCTCTCGCGCACCCCAGGTTCTCAATGTATATTCCAGCCGCAATCCGTCGGTAAAACAGACCAGGCTTGCGGGCTGGAATTCAACCTCATTTTCCCTCCACTAATCCTTACTGGGATCCTGATGGTGCATGGCTTAGTCAACCTCGGAATCCCGCATCTTTATGGCGAAAATCGGAATTTCCTTTTCCACCTTCTTGGCGATTCTTGCATGCCCTATTACTGCTCCCTCTCCGCACCAGTTTCTCGCTTTTCGCATTCTGAGATGCGACGCCATCGCCTCCCTCCTGACACATATGGGAAGCGGTGGCAGCATCAACAGGACCTCTAGCTCGGCTGAGGGTGTCGTCCTCATAGCGCCTGTGATACCCAGGATTGTCAGCCTTTGTAGTTTGGCCAGCTTCCTGCTGGTAGTTTGGTTCACACCGCACCACCAGACCAACGCCCCATAGAGGATTCTCGGCCTGACGATCGCAGTGTAGATCCAGTGAAGGATCCGAGGATTAACTCCCCAGGTCCTCTCTATCACTCGACGCAGCTGCCAGAGGGTCGCTACTCCCTTCCTTACAACCCGTTCTATTTGCGACCCCCATGTTAGTTTGAAGTCCAGGATCACCCCCAGATATTTGACCTCCCGCCTTAAAGCTAAAGGTTTTCCAAACATCACGGGCGTCTTAAACCCCTCTAACTTCCTCTTCTTGGTAAATAGGATCATCTCCGTTTTCATCGGGTTTACGGAGAGTCCCAGTTCACCACACCACTTTTCGATTATGCTACAGGCAGCTTGCATGCACTCACAGACGACGCAGAGGAATTTGTCAGTGACTAAGACCAGCCCATCATCGGCGTATGCCTGGGCGTAGAAGCCGTTCTCGGAGAGCCGCTTTAAGATGACGTCCATGACCAGACACCATAGATGGGGCGAAAGACAGCTGCCCTGAGGGCAGCCGCCCGTCACCCCGACGTCCAGCCCCCGGCCCCCAAGGTCAGCGAAACTCTCCTGTCCTCCAGCATGCTTGCCACCCAGCTTATTAGGGACTTCGGCGTTCCCATGTCCTGTAGGGCGGTACAAACCGTATCCGCCCTTGCCTTATCAAAGGCCCCCTACGGATCGAATAACACGACTAATGTGCTCTCCCCGTAGTATAGGGACCTTTTCACCTTCCACATCACAGCATTATTACCTTTATATAAGGGGTGATTCTTTAGGATCTCTCCCAACAAAATCTTCTCTATTATATTTTCTAACGCTTTAAGCAGGAATGATGTAAGGCTGATTAGCCTGTATGCCTTAGCCAGCGTGTAGTCCTCCCTTCCCGGCTTGGGAATGAAGACCCCGTTAACCCGGCGCCAGGCCTTTGGGACATAGCCCCACGCCAGGCTGGCCCGGAATACCTCCCTTATGTTGGGAAGCAGTCTATCCAGGCCCCTCTAGAGCAGTGCCGGAAAAATCCCATCACAGCCTGTGGAGTTGAAAGGAGCGAACTCGTCCACCTCACAGGCTATAGAGCCATCCGTAACCACCCCATTCGCCAGCTGCCAATCCGCATTCGTGACCGTCCACCGGCCCAGGTCGGCAGCCCCTGTGACGGCTCCACCGCCCGCGAGGTGAACTTCGGCGAGATGACGGAAGGTCTCCTAGGATCCTACATTACTGCCTACCTCCTGTTTGAGTACCCTTACCAGCCTGGCTACGTCAGGCAGAAAATTGACTTCCCCGCAGTACGCGCTCCAACTGGCTCGTTTACTCCGACGCAATTCCTTCTTAAACCCCCTTCTGGCAGTCCTGAATCCGTCGCAGGCCGCTTCACTTGATTCTCGGACGGCTCGGTTTAAGGCCCTCCGAGTCCGCACGCGTAGTACCGCGAGATCCCTGTTCCACCATCTGACTTTGATGGACGGTTCCCCCTAAGTGGTGACGCTGCCTCGTAGACTGCCATTATTTTACCTTCTAGGGCCTCGACCTCACTATCTAATGCCTCCTTAGAGAGTCTTTTCTCCTCTGGGATCCTTGGCGACCCTCCGAGGCCTGTTACATAGGCATCCCAGTCGGTCTTCCTCGGATTTCCCCTGGGTCTAGGTTTATAGAAGATTGGGTTATGCAAATTTGAAGCATTTAATGAAGATTCGCTCCTATAACACGCTTGCTGCGCCCCAAAATTTTTCAGTGGTGCATTTGTGTACAACAAGCTACCTCATCAAATACTTGACGTATTTTGGTTGATATTTTAAAATTTTACAATATACGTACAATGCTTTTTTAGCCAGGAATCTAATGGACTCCACATCAATGATTACGCGAAAAAATCTCACCTCACCAGTTACGGGTTTCATGTAGTCCAGTGCTACAGAGGTATGTAGAATAAATATATAAAGCAGCCTTCCAGAATCTCTTAGAGCCTCGGTGGTTCAGGGGTAGGAACGTGTGCCTCTGAACCGAAGGGTACTGGGTTCGATCTCGGGATACGCCTTTCACTTTTTCAATACATACTGTACAATTAATATCAACCGAGGTTCTGGCATTGTATTTGAGCAAGTTGAATGTCTGCACGTTCCGCCCTTCGGAGGGGGCGTAAAGCCGTCGGTCCCGTGTCCATGCGATGTTGGGCACGTTAAAGATCCCTACCCTCCTTACAGAAAGGCAGGGGTTCGGCAAAATTTCCAGGATAGTGAGGTAAAACTGCTCCCTGGCGTCGGTGATTGGCCATAGTCGCGGAAATAGGCCGACGTTAAATAAACAAAAAAACACACACAGAATCTCTTGTGGAGTCGATGGAATATCAGCAGATAAATACGAGACAGTGCTGCGGTGTCACTGTAATCAACCATAGACACGGATTTAATTTCAATTAACCGTTACAGTTCACGTGCATATGTAAAGTGAAAATTATAGCGTGGGAGTGAGCTGCATAGGCATTAATACAAATTGCATCTGGTTTGGTATTAATGCAAAGAAAATTATATTACATGCATGTAATGAGTATTGTTAACGCAACTTTACCACGATATCATCTCTCGCTGCCATAAAACAC
Source organism: Tillus elongatus (assembly GCA_964006375.1). Taxonomy (NCBI): domain Eukaryota; kingdom Metazoa; phylum Arthropoda; class Insecta; order Coleoptera; family Cleridae; genus Tillus; species Tillus elongatus. Next base: position 31,986,230 of record OZ023265.1, read on the forward strand.
TTATATGAGATTATTAACTATAATGGTTATAGTAGTAAACGAAACTACCCTAGACTAGTAAATGAGATGTATTCTCTCAGGAGATACACCAAGTATACGAGGTGTTTTTTTTTAATTGCACATTTCAAGTGAATTTTCTTTAAAAAATGCACTAATGAGGCGATAGCGACCTATGAATTTTGAAAAAAAAATTCAAATGAGCGCAAATTAGGACCCTGTAACCCCCCTATATCCGGTGTCATTTTCAATATATATATATATATATATATATATATATATATATATATATATATATATATATATATATATATATATATATATATATATATATATATATATATATATATATATATATATATATAGGGTGGCGCATTGAAAACGAAACAGACCAATTTCCGTCCAGATATTTTTTTTTTTAAGAAACGCTGAAACACGTCAATTCTAATATTGAGGGGGACATGTTTTGACATAAAATTCAACTTTGTCACATCAACCCCTTAAGGGTGGTGATAGTAACCCTTATATTTTAAATAGGCAACATGGGTCGAGTGTTACATCATTTGAAATCTCTTTCTTCTATAAAGAAATGCACTAATTAGTTAATTTTACGTTAAAAAAACTAAAAAACAAAACCAAACGTTCAAAAATGTTTATTCAGTTAAGTAAGTGTTCAAATTGTTGACCACCAGCTTCCATACAAAAGTACAAATTTTGTTCAAAACGAGCTCTGATCTTCTGGAGCATTTGTGGAGTTATTAGACGGCATTCTTCAATAATTCGTCGATGTAATTCTTCCAGAGACTCCGGCTCTGTTGCGAAAATTCTACTCTTTAAATGGTCTCATAGAAAGAAGTCTAAAGGAGTTAAATCCGGTGATCTGGGGGACCACTCAATAGCACCTCTACGCCCAATCCATTGCTATGGAAACTCTATGTTCAAAAACTCCCTAACACGTTGTAAAAAATTGCGGAGGAGCTCCATCTTGTTGAAATACTAATTGATTTTCTTGATAGTTATCATCATTTTCAACAATGTCAATTAGTAGAGGGTAAACGATACGTTCTAGTAACTGCAAATACGTTTTAAACAGTCCTCCAAATTCCAGTCCAGACATTTGATTTCTGTGGAGTTTGAGTGTGGACTTTGTGAAAATTTATTAGATTATTATCTACCCAATAACGACATTTATGACTATTCACTGTAGAGTTTAATAAAAACGTACACTCGTCTGAAAAACAGATATTGAACAGAAAGTTCCCATGATCAGCTATTCGTGCAGTCATAACTTCACAAAACTCCAGCCGCGGGTGAAATTTATGATGCTTCAATATTCGCTGAATAGTTCTTCTTTTGATGTTTGCAACAGTGGTCAATTTTCTCGTGCTCAAAGTTTGGTCTGCAGCAATTTGTCCTAAAACTTCAATCTCAGTAGTCTCATTTCTAACCGGAAATGGACGTTCAGGATCCTGTTTTTTGTTGGCTACTGAACCACTCTGTCGAAACTTTGCAACTAACTCCAAAATGTATTTTCTGTTAACATGTCATTAAACAAATTTGCGGGACGGTGGGCACAGTCATCGTTTTTGAAAAAAAAAGAGTAATTATTTCAGCTCTTTCTTCTACAGAATACAGCATTGTGAAATTAATTTTCGGTAGTACTATCAAGTATCAAACCGACAGATAAACTGAAATAATATACCTCATTTCTCTCATTCCGATAAGAAATGTTCTGAGACATGTCCCGCTTAATATTAAAATTGACGTATTTCAGCGTTTCTTAAAAAAAATTATCTGGACGCAAATCGGTCTGTTTCGTTTTCAATGCGCCAGCCTATATAATTTTCATGCAGGCAATCTGACTTGTAAGACCACTTCTGCAGTAATTATGAGTACACGGCCAATCAGAAAGCCATTTTAGGTTAGCTTAGTGCCCAAAATATTTCTTCTGTTGTATTGCAGTTAGATTGGTAATATATATGTAATCGGAACTTCATAAGGAGACCTCCAATTCACTATACCGGAGAGACGCATTGCAAGTTAATATTAGGTAATAAATTAGCTTAAAATAGGTATTTTAGGTATCTGGACCTAGTAATCAGTTTCCGCCCTAATTTAGGGCACAATTCGACCTAAAAATTACCAATTGTGGAATTGAAACTCAAAATTATATTTAAGTATATTTATAGGTAAAATTGAACCAAATTTTTACCAATTTAGTTACTTGTAAGTTACTGACTTTGAAGTAATTTTAATAGTCAAATATAAGCTAATTGGGAACTGCATTCTCAAATTTGTAGTGATTATGACAATAAAGCCAACATGTGGGTTAATAATTATAACTAACTTACAACTTCGTTAGGTTATTTGGACTCAAGCTCTGGTTAATATGCCTTAATTTGTTGCTTGGGATATATTTCTTTATGTGGTAGATGAAGCTTCTATGGGTTCTATATTCAAATAAAAATGTGTAAGCTTTTCAAATGCAGTGTTACCGAGTTATTAACTTTTCTTTAAGAATTTTCTCAAAAAAATTCTTTATTCAGACTGTTATATTTCTGCCACTGTTCATTAGTTACCCTAAAAATTTACCTGCAGTCTAATATTGGCCTAATTGATCCTGAACTCTCTTTATATATGGATTAGTTCATACCGGGTGTTTAAAATGTTCCTTCAGACATCCCTACATTCACCTTCGTTTTAATTGAATTTATTAAATACAACTCCCTGTATATTATTTTGTCGTTAAAAATGCTTAAAGTGTGCTCGTTGAAAAAATACCATTTTTTCCGTATCTATCTCAAACTACTTTTGAGATTGAAAGCTCAATATTTAGAGTTTTTTCCAATTTAAGAATAAAATCCCAAAGACATGCGTTGAGACGACTTAGTGGTTAAAGTCCAATACATAACAGGCAGAATAGTTAACTGCCAGGCATAGATTGATTTATACAACAGGTATAAACCATACATCAACGCTAACGAAACCAAATATATACCAGGCATAAAACATACTACCCGAACTAACAAACGTGAAATCTTCGCCGCAATTATGGAAAATGACAGAAGATATGAAATTAAAAATTTGCCAAGTGATTGTTGAAGTGGACACTATATTTGCAGCTTTATGAACGGCCTCAAATACAGTTTTAGCGCAGCATAGATATATTATGCTGTCGCGTAATATAGCAGAAATGTAAACAAAATCAAGCCAAGGCTCTATAAAAATGATTCTACAATAGTTTCTTTTATCTTTAAACTTAAACATAAGACGCCGTGGGATATCTCTCAATGGTAATTCTACCAATTCTATAATTAATTGTTACGTAGACCTTGAATATAATATCCCGGACATAAAGCCGATCTAAAGTATCACGCAACTAAAACCTGAGTTGACCTATGCCTGGATGGCGCAAGGGGCATCGTGCTTACCTTCTAAGCAGAAGGTTATGCGATCGAATCCAGCTCGATAAATGTATGTTTTTTATTTTTTAGTTTTACATTTGGAAAAACAATAATGCCTAGATTTCATACGTTTTGAAAAAGATCTCTTTTTTGTATAAAACGCACCTTTGAGCCTAAAATTATAATTTTGTTATTGTTGATATTGACAAAACCGGTTTGATTAAGTTGAATAAAACGAAATCACACTGGCAATTAATATGGAAAAATAACTGCTACGTTTATAATTTGGCAGACACTTTACTTTTCTAAATACGAATTAAGTTTCCCAAGCAACAAATTAAGGCATGTTAACCAGCACTCGAGTCCAAATAACCTAACCAAGTTGTCATTTAGTAATAATAAACCAAAATGTTGCCTTTATTGTCATAATGACTACAAATTTGGAAATGCGGCTCCGAACTAGCTTATTTTTGACTATTAAAATTACTCCAAAGTCAGTAACTTACAAGTAACTAAATTGGGAAAAAATTGGTTTAATTTGACTCATAAAATATACTTGAATATAATTTTGTGTTTCAGTTCCAGAGTTGGTAATTTTTAGGTCGCAGTGTGCCCTAAATTAGACTGAAAATCGACTACTAAGCCCAGATACCTGAAATACCTACTTTAAGGTAATTTATTACCTAATATTAACCTGCAATATCTCTCTGTGGTATAGTAAATTGGAGGTCTTCTTATGAAGTTCAGCTTACATATATATTACCAATTTCATTGCAATACAGCACATGAAATATTTAAGGCACTGAGCTAACCTTCAATGGCTTTCTGATCGGCTATAAAGTCATAATTACTGCAGAAATGGTCTTCCAAGTCAAATTGCCTACCTTCAAGTTGAAAATACCCATAAAATCTGACTTGAAATAAAAATTGTCCTCAAAGTTCAAAGTGTATAGCAGTGAAATACATTTGTGAATCTTAAAGGTGTGTCAGTTGATAAACTTCATCAATAAAAGTTTATTCTTGTTGTTAATGTGCGTGCACCAGTAACAAATATAGTGTTACAATGCCCCCTTTGAAACCAATAAAAGTTTACAGACATACTACAAACTATTATAGAGTAGTAAAGAATGCTCAAAGAAAAATAGTCATAGATGCTGATCATTCAAAGTGGCTTACATCAAATCAGCATGTTTCCCTCTTCAATACAATACATCCATTTTCGTGCCAAATGCACTGAAGCAGTGGCAACACGGTCAGCTGTCATGTTTATGTTTATTTACTTATTTTATTTTGTTTCTGTTTTCTATTAATGTCTATATATTATGGAATCAAAGACCAAAAGCGCTGTATAATCATTCCTATATGTCTCTCGGCTGTGCACGGATATAAGTAATATATATTTCTATACACGAAAATGTTTCATTTCTAATAAATTCAAACAAAATTCGTTTACCATATAGTTGAAATTCCCATAATAGGACAAAATGCCTTCAAAGTTTGGTTAGTTTGCCCTGCCATTAGGAATTGTGACTTATAGGTAAAAAAAATAGGGCAAAATTAACTTTCGGGTCAATAATGTTAGATGTTAGAAGGGCAGCCATACTAAATTAATTTTGCGTTATATTTTAGTTCGATAAAAACATTAAATAATGATTGTATACCATGACGACAAGATAGTTTTGTGTTGTTTACATCACGAGTTATCCAAAATCAGAATTTCAAAAATTTTGAATAATTTTTTATTTTCACTAATTTTATCTTTTATACGGGTTTTATCGAAGTATCATCATCATGTTAACAGAAAAAAAACATAACCGCAGTGGGTTTTGTCTTTATAAGTGCGAATCACCTTTGTCATTGTTGCAAATATTTGAAGTAAGTTCTTTGATCATTCAAGATGTAATTTTTTGACAAAGATGGACAATATATCTACTACTCATACATAACCAGAGATTCTGCAGAACCGAATAATGTCACATGCGTAGTTCGTTGTTAAGAACGTCACGGCACTCGGCGCCTAGATGTCAGATTCAAGTAAAGCGTAGCATATATTTACCAATATATTACGTCCATTGGCCCAATGTTGAATGAAAATGCCCTAAATATAACTAAAACGCATTGGTCGAAACGCCTTGCCGGACCTATTATCGACTTCCATATTACTTTGACTTTATTCCCCACCTTGGTAATATACACTTAAATTTTACTTGAAAATGACCTGTGGTGATTTGGTCGCCGACCTATTGGTAGGGCCATTTTACGTCCATTTGACTTTAAATATTGCTTGGGTTCCTTCTGAAAATCTTTTGTATGACTTTAATGGAATTTGTAATACAAGTTTCTTTTAAAGAGACTTACACTATCTACAGATATAATAATAGTGTACCAGTCTATTATATATATATATATATATATATATATATATATATATATATATATATATATATATATATATATATATATATATATATATATATATATATATATATATACCACACTGTCTACAGATATAATAATAGTGTACGAGTCTTATGAAAATTCGCCACTATAACGGACTTGCTGCGTCCCGAAATTTTTGTTTAAATGGAAATGGATCACCAGCCTTAAACATCAAAAACACCATGCCTGTCTTCACCGCGTCTGGACATTGGCCCTGCATAATGGATACATTTATTCTAGAGCCAATGGCTCAGCTACCTGTTTAGTTATAATGATGATAATGATTTAGGTAATGGTTCTTAAACCTGTGTATTTTGCTATGCATTTGCTAGACTACTATGCAAATTTCAATCACTTTTATATGCGCGGAGGCGTTGAGTAAATACAAATATAATAGTAAAACAATATTATATGCTGAATACTCGGCGACATTCAAACATTACCTAACATAACCCATCAACAAACTCTCTACAGGTCCTCAATAGTTATAAGAATATTGTCTTTGTCTATAAGAGGTTGAAATTTTATCAATTATCAACGCAACATGGTGCATTTGAAATCATAATAGAGAGACCGACTGTGGGAACAAAAAGAACATGTGCATATTATGTTAATTTGCAATAGGCAATTAAGGGCGTGGTCGATACTGTAGGAGGCAATAAAACAACCATAAAAACTAGTTTCACTCCGGTTTTAAGTTATACAATTACATAAAGTTTTGCATCTAGTCATTGCCGTTTCTTCAAACAATAACTATCAAACGTTGTTCGGCAGAATAATACTCTACATGTACAGGTTATTCAGGGATTGCTAGATTTATTTTGCACTTAACGCATTGTTTTCCGTGACCTTAGCATTAACGTGTTGTCTATTAAACCACAATTGAATTGCTATTTGTAATAATTGCGATACACAGTGTTACCTTTTATTATTTATTCTTGTGATATATTTTTTTTTCAGGTTTTTAATTTATGTTTTTTTGCCCGAAGGTCTTGATAATACTTGAGTAACATGTGCTACGTAAAATCACAAGGTTGCAGGTATTATATGGCCATATTGTGTTGGGGTTATAGTTTTATCTTATGATCTTATCGATAGAGCAATAAGAAAATAGTCAGGTAATTAGTTCAGTATTATTCTTTCAAAAATCAGGTAACTAATTACTTCCTTGTATACTTTAGATAATAGGTTTAATAAGTCATGTTGACGTAATAATATTGTTGCTAATAACTTGGGGGAAGGATCTGATTCTATTCAAGATAACACATAGTATCCAATTTTCGAATAAATATAGAGTAATGAAAAGGCCAAGGTCTCTTTGAAAATTACTTTCGTCACTTGATTATGTTGTCAATCATTTAACAAAACAAAATGATAAGTACTTATTTTGTTTAAATAATATTGACCGAAACCACAAACTTAGTTAATTCAAGTTTAGCAGTCCTGTGTGAATGTGACTTTTACTATAATAGTTATTTCAAGTATTAATGAATTTTCTTTAAAAAAATTCACTAATGAGGAGATCCCGGCTTTTGAATTTTGAAAAAAAAATATTCAAATGAGCGCTAATTAGGCTTCCTAGAACACATATCCGGGGTCAGTTTCAATTTTGATGTGTTTATATATATATATATAAAAAAAATTGGGGTTTTCCTCAAAACGTGGAAGTCGCGATTTAAAACGTGAAAATTGGCAAAATTTAAGCAAAGAACCTGAAACTAATAGGAGCTATGGAAAGAAAATGTCTCAAGAAGAATGTTTTAGAAAGCCTAAGGTCTTAGATTCAACCGTCATTGTCCTTCATTTTACTAAAATATTTCTAGAAAATCCATTCCAAATAGGCCCTTTCTCTGGTGCTTTGACAGTAGCCTTAGCTCTAGCGTTTATCGTTTAATAGTATATAATTTTTGTCGAATTTTCGTAAAAAATCAATAAAGTTCAATACATCCGTTACAAGATACGAAAAAAAAAATTGTATGCATTAATTATAAGGTGTCTTGAGCTACATATTAAAGAAAAATTCTACAGTCACAGGCTGGCCCATAAGTTGTTGGTGATACAAATTCTGTTTTTTTTTTAACCAAACACGCCTTATTGGATTTTTGCATTTTCCATCGAAATATAATGTATGTTTGTAAGAAAAGAAATTGGGGACGCAGCAAGTGCGTGATGGTAGCGAATTTTAATTAAATACTTAAAATTTGAATATCTGTGTTAATCTATGAGGTGGACCAAGACCCAGTTTTTTCGGTAACACTTTAAGTTTATTTTCGGAAATTTTTGTACATTTTCAAACAATAAAGTTATTTTGATGAGACATACATTGTTTCTACTATACAGGTTATACTAGTAGCCAAAATGTATGTCTGATTTCTTAAAAAAACACACACATATTTTGTATTAAAACTTTTTTATAGAAATTCACTACCATAACGCATTTGCTGCGTCCAAACTTATTATTAATCGTACCTCAAATCAGTAAGGATTGAAAGATACCCTACAAGCTTACAGTAATTAATCAGCATTATTAGAGTATGAAGGCGTTGTTGCCGTAACATTGCAACCATGGTCAATTTTTTGTCTCCTAAAAAACATTAAAAGTTTGATGAGTATAGCGCTAAGGAGGCACAAATCTAGATGGGAAGGAAAAGTGCTGTCTTTACCACATAAAAAGATATAATAAACCTTTATCCAGAGTAGTAGAAGGAAAAAAGTTCGGAACGCAGCAAGTGCGTTATAGTAGTGAATTTTCATAAGAATTGTACACTATTTGTAACATATATGATTAAAACTAATTTTTAATTTAAATGGACCTTGGAGATAGGTTTTAGAGTCCCAGTTCGCGATTATTTTAATTTAAAAAAATTATATGGACCTAGAAAATTATAATTTGTTCTTAGATATAATACGTAAGCACTGCACGTCTCTTAAAAGAAATTGCGTTACAAATTTTATTAAAGTCGAAAAAGTTTTTCAAAAAAAATTTAATTATTTACAAAGGTAATGTACATGCTAAGTTATATATATATATATATATATATATATATATATATATATATATATATATATATATATATATATATATATATATATATATATATGTCAGGTATTTTTGTTTTAGTCAACACAATCGAACGAGTTTTTGCAAACAATAAACTATAAAATTAAAACAAATTTGTAGTTATCCGCGAAGCTCATTGTTATTTTACTTTAATTCAGTACGCTCCGTTTACATCGGTGTTTATATGGTTCAAGATAGAAGATTCTAGCTTAATGGGAAATTTATGGAGTTATCGGATTTGAAATATTTTTACGAAAATTCTCTACCATAACATGCTTGCTGCACCCAGACCCTTTTCAACACTTATCTACTGTTTAATATTGCAGCTTACCATGTAAGACTAACAAAGAAGGCAACCTAAAAATCATTTTTGGAGAATATTTGAAACAATGAAATGATATAACAATTTAAACATAAATTAAAAATCTGGGCTCGCTGCTTTGTCGCGGGGGTTCTCCTTCCCCTTCTGTAAGCCTACAATCACCCTGGATGCATAAACGAGAACCATGTAAACAAGAAAAATTTCTTGGCAACAACCACTAAGAAAGTTACGGCACCTGCAGTGAATATAGAGGTTCTGCGAGCAGTAAACGGGATTTTAAGGAGGTATGGCTGCAAAATGGGATAAAGGCAGCTTATAGAGGTCCAACTACGCTATTTCCTTCGCACTTTCGCACCTTACGCTCACATTTCCTTTTTACCTTCTTTTCCCGCCAACACCCCTATTCACTCCTGGTCCCGAAACGTTCTTGTGGGCTATTTGCAAGAAATTTTTCTTCTGGTTTGAGGTTCTAAGCATGTTTCTGGAAATATTTTTCTAAGCACCCCCATGTGCTAATCTGCAAATTTCCTGAAAATCTAATTTTTATTCAGAAATGGAATGCTTCTGTAAAATTACAGGTGGCAGGTAAGTATTTTTCCATATTAATTGCTTGAATACTCCGTTTTAATCAACTCAATCGAACCAGTTTACGCAAAGAAAATAACAAAAGAGGTTTTCTAAAACAAATTTGTAATTATCTGTGAGCGTATTGTGTTACTTTTTTAATTTAGTAAGCAGGCGGCTTTTATATAGGTTTCTTACCATGTATGAAACTGAAGATTCTAGTTTAATGGGGAATTGAGTCATCATTTGAAATATTTTTATGAAATTTCGCTACCATAACGCACTTAAACTCTTTTCAACACTTATTTACTATGGCTGTATCCATACTTTTTGAAAATAAAATAAATATAAACAATACAAAATTTTGCATTTTAAATTTCAATAATTTAACCTAAAGATCTGTTTGTATAATTTAAACTAGGGGTGTATGTACTTTATATTATATAGTTTGATTTACTTCGAATCTAATTTATTGGTAAAAGCAGGGAATCCTGTATAGAGTTCACTGGGTAATACATACAGTATCTACATGCAGTTTACCTATCACTTTCTTATTTGTTTTATTTGATGTTAGAATCATACTATTAAGGTCGACGTTTGTTAAAGTTAAGTAAAAATTAAAAGTTGCTTTATTATTTACCTACTATTTGTATCAACCTTAGAATATAAGTAGTTGCTTTATATTATAAGATTCTAATAAAGTATTAGCAATTAGCATTAGTGGAGTCGATTTCGAGGTTATGCAATGCGCTGTCCCGGTATTAGGAAAGAAATGGTCCAGGGCTGAAACTTTACAAAATTGTTAGTTGGTTGTACAAAGTCTCTATCTATAAAATGTTGTTTTAACTAGAGCTGTTGTGACAATATACTACCTGGTTCCGTACCGAGATGGCTTCCCTGACGTATCTGTCACAATGATCTCCATTCTGACATCTTGCAATAATTTCCATTGTTTAGATTTTTGTCTACGACTTATTCAAATAGCATAGCAGTACAGATAACGTCATCTGTCTTTGTCCAACATTGTAGATATTGCATTACACAATCTGAAGTGATGACGAGGATTATTTTATTATTAATTTCGAAGAAATTTATTTATCCATATTCAAAAGACTTGAAAATTGGTACACAACCAGGTCTGTCTATGTTCTTTGAAGCTGTAAATTTAAGTTTCAGTCACATAAACAAATTGAGAGATATTGCGTTTCAAAGAATATTTTTTAATTTTTTATTAACAATAATCAGGCCTTAAGATCTGATGAACGAATTCATCCAAGCCATTAACAGAATAAGGACAATTCCCAAATTTGGTCCAAATCCGTGATCGGTTGGATACATATGTATGTATGTATATATATATATATATATATATATATATATATATATATATATATATATATATATATATATATATATATATATAAATATATATATATATATATATATATATATATATATATTTATATATATATATATATATATATATATATATATATATATATATATATATATATATATATATATATATATATATATATACTTTCTAACTGACCTAATTCACGCTCATTTGAAGAAATTTGAAAGTCTCACCATCGATACCTCCCTATTAATGAATTTTCCTAATGAAAATTTACAAAAAGAAAAGAGTGATTGGTGTAAATGTCCAAATTGGAGTTGTCAGCGTCTATAATAAGAGTTTCGTTTAGAGAATTGCCATAATTCCTTTTCAATATTAATTATTTGAGATAAATCTTGAAATTGTGGCTTAGTCATCAGACAAACATTACGTTATTTGTTAAGCGCGTTGTGTAACTTATATTCTCGTTTAATAAATAAATAATAAATGACTACCTGTCTCCAGTAATCCTTTTTATTTTGTTGTGCGTGCCGTGATTTGAAGGGTTCAGTGATTAAATTGAAAATTAAAAATGAAACAAGAAGTCTGTTAGTCCGGTATAACCTATACAGTAGAAAAAATGTACCATATTTTATCAAAATAACTTATTGTTTGAAAATGTACAAAAAGTTTCCGAAAATATACTTAAAATATTTCCGAGAAAACGGGTTTCCTAGCCAACCTTACGTTAATAGCAAATTGAGTTATTGAATTTTGAGCATTTAATGAAAATTTCGCTACCAAAACGTACTTACTGCTTCTCGATGTTTTTTACAAACATGCATCATATTTCGATGAAAAATGCAAAAAAGCAATAAGGAATGTTAAAAAAAATTGTAGGTATCACCAACGAATTATGGGCCACCTGTGATTGTCAAAATAATTTTATAAGATGCAGCTCAAGACACCCTATATAACGTATAAAAGTTTTTCTTGCATAATAATAATTATATTGGGCTTTGCAGTAGAAATGCGTCACCCTGTATATATGTAAACAAAAAGTAAACCCGTATATGGATTCTGAGGGGCCTAGTTTACGCTCATTTGAAGAAATATTTTTAGAGTTAAAAAGTCACGGTCTCCTCATTAACGAATTTTCTCTACGAAAATTAGCTAAAAATTATAGACCGTTAAGCCATAAACTTAATTAAAACTACTGCCAAAGCACCAGAGAAAGTGTATATTTGAAATGAATTTTATGCAAATATTTGAGCAAAATGAAGGGCAATCCTGACTGAAGCTGGAACTTTAGGGTTTGCGAAACACTCTTTACATAATCCATATTTCTTTCAGGCTTTTTGCTGATTTTGACATTTCAAATCGCGTCTTGAACATTTTAAGGAAATCTACAATTTTTTCTTTCAATGCCTATAACCTTTTGGCAAAATTTTGGTACGTATATATATATATATATATATATATATATATATATATATATATATATATATATATATATATATATATATATATATATATATATATATAATTGAAACTGACCCTGGATACGGGTTCTAGAGGGCTTAGTTCGCGCTCATTTGAAGAAATTTTTTCTAAATTCAAAAGTCGGGATCTTCTCATTAGTGATTTTTTTTTTAAAGAAAATTCACTAAAACATGCACTTGTGAAGTAACGGGAAAAGTCTACGACTGTGTTAAATATGGAACGGTTTGAATAAGTTAGGGCAAGAACAAATAATCAGATATGCTATTTGAATTGAATTAAATCTTAAAACTTTTGATCTCCTCTTTATAAAATTATTTTTATACAAAAACTGGCTAAAAAAATCATCGGAATAACAACAATCTGATCAGATAACGGTAAAATGAAATCAGACTAAAAAATGGATAAAAATTGAAGTCACTAACTAATTAGAACTCGTCATATAGGAGTCCATTATCCGATGTACAGAGCTTACCCCACTCGGCCACGCTCGATATGTGTGTACTAGCAGGTATCTCCGGTAGTATGTCAATGGTCTAATGTTTACTATTTACACCAAACAATTTTTATTTACAATGGTTTTTTTGTTCATATTTTAACGAAATGAAGCAAAATAACGACTTATACACAGATCTAGTAGCTTGTTAGTCATTTCGTATCGTATTTTCCACTCAGATTCGTACTCCTACCATAATTACCAATTTTGACGTTTTAACTTTCTTAGATGTAATTAATTAAAAATTATTTTACCTCTAACTTTTTTGTCTTTTAATATATATATATCGCAGTTTTGGTACATAGGATCCTCTTTATGACAGAAACCAGCGTACTAAATTTGGTGCGAATCGCAATTAAAATTATTTGTTCTTCCTAAAATTCAATAACAATCACTTTGTTTCAAGGTACAAGAGGTTACTTCCAAGGTACATAAACATCTTAGCCTTGCATTTTATTTTTGAATACTCAATCATTTGAGTCAACACTATTTCTGGTTGATTTTAGTTAGGAATGCGGCAAAGATGCTACAATCATTTACCGTCTTTTATTCATTATAAACTGAGATTAAAGAAATACTTGTGAAAATGGCAAAACAATGTAGGACATATAAATTATACAAAGACAATAATTAAACGTTGATTTATTGAACATGAAGTAAGGTGGTATTGTTTATCGTACTTTGAAGATCATCTTTTGTCTTTTAAAAGAAACTAAGCGACAGACTGTGTAACTGAAGTACTGTACTTTGAACAATTCTTCCTAAAAGTGCAAAAACAGTGTTCTATCATTGCACTTTAGGAAGTGAGCTTTCAAAAACCTCGCATCATTGGTGAAGTGCTAAATCGGACAAGTTTTCCTAAGAAAGGGGGACCATGATCGTGACGAAAAGATTTTGTCTCAATTTTTACCACAATTTGCATATGTATAGGCTTAGCTTTCTTCAGAAATCCGTATAAACATTCGCCGTTGCTTAATCCCTCCTGACCTCCGCAAGGTTTGTATCACTACAAACACAATATTTTATTTTTCAGGAAATTCAATACGTTCGATCAGATAAGGCAAACTATAATTATTGTTTCTACCAGATATACACATGCCAGATAATTGAATATATGTTCTCAGGCTGTCCAACACTCGCATAAAATAAGATATATTATTATTGCCGCTGATATTTGCTTCACCTAGGACATGACACTAAAATATCAATTACGCTATTTACACACAATAATACGAGGGTGACCCAGTTTGGTATAGTGTCGGCTGTAAAGCTACTTCAAAAGCGAAGTGGTAAAGTGAAGAACTTAGTAAAGGACCGTGCCTGAGTTTTGTTGAAATCAGTTGATTATTTTTTGAGTTCTCGTGGAGAAATTAAAATATGGACGCAGCAGTGCTTTGTGGGCGAATTTGAATAGAAATGTGTTTCTATGGATATATATATATATATATATATATATATATATATATATATATATATATATATATATATATATATATATCCATATATATATATATATATATATATATATATATATATATATATATATATATATAGGGTGGCGCATTGTAAACGAAACAGACCAATTTGCGTCCAGAGCAATTTTTTTTTAACAAACGCTGAAACTCGTTAATTTTAATATGGAGGGGGACATGTCTCGGCATAAAACTCAACTTTGTCACATCAACCCCTTAAGAGTGGTGATAACAACTCTTATATTTTTAATAGGGAACATGGGTCGAGTGTTACATCATTTGAAAGCTCTTTCTTTTCTTAATTCAGCACACTATTTTTTTTGGAAGTTTTATTAACTCGTTTAAAAATTATTCACAATTGAAGATGCAAAAAGGCATTTCACTCATTTTGATAAGAAATGTGCTGATAGTCAATGTTTTGTTGGTTTGTAAACAAAAAATTGAACATTTCCTATCGGAACTAGAGAAATGCGGTTCATTATTTCAGTTTATCGGTCGGTTTGATACTTGATAGTACCACCGAAAATTAATTTCACAGTGGTGTATTCTGTAGAAGAAAGAGTTGAAACAAATACTTTTTTTTTCACTGTGCCAACCGTACTGCAAATTTGTTTAATGAGCGACATCCGAACAGACATGTTAACAGAAAACACATTTTGGAGTTAGTTGCAAAGTTTTGACAAAGTGGTTCAGTAGCCAACAAAATACGAGATGCTGAACGTGAATTTCCGGTTAGAAATGAGACTTCTGAGATTGAAGTTTTAGGACAAATTGCTGCAGACCCAACTTTGAGCACGAGAAAATTGGCCACTATTTCGAACATCAAAAGAAGAACTATTCAGCGAATATTAAAGCATCATAAATTTCACCTGTATAAAATTCATCTTGTACAACAACTGAATGAAGATGATTTTGTTCGGCGGCTGGAGTTTTTGAAGTTATGACTGCACGAATAGCTGATAACGGGAACTTTCTGTTCAATATCTGTTTTTCATACGAGTGTACGTTTTTATTAAACTCTACAGTCAATCATCATAATTGTCGTTATTGGGCAGATAATAATCCAAGAAATTTTCGCGAAGTCCACACTCAAACTCCACAGAAATTGAATGTCTGGACTGGCATTTTTGGAGACCTTTTAACGGATCAATTTTTCTTAATGGCAATTTGAGTGGAGAAACGTATTTGGAGGTACTA
This sequence comes from Tillus elongatus, assembly GCA_964006375.1. Taxonomy (NCBI): domain Eukaryota; kingdom Metazoa; phylum Arthropoda; class Insecta; order Coleoptera; family Cleridae; genus Tillus; species Tillus elongatus. The sequence goes on from OZ023265.1 coordinate 32,002,018, forward strand.
GAAGATATCATTTACCTTGTACTAATTGACATTGTTGAAAATGATGTTCGCTATCAAGAAAATCAATTCGTGTTTCAACAAGATGGAGCTCCTCCGCATTTTTTACAACGTGTTAGGGAGTTTTTGAACAGAGAGTTTCCAGAGCAATGGATTGGGCGTAGAGGTACTATTGAGTGGCCCCCTAGATCACCGGATTTAACTCCTTTAGACTTATTTCTATGGAGCCATTTAAAGAATGGAATTTTCGCAACAGAGCCGGAGTCTCTGGAATAATTACGACGACGCATTGTTGAAGAATGCCGTTTAATAACTCCACAAATGCTTTAGAATGTCAGAGCTCGTTTTGAACAAAATTTGTACTTTTGTATGGAAGTTGGTGGTCAACAATTTGAACACTTACTTAACTGAATAAACATTTTTGAACGTTTGGTTTTGTTTTTTGGTTTTTTTAACGAAAAATTGACTAATCAGTTAATTTCTTATTACAATGAATGAAATACGTTCTTGGAAATCCAACTGTGAATAAGTTTTAAACGAGTTGATAAAACTTCCAAAAAGATTAGTCTACGGAATTCAGAAGAGAAAGAGCTTTTAAATGATGTAACACTCGACACATGTTCCTTATTTAAAATATAAGGGTTGTTATCACCACCCTTAAGGGGTTAATGTGACAAAGTTGAGTTTTATGTCAAAACATGTCCCCCTCAATATAAAAATTGACGTGTTTCAGCGTTTCTTAAAAATTATCTTGACGCAAATTGGTCTGTTTCGTTTTCAATGCACCACCCTGTATATATATATATATATATATATATATATATATATATATATATATATATATATATATATATATATATATATATATATATATATATATATATATATATATAGGAAAGTCGCCGAATATAGGGTATGTGCCCAATATGATGCACTCGATTTTCTCCACAAGCATATGAGCGACATCTACTAGTATAACTGTGAAACACTATGTATAAATGTGTGCATAGTCGCTGCAGAGGAGTAAGGTGGATTGATTTGGTAGTTATGACCTATAAATTATTTCAACCTCCCTCAAAGTTTTTTTTAGTGATGTTGCAAATCAGTGCTTATAACAGTGATTCAGGTAAGTGGTTTACAAAAGTTTTAATCTGTGACTTCTTCAAAGTCTGTGTTTTTTTCGAGATGTTGTAATCAACCAAAAAACATTTTTCTTTCTCATTGAATTTCACACAAATGTTTTGTTTGAATATTTCTCAATATGGGGTACTTAACGCCGCTGAATATGGGGTACCGAATATTATGACTACAATTTTAATATTTGCAGGTGGTTAAAGCTCTTCAAGCATGCATAAACAAAGAAATGGGATACAAGAAGATGAAGTGTTGCGTGGTAGAATTTTAGTGAGAATATTCATCCTCCGATGAAGCTAACGTTGTTAGCGTAACGATCGTTCTGTCTTTGAAAAGTTGTGATTTGTGTTTCTCCAAGTGCTTAACATCAGTGCTTAACACGGGTTCCAGTCTTCAATTAGTGAAAATATATGTGCTGAAATTTCTAATTTTAGATTATAAGGTAACAAAGTTATCCAGGCGTTTTAAAGAAAATGAGAACTAGGTGGAAACGTATGACATCTGGAAACTATTTTTTTATAAAAATTTAAGTAGAACAAAAAAATTTTAGATTGATCGCGCGAAAACAGAACCAGAGCTAGAACCCCGGCTGCCTGTGTGTCAGCAGCGTAGGTGTACACGTTACCGCTTGGCCAACGAGACTATGCGGTGCTTCTTTGCGTAGCTGTAATGTGTAGGTAAACCATTGATCTCTGCATTATGTTATGCTACATTTCTAGTTTGAAAATTTAATTGGGGCCATTTGTCAAACTAGAGCTATAGGGTATTTTAAAAAGGTATTGAATCTCCCACTTAAAAACAATAACTTTTACAATCACGTTATTTTTATTTTCATGCCTCCGTCATTCTGACGTCGTACGAGAGCCTGCTGGATGTACTTTGCTACCACCCGCGCATTAACCTGGTGTTGACAACGGTTTTGGGATTTTAGTGGCAGATACTTCGCGAACGCAAGTTCGGATAGTATGTTTTACTTGTTATTTATATTATTTGCTCTTGTGGTGTGTATCATTAGAAAGATACATGAAAAAGGAAGAAAACGCGAAGATATATGTACAAGTTTAGGAAGGAAGCCTATGTTAAGCAAGGAAATGGAGATTCTTTAGCTTAATGTTTGTTTGGAAATGGATGAAATATATTTTGGTATAACTAGAATGGATGTTGGCTGACTGACCTTTAGTCTGTGCGAAGCAAACAACATCACAAATCCATTCAATTCATTACAGCAATATGTCGCTTCAAAATGACCAACGAACTTTTTTAAACGTAACTCAGAATTATCACTCCGTAAACCATAGGACATTTCCTACGCACGAGTGAAATCCTTCAATTCAATGTAGAAAATGCTCATTTCTGAGCGTCACACAGTCTGGGATAGACATCACTAAAATATGAATGAAGAGGCTTCTTGCCAGACAGCAATTTTAGTGATGTCTATCCCAGACTGTGTGACGTTCAGAAATGAACATTTTCTACATTAAATTGAAGGATTTCACTCGTGCGTAAGAAATGTCCTATGGTTTACGGAGTGATAATTCTGAGTTACGTTTAAAAAGTTCGTTGGTCATTTTGAACCGACACATTGCTGTAATGAATTGAATGGATTTGTGATGTTGTTTGCTTCGTACAGACTAAAGGTCAGTCAGCAAACATCCGTTCTAGTAAACCAAAATATCTTTTCTCCATTTCCAAACAAACATTAAGCTAAAGAATCTCAATTTCCTTGCTTAACATAGGCTTTCTTCCTAAACTTGTAGATATATCTTCGCGTTTTCTTCCTTTTTTATGTATCTTTTTTCTTTTTCATTGAATTTCACACAAATCTTTTGTTTGAATATTGCTCAATATTGGGTACCTAACCCCGATGAATATGAGGTACCCCATATTATAACTACAATTTTAATATTTGCAGGTTTTATTCACTGATTTGCAACACCACTAAAAACTTTGAGGGAGGTTGAAATAATTTATAGGTCATTACTATCAGATCAAGCCACCTACAAGTTACTGCTCTGCACCGACTAGATGTCGCTCATATGCTTGTGGAGAAAAGCAAGTGCCCCATATTGGCACGTACCCCATATTCGGCGACTTTCCTATATATATATATATATATATATATATATATATATATATATATATATATATATATATATATATATATATATATATATATATATATATATATATATATATATATATATACACAGGGTGTAAATAAATATGTGCGAAAATATTCAAGGGGTGATTACTTGTCGAAAAATAGGGGGGGGGGTCTTTCATATGAAAAAATTCAATTTGAGCATCCCTTGTGCAGATACAGCCCCTTAATGGGCGTCAAAAGAGCCGTTTTAATTTTTTTTTCCAAAAACGACGAAAGTTACGAAAATGAATACGAGCGGACTTTCTCTGCAACAGAGAGAGGACTCAGTGACTATTGCCGTGATGTTCCCCTGTGGTTGCAAGGGGTAGAAAAAGACCTCTAAAATTTGTTCCTCATGAAACTTTTTTCCTGGTCCACATTGTGCAATAAAAAAATTCGTTTTGGATAACTTTCAACAAAAAAACCCTCTTGTAATTTTTCCGTAAAGTCAACTGTTTCTGAGAAAAAAATATGTATTATCAAGCAAAAGGTATGATTCGCATAAAATGGCATGTTATTGAAATTTAATTGTATCTATTAGGCGTCTGTGATGTTGAAATTTTATTATGACAACTAAATTGTTTTTGTTTTCTACATAATATATTTATTGTTTGTGTGACAGTGTGTGTAAAGGCTTTGTTGAGCGAATTCGTTAAGATGGTTTATACAAGCGCAGAAATGACCGACATGTTTCTTCTTTATGGTCTTTGTAATGGTAATTCCTTAGAGGCTTCCAGAAAATATGCAGAAATGTATCCTCAACACGTGGCTCCTCATCAGCATTTGTTTCCACGGATTTAACGACGATTGGTACATTTGAAATAAAGAAACATGATTGTGGTCGCCGACGTGATGTTAGAACACCAGCATTAGAAGAAGCAGTACTTGATCTAGTCGATGAGCAACCTTAGATCAGTACCAGAAGAATTGCTTTGCAGTTGAATATTAATCATATGACTGTGTTTGCCATTTGGAAGGAGCAGCTCTTATATCCTTACCACACACAACGCGTGCAGGCCCTATTACCACGAGATTTTGCGAATCGTCTGGAATTCTGCGTTTCGTTTTCATTCAGATTTTAGTAGAAAATGTTAATGCCTTTTTCGATTTATATGAGCCGGAAGTTTAAAAAAAATCGGTTCAGTCAGAACCGGATTTTCAATTGTGATGAGAGCGGTATTAGAATAGTTCGGCACAAACATCTCCGTGTCGAGAAAAGGAAAGAAACAAGAAAAAGCTACCTTAACCTCAGCAGAAAGGGGCTTTCTGTTGACTGTTGTACTCTGCTTCAGTGCCACGGGACCGTATATTCCACCAATGGCAATATTTCCTCACAAGAACATGAAGCAGGAACTAATGAACGGGATGTCTCCTGGGCCAACTTATGCACATATCTGGGTGGATTCAACACGAGATATTTGCAGACTGGCTGCGGAATTTCATCAGCAACACAAAACCTACAGTAGATGATCTTGGTCCTAGATAGATACTACTCGCATACTAGGAACCTATTAGTAATTAAGATCGCAAAGGAAAATTCAGTTATCATCATTTGTCTACCACCACATTGTCCACACAAAATACAGTCTTTGGATGTGTCTTTCTTGTCTCCATTCAACACTTACTATGCTCAAGAAATAAGCATGTGGTTTAGGGAACATCCAGGACGTGTGGTATCTGCATATCAAGTAGGCGAGTGGTTTGGTAGAGCTTATATGAAAGCAGCAACTGTTGAATAAGCAATCAATGGTTTAAGAAAAACTAGAATGTATCCGCCAAACAGACAGGTTTTTGAAAAAGCTGGTTTTTTGGCAGCTAATCAAGAAGAAGGAGGAGAGAACAATATAATCAGACAAGAGAGTGTGAATATTCTGTCAGATAAAACAAGTGAACAAGCCCTGGAAGCGGAAGGCATTCATAAGTAAAAACTATTTACAGGAGTCATAAAATTATATTGGGCCAATAGGCATGATAAACTGGATGGTTCAGGACCAATCAACGTCTCCCAAATGCGAAAACTATAACATGGTATTGATTAAGCCGTCAAATATAATGAAGTTACCAGAATTGTCGTTAGATATAGCCAAGAAGAAAGCAACAAGAACTGGAAAAGCCGTGGTGATAACCAGTACTTCATGTAAAGAAGAATTACAGGCATGGTAGTGAATTTTCATTAAATACTTAAAATTTGAATAACTCGATTTTCTATAAACTTAGACAATTTAATTTTGGTACGTAGTAAGGTCTTCCCTAAGGTAATACATCCACCAAGTTTTATTAACATAGCTGTGTAACTTTCGGAGAAAAAATTCTTTTCGAAAGAAAAGTCAAAATTTTTCCACAAAAACTTGTCCGATTTTCCTGGCTAACGAACTTGTCTAAGCCATTAATAAAATAAAGGTACTTGCCGAGTTTCATCGAAATCGGTTAATTATTTTTTGACTATCGGTTGGATACACACACACACACACACACACATATATATATATATATATATATATATATATATATATATATATATATATATATATATATATATATATATATAAACATATAAAAATTGAAACTGACCCTGGATATGAGTTCTAGGGGTCCTAGTTCGCGTTCATTTGAAAGAACTTTTGCAAAGTCTTACCATCGATACCTCTCTATTAGTGAATTTTTTTTAATAAAAATTCACTAACACGCCATCGACCTCTGGTGTCAAAAAGAAAATAGTTACGGATCAAAAACCCACTTCGGGAACAGCTGGAGGGAGACAAAAGGTGAATGAGAAGAAAGCTACAAAGAAGGTGGAAGACAAGATCTCAAAAAAGGTCAACAAAAAAACGAAATAAAGCCAATAAAACTGATTCATCGTTCTCAGAGTCAGATGTGGATTTGGAGTTCGACTCCGGTGGCGAATCACCATTTTCAGAAGAGGAAAGCGATGCAGCATGTTTATTTTGAGAAACTTTATATTCTGAACATAGGGCCGGTGAAGAATGAGTAAGGTGTTACACTTACTTCAAATGGCCTCATCTTGAATGTGCAGGAATAGACAAGATATCAAGTGTGCCTCATATATTATGTGACTTTTGTAAATAACTTTTAGATCTTTTCAATGGATGTTTTCTAAAATATCGCTGTTACCTAATTTTTTCAATGAAAAAGTGTTTAGTTTTCTTTTTTTACCTGACTTATAGCTTCATTTTGCAATTTTGTCAGTTTTCCTTTGAGTCCCATATCAGGACATATATGTAACCAATATTAAGAGACTAGGTTGCCCAATATGGTTTTTGACATGTTATTGTTTATTTATTCTTTTCTTCCAAAATTAAATGTATCTCGTAACTAAATGACTGGCATGTTGAGTATAACACCTTGAGCTAGTTATGCAAAAAATTGCAAGCTGCTGTAAATATTTTTGTACCAGATAAATTGAAATTGTAAATGGTACCCCATATTCGGCGACTTTTCTCTCTCTCTCTCTATATATATATATATATATATATATATATATATATATATATATATATATATATATATATATATATATATATATATATATATATATATATATATATATATACAGGAACTGCATTTGTCTCATTAAAGCAAGTAACAATTAAACAGTTGCTTAATAAGTGGGAGAATACATTTTTGGAATAAAAAATTGTTCTACGTAAATTTAATTCTTCTCAGAATATTCATTTCAGAATTAATGATTGTGACAAGAGGCCCACTTTAAATCAATTTTCTGCAAATATATTAGCGAAATAAAAGAAATTAGCAGCTAAAATAGCAATTTATGACCATGCTGATATTTTCGCTTTACCACCACAGCACCTATTTCAGAATCCTTGTTTTTAAAATCACGAGTTTGTGTGACAAAAAAAAGTTTGCTTTTCGCTTCGTGGTTGCTCCAGATATGCCGACTGGCCGTCTATTCTAAGGAAAAAAAGAAAACCCTATTGGTAATTACTTATTAAGTCAATTCGAAGTACCACCAAATTTGGACGGCAAACTCTATCTCAATGTTCAACAGAACTCAGTTATCTGAATACTTGGATAACCCTCCCTTACAACTACGACAAAACGTGTTGTTCATGCATGATGAAGGTGCAGCATATTTCTCTAGATATATCAAAGAATCCCTAAAAAACATCTTCCTGATCGCTGAATTGGTCGTGGAAGCTAAATACCTTGGCCAGTTCGAAGTCCAGATTTAAACCCTCTTGACGTTTGTGTATGGATATTTACTGGTGTAATACACGAGAATAATTAAAGCAGAAGATTGAGAATTCTGCGGAATTCCTTCGAAGCAAACACTTATTTTTCCACATTAGGCAGTAAAAGAGTAGACAAATGTTTGGAACTGAATGCAAGTCATTTTGAACATTTATTATAGAATAAGGGTATCTTTTTATAATAACTATTTCTTACCGTTTTGTGGTGGTGGTGGACAAAAGGTGGCATGGCCTCGACTGAATTATTATTAGTCACAGATTCTCATTAAGTTTCTCGTCTGAATACTAAAGTTTTTCGACCCTAATTATCTTATTAATAACCTGAATATAATGTTTACATATTATGTACATAATGTACCCACATAAATACATACATATACATACATACATACATATCCGTACACATACATACACCTAGATATTTTGACACTACTTAATCTTTTTTTGCACTAAATCTGTAAGGCTAGATGTATTCTCACCATAATTAGCAACGCAGACTGCTTTCGTTCCAATTGGAACTCGCCAGTGCGCTAAAATAATTACAGCGAAGACAGCCAGACTACTAGAACACTGTGAGATGTACGACACGGTCGCCATCGCGTCTGTACTCCTTCAGGTGTGTTCTCGCTGTAATTGGTAGAGCGCACTGACGAGCTCTAATTAGAGCAAAACCGGTCTGCGCCTATAATGATGGTGAGAATATATCTAGGCTTGCAGAGCAATAATACATGATTTTTGATAACAACTTAATAACAAAAATTTCAGGATCATTTGAATTAACACCGTGTAATATATGATCCTGCCAAGGTAACCTCCGCTCTAAAGCACAAAGCGTATCAGTTCCCATACTACGATAATTTTTGACAACTTTTGTTGAAATTAAAACGACCCTCGTATGAGTAATGAGCCAGCAAATATGCTTTGTATTAAGTCTTGCTTCTATGTAGACAATTATTATAAGATCATTTGAGTAATCAATGAAAGTTTCTCTTGTTTCACTGTTTTATTAGAGTCATATTTCATATTATATGCAAGCAGCCTGGCCAACTCGATCATTATAACGCACATAAGTTTATATAACAGTATTATTGAAATCGTTTTTGTTACAAGGTGTTTGAAATATTGAGATTGCACTCAATAAAACTTGTTTGTAATTATTTAATTGGTCAAAGTGGTGTATATGATTTTAATAATTTACCAACATCCGTTGAAAATGCTACTGTTGCCTTTGTAGGAAATATATGTGAATAAATCAGTTACAGAACTAATACGCACACTTGGAGAACCCAAATCAATACAACATATTCTGAAAAGATCTAACGATCGTTTCGCTAACCAAGTTAGCGTCATTATAGGATGAAAATATTCTAATTGCTTTCTACTTCTACACGTATTTATTTAGGCTTTTGGGTAAATGCCGAAAAACGAGAGTAGAATTTTAAAGTCGCAGGCGCAAACTCTTTGTATTATATTCACAATTTTATTTTTATATTTCGGCAGCACATCACGAGGGCTTACAGCCTAAATACAATCATACCGTGGGTGTCGACAAGAAGGAAAGAGGCAACTTGTTAATTCTGGACTTGAAGGTTTGGAGGTTCGGAGGAGAAGGAAAAACATGTGTCGGCAAGGAATTCCACAACTTGGAAGTCCCCGGGACAAAAGAGCGGGCATAACAGGAGGTTCTATGCCTGGTGACCTGGACAGTAACAGGGTGCATTCGCTCCGTTACCCTGGTAGATATGTTGGGGGCAGCCGGTGGAGGAACTATGGAAGAAAGCTCTTCTGAGCAGCGCCCGTGCAGATATCTATAAAAGAGAGAGAGAGAGAGAGGTCACCAACGGCACGTCGGTGGGCAAGGGATGGCAGCCTTTGGGTAAGGGTAGGGTCACCGATGAGACGTATAGCTCTCTTCTGAATGGAGTCCAGGATAGCGAATGTCGAAGCGGCAGCGTCACCCCAGATGTGGGAGCAGTATTTGAGGTCTGGCCTTATTTTTGAAGTACATAAGGGATAGAGATTAGCTGGTGAGAAGCATTTGCCAGCCCGGAAGAGGAAACCTAATTTATTAGCAGCAGCTTCTGCAGTTGATGTGACATGTTGGTGCCAATTGGGATTTCGATCTGCAGAAATGTCAACAAGTGAAAAGGACTCACTACTTTGAATAACTCGGTTGTTCATTGTGATGTGCTTATAGCTGGTTTATCTGTTATGAGAAAGAAAGCAAGATTGATATTTGGTGGGGTTGAATTGTACAAGATTTCTAGTTACCCAGTCTAATATTTTTTGGAGATCCACGGAGACAGAACCCTCCGTGAGTCGCGACCCTTATCTAATTGGGCTAAAAAGACAGGCTTCAAATATTGTATATGTGAGTGGAGGGCGCTGTCGTCCGCGCAACTGTGAACTGGATTGGATGTGCTAGAGATGAGGTAATTTATATGGAGAGGAAACAAAGTAGGGGCTAAAGCTGAACATTGAGGAACTCCTGCATTAATTGGATACAGTTTAGAGGAATGGCCATCCACGACAACAGAAATGCTCCGGTTGGAGAGGAAATTTGCTATTCATGTACATAGTTTTGGTGGTAGGCCATAGGCCATAAGTTTATTAAGCAGCGCTGCGTGCCAGACCTGGTCGAATGCTTTGGATATGTCTAGAGCAGCAATCTGGGATTCACCGTGTAGTTCCATAGACTTGTTCCAAGAATGGGTGACAACGGAAAGGAGGTCGGCAGTTGATCTGCGCTTACGGAGTCCACACTGCCTGTCGTGGATTAGACTGTTTTTTTTTTCAAGAAATTTTAGTAATTCCGTGTTTATATATTTTCCATCACTTTAGAGACGACAGAAAAGAGAAAAATAGGCCTGTAGTTGCTAGGAAGCGCTTTGGATCCTTTCTTGGGAACGGGTTGTACTCGAGCAGTTTTTCAGTTACTAGGGAATATGCCTCTACTGTAAGATGTCTGAAACAGACGATTCAGGACAGGAGCAAGTTCTGGTGCGCATTTTTTTAAAACAATTGCTGGGATCTAGTCAAGGCCAGATGCTTTCCTGGTATTAAGAGAAGAGAGCATATTTCGTACCTTTTTAGTTTTGAAAATGATATCTGTCATTTTATGCGCGACATTGGGAACTGTTGGTGGTTGAACATTTGGAGGTGAGTTGAGAGTAGAATTGCCGGCGAACAACGAGGCAAAAAGTTCAGCCTTGCACAGGGCGGTAGAAACAATTTCCTTCCATGAGACAAGAGGTGGGAACGTGCTCTTGCAGAAATTATTCCCAATAGATTTAGCAAGAGCTCAGAAGGGTTTGCTGCCGTTGGAGCTTAAGCGGACTTTATTTTTGATGTGGTTATTAAACGAGCTTTTTGCCTCAGAAAGAATGCGAACATAGCGGTTTTTTGCGTCGTTGAATGCTTGACGGTTTTCTTGACTGGGATTGTGTAGAAGCGTTTTGTGAGCTTTGACCTTTTCAAGTCTGGCCTGATTGACCCGACCTGACATGTTAACAGAAAATACATTTTGGAGTTAGTTGCAAAGTTTCTACAAAGTGGTTCAGTAGCCAACAAAAAACCGGATCCTTAACGTGAATTTCCGATTAGAAATTAGACTACTGAGATTGAAGATTTAGGACAAATTTCTGCAGACCCAACTTTGAGCACGAGAAAATTGGCCACTGTTAAAAGAAGAACTATTCAGCGAATATTGAATCATCATAAATTTCACCCGTATAAAATTCATCTTGTACAAAAACTGAATGAAGATGATTTTGATCGGCGGCTGGAATGTTGTGAAGTGATTACTGCACGAATAGCTGATAACGGGAACTTTCTGTTCAATATCTGTTTTTCAGACGAGTGTACGTTTTTATTAAACTCTACAGTCAATCGTCATAATTGTCGTTATTGGGCAGATAATAATCCAAGAAATTTTCACGAAGTCCACACTTAAACTCCAAAAAATTGAATGTCTGGACTGGCATTTTTTGGAGACCATTTAACAGGACCAATTTTTCTTGATGGCAATTTGAGTGGCGAAACGTATTTAGCGTTACTAGAAGATACCGTTTACCCTCTACTAATTGACATTTGTTGAAAATGATGATCGATATCAAGAAAATCAATTATTGTTTCAATAAGATGGAGCCCCTCCGCATTTTTCACAACATGTTAGGGAGTTTTTGAACAGAGAGTTTCCAGAGCAATGGATTGGGCGTAGAGGTGCTATTGAGTGGCCCCCTAGATCACCGGATTTAACTCCTTTAGACTTATTTCTAAGGTTCCGTTTAAAGAGTAGAAATTTCGCAACAGAATCGGAATCTCTGGAATAATTACGACGACGCGTTGTTGAAGAATGCCGTCTAATAACTCGACAAATGCTTCAGAATGTCAGAGCTCGTTTTGAACAAAATTTGTACTTTTGTATGGAAGCTAGTGGTCAACAATTTGAACACTTACTTAACTGAATAAATATTTTTGAACGTTTGGTTTTGTTTTTAATTTTTTTTAACGAAAATTTGACTAGTTAGTGCATTTCTTATCACAATGAATGAAATACGTTCTTGCAACACCAACTGTGAATAATTTTTAAACTAGTTGATAAAACTTCCAAAAAAATTTGTGTGCTGAATTCAGAAAAGAAAGGGCTTTCAAACGGTGTAACACTCGACCCATGTTCCATATTTAAAATATAAGGGTTTTCATCACCACCCTTAAGGGGTTGATGTGACAAAGTTGAGTTTTATGTCAAAACATGTGCCCCTCAATATTAAAATTGACGTGTTTCAGCGTTTCTTAAAAAAACTTCTCTGCGCGCAAATCGGTCTGTTTCGTTTTCAATGCGCCAGCCTGTATATATATATATATATATATATATATATATATATATATATATATATATATATATATATATATATATATATATATATATATATATATATATCGCTAAATATCACAAAAATAAAAAGGGTATGAATCTCGTACTACCTCCCATCTCAAGTCATTTGATAGAGAGCTTTGTAAAATTTATAAAATATATAAATACCGACAGAAAGGCGCCCGGGCGATAAGGAAACAAAAGAGATATTTCCAACAAACGTTAATGTCAGCAAGGGTTCACTAAGCTGTCAACTGGTGGAGTAAAGGGATGTTCAATCGCCTCTTCCGGCAATTGAGGATATAATACACAAAGGTTGCGTCTCCGAAAATTCCACTCTCGTTTTTCGGCATTTACCAGAAAATCTATATGAATACGTGTAGAAGTAGAAATCAATTAGAATATTTTCATCCTCTGATGACGCTAACTTGGTTAGCGAAACGAACGTTAGGTCTTTTTAAAATATGTGTTGTGGTGATTTGCGTTCTCCAAGTGTGCTTGTCAGTGCTCATCACAGGTTACAATCTTCACTTAGTGTACATAACTAATTGTCGGGAGGTATATCGAAGAAATATTTGTTTTGCCTGTGCCCGTGTTGTTTCTAATTTGTCGCTGTGTTTGCAAGAAAAAGAAAAGTTAAAGACCACAGAGGATAAAGCTGAGAGCAAGGCCGCTTGTAGGTCAGTGGTTGTGGCTTATGAATCACAGTTTTTTTATTGTACATGGTTCGTTACTTACCAGGTTTTCGAAGAGATTGTATATTTATACCCACCTTTTCTTAGAATAATAATTACAGCTGCTTTGCACAACGTTATACAGGGTGCTGGACAGTAAGTATATGACTTGCTAAGACGAACCAAAAACTACAAAATTACTGCGAATCATGATTGGTTATGGACTTTGCAGTTGAATATGCACGTTAGATGGCACACCTTGGCTACACAGAAGATTGCTATCTAATTCGTTGTTTTAGGTAGGACACTATTTATTTTTAGCATTTCTGCATTTTCCATTAGGTGACTATGTGAAACATATAATTTGTCTAAGGTTGATCGTTTAGAAGCTTTTAACTTTGCCTGTAATTAGTGAATTTTCTTAGAAAAAATTCACTTATGAGGAGATCTCGACTTTTGAATTTAAAAAAAATTTCTTCAAATGAGCGCGATCTAGGACCCCTAGAACCCATATCCGGGGTCAGCTTCAATTTTTATATGTTTATATATATATATATATATATATATATATATATATATATATATATATATATATATATATATATATATATATATATATATATATATATATATATATATATATATATATGTATAGGTATCACACCGATAACTCAAAAAATAATGGGCCGATTTTGATAAAATTTGGCATGTACTTTTATTTTGTAAATAGCTTGGATAAGTTCGTTAGTCAGGAAAATCGGACGAGGTTTTCCGGGAAAATTTTTAATTTTAAAAAATTATTATCTCAAAGAATAATACGCCGATTTTGATAAAATTTGGCACGTACCTTCGTTTTGTAAAACGCTTTGACAAGTTCGTTAATCAAAAAATTCGGACGAGGTTTTCCGGGAAAATTTTGAGTTTTCATTTGAAAAAAAATTTTATCTCAAAAAATAAAGAATCTATGATAACCAAATTTGGTAGGTAGGTTAATGATATAAAAAGCAAACTATATACCAAAATTTAGATTTCTATGTTACAAGAAAAAAAAGTTATAAAATATTTTGTGCCAGATCATTTCTATGAAAATTCACTACCATAACGCACTTGCTGCGTCCAGGCTTTTATTTTTGAGAGATGTTGCTGTTTACCAACGAAATTTTGTCGCGTACCTAATAATCTAAATATACGAGTACGTTAACTGACAAGCTTACTAAAAATCGTGTTAAGTTAAGGTAAGATATTATGTTTCTAATTTACTTAAGAACAATAACTTTTAAACTGATTTTTAACTATAAATTATTTTAATATAATAATTATAAAAATTTCGGGACGCAGCAAGTGCGTTATAGTAGCGAATTTTTATAAGAGTTGTACACTATTATTATACGTCATATTACTAAAATTAATACTTTAAACTTACACAGACCTTGAAGATTGTTTTTAGAGGTCCTACTACGCGCACATTTAAAGAATTCTTTCGAAAGTGTTACCATCGATATCTCTCTATTATGAAAAAATCTTGCGTTCTAACTCCTTTTGAGAAAAATGCCCAAAACTCAATCTTCTATTAAGGTAACGAACTAAATTTTGCTAAATCTGTAGATAGTGTAAGTCTTTTTAAAATAAACTTTTATTACAAATTTCATTAAAGTTATACAGAAGATTTCCAGAATGAAACTTAATTAATATATATATAAAAGATAAGTGTCTGCCAAATTATAAACGTATCAGTTATTTTTCTTAATTAATCGCCAGTATGATTTCGCTTTAGTCAACCTAATCAAATCGGTTTTTTCACAAACAATTACAACAATAACCAAATTATCATTTCAGACTCAAAGGTGCCAAACTTATTTAGGGGTTTTAAACAAAAATGAGATCTGGTCCAAAACGTATGAAATCTGTGCACTATTGTTTCTCAAAATGTCAAAATAAGACGTTAAAAAAAACCATTCATTGAGCTGGATTCGATCGCGTAACCTTCTGATTAGGAGGCAAGCTTTTCTTTAGCTTCTTAAGTATTTATGATTGTAATGCTTACATGATATTGTACAAATACATATAAAGAAATATATACACGTAGCCTCGCGGTACCCTCTGCGCTATCTAGGCACACGTCAACAAAGGTTTTATTTGTGTGATACTTTAGACTGGCTTCATGCCCGGGATATTATACTCAGAGTATACAGAATTAATTAATTACAAAAGTAGTAGAATTACCATTGAAACACATTCCACGACGGTGTCGGTCTTACATGACGTCTTATGTTTAAGTTTAAAGAAAAGAGAAACTATTTTAGAATCATTTTTATAGTGACTCGGCTTGATTTTGTTTAAATTTCTGCTATATTATGCTACAGCATAATATATCTATACTGCGTTTAAACTGTGTTTGGGGTAGTTAATAAAGCTACAAATATAGTGTATTTTAATAATTGATTGAATAGCCCAGTTAAATAACAATTAATCGGCAAACTTTTAATTTCACGTCGTCTGTCATTTTTCATAATTGCGGCCGAGATTTTACGATTGTTGGTTCGGGTAGTATGTTTTCTGCCTGGTATATATATTTAGTTTGGTTACTGTTGATGTATGGTTTATACCTGTTGTATAAATTCTATTATAACGCGCGGCAGTTAATTACTCTGTCTGTCAGGCATTGGGCTTTAACCAGTAAGTCGTTTCAAGGCATGTCTTTGGGGTTTTATTTTTAATTTGGAGAAAAAATTGTATACCAAATTACTTAAAATTCACAACATAGGTTTATTTGCCTTATTTGCAGCCACAGGTCATTCCAGTTTCTCTCAATATAGTGTTTTCAAAAAGTTTTCTCCGATTTTTCACCGGAAAAACTTGAGCATAAAGGCTGAAGAACGAACTCGGCCTCGGCTTTCGCCCAAACAATATTTTTGTCAGGTTGATTGAAATCAGTTTTGTATATTTTGAGTTATCGTTTGAAGAGGAAAAGTTATCAAATTTTCAAAATAATTTTTCTAGCGATTCTTGACATTTTTGCTCCAAAAAACTTTGTCTAACATACAATAGTTTTTGTTAACGATACAACATATTTTGCTTTTGTGCGTTTGTCTGGTTATCAGTGGCAGCCAAAACTTTTTCTTTAAATGCCTATAACTTTTTTTTTCAAACTATAGATCTAATTTTTGGTACATGGCTTACTTTTTGCAACACAAACCTGCGTACCTAACTTTGATATATCTGCAAATATAAACATTTTTCAAAAGACAATACAAAATTTTCTGTGAAAAACTTGGCTAACGAACTTGTCCAAGCCATTTGCACAAAGAAGGTAGCCACTAAATTTGATTAAAATCGGTCCATTATTTTTTTAGTTATCGGTGATATATATATATATATATATATATATATATATATATATATATATATATATATATATATATATATATATATATATATATATATATATATATATATATATATATATACAGGGTGGGGCACCACATACTCGTCGGTCACTCTAATGGACCCTGTTCGAATTTACAAATTTTGTTTTTGATGATACAGGATGTTCACAAAAAAAGATACATATCAAAGTTATGTTTTTTTTTAATGGAACACCCAGTATATTATTCGGTTTTCGTCATCTAGAGATAAAATAAAGGTAAGTTACAATAGGATTCCCTATACCTAAAACCTACCGTTTTTGAGATATACAGCAATTTCTTAAATGGAAGCCTCAACGCAAAAAAAATATTCTTGTCCTAGGCAACGTAGAAAAAATCTTATATTAGTATTTAGTACAAAGATTGTTGCATGTAACAGAAAAAAAAATTTAATGTAAAGTTATACAGGATGGTCGGTAACCTCCTAGTCATATTTGACGCATGATATTGCAAATAAGTTTGTTATTTTAAATAGCACACCCTGTATATGATGGATTATTCTTCTACAAAATTTTATTATCTTTTAATTGATACTAGGGTTTACTATACCTAACTCAAGCAGTTTTTGAGATATTTAGAATTGTTTGTTTTCCATAATAAATGTCAATATCTACTTGGGAAGCGAGGGGGCTCTGGCAGGGATATTGGATATACGGTTGTTATCAATTTATTTGACATTTGTCAAGTATTTTAACTCTATTGTGCCGTGTCAAGTGTTTGGGTGTTTTTAAAAAAATTGTTCAAGAGTAGTATAAAAATGAAAACGTATCCTGTACAGGAAAGAATGGATATGATTCTTGTTATTGGGGAATGCCAAGAAAATTGTTTACTGGTTGCGAGGGTTTATGCTCAAAAATACCAAACTCGACATCGTCCAGGCAAGCGAGTCTTACAGAGACTGTTGCAGGTGTTTTGTAGAACAGGAAGTGTCACGTATGAAAAAGTCAACAGACAAAAGCCTTTCACTGAAAATGGCGAAATCGAGCTTGAGGTAATTGGCGCTGTTGTTGAAAATCCCTATACAAGTCAGCGTAACATAAGCAGGAAGTAGGCATTAGCAGACGAAGTGTTGGGAGAATAATCAAAAGAGAAAAATTTCATCCATACCATGTTCAGTTACATCAGGAACTGCTTGATATTGATTTAATTCGACGAATTAATTTTTGCTTGGGGCCCCTTGACAAAGTTGGTGAGAATGAAAATTTCTTTGATTTTGTGCTATTTTCAGACGAGAGTACATTTCATAGCACGTACCTAGTAAATAGACACAATTATCACTATTAGAGTGACGAAAATCCACATTACGTCCATACGGTTGATCATCAGCACAGATGGAGTATTACTGTTTGGGCCGGAATTTTAGGACACATAATAGGGCCTTACATTTTCAATGGGAACGGTAAAATTTTCCTAAATTTTTTAAAAGATGATTTGCCAGAACTCTTATAATATATCCCAAGAGATATTAAACGGCAGATGTGGTTCCAATTAGACGGTGCTCCCGCCCATTTTGAAACCAGTGTACGAGAACATTTAAACAGAAGTTACCCCAATAAATGGATAGGACAAGGAAACCCACACAACTGGCCCCGGACTTAACGTGTTTGAAGTTCTTTATGTGGGGGTACATAAAACGTATTGTTTACAAAGTACCTCCGACTAACCGAGAACATATGGAACTAAGAATACGAAGTGCGTTCCACACAGTAACTTCTGAAATTGAAAGCCCAGAAATCAGTAGAGAAAAGAATACGTTTATGCATTGAACAAGACGGCCGTCAATTTGAACATTTACTATAGTGTGTTAAATTGTCCTTTTTTGTTTGTTGTCCATGTTATTAAAATTTGACATTTGTATAACCCAACTAAAATTTTTTCCATTATTGCAATACAATGTTCTTGATAAAACTTTTTCCGCGTTGATCTACGAATTTACTTAGCCTACAATATAAACGCTCACTATAATCAAGGCTCACTTGATGATGAAAGGTGACATTAAATTTATTATGGAAAACAAACAATTCTAAATATCTCGAAAACTGCTTGAGTTAGGTATAGAAAACCCTAGTATCAATTAAAAGGTAATACAATTTTGTAGAAGAATAAGGCATTATATACAGGGTGTGATATTTAAAATAAGAGACTTATTTGCAATATTATGCGTCAAATATCACTAGTAGGTTACTGACCATCCTGTATAACTTTACACTGAATTCTTTTTTCTGTTACATGCAACAATCCTTCTACTAAATACTAATATAGGTTAGATTTTTTCTACGTTGCCGAGGATAAGAACAAAAATTTTTGCGTTGAGGCTTCCATTTTCAAAAATTGCTGTATTTCTCAAAAACAGTAGGTTTTAGGTATAGGGAATCCTATTGTAACATACCTTTATTTTATCTCTAGATGACGAAAATCGAATAATATACTGGGTGTTCTATTTAAAAAAACATAACTTTGATATGTATCTTTTTTTGTGAACACCCTGTATCATCGAGAGTATTTTCAGAAGATGCTTCTAAAGACCCTGCATATGCTAGAAAATAACGGAGTTTGTAAATTTGAACAGGGTTTATTAGAGAGACCGACGCGTATATGGTGCCCCACCCTGTATATATATATATATATATATATATATATATATATATATATATATATATATATATATATATATATATATATATATTTAAACTGATATGTGCTCTAGGGGGCCTACTTTTCGTTCATTTGAAGAAATTCAAAAGTCGAGATCTCATTATTAAATATTTTTTTAAGAAAATTCACTAAAAAGAAGCATATAATCTTTTCTTATTCATTGTTTGCCTCGTCAGCAGTTTGCTTAAATGTTATTTAACTATATTTATGTTATGCAAGTGGTAGCATTTATTAATATAAAACGTTAAAAAACAACGAATATCTCAGGAAATGCAAGCACCTTTCCATACTTTTCACTTATCCTGTATAAGCGCCTCCGTGGCCGTTGAGGAAAGTCGATTAAGACTTTCTAATACGAACCCGGGGGACGACGGTTCGAGACTCACCGGCGGCGGATGATTTTTCAAATCACTGTCGTCGTTGAGATCGAGCTCAAGGTGGAGGGTAGGTTAGTTTAGATGAGCAAAAAGGGTCAGCAATGGCCTAATTGCCAGTATGTCTCTTACCTACCTCTGTATAAAATAAAAATCTCTATTTGAGAATTCTTCAAATTCCTATACATATGCTTTGTCACTTGTTAAGATTTAAAAAAAAACAATTGCAATTTATTGAGCTAATACAACGGCGTCATTTATAATAATAAGCATTGACCTTTTTTGTACAGTTCATTACACCACATCTAGCAGCAAAGAAAATGATTTCCTGCAATTTCTTAACACTATTTATAGAAAAATGTTAACATTTCACAGTTACCTTGTAGCCAACAAAAAAAAAGTAACATGGCATTGTTTTCCCTAGTGGTGTGTGGTTAAAAAATCATATTCTATCGAGTGCGTTCGAATACGTAATTGTAATAATTAACTGAAGTACACACCTCAACTGTGTGATTTGCATTCGACCTCTGCAAGGTCAACTGTTTGATTTACTTCAATTATAAACTTGCAAGAATAACAATTAGTTCAGTAGGATTCCCTTCATTATTCTATTATATTTGAATTTCTATTAATATTTTTTCATATTATATGGCTGAATGATAAGGCAATTTTAATGTGATACTAATAATTGCATTGTTTGTGAAGGACTTCTCGGACGTGTTAATGTTACGCATACTTAGCTTTTCTTGAGTAACTTTTTAATTATATGTATACATTAAATATTGTCTATTGTTTCATTTATTAGCTGATTAGTGTAGTCGGCTACTGTTTGAACTTTAATAAGGAAGTAAAATCTAATTACACAGTCGTAGCATAATATAGTTTTCATATAATTAAGCAATTATGCAGAGCTTTCGTAAATTAGTAAATCAATTCGTAAAAACTCTGGACGCAGCAAGTGCGTTATGGTAGTGAATTTTCATAAAAATGTTTCTAATAGCAAATATGTTTTTTTAAGAAAGCAGGCACCAAATTTGGTTACCAGTATAATTTATATATTAGAAACAATGTACCATATTTCATCAAAATAACTTTATTGTTTGAAAATGTACAAAAATTTCCGAAAGTAATCTTAAATTTTTCCCGAAAAAACTGGTTTTCTGGTCAACCTTATAGGTTAATAGCAAATTGATTCACAATTTGAAGCATTTAATGAAAATTCGCTACCATAACGCACTTGCTGCATCCCGAATTTCTTTTCTTACAAAGATGTATTATATTTCGATGGGAAATACAAAAATGCAATAACATAGGGCGTGTTCGATTAAAAAAATTCACTAAAAAAGAAGAAAATTTGAATCACCAACGACTTATGGGCCACCCTGTAATTGTGGAAATATTTTTTAAGATGTAGCTTAAGACACCCTACAATTAATGTATACAACTTAGTTTCGTAACTTGAATAATAACGGAAATATTGCGCTTTAATGATTTTTTAAGATAATTCGACAAAAATGATATACCATTAAACGATAAACTCTATAGCCAACACTACTGCTAAAGTATCAGAGAAAGGGTCTATTTGAAATGAATTTTCTGGGAATATTTTAGTAAAATGAAGGACAATGACGATTGAAACTAAGAGCTCAGGCTTTGTAAAACATTATTCTTGAGACATTTTCCTTCCATAGATCATATTAATTTAAGGTTCATTGCCTAAATATTAACAATTTTGACGTTTAAAATCGCGACTTTGACGTTTTGAGGAAAACCCAAATTTATTTTTCTTTAAATGCCTGTAACTTTTTTGTCCTTTAACCGACAGCGCTAAATTTTGGTAGGTAGCTTACATATAACGATATAAACCCGTGTACAAAATTTCGTTGCCCTTACTTTGTTAATTCCGGAGATATAAATTTTTTTCGATTTTTTTCGAAAAAAAAAACAAAATTTTCCGGGAAAACCTCGGCTGATTTTCCTGGATAACGAACTTATCCAAGCCACTCGCGAAAGGAAGGTACTCACCAAATTTTATCAAAATCGGTCCATTATTTTTTTAGTTATAGGTGTGACACATAAATATATAAACATACATATATATATATATATATATATATATATATATATATATATATATATATATATATATATATATATATATATATATATATATATATATATATATATATATATATATATATATATATATATATATATATATATATATATATATATATATATATATATATATATATATATATATATATATAAACATATAAAGTCTGAAACCGACCTCGGATTTGGGTTCCAGGGGTCCTAAATAGCGCTCGTTTGAAGAAATTTTTCAAAATTCAAAAGTCGAGATCTCCTCATTAGTGAATTTTTTTTAAGAAAATTCACTAAAAATACACAAAACAACTTTTGACGCTATCTCTCGGACACAAAAAATTCTATTTCAATTTCTTATTACTGAATTTTCTTAGAAAAAAAAATCAGTAATGAGGAGATCCCGACCTTAGAATTTTGAAAACAAATTTTCAAACGAGCACGAACGAGGCCCCCTAGAACCCACACCCAAGGTGAGTTTCAATTTATATATATATATATATATATATATATATATATATATATATATATATATATATATATATATATAAAGGTGGCGCATTGAAAACGAAACAGACCGATTTGCGTCCAGAGAAATTTGTTTTTAAGAAACGCTGGAACAAGTCAATTTTAATCTTGAGGGGGACATGTTTTGACATAAAAATCAACTTTGTCACATCAGCCCCTTAAGGGTGGTGATAACAACCCTTATATTTTAAATAGGGAACATGGGTTGAGTGTTATACCGTTTGAAAGCTCTTTCTTTTCTGAATTCAGCACACAATTTTTTTTGGAAGTTTTATCAACTCGTTTAAAAATTATTCACAGTTGGAATTTCAAGAACGTATTTCAATAATTGTGATAACAAATGAACTAGTTAGTCAATTTTTTGTAAAAAAAAAAACTAAAAAACAAAACCAAACGTTCAAAAATGTTTATTCAATTAGGTAAGTGTTCAAATTGTTGACCACCAGCTTCCATACAAAAGTACAAATTTTGTTCAAAACGAGCTCTGGCATTCTGGAGCATTTGTGGAGTTATTAGACGGCATTCTTCAACAATGCGTCGTCGTAATTCTTCCAGAGACTCCGGTTCTGTTGCGTAAATTCTACTCTTTAAACGTCCCCATAGAAAGAAGTATAAAGGAGTTAAATCCGGTGATCTAGGGGGCTACTCAATTGCACCTGTACACCCAATCTTGTGCTCTGGAAACTCTCTGTTCAAAAACTCCTTAACACGTTGTGAAAAATGCGGAGGAGCTCCATCTTGTTGAAACACTAATTGATTTTCTTGATAGCGATCATCATTTTCAACAATGTCAATTAGTAGAGGGTAAACGATATCATCTAGTAACTCCAAATACGTTTCGCCACTCAAATTGCCATCAAGAAACATTGGTCCGATTAAACGGTCTCCAAAAATGCCAGTCCCGACATTCAATTTCTGTGGAGTGGACTTCGTGAAAATTTCTTGGATTATGATCTGTCCAATAACGACAATTATGACGATTGACTGTAGAATTTAATAAAAACTTACACTCGTCCGAAAAAACAGATATTGAACAGAAAGTTCCCGTTATCAGTTATTCGTGCAGTCATAACTTCACAAAACTCCAGCCGCCGATCAAAATAATCTTCATTCAGGTGTTGTACAAGATGAATTTTATACGGGTGAAATTTAAGACGCTTCAATATTCGCTGAATAGTTCTTCTTTTGATGACTGAAACAGTGGCCAATTTTCTCGTGCTCAAAGTTGGGTCTGCAGCAATTTGTCCTACAACTTCAATCTCAGTATTCTCATTTCTAACCGGAAATTCACGTTCAGGATTCCGTTTTTTGTTGGCTCCTGAACCACTTTGTCGAAACTTTGCAACAAACTCCAAAATGTATTTTCTGTTAACATGTCTGTTCGGATGTCGTTCATTAAACAAATTTGCGGTATGGTTGGCACAGTCATTGTTTTTGAAAAAAAGATTAATTATTTCAACTATTTCTTCTACAGAATACACCATTGTGAAATTAATTTTCGGTAGTACTATCATGTATCAAACCGACCGATAAACTGAAATAATAAACCGCATTACTCTCATTCCGATAAGAAATGTTCTGATAGTCAATTTTTTGTTTACAAACCAACAAAACATTGACTATCAGCACATTTCTTATCGGAATGAGTGAAATGCGTTTTTTTATCTTCAACTGTGAATAATTTTTAAACAAGTTAATAAAACTTCCAAAAAAATTAGTGTGCTGAATTCAGAAAAGAAATATCTTTCAAATAATGTAACACTCGACCCATGTTCCCCATTTAAAATATAAGGGTTGTTATCACCACCCTTAAGGGGTTGATGTGACAAAGTTGAGTTTTATGTCAAAACATGTCCCCTCAATATTAAAATTGATGTGTTTCAGCGTTTCTTAAAAAAAAAATTATCTGGACGCAAATCGGTCTATTTCGTTTTCAATGCGCCACCCTATATATATATATATATATATATATATATATATATATATATATATATATATATATATATATATATATGTATATATATATATATATATATATATATATATATATATATATATATATATATATATATATATACATAAATATATATAGTGTAAAACACACTTATGGAATAAAATTCATTATTCATCAAAAAATAGTTTTTGTGGAAAATGCTGAAACACGTGAAGCTTCATTTGTCGAACGTTACGCAAGCCTACATTTTTTGATCACAATTCGATCGATCACATTTTTATGAATGCGGAGATACCCCATATGTATGGTCTAATATTACAGTTTTCAATACAGAGTGGAAGTTTAATATCGGAATATTAAGACTCAACAGTTTACCCTGAAATTGAAATTTCGGAAATAAACTTAATAAAAACGTCCATTTCTTAGAATAAATGTTCAAAATATTCTCCACTCACTTGCACACAACGAAATAATCTGCTCCGGAATTATTCCCTAACTCTGTTCAACACGTCAGGCGTTACGTTTCTAATTTCTGTTGTTAGTTTAATCTTCAAATCATCTAAATCAGTAGGTTGGGTTTTATACACTCTGTTTTTAAGACATCGCCATAAAAAGAAATCAAGAGGTGTAAGATCTGGTGATCTAGCGGGCCATTCTACGAAACCACCTCGTCCATTCCATCTTTGTGGAGAGACTTCGTGTAAATACTCCCGTACTTTAAGGGCAAAGTAAGGCGGTGTACCGTCTTGTTGAAACCATATCCTTTCATAGGGAATATTGAGTTCTATTACATTTAGATACAATTCTGCTAACATTGGGACAACCTGTTCTCTCTTGGCATTTCTAAATATCTTGGACCGTTTAGATTTTCTATAAAAACAGTTCCAACTACGTGATCACCAATGATACCAGCCCAAACGTTTAACTTCTGAGGACACTGCGTGTGTGTTTGTCGCATTTAGTGGGGGTTTTCGGCAGCCAAGTATCTGCAGTTTTGCGTGTTTACTCAAAAGAAATGTTGCTTCATCGGAAAACAGAACGTCAGCAGAAGAAATAACATTTCTATGTAACATGTCCAGCAGTTGTTCACAAAATTGCAGTCTTCTATCAGAATCACCGTCAATCACCTCTTGAACGTGTTGTAGGTAATAGGGATGCATTTTTTCGTTTTTTTAGACACCTTGTAACTGTTGTTTGACTCACATCATTTTCACGTGAAACTTGACGGGTAGAAGTTGTTGGTTCTTCTCGAGAATCCAATAAAATATTGAGTTTTACATCTTCTTCAACAAACTTGAGTCTCCTACGCAGTGGTTTAACGTATCCGTAATCACGAATATGTGAATGCATCTTAGACACATTTCTTTGGGTTAGTGGGGGAAAATCTGGATGTTTTTCATTAAATAGGTAAACAACTTGTGCCTGTGTTCTACACATATCACCATACTCAATCGCCATTAATATTTCTGTTCGCCGAGTTTCAGTTACATATCGCATTATTAGACCAAAAATTAATTGAAATTATTGGAACAAAATTACGACCAAGTTATTAGGAGACCGCGCATTCAACACAATACACCAGAAAATAAAATAGAACTGGTAAATTTCACCTTTCACACTGCAAAAATTAGTCGTTAGGAAAAAACGATTAATAATATCAAGTACGTTTTAGATAAAAGATAAGTTAAGAAATTTAAGATAAGAGTCAGTGAAGAATTCCAGAGCAGATTATTTTGTTGTGTGCAAGTGAATGGAGAACATTTTAAACATTTATTATAAGAAAGGGACGTTTTTATTAAGTTTATTTTCGAAATTTGAATTTCAGGGTAAACTATTTAGTTTTAGTATTCCGGTATTAAATTTCCAGCCTGTATTGAAAACTGTAAAATTAGACCATACAAATGGGGTATCTCCGCATTCAGAAAAATGTGATCCATCGAATTGTGATGAAAAAATGTAGGGTTGCTATTTAAAAAAATGGATACAGTGGTTGGGGTAACATGGTGGGATTTTAATTTTTTTAACTATGATTATAAGATAATGTTCGACAAACTAAACTTCACATGTCTCGGCGTTTTTCACAAAAATTATTTTTTGCTGAATAATTAATTTTATTCCATAAGAGTGTTTCACACTATATATATATATATATATATATATATATATATATATATATATATATATATATATATATATATGTATATATATATATATATATATATATATATATATATATATATATATATATATATATTTATATATTAAAATAATTACTCGAAACACATACTAGTTGAGGTCTTATTTGAGCTCCTCAGTGCGTTATACCAGCAGTAAGCAAAATATATCTAAACTGTGTGGCTTAACGTAGCCAAATTCTGAACAAAACGTGAGATATACCCAGCTGCTGGCATCTAAGACGCAACAAGGAACTTTTTCTGTAAGACGGCTCCGGTACGAAGTGTGTACGTCAGGTGCCGCCGTACAACCCCTAGAGATCTTCTAAAATCGCCAGCCCTGCCACTATATTCCTATAAGGAAATATACGAAATATACAAATATAAAAATAGATATATTAAGATTATTACTGGAAACACATACTAGTTTCGCTCTTATTTGATCTCATCGGCGCGTTATACCAGCAGTAATCAAAATATATCTAAACTAGTTGTCTTAACTTAGCCAAATTCTGAACGAAACGTGAGATGTATGCAGCTGCTGGCATCTAGGACGCAACAAGGAACTTTTTCCGAGGTACACAATCTATTCAAAATTTGGCTCCGTTAAGACAATTAGTTTCGAAATATTTTGATTTTTGCTGGTGTAATGCGCTGATGAGCTCAAATAACAGCGAAACTAGTATGTGTTTCCGTTTTTCCAGTAATAATCTTTATATATATATATATATATATATATATATATATATATATATATATATATATATATATATATATATATATATATATATATATATATATATATATATATATATATATATATATATATATATATATATATATATATATATATATATATATATATATATATATATATATATATACATACAAGTTCGTTAGTCATGAAAATCGGCCAAGTTTTTCCCAGAAACTTTTGAGTTTTCTTTCGGAAAATTTTTATATCTCCGGAAATAACAAAGTTAGTGCAAGTAAATTTGACGCTTCGGTTTCCATCATAGAAGGTAAACCTTGCACCAAAATTTAGATCTGTAAGTGGAAAGGCAAAAAAGTTATAGGCATTTGAAGAAAACATTCTGGGGTTTTCCTCTAAAACATCAAAGTCGTGAGTTGAAATCAACGTCAAAATTGGCAACATTTAGGAAAATAACCTGAAACCAATTCGGATTATGTCGAAAAAATGTCACCTGAATAGTGTTTTACAAGCCCTTGGGTTTTAGGCATTTTTCTCAAAAGGAGTTAGAACACAAGATTTTTTTGATAATGGAGAGAGATCGATGGTAACACTTTTGAAATAAATTTTCAAATGTGCGCGTACTAAGACCTCCAAAATCGATCTTCAAGGGCAGTGTAGGTTTAAAGTATTAACTTTACTAATATGCTGTATAATAATGATGTACAATTTCCTATGAAAATTCGCTACTATAACGCACTTGCTGCGTCCCGAAATATTTTCTCATGGTGCAGTCGTTCCCTCTTCTACTGACTGTGGACTGTTACTACAATTAATACTTATTATTATTATGTGATTATGGTATATTATTATACAGTGAAGGTATATAATACAAATCTTTATATTCCGTCGATTATTATTGACATAAATGGCTACGTACTTCATTCCACTGTAGGAACGGAGAATTAACTACAGAAATTCTTCTCATTGTTGCCCATCGAACAATTTTCATTGCCGGAGCATCGACTCAATGCTTCTCTTTAACTAACGAGAAACTGGATTCAACGTGAATTCAACTTGGCAATTAATTTCAATCACGTAATTTAGAACATTGTCTCAGTTTTAATTATGACTGTGTTAAAAATAAAATAACGGCTTGTAAATGGCGCTTTTGTAACTTAAACTGCCCATTACTGCCAACAAGATTGTCCACTAAAGACTAAATTATTGTGGAGAAAATTCAATAAACTTACATAATTTATGTATAGAGATACAGAAAATATTTGTGTTTCGGAAATAGCTTCAAGAAATGTGAACTGATTTTTGAAGGGTGACCTAAGAGCACTTTGGCGAATCTTTATCTTCCGTGTAGTCAGATTATAATTTATTTGTATTGTATTACTAGTGAATTTTCATTAAGAAAAAAAACTCTTTCAAATTATTTAAGTGATGGAAATCAAAATTTACGGCTTGAAAGAGCATAGATTGACGTGATGGTGTACCAATTTTAAAGTCGTTTGATCAAAGGAAAATAAAGTTATTCGAAATTAATAGTAAATACATCCTCGACATCACTTCAGATTCTGTAATGCAATATCTACAATGTTGGAAAAAGCCAGATGACGTTACCTGTAATGCTACGCTATTTAAATAAATCGTAGATAAAAATTTAAACAATGGAAGTTATGGCAAGATGTCAGACTGGAGAACATTGTGAGAGATACGGCAGGGAAGCCTTCTCGATGCAGAACCAGGTTGTATGTTATCACAACAGCCCTAATTTACACAAAATTTTATAGATAGAGCTGTGTACAATGTACAACCAACTAAGAATTTTGTAAATTGTCAGCCTTGAACTATTTCTCTCCTAATACCGGGACAAAGTTGGCGTCCAAAAGCGCTAATTTTTAGCCTGCGACTGTATAGGTACTAGTCAATTAAAAATTTAACGAAAATGATACAATTTGTTTAAAAGCAATCTAGAACGACGTTTCGTTATGTATATTAAGCTTTCCATTCTTCACGTTCACGGTATTTAAAATTAAAAGCCATTTCTCTCTCTCTCTCTATCCTAGTTTAATCTGACCACACGTAGCTATTTGTCACAGAGAAACGTGTACGCTTTGCGCATCGGATAACCTCGAAATCGATTCCTCTGATACTAATTGCTAATACCTTATTAGAATCTTATAATATAAAACAACTTGGGACCTATATTCTAAGGCTGATACAAATAGTAGGTAAATAATATCTCAACTTTTAATTTTAATCTAACTTTAGCAAAATGACTGTAGTTGTATATTATGTTTGTCGCATACAATGAAACAAATGTGAAGGTGATAGGTAAACTGCATGTAGATTGTAGATATTGTATGTATTCGTACTTATAATATCTAGGTAGTTACTATAAAGTAGATACTTCCCTAGTTAAAATTATATAAACAGATGTTTAGGTTAAATTATTAAAATTTTAATTTGAAATTTTGTATTGTTTATATTTATTTCATTTTCAAAAGTATGGATACAGCGATAGTAAGTGGTGAAAAGAGTTTAAGTGCGTTATGGTAGCGATTTTTCATAAAAAAATAGTTCAAATGGTGATTACCCAATTTCCCATTAAACTAGAATCTTCTATTTTGATATATAGGGTGGCTCATTGAAAATGAAACAGACCGATTTGCTTCCAGAGAATTTTTTTTAAGAAACGCTGAAACACGTCAATTTTAATATTGAGGAGGACATGTTTTGACATAAAACTCAACTTTGTCACATCAACTCCTTAAGGGTGGTGATAACAACCCTTATATTTTAAATAGGGAACACGAGTCGAGTGTTACATCATTTGAAAGCTCTTTCTTTTCTGAATTCAGCACACTAATATTTTTGCAAGGTTTATTAGCTCGTTTAAAAATTATTCACAGTTGAAGATGCAAAAACGCATTTCACTCATTCCAATAAGAAATGTGCTGATAGTGAATGTTTTATGGGTTTGTAAACAAAAAATTGACTATCAGAACATTTCTTATCGGAATGAGAGAAATGCGGTTTATTATTTCAGTTTATCGGTCGGTTTGATACTTGATAGTACTACCGAAAATTAATTTCACAATGGTGTATTCTGTAGAAAAAGACCTGAAATAATTACGAAATAAAAACGATGACTGCGCCAGCCGTACCGCAAATTTGTTTAATGAACGACATCCGAACAGACATGTTAACAGAAAATACATTTTGAAGTTAGTTGCAAAGTGTCGACAAAGTGGTTCAGTAGCCAACAAAAAACGGGATCCTGAATGTGAATTTTCGGTTAGAAATGAGACTACTGAGATCGAAGTTTTAGGACAAATTGCTGGAGACCCAACTTTGAGCACGAAAAAATTGTCCACTGT
Source organism: Tillus elongatus (assembly GCA_964006375.1). Taxonomy (NCBI): domain Eukaryota; kingdom Metazoa; phylum Arthropoda; class Insecta; order Coleoptera; family Cleridae; genus Tillus; species Tillus elongatus. The sequence goes on from OZ023265.1 coordinate 32,032,367, forward strand.
TTCAAACATTAACAGCAGAACTATTCAGCGAATATTGAAGCATCATAAATTTCACCCGTATAAAATTCATTTTGTACAACAATATAATGAAGATGATTTTGATGGGAGGCTGGAGTTTTGTGAAGTTATGACTGCACGAATAGCTGATAACGGGAACTTTCTGTTCAATATCTGTTTTTCAGACGAGTGTACGTTTTTATTACACTCTACAGTCAATCGTCATAATTGTCATTGGGCAGATAATAATCCAAGAAATTTTCACGAAGTCCACACTCAAACTCCACAGAAATTGAATGTCTGGACTGGGATTTTTGGAGACCGTTTAATCGGACCATTTTTTCTTGATGGCAATTTGAGTGGCGAAACGTACTTGGAGTTACTATAAGATATCGTTTACCCTCCACTAATTGACATTGTTGAAAATGATGATCGCTATCAAGAAAATCAATTAGTGTTTCAACAAGATGGAGTTCCTCCGCATTTTTCACAACGTGTTAGGGAGTTTTTGAACATAGAGTTTCCAGAGCAATGGATTGGGCGTAGAGGTGATATTGAGTGGCCCCCTGGATCACCGGATTTAACTCCTTTAGACTTATTTCTATAGAGCCATTTAAAAAGTAGAATTTTCGCAACAGAACTGGAGTCTCTGAAAGAACTACGATGACGCATTGTTGAAGGATGCCGTCTAATAACTCCACAAATGCTCCAGGATGTCAAAGCTCGTTTTGAACAAGATTTGTACTTTTGTATGGAAGCTGTTGGCCAACAATTTGAACACTTACTTAACTGAATAAACATTTTTGAACGTTTGGTTTTGTTTTTTAGTTTTTTTTAACGAAAAATTGACTAATTAGTGCATTTCTTATCACAATGAATGAAATATGTTCTTGCAAATCCAACTGTGAATAATTTTTAAACGAGTTGATAAAACTTCCAACAAATTGGTGCGCGGAATTCATAAAAGGAAGAGCTTTCAAATGATGTAGCACTCGGCCCATGTTCCCTACTTAAAATATAAGGGTTGTTATCACCACCCTTAAGGGGTTGATGTGACAAAGTTGAGTTATATGTCAAAACATGAAACTGAAACTTAGGAGTTTGTAGAACACCCTTCTTGCAACATTTTCTGTACATAACCCGTATTTGTTTCAGGTTCTTTGCCTAAATGTTGCCAATTTTAACGTCTCAAATGGCGTTTTTGACCCCTTTTTTTCTTTAAATGCCTATAACTTTTTTGCCTTTTAACTTACAGACCTAAATTTTGGTTCACATTCACATGGTTCACATTTTATAATACAAAATTTCATTGCCCCTAATTTGTTATTTCCGGAGATATAAAAATTTTCGGAAAGAAGACAGAAAATTTTCCGGGAAAACTATGGGCCGATTATCGTGGTTAACAAACCTATCCAAGCCACTTTCATGGGAGAGGTACTTCCCTAATTTGATCAAAATCGAAGCATTATTTTGGAGTTACTGAGTGATCTGTTTGGTACATATATATATATATATATATATATATATATATATATATATATATATATATATATATATATATATATATATATATATATATATATGAGGCATATACTTGGTTCTAGGGTTTAACGTGTCCAGAATTTATTAAACCTCGATGTTTCGGCTCCTGTTTTGGAGCAATTTTCAAGAGGTAAAGGAAATATGTAAGGACATGAACTCTAAGGCCTCAATCTACCTACTCCTTAGAGCGGTGGACCAAGGTAGGTTGGGTTGTTGTAGAAAAGAGATCTCTCTTAGTGCTAGGGTTGTACATACTGAGACCTTAGAGACGATCTCCGGCGAGATTTGGAGAGTAGGCAAATTAAGGCCGCGTAATCGAGCTACGACAACCCAACCCACCTTTGTCCACCGCTCTAAGGAGTAGTCAGATTAAGGCCTTAGAGCTCGTGTCCTTACGTATTTGCTTGACCTCTAGAAAATGGCTACAAAACAGGAGCCCATGCGTCGAGTCCTAATAAATTCTGAACGCGGTTCAACCCGAGAACCAAGTATGTCTCACATTATAGGCCGTGCAAATCTTTCCGAACATTTAATATCTATCTATCTATCTATCTATCTATCTATCTATCTATCTATCTATCTATATATATATATATATATATATATATATATATATATATATATATATATATATATATATATAATATTATATATAAAATCGAAACTGACCCAGGATATGTATTCTATTTCGCGATCTTTTGAAGAAATTTTTTCATATTTAAAAGTCGCGATCTCCTATTTAGTGAATTTTTGTTAAAAAAAAAAACACTAAAACCGATGCTCATCGCAGGTGTCAGTCCCAACATTATTAAGTTTTGTTCGTTGAATGGAAGCCGGCTACAGTGTTCCTTTCAAACCTCTAGCTTCAGCTTCCTCATTTACAATTGACAACTTAAATGAATAACTTATGGAAATTAGTGACTGGCACTATGTGCTTACTCGCAGAACATGTCTCTCATCTTTAAATTTATTCGCCGTACTTAACCTTTGCTACAAACAAAGAAAATCAGTTTACCACCTCACAGTGATTAATACACCTTCTACCTGAGACTACCATTAGATAAAATTGCAAAACCTTCATTGAAGCGTAACCAATTTATTACACCTATTCCTTCATATATTGATATTTGCTAAACAAGCAACAAACAGCGAAACCTTCTCTGTAAGAATAGGATGAACTAAAGGATGATGGAGAGTATTACATGTTGTGTTTAGAGTACATGTGTTTTGAAACATCAAACAATTATTTATGTTTCAATTGCAAGCAGGGACCTACAAAGAAAGTGTAAAGGTTTTGATGTACGATGATGATAGCAGCATAGAGATATTAAGACGTACAGCTGGAAAGGTGTCTATACATTTATATACATTGTCATTGAGCAGGAGTCTGATTAATCAAATACTTTGACGCGGTGTATATATCATTTCTCCTTTGTCTTTGAAAATATGATATTGATTACAGTATATAACACAAAGTGAGATGTAAGACAGGTGTCGCCATCTCGTTGCGGAATCAAGTAGTATGTTGTCGCCACAGCTACAAATAACACAAAATGTTGTAAAATTGAGACTTTGTACAACCAACTAAAAATTTTTTAAATTGTCAGCTCTGACTCATTTCCTCTCTAATATAAAGACAATGTATGTAAGGCTACCCACTGAGCAAGGTAATATTGCATTAACATTGCAGAATCTTTGCCAAAGTAAGTGTAAGTTTGATAGATAACTTGCAGAAAGCTTTCTGGAAGTTTGTTGCAAATGGCAAATCTTCCCCCCAGTGACTTTACATATGTAAGTGTTTCTTTTGTAACTTTACTGCAAGTTTACTGTAGTGAGCTGTTACAAACTTTCTTTATACTTACAAATGTTACCTTACAGCAGGCTTCAATTTTAAAAGGGCCTATCAAAGCTGTAAAATTTAAACTTACATTTGCAACTTATCTGCAATTGTATATATTATATATACAGTGCAAGTTTGTAACTGGGGATAATTCCAATTAATCTACTTCAGCTTTTTTTCAAAAATGCTCGGAGTCAGATAATATTCTCAGTTACAATCTTTTCAAAAATATATTATACAATTTGTGTCAAATGTCATTGATAATTTTTGTAAATGACAACCTTAGCTTTTTGTAGACTATTTTTAAAGTACACACCAAGCAATGCAAAACCACCAAATTTCAAATTTTTATTATAAATTTTGAGTTGAAAGCACGAAAAAAAATTGTGTAGTTATCAATGAATAAAAATTTTAAATCTGCTGGTTTTGTACAACTTCACATGTAAGAACTTTAAAAATAGTCAACAAAAACATACGGTTGATTCAAAAAAATTATCGATGTAGTCATTTTTCAAATATGGTACATACTGTATAGCTTCTTTAAAAGACTGCAACTTGAAATACTAACCAATGTGTCCAAGCATTTAAAAAAAACTCTGGACGCAGCAAGTGCGTTATGGTAGTGAATTTTCATAAAAATGGTTTTTATAACCAGTATAACCTCTATAGTGGGAACAATGTACCACATTTTATCAAAATAACTTTTTGTTGGAAAAGGGCAAATATTTTTCGAAAACTAACTTAAAATATATCCGAAAAACTGACCCGATTTTCCTGGCCAACAAACTTCTTCAAGGTATTTAGCCACCTACCAAGATATAATTATTTACAAAAAGCTTTTCGACAAAACTTACAAAAAAAATTGTAAACAACTCTTTTGCGAAAATCCAAAAACATTTTTTTTACAATAACTCATTAAACATTAGGTACTAATTACCAAAATTTTACAAAAATTTCACAAACAATGATTTCTACATAAACAAATAAAGTTCGCTACCATAACGCACTTGCTGCGTCCAGAATTTTTTTCTTACAAACATGCATTATATTTCAATTTAAAATGCAATAACATAAGGCGTGTTTGATTAAAAAAAAAAAATTGTATCACCAACGAGACTTATGGGCCACCCTGTGATTGTATAAATATTTTTTTCAGATGTAGCTCAAGACACCCTATAATTAATATATACAAATTTTTTTTATATCTTTTATAATTACGGCTATATTGAGCTTTATTGATTTTTTACGAAAATTCGACAAAAATTATACACATTAAACGATAAACTCTATAGCTAAGGCTACTGCCAAGCACCAGAGAAAGGGTCTATTTGAAATGAATTTTCTGGAAATATTTTAGTAAAATGAAGGACAATGACGGTTGAAACTAAGACTTCAGGGTTTGTAAAACTTTCTTCTCGAGACATTTTATTTCCATAGCCCGTATAAGATTCAAGTTCTTTGCCTAAATGTGGCTGATTTTGACGTTTTAAATCGCAACTTTGACGTTTTGAGGAAAACCCCAATTTATTTTTCTTTAATTGCCTATAACTTTTTTGTGTTTTGAGCTACAGTGCTAAATTTTGGTAGGTAACTTACATATAAGAACGTAAACCCGTGTACCAAATTTGGTTGCCCTTACTTTGTTAATTCCGGAGATATAAATTTTTTTCAAAAGAAAACACAAAATTTTCCGGGAAAACCTTGGCAGATTTTCCTGGCTAACGAACTTGTCCAAGCCATTTGCAGGAGGAATTTATTCACCAAATTTAAACAAAATCGGCCCATTATTTTTTGAGTTATCGGTGTGATACATATATATATATATATATATATATATATATATATATATATATATATATAAACATATAAAAATTGAAACTGACCCCGGATATGTGTTCTGGGGGGCTTAATTAGCGCTCATTTTTTCAAAATTCAAAAGTCGGGATCTCCTCATTAGTGAATTTTTTTTAAGAAAATTCACTAAAAAGAAACTGTATTTGATTAACTGAATTTATTTGAAGTTACAAACTAATACTGAATATAGGTATAGGTGTATTTATACATAATATATATTTCTTATAAAACTGTAAAAAAATACTTAAGACAATGTTAATTAGAATAAAATCTTTATTACATAAAAAAATTAAAGACTTACAACATATTATTCATTTCTGCTGATAGATATATAGATTTTATTGACCATCAAATGTACATGGTAGGTCACTGTCTTTATAAGTACCGACTATAGTTACTAGATAGAGATAATTAAGACATATAGCAAGTGTACATGTTTAGCCTAAAATGCAGTTCTAGTCAAAACTCAGCGACAAAATAGATAACTTGAACTCGCTATATTGTTATTAATTGACCGATTTCACAAATTATTTTTTCTAAACGAATACCAATTAATTGTTTTTGATATTGTTTTACTAAATAACTCTTAGTAGTTTAGGAAAATGTGTGAAACACCATTAAAAAAACGAAGTAGCCTTACTTATTTTGAGAGGCGAGAATTTTTTTAGCTTCTAAAATATGTGGTAACATATGTGACATAAAATAAAGTCAACATATCAAATACTATTGTGAAAAAAGAAATATCTAAAATGGTGCGTTCATTTCGATTTTAGAGAAAATTTAATTAAGCAAACGTAAGAATAAGCAATAGATAAATCAAGCGCATGAAAATGAATACAACTTCAATGCGGAAATAGCTTAAATATGGCGACAGTCTCTGAAAGTGTTCACGCATATGTCTTGCCTATCCCCATCGAGTAAGTATAGTACTGTCAATGTCTGTGTACATTCAGAAACATTGAATTAAAGTAAATCAAAATTATGACTACAATGAATTATATATATATATATATATATATATATATATATATATATATATATATATATATATATATATATATATATATATATATATATATATATATATATATATATATATATAAAGTCTGTAGCTAGTGTAACTTGCCTTCCAAAGCCTTTGCCTAACGCACTCACACACACACACTACAAAGAATGAATACAAGTAGTATGTAACACTATACACATTAGTTTAGAGCACCAATAAATTCCTTCACCTTGGTTTTTGTTTTATAACATCCACTAGTGCCTACTGTAATCTTGTTAGTGGGAGCATCTTAATAACATTAGGTAAAAAACTGAGGAATTTGATTCCCAAGTAATCAAAGATCTGCTTTGTTTTCTCCTTTTTGTACAACTATATTTTTAATTCAAGCCTGCACCTGGTATTGATGTTGCAAGCTCCATCATTCACTAGATATTTTTAATACATGTACTGAAGAAGTATATGGTTGCGAGGGTACCTAAGTATCCCATTGGCCTCGAACACATCTTGGACCTACGCAAACAATGTCCTTATTGCTCTTTTTTGCATGAAAAACACATGTTCCGCTGCTGACGAGTTAACCCATATGAATGTTCCATACGATAGGATACTGCGACAATGTACAATATAAGCAATCAGGGAAACTTGATCGGTACTGTACTGTTCCTTATGATGTCGATTGCTCTGGATAAACCTCATTCTTCCATAGGTCAATCATATTTAACGTTTTAAAATAGATTGGTCTGACCAGGTAAGACATCTCCAGGCTGCTTCTAAGGACATAACAAAATTCATATTTAGCAATTAGGTTTTATTTTTCGTTGAGTATATTTCGTCAAAAGAAACAAAACTGAGATGCAGCCATTTTAGAATAATTTACCGGCGATCCTTAAGTATAAGGATCGCCGCTGTTTTAGGGATGCTTACCTGACATGTTTGTCGATATACTCCATGTTTCATTATCTACACTCCAGACAACGAATTACTTAATTACCGAAAATTCAAACAATTCAGGCTACAATAAGATTGCTCAATCTTTAAAACTTCCAGAAAAATAAATAGACATAGATCAAATAACAGCTTATGATGATATCATAAATATAATATAAACAACAATCCGCCATTAATCATTAATACCGGGCGCATTGTCAGAGTCAGTTCGCTGTAGGCGTTAGTGTTGTATGTTGCTATTGGACGACGATAACATACGATCGAACATACACGAACAAGAAAACGGAGGAACCTCGGTGGTTCAGGGGTAAGAACGTGTGCCTCTGAACCGAAGGGTACTGGGTTCGATCCCAGGGTACTCCTTTCACTTTTTCAGTACGAACTGTAACATCAACATCAACTGAGGTTCTGGCATTGTATTTGAGCAAGTTGAATGTCTGCACGTTCCGCCCTTCGGAGGGGCGTAAAGCCGTCGGTTCGGTGTCCATGCAATATTGGGCACGTTAAACATCCGTACCCTCCTTACAAAAAGGCAGGGGTTCGGCAACATTTCCGGGATAGTGAGGTGAAAATGCTCCCTGCCGTCGGTGTTTGGCCATAGTCGCGGAAATAGGCCGACGTTAAAGAAACAAAATACATACATACAAGAAAACGGAGAGAATATAAATAAATGTTTACAAATTAAAACAAACTTTCAGAAACATTACAATTGTAACTTTACGTGAGCTTACAAATGGAGAAAAACAACAAGCCGACAAAAGAGATATTCCATTTGAAAGTTATGTTAAAGTTTCATTTGTAAGTTTGCATTGGTTTTTTGGCTGCAAACATATAAAAACCGAAACTGACCCCGGATATGGGTTCTAGAGGGCCTAGTTCGCGGTCATTTGAAGAAATTTTTTCAAATCAAAAGTCAAGATCTCCTCATTAGTGATTTTTTTAAAAAGAAAATTCACTAATAAGATGCACATTTGTGGAGAAATCGTTACGTATATCCACCTTTCGTTGCGGATATATTGTTTGCACATCAACTTCTTATGGTAAAAACATAAATCTAATTTAAGTTCATAAGAAGCCAAATTATAAATACCACATTATAAAATAATATTAAACATATGAAATGTCAGGTTAGGAATTGGTAGCTCCAAGACAACACCAAATTACTACTGTCAAAACAGCATGCACATCCGTATCCCTTTTAAATAAATAATGACCGGCTCCAACCGAATTATAAATCTCAACAAGAATTTATAATGTGCCATCAAGCATGCTGAAGCGATATTATTACAAGCGGCCGTCAGCTATAGAATACACGTTGCAGGTTAATTTTTATAATTTAACCAATGATAAAGTGTCCATCTAACGCAATTTGAATGCAGAATAAACTGAACAACAGTAAAAGAAGTAACAAGCTGAAACAAGTGATTATCTCGGACATCGCTAACTAGATAGATATGGCACACAGATGCTGCTTTCTACGGGAAATCCTTTATTAGAAATGTGATACTGTTAAGTAGAACCAATCAATTATTTTGAGAAAAATGCGACATGTTTTTTATAGAGACATTATTCATATGGGATTATCTGAAATGAAAAATGCAACTTTGGTAGGGTCTCATTTCTCTATGTCTCAGGCTAATTAATTTGTACCAATATTTTTGGGATATCTGTTTACATACACCAAGGCTACTTCTCAGAGCTGTGTTTTGTTTGGTGTTCCTAGTAGATGAGTTTAGTATCCAATGATAAGGACACAATATATTTTCTACAAACAACAAATAACTAAGATATGTTAAAAAATCTGGACACAGCAGGTGCATTATTGTAGCGAATTTTCAAAAAATTATCAACCCATTTTATAACGAAAACTATATAGAATGCACCAAGAAAACAAATATTTGTGTGCATTACTAGTGAATTTCTGAAATAAAATTCACTAATGAGAAGACCCCGACTTTTTAATTTTGAAAAACTTTCTTCAAATGAGCGCAAACTAGGACCCCTAAAAGCCATATCCGGGGTCAGTTTCAATTTTTATATGCTTATATATATATATATATATATATATATATATATATATATATATATATATATATATATATATATATATATATATATATATATATACATGTCACAACGATATCTCAAAAAATAATTGGCCGATTTTGATTAAATTTTTTTTAAATATTTTTTTTAAATATATATATATATATATATATATATATATATATATATATATATATATATACGACCGATAACTCAAAAAAGAATGGACCGATGTTGATCAAAGTTGGTGAGTTCCTTCCTTTTGCAAGTGGCTTGGAGAAGTTCGTTAGCCAGGAAAATCGGATTAGGTTTTCCAGGAAAATTTTGGGTTTTCTTTCGAACAAAATTCATATCTCCGAAAACTAAAAAGCTATAGTAACCAAACTTGGTGCATTGGTTTCTCTCATAAAGAGTATTCGTCGTACCAAAATTCAGATATCCTGGTGAAAAGACAAATAAGCTACAGGCCCCTGATTTAAAAAAAAGTTGAAACGTCAAAATTGATAATTCTGATACTCGCATTAGAGCTTCGTGAGTTAAAACTGCGGCTCGAAATTACTAATGAGCTCCTAGATCTGTGTTCAGTCATCACTTTCCTTCATTTCGTTAAAATATGAGAAAAATATCAATTTTAAGCAAAAATTGTATGATGTAAATAATCGAGACTATAGGAAATGAATATACTAGAGTATATACCTGTTAGTAGATACATCTGTCATATAGAGAATGGCCGAGAGGTAAAGGGAGCAGTCTTGTTTTAATAATGGACACGCGTTCTAATCTCAGTTAGTTTAGTCTTATTTCATTTTGGTGTTATCTGATCAGAATGTGTAATTCTCATAAATTTTTCAGCAAGTTTTTGTTTGACAAATTCAATTAGGACGAGATGAAAACTTTTAAGACTTAATTCAATTTGAGTAACACCTCTGGTTGTTTGTTATTGCCCTGTGAAACCGTTCCATACTTAACACAGCCGTAGACTTTTCCCGTGGCTTCACAAGTGCTTGTTCCCTTCTGCAACCGATTTCAATTTAACTGGACGCAGCAAATGCGTTATGGTAGCGAATTTTCATTAAAGTTTCAAATTTCAATAGCTCAATTTGCTAGTAACCTAACGTTCGTTAGCCAAGAACCAGTTTTTTCTGGAATATTTTAGTTTATTTTGGGAAAATTGTTGTACATTTTCAAACAATAAAACCATTTTGATGAAATATCGTACATTGCTTTTACTATATAGGTTATACTGGTAACCAAATTTTATGCCTGCTTTCTTTAAAAAAATACATATTTGTTATTAAATATATTTGTCACTATCATTACGCACTTGCTGCTATATATATATATATATATATATATATATATATATATATATATATATATATATATATATATATATATATATATATATATATATATATATATGTATATATGTATATATATATATATATATATATATATATATATATATATATATATATATATATATATATATATATATATATATCACACCGATAACTCAAAAAATAATAGTCCCATTTTAATACCTTCCTTTTGCAAAGTGGCTTGGCCAAGTTCGTTAGTCAGGAAAATCGGCCCAGGTTTTCCTAGAAAATTTTGTGTCTTCTTTCGAAAAAAAAATATATCTCTGGAAATAACAAAGTGGGGGCATTCAAATTTGGCACGCTGATTTCTGTCATAAACAGTACTCTACGTACCAAAATTCAGATCTCTATCTTAAAAGACAAAAAAGTTAGAGGTAAATTAATTTTTAATTAATTAAATCTGTATCAAGAAAGTTAAAAACGTAAAAATTAATTGATCAGAATGTGAGTGAAAAATATAACAAGAAATGACTAACAAGCTCCTAGATATGTGCCTAAGTCGTAATTTTTCTTGATTTCGTTAAATATATGCAAAAATCGATTGTAAAACCACATGGTTTTATGTAAAGTGTAAAACTTTGAACAATAGAATATTCCTGCTGGGAAATGCATATAGTGCGTAGCTCAGTGGGCTAGGTGTACAGTGGTCACTTTATATCGTATAATCGACTCCCAGGTGACGAGTTCTAAGCCTGGTTAGTGACTTTGCTTTTAAAAATGTGCGAATGGTCTGACGACCGCAGCCATGAAACATGACAACACACACACACGACTCTGCTTTTTATCAAATTTTTTTAGTCTCATTTCACTTTACAGTTATCTAATCTGATTGTTGTTGTTCCGATGAATTTTTTAGCGAATTTTTGTACTGAAAATAATTTGATAAAGAGGAGATGAAAGTTTTAAGACTTCATTCAATTTGACCACGGCTTTTAAATTCTAAAAAGATTTCTTCAAATGAGCGCAAACTAGACCCCTAGAATCCATATCCGGGTTCACTTTCTATTTACATACATACAGTGTGACGCATTTGTACGGTAAAACTCAATATAATTGTTATTATGTAAGATACGAGAAAAAATTGTATACGTTGCCTATAGGGTGTTTTGAGCTGCATCTTATAAAATTATTTTGACAACCACAGGATGGCCCATAAGTCGTTGGTGATACCTACTTTTCTTAACATTCCTCATTGCATTTTTGCATTTTTCATCGAAATATGATGCGCGACGCAGTAAGTGCGTTTTAGTAGCGAATTTTCATTAAACGCTTCAAAATTCAATATTAACCTAAGGTTCGTCAGATACAAAACGAGTTTTCTCGGAAATGTTTTAAGTTTATTTTCGGAAAATTTTTGTACATTTTCAAACAAGTTATGTTGGTAAAATATCGTACATTGTTTCTACTATATAGGTTATACCGGTGACCAAATTGATGCCTGCTTGCATTAAAGAGACATATTTTCTATTAAAAACATTTTAAGAAAATTCACTTTCATAACGCACTTGCCGCGTCTTTGTAGCCGCGCGAACCTCGCTTATATTAGGAGATACGAAGTAAGTTAAATTTATTAATTGTAGTTGCCCTTACTTAGTGAAACTGTTCAATACTAAAACAGATGTAGATTAAGTTTCTGGCCCAGGGAGTGTTTTTTTCTCTGACGATATCCTCTAGTAACATCAGAGGATATCGTCCGCAGTGCATATACCGTACTCACAATCCTTGATGCCAAAAATTCCACATAGAATTTGGAAGTAAGTTCTTGATCTACGCACATTTGCAAGTATTGGTGTCTTTCAACAATAATACCGCCTGTCACGTTTGGGGGCGGTGTCGGTATATCTGCGATAAATATGCTATACAGCAGACGGAAGATATCAGAACCCTGCGGGAGGCCAGACGTCGCTGAGTAGGTTCTAGATCTTGACCCCAAATGTTTGACCTGGAACTTCCTCTGTTGCAGGTATAGCCTGATTAGCAAACTCATAGAGAGAGAGAGGGGGGGGGGGGTAATTAAATGATAGAAGTTTGTTTAGAAAGCCCGCATGCCAAACCCTGTCAAAGGCTTGGGCAATGTCGACAATTATTACAACAGTTGATTTTTGTTTTTGTTGAATCCTTCGGTGATGTTTTCCACCACACCAAGGACGTGGTCTGTGGTGGAGTGCTAGTGTCTGAAACCGAATTGCTCGTCAGGAAGGATATGGTTCTCAGAGGTGAATAAGGCTAGCCTTTTCTGAATTATATTTGCGGCGATTTTACCGATGACTGGGAGTAGGCTAATGAGCCTGTAATTCCGAGGGAACAGCAGATCTTCGCTGGACTTTGGGATATTGATAATGTCGGCAAGTTTCCGCATGGAAGGAAAATGTTTAAATCGCAGCATGGCATTCATAATCGTAACAATGCATAGCACTCTTGTGCGTAGGAGATTTTTCAGGGCTACGTTGGAGAATATATCGTATCCCGGAGCTTTCCTATTTGTTAGTGTTTTGGTTATTTTGGAAACTTCTTCGTAAATAGCGGGCTCGATGTTTGTGTCTAGGGTAGCGCGAAGCTCACTCCTGCCATAACGGTGCGACGTGCCACACATCAACATAACTCGGGGTCAATTGCACCTCCAGATGATCCACAAATGCACTTGCGTTATCCCCATCCGTGAATACGATGCCGTTTCGGCCACGAAGTGGAGATATTGGAAGTTTTTGCGAGCGAAGGGCTTTCGCCATTTTCCAGATGGAATTATCCTGGGCGGTCAGGGTTTGCAGGCGTTCCTCCCAACGGTTGTGGCGGAGCATTTGTACTTATTTGATGAGTGTGTGCGTCTCGTTTGCCGGTGTGGTTTCCGGTACGTTGAGCTAGTCTACGCACACGGTTCTTTTCTAGTATCATTTCTTTGACACTGGATGGAAATGGGGGCAGATTGCTTCGGGCGGGGTGCGTCCTTGATACATGTTCGACAGAACATTGGATTTTGGTCTGTACATTATCGACTACACCCTCGAGTTCAGGAATGCCGCGGATAACCGGAATATTACCAAGGGCGTTTCTAAAGTGTTCTGTGAAAACTGGCCACGGTCTCTTTTTCCCTGAGAATATCTTAGCAGATGCTTCTGCAATTCATGTGACATGTTGTTGCCAACTGAGATTTCGATCCACAGAAATGGCCACAAGTGAAAAAGACTCATTACTTTGAATAACTTGGTTGTTCATTATGATGGGTCTACGGCTGGTGTATCACTTATGAGATAGAAAGCAAGACTGAGATTTGTTGTAGTTGAATTGTACAAAATTTCTACTTCCCCAGTCTAATATTTTAGGAGATACACACAGACAGAACCCTCCATAGGTCTACGATCCTCATCTAATTGGGCTAAAGAGACAGGCTTAGAATATTGTATATTTGAGTGAAGGGTGCTGTCGTCCGCGTAACTGTGAACTGGGTTGGATTTGCTAGAGGGGAGGTCATTGATGTGGAGAAAAAACAAAATAGGGGCTAAAGCTAAACCTTGAGGTACTCCTGCATTAATTGGATACAGTTTAGAGGAGTGGCCTTCCACGACAACAGAAATGCTTTGGTTCGAGAGGAAATTTGCTGTCCAGTACAGAGTTTTGGCGGTAGGCCATAGGCCGGAAGTTTATTAAGCAGCGCTGCGTGCCAGACCTGGTCGAATGCTTTGGATATGTCTAAAGCGACAATCTGGGATTCACCGTGTAGTTCCATAGACTTGTTCCAACAATGGATGACATTGGAAAGGAGGTCGGCAGTTGATCTGCGCTGACGGAATCCATACTGCCTGTCGTGGATTAGACTGTGTTTTTCAAGAAATAAGCCTGTAGTTGCTAGGAAGCGCTTTGGATCCTTTCTTGGGGACGGGTTGTACTCGAGCAGTTTTCCAGTTACTGGCGAATATGCCTTTATTGTAAGATGTCTGAAACAGACGAGTCAGGACAGGAGCAAGTTCTGATGCGCATTTTTTTAGAACAATTGCTGAGATCTCGTCAAGGCCAGAGGCTTTCCTGGTATTAGGAGACGAGAGCGTCTTTCTTGCCTTTTCAGTTTTGAAAATGATATCCGTCATTTTATGCGCGACATTGGGGACTGTTGGTGGTTGAACATTTGGAGGTGGGTTGAGAGCAGAATTGTTAGCGAACAACGATGCAAAAAGTTCAGTCTTGCCCAGGGGGGTAAAAACAATTTAATCCCCCGAAACAAAAGGTGGGAACGTGCTCTTGCATAAATTATTCGCAACAGATTTAGCAAGAGTTTAGAAGGGTTTGTTGCCGTCGGAGCTTGAGAGGACTTTGTTCTTGATGTGGTTATTAACCGAGTTTTTTTGCCTCAGAAAGAATGCGGACATAGCGGTTTCTTGCGTCGTTAAATGCTTGACGGTTTTCTTGACTGGGATTGTGGAGAAGCGTTTTGTGAGCTTTGACCTTTTCAAGTCTGGCATTGTCACAGAATTTAGAGTCCATATGATTGGAGAATTTTTCCATTTAAATTGATATTAGGAGATTGCCAAATGGGGTGTTTAAAATTAAGTCTCCAGCCATTTTTATGGATAGGCCTAGGTCTGCGTCTAAAATACTCTTTTGTGGGGGCTTATAGAGAGAAATTAGCTTTATTGAGCCTACAGAGAAAGTATTGACTACGATTTTTGCAACCTCGACGTTTTGGAGTGCTTGCTTACTGCGAGGGTGATGGTCAATAATTATTTTAACACACACTTCCGTGTCGCCGCCTTTGGAAGTGGTGCGGCCATTGTATAGTTGCGAAGTTCGGATTGGTTGGGAGACGCATGTTGGTTTCCTGGACTAGAATCACATCCAGTTTTGAGCGTTGCGCGAATTATTGGAACACATTTCTTTTTCAGGCTAGTTCGTTCGCATTCCAGGATGCAACCTGTAGGGATTGTGGCTTTCTTTGAGAAGACATTTACTTATGGAAGATTGACACGATTTCAGTGAATAGGGGATGGCGGATGTGATTAGCGTCAGTAGATCAGGGGAGGTTTGAGGAAGTTTCAGGACTTTCCCCCTGTGCAATTTCAGGTGTATGAAATTGATCGATATAATGAGGGACAGTACGTTGAAGAGGTCTATGGAGGGAGCTGCATTTGCAGAAGGAGCTGGATTCGGCCTGGAGGTTGCTGATTTCAGGACTGTTGTGGGTTGTGCGGGCCAGGAAGGTCCAGTAGCAGCCACATAGGAAATTTGCGGCTTCTTTGGGAGGCCTGCTTATTGGGTTTGGAGAATTTAAGGCAACCTTTGTAGTTCGCGGTGTGGACCTTGTCGCAATTGCAACAGGTTGAGTCTACATCTAGCGCTTTTTTCCACCCCACAGTCAAATAGGTGCCGCTGCATCAATCTAGTTAATTATTGTGCCATAATATTATAAGTTTTCTTGAATCAGATTTTATTTATCCTCACATTTTTTCATTCAGCACACCCAAAAATCTTAGGCACCAGCCGCCACTGATATCTACAAGTCTGACTTTGCATTAGCTATAATACATATAAATAACATAATGAACATAAGCAACATAAGAAATCTGTAAAAGAATAAGCTATAAAATCGCAAAATCATTGTAGAAAGTTTGCTCGTGTTATTAGACAGAAGTGTTTTAGAATTTTATTCGCTCAATTAGTCTGCGCTAAAAGAAATTAACTAAATGCGTATGATTTACTAATTTGCCATCGAGAAAAGAAATATTCTATAATGGGCATTTATGTATTAGTACCTCCTTGATTCCAATTAGATATCAATATTAGCTCTTACCTACATATTTAAATACAAAAAAGTCTGGACACAGCAAATGCGTTATGGTAACGATTTTTTATGAAAGGACAATTATAAAAAATAATTATATTTAAAAAAAAATTACATATCTCCGACACTAATGAAGTCAGTTTAATGAAATTTAGTACTTGTGTTTCGTTAATTTAAGAGTGCTACATACAATAGCTTATGTTGCTCGTTTGACCAAAATATTTGCCGGAAATTTGTTTCAAAAAGACTACTTCTGCGAAGTTGTGGCTGCAGCCTAAATTATATTTTGTGATTTAAAAGTGTTCTAATTTATTATTCAACAAAATAAATTTGTGTAAAATATCTCCCTTTAGTCAAAAATAAGAAGCAAGAGTGCAGGCGCTACAAGCGCGTTATGGTAGAGCATTTTTAGTTTTCCTTTAATCTTTTTAATGCTTATTTTTTAGTGAATTTTTATTAACAAAACTCACTAATAGGTATCGATGGTAAGACTTTTGGAAACATTCTTCAAATGAGCGCGAATTCGGGCCGCCTAGAACCCAAATCCAAGGTCAGTTGATATATATATATATATATATATATATATATATATATATATATATATATATATATATATATATATATATATATATATATATATATATATATACTTTATTTGTTTGCTGTACGTTTGTGATTTCTTATTGGTTTGCGTGGACTGCAGTTTCGAACCGTCCCGGTTCATCATCAGCACGCTACTGGCTGCTATCGCTCCTGTCTGGTCTACGTCGGAGATTGTAGGTGGCGCACGCGCCGTGAGCTTCTAGTGGTCGGTTTCCTGTTCTCTGATTGGTTGTGCCTTCGGACTGTGTCGTGTGTATCGGTCTTCTGTCTTGATCACTGTGGTTTAATAATTTGTCTATTTGTATGGCCTTTATTAAGTTTTGTTTAAATGTTTGTACTTGGATTTGTTCTGGCATTAATTGTTTTCTATTGTTTGTATGTTGAATGTAGTATTGTTCCCAGATTTCCATTTTTTTGTGGTCTTTAACATGTTTCATTAGTTTTAATTGGGTGATGTCTGGTTTTTGGTGTTTTGTGCCGTGAATGTGTGTAGCTACGTTTGATTTGTAGCTAGGTATGTGGATTTTATCCAATGCTGTTATATGTTCTTTGAATCTTGTTTCTATTGATTTCTTTGTCATTCCTATATATTTTTTATTGCATGTGTTACATTCTATTTGATATATTCCGTTTAATTCATGTGGGTTGTGTTCTTGTTTTTTATTTATTTTGTTTATTATTTTGTTATTGGTTTTGTAGCTCATTTTTAAGTCATATTGTTTGAGTGTTTGTGTTATTTTTTTGATGTGGTGGTTATAAGTGAATGTTGTGTATTTTGTGTTTGTTTCCGGTGTTTTGTTTTCGGTTTTGTTGATTTGTTTGTTTTTGATTTGTTTTACTAGCTTTTCTATTGTTTTTTTGTTGTATCCATTTCTTTCTGCTATTTGTATTATGATGTTGTACTCCTTTTCTCGTTCGTCGTTATGAAGTGGTATATTTAGCATTCTGTTTATTAAGTATCTGTATGCGGCCATTTTGTGTGTATGTGGGTGTAGTGAGTGTTTAGGTATAGTGATGTCTGTTTGTGTGGGTTTTCTGTATATTTTGTATTCAAGCTGGTTTTCTTTTCTGATTAGTGTTAAATCTAGGAAGTTTATGGTGTTGTTTGATTCCTTTTCTATTGTAAATTTTATGTTTCTGTTAATTTGGTTTATTTTTTCGAGGATATTGTCTATGTTGGTTTTTTGATTGTCGTATAATATTAATATATCATCGACGTATCTTATCCATTTAATGTTTGGGTCTGTCTCTTTTATGATGGTGTTGATTTTATCTTCTAACTGTAGTATGTATATTTCTGCCATAATGCTTGATAGTGGAGATCCCATTGGTAGTCCATCTTCTTGGATATAATATTCTCCGTTGAACTCAAAGTAATTTTGTTTTAATATGATGTTTAATATTTCGCTAATTTGTTGTTTTTTGTTGTTATTTTGCATTTTATTTTCGATTATATTTGTAGTTTCGTTAATTGGTATATTGGTGTACATATTTGTTATGTCAAATGAGGCAAGTCGTGTGTTTTTGTTTATGTTTATATTTTCTAGTTTATCCACTAGTTCTATGGAGTTTTTTATGTTAAATTTGTTTTCTAGTTGTATTTCTTGTTTTAGTACTTGGTCCATTTCCTTTGCTATTTTGTATGAAGGTGCATCTTTGAAGTTGATGAGTGGTCTTATTGGGTATCCCGTTTTGTGTATTTTTAGTATTCCTGTCATTGGTGGTGCTTTAGGGTTGTTGTTATAATAATGTGTTGTTTTTTGGTTGAATATTGTCTTGTGTTTTTTTATGATGTTTAATATTTGATTTTGGAATTTTTTCGTTGGGTTTTCGTTCAGTTTTTTGCATTTGTTTGTTGAGATGAAAGTGTTTGTTTTTTCTATATAGTCCTGTGTTTTTATTGCTATTAGTGCGTCGCTTTTATCTGTTTTTGCTATTGTTATGTTGTTATATGTGACTTTGTTTCTTATTTGTTTGATCATTTTTTCATGTGTATGGTTTTTTGATTTAGTCTTGTCAATAATTCTGTTTATTTCTGTTGCTAGTTGGTTTTTCAGTGGTTCTAAGTTTGGGCTATTTATTGAGTTTATCGCGTGTTGTGTGTCCACTATTATGTTCTCTATTGTAGATTTTTTTGTATCTAAAAAGTTGGTTTTTATGTTGTTTTCTATGAATTCTTTTTCTTCTTTTGTGAATTTTGTGTCTGTTATGTTTATAAATCTATCCTGAAATATGTGGTGTGTTGTGGTTGTTATGTTTACATTATCTAGTTTGTTCTTTTTAAGGTTGTGTAGTTTTTTGTTTATTTTCTCTAATTTGTGTTTATAATCGGTTTTTATGTTGTGCATTATATTGTTATATGTTTGTGTCCATGTGTCGTATTTCATCTGGTTTGCTAATAAAAGATGAAGTCTATATAATTTTTTTGTAAGTGTGGTTATGTTGCTGTATTGATGTTTTATTTCGTTCGTGATGTATAGTTTTTCTGCTTGTGTTTGGGTGTATTTGGCCGTATTGGTATGGTTATGAACAGTGATTTTAGCGTATTTTGGTGTTAATTTGTGTCTTAGGCATTCTCTATTGAAGTATATGTTGGCTTTGTTATAATATATTTTCCTGTAAGTATTTTTGAATAATTTGATGTTTGTCTGTATGTTATCGCTGTCATGTTGGCCATTTTGTGTGTTATTATCTTGTGTTGTATTCATGTTTCTGGAATTTTCCCTATTTTGTAGTTACTCACTGTACACGTGTTATTAGTATGTTCGTTATTGGTGTTAATTATTTGTGCGTTATTACCTTGTGTGGCTTTAATATCTTTAGGAATATTGCACTACACTGTAATCACTTTTAAATATACACTTTATTTGTTTGCTGTACGTTTGTGATTTCTTATTGGTTTGCGTGGACTGCAGTTTCGAACCGTCCCGGTTCATCATCAGCACGCTACTGGCTGCTATCGCTCCTGTCTGGTCTACGTCGGAGATTGTAGGTGGCGCACGCGCCGTGAGCTTCTAGTGGTCGGTTTCCTGTTCTCTGATTGGTTGTGCCTTCGGACTGTGTCGTGTGTATCGGTCTTCTGTCTTGATCACTGTGGTTTAATAATTTGTCTATTTGTATGGCCTTTATTAAGTTTTGTTTAAATGTTTGTACTTGGATTTGTTCTGGCATTAATTGTTTTCTATTGTTTGTTTGTTGAATGTAGTATTGTTCCCAGATTTCCATTTTTTTGTGGTCTTTAACATGTTTCATTAGTTTTAATTGAGTGATGTCTGGTTTTTGGTGTTTTGTGCCGTGAATGTGTGTAGCTACGTTTGATTTGTAGCTAGGTATGTGGATTTTATCCAATGCTGTTATATGTTCTTTGAATCTTGTTTCTATTGATTTCTTTGTCATTCCTATATATTTTTTATTGCATGTGTTACATTCTATTTGATATATTCCGTTTAATTCATGTGGGTTGTGTTCTTGTTTTTTATTTATTTTGTTTATTATTTTGTTATTGGTTTTGTAGCTCATTTTTAAGTCATATTGTTTGAGTGTTTGTGTTATTTTTTTGATGTGGTGGTTATAAGTGAATGTTGTGTATTTTGTGTTTGTTTCCGGTGTTTTGTTTTCGGTTTTGTTGATTTGTTTGTTTTTGATTTGTTTTACTAGCTTTTCTATTGTTTTTTTGTTGTATCCATTTCTTTCTGCTATTTGTATTATGATGTTGTACTCCTTTTCTCGTTCGTCGTTATGAAGTGGTATATTTAGCATTCTGTTTATTAAGTATCTGTATGCGGCCATTTTGTGTGTATGTGGGTGTAGTGAGTGTTTAGGTATAGTGATGTCTGTTTGTGTGGGTTTTCTGTATATTTTGTATTCAAGCTGGTTTTCTTTTCTGATTAGTGTTAAGTCTAGGAAGTTTATGGTGTTGTTTGATTCCTTTTCTATTGTAAATTTTATGTTTCTGTTAATTTGGTTTATTTTTTCGAGGATATTGTCTATGTTGGTTTTTTGATTGTCGTATATTATTAATATATCATCGACGTATCTTATCCATTTAATGTTTGGGTCTGTCTCTTTTATGATGGTGTTGATTTTATCTTCTAACTGTTGTATGTATATTTCTGCCATAATGCTTGATAGTGGAGATCCCATTGGTAGTCCATCTTCTTGGATGTAATATTCTCCGTTGAACTCAAAGTAATTTTGTTTTAATATGATGTTTAATATTTCGCTAATTTGTTGTTTTTTGTTGTTATTTTGCATTTTATTTTCGATTATATTTGTAGTTTCGTTAATTGGTATATTGGTGTACATATTTGTTATGTCAAATGAGGCAAGTCGTGTGTTTTTGTTTATGTTTATATTTTCTAGTTTATCCACTAGTTCTATGGAGTTTTTTATGTTAAATTTGTTTTCTAGTTGTATTTCTTGTTTTAGTACTTGGTCCATTTCCTTTGCTATTTTGTATGAAGGTGCATCTTTGAAGTTGATGAGTGGTCTTATTGGGTATCCCGTTTTGTGTATTTTTATTATTCCTGTCATTGGTGGTGCTTTAGGGTTGTTGTTATAATAATGTGTTGTTTTTTGGTTGAATATTGTCTTGTGTTTTTTTATGATGTTTAATATTTGATTTTGGAATTTTTTCGTTGGGTTTTCGTTCAGTTTTTTGCATTTGTTTGTTGAGATGAAAGTGTTTGTTTTTTCTATATAGTCCTGTGTTTTTATTGCTATTAGTGCGTCGCTTTTATCTGTTTTTGCTATTGTTATGTTGTTATATGTGACTTTGTTTCTTATTTGTTTGATCATTTTTTCATGTGTATGGTTTTTTGATTTAGTCTTGTCAATAATTCTGTTTATTTATGTTGCTAGTTGGTTTTTCAGTGGTTCTAAGTTTGGGCTATTTATTGAGTTTATCGCGTGTTGTGTGTCCACTATTATGTTCTCTATTGTAGATTTTTTTGTATCTAAAAAGTTGGTTTTTATGTTGTTTTCTATGAATTCTTTTTCTTCTTTTGTGAATTTTGTGTCTGTTATGTTTATAAATCTATCCTGAAATATGTGGTGTGTTGTGGTTGTTATGTTTACATTATCTAGTTTGTTCTTTTTAAGGTTGTGTAGTTTTTTGTTTATTTTCTCTAATTTGTGTTTATAATCGGTTTTTATGTTGTGCATTATATTGTTATATGTTTGTGTCCATGTGTCGTATTTCATCTGGTTTGCTAATAAAAGATGAAGTCTATATAATTTTTTTGTAAGTGTGGTTATGTTGCTGTATTGATGTTTTATTTCGTTCGTGATGTATAGTTTTTCTGCTTGTGTTTGGGTGTATTTGGCCGTATTGGTATGGTTATGAACAGTGATTTTAGCGTATTTTGGTGTTAATTTGTGTCTTAGGCATTCTCTATTGAAGTATATGTTGGCTTTGTTATAATATATTTTCCTGTAAGTATTTTTGAATAATTTGATGTTTGTCTGTATGTTATCGCTGTCATGTTGGCCATTTTGTGTGTTATTATCTTGTGTTGTATTCATGTTTCTGGAATTTTCCCTATTTTGTAGTTACTCACTGTACACGTGTTATTAGTATGTTCGTTATTGGTGTTAATTATTTGTGCGTTATTACCTTGTGTGGCTTTAATATCTTTAGGAATATTGCACTACACTGTAATCACTTTTAAATATACACTTTATTTGTTTGCTGTACGTTTGTGATTTCTTATTGGTTTGCGTGGACTGCAGTTTCGAACCGTCCCGGTTCATCATCAGCACGCTACTGGCTGCTATCGCTCCTGTCTGGTCTACGTCGGAGATTGTAGGTGGCGCACGCGCCGTGAGCTTCTAGTGGTCGGTTTCCTGTTCTCTGATTGGTTGTGCCTTCGGACTGTGTCGTGTGTATCGGTCTTCTGTCTTGATCACTGTGGTTTAATAATTTGTCTATTTGTATGGCCTTTATTAAGTTTTGTTTAAATGTTTGTACTTGGATTTGTTCTGGCATTAATTGTTTTCTATTGTTTGTTTGTTGAATGTAGTATTGTTCCCAGATTTCCATTTTTTTGTGGTCTTTAACATGTTTCATTAGTTTTAATTGAGTGATGTCTGGTTTTTGGTGTTTTGTGCCGTGAATGTGTGTAGCTACGTTTGATTTGTAGCTAGGTATGTGGATTTTATCCAATGCTGTTATATGTTCTTTCAATCTTGTTTCTATTGATTTCTTTGTCATTCCTATATATTTTTTATTGCATGTGTTACATTCTATTTGATATATTCCGTTTAATTCATGTGGGTTGTGTTCTTGTTTTTTATTTATTTTGTTTATTATTTTGTTATTGGTTTTGTAGCTCATTTTTAAGTCATATTGTTTGAGTGTTTGTGTTATTTTTTTGATGTGGTGGTTATAAGTGAATGTTGTGTATTTTATATATATATATATATATATATATATATATATATATATATATATATATATATATATATATATATATATATATATATATATATATATATATATATAAATACGTTACCACCACTCCATCTAATATAATTGGTATAAGAATATATATATATATATATATATATATATATATATATATATATATATATATATATATATATATATATATATATATATATATATATATATATAACATGAAGTTTAATGGTTTATTGAGTATCTATTATAAACTGATTATTAATAATTTCCTTTGTGCACAGAGACGACCTGCGAGAATCGCGAGAGGTAGAAGCCAGCAGTCGGTAAATGTAACCCTTATAGTTCACACTTATCTCTCTGTTCGAATTTATTATAATTTATATTTCATAATAATAATATAAGTAACACTTTGTAGTTTTCTAATTAAATAAAGCTTTAACTTTTTAGATAAATTGGAACGGTGTGCGATAAACTGTTTGAATATGCAATATCATTTAAATTACTAAAATATAAAACTCAAACCTGAGACGCACGTAGATATAGTATAAGTGGTCCTACCTACCAAATTTGAACTCGATCGGTTCAGTAAATCTCAGATGGGGATTGCAATTTTCGATTAAACTAGAATCTTCAGTTTTGATACATATTAAAACCTATAGAAAGGCAGCGCGGGTACTAAATTTTAAAAAAAATAACACAATGAGCCTCCCAAGCAACCCCAAATTTGTTTTGAAAAACCATTTGTGTTATTTTGTTTGCAGAAACTGGTCCGATAGCGTTGACTAAAACGGATCATCCAAGCGACTAATATGGAAAATTATCTGCCATGTTTTTAATTTGGCAGGTATATTCGTTTTGTAAATAAAAATTAAATTTGTGTAAATTTGTAGATTGGCACACGAGAGCATTTTGGAAAAAATAATCAGAAACATGCTTAGATCTCTTTCTGGATACAAAGTTATAACGGAAGTTCAAAAACTTCGTTGGACACTAAGGTACAGTACACAGAAAACCTGCCTCCGTTTTCGTCTCCCTCTCGGCGTCGATCTTTACCTAAGACTCTGTAACAGTATAAATTGAGTAGCTAAACAGCTAGGCTAGTTTGGGTGTATTTGTGGTTCCTCCTCTGCTTTGAACAGAGAATTATTGGCGACGATCATGGTTATTTCTTCTGGCTATCCCTCGTATACTGAATGAAATTGAGATCTTTCGTTAAATCATTTCTCTTTGAACTACCCCTGGTATATCTTGTCGGCTGCCACGCCTGCGTTGCGGTTAAGAATGTTGGTGGTTCGAGAATGGTCCGCATGTTGAGAAGGATAGATGGCTGGGGACGGATAGGATGAAGTGAGAGCGAACGAGTAGCGCTACCGGCTGTCAGGTAGGAAATGCGAATATTCCGGAAGGTTCGAGAGAGATTTCGTTGTTAGTAGTTTGAGTTAACACGTGGTTCTTTCTGAGAAGCAAGTTGGATATTAATTATCCCCATAGTGGATTTAATTGCACTCAGAAAATATCTGCAGTCTTTTGGGTGATATCGTAATTTACGTATTTGGTGTTAAAGACTGTAGAGATACCCGTTTGAGGGGATATAAGGACCACTTTGATCTTGTCACGTTGGAGTTTCATATGCCCTCTTTGGAGGTAAGAAATCATCATCTCTCGTAACCATAACACCTCTAGCATTCCGTTACTTATTGTTTTTAGGGCTCTTGTGCTGGATAGAAAATTTTTGTGTTGGGCAATCCCTGTGCTGGATAGTTCTTGTGTTCGGCCATCCTTGTGTTAGGCAGAAATTCTTGTATCGGCTGGATAGAGAAAATTCTAGTATTGGGCGATTCTAGTACCGGATAGAAAAGCTCTTTGTGTTAGGCAGAAACTCTTGTGCTGGGCAATTATTGTATCGGCCAGTTTTTGTATTGGGCAGTACCTTTGGCAAATTCACGTATCATAGGAGAATTTTTAGTGGAATAAGTCTCGCATGGAATGGCGAATTTTCATGTACCGAACGAAGTATGGATATTGAGTTAAATGGAGTTTTTATGTGCTAGCCAAGAGCAACGATAATTTCCGTCAGCTGTGAAATCTGGTATTTATCAATTAGGATCTCAGTGAGGAGGCCTTCGCTTTCCGTTGTTGCATTGCCTTACCGTTTGTTGCATTGTTCCCGTGGTTGCAGTCCCGTACCCTTAAAGGCCCTAGTTTGGTATGGAAATTGTTGGTAATTTTATGGCCTAGAAGTCCAGGAATTTCAAGTAAGAATTTTCCGTTTTGTGATAAAGAATAGAGTGATAAGAGAGACAATCTTGATAAGCTAAATTTTAAATATTAACCTCTGTTAAATTTGCTGAAATCAAACTGAATTATTTTATTTAAACTTCAATAAATGTGGTACAGATTTTTATGAGACCCTTGTTAATATAATTGCTTCACTTTTGATAGTTACCACCGTTTATTATATATTGTTAGCATTAGTCAAGCTTATTGATTATTATTTGGGACTTGATCTTTAATCAGGCCACTTAACTTAATTAACGTGTAATTAATTACTATTTGGGGAAAATACGTTGTAAGCTTTGCGTGCACGAAAAGTGGAATTTTTCCATAGAACAATTATAGTTGAAGTACATTCATGCATACTCATTAGATGCCTTGATTATTTTGTAATAAGCCATTTCAGTTATATAATAGAGACTTTTTATTTTAGATCAGGATTTTAGAACAGCTTTTTAATAATTTCTTGTATGCCAAAGAAGCTTAATAAAAGCCCTTATTTTATCATATTATAGGTGTGTTTTGGTTTTGTGTTTGTGTTTTGTTTTCAGGGCTGTTGAGAATTAGATCATTACCGTCACCTTTACTTGTGGGTCTATGAGACCATACCGTTCTGAAATTTAGTTTGTGTTACCATAATTATAACTCCCTTGTAGCTTCCTGTGTTTGATTGTGGTTGGCTATAGTTGCCAGTGTGATCCAAGAATTCTTGGTTGTGTTGGATCTGGGCAAGGAAGTATATTAGTGAACATCTTATTAGAATATCCGGGAGTGGAAGTTAAACAATCAAGTGGCGCCCCTAGTTCACATCTTATTTTGACCCACGCCCATCTCCACTGTGTAAAAGCTGGCGGCCCTCTAACTTCCCGGTAACCTAGCTTATGCCAATGACAAATTAGGTTTGTGAATAGATTGGGAATTATTTGAGCATTGTCATCTGGTATAAAAGGAAGTGCGTCGCAACTCAGTCAAAAGGTGATGTTCAGTAGGAAACAATTTAGAATGTTTCATCCTCTGATGGCGCCAACTTTGTTGGTGAAACGATCGTCAGTTGTTTAAAAAGATGTGTTGTGGTTCACTAATAAGGAGATCCCAACTTATGTATTTTGAAAAGATTTCTTCAAATGAGCGCGTATAGGCCCCCTAGAACACATATCCGGGAGAAGGTCCAATTTTTGTACCTATATATATATATATATATATATATATATATATATATATATATATATATGTATATATATATATATATATATATATATATATATATATATATATATATATAACAACATTTAGGCAAATAACGTGAAACTAATACGGGTCATGTAGATAAAATGTAGCAAGAAGAATGTTTTGCAAACTGTTTAGTCTTAGGTTCAACCGTAACTGTCTTTTTGATCAAATGTTTGCTCAAAATTTATTTCACATAGACCCTTTCTCTGATGCATTGGCAGTAGTTTCAATTATATAGTTTACCGTTTAATGGTCTATAATTTTTAGCGAATGTTTGTAGAAAAAATTAGTTAATGAGGAGACCACTACTTACGAATTTTGAAAAGATGTGTTCAAATCAGCGCGGACTAGGCTCCTTAGAACCCATATCGGGGGTTTGTTTTAGTTTTTATGTATTTTCATACAGACAGGGTGACGCATTTCTCGGGTAAAGCTCAATGTACCCGTTATTATACAAGAGACGAGAAAGAATTTGATATGTTAATTATAGGCTGTACTTAGCTGATTATATAAAGTTAGTTTTACAATCATCATTAGCCACAAGTTTTTGGTGACTTTCTTCAAAAAATTATTTGTGAATTTACATGACTTTTTTTTAAAGTTTCGTCGAAAACGCTTTTATGAATAATTATATTTGGTAGGTGGGTAAATAACAAGAGGTTAGTTGTCTTTTCGAAAACGTTTTAAGTTCATTTTCGGAAAAATTTTGCACCTTTTCAAACAATAAAGTAATTTTGATGAAATATGGCACATTGTTTCTATTATATTGGTAACCAAATTTGATAACTGCTTTTATCAAAGAAAGACATATTTGTTATTAAAAACTTTTTTTCAATAGAACACACTTTATATTAAATTTTTGCATTTTCCATCAAAATATAATGCATGTTTGTAATAAAATAAACTCAGGATGCAGCAAGTGCGTTATAGTAGTGAAGTTCCATTATATGTTTCAAATTTCAACATTCATTGGTTAGGAACCAGTTTTTCGGGAACATTTTGAGTTTATTTTTGAAAAAGTGTGTACATTTTCAACCAATACAGTTATTTGATGAAATATGGTACATTGTTTCCACTATATAGGTTATACTGGTAACCAAATTTCATGTTTCTGTTCTTTGAAGGAAAAGGCATATTTGATATTAAAAAGATTTTTAAGAAATTCACTACCACAGTTGTTGCGTCCAGACTTTTTTTTTACTTTTTTTAATTTCAACAACACATCACGAGGGCTTACAGCCTAAATACTATCGTACCGTGGGTGTCGACAAGGAGGAAAGAGGCAATTCTGGACTTGAACATTTGGAGGTTCGGGGGAGAAGGAAAAACATGGAATTCCAAAACTTGGAAGTCCTCGGGACAAAAGAGCAAGCATAACAATATGTTCTATGTCTGGTAATCTGGACAGTTGAAGGGTGCATTCGCTCTGTTCCCCTGGTAAATCTGTTGTGGGCAGCAGGTAGAGGAACTATGGAAGAAAGCTCCTCTGAGCAGTGCCCATGCAGATATCTATGAAAGAGAGAGAAGTCACCAACGGCACGTCGGTGGGCAAGGGATGGCAGCCTTTGGGTGAGAGTAGGGTCACCGATGAGGCGTATAGCTCTCTTCTGAATGGAGTCCAGGATAGCGAGTCTAGAAGCGGCAGCAGCACCTCAGATGTGGGAGCAGTATTCGAGGTTTGGTCTTATTTGTAAAGTATATAATGTATAGAGATTAGCTGGTGAAAAGTATTTGCGAGCCCGGAAGAGGAAACCTAATTTCTTAGCAGTCGCTTCTGCAATTGATGTGACATGTTGGTGCCAATTGAGATTTCGATCCACAGAAATGCCAACAAGTGAAAAAGACTCATTACTTTGAATAACTTGGTTGTTTATTGTGATGGGTCTAGGGCTGTAAAGTAGGGGTTAAAGCTGGACCTTGAGGAACTCCTGCTTTAATTGGATACAGCTTAGAGGAATGGCCATCCACGACAACAGAAATGCTCCGGTTAGAGAGAAAATTAGGGGTTCACGTACAAAGTTTTGGTGGTAGGCCATAGGCCGGTAGTTTATTAAGCAGCGCTGCGCGCCAGACCTTGTCGAATGCTTTGGATGTGCCTAGAGCGACAATCTGAGATTCACCGTGTAGTTCCATAGACTTGTTCCAAGAATGGATGACAAAGGAAAGGAGGTCGGCAGTTGATCTGCGCTGACGGAATCCATACTGCCTGTCGTGGACTAGACTGTGTTTTTCAAGAAATGTTAGTGATTCGGTGTTTATATACTTCTCCATCAC
Organism: Tillus elongatus; assembly: GCA_964006375.1. Lineage (NCBI taxonomy): Eukaryota > Metazoa > Arthropoda > Insecta > Coleoptera > Cleridae > Tillus > Tillus elongatus. Next base: position 32,061,554 of record OZ023265.1, read on the forward strand.
TTTAGAGACGACTGAAATAGGCCTGTAGTTGCTAGAAAGCGCTTTGGATCCTTTCTTGGGGACGGATTGTACTCGAGCAGTTTTTCAGTTACTAGATGATATGCCTCTATTGTAAGATGTCTGAAACAGACTAGTCAGGACAGGAGCAAGTTCTGGTGCGCATTTTTTGACAACAATTGCTAGGATCTCGTCAAGGCCAGAGGCTTTCCTGGTATTAAGAGAAGAGAGCATGTTTCGTACCTTTTTAGTTTTGAAAATGATATCCGTCATTTTATGCGCGACATTGGGGACTGTTGGTGGTTGAACATTTGGAGGTGGGTTGAGAGTAGATTCGCCGGCGAACAACGAGGCAAAAAGTTCAGCCTTGCCCAGGGAGGTATTGTTTTCTTTAATTTAATATTATTCTGTGGCCAAAGGTGTTCAGCATAGCCATTTGAACCCAACCACATACACATGCACACACACATCAGAAAGAATTAACATGAGAATAGATATGTTTGAAGCTTGTTGGTAAACAGGAATAAGAAATCAGTAGTCAAAAATTCTTTACGTGTTTGTAGTGTCGCTGCATATGCCAGCAGATCGTAAAAAAGTACTTTTTCATTCAATTTCTCGGAAGGTTGTGCAGTGTTTTAAACTGTACCTGTCACTTTCTACCCTGTAATGGTATGCAGAAAAACCCTTTTGATTGTTAGTAATCAAGAGAAATAGTTTATTTTTAAAACTAACATTTAAATATCGATCATCGGTTAGGTATGCCTTACTAAAAGCGCCCTCTAAGTATTGCCGTTAGTTTATTTCGTGAACTGATTTAGGTAACAAAAGACCATCAAGCACATAGTCCACAATTTGCTTGTGTTAAATCTACACAGATTTAAGATGCGCCTTTTTGTACTACACAAGTTTACATCCCGACAACTACTATTAAAACTATTAATGTGGTCAATTTAGAGCAGACTACACAGAACTATCATCAGCAACATGATGAGCAATTACAGTAACAATTTGTTGTAAAAACTAACACACGCTAAATACACGTGCATCGAAATTAGTTACAACATTACAGTCACGATTCTTCAGTAATCCTAGAAATTTTTTATACATATATACGCCACTAAGTGATCAAATAAACCGTTATATAAATACGGTTAACAAGCCACTTGCTTTGTTCTTGCTTTGTCTCAATGTTAATCACTATTCAACCATTTGAGCAAAGTCAAAAAAGCCTCAGCCTAAAACAAGGTGCGACACCTGGGCTTTCGACATGAGCTCAAATCAAAGCACTACTACTAGAAATGCGATTTATTCTTAGCATATAAAAATAAATAAACAGCAGCTTTTTTTGCTTGGCCTACTGCACAATTTGCGAATGCAAATTATAAAAATTAGAAAATTTTTCGTTGAAGCAAAAAGTAGAAGCACTTTTGAATTCTGAAAAAAATTCTTCAAATGAGCGCTAATTAGGCCTCCTCGAACAGATAGATATCCGGGGTCAGTTTCAATTTTGATATGTTTATACACACACACACATAATTATATATATATATATATATATATATATATATATATATATATATATATATATATATATATATATATATATATATATATATATATGTCTGTATCACACCGATGACTCAAAATATAATAAACTGATTTTGATCAAATTTGGTGAGTACCTTCCCTTTGCAAGTGGATTGGACAAGTTCGTTAGCCAGGTTTTTCGGAAAAATTATGTGTTTTCTTTAGAAAAGAATTTGTATCTCCGAAAATAACAAAGTAAGGGCAACTAAATTTGGTACGCGGGTTTATATCATTATTGGTAAATTATGTATATTAGCTCTGTAAGTTAAAAGATCAAAAATTATAGGCACTTAAAGAAAAATAAATTGGGGTTTTCCTCAAAACGTCAAAGTCGCGATTCAAAACGTCAAAATTGGCAACATTTAGGCCAATAACCTGAAACTAATACGGGATATGAAAATTTTGTCTCAAGGAGAATGTTTCACAAGCCCTGAAGTGTTAGCCCCCACCGTCATTGTCCTTCATTTTACTAAAATCTATCCAGAAAATTCATTTCAAAAAGACCCTTTCTCTGATGCTTTGGCAGTAGTCTTAGCTATAGAGTTTATTGTTTAATAGTATATAATTTCTGTCGGATTTTCTTAAAAATCATTAAAGCTCAATATACCCGTTATTATACACGATACGAATAAAAATTGCATACATTAATTATAGGCTACATCTTAAAAAATTATTTCTACAATCATAGGCTGGCCCATAAGTCATTGGTAATACAAATGTTCTTTTTTTTAATGCAACACGCCTTATGTTATTGTATTTTTGCATTTTCCATCGAAACAAAATGCATGTTGGTAGTAAAAGAAATTCGGAAAGCAGCAGGTGCGTTATGGTAGCGAATTTTCATTAAATGCTTCAAATTTGAATAGCTCAATTTTCTATTAACTTATAAGGTTGACCAAGAAACCGGTTTGTTTGGGAAAACTTTAAGTTTACTTTCGGACATTTTTAGACATTTTGGTTTCTACTATATAGGTTATACTGGTAACCAAATTTGACTTGTGCTTTCTAAAAAAACACACATATTTGCTGTTAAACATATTTTTGTGAAAATTTACTACCATAACCCACTTGTTGTGTCCAGACTTTATTAAAATAGAGTCATATTTATTTTATATCTTCATGATTATATTTACGATTACAATTATATAATTTTGAGAAGCTTGCGAATATGCAAATTAATTTATTGACAAATATACAGTGTGTTCCAAACTAGATGAGAATGTATTGCTATCTCCGTTATTATTAGAGATAGGGAGACGGTGAAATTAGCTTTATTTTGTAGAATTTCATGCTTGTTCCAAATATTACTTGTATTTTACCCTGCTTCCTTTAGTTTTTGAGTTATTTAAAAAAAACACAATTTGTCGATTTCTATTTTCTTCAATATCTAAGTAGGCGTTGATCTGATATGTCTAAGCTTGCAAATTTTTGGGACACTTTTTACAGAGACATCTTTTTGTGCTCTTCTCAACTTTGGATTGTCATTTGTTTTTGAGATACAGGTATCAACGTTTGTTTTTATTACGGCAGCCATATTGTAATTTTTGCTCATGTGATAGCCTGTGAAAAGAGCTTTCCAAAGATGTACAGCATGCTTGAGAAATCTTGTAATTGCACTGAAAATTTTGAGAAAAACCGTTTTGAGGGTAGTAGGCTATAAAATCCAATACCAGAAAATAAATGACAAAAAAGGGTTCAAAAAGCAGTAGACCATGGAGTCTAACAATAGACTTCTACTTTTAACATAATTTTCCGTAATGATTCACGATAAAAAAAATAGGAACTTTGAGCACACCAATGAATCGGGTCATTATTACAAATGATATTTTACATTACAGCATTATCCTAAAAAAATATAATTTAATTAAATAGGTAAACCTAGTAAATAATTAAATTTACTAACATAAGTCAATAAAAAGCAGATTAATGATTTACGAAGACGCCTTTGAAAATTGTTTGGCTTTTAAACGCAAGTCAGTTGCAAAGCAACAGAAGAAAGGTTACTATGGATATAACATTCAACAACAACAATTTCGGTTAGAACGAATATAACATTCCAACATGTCAAAATATTCTTCGCTACTGAACATATTGTTGAATAATAATTAAATATAAACAGGAAACAAACTATTTAGTACAAAATTTCAAGCAACGTGTTAAATACACCTCAAACTATTCAGAAAATTAAGAATGACAGTATTCTTAATTGTCGGGATAGTGTGATATCCATAGTAACCTAAGCCAAAGAGAGATCTGACAGTTCCTTGCAACTCTTGTATGGTATGTATCGTGCCTACCTGCTTCGTTATCAGTAAAAGAAGTTAGGTCACGGTCAGGGGCTATAGTCACGGTACTTAATGGATTAAGAGGATTACAGGCATTTGTTGAGACAGATAATGGGGAAATTAAATTTTCTATTAAATTTATTGTCTTCTTGTGTGTTTGTAATGAAGATATAATAGGTTTCCAAGTAATCCGAAGACGAAGACCATCATCTCTTTTATTTGAAAAATCAGGACGTTTTTCGATCTCGATTGCTTCGCGGATACCTAATTCTAGTTTTGAAGTTGTAAACCGAGGCTATTGTTTTGACATTGCCGAAGTCTATTTTGTGTCCTGTGTGAATATGATGCATGGCCAGCGGCGACAAGGTGTCGGATTTTCTAACTGAGAGGGTGTGTTCATATATTATATTGTGGATGCGTCTATCTGTTTGTCCTACATAAGTTCGGGAACAGTCAGAAGAAGGAATTTCGTAAACTCCGTGGGATTCGTTTGGAATCGTATCCTTGGGAGTTTTTATCAGTTGTTGTGAATATAGTTTTGATACTATGGGTTCCAAAAATTCGGCCGATTTTGTCGGTGACATCTTTAACGTTGGTAAAAACGCTGTGTGTTCTTTTGTGGACTCTGTTCTTGTTGTGGTGTATTGGTTTGTTGTGCGTTTCTAATGTTTCGTAGTATATGGTTGGGTTGTTGATTAAAATTGTGATTGAAAATTGGTTCGCAAATACTAAAGGGGGTTAAGAAACACTGGCCTAGTGTATAGACATTATATATATGGTAAACTTTTTAGTGAATTTTCGTAGAAAAAATTCACTAATGAGGAGATCCCGACTTTTGAATTTTAAAAAAATTTCTGCAAATGCGCGCGAACTAGGCCCCTAGAACCCAAAATTAGTTTCAATTTTTATATGTTTATATATATATATATATATATATATATATATATATATATATATATATATATATATATATATATATATATATATATATGTGTGTGTGTGTGTGTGTGTGTGTGTGTGTGTGTGTCACACCGATAAGTCAGGAACTAAAGGGCCGATTTTGATAAATTTTGGCACGTACCTTTATTTTGTAAATAGCTTGGATATGTTCGTTAGTCAGAGAAATCGGATGAGGTTTTCCGAGAAAATTTTGAGTTTTCATTTTAAAAAAATATATATCTCCAGAGATAACAAAGTGAGGGCAGCCAAATTTGGTACGCGTATTTATATCATTATAGGTAAGTTACGTACCAAAATTTAGCTCTGTAGGTTAAAGGACAAAAAAGTTACAGGCATTGAAAAAAAAGGTTTTCCTCAAAACGTCAAAGTCGCGATTTTAAACGTCAAAATCGGTAATATTTAGGCAATGAACTTGAAACTAATATGAGCTATGGAAGGAAAATGTCTCAAGAAGAATATTTTACAAAGCCTGAACTCTTAGTTTCAATAGTCATTGCCCTTCATTTTACTAAAATTTACCCAGAAAATTCATTTCAAATAGACCCTTTCTCTGATGCTCTGCCAGTAGTGTTGGCTATAGAGTTTATCATTTAATGGTATATCATTTTTGTCGAATTTTCGTAAAAAAAATCATTAAAGCTCAATATATCCGTTATTATGCAAGTTACGAAAAAAAATTGTGTACATTAATTATAGGGTGTCTTGAGCTACATTTAAAAAAATATTTCCACAATTACAGGTGGCCCATAAGTCGTTGGCGATTTAAATTTTCTTTTTTTTATTTAATCGAACACGCCCTATGTTATTGCATTTTTGCATCTTCCATCGAAATATAATACATCTTTGTAAGAAAAGAAATTCTGGACGCAGCAAGTGTGTTATGGTAGCGAATTTTCATTTTTTTTATTTAATCGAACACGCCGTGTTATTGTATTTTTGCATTTTCCATCGAAATATATCTACATCTTTGAAAGAAAAGAAATTTGGGACGCAGCAAGTGCGTTATGGTAGCGAATTTTCATTATTTTTATTTTTGCATTTTCCATCGACATATACTACATCTTTGTAAGAAAAGAAATTCGGGACGCAGCAAGTGCACTATGGAAGCGAATTTTAATTTAATCGAACACGCCCTATGTTATTGCATTTTTGCATTTTCCATCGAAATATAATACATCTTTGTAAGAAAAGAAATTCGGGACGCAGCAAGTGCGTTATGGTAGCGAATTTTCATTATTTTTATTTAGTCGAACACGTCCTATGTTATTGTATTTATGCATTTTCCATCGAAATATAATACATCTTTGTAAAAAAAGAAATTTGGGACGCAGCAAGTGCGCTATGGTAGCGAATTTTCACTAAATGCTTCAAATTTGAATAGCTCAATTTGCTATTAACCTATAAGGTTGACCAGGAAACAAGTTTTTTCGGGAACAATTTAAGTTTTCTTTGGGAAATTTTTGTACATTTTCAAACAATAAAGTTGTTTTGATGAAGCATGGCACATTGTTTTTACTATATAGGTTTTACTGGTAACTAAATTTGATGCCCGCTTTCTGAAAAAAAACACACATATTTGCTATTTTTACTAAAATATTCCCAGAAAATTCATTTTAAATAGACCCTTTCTCTGATGCTTTGGCAGTGGTGTTGGCTATAGAGTTTATCGTTTAATGGTATATCATTTTTGTCAAATTTTTGTAAAAAGTCTTTAAAGCTCAATATATCCGTTATTATGCCAGTTACGAAAAAAAAATGGTATACATTAATTATAGGGTGTCTTGAGCTACATCTTAAAAATATTTCCACAATTACAGGGTGGCCCATAAATCGCTGGTGATTCAAATTTTCTTTTTTTTTTAATCGAACACGCCCTATGTTATTGCATTTTTGCATTTTCCATCAAAATATAATACATCTTTGTAAGAAAAGAAATTCGTTACGCAGCAAGTGCGTTATGGTAGCGAATTTTCATTAACTCCTTCAAATTTGAATAGCTCAATTTGCTATTAACCTATAAGGTTGACCAGGGAACGAGTTTTTTCGGGAACAATTTTAATTTACTTTATGTACTTTTTCAAACAATAAAGTTATTTTGATGAAACATGGCACATTGCTTCTACTATATAGATTGATGCCTGCTTTCTTAAAAAAACATCTTTGCTATTAAAAACATTTTTTGAAAATTCACTACCATAACGCCCTTGCTGCGTCCAGAAGTTTTTTAATACAATATAGTATACAGAAATATAACATATTGCTAAAGCATATAAAATTAATCTGCTTCCAGTTACAATCTGTTTCAACTTACCGACACAAATCCGTCTACCTGTACAATTTGCATTAACATAAATCACCTGTAATTCGATTCTAATAGCTTAATAAATACTTAGTTTTTTTAATCGGTTTATGTGATCTATTTGCCAGTGTGACATTATTAAATAAGCTCTATAGGTAATAAATCATTCAACATTATTATATCCATTAATATTTTCACCTGACCTGCCTTTTTGTCCGATCCATTAATTATACATTATCCAGGAACTAAAAAGGATTTTTTCTGACTTCATATACGACACGACTTCACTTGTCACTACCGACCGTGTCTAATTGCAAATGCTCTTAGAATTTTAACGCTATTGTCCGCTAACGGACAGAAATTTTCTAACAGGCACTGCCCATTTTATCAGACAATGCAAATATTTCATTATATTAAATCAATGCAAGAACTGTTAGTTTATTGTTGTTGACTGAAAAACATAAGTGTCATGACCCATAAATAATTATTTATCACGTTTGCATTAAACAGTGGTAAACACTGTAGGTAACTTATTTAGATTTTATTAAATTAAATTATCGTTTAAATGAATTTAATACACGCTATAATGTACATTATAATATAATGTTAATAATGTATAATACTCAGACCCTGTCAGTGACTTTATAGAAATTACGTGTGTATTTTTAACAACGCCTTTTGTAACTTAAGCATAAACAAACAAGGTGAGGTATAATAAGCATGTCGCATATTGTTATCGCAACTACTCTATTAAACTTAATCAGACAAATAAAAGTCTGGACGCAGCAAGTGCGTTATGATAGTGAATTTTCATAAAAATATTTTAAATCGCATATAGTTTTTTTTTAAGAAAGCAGACATCAAATTTGGTTACCAGTATAACATATATAGTAGAAACAATGTACCATATTTCATGAAAATAACTTTACTGTTTGAAAATGTACACAAATTTGTCGAAAATAAACTTAAAAAATTCCCGAAAAAAACTAGTTTCCTGGCCAACGAACCTTCTACGTTAATAGCAAACTGAGTTATTCAAATTTGAGGCGTTCAATAAAAATTCACTACCATAACGAACTTGCTGAGTCCCGAATTTATTTTCTTACAAAACATGCATTATAATTACGTGGTCGAAATTCCATACATAAGGTCAGCTCACAACTGATACTGACCGGGGGAATCCGTCTGTCTAATGAAAACAAAGCATTATTTAATGTGATTCAACTGAGCTGATTTTCCTGGCTAGCGAACTTATTCAAGCTTCTGGAAAAAGAAAGGTACTCATCAAATTTGATTAAAATCGGCCGATTATTTCTTGAGTTATCGGTGTGATACATACATATACATACATACATACATATATATATATATATATATATATATATATATATATATATATATATATATATATATATATATATATATATATATATACATTTTTCAAAATTCAAAAGTCGCGATCTCCTCATAGTGATTTTTTTCACTAAAAAGAGAAAATTCAGTAATACCCTTTGAGTTGTGGGAGTCAGAAAGCCGGGAAATTTGAAATATTGATAAATATATTAAAATATCGTATGCAATTAGTTATACATTTATTAGGAGAATGTGATATAAATAAATATAGTAAAAACAATGTGCCATATTTCATCAAAATAAATTTATTGTTTGAAAATGATATATATATATATATATATATATATATATATATATATATATATATATATATATATATATATATATATATATATATATAAACATATAAAAATTGAAACTGACCCCGGATATGTGTTCTGGAGGGCCTAGTTAGCGCTCATTTGAAGAAATTTTTTCAAGATTCAAAAGTCGGGATCTCCTCGTTAGGGAATTTTTTTTAAGAAAATTCACTACAAAGTCTGGATGCAGCAAATGCGTTATGGTAGGAACTTTTATAGAAATGATCTGGCACCAACCATTTTCTCATTAAATGCTTATAACTTTTTTAGTGAATTTTCTTTAAAAAAAAATTCACTAATGAGGAGATCCCGACTTTGTCCTTTATTTTACTAAAATGTTCCCAAAAAATTCATTTTAAATAGACCCTTTCTCTGATGCTTTGGCAGTAGTGTTGGCTATAGAGTTTATCGGTTAATGGTATATCATTTTTGTCGAATTTTCGTAAAAAAAAAATTTAAAGTTCAATATATCCGTTATTATGCAAGATAAAAAAAAAATGTATACATTAATTATAGGCTGTCTTGAGCTACATCTTACAAAAATTTTTCTACAATTACAGGGTGGCCCATAAGTCGTTGGTGGTTCAAATTTTCTTTTTTTTTAATCGAACACGCCTTATGTTATTGCATTTTTGCATTTTCGATCGAAATATAATACATATTTGTAAGAAAAGAAATTCTGGACGTAGCAAGTGCGTTATGGTAGCGAATTTTTATTAAATGCTTTAAATTTGAATAGCTCAATTTGCTACTAACCTATAAGGTTGACCAAGAAACCAGTTTTTTCGGGAACACTTTTAGCTTACTTGCGGAAATTTTTGTACATTTTCAAACAATAAAGTTATTTTGATGAAACATGGCACATTGTTTCTACTATATAGGTTATACTGGTAACCAAATTTGATGCCTGCTTTCTTAAAAAAACATATTTGTAACTAAAAACATTTTTATGAAAATTCACTACCATAACGCACTTGCTGCGACCAGAATTTTTTTATTGTAACCTAGAGACCTAAATTTTGGTATATAGTTTACCTTTTATAATGTTAACCTACTTACCGATTTTGGTTACCAGAGCTTTTAGTGAATTTTCGTAGAAAAGATTCACTAATGGGGAGTACCCGACTTTTGAATTTTGAAAAATTTTTTGCAAATGAGCGCGAACTAAAATTCCTAGAATGCATATCCGGGGTTAGTTTCAATTTTTATATGTTATATATATATATATATATATATATATATATATATATATATATATATATATATATATATATATATATATATATATATATATGTATATATATATATATATATATATATATATATATATATATATATATATATATATTGTAACAGTATAAATTAAATAGCTAAACATTCAAGCTAATTTGGGCATAATTGTGGTTCCTCCCCTGCGTTGTAAAAAGAATTATTGGCGACAGCGGTGATTAATTCTTCTGGATATCCCTCGTATAATGTACCGGATTTAGATCTTTCGTAAATTATTTATATTTGTATTACCCCTGGTATATCGGGCCGGCTTACACGCTTGCGTGCGTGGCCGTAGTTCGGAAAGGGTCCGCATGTGGAAGAGGATAGATGGCTGGAGACGTATGTGATGCGAGAGAGAGCGAAGGATGTAGCAGCACCTGTGTTTTCGAGTCGGAGATATGAATGTGCTGGAAGTTTCAGAAAGAGAGTTGGTTGGTCATTGTGCAAGTTAACACGTGGTTCGTTCTGGGAGGCAAGTTGGATATTAATTATTCCCCCTTTGGTGGATTTAAATTGCGCTCAGAACACATCTACAGTCTTGTTGAGGATATCGGAAGTTGCGTGATTGACGTTGAAGGCTGTAGATAAACCCGTTAAGAGGATTTAAGGACCACATTGGTGTTGTCACGTGTGGAATTTCGTTTCCCTCTCTGGAGGTAAGAAATCATTCTCTCTCTTAACTGTAACACCTTTAGCATCCCGTTACTTGTTGTTTTTAGGGTTCAAGTGCAGGATAGATTTTCAAGTGCAGGATAGATTTGTTTTCAAGTACCGGCTAGCGTCTCCAAGTACCGTTTGGCAATTTCAAGTACAGGATAGATTTTGTTCACGTACCGGATAGATTTTCTTGTGCAGGCTGGATTTTCTTGTACCGGCTGACATTATTGTATTGGGCGATATCTTTGGTGAATTCACGTCCCGTAAATTTGGAGTGGAAAAGTCTCGCATGGCTGAGCGAATTTTTATGTACCGAACAAAGTAAATGGATATTGAATTAAATGGAGAAGTGAACTAAGATCTCAGTGAGAAGGTCTTCCCTTTCGTCGTCGCATTGCTATCCGTGGTTGCATCATTCCCGTGGTGGCATTATTCCCGTGGTTGCGTCCCGTATCCCGAAAGGACTTGATTTGGTTTGGAAATTGATGGTAATTAGATGGCCTAGAAGTCCAGGAATTCAAGTAAGAATTTTCCGTTTTGTGATAACGCATAAAGTGATAAGAGACAGTCTTGATAAGGTACATTTTTAAATATTCATCTGTGTTAAGTTTAATAAAATCCAACCGAATTTATTTATTTCAACTTCACTAAATGTGGTACAGATTTTTATAAGACCATTATTCATATAATTGCTTCACTTTTGATAGTACCATTAGTTGTCACATATTGTTAGCGTTAGTCAAGCTCTTTGATTACTTTTTGGGACTTGATCTTCAATCAAGCCACTTACCATACTTATCATGTAATTAAGTAATATTTGGGGAAAATAATTTGTGAGCTTTGCGTGCACGAAAAGTGGAATTTTCCGTAGAACACCTATATTTGTAGTATATCCATGAATATTCAGTAAAGATCTTGTTTGTTTGGTAGTAAGCCATTCTTGTGATATTATAGAGACTTTATATATTTATTTTATTTATTATTTTTAGATCAGAATTTTAAACCAACTTTTAATAATTTCTTGTATACCAAAGAAGCTTAATAAAAGCCCATATTTTATCATATTTTAGGTGTTCTGGTTTTGTGTGGTTGTGTTTTCTTTCAGGGCTGTTGATAGACTAGATTATTACCGTTATCTTTATTTGTGGGTCTATGAGACCATATCGTTCCGAAATTTAATTTGTGTGATCATAGTTATATATCCCTTGTAGCTTCCTGTGCTCGATTGTGGTTGGCTATAGTTGCCAGTGTGATCCAAGAGTTCTTGGTTGTGTTGGATCTGGGCAAGGAAGCAGATTAGTAACATCTTATTAGAATATCCGGGAGTAGAGGTTAAACAATCAAGTGGCGCCCCTAATTAACATCTTATTTTAACCCACGCCCATCTCCACTGTATAAAAGCTGGCGGCCCTCTAACTTCCCGGTAACCTAGCTTATGCCAATGACAAATTTGATTTGTTGATAGGTTAGTAATTATTTGAGCATTTGTCATCTGGTATAAAAGGAAGCGCGGCGGGGTCATATAAATTTTGGCCCATGCCCACTTTGGCGGCGTCATAAAATTTTGGCGCCCAACTTTGGGGGCACTCGAGTTGTCTGGAAATTTTTGCCCTCGAGTTTTCTGAAAATTTTGGCTCGAGTTTGTAGGGAATTAAATTTTGGCACAACTTTTTCAAATTTTTCAGCAGTCCTTTGGAGTTAGATTATTAAGTGTTGCATGTATTTGGATTTTAGGTGTTTGGTAGTGTATTTTGGGAAGAATTTTTAAGATTACCGTTACCGTTTATTCGTTTTGGGAAATATTACCGTTACCGCTCTACCGTTTATTATTTTTTTTTTGTGGAAAATATTATCGTTACGATCTTACCGTTTGCTAGTTGAGCACACTTCTTTGATTTTAGTGTCGGCATTTGGTTAACTGTTTCGTGTCACATAATTTTGGATTTCTCTCGTTTTATTTTAGCCATTTACAACTATGGAAGGAAAATTGGAGGTCAATCGCCTTGAACGTTTCGAATTGCAGTATGAGTTGGAGATTCGTGGATGCTCTCAGGATCTGACTGTGTCTGAGATGAGGAAGAAGTTAAGATCATTTATTAGGTTGGAGAGTTCCTCGAAAGTTTCGTATCCTAAGTATCCAATTTCATTTTCCGTGGATCACGGTGTCTTGACCACTAAGTTGACTGAATTAAAGAGTCTGATTGCTGATTTTTCTGATGTTGAGAGTTCTTCGACTTACCGTAAGATGTTTACTAAGCTTTTACATTATTTTAGAAGAGCAGATAGGTCTGTACCGACTAAGGAGGCAGAGCAAACTATCCGAACAAATTTTCTGGTCGAATTTATGGGATTACAAGCTGAGCTTAAGTCAAAGGCTCGTAAGTTTCGACGATCTCTTGAACAGGGAGCTGCAGGTCCTTTGGACTTGACTATAATTTCGCAGACAGGGCAGTTAGGTGAAACTTCTTCGGAGGAGTCCTCAGATGACGAGTCTGTTCCCGCTGTCGTTAATACATCTGTTGTAGATTCTGCCGTCAGTGCTCAGTTTACTGGGGTACCAGTTTCAAAATGGCGTTTTACCAAATTTAGTGGAGATTGTTCGAGAGTCTCGTTGAATGCTTTCTTGGAGGAAATAGAAGAACTTAGGATTTCTCGAAATGTTAGTAAAGACCAGCTACTTCATTCTGCCGCCGATCTTTTTACGGGTAAAGCTTTGGTTTGGTATAGGTCAATGAGATCTAAGGTTTCGTCTTGGTCTGCTTTAGTATCGGAGTTGCGGTTGCAGTTTCAGCCTTCAAATTTTAATGATAGGTTGTTTGAGGAGATTAAACATAGAACTCAAGGTCCATCTGAGAATATGGGGATGTTTATTGCAGTGATGCAAAATATGTTTCGTAGATTAACGGTCCCTATTGATGAGAAGACTCGGCTTAAGATTCTGTTGTCTAATATGGCTCCGTTCTATCAAAACCAGTTAGGTTTGGTAAATATCGATTCCGTGGATCAGTTAGTTGAGTTGGGTCGTAAGCTTGAAGCACGTAAGGAAAATATTGAGGCCTTTATTCCACCTTCTCGTTCTCGCACAGGGTTATTGGAACCAGATTTGGCTTATGTGTATAGTGATTCCGGTTCGGTTACTAGTTCCGTTAGGTCAGCTTCGCCTAGAGTAGATATCGTTTGTTGGAATTGTAAGCAACCTGGTCATAGGTCTAATGCTTGTGGGCGTCCTCTTAGGAAACATTGTTTTAGGTGTGGCACTCCTGACCACACGGTTGTTTCTTGTCCCAAATGTAACGTGAGTTCCCCAAACGGGAATCGAAGGCAGTAGTCGGCCGCAGCCTGTCTTCGTCTAGCATTTCAGCGGTCAAAGACTGTGATGTTGTCACCATGAAGAACCAAGCCGTCATTGATTTTATTTTGGCTCATGCTGAGAACGATGAGCGTCCGTATTTGGAGGTTAAGGTTCTTGGTCGTACATTATTGGGTTTATTAGATTCAGGGGCCACGCATACTATTTTAGGAGGACCAGGTTGGAATTTACTTAAAGATCTTGGGTTGACTGTCGATAAGCGTGATAGTATTATGTGTAGAGTCGCAAGTGGAGATCAGTGTAGAGCATTGGGTTCGATACAGTTGCCATTTCAATTGAGAGATCGGTTAAAGTTGATGTCAGTTTTGGTGGTGCCAGACTTTCCGCATACACTTATTTTGGGTGCAGATTTTTGGAGATGTATGGGTATCGTACCGGATTTGCGTCGTGGCGATTGGAAGTTTTCGAGTTGTGAGGTTGATACCTTGGAGGTTGCTCCTATTGATCAGGATCTGTTGACGTCTGCGCAATCTGCTGAGCTTAAGCAGTTAGTGTCTGAGTCTTTTGAGGCAATGGGTGATAAGTTGGGTTGCACAAGTCTGGTGGAACATGAAATCAAAACATCTTCCCCACCAATAAAGCAGAGATATTACCCAGTTAGTCCATTCATCCAGAGTCATATCGATCAGCAGTTGAGGCAATTGTTAGCGGATGATGTAATTGAGAGGTCTTCCAGTCCTTGGGCTAGTCCGATAGTCATGGTGAAGAAGAAGGACAATACTTACAGATTTTGTGTGGACTATCGTAAACTCAATTCAGTTACAGAGAAGGATGCATATCCACTTCCTTATATTTCGGCCACTTTGGATAAGTTGCGGGACGCACAGTTTCTGTCATCCATAGACATTAAGTCTGCGTATTTTCAGGTACCTTTGGCGGAGGCTTCCAGGCCTTTAACCGCATTTATTGTTCCCGGTCGTGGGCTGTATCAGTTTAGGCGTTTACCCATGGGATTGGCGAATAGTCCAGCGACTTTTCAACGTTTAATCGATAGTGTTCTTGGTCCCGATTTAGAGCCACATTGTTTTGTGTATTTGGACGATATCGTGATAGTGACTCCAACATTTGAGAGACATATGGAGATTTTGTCGGAGGTTTTTAGGCGTTTAATAGCTGCGGGTTTAACTGTTGCGAAAGATAAATGCAATTTTTGTAGGCCCGAATTACGTTTTTTAGGTTATGTTGTGGATCGTAGGGGATTACATGTGGATCCAGAGAAGGTTAGTGCGATTTTGAATATTCCGAATCCGTCGAATGTTACCGAGGTTAGGCGATTTCTTGGTATGGCTAGTTGGTATCGTAGGTTCCTTCCGAATTTTTCGACTTTGATAGCTCCGTTAACCAATTTGCTTAAGAAGAATAATCGGTTCTGTTGGGATGCAGCATGTGCGGAATCTTTTAGATTGGCGAAGGAATATCTTGTGAAGGCTCCGGTGTTGTCCTGTCCTGATTTTTCGGTACCGTTTTCGATTCAAACAGATGCTTCCGGTTACGGGATTGGTGCGGTCCTCACTCAACAGGTTGATGGAGTTGAGCGAGTAATTTGCTATTTGTCTAGGTCATTGACTCGCAATGAACGCAACTATTCGACAACAGAGCGTGAATGTTTGGCAGTCTTGTGGGCCATAGAAAAGTTAAGGCCATATGTTGAAGGTTCTAGGTTTACCGTTGTCACAGATCATTATAGTTTGGTGTGGTTAAACCGGTTGCAGACACCTAGCGGTAGATTGGCCAGATGGGCTGTAAAGCTTCAGCAGTATGATTACGAGATTGTCCACAGGCGTGGTAAAGAACATGTCGTGCCCGATCTGTTGTCACGTTCAGTTCCGGTTGTAGATTCCGCTTCCGTTAGACCACCTATTGAGGAAAATCTTCAGTTATCGGGAGATCCGTGGTTGGATCGTCTTAGGGATAGAGTCATTAGTAGTCCTAGGAAGTTTTCGCAATGGCATGTTGAGGGCAATAAACTTTTCAAGCGCGTTGAGGCAAGATACCCAGAATTAAGTTCTAGTTCCGATTTTTGGCGTGAGGTGGTGCCGAAGTGTGATAGACGAAAGATCATTGAGCAGGCACATATATCTAATTGTCATTTGGGTGTCTACAAAACTTTCCATCGGGTAGCCGCTCAGTACTATTGGCCGAAGATGCGTTGTGATATAGCTTCATTTGTTAGGCGTTGTAGTGTGTGTCAGGCTGTTAAGCCGGAACAGCGTAAGCCTATTGGATTTATGCGAAGTGTCCAGCCTACCGTATCCCGTCCGTTTCAGTTGTTATGTGCCGATATTATGGGTCCTTTGCCCAGGTCTACTTCGGGTCATCAGTACATCTTTGTGGTGGCCGATGTGTTTAGCAAGTTTACGTTGATTTATCCTTTGCGTTCCGCTACATCGTCAGCCATTTGTAGGTTACTTAACGATCATGTTTTGTCGGTTTTTGGGTGTCCAGATGCTATTATTGTGGATAATGGGGTTCAGTTCCGTTCTCGCGAGTTTGTTCAGTTGATGAGGTCTCGTGATATTAATGTCAGATATACCGCTAATTACCATGCTCAGGCGAATCCCTGTGAGAGGGTCAATAGGGTTATTAAGACAATGTTGAGGTCTTATGTGTGTGAGAACCATCGAGATTGGGATAAGAATCTGTCGCAAGTAGGTTATGCCATTCGGTCTAGCAAACATGAGGTTACCGAGTTGACACCTAATTTTATCGTCTTTGGTAGAGAAGTCCCGGATCGTAAGTCGTGCACTCTTTCGGATGGCCCCATTGACATTGATCGAGGAGGATCGGAAGGAAGAGCAACAGCATTGCACAAGGTGTATCAAGATGTTCGATCTAGATTGGTTAAGGCATATGAACATAATAAGAAGTACTATGATTTGCGTCGTCGAGACGAAGAGTTCTTGCCTAATCAGTTAGTGTGGCGGAAGAATTATGTCCTTTCAGATGCTAGTAAATATTTCACCGCTAAGTTAGCACCACGTTATGTTGGACCTTTTTCCGTTGCTAAGCGTTTGTCACCTTGGACCTATGAACTTAGGGATTCTAGTGGGACCAATAAGGGTGTTTGGCATGCGAAAGATTTGAAGGCCCATCCGCCAGATGATGCATGAAGTGAAAGATTTTGGGTAAAATCTTTTAAAGTAGGGGGGGATTTTGTAACAGTATAAATTAAATAGCTAAACATTCAAGCTAATTTGGGCATAATTGTGGTTCCTCCCCTGCGTTGTAAAAAGAATTATTGGCGACAGCGGTGATTAATTCTTCTGGATATCCCTCGTATAATGTACCGGATTTAGATCTTTCGTAAATTATTTATATTTGTATTACCCCTGGTATATCGGGCCGGCTTACACGCTTGCGTGCGTGGCCGTAGTTCGGAAAGGGTCCGCATGTGGAAGAGGATAGATGGCTGGAGACGTATGTGATGCGAGAGAGAGCGAAGGATGTAGCAGCACCTGTGTTTTCGAGTCGGAGATATGAATGTGCTGGAAGTTTCAGAAAGAGAGTTGGTTGGTCATTGTGCAAGTTAACACGTGGTTCGTTCTGGGAGGCAAGTTGGATATTAATTATTCCCCCTTTGGTGGATTTAAATTGCGCTCAGAACACATCTACAGTCTTGTTGAGGATATCGGAAGTTGCGTGATTGACGTTGAAGGCTGTAGATAAACCCGTTAAGGGGATTTAAGGACCACATTGGTGTTGTCACGTGTGGAATTTCGTTTCCCTCTCTGGAGGTAAGAAATCATTCTCTCTCTTAACTGTAACACCTTTAGCATCCCGTTACTTGTTGTTTTTAGGGTTCAAGTGCAGGATAGATTTTCAAGTGCAGGATAGATTTGTTTTCAAGTACCGGCTAGCGTCTCCAAGTACCGTTTGGCAATTTCAAGTACAGGATAGATTTTGTTCACGTACCGGATAGATTTTCTTGTGCAGGCTGGATTTTCTTGTACCGGCTGACATTATTGTATTGGGCGATATCTTTGGTGAATTCACGTCCCGTAAATTTGGAGTGGAAAAGTCTCGCATGGCTGAGCGAATTTTTATGTACCGAACAAAGTAAATGGATATTGAATTAAATGGAGAAGTGAACTAAGATCTCAGTGAGAAGGTCTTCCCTTTCGTCGTCGCATTGCTATCCGTGGTTGCATCATTCCCGTGGTGGCATTATTCCCGTGGTTGCGTCCCGTATCCCGAAAGGACTTGATTTGGTTTGGAAATTGATGGTAATTAGATGGCCTAGAAGTCCAGGAATTCAAGTAAGAATTTTCCGTTTTGTGATAACGCATAAAGTGATAAGAGACAGTCTTGATAAGGTACATTTTTAAATATTCATCTGTGTTAAGTTTAATAAAATCCAACCGAATTTATTTATTTCAACTTCACTAAATGTGGTACAGATTTTTATAAGACCATTATTCATATAATTGCTTCACTTTTGATAGTACCATTAGTTGTCACATATTGTTAGCGTTAGTCAAGCTCTTTGATTACTTTTTGGGACTTGATCTTCAATCAAGCCACTTACCATACTTATCATGTAATTAAGTAATATTTGGGGAAAATAATTTGTGAGCTTTGCGTGCACGAAAAGTGGAATTTTCCGTAGAACACCTATATTTGTAGTATATCCATGAATATTCAGTAAAGATCTTGTTTGTTTGGTAGTAAGCCATTCTTGTGATATTATAGAGACTTTATATATTTATTTTATTTATTATTTTTAGATCAGAATTTTAAACCAACTTTTAATAATTTCTTGTATACCAAAGAAGCTTAATAAAAGCCCATATTTTATCATATTTTAGGTGTTCTGGTTTTGTGTGGTTGTGTTTTCTTTCAGGGCTGTTGATAGACTAGATTATTACCGTTATCTTTATTTGTGGGTCTATGAGACCATATCGTTCCGAAATTTAATTTGTGTGATCATAGTTATATATCCCTTGTAGCTTCCTGTGCTCGATTGTGGTTGGCTATAGTTGCCAGTGTGATCCAAGAGTTCTTGGTTGTGTTGGATCTGGGCAAGGAAGCAGATTAGTAACATCTTATTAGAATATCCGGGAGTAGAGGTTAAACAATCAAGTGGCGCCCCTAATTAACATCTTATTTTAACCCACGCCCATCTCCACTGTATAAAAGCTGGCGGCCCTCTAACTTCCCGGTAACCTAGCTTATGCCAATGACAAATTTGATTTGTTGATAGGTTAGTAATTATTTGAGCATTTGTCATCTGGTATAAAAGGAAGCGCGGCGGGGTCATATAAATTTTGGCCCATGCCCACTTTGGCGGCGTCATAATATATATATATATATATATATATATATATATATATATATATATATATATATATATATATATATATATATATATATATATATATATATATATATATATATATATATATATATATATATATATATATATATATATATATGTGTGTGTGTGTGTGTGTCACACCGATAACTTGAAAAATAATTTGCCGATTTTGATAAAATTTGGCACATACCTACCTTTTGTAAATGGCTTGGATAAGTTCGTTAGTGAGGAAACTCGGACGAGGTTTTCCGGGAAAATTTTGAGTTTTCATTCGAAAAATATTTATATCTTCAGAATTAACAAAGTAAACCAAATTTGGTACGCGAGTTCATATCATCAAAATTGGTAATATTTAGGCCATGATCCTGAAATTAATATGCGCTAAAGAAAATGTCTCAAGTAGAATGCTTTACAAAGCCTGAAATCTTAGTTTCAATCGTCATTGTCCTTCATTTTACTAAAATATTCCCAGAAAATTCATTTAAAATAGAACCTTTCTCTGATGCTTTGCAGTAGTGTTGGCTATAGAGTTTATCGTTTAGTTGTATATCATTTTTGTTAAATTTTCGTAAAAAATCTTTAAAGCTCACTATATCCGTTATTATGGAAGTTACGAAAAAAAAAGGTATACATTAATTAACTTCTTTTCAACTCGTGTGGTAATTATTCTAGTAAATAATTTGTAGAGGTGGCTAAGTAGACTTATCAGCCCGTAATTTTCTAGGTTCGAGATGTCTCCTTTCTTGTGGACCAGTGTTACGATGGTGTTGTGCCACTTTTCTGGTATCGTACTATTGAAGAGACAAAGGTTGACAATAGATTTGATTTTTTGGAGCAAGCAAGGAACACCGATCTTTATCGCATCGGAAACCACGCGATTCTCCGGGCGATTTTTGATTTTTCATCTTTTTCGGGGCTACTTTAATCTCATCTAGTGATATTTCCATGAGTATTTCCGGGCCTTGGTTAACCACACCATTTTTCCGGGTTAGTATGTCAGATTCTGGATGTAGACTTATATCACTTTGGCTTTTATATAGCATTCCATAAAATTCTTCCACTATATTTAGAATATCTTTCCTGTTCGTCGATGTGTGCCCTTGTGCATTTTTAAGTTTTATTATTTGTCGTTTTCCATTGTCAAGCTTTCTACCTAGAACTTTCATACCCTTGTTGTTCTCTATGCTATCTTTGATTTGGTTGTGTCTAAAAGCTCTTACGTCGCGTCAGATGCCTTTTGCAATTTGTTTATTGATTTCTCTTAATTCTTCTTTAGACGCATAGCTTTTTGACCTCATATCCCTTATTTTTTCTATGAGCAGTTTGGTCTCGCTGCTTAGTTTTTCTTCCCCTTGATTTGTTGAGCAGTGCCCACTTTGGGCTTCAGTTATTGTGGTTGTGATGATATTATTCAGCCTGTTGATGTCGTTACCAATGGTGTGTTCTATTTTAGCCTTGGTTAATTTAGTGGTGATCCATTGTTCAAAGCTATTTACATCTGCTGGATTTATTAATAAATTTGATTTATTGCCCTTTTGGATCATTTTTTTCGTTCTTTGCCAATATAAATAGCTACTTTTGCGCGAACAAGCCTGTGGTCGCTCCCAGTAGCAAACCTATTTAGGACAGTCACGTCTTTTATTATGTGTTTTTTATCTGTGATGGTAAAGTCTATTTTGTTTCTTGTTTTCCCATCGGGGCTTTGCCACGTCCATCTTCTATTTGTTTTTTTTTTGTAGAAAAAGCTACCTATCTGAAACAGATTATTTTGTAGTAGAAAGCTGAGCAGCGTTTCTCCTCGATCATTTCTACCTTCTAAGCCAAAGTCTCCAAGTGCTTCCTCACTTTGATTCATTTTTCTGCATATTTGGGCATTGAAATAACCGCATATTAGAGTAAAGTGATCTGGGTGTTCGTTTAGAACAGTGTTAATGTCCTCATAGAACAGGTATATCTCCTCATCGTCATGAGCCATTGTAGGGCCGTATACTAATTGAGATATCACCTTTAAATTTGGTACCCAGTTAGCACCCGACAAGGGAACGTTTTAAATTGTTTTTGAGCAAGATCGACTCAGGAGGTAGGGGATAAATGAGGGTGAAAACTGACATTTTTTAGTCAGTTATAGGAATACGAATATTTTATTTATGGTCGAGTTATGGACCCTAAATTCATTTTATGAGAATGCCTTTCTGAGGAGAGTAGATTATCACCGCTATGCGAAAGTTATTATTTGATTTGCAGCACCATTTTTTATTGTTCCTAGTTAAATAAATTAATTTTTTATTACTTTTGATATGAGGCTACATCATAAATATATTATTCTTATGAAAATTCACTACCATGATGCACTTGCTGAGTTCAAACTTTTTAATGTAATCCTATCTCAAAGACAGAGAGTCGGTTGACATTGCCAGTATCACTAGCTTTCAAATACCAGTAGCTAAACACTAACCAGCTGAAATTTTTGCAATTCCCACAATTCACAACACCAGTAGTTTCACCATATGTTGTACGAGTATATGTAAATAGTTTACGTGAAATTACGTTTACGCGTGATTTATTTTGTACAAATAGCCATAAAAAGACTGCGGCTTGCGCGTATCATGCTGACACAATCCATGCATTTAAACTAGACATTTATGAATATACAAAATGAATTGTGAGTAATGTCTTCCTCCATGTCTACAATAGTCACAGCACCAGAAGAGCACGGATACACCAGAGCACGCTTGATGAAAGACCTTATTCCATAAACGCCCAAGATTTTATCAGACCGCATAGCTGGATATTTTATCTTTGTATATCAGGTATATTTCTAGCATTTCTCAATATCTATGATATTATATACGTCAGTATATAGAGGCTATACAGGTGTCCCATTCAAAGTGAACTATGTACATGGGGATCTCGAAAACGGTAAGAGATACGAAGTTGGCTAAATTAAATGAAAGATGCTCAGTTTTGAGAACAGTACATAACCACTTTCGGATTTAAAATAAATCACAGATCCCTAGATATTAGAAAAAGTTTCGGGACGCAGCAAGTGCGTTATAGTAGCGAATTTTCATAATAATTGAACATTATTATTATACGGCATATTAGTAAAGTTAATACTTTAAACTTACACAGACCTTGAAGATCGATTTTAGAGGTCGCGCACATCTGACGAATTCTTTGGAAAGTGTTACCATCGATATCTCTCTATTATCAAAGAAATCTTGCGTTTCAAGTCCTTTTGAGAAAAATTCCCAATGTCAATTTTCTACGAAGGTAAAGAAATAAATTTTTCTATATCTGTAAGTAGTGTAAGTCTCTTTAAAAGAAACTCGTATTACAAATTTCACTAAAGTTATACAGAAGATTTCCAAAAGAAACTTAATTCATATTTAGAAAAGTAAAGTATCTGCCAAATTATAAACGTAGCAATTATTTTTCGCGCTCATGTGAAGAAATTTTTTGCGAATTTTTCTTAATGAAAATTCGCTAAAAATATAAAATTTGCTTCCAAGGCAAATGTTATAAAACTTTTTTTGTAATTTTCCCCAGTTCTTGTAATACAAACGTAAGCATGTTATACCTGGTTTAAAAGGTTTTTTATGCTCTACTCGAATACGTCAAAAACCAATATGACGCCCATAAGAGACAAAAATGTCGACTGTCGTTCCGCAAAATCTAGTAGGCCTTCATAAGTTCTAAAGGCACTAACAGATGTAGGGTGTAGCATTAGGATAGCATAACAAGTTTCAGACAGGTATCTTGACAATTAAAAAAGATAGTGGAGAAAAATTAAATTTGAAAATTTTATATTTTTGCTAGTATGTGTTTTTTTAGAAATCTGAAAGTGGTTATGTAATGTCCTCAAAACTGAGCAACTTTCGTCTAATCTAACCCACTTCGTATCTCTTACCGTTTCCGAGATTCCCATGTAGTTCACTTTGAATGGGACAGCCTTATATATAGTGTGTTCCCGGATCGATGCATGAATAGGTGAAACAGACTGTAATTTTTTGAGTTGAAATTTCATTTTCTGGGAATAATGCCTGCTTGAATATAAAACAATTTTGTCATAATTTTAATTTCCAAAAATCAAGTGTGTCTTGAAAATTTACAAAAAACT
Source organism: Tillus elongatus (assembly GCA_964006375.1). NCBI lineage: Eukaryota > Metazoa > Arthropoda > Insecta > Coleoptera > Cleridae > Tillus > Tillus elongatus. The sequence goes on from OZ023265.1 coordinate 32,085,127, forward strand.
ACCTAACTTTTTACCCTAGTAATGTGCCTTTTCTCTAGAAAATACGAAAAAATCTTATTAAGAAAAGATGGTTGGAAAGAAAAATTGATAGGGATACAAAATTTTAAAATTCTAAGCCTACTGTGATATTTCGCATAATTTATATTCCACGCACCCTCCTTACTGAAGATATAAAAAAAATTGTTAACAAAAGTTGTTCACAATAATAAATAGAACACGATCACCTTTTTTTTATCCCTCTATTAGACATTTAGATAATTCAAGAAATGAGAATGAAATAGTCTGATAAGCTCTGGTTCTCATAAGAGATACACCAGCCATACACCCATCACAATAAACAACCAAGTTATTCAAAGTAATGAGTCCTTTTCACTTGTTGTCTCAATTGGCACCAACATGTCACATCAATTGCAGAAGCGACTGCTTAGAAATGAGGTTTCCTCTACCGGGCTCGCAAATACTTTTCACCAGCTAATCTCTATACCTTATATACTTTACAAATATGGCCAAACCTCGAATACTGCTCCCACATCTGGGGTGCCGCTGACGCCTCTACACTCGCCATCCTGGAATCCATTCAGAAGAGAGCTATACGTCTCATTGGTGACCCTACCCTCAACCAAAGACTGCCATCCCTTGCCCACCCACGTGCCGTTGGTTACCTCGCTCTCTTTTATAGATATCTGCACGGGCACTGCTCAGAGCAGCTTTCTTCCATAGTTCCTCCACCTGCTGCCCCCAACAGATCTACCAGGGGAACAGAGCGAATACACCCTTTTACTGTCCAGGTCACAAGACATAGAACATCTTGTTATGTCCGCTCTTTTGTCCCAAGGACTTCCAAGTTGTGGAATTCCTTGCCGGCATATGTTTTTCCTTCTCCTCCGCACTTCCAAACCTTCAAGTCCAGAATTAACAAGTTGCCTCTTTCCTCCTTGTCGACACCCACGGTACGATAGTATTTAGGCTGTAAGCCCTCGTGGTGGGTTGTTGAAATATATAAAAAAAAGATAATTCACCAGTTCCATAATACTGAATTAGGTAGATACATTCCATACTTCACAGTTAAGTTTGGATCAGTTTTAGAGCACAGCTACGACAATAATTACAATTAAGTATTTTTGACATCTGTTAAAACATTATCTTATTCTTCCATAGCATACTACTTTTTTCAGATTTTCAAAATATAAACGTAAACCTAGGAGTTTAACAATTTGCATTCCTACTCAGTTCTTTGTTCCGAACATCTTTTCTTAATATTTTTTTTCATATCTCCTAGAGAACACTTTACTACTGTAAAAAAATTGCTATTTGCAAAATTCCAAGACATACTTGATTTTTGGAAATTAAAATTATGACACAAATGATTTTGTATTCAATCAGGGCTTATTCCCAAAAAATAAATTTTCAAGTCAAAAATTACCATACTTTTCACGTATTCATGCGTAGATCCGGGGACACACTGTATGTATATAAATGTATGCATTAAATTATTGTTGCACTTTAGTTTATCTTTGTGACCTGAAGATCGGTATGTTCATACTGTTCTTAGATACCATAATATGATTAAAGGTAAAGTATTCTCATATTACGGCAAGCGAGATTTGTTACTAGAAAGAAAACCATCTGTTCTCCGATCGCGGCGGATTTTACGCATTTATTAAAGTCGATTAAAATATTTTTGTATATGAACAATGCGTTGTGCTGAAGCTGTACCTTTTAGTGAATTTTCTTAGACAAAATTCACTAATGTGGAGATCCCGACATTTGAATTGTGAAAAAATGTCTTATGAACACGAACTAGGACCCCTAGAACTCATAATCCGGGGTAAGTTTCAATTTTTATATGTTTATATATACATATATATATATATATATATATATATATATATATATATATATATATATATATATATATATATATATATATATATATATATACTTAAAAAATTGTGGGAAAGCCGTCAGTTGCAAAATAAAACTTTTTATTAAAAGCCGAGCTTTCGGAAAAGTTTATTCCATTCTCAAGGCTACAACATGGAAAGGAAACAGTTTACAATTTACTTAGGAAAAATATAAAAGTTTAAAATACTTACATCTAACGTGAGTTTTACTATAACTAATTATGAAAAAACAAACATGAAAAAACCCGTTTTTTTTTAATTTGAGTGAAGTCGAAAAGTGCCAAACTGACATATGAAGCTAACAATTGTCTATTTGAATTTGGTTTTTGTTTTGTCTAGGAAATATAAATAGGGGTAGTGATTTCTAAAATTATTAAGTTTCTTTAAGTTTATTATATTGTCGTTAAAAGTAATTTCAAATTCTTCTAAATACTTTCTTTTATTACTTAAGGTTTCACAGTCTAAAATAATAAAAGAATATGTTTAGAAGAATTTGAAATTACTTTTAACGACAATTTAATAAACTTAAAGAGAGATAATAATTTTAGAAATCACTACCCCTATTTATATTTCCTAGACAAAAACAAAAAACAAATTCAAATAGACAATTGTTAGCTTCATATGTCAGTTTGGCACTTTTCGACTTCACTCAAATTTAAAAAAACGGTTTTTTTCATGTTTGTTTTCATAATTAGTTATAGTAAAACTCACGTTAGATGTAAGTATTTTAAACTTTTATATTTTTCCTAAGTAAATTGTAAACTATTTCCTTTCCATGTTGTAGCCTTAAAAATGGAATAAACTTTTCCGAAAGCTCGGCTTTTAATAAAGAGTTTTATTTTGCAACTGACGGCTTTCCCACAATTTTTTAAGTAAATAACACTATTACCGTCACGAAAACTTAATAATATATATATATATATATATATATATATATATATATATATATATATATATATATATATCTATATCTATCTATCTATCTATCTATCTATATATATATATATATATATATATATATATATATATATATATATATATATATATATATATATATATATATATATATATATATATATATATATATATATATATATATGTTCGGAAAGACTTCCGCCGTCTTTAGTGAGACATACTTGGTTCTCGGGGTGAACCGCGTCCAGAATTCATTAAAACTCGACGTTTCGGCTCCTGTTTTAGAGCCATTTTCAAGAGGAAAAGGAAATATGTAAGGACATGAACTCTAAGGCCTAAATCTGCCTACTCCTTAGAGTGGTGGACAAAGGTGAGTTGGGTTATTGTAGCTCGATTACGGGGTCTCAATCTGCCTACTTCCCAAATTTTGCCGGAGATCGTCTCTAAGGTCTCAGTGTGTTCGACTCTAGGCCCAAGAGAGATCTGGCAGTTCGTTGCTAGTCTTGTATTGTATGTATCGTTTCGTCTACCTGTTTCGCTATCAGTGCAATGAGTCGGGTCATGGTCAATTAAGTCAGGGGCTTTCGTCACGGTATTAAGAGGATTGCAGATATTTGTTGAGTCAAGGGCTCCTCTCGTCACGGTATATAAAGGACTAAGAAGATTGCAGGTATTTGTTGAGTTAGGTAGTGGGGCAACAAAGTTGTCTATTGAATTTATTATCTTTTTGTGTGTTGGTAATAAAGATATACTAGGTTTCCAAGTAATCGGAAAACGAAGACCATCATCTCTCTTATTTAAACAATCGGGACGTTTTTCGATCTAGATTTCTTAGCGGATGATTCTGATTTTAAAGTTGTAAACCGGGGCTATTGTTTTGGCATTGTCAAAGTCTATTTTGTGTCCTGTATGAATATGATGCATGGCTAGCGCCGGTTTGAAGAAGAAGAAGAAAATCCCACCCTCATTGGCGCTGACCATGCATCATATTCATACAGAACACAAAATAGACTTACAGTGGTTTGTGTACCTAGTGGTGGCGAAGCTATTTTAAAGTATCGTACTTATATTTAATTGAGAACAAGCTATTTTACCGACCTGTGATCATAGACATTTACACCAAACAATAAAACTATGTTATCCAACAGCAAATAACACAACAGTGGCTGTTATGAACGTTAATGTAGTTAACAGGTATTAAAAGCGGGTGGTAAAACTTATATGCCTCCTCTGAGCTGTGGTGTTCATTATAACCAGACGTCTTTGTTCGAATTAATTAAGCAGCAATCCAATTGTGAGGGAAATAGGAGTCAGAAAATAAAGTCAGCATATAATAAAATCCAGTTTATCAGAACAAATTCAGTTTATCCAGAAGAAATTCCAATCTATTTTATGTAAAATTGCCAGTCTGTTTGCAAACTATAAACCAGTTTAAAAAATACCAGTCTGAAAAATGCCAGTCTGAAAAATGCCAGTCTGAAAAATACCAGTCTGAAAAATGCCAGTCTGAAAAACCCTGTAAGAAAAGTTCAAAACAAACATTGGAATGGTGTGAATAGTTTCTTGAGGGGTATTATGGAATAGCTCTTGCCCTATATATACATATCCAGGGGTTTTCATTATTTAAAGATAGTGCCTAGTGATGAATTCAAGAATTCCCACTAAAGTGGTATAATGTACAACGCTTACGGTACAAATATTTAACAAGAAATTTGAATAGATCCAACAACTGCTCCAGGTAATTTCAACCTATATTCTGCAAGTTCCTTTATTCATCGTCTGTTTTCCAATGTGTTTATTTTTAAAACTATTCTTTCCTAGATAAGAAATTTTCATGTAAGGATATAAGAAGTATGCTGATAAAGATAAGGCTGATAACAACAGGCAGTTGGAAATATTTCCGTAAACGCAAAAGTTACGTTCTCTACCTACTATTTTCATAAATGCTCAATTTATTACTGTAAATATACTTATAGTCAATGCCACCTTTTATTTCATCAATAAATAATATTAAAATTAATGTCTGAGCTGAAACTTCAAAAAATTTGCACGTGATGTTTAGAACAGTCACAATATATATATATATATATATATATATATATATATATATATATATATATATATATATATATATATATATATATATATATATATATATATATATATATATATATATATATATATATATATATATATATATATATATATATATATATATACACTTACATACCACACAGGCATACTCCAGATGCGGCCCTACATAGAAACCGAACAAGAGCCTCAAAATGTCCGAATTATGAAAGGAAGCGGAATTGCGAATAAGGAGTCAGACTGTCTTTGATGCCCTAGCAGTAGCATATTCATACTTGTCCACGAACGAGAGTTTGGAATCGAAGATAACACCCCAGGCTTTAAAGGTTGTGGGTCTTTGAAGAGGTTGTCGGTCTATGGATTATGGGAACTCGATTACACGGCGATTGAGTGTATAATACTTTACCATCTTGTTCAAACACTAATTGATTTTCTTGATAGCGATCATCATTTTCAACAATGTCAATTAGTAGAGGGTAAACGATATCTTCTTGTAACTCCAAATACCATCAAAATTGCCATCAAGAAAAATTGGTCCGATTAAACGGTCTCCAAAAATTCCAGTCCAGACGTTCAATTTCTTTGGAGTTTGAGTGTGGACTTTGTGAAAATTTATTGGATTATTATCTGCCCAATAACGACGATTGACTGTAGAGTTTAATAAACAGCCGGCGATCAAAATCATCTTCAGTCAGTTGTACAAGATTAATTTTATACGAGTGAAATTTATGATGCTTCAATATTCGCTGAATTATTCTCCTTTTGATGTTTGAAACAGTGGCCAAATTTCTCGTGCTCAAAGTTGGGTCTGCAGCAATTTTTCCTAAAACTTCAATCTCAGTAGTTTCATTTCTAACCAGAAATTTACGTTCAGGATCCCGTTTTTTGTTGGCTACTGAACCACTTTGTCGAAACTTTGCAACCAACTCCAAAATGTATTTTCTGTTAACATGTCTGTTCGGATGTCGTTCATTAAACAAATAAAAAAAAGTAATTATTTCAACTTTCTTCTACAGAATACACCATTGTGAAATAAATTTTCCGTAGTACTATCAAGTATCAAAACGACCGATAAACTGAAATAATAAACCGAATTTCTCTCATTCCGATAAGAAATGTTGTGATATTCAATTTATTGTTTACAAACCAACAAAACATTGACTTCAGCACATTTCTTAGCGGAATGAGTGAAATGCGTTTTTGTTTCTTCAACTGTGAATAATTTTTAAACGAGTTAATAAAACTTTCAACAAATTATTGTGCAGAATTCAGAAAAGAGAGAGATTTCAAATGATGTAACACTCGACCCATGTTCCCTATTTAAAATATAAGGGTTGTTATCACCACCCTTAAGAGGTTGATGTCACAAAGTTGAGTTTTATGTCAAAACATGTCCCCCTCAATATTAAAATTAACGTGTTTCAGCGTTTCTTAAAAAAATGTCTGGACGCAAATCGATCAGTTTCGTTTTCAATGCGCCACCCTATATACGCACTAAAAGGTCTTATTATTTCTCGTTCAGATAATCTTATATTTATGTGAGCCAGTTTAATTCCGTTAAATTAGTCAACAACTTTAAAGGTCATACACTAGATCCATGACTAACGAAAATGTCAGCTATTGTGTTGAAAAGAGAAATAGCTTGTAAAGTTTGATACTGTACGATGCTTTTAACTACAATTCCGGCATATTACAACGATTCTATGTATTAAGCTTTAGAGATGGATATCTACTAAAAAAATTTTGTTTTAAACTTTCTCCGCGCGTGTTTCAGTTTCATTATTTCATTTACAACAATGTTGGAAATTGTCTCATTTTTATCAAAATTATATAATTAAATCTGTTTCTACTTTCGACAGCTGTTAAATAAACTGAGCTCCAGGTAAGTTATTTCCTCTATTCCTGTTTATTACCCGGTGTTGCCCGAATATTATTTATCCCAACAATCTGTTAGATAATATATATATATATATATATATATATATATATATATATATATATATATATATATATATATATATATATATATATATATATATATATAGGTGTCCCAATAGTGTGTAATTCCTCTATATATCCCTTACCCTTCGAGCTAGCCAAAAAAACTTACAACAAAATTTTCTTGTGATTATCTAAGCTATATCCAGAAATTATATTCAGCTTTATGGAGCTTCCGGTTGCACCGGAAGTAGCTATCAACTTCGTTATTTTAAATAGAATGCTATACTTTTTATTACATTTTTGGATAGAGATTAAAAAATAACTGTAACTTTGTGTAGCATTCCCTATAGCGATCTTCGATATTTTTGAAAATATTACTACTTTCTTTTTATATCTCCGATTTATGTTATTTGAAACGTCTGCTGTGAGCTGAGTTTTGAATTTTGCTACCTTAAATTCTAAATATCAATAGACGACATAATAGTGAAAGAATAAATTATCATCATTGTACAGGGTGTATTATTTTGGGGTTACAGCATATCTAACTTTAAAGCAGAATAACTTGTGTTTTTCAAATGGAACACCCTGTTTTTTATGGATTAATCAGGCAGGCCATTAAATTCTGCATCGACATAATATAGGTCTTTCTATAGCTATAGTTGATAGTTTTTGAGTTATAGTGGTTTATTTTAGTTTCGCTTGTAAAAATATTGGTACTGTCAGATTGTCACTGTATGAGGCACATAATGGTACTGTCAGATTGTCAGTGTATGAGGCACAGAGCATGTGAACAATGTCAGGTGACACCTAAACGTCTCCCTGACAAGAAAGTCAGCAGTTTCTATATTTCCATTGTTGGAGCTTACTTCCGTCTAATAAATGTTTGTTTTAACAATAATTTGAATAGAATTACCAAATAAAATGAGATAGTCACGATGCAAATCACTTGATCATATCCTCGTAACTAGATAATGTGTCGACAAAAAACTTATCAAATGCAACTACATGCAATGATTGTTATATAATGGACTTATTCATATTTTTACCATACAAAAAGTGAAACACAGTTTAATAAAGGTAGTTGTAATTATGAGAACCAGAAAGTGAAGTAAACTATAATAACATAACTATAATAATAATAATAATCAACAGTCATTAACAGAAAAAAATAATCTAAAAAAAGCGATACATTAGAACTATTCGAAATTTTGCCCATTGACCTGAATACACAATCTAACCCTCCTTAAGAATTCTTCTTGAACATTGCTCAACATTTTAGTTCCTGTGGGGGTGTTGGACAGTGTTTGATACACAATTTCCTTGATATAGCCCCACAGGAAAAAATCTAGACATGTGACGTCATGAGATCTTGCAGGCCACGAGACGGGACCACCTCGCCCTATCCATTTATTGGGGTACCGATCATTTAAAAATCGGCAAACATTTATGTCATAATGTACTGGTGCCCCGTCCTGCATAAACCACATACGTCGATTATTATCTAGAGGCAAATCTTCCAAAAAGGCCTCTACATCTTCCTCCAATATACGCAGATATCCCTGCCCGTTGAGGTGTCCATCAAAGAAATATGGCCCAATAAGATTAGTTCCAATTATTCCAGCCCAAACATTTATCGTAAAACGGTGCTGGTTGTCAACTGATCTGCAAAAGTTCGGATTTTCTGAAGCGTAATAATGAAAGTTGTGCCCCCTAACCCTACCACAACTTGAAAATGATGATTCATCACTGAACATCACGTAATTAAAAAAATTCTCACTTTCATTGTACTTAGCCACTGCCCACTCACAAAAACTGAGGCGATTTCGTAAATCTGGATTCGTCAATGCCTGCTGCCGCTTCATTTTGTATGGATGAAACTTCTATTTTCTCAATGTTCTGTTCACTGAAGATTTTGATATTCCTATTTCGTCGGCAACTTTCCTCACGCTTGTGTGCCGATGCAACAATAAAAAATTCGTTTTCTTCATTGCCGCTTACTCTCCCTTTGCGTGTGGTCAAAAAACGGTCCAACAATTTGACGAAACATTTTTCCTGAGGATGTCTTCGATTCCGATATGTTTGTGCGTATACACGAGATGCTAAAAAACAATTTCGCTGACACTCGCCTATAATAAGTGTCATATCAACTAATTCTTCAGTATTATAATTCATTTAAAATTAAATAACACAAAAGTTAACACATAAAACTTGGCTCAAACACCTGAGAACTGAAAATAGTTATAGTTCTGGTTAGGTGACATTTATCTGTCATCTGACAATAAATATTAGTTGTTTCATTCTCTGCGCCTACTGTATCTGACAGTACCATTATTTTTACAAGCGAAACTAAAATAAACCACTATAACTCAAAAACTATCAACTATAGCTATAGAAAGACGTATATTATGTCGATGCAGAATTCAATTATCTACCTGATTAATCCATAAAAAATAGGGTATTCTATTTGAAAAACACAAGTTGTGCTGCTTTAAAGTTAGATATGCTGTAACCCCAAAATAATACACCCTGTACAATGATGATGAATTATTCTTTAACCATTTTAAAGTACTAAATGTCGTCTATTGATATTGAGAATTTAAGGTAGCAAAACTCAAAACCCAGCTCACGGCAGACGTTTCAAATAACACATAAATCGGAGCTAAAAAAAAAAAGTCGTAATATTTTCAAAAATATCAAAGATAGCTATAGAGAATGCTACATAAAGTCACACTTATTTTGTAATCTATATCCAAAAATGTAATAAAAAGTATAGCATTCTATTTAAAATAACGAAGTTGATAGCGACTTCCGGTGCAACCGGAAGTTACATAAAGCTGAATATATTTTCTCGATATAGCTTAGATATATATATATATATATATATATATATATATATATATATATATATATATATATATATATATATATATATATATATATATATATATATATATATATATATATATATATATATATATATATATATATATATATATATATATATATATATATATATATATATATATATATGTATTATGGTTAAGCTAAGACTTAGGTATCTATTTCCATAAAAATATCAACATCCCTTCTCACCCCTTCTTATGATTGTTAATAAGAAGTCTGGACGCAACAAGTGCGTTATGCCACTGAATTTTCATAAACATATTTTAAATAAGAAATATGTGTTTTTTTAGAAAACGGGCGTCAAATTTTGTTACCAGTATAACATATATAGTAGAAATAATGTACCATATTTCATAAAAATAACGCTATTGCTTGAAAATGTACGGAAATATTTCGAAAACAAACTTAAAATGTTGCCGAAAAAACTATTTTCCAAACCAATGAACCTGTGAAAAAACCTATGAAAATTAGATTTAATGTGTCCGAGCGATAACTAAAAAATACTTAACAGGTTAGAACGAAACTTGGGACAGAGCGTTCATTTTGTTACAATCGCGGACGAGTTCGTAGCGGAGATTTTCCCCCCAAAGAAATATACACAAATATTGCTAAATAAGCTATATTTTTGAAAGTATTACAAAGCCTAGAATGAGATTTTATATGTGGATAAAAATGATGTAAATAAACCTCTTTTGTGAATGTTAAGTAATTTGGTCTACAAAACTTACAGTTTTTCTAAATTAAAACTAAAATCTAAAATACGTGAATTAGAATAACGTAAGTGGTTAAAGTCGAATGCCTGACAAAGACAGAGTAGTTAACTGCTATTGAAACATACTACAAGCATAAACGATAATGCGACGATAACCAAACAATACAAATAATACGTGTCAAACCTAGAACCCGAACTGGCGATCGAGAAATCTGGGCCACGAAAATATCAAGCCTCCAATAAATCATTTTTCGATGATATGTAGTTTATTTACAAGTGTTATATTATAAAATATGAGAAGATACGAAAGAATAAAAGAAATCGGACCACGTCTCTATGAAAATGATTTTAAAGCAGCTTGTTTTTTGTCTTTAAACTAACAAATAAGCCGTCATCTAAGATCAACAAAATCGTGTGTTTCAACTACCAGCGAGTGTCAATATACAATTTCACTAATTTTGTAATTAGCTGTTACATTTACTTCTAAGATATAAAATCAAATTTTCTGGGGTAGCAAGCTGCCGTCTCTATAAATATCATGTAAAGAAACAACTTATTAGCGCATCTGTGGTGTAGTGGTAGAATGCTACCTTCACACGAAGACAGCCTGGGTTCGATTCCCGGTCGATGCACGTAAGATTTTGTTTAGTTTCACTAACTCCGTCCACCACTTCCTCCAGGCTAATAGTCCTCAACTCATCTTCCTCACTGAAACTCAAGTCAGTGCCAAAACAGCCAGTCCCCTTAATTTAACGCAGTATTAGCTCCTTACTTCCTTTAGATTGCATGGAATCGTGTGCGCGTACGTCCGTAGTAATCTACCCTGCATCAGACTCCCCAATTTAGAAGCTGGAAGAAAATACCTACTATGGATAAAACTCTCTCTCAGGGCTGCAAGTAAATTCACCTGTTGCATTTACCAGTCACCTTCTGACAACTACTTTGTGCAGCTCTTTGACTACCTTTCTGAAAAAACCGACCATCTGATTTCTTAATATCCTTCCTCCGAGGTCACTATTGTTGGTGACTTCAATGTCCATAAGAAGGAATAGCTAGTATCTTCCAAAACCAATCCACAAAGAAGAGCAGCGGAGGCATTTGCAGTCAGCAATTCTTTAGCCAATATGGTTCAGCAACCTACTTACTTTCCACGCATTCCAACACACAGCTCAAATCCCTTGGATATCCATCTTACTACAAATCCTGACTGCTACAAGATATCAGTCACCGCCCCCCTTGGTCGCTCAGACCACGGCATGGTCACTGCTTCCTGTACAATGCAACCCGAGGTCACACAGTTATCACACCCACGTATCGTTTGGCACTACAACTCCGCGAACTGGGACGAAATGCGAGATTGCTTTTCCTCATTTCCATGGGCGTCTGCCTGCTTCTCTCATCCGGACGCCTCTGATATCTCACAAAACGTCACCGAAATTATCCAATCTGGCAGGGATTTATTTATTCCACGTACACAGAAAACCTCTGCAGCCTCTCAAAAGCCCTGGTTCTCTAAATGCTGTGACAAGGCCAGACCTGAAAAGGTCAAAGCTCACAAAACGCTTCTACACAATCCCAGTCAAGAAAACCGTCAAGCATATAACGACGCAAGAAACCGCTATGTCCGCATTTTTTCTGAGGCAAAAAACTCGTTTAATAACCACATCAAAAACAAAGTCCTCCAGCGGAAGCAAACCCTTCTGGACTCTTGTTAAATCTATTGGGAATAATTTATGAATGAGCTCGTTTCCACCTCTTGTCTCAGGGGATGGAATTGTTTCTACCGCCCTGGGCAAGGCTGAACTTTTTGCCTCGTTGTTCGCCGGCAATTATACTCTCAACCCACCTCCAAATGTTCAACCACCAACAGTCCCCAATGTCGCACATAAAATGACAGATATCATTTTCAAAACTAAAAAGGTACGAAAGATAGCCTCTTCTCTTAATATCAGGAAAGCCTCTGACCTTGACGAGATCCCAGCAATTGTTCTCAAAAAAATGCGCACCAGAACTTGCTCCTGTCCTGACTCGTCTGCTTCAGACATCTTACAATAAAGGCATATTCCCTAGCGACTGGAAAACGGCTCCAGTACAACCCGTCCCCAAGAAAGGATCCAAAGCGCTTCCTAGCAACTACAGGCCTATTTCTCCCCTTTCAGTCGTCTCTAAAGTGGTGGAAAAGTATAAAAACATCGAATTACTAAAATTTCTTGAAAAACACAGTCTAATCCACGACAGGCAGTATGGATTCCGTCAGCGCAGATCAACTGCAGACCTCCTTTCCTTTGTCACCCATTCTTGGAACAAGTCTATGGAAGTACACGGTGAATCCCAGATTGTCGCTCTAGACATATCCAAAGGATTCGACCAGGTCTGGCACGCAGCGCTGCTTAATAAACCTCCGGTTTATGACCTAACACCAACACTCTGTACCTGGACAGCAAATTTCCTCTCCAACCGGAGCATTTCTGTTGTCGTGGATGACCATTCCTCTAACCTCTATCCAATTAATGCAGGAGTTCTGAAGGTTCAATGTTAGCCCCCACTTTGTTTCTTCTTCACATCAATGACCTCATCTTTAGCATATCCAACCCAGTTAACAGTTACGCGGACGACAGCACCCTCCACTCAAATATACAATATTCTAAGCCTGTCTCTTTATCCCAGTTATAGGAGACTCGCAGACTCTTGGAGGGTTCTCTCTCCGTGGATCTTCAAAAAATATTAGACTGGGGAAGTAGAAATCTTGTACAATTCAACCACACAAAATCCCAGTCTTGCTTTCTTTCTCATAAGAGATACACCAGCCCTAGACCACATCACAATGAACAACCAAGTTATTCAAAGTCCTTTTCACTTGTTGGCATTTCTGTGGATCGAAATCTCAATTGACACCAACATGTCGCATCAATTGCAGAAGGAGCTGCTAAGAAATTATGTTTCCTCTTCCGGGCTCGCAAAAACTTCTCACCAGCTAATCTCTATACCTTATATACCTTGCAAATAAGGCCAAACCTCGAATACAGCTCCCACATCTGGGGTACTGCTGCCGCTTCAACACTCGCTATCCTGGACTCCATTCTGAAGAGAGCTGTACGTCTCATCGGTGACCCCAGGTGACCTCTCTCTCTCTTTTATAGATAACTGCACGGGCACTGCTCAGAGGAGTTTTCTTCCATAGCTCCTCCACCTGCTACCCCCAACAGATCTACCAGGGGAAGAAAGCGAATGCACCCTTTTACTGTCCAGGTGACCAGACATAGAATATCTTGTTATGCCCTCTGTTTTGTCCCGAGGACTTCTAAGTTGTGGAATTCCTTGCCGGCGCATGCTTTTCCTTCTCCTCCGAACCGCCAAATCATCAAGTCCAGAACTAACAAGTTGCCTCTTTGCTCCTTGTCGATACCCACGGTACGATAGTATTTAGGCTGTAAGCAGTCGTGGTGTGTTGGTGAAATAGATAAAAAAAATAAAACATTACGGTCCTGGTAGCAACATCTGAAAATTGAGACTACGAAACAACTGAATTTAAATAATTTAATAGTATCAAAACAACAAGAAAAAGTTCTCTTGGAGAGTCCCTTTGAAAATTTAGATTCCCCTAAATTTCTATCTGGCCCGGAGGAGTTATGGTCGCACCACCCGGTATACCACATACGACAAGGCACTCACCAGCAATTGTGCGTGCACTGCCTTTATGCACCTCTGTGCATATCCTGTCCACTCAGCGTCTGTGACATTTCCAAACCAAAGACTTTATTGATTAATATCAGCATAGTTAAGTTTATAAATATAGGTAATAATTCATTTTCAAATTAGTTAGTCTTTTCTGTCCAGCCTTAACAGTTTAGATTACTCACATTCATATTTTACATTTTACAACATTTAAATTGCATTGTATTAATAACTGTACTATTGTAACTTAAGTTAAATAAATTTAACCTTATAAAGTTGATCTGAAGTACAACTCTTACACAAACGATGGAGCAGTCCATCGATATATGTTGGATTATTTTAGCCGCAGTGGTACGACACAGGTCCGTTATCTCAGTTCACTTACAAGAATGTCAGTGGCGGAACAGACACCCCCGCAGCCCCCGCACCGCGAGGAGGCGCAGGCACTTGGGGGGCCCTGAAGGCAGCTTTTATGAGATCATAATAATATAATATCTACATACTTAGAAAAAAGTTAAATTAAAATTATATACTTAAGAGTTATATATTTAGATCATTTAAGGCCAGTAAACAGATTGTTGGCATGGCAGCAATAGCCACATAATTACAGTTATAGAAATCTGCGCTGGGTGACTTGATTCGAAGAACGTAAAAATGCTCGATCATATATTTCATCCTCAGTCCATCCTTCCAAGAAACGGTTAAAAATAAAATTTATGAAGGCCTACTTATTAGGTATAATGCTCAATATATTTTGTAATGACACAAATAACTGGTTTGAATTTGAACTATAAACTGTTAAACGATTCATTTCATACTTACTGGATAAGGGATAAGGATAACTCTAACTTTAGTTTAGTTCGAGCATCCGAGTGTTTGCGTGTATTGGGTATGGTTTTTTCACAGCATTTATAATCGGGATCGAAGTCGAGGTTCTAATTTGTTAAAGTTACTTTATTCGGTTTTTGTTTATATAATAAATATTAAATACTACATTATAAATTATAAGTACAGAAATATGTATTCTGGGCATAAACAATTAGGTGGGGCCAAAAAAAGGTAGCTTCAGAAGGAAAAGACAAAAAAACTGACCAGAATTGATACTTTTTTTTAAGTGAAATTGAATCTGTGCCATCAACATCGGCGGAAAGTTATGAAAATGTTGCTGAGGTTTTTAAAATTAAAGTTATCATGAAAAGTGAGGCGGAAACACGGAAAGGGGCTACTGACTTTCTTAGTGTTAATGGAAAAGTTTGTGCTTCGGATATCGCAAATTATTTGGGAAAAGAAATTAATACAGAAACAAAGGAGGAAATTCTAAACACTGGACCATGTAAGCCATTAAGTAATTTTCTAAAAGACGACAAAGGACGTTTATTTAGTTCCTCCTATTACAATTATATCAGTAAAGCTGGCATACAAGTTAAAAGAATGTGGCTTTGTTACTCTCTACAACTACAAGTGGCTTACTGTGAACCATGTTGGCCCTTTGCAAATCGACGTGACAGGAATTTTAGGGTGCATGGTGTAAAGGAGTCAAAGATTGGCAGTGATTTTCCAGGAAAATAAGAGAACACGAACAATCAGTTATACACAAGAAATCTTGTTTTTTGTATGATTCCTGGGAACAAGGTAAAATAACACAAAAGAACATTTTAATAAATAAAGATATATAATCAAAAGGGTGATGGCGTTATAATTACGCTATCAGTTTGTAAAATGTTTTTAAGAGGCCATCGAAAAGATACCGAAAACCTGGTCGATTTTTCTGATAAAGAACTTATCCAAGCCAGTTGCAAAAGGAAGTCACTCAGAAAATTTGATTAAAATCGGCCCATAATTTTTTGAGTTATCGGTGTGATACACAGATATATATATATATATATATATATATATATATATATATATATATATATATATATATATATATATATATATATATATATATATAATACAACGCTGTTGTCGACACGTTACTGAATTAATTGTATTTGTTTTTGTTTTCTGTTTTAGATTACCAGCCGCAGTGTCCAACGTCTAGCCTTATTAACGTGTATTGTTTGTTTTTACAACCTTAGTTAAAAAAGAAAAAACCAGGGGGATCCAAGATAATCGCTTGCGGGGGTGCCCAGTCATCTTTTGTTCCGCCACTGAAGAACGCCCACGTCATTCACGATCGGCCAGTATCTCTGCTCTAAAGACTGCCAGACAGGCGACCATTAAGTTAGTGGTGTAGGCTTAATTTGTAAATTGGGTAGCTTCTTCTTACCTTACCACACCGCCGTCTGACAGTCAGGGAATTGGTTGCCCCTAAATGTGTTCTCAATATACCATGGGAAGAAAAAACCCCCTTTGAATTTAAGAAAAATTTCAAAATTATTTTACTTGCTTTACGCCACAGATATAAGATTAGTTATTTAACATTTTCTAAGAGAGACGCGAACTAGGCAGTAGCTATATTTAGTATACATAAGTTACAGCCAGAACGTCACTAACTACGTAAATATTAATATATCGCTATATAACTGGAAAGCTTTTGGCATATGTTGTCTAAAGGAAGAGCAGCAAATTCCTTCGCGCAAAGACAAAGAATTCATAAGCAAAATATCTTCATTTCAAATCAACTTAATCTTAGTGTGAGCATGTGGCTTCATGTGAACCGCAGGACACTACATGCATGACATACAATCCTCCCATCTTTGGTGATCACTATTCAAATTTATCGACCATAACAGTTACTGTGCTCACAATATTAATATAGATTCCATTGTATTTTTGTCGCCATTCCCATAACTGTTTGTGGGAATTATCTTTATGAATAATTTTTTAATTCATTAAATAATTGCTATTAAAGCAACACCGGTCAAGTTGTTTATAAATGTTTGGTATAATATGAAACAGGTTTCTTACAAGCAGGTTTTAAATTTAGCCTTTCTTCCGCTTAATTCGAACATGTGTATTTATAGAATTTCTAATGATGAGAGTGAATTAAAGAGAGAGAAAAAAACGGTTATTAATATTAGGTCACGTATTCTTCTTAAACGTAAAAACATTAATAAAATTATTTGCGTGAAATTTAGAGAGGTAATTAGTGATAGTGTTAAATACTCAACGAAATTAATAGAGTAAATGTTGAACGTGTGTGAAAATCTTTCTTACGTTGTACGCTTGTTATCCTAACGAAGCCGTGTTATATATAATGTAATAAATTATAACAGTTCCTATATAAAATATATTTAGAACGATATCTGATGAGAAAATAACAAACCTAAATATTTGTTAGGTCGTCATTTACTAAGTTTGATAAAATAAAAATGCACCTTAACTAGCCGAGATTTAAGTTCTCTATGCAAGGTGTTTCAAAAATTTCTGCCAAAATTTCTAGGACGTATGGTACACCAAAAGATAGGTGTAGTGTGTTCTATAAAACTATTTTCGAAAATTAACCCGTAATGAGCTACAGCCCCTAGAAGAAGGCTCTCAAAAATGGCTTTTGGTATTTTCTTCAAAACTACTGCAGGTAACTTAATGAAATTCTTTTTTTGTTGTTGATTTAAACAGGAGTGGAGAATACCAAATTATGCTCACACTCAGACCCACCACCATAAAGGTGAGTGGGAATACGAGGTAGTGCGGGATTCGCACCCACTAAACCCTACTCCCGGTGGAGTACCGGACCTGTGGTCGATACCTCCGTAGGTTTAGGAACACACATGACTTTGGAGTGAGAATGTTACCATTCTGTTGAGCCGCGGAGTTTTTATCGGGTCAGAATAAGCTTGGAGCGCTTATGTCTGTAGGGAAGGTGCTTTTCGCAGTTTGTGGCCCTACGTAGAAGAGCATTTGGATGAGCGACTGCTTTGGGATATTGAGTTTTGGCTAATTGAGTAATGAACTCAAGAATAGTGGGCATGTCCAGATCGTCGTGGTCTGGGTATTTCTGACAAACCATGGTGCGCCTGTAACCATTCTCAGAATGTTGTTGTGGTTGATTTGCAGGGTTTTGATATGGGTGTTCGCAGCTGTGGCCCATGCGGGTGCCGCATAGGTCAAGGCTGGACGGATGATTGTTTTGTAGATGAGCAGTTTGTTGTCAATTGACAGTACTGATCTTCTGTTAAGAAGTGAGAAGAACTTCGATATGGATATCGTTGCTTTTTTACTGGCGTATTGGACGTGGGGGAACCATGTTAGATGTTTTGTGTAGGTAAACACCGAGATATTTGACGGAGTCTTGCCAGGGAATCTGGGTGTTGTTCAGGGTTACGTGACTATGAGGTGTGTGTTTCCTCTTGGTGAATAGAATTGCTTTGCTTTTCTCGAGGTTTATGGTTAGGCACGATTTGCGTAACCAATCGTGCAGCTTGTCCACGGCAGTTTGCAGACGTGCCGTTATAATTTTCGGCTGTGTTGAACTACTGAGAATATTAGTGTCATCAGCGTACAATGCGTATGACACATTTAGGGGTGGTGGTGGAAGGTCTGCTACCAGGATGTTGTATAGCAGGGGAGAGATGGCTGAGCCTTGTGGGAGGCCTGCTGTGGTTGAGTGAATCGGTGATCTAGTACCGTTGTGCTTGACCTGGAACTTTCTCTCTTTCAGGTATGACCTGATGAGAAGTATCAGAGGCGTGGGGAAATTGAATTTTATCATTTTGTCTAGGAGGCATGCATAACCAGCCCCTGTCAAATCCTAAACAATGTCGAGGAATATTGCACCTGTGAATTTTTTCCAGTTAAATCCCTGGGTGATGTTTTCGACCACTCGGAGGAGTTGGTTGGTGGTGTCTGAAATCGAATTGCTCGCCTGGGAGAATTTGGTTGTCTGAAATGAAGGTGGAAAGCCGTTTTTGAATGAGTTTTTCGGCTATTTTGCCGAGGACAGGAAGCAGGCTTATGGGCCTGTAGTTTTGTGGCAACATCGGGTCTTTGCTTGGTTTGAGAATATTTATGACGTCGGTTATTTTCCACTTGGATGGGAAATATAAAAGACTAAGCATGGCGTTCATAATTGTCACTATGAACACCACTGTTTTGCGAGGGAGGTTTTTCAGGGCTACTTTGGAGATTCCCTCGTATTCTGAAGCTTTCTTCTTTTTAGGGACTTAATTATTTCTGATACCTCCGCATATGATGTAGGCTCAATATGGGAGTTTAAAGAGTTTCGAAGCTCCCGCCTGACTTGATGGTGCGTTTTTCTGACATGGGGCAGATCAGCGTTATTGTAATTTGGGCTGACCTGCAACTCTAGATGGTCTGCGTAGGCGCTGGCCTTTCCTGCGTCAGGGTATGAGACGCCGTTCAGGCCGTGTATTGGGGAGGTCGGGGGGATTGTGGTGCGAAGGGCTTTGGCCATTTGCCAGATGGAGTTATCCTGAGTCCACAGGGTCTGCAAGCGTTCCCCCCAGCGGGTTTTTCGGAAATCTAGCAGGGTGAATCTGACAAGTTTAATCAACCTGTTGGCGTTTCGTTTGTCAGTGGGGTTATTTGTGCGTTGGGTGAGTCGCCGCGCTCTGTTCTTTTCTTGTAACAGTTCTCTGATACGAGTCGGAAAAATGGGCAGATTGTTTGGAGCGGAATGAAATTCGACACAACAGCTTAGTTTTTTATGAGAAGTATTACTACAACATAGCGAGATGTACGACAGTGTCGCCATCAGTGGCGCTGACAAGTAATACGTTGTCACGGCAGCTCTAATAGTGTGTGTTGTCTTCTTTCATGGCTGCGGTCGTCAGACCATTCGCACATTTTTGGCAGCTCTAATAAACACAACGCGATGTATAAACAGAGACTGTGTACACCTAACTAACGATTTAAAAATGTTCGGGACGCAGCAAGTACGTTAAGGTAGTGAATTTTCATAAGAGCAATATATTATAGTGATTTAACCTTATATTTAAAGTTATAAAACATTATTTTATTTACTTAGGAACAGTAAAAATAAGGTAAAGATAGGCAAGCAAAAACATTAACTCTACCATAAATATTTATACAGTAATTTGGATACAAAACTCAAACAAAGAGATTGATAAACAGGATATATACTCAACAAAAATCACACTAGAAAGCTGAACATATAAAAAATTTCCGTGGTTCATGCATTGAGGGTAATTGTATGCATGTATAAGGGGAAGAAGAACCCCCAGGCCGCAGAGGGTTTCAGACCCCTCACCCAAAAACACAGGGGGTTCTTCTTCCCCTTGTGCATGCATACAACTACCTGCAAAGCATAAAGCACAAGAACAGTTTCTTGAGAGCAACCCCCAAGAAAGTTACTGGACCTGTTGCGAACATGGATGCGGTGCGGGGTAGACAGGGTTTAAAGGAAGTATTGCTGCAAAATTTGAAAAACGCATTTTTTCAAATTTCGACTAAATATTTTTTTAAGCATTTTCCGCTCATATTTCTTCCCCGCCCAGCACCTGTATTCATTCCTGATCCCTTCACTTTCTTGGGGGTTGTTTGCAACAAATTTTCCTTGTGGCTTGTACATCCAAGGGGGGTTCTGAAAAAAAATCTAAAAACCCTAAATGCACTAAATTGTTAATTTACAGAAATTAAATCCCACAGCGTCGCCTATAATGCCTTTTTTCAGATCGAATGCAGCACTAAAGTAAATAAATTCACTTGCTGTTTCAATTCTTTTTTTATGCTTATATTACATATATAAGCACAAGATAAGTAAGTATAATAAAGGATGGTCCTTTATTAACATAGGGCCTACACAAACTTAAAAGTAGAGAAGTTTCCTATATGTTTTGAGACTTTTTTTCGCCGTTTTAGCAAAGAAATTTGAAATTTATATCAACGATGTTCCACCCCCACACATTTAATCAGTAATTTAATTTCAGCACAGAATATCAGATGTTTGATGAAATAGATAGTTTTCTAATTAACAAACCCTAAAACCTAATATAACTCGAGCTTTAATGAAAAAATGTCAGGTTTCACCAAATCACCCCTTATTCAGATCGTGACTTGAATTTGGAAAAAAAAAATCTAATGATCGCGAACTACGGCCCGTGGAACCTATATCCAGGATCAGTTTCAGACTTAGGATGTTTATGTATATATATATATATATATATATATATATATATATATATATATATATATATATATATATATATATATATATATATATATATATATATATATATATATATATATATATATATATATATATATATATATATATATATATATATATATATATATATATATATATATATATATATATATATATATATATATATATATATATTTATATGTTTATATTTATATGTTTATATCTGTGTGTGTTCCCCGCAGATAACTCAAAAAATAATGGCACGACTTTGATGAAGTTTGACGAGCACCTTCTTTTTGAAAGTGACTTCGATAAGTTCGTTAGCCAGGAAGGGCGGCCCAGTTTTTTTTTTTCCGGAAAATTTCACGTTTTCTTTCGGACAATTTTATATATCCGGAAAAAGCAAAGTTAGGGCAACCAAATTTCGTGCGCTGACTTATATTATAAAAAGTAACGTACCAAAAATTAGATCTGTAAGTTAAAAGATAAAAAATTTATAGGCATTTAAAAAATGCGGTTTTCCCCAAAAAACGTCACAGACGCTATTTGAAACGTCGAAATTCTCAACTTTTAGGCAAAGATCCTGTAAGCAATACGGGTTATGTAAAAAAAATATCGCAAGAAAAGTGTTATATAAACACCTAAGTTTCAGGTTCAACCGTCATTGTCCTTTATTTTATCAAAATATTTCCATAAAATGCATTGCAAATAGACCCGTTTTCTGATACTTTAGCAGTAGTTTTAGTTATAGAGTTTATGGTTTAATCGTCTATAATTTTTTAGCGAATTTTCGTAGAAAAACTTACCTATGGACGAGACAGCGACTTTTGAATTTTAAAAGATTTATTCAAATTAAGGCGAATTAGGCCCCCTGGAACCCATATCTGGGGTTAGTTTAAGCTTCTATCTGTTCTCATGTATACATGATGACCTATTTCTACGGTAAAGCTCAATATAGCCATTATTATACCAGATACGAGAAAAAATGGGAGATGTTGATTATAGGGTGTCTTGAGCTGCATCTTGTAAAATTATTTTGACGTTCACAGAATGGCCCGAAGTCGTTAGTGATACAAATTATCTTTTTTTCCTTGAACACCACTCATGTTATTTCATTTCTGCTTTTTTTTATGTATTATGATGCATGTTTCTAGAGAAAAAAATTAGATAGCGTTCAGCGTTTTTTATTTATTTCAATTGTTTTGCAGCTTTTTACATTTTTGACACATAGAAAAAATTACAAAACGGTGCTTTTACCAGTAGATATGATGAAAGTCACGCATTTAGAGAGGTTTTCGTTTATATTATATCGAGATTCCATAAACAGAGCGCTCTCAAAGAGTGACTGCATTTGAAAAATTCAAACACCCTATACCTACA
Organism: Tillus elongatus; assembly: GCA_964006375.1. Taxonomy (NCBI): domain Eukaryota; kingdom Metazoa; phylum Arthropoda; class Insecta; order Coleoptera; family Cleridae; genus Tillus; species Tillus elongatus. Next base: position 32,107,718 of record OZ023265.1, read on the forward strand.
GACTCTGGTTTTGGAAATATTTTTTTGTATTTTCTTTTTTTTTCAATCTTAATTAAGGATTAGATATAAAATTTAAATTATATGTATTGCTTAGGCAAAATTTTTGTAAAAAATAGTCAATTTTCGCAGAAATGTTTTTGTGTTTGCGTAGAAATCATTGTTTGTAAGATTTTTGTGACATTTTGGTAATAAATGTTTAATACGTTACTGCCGAAAAAAATGGTTTCGCATTTTCTTAAAAAAAAATTATACCGATTTTCACGAATTTTTTTTTGTGTGTTTCACCGTTTTGCCGTCAAACCAGCGCCATCTGCTTTATTGCAATTTTCATTAATGGCCGACGTTCACTCTCGTCTTGTGTTTGAGTTGTCGTTTGTATTGTTTTAATGACACCATGAGTCGATTTCCCGGCACATTTGGGTATGTTGTTGTTGGACCGCTGATGCAATAGATGAAGACTCCAGCCTTGGCAACCTGTGTATAGTTTGAATCTAATTTTCTCAAGAATGAGAAAGTAAGTATTGAAGCCATTTTGTTTTCTCGTATCACTTCTTTATAGAATTTTTCAATCTCCTTATGAGTCCTCATGGGGTTTCTGCTTGACTGTGTGGCCTCCTGTTATGTTTTTGCTCTGTCAGTTCACTCCACTGCCTTTTTCGCTTTGTAGATTCAATTTTGAATTTTTAGCTTTTGCACTAAATAACTAGCTTTTTTAACTCGTTTAACCTATGCTCTGTTTTGATAATGATGGCCTTTAGCCCGTTTTGACTGCATGTTTTTGACATTAGTGTGAATTAGGTAACCTTTTGGTTGACTTGTAGTTTTTTACTTTATGTTCGGCATGTAACATTGCTTTTTTAACCTATTTTAGACATGTTTTGCTATGTGACTGTAGATTTAATCTTGATGATGTATGTAGAGTTTAACTTGAGATCATTGTGCTTAAACCAGCACAATTGCCTACCAGAAGACAATGTTTTCTGACAGACCTTTTATTACAATTTTTAGATTTGCCCCTGATGATGGCTATTGTATAGCCGAAACGCGTAGGGCACCCCATCAATAAATTTTGCTGTCTGGATGAAGCTTCTCATTAACTACCTTCATTATGTCTATCCCAGACCTTGTGACGTTCAAGAATGAAATTTTAAGTTATTTTCGGAAAATTTTTACACATTTTCAAACACAAAAGTTATTTTGATGAAATATGGTGTATTGTTTCTAGTATATAGGTTATTTCTGTAAACAAATTTGATTCTCGCTTTGGTTATAAAACGCATACTTGTTATTAAAAACACTTTTATGAAGATTCACTACTATAACGCACTTGCTGCGTCGAAACTTTTTATTTAGTACCCAATCAGGGAGGCTACAACATATTTTTTTGTTTTTTAAATGTAGCATGCTTTTTTCGCACTTGAACTTTAAAAGTAAAGACAGTGTGTTCCTAATGGTTTGCAAATTAGCAGTGACACATTAATTAGCTTATTCTCCTCACTATTGGAATTTTTGACTTGGTGGAAAATCTAAATTGTGTTTCACAGAACTAATTTGGAAATATAGGTATATTTTACAGTTAATTACTTCAACCACAAATCTTATACACTTGGGCGTGTCCAGTGAAGTCACAGTGGAGAAGTAGCTGACGTATTCTACTGAAGAAGAAGATCTTTATCTCTACACGACGTAAACGCTCTGTCGGTTTAATAGCATTGTCTAATTTCTCCTAATGGCATAAACGAAACTAATTTCTTTTTTCGCTGAATAACATCATTACGCAAACGATTATGCCTTATTGTTCTGGAATCTACTAGAACTATTTCCTGCCTGAACAATTGTGGCTACCAGTTGTTCTTTTAATAATAACACACATAAATATCAAAACATATCTGCTGTTTATCGAAGGAAAAAATTAAAACTTGAATGGAAAGATATTATCTGTTCATAAAAATTTATTGTCGCAGGCCTATGTTCTACAGAGATCGCGATTTGAAAGCTTGTAAAAAGAGACAAGCTGAGAAAAGTGTACATGTTTATTAAAAACAATGTATACTAAGTGAAATCGATAGTACACAATAGATATATATTGTCAACTAGTGGTCGCTCCTAAGAATCTTTGAGAGGGAATTAACAGACTGGGTCTCGGAGAGCATCTTTGCAAGGTTATGCAGAGGCGGTACTACTTTTTACTGCCCACACCGTGCGGAGATTCCTGGAAAATGAGGATGTGTGACGTTGTCATTCAGCGTACGATAACTTAGAAAGGGCTTCATCTGAGCTCATTCCCTTTGCTATCTGAGATACCTGGGATAAGTGAATATTCCTCTTTGAGAGAGTGTGAAAGCCCTTCGGACTAAAGTCGGTAATAGTGATATAATAATTGCTTCAACCACCCTTCCTATATGAACGATTTGAAGATATATGCGTTCACTTGATAAGTCGCTTAACCTTACTGCCAAAATCTCCAAAGACATCCAAATGACGATTTAGCTATATAAGTGTCAAATAGAAGCAATGAAAAGGGGAAAATGGATTAACCAAACAGGAGAAAACAGAAGGAGAAATAATAGCTATGGCCGAAAATGAGCTGTAGAAATACCTGAGGGTGAGCAAGTGGTAGTGGACTTTTCCTTTACGTTATAGTAAAGGATTTTTTCACGCCCGAGGACGTACCACCCCTTACATCAAGGGGCGGGTGAAGTCCCAACGGACGTTTCCGGTTCTGGTGTATGAGTCGGTTTCCCTTACAAACAAAAATGATGATGGCTTCCCTTTGTACAAAAGATTCCGGAGATAAAATACCCCTCCCTTCGGATCTCTGGGAGGGGGTGTGCAGGGGGCGCCGGCATCAAGATTTAACATATCCATCTCAAATATATGTCGCCTAAATTCTAACCTAAACTCCGTCCATTATTTCCTCCAGGCTAATAGGCCCCAACTCCTCTTCCTCACCCAAACCCAAATCAGTGCCAAAACAGCCACTAGTCACCTTAGTTTCCCGGGGTATGAGCTACTTACTTCCTTTAGATTGCATGGAAGTGTGTGCGCGTACGTCCGTAGCAATCTACCCTGCACCAGACTCCCCAATTTAGAAGCTGGAACAAAGGATATACTTTGGATGAAACTCTCTCTCAGGGCTGCAACTAAATTCATCTGTTGCATTTACCGGTCACCTTCTGACAACAACTTTGTCCAGCTCTTCGACTACCTTTCTGAAAAACCGACCATATAATTTCTGAATAGCCTTTTTCCGAGGTCACTATTCTTGGTGACTTCGATGTCCGTAATAAGTAATAGCTAGGATCTTCAAAAACCGATCCACAGGGGAGAGCAGCTGAGGTATTTGCAGTCAGAAATTCTTTAGCCAATATGGTTTAGCAACCTACTTACTTTCCTTGCACCTCGACACACAGCTCAAATCCCTTGGATCTCCTTCTTCCTACAAAACCAGAATGCTATAAGACATCAGTCACCGCCCTCCTTGGTTGCTCGGAATGGTCACTGCTTCCAGCGCAATGCAACCCGACGTCACACAGTTATCACACCCACGTATAGTTTGGCACTACAACTCCGCGAACAAGGACGAAATGCGGGATTATTTTTCCTCATTTACATGGGCGTCTGTCTCATCTTGACCCCTCTGATATATCACAAATATATCATTCACCCAGTTATCAATAAGCTGATCAGTCTTTTTTTATCAAGAAATAAATTATTTAATTAAAATTTTTATTTACCAACTTCATTGACAACAAAGAGAATAGTAGCTGAATCCCCTCTGAGACACAAATAAATTTTCATTACGGACATTTTTGGGCAGAAGAAAATCCCCTTGTAGCACGCGAAAGTAATTTCCAACAGCAGTTTTCTGTAAATGTGTGCGCCGGCTAATGCCCCCAATAATTTGCGGATTATTTCTTAACACCATTTTTACTTACACATCGTCACAACGTGCGGATGGCATTCTTCGAAAATTTTGCTTCATCACTAAGTAGAACCGACTAGAATGGTAGTTTCAATGCGAGACAGTATATAAGATACAAATGTGTGTGAGCGAAATAAATTTAATTTATTAAGGCATGAATTTAATTACTTTTTTGTTAGATACGCGCAACGACTTGATAGATTATTGTGTCTAAAATCTGAGCAAAGATATAACTTTCTTTTCATATAACCCAACTAAGTGATTATTAAGTTAGAAGCATAGTCGTAAAAAGTATTTTAAAATGTTGTAAATTAGGGTAATTTATGTAACTTCCGTTTGAATATGTTTGATTGATTTCTTATGTTTAGTTTTAATTGAATTTATTAACACATTAAAATACCCTTTTTTATTAGTGTGCTTTAAAATAAGCTATATTATGTCTGGTACAACCTTTACAAAACACTTTCCTAATTAAACTGCGATTAACATCTCAACCATCTAATAAAAACTGTTAATTAAAGTGCAATTAGAACGTTGATGCCATGAATATATCGTTTATTTTACTTTATCATTATAGGAAAGAATATTTTAGCGTTTAGTGAATTTTAAACAAACGAGCAAATCAAGGGACGGTGACTTATGATTAAGCACGGTGTGGCTTAACCCTTATCTGCCGTACAATAGTGAAACCTAGTAACTCTTAATTTGTAACTTTTCTGTAGGGAAGCCCAAAGTTTTTATATTTAGACTGAAGATAGTTTTTTCATTAACCACAATTAATTTTTCTGATCCCGCAGATCAGATAAAGTTTTCACTGCCCTTTATGTATATTGGGTACTTACTTATAAAAATTTTCAATTAAAATGTTTATTAACAAATTTAAAGTTACTTGGTAATTCAAACTTCACCATATTACAATAGTAAAAACCAGTAAGTCCAGTTGCCGATTTTCCTCTTCCGCTAGCCATATATTTTACAAGTGAAAAAGCAAGCAAGGCGACTTCCAATTTTTTTAAATCTATATAATCAATGCTTCATTTAAGTATGTAGGGATTGTGGTAATTAAAAATATATTTATCCATAAGTAAAATCACTTAACTTGAGTTGCTTTATATAACCTCATTATATTTTCTTCAATGATGCAATGTTTATTTTCTATCAGTAACATACAGGCTGTTTCAAAAAACATGCACCATCGCTCATGGGGCAATTCCTTACTAAAAAATAAGAAAAAAAGTTCCTGTGCACATGGGCCCGGAAACGCATAGTTTCCAATATACAGGGAGTTGAATTTTAATTATTTTTTTTTAATTTTTTATAAATAATTTCAAAACCACTGGATTGATTTTAATGAAAGTTGGAACTTGAAAGTGTATTATGAAAGTGTATATTTTCAAGTGAAAATCTGCTTACAACTGCGTCAGTGGCGTGCGTACGGGGTAACTGTAAAAATTCATTTGGGGAAAAAATATGTGCGCCACTGTCTTTTTCCAATTTTGATACATCAGTTATGAAGCTTATTACATAAGCCACAAAAGCTGACTCTTGGTATTTTTTCGTTCAGGGTATCTCTTAGGAGATATGATTAATTTAATAAAAAGGGGCAAAGTACCGATTCGTTGGAGTAATGAAAACAGTAATCGTAAAGTGCCATGAAACTATAATTTTTGACAGTTCTCTAAATTCTACAATTTTGAAGTGCTTTGTAGGTGTCAAAAGAGTTTTCGTGCTATTCTTTAAATTTTGATACGGTGCAGTATTTTCGTTTTTAGTTATTTGTTGATACTGAGCTGCTCATTAATATTATTTCCTCCTCTCAAGATGGTTTTCATTAAGTACACTTCAGCGGATTTGACTGATATGTTGTTAATTTATGGACAAACAAATCAAAATGCTAGACAAGCTGTGCGTGTTTATCAGGAAACTTATCCGCAAAGAAGAATTCCTGACAAAAATATTTTCCCACGTATTGTAAGACATTTGAGAGAAACTGGTTCTTTAAAACCTTTAAAAGCTGACTCTGGACGCAGAAGATACCGCCGAACTGTACGAGTTGAAGAGGCAATATTAAATAGAGTTGAACGTGATCCTAGTACAAGTACGAGAATTATTGCCACCGAACTGGGTAATATTTCGGCATCATCAGTTCACAGAACTCTGAAGGATCAAAGTTTATATCCCTATCATTTTACACGTGTCCAGGAACTTCTACCTAGAGACTTTCAACCAAGGGTAATGTTTTGTCAGTGGTTCTTAAACAAACTTAGGCACGACCAACATTTTTCTAAACGTGTATATGTTAATATTATCCAATTAGGTTACCTACTAAAACACGGATCTTAAACATCGCCAACTTTACACTAGCGGGTACCACTAACCTTTCAATATTAACACTTATAAAATATAAATAATTATAAAATACAAACCTGGATAAGTTCAATGCTAATCATTGTCTGTAAGGATCTGTTTTAATAGTGCAATGATAATGGCTCAAGATATAAGAACGTCTGTTTTTAAAACGCATAGCTTGTCGGTTTAATATTTAGACAAGCGCCATGCAATTCATTAAAAAAAATAGAATAATACATTAATCGAAAATGTTTACAAGCAAGTGGTTGTGGATGGTTCTATAAATAAATGGCAACTATTCAATTGTTTGTCATTTTATTATAATTTTTAAGCGCAATATGAGACAGATAGTTGCAAAATATACTTATCAAAAATACCTACCAAAAATACATATACATATGTTAAATTTAAAAAAAATGCATACGATAGAAGAATTTTTATATATTTTGTCATTATTCAGTAGTAGCTGACACTTTTCCAAAATCGTATATGTCTTCTGGACAAGCCAGGTTTTTCCAATAAAGGTGCTTTCTTGGTGGCATATAGGGAAGTTTTATTATGGTACTTTTTTTTAGAGTTTATCCCTCTATTGCACTGTATATTTTCCGGATGTGGCAAATCAAACCTCACAACATTCATTTTCAAAATCACATTGATAATGTATCTTTTTCGACCTCTTTCTAAATTGGACGCATTTCATCTGATTGAGTTTTTTTGACGCTGTCAGGTAAATGATTATATAAGCTTATTGCAGTGTTGCGAGGTGCCCGATTAATTTGTTCGATCATATAAGGGGGAACATACAAATCTTTAGCCTGCCTTGTTTCATATGCTGTAATATTACCACAGGTTCTAAAAATTGCCATATTTTTTCTGACATAGCAAAGCGCCTCAAACATATATAGGCACGTCACTGTTAAAATGCCATACCGTATAAATAATGGTCTACAAGATTCGGAAGACAGCAGGCCAAACATGGTGCGAACAATTCTTTTCTGCATCAACACAGCCCTCCCCAGATGCACATAGCCGCCCCAACACAGCAAACCATATGTCAGGAGACAGTTGACACTACCATAGTAGCATGTCAACAACGCCTGAGTACTCAAGGAATCCCTCAGCTGCAACAACGCGTAATTACTAGATGCAAGAGAGGCCACCACAATGGTCAACCTGGACGTCCCATGATAAGTTAGAATCCAGATAGCTCCCCAAAAACTTTACCGACGTGCCCTATCTTATTGAACCGTTATCAGATCTCACATAGAGGCTCAGATTCGGATGCACACCCACCGGAGAAAAAGAAGCATTTCAGTCTTCCGCGTGTTAAGAAGCAGACCATTTCGCGTTATATTTTTTTCTTTGAACACATCCATTTTCAAATTCATGGAAATCTTCAGCTCTTAAATTTATAATAGGGTATTCTTGTTTGACGTCATAACCAAAGTCTCCATATCTTTATAATCTTAAACTCCTTTAGTTTTTCTTTTAATTTTTTATCTATTTGACCATGCATGGAATCCGATTTCATGAAACTATGACCGGGTTCAAAGTATTTAAAAGTAATGCTGTGAAGACCCCAGAGCCGCCGGCAGGCGTGTAAACAGACTTGCTATAGTTTAACCCCACCAAAACACAACTGCGAGGTCTACTTACTTTATATTAATAGTTCATTTCTCTCCTTATATTATACGAAAACACGAGTTACTTGGTTTTACTTTGGTAATTTAATTTCTTTTTTTTTTAATTTACACTGGTTGCGCATTTCACCTAAGGAAATTACTGAACTAACTATTGTACACTAGACTTACTTCTTTACACTGTGGTAAATTTTTTTGCGATCCAAACAAGAAACAAAAATTGCCAAGCAAGTAAAGAAAAGGCCTATTTACAAACGTAAAATAGCTACAGATAGAGGTCGTTACAGGCAATCGGAATATTGAAACAGAAGTAAAACCATGTAACTCGAGTCACGAGGTTTTTACATTGCCATTTTTACTTTTGCACGGCAGTTATGCCCCATTGTCTAGGTAAGTTCAGACGGAGAGGCATCAATGAGCGTCTCATGTTCAATATAGGTAACACAAGACGGTGTGGATCTTACATGCGTCTCACTATAATGCTAAATGGATAAGGAGCGATAGCTAGCCGTCTATACGAACCATTTATATCGCCTGGCCATTGGTACTTCGATACATTCTAGAATTACACTCTAGTTTGATTATGGTTTAACATAAAAAACTTTATTGATACTTTGGTAATACATCGGTAATATACGTAAAATAATATACTATATAATGATATAGCAGGATATTAGTCATTTTCTACAGCACAATGTGTTGTGAAAAAGCATGAGATGCAATAGTTTTTCTTGCAAGATGTACATTGCCATTTTTACCTGGCTGTTTTATTTTGTGCCACGGCTCGTCGAAATTCATCTTTATTTTTCACATAGTATACTACACATCTATTCTTAGCATATTCTTGTAACGAGTGATGCTGAATACGTTCGTTTACTCGTGGAAGGCTATCATTTATGCCCAAGAGTGCTAAAGCAAGAAGTTCTCTAAACTCAGTAATCTGAATTTTATTTTGCGTGAGTTCTTTATATAATAGAAATGCATTCACCTAGGCCGAGCCCAAAATGAGCTCTATAGCTCGTTTTCGGTACCATTTGCTGCCCCTTCTTAGGCAGTGTGAATACGCTTTTAGCTGATCTGAGAGATCGATTTAGGCTTTAGACTTGTTGTAGTTTACAATGTTGTTGTTGTGTTCGACGAAGGGATGGCCTCGGAAATCAAGTTCAGCCGGCCACAGTACATTCCAAAGATATAATTCAATTCTCTACATATTATAGAAATGTATAGTGTAGACTCATATACACATATATTAAGAGGAAGAGTAGTTTACAATGGCTTGAGGCTTTTCTATTTCTCTTCCTCGCTGACGAACTTTGACTATTTCATCAGTATGCTTTGTTGTCAATAATAATACATCGCCATCCTTCCATTGGATCATTACAATGCCAGTGCCGCTTTCTTGGGCAAATACTTCGTGCTTCTTCAATTTTTTATTCAACACTTCTTTTGCGTTCAGTTTTCTGTTCGATCGTAAATTTCCCACCAGATGTGTTTTTCTCTGTAATAACTGATTAGCTAAAGATACGCTGGTGTAATAGGTGTCAACGAACAAAGTTCGTCCAGTGTCTAGAATTCTATCCATCAAAGAAAGAACAACATTAGATGAAGCATTACCAGCTCCCACATTGTCATTTCCACAATAGACTCGTAATTTATAGGTATATCCACCTGTAGTGCATAGCTAGTATAATTTTATGTCGAATTTGTGTTTTTTGTTCTTTATATATCGTCTAAATTTTAGGCGGCCTCTGAACGGAATGAGTGTTTCATCAATGCAAACACTGGAAGCGGGTACCAAAACATATTCAAATCTCTCGTGCAACTTCACTAAAGGAGTCAATCTTCGCATCCTGTCGTTTATGAAATTGTTATCTTCGTTATCGTTGAAATGCCACATCTGTAAGAGCTGTTCAAATCTATTTCTCGCCATGACTTCTTTCACTTTATTAGCGTATAAAACATTAGTGCTCCAGTAAGCTTTTAGTCGTGGTAACTTAGTAAGTCCCATCCACAACATAATTCCAAGGAACCTTTTCATTTCTTCGTTATTAGTCGGAACCCATTCTTTCACGTGACCCTTAGGCTTTGGTTTTTCCTTTAGTACTTGTTCAGCATACAAGTTTGTCTGATATACCATATACTCTATTATGTCATCGGTAACAAAGATTTGGAAAAAATCACATGGTTGCTTTTCTAAATAATTTTCATAAAACTCAGGTTTGATTCCAACGTCTCCTTCTGTGAAATCGAAATGTTTCAATGAAGAACCATCAACAGGGCCCCAATTTATGTCACTGCTGCCAGTAGGAGCAACGGTTATAGTTATCTATCAATTTGTAAATAAAATTGCAACTGTTACTGATATTGCATTTCATTTGCAATATGAGTTAGAAAATCTGGTGATAATTCATATTTTTGTAATATACCGATGGATGAATAAATAATCAATGAAGACATTGAACAAGAAAAAAATAGAAGGTAATTAATTACCCCATTATTCACATCAACCATATCTGCGTTTATATTCTGCCATAAGGTAGATGGTCTAACTTTATTCAGATTATTCGTTTCTGCAGCTGTTGTACACTTTTTTGGGCGTTTTCTTGGAATTCCGGCTTCATCGTTGCTCGAAATCTCTTCACCAGAACTAGGTTAATATCTCCGGAAATAACAAAGTAAGGGCAACCAAATTTGGCACGTAATTTTACATTGCTGTAAGTATATTATCTACCAAAATTTAGCGCTATGGGTCAAAACACAAAAAAGTTATGGGCATTTAAAGACAAATAAATTGGGGTTTTCCTCAAAACGTCAAAGTGACAATTTAAAACATCAAAATTCGAAACATTTAGGCAAAGAACTTAAATCTAGTACGGCCAAGGAAAGAAAATGTCTCAAGAAGAATGTTCTACAAACCCTGAAGTCTTAGTTTCAACCGTCATTGTCCTTCATTTTACTAAAATGTTTCCAGAAAATTCATTTCAAATAGACCCTTTCTCTGATGCTTGGCAGTAGTCTTAGCTATAGAGTTTATCGTTTAATGGTATATAACTTTTGTCGAATTTTCGTAAAAAATCAATAAAGCTCAATATATCCGTTATTCTACAAGATATGAAAAAAATTGTATACATTAATTATAGGGTGTCTTGTGCTACATCTTAAAAAAATATTTCTACAATCACAGGCTGGCCCATAAGTCTTTAGTGATACAAATTTTTTTTTAATCGAAACTTACGTTTTTGCATTTTCCATCGAAATATAATGCATGTTTGTAAGTGAAGAAATTCTGGACGCAGCAAGTGCGTTATGGTAGCGAATTTTGATTAAATGCTTCATAGTTGAAAAGCTCAATTTGCTATTAACCTATAAGGTTGACCAAGAAACGGATTTTTTCGGTTACACTTTAAGTTTACTTTTGGAAATTTTTGTACGTTTTCAAACAATAAAGTTATTTTGATGAAACATGGCACATTGTTTTTACTATAAATGGTAATCAAATTTGATGCCTGCTTTCTGAAAAAAAAACACATATTTGCTATTAAAAACATTTTGATGAAAATTCACTACCATAACGCAGTTGCTGCGTCCAGAACTTGTTTATGCTTTATAATGCATGCTTGTGGCAAAAAAATTTGATAGCGTTCATCGTTTTTGAACTATTTCTATTGTTTTGCAACTTTTCGCATTTTTGGCACTTACCAAGATTATGGTACGGCATTTTTACCTACAGATAGTAGAGTCTCATGAAAGTGACGCATTTAGAGGGATTTTCGTTTATATTACTCGTCGAAAAAAATCAAGATGCCGACAAATTTTAAAAATTTTAAACTATCGTAACACATTTTTTCCACATTAAACAGTTCCCTATACATACAGACTCTACTTTTTAAAATATTATCCTGCATTTTCTTTTTTTCAATCTTAATTAGACATCTCGTATATAATTTGAATTTTATGTATTCTTTTGCATCTTTTTGTTAAAATTTTTCAGCAATTTTTGGAGAAAATTTGTTGTGGCCGTCGAAATAACTGGTTGTAAGATTTTTGTGACATTTTGGTAATAAATGTTTAATAAAATGGTAGATTGTTTTTACTATGCGGATTATAGGGATAACCATCAAATTTGGTTACCGGTATAACCTATATAGTAGAAACTTTAATTGAAAAAGACATATTTGCTATTAAAAACCTTTTTATGAAAATTCACTACCACAACGCAGTTGCTGCGTCCAGACTTTCTTAGAAATCACATAACTTTAAATAAAGTATTCTTAAAGCTTTTTGTAGGGCGCTTGAGTTGGGTCCAGGTTCTGTTCGCACCATACGTTAAAAAAAGTGCCCCGAGGTATTCACACGTAACATAAACGCCATGTCTTTGTCTATCAGGCCTTTGATTACCAAGTATACAAAACATATACAGAAATAATGCAAATAATTTATCATATATCTTCCGATAACAATTATTATAGTTTCACCTATCTTGCATCTGTTTTCAACGCAATGACTAAGATCAGAAAAGTTCAATCAAGTAGCTTCATACCACAATGAATAGTATACTTGCTTTTTGTAGCGTTTCGTCTACTGTTCAATTCATACAATATAATCGGTAGTTTGAAGAGTATTTTCTAAGGTACATCGACATAGATCTAGTAACATGCAAATATATATTCAATTATATTTTTGGGTTGCTACCACAGCATGAGTCGACGATAGTAGGCATTGAAAACCGGTGTATTCAAAATTCAATCACAATAAATAATTAACAAATGAATTCAATTTTGAGGTTGGTTTGTTTGAGTCGCCCGAACCACACGATGTGTTCACAGTTAATTAACCATTGAAGAAAATTTGAATCGAAAGCTGATGTAATGAGAAAAGATAACGGAAAAATATAAATTTTAGCAACGGTTGTAACCATTATTTGCTTTCCTAAATCCTAATAGGTATAACATATGGAGAAATTAATACTTTAATTACTTTCTGTAGTTTGTTAAGATACATTGAAAGCAAGGAGCATCTTTTAAGACACGCCTTTAAAATGTACTAAAAGAAGATAGATAAAATCCACCTGCGTCTCATTTATGTATTCTCATACTAAAAATGCACAATGAGTTGGTGCTCCATCATGTTGCGGCTATATATTCTCGTTTAAAAGATTTGTTTTCAATTGGTTTAAGTATAGATAAACTAAAGGTAGAACAAAACGGTTTGTAGCACCTCTGAATAGGTTACTATATTATTGTTTTCAATTAGAGGAATAAAGATGTCGGCAAAAATGACGCAATCCGATTTAGGCAGGCAGGGTAAGTCATCATTGTAGGCAAGAATCTACTGATGCCATGTGTAGCATCGTTTTTGCCAACATAAACACGTAAGTCTGAAACTAACTCTGATATGGGCCTAGTTCGCGTTCTTTCAAATAACTTTATTTCAATAAGTCAATCTTTTTTTTTTTCAACAACACACCACGAGGGTTTACAGCCTAAATACTATTGTACCGTGGGTGTCGACAAGGAGGAAAGAGGCAACTTGTTAATTCTGGACTTTAAGGTTTGGAGGTTCGGGAGAGAAGGAAAAACATGTGCCGGCAAGAAATTTTACAACTTAGAAGTCCTCGGGACAAAAGAGCGGGCATAACAAGATGTTTTATGTCTGGTGACCTAGACAGTAAAAGGGTGCATTCGCTCTGTTCCCCTGGTAGATCTGTTGGGGGCAGCAGGCGGAGGAACTAAGGAAGAAAGCTCCTCTGAGCAGTGCCCGTGCAGATATCTATAAAAGAGAGAGAGGTCACCAACGGCTCGTCGGTGGGCAATGGATGGCAGCCTTTGAGTGAGGGTAGGGTCACCGATGAGACCCCTTCTGAACCCCATATGTGGGAGCAGTATTCGAGGTTTGGTCTTATTTCTGAAGTATATAAGGTATAGAGGTGGTGAATATAGCTGGTGAAAAGTATTTGCGATCCCGGAAGAGGAAACCTAATTTCTTAGCAGCCGCTTCTGCAGTTGATGGGACATGTTGGTGCCAATTGAGATTGCGATCCACAGAAATGCCAACAAGTGAAAAGGATTCATTACTTTGAATAACTTGGTTGTTTATCGTGATGGGTCTAGGGCTGGTGCATCTCTTATGAGAAAGAAAGCAAGACTGTGATTTGGTGGGGTTAAATTGTACAAGATTTCCACTTCCCGAGTCTAATATTTTTTGGAGATCCACGGTGATAGAACACTCCATGAGTCTGCGATCCTCATCTAATTGGGCTAAAGAGACAGGCTTAGCATATTGTATATTTGAGTGTAGGGTGCTGTCGTCCGCGTAACTGGGAACTGGGTTGGATGTGCTAGAGAGAAGGTCATCGATGTGGAGAAGAAACAAAGTAGGGGCTAAAGCTGCACCTTGAGGAACTCCTGCTTTAATTGGATACAGTTGAGAGAAATGACCATCCACGACAACAGAAATTCTCCGAGAGAGAGGAAATTTGCTGTCCACGTACATAGTTTTGGTGGTAGGCCATAGGCCGGTAGTTTATTAAGCAGCGCTGCGTGCCAGACCTGGTCGAATGCTTTGGATATGTCTAGAGCGACAATCTGGGATTCACCGTGTAGTTCCAATAACTTGATCTGCGCTGACGGAATCCATACTGCCTGTCGTGGATTAGACTGTGTTTTTCAAGAAATTTTAGTAATTCGGTGTTTACATAATTTTCCATCACTTTAGAGACGACTGAAAGGAGATAAATAGGTCTGTAGTTGCTAAGGAGCCCTTGGGATCCTTTCTTGGGGACAGGTTGTACTCGAGCAGTTTTCCAGTTACTAGGGAATATATCTCTATTGTAAGATGTCTAAATCAGCCGAGTCAGGACAGGAGCAAGTTCCGGTGCGCATTTTTTGAGAACAATTGCCGGGATCTCGTCAAGGCCAGAGGCTTTCCTGGTATTAAGAGAAGAGAGCATCTTTCGTACCTTTTTAGTTTTGAAAATGATATCAGTCATTTTATGCGCGGCATTGGGGACTGTTGGTGGTTGAACATTTGGAGGTGGGTTGAGAGTATAATTGCCGGCGAACAACGCAGCAAAAAGTTCAGCCTTGCCGAGGGCGGTAGAAACAATTTCATCCCCTGAGACAAGAGGTGGGAACGTCCTCTTGCAGAAATTATTCCCAATACATTTAGCAAGAGTCCAGAAGGGTTTGCTGCCGTTTGAGCTTAAGAAGACTTTGTTTTTGATGTGGTTATTAAACGAGTTTTTTTGCCTCAGAAAGAATGCGGACATAGCGGTTTCTTGCGTCGTTAAATGCTTGACGGTTTTCTTAACTGGGATTGTGTAGAAGTTTTTTGTGAGCTTTGACCTTTTCAAGTCTGTCCTTGTCACAGGATTTAGAGAACCAGGGCGTTTGAGTGGCTGCAGAGGTTGTATGTGTACGTGGAATAAATAATTCCATGCCAGCTTGGATAATTTCAGTGACGTTTTGTGAGATATCAGATGGGTCAGGATGAGAGAAGCAGACAGACGCCCATGGTAATGAGGAAAAGTAATCTCGCATTTCGTCCCAGTTCGCAGAGCTTTAGTGCTAAGCGACACGTGGGTGTGATGACTGTGTGACCTCGGGTTGCATTGCGCAGGAAGCAGAGACGATGCCGTGGTCTGAGCGACCCAGGGGGGGCGGTGACTGATATCTTATAGCAGTCAGGATTTGTAGTAAGAAGGAGATCCAAGGGATTTGAGCTACGTGTTGGGATGCGAGGAAAGTAAGTAGGTTGCTGAACCATATTGGCTCAAGAATTGCTGACTGCAAACACCTCCGCTGCTCTTCCTTGTAGATCGGTTTTTGAAGATCCTAGCCATTTCTTATTATGGATATTGAGGTCACCAAGAATAGTGAATAGTGAAAGAGTATTCAGAAATCAGATGGTCGGTTTTCCAGAAAGGTAGTCGAAGAGCTGGACAAAGTTGTTTTCAGAAGGTGACCGGTAAATGCAACAGATGAATTTAGTTGCAGCCCTGAGAGAGAGTTTTATCCATAGTATGTCTTTTCTTCCAGCTTCTAAATTGGAGAGTCTGGTGCAGGGTATATTGCTACGGACGTACGCGCTCACGCCTCCATGCAATCTTAAAGAAGTGAGGAGCTCATGCCCCGGAAAATTAAGGTGATTAGTGGCTGTTTTGGCACTGATTTGAGTTTCGGTGAGGAAGAGGAGTTGAGGCCTATTAGCCTGGAGAAAATGGTGGACGGAATTCAGATTAGAATTTAGGCCACATATATTCGAGAAGGATATGTTAAATCTTGATGCTGGCGCTCCCTGTACACCCTTCTCCCGGAGATCCGAATGGAGGGGTATTTTACCTCCGGAATATTTTGTTTCTCCTCAATAAAAAGTTTTTTCCGCAAATATGCTGGAAATGTGACAGAAGAAAGGTATTACTAAGAACTAATGACTAAGTGATCTCAAATATAAATTATGCTAACCAGCCCGACCTATCTTGATTTTTAGCTAATAGATAAATCCTGTATGACAATTGGTACCTATATCATGACGATAAACTGCTATTGACATTATTTAGTCTAATATTTTATCGGAATAAATAGGACGAACTTCTGTTTTGGTTCTAAGCTGAAGAATATAACAGATAACATAGCAGCCAATTCATTATAATTTCTCTCTTTCTTAGCCGAAGAGATATTTCTGTGATGTTAAACAGAACGGTACTTATATCGCCATATATTAATCACATATAATACTAATGCAAACGAGATTTTCTTATATTTAATGAGCATCACCTGTTTCTCTTTTATCTACGTCTGGTCAGTGTCACTGATATCTTAGGAATTGATTATTATACGACAACAACGCGCGAAGTTATTTTTAAGCGTCACTAATTTATTTATATGTAATGTACGAATGTTTTAGAAGCGCAGCGCGATAATTATTTGTAATATTTTTTATTAGTCCTGAAGCCAGTAGCTCTCATACCAGAAGCTCTTACAGGGAGCATCGTGTACCGACGTTGCGAGATGTTGTCCATAATGGCGGGCAATTTAAATGAATGAAATTATAGGCGATTTGGGGCTTGATGTTTATGTATATCGAATAATACGGGTAGGTATACAGTTTCCATTTTTGTCGATTCTAAAATTTGGTTGAAGTATAATAAAAGAGACATCCATTTAAATTCTAAATAAATGGTTTTATTTATTGATAATTTAACAATATAAAAAGAAGACTCATAAATAACCCAATATAATTATACATAGCTATGGTCATGTTTCTCGTCAGTGGAGGTGTACAACGATTCAGATAAAGTTTCTTTGATGATCTGGATCTCATCATGTTCAGGTTTTTTGTTAAACACATTTTTCTGACCACTTTTTTCTTTGTTGAAAAAAGTGTTTGCTTCTTTATTTTTTTTTATCTGGCGGAGAATTTGTAATTTCCCTACATAATAACTTACTAGCATCCACATCTTCCGAGGCAGGTTTCATGGCCACAAACACTTTCAATTTTTTTAACATAAAGGTACGTTGGTCATGTGAGAAGTCAAGAGTCTTTATATTTGCAAAGAAGATGCCTCAATAGCAAAAGTCGTTCTTTTCGAGGTTGTAATCATCAATGATGTCATTTTGCTTCTTGTATAATAACTCAGTATTTCTGGCTGAACTTCTGACCTCTTCAACCCACAAATCAACACTTACACCATCATCTTTGTGGCGGATTCTTTCTTGTATAGAAATATTGAATGAGGTTTTTATATTTAAAATATCTTGTCTTGTAATAAGATCATCTCTCCCAATATTCGGTGGTATATTGTCTCCCACTTCATCTAAAATTATGAAAATGAAATTAATATGATAGTACGGTCGCAGAAAAAATATTGTATGCATCACATTCCGAAAATATTTTAGTTGACTAGCAAGCTTGGAGGACTCGTCTCCATATTGTATCATGTTTGGTTCAGAAATATTATGCACTTCTCTTGTATGAAGACTAAAACTTCCTCGAGTAGAGAAACACCTTTCACAATGAAAACAAAAAACGGACATCTTCAAGGGCAAAACAAACAAGAAGTAACGCAAAGTTAAAAAAAACATTAGGTAAACCGCCAATAGTTTACCAACACGAACCGAAATATAACCTAACCTCAACACAGGGGATTATGAGGAACGTGACAGGCATGCTACAAATAACAAGAGATATGATATACACACTACCTATTTTTAGACCTGTCACGCGCATGGTGTCAAGTGGTGAGTCCAATGCAACAATAATATGTCGTACAGTGGGGTTTGATTGTTTCATCACAACCTCTTAACAAAGAACGTATTTTACTAATATTTAAGTGCATACAGTTGGAAGTAATAAAAATGAAAAAAACATTAAATTTAGTGCTGCGATCTATATTATGTGAAAAAGTCAATATAGGCGTAACTTCAACCGCATTAAACTGACGTATAGAAACTTTTTGATTGCGAATTACTTTGTTTTAAGTGTGTAGCGTTACCCAAGCAACATTTAAAGTCAAATTGACGTAAAATTGCCCTACCAATAGGTCGGCGACCAAATCACCACAGGTCATTTTCAAGTAAAATTTAAGTGTATATTACCAATGTGGGGAATAAAGTCAAAGTAATATGGAAGTCGATAATAGGTCCAGCAAGGCGTTTCGACCAAGGCGTTTTAGTTATATTTAGGGCATTTTCATTTAACATTGGGACAATGGACGTAATATATTGGTAAATATGTGCTACGCTTTACTTGAATCTGACATCTAGGCGCCGAGTGCCGTGACGTTCTTAACAACGAACTACGCATGTGACATTATTCGGTTCTGTAGGATCTGTGGTTATGTATGTATAAACAAACAGTAGAGTAGTAGAGATATTGTCCATCTTTGTTAAAAAATTACATATTGAATGAGCGAAGAACTTACTTTAAATATTTGGAACAATGATAAAGGAGATTCGCACTGTATAAAGAAAAAAACCACTGCGGTTATGTTTTTTCTGTTAACATGATGATGATACTGCGATAAAATTCGAGCGCCCGTGTAAAATATAAGACTAGTGAAAATAAAAAAGTATTCAAAATTCTTGAAATTCTGATTTTGGAGGATTGGTGATGTAAACAACAGAAAACTATCCTGTCGTCATGGTATACAAACACTATTTTATGTTTTTATCGAACTAAAATTTGATTACACTTTATTCAACAACAAAATATTTTTTCATTTTCCAATACAATCAAGATGGATATCGCAAAATTAAATTAATATGGCTGCCTTTCTAACATTATTGACCTAAAATTTAATTTTGCCCTATTTTTTTACCTATAAGTCACAATCCCTAATGACAGGGCAAACTAACCAAACTTTGAAGGCATTTTGTCCTATTATGGGAATTTTAACTATATGGTAAACGAATTTTATTTGAATTTATTAGAAATGAAACATTTTCGTCTATAAAAATATATATTACTTATATCCGTGTACAGCCGAGAGACATATAGGAATGATTATACAGCGCTTTTGGTCTTTGATTCCATAATATATAGACATTAATAGAAAATAGAAACAAAATAAAACAGGTAAATAAACATAAACATGATAGCTGACTGTGTTGGCAATGCTTCACTCCATTTGGCATGAAAAGGGATGTATTATATTGAAGAGGGAAACGTGCTGATTTGATACCAGCATATAATTAAAATTTAGTTTTACTTTCATATACCTAGTAGTAGTAGCCGATCAAGTTAACATACTTTTTTAGGATTTACACAGAGAACATTATCGAAATAATAATTATTAATATAAGGCGAACGGAATACAAGCATTCTTTAATACTCTATAATAATTTGTAGTATGTCTGTAAACTTTTATTGGTTTCAAAGGGGGCATTGTAACACTATATTTGTTACTGGTGCACGCACATTCACAACAAGAATAAACTTTTATTTATGACGTTTATCAACTGACAGACCTTTAAGATTCACAAATGTATTTAGCGGCTGTACACCTTGAACTTTGAGGACAATTTTTATTTCAAGTCAGATTTTATGGGTATTTTCAACTTGAAGGTAGGCAATTTGACTTGGAAGACCATTTCTGCAGTAATTATGACTTTATAGCCGATCAGAAAGCCATTTTAGGTTAGCTCAGTGCCCAAAATATTTCCTGTGCTGTATTGCACTAAAATTGGTAATATATATATATGTAAGCTGGACTTCATCAGAAGACCTCCAATTTACTATACCACAGAGACATATTGCAGGTTAATATTAGGTAATAAATTACCTTAAAGTAGGTGTTTCAGGTATCTGGATTTGGTAGTCGATTTTCAGTCCAATTTAGGGCACACTTCGACCTAAAAATTACCAACTCTGGAATTGAAACACAAAAGTATATTCAAGTATATTTTATGAGTAAAATTGAACCAATTTTTTCCCAATTTAGTTACTTGTAAGTTACTGACTTTGGAGTAATTTTAATAGTCAAAAATAAGCTAGTTCGGAGCCGCATTTCCAAATTTGTAGTCATTATGACAATCAAGGCAACATTTTGGTTAATTATTACTAAATTACAACTTGGTTAGGTTATTTGGACTCGAGTGCTGGTTAACATGCCTTAATTTGTTGCTTGGGTAAGTGTGTGTATAACGTTACTCACCACGTAACGTCATAGGAGGGGGCGGGGCATAAGCGCAATATCATATATCTTCTAAGTCCTTATATCGTGCGTGACAGGCACCAACAATGTGGCAACGTCGGTACACGATGCTCTTTGTAGGTGCTCCTCTCATATTAGGGAGAATTAAAATAATTTAAGGTTATAAAATACTATACCGATAAGTTTAAATTCCTAATAAACCCTCTCCTACTTTTATCATTTTCGTCCCTATAATGCTAAATTAGGACCTACGATATGCACCGGCAAGTATTTTTTCTCCTTCTGTATGTTTTATGTATATTACTAAACGTTTATAACTACCACATTATTTTATGTTATTTGCATGCCCTTGCTTTCATCTGCAAAACCCTTAAAACCTCCAAAGAGGATTTTGCAGTAACCCCTATGCAGCGACTAAAGATTTTGGTGAATTTTCTTTAAAAAAATTAACTAATGAGGAGATGCCGACTTTTGAATTTTGAGAAAATGTCTCCAAATGAACGCAAATTTGGCCCCCTAGAACCCACTACCCGGAAGTAAGGGAACGGGTTTTTATTTTAAGGAGTGAAACCTGCAACAAAATTTAAGTCTGTAAGTTTAAAGACAAAAAAGTTATAAGCATTTAGAAAAAAATGGGGATTTCCTCAAAACGTCAAAGTCGCGATTTTAAACGTCAAAATTTGCAACATTTAAGCAAATAACCTGAAACAAATACGGATTATGTAAAGAAAATGTCGCAGAAAGCCTGTTCCGCAGACATTTAAGTTTCAGCTTGAACCATCATTGTGCTTCATTTTACTAAATTGTTTCCAGAAAATCATTTCAAATAGTCCTTTCCTCCGATGCTTCGGCGGTAGTTATATTTAAGTTTATGGTTAAACGTTCTATAATTTTTAGCTAATTTTCGCAGTAAATTTCGTTAATAAGGAGACCGCGACTGTCCAGCTTTAAAAAAATTTCTTTAAATGAGCTCAAACTAGCCCTAGAATCCATATTCAGGTTTAGTTTCAGTTTTCATATGTTTACATATATACAGGATGACGCATTTCTACGATAAAGCGCAATATAATTGTTGTTATACAAGATAGCAGAGAGAATTCTATATGTTAATTACAGGGTGTCTTGAGCTGTATCTAAGGTATAAAATTATTTTGATAATCACAGGCTGGCCCATAAGTAGCGGTGATACCTACAATTCTACTCTAACACGCTTATATTATTGCATTGTTGCAATTTTTATAGAAATATGATGCATGTTTGTAAAAAAGAATTGGGACGCAGTAAGTGCATTTTGGTAGAGAATTTAATGCTTCAAATTTCAACAACTCAATTTGCTATGAACCTAATGTTTGTTGGCTAGGCATCCAGTTTTTTCGGAAATATTTTAAGCTTATTTCCGGAAAATTTTTGTACATTTGCAAACAATAAGTTATTTTGATAAAATATGGTACATTGTTTCTACTATATAGGTTATAGAGGTAACCGGATTGATGCCTGCTTGCATTAGAGATACATATTTGCTATTAAAAACATTTTTATGAAAATTCACATCCATAACGCACTTGTTGCGTCCAGACTTTGATTTTATATTTATCGATTTAAACAAGACGCTTGTTGTAAATATGCTTTTTAATTACCAAAGCTACTAAAAAGCGAAGTTGTACGAGTCAATACAAAAATGTGCTAATATTTTTGCGTCACCCTGTTTATATGTAAATAAATAAAAACTGAAACTTAACCCGGATATGGATTCTAGGCGGCCTAGTTTACGCTAATTTGAAGAAATCTTTTTAAAATTCAAAAGTCGCGGTCTCTTCATTCCCGAATTTTTTCAACAAAAATTAGCTAAAAATTATAGACCGCTAAACCATAAACTTAACCAAAACTATCGCTTAAGCATCATGGAAAGGATCTATTTGAAATGAAATTTCTGGAAATATTTTAGCAAACTGAAGGACAATGACGATTGACTCTAAAACTTAAGGGTTTGCAGAACACTCTTCTTGCGACATGTTCTTTATATAATCCGTATTTGTTTCTGGTTCTTTGCGTAAAGGTTGCCAGTTTTGACGTTTCAAACCGCGACTTTGACGTTTTGAGGAAAACCCCAACTTTATTTTCTTTAAATGTCCATAACTTTTTTATCTTTAGATACACACACGTCAATTTTGGTAAGTGCTGCACACTTTACAATGCAAACAAGCATACTAAATTTTGTTGCTGTTACTTCGTTATTTTGATATTAAATAAAATCGAAAGAAAATATGAAATTTTCCTGTAAAATCTCAGACTATTTTCCTGGATAACTAACTTATCTAAGCCACTTGCCAAAGCAATCTACTCAGAAAATTTGATCAAAATCGACTTATTATTTTTTGACTTATTGGTGTGTTACATATATATATATATATATATATATATATATATATATATATATATATATATATATATATATATATATATATATATATATATATATATATGAAAATTAAAACTGACCCTAGATATAGGTTCTAGGGGGCCTAGTTCGCACTCATTGGAAGAAATGTTTTCAAGACTCAAAAGTCGAGATCTCCTCATTAGTGATTTTTTTTAAACAAAATTCACTCAAACATGTTGTAATCTTGATTTTGGCGTATCTTGGTAACACTCGTGTTTAAGTATATGGTCATGCATACATTTTTGCTTTTTTTTTTTTCACAAATTTATAACGAAAATGTGGTTTTGAGCCTCGGTGGTCTAGTACCGAGAACGTGTGCTTCTGGACGCAAGGGTACTGTGTTAGGCCTTTGGTTCCCCTTTCAATTCTCCAGCAAATTGGGACGTTGTTTTTCGAAGGACGCGTAAAGCCGTCGGTCCCGTGCACCATGCAATGTTGGGTACGTTAAAGATCCCTAATCTCCTTATAGAAAGACGGGGCTTGGTAAAATTTCCAGGATAGTGAGGTGAAACTGTTCCCTGGCGTCGATGTTTGGCCATAGTCGCGTAAACAGACCGAGGTTAAAGCAGGAAAAAATTCTGGACGCAGTAAGTGCGTTATGATAGTTAATTGTCATTAAAATGTTTTAAATAGCAAATATGTTTTGTTTTTAAGAAACCAGACATCAAATTTGGTTACCAGTATAACATATATAGTAGAAAAAATGTAGCATATTTCATGAAAATAACTTTACTGTTTGAAAATGTACAAAAATTTTTCGAAAATAAACTTAAAATTTTCCCGGAAAAACTAATTTTCTGGCGAACGAACCTTATAGGTTAATAGCAAATTGAGCTATTCAAATTTGAGGCATTCAATAAAAATTCGCTACCATAACGCACTTTCTGAGTCCCGAATTTATTTTCTTACACACATGCATTATAATTTCGTGGTGGAAATTCCATACATTTAAGGTCAGCTCAGAACTGATACTGACCGGGGGAATCCGTCTGTCAAATTAAAACAAATCATTGTTTAATCTATTTCAACTGAGCAGATTTCCTGGATAACGAACTTATCCAAGCCACTGGAAAAAGAAAGGTATTCACCAAATTTGTTCAAGATCAGCCCATTATTTTTTGGGTTATCGGTGTGATACATACATACATACATATATATATATATATATATATATATATATATATATATATATATATATATATATATATATATATATATATATATATAAACATTAAAAATGACTCGTGTGTTCTCGGGGGCCTAATTAGTGCTCATTTGAAAGATATTTTTCAAAATTCTAAAGTCAGGATCTCCTCATTAGTGAAATTTTTTTTAAAGAAAATTCACTAAAAATGGGCTCGATGTTTGAAAGTTTTGGCATTTTGTTTTTGAACTCAAATTTAGACTGATTTTTTACACTCCATGTTTGCTCAATTTACATAATGTGACAGTCAGTTGTGCACTCGGGTTGTAATAGATTATACCATTAAGTGGCAAATTATTGTACGTGATTTTAAAACAGATATCAAACAAATAATATAATGTACAGCTTTTCTATTTAAAATAACAAGGTTTGTTGTAACTTCCCGCACGAACTGTAGCCAAGATTTCAAATCAATATCTTCAACAATTCTCTATATCTTTCTAATGAGTGTTTATGACAAATGACACTGTATTTGTGTTCATTCTATTGTCCCTGTCATTAGGTTACAGCCTGATATGAGTTGATGCTAAATCAGAGGCCGCCTGCCGGGGAAAAATAATATTTTTGCTATGCTCTATTTTAATAAATTTTTATTTCTTTACCTCCTGCATTCTACACAAACAAAATTAGTATATCGAGTATCGCAGAGTCGGCAGCCATTAATACAGAATCAGAAAAAGTATAGTGTGTTAATAGTTGCCGACGTTATATACATCCGTATACACAGTCCTTCGTCGGTGTGTATTCTTCGGCGCTCTACCTAAATGGGAAACTCCAATACGAAATGATCGACTATCTTCGTCAAAAACGACCGAATAAGCAATCCCGTTGTGCACTTTAAAATTGCACACTTGCAGCACAGCATAATAAGACCCAGCACTGAATCTTGTAGGGCGACCCTTTCATGTTGCGAGAATAGAATATTTGACCTTGCCCACATCGCTCCAGCTTAACAAACCAGGGTGAGACTCGGCATACAGTTATGTTGTTCTCGAATCTCAGGCGTAACCGCTCATTTTATTGCCAGGACCGTGTTACCTTTCTTAAAGCAATGTTATTATTGATTTTTATACAGCAAAATATTACGTAATTGAAACAACGATAATTAAATATAGTCTAAAATATAGTATTAGTAGAAGGAATATAACTACGATAGATTAGATCCTCGTGAATAGCATCTCATATTTAAACATTTTAAAGTATATTAAAATATTTGATCAAAATTAATAATAAGTTTGCATCTATCAAGTACGGCATTCTGGCGTATTTTCATAAAATTCATTCAATCTTAAAATTCAAGTTAAATATATATATATATATATATATATATATATATATATATATATATATATATATATATATATATATATATATATATATATATATATATATATATAGAGAGAAGGATTAAGGGCAAAGCCGCAAGGAGACAACCACATACACGTGTTTTAAGCTTATTAGCCATCATCAGTACGGTATAGCCAGGCGAAGATGGGAACACTCTGGATGAAGATGCAAAAATACACGGAGTCACAACAGGCAACCAGTGCACATTTGCAGCAACATTTGGAAGACCCCCAATCCGAGGGAAACAACCAAAATAGCCACGAAGGCAAATAAATCACCTGCGCGAGCATCCGGAGCCCAGGGAGTTATATTAACTATAACAGGATTATAACACGGCATTTCTGTACTATACAAGGAGAAGGGTTAAGGGCAAAGCTGCAAGGAGACAACCGCATACACGTGTTTCAAGCTTATTAGCTATCATCAGTACGGTATAGCCAGGTGAAGATGGGAACACTCTAGATGAAGATGCAAAAATACACGGAGTCACAACAAGCAACCAGTGCACATTTGCAGCAACATTTGGAAGACCCCCAATGCGAGGGAAACAAAAATGCCGTGTTATAAATCCTGTTATAGTTAGTATAACTTCCTAGGTCTTGGATGCTCACGCAGGTGATTTCTTTGCCTCCGTGGCTATTTTTGTTGCTTCCCTCGGATTGGGGGTCTTCCAAATGTTGCTGAAAATGTGCACTGGTTGCCTGTTGTGACTCCGTGTATTTTTGCATCTTCATCTAGAGTGTTCCCATCTTCACCTGGCTATACCGTACTGATGATGGCTAATAAGCTTGAAACACGTGTATGCGGTTGTCCCCTTGCGGCTTTGCCCTTAACCCTTCTCCTTGTATATTATAACATATATATATATATATATATATATATATATATATATATATATATATATATATATATATATATATATATATATATATATAGTAAAATTGAAAATATACGTGCAGTATAAAACTACAAAGATCACATATTATCATGTTTTTATGTCAAACAAAACATTTGAAATTATATAGTGCTAACCTACATTTTTAAATATATAAATTAATAGACGAGTAAACGAACATATAAATAAATATAATAAAATTGAAAAAAAAAACGTGAAGTATAAAATGACAAAGGTCACATATTGTCATGCCTTTATTTCAAACAAAATGATATAGTTAGTAATTATCAAAGGAAAGGACTTTTTAACTACTATTGGTAAGTAGTTAATAATTATTAAGTTTAATAAGTAGGTTTTTTTATAATACATTTTCAGGGAAACAATAGGGGAGCCCTTCATTTTCTTGCGCACCCCCGATGCATTAAGGCACGAGCCACTACTGTGCTAAATAGATAAAATTTTCAAAGCTTCCACCTTGAGTGCTAGCCACTAGTTGCATCATAATGTCGCCTGTATGCAAGAATAGCTATTAAAGATTATATTTAGAACCCGCCTCCGCAAATCATGAGTTTCCAGTTAAGCTTCCACTCAACATCTCTGCAAATTGAAAACCCTTTTCAACGGACTCAGACAAATTATACCATATGAAGTGACGACCAGATTAGCGATACGATTGTGGGATTTCTTAGCGAGTTATCATTACAATAGGATGTAGTAATCATTATTGAACACAAAATGCGTACAGTTTAAAAGAAATCGCGTGCTCAATAGTGGTCAATCATGAATAAGCGTGTTAGCGTTATCGTGCTGGCACTTAGAGCTTGGTCACAGTGATATCCGTGCACGTAGCTATGGACACAACAATGTCCATTTCTTTAGATCTAAACGGGAAATCTTATTTAATGGAAAAATATTGGTACTTGTGAGCTAATGTCATTTGGTTCGTGACTGAAATGTCTTCATCCTGATGACGGTTTGTCATTGGTATGAATGCAAGTAACTTATTTAAGATATCATTCAAGATTAAAAACCAACGTAAATACAAAGATTGGGTGTAATTCTTAATATAGTACCCACAACATATAATAAAATATAATAAAAAAGCCTGTACACAGCGAGTGCGTTATGGTGGTGAATTTTCATAGAAATGATCTGGCACGAAATATTTTTTTTATAACTTTTTATTTCTTTACACATAGAAATACAAATTTTGGTGTATAGTTTAATTTTTATATCGTAAACCTACTCACCAAATATGGTTATCATAGATTTTTCATTTTTTGGGATAAAATTTTTTTTTGAATGAAAACCCAATTTTGTCCTGAAATCCTCGTCCGATTTTCCTGACCAGTGAACTTGTCCAAGCCATTTACAAAAGAAAAGTACGTGCCAAATTTTATCAAAATCGGCCCATTATCTTTTGAGTTATCGGTGTGATATATATATATATATATATATATATATATATATATATATATATATATATATATATATATATATATATATATATATATATATATATAAATTGAAACTGACCCCGGAAATGGGTTCTAGGGGTCTTAGTTCGCGCTCATTTGCAAATATTTTTTCAAAATTCAAAAGTCCGAATCTACCCATTAGTAATTTTTTTCTACGAAAAATCAAATTCACTAAAAGCAGGAATATACTGGGTTTATATTAGTGAATTTTCTTTAAAAGAATTCACTAATGAGGAGATCCCGACTTTTGAATTTTGAAAAAATTTCTTCAAATGAGCGCTAATTAGGCCCTCCAGAAAACATATCCGAGGTCAGTTTCAATTTTTATATGCTTATATATATATATATATATATATATATATATATATATATATATATATATATATATATATATATATATATATATATATATATATATATATATATCACACCGATAACTCAAAAAATAATGGGCCGATTTTGATTAAATTTGGTGAAAAAATTTCTTTTGCAAATGGCTTGGATGAGTTCGTTAGCCAGGAAAATCTGTCCAGGTTTTCTCGGAAAATTTTGTGTTTTCTTTCGAAAAAAATTTATATCTCCGGAATTAACAAAGTAAGGGCAACCAATTTGGCACTCAGGTTTACATCCTTATAGGTAAGTTACCTACCAAAATTTAGCTATGTAGGTCAAAATACAAAAAAGTTATATGCATTTAAAAAAAAAATTGGTGTTTTCCTCAAAACGTCAAAGTGGCGATTTAAAATGTCAAAATTGGCAACATTTAGGTAAAGAACTTGAATCTAATACGGGCTATAGAAATAAAATGTCTCAAGAAGAACGTTTTACAAACCCTAAAGTCTTAGTTTCAATCGCCATTGTCCTTCATTTTACTAAAATATTCCCAGAAAATTCATTTCAAATAGACCCTGTCTCTGATGCTTGGAAGTAGCCTTAGCTATAGAGTTTATCGTTTAATGTTATATAATTTTTGTCGAATTTTCGTAAAAAAATCAATAAAGCTCAATATATCCGTTATTATACAAAATATGAAAAAAAAATTATATATTAATTATAGGGTGTCTTGAGCTACATCTTAAAAAAATATTTCTACAATCATAGGGTGGCCCATAAGTCGTTGGTGATACAAATTTTCTTATTTTTTTAATCAAACACACCATATGTTATTGCATTTTTGGATTTTCCATCGAAATATAATGCATATTTGTAAGAAAAGAAATTCTGGATGCAGCAAGTGCGTTATGGTAGCGAATTTGGATCAAATGCTTCATATTTTAATAGCTCAATTTGCTATTAACCTATAAGGTTGACCAAGAAACGAGTTTTTGTGGGAACACTTTAAGTTTACTTTTGGAAGTTTTTGTACATTTTCACACAATAAAGTTATTTTTATGAAACATGGCACATTGTTTTTACTATATAGGTTATACTGGTAACCAAAATTGATGCCTGCTTTCTGAAATAAAAAGAAAACAGACATATTTGCAATAAAAACATATTTAAGAAAATTCACTAGAATAACGCACTTGTATTATTTATACAGTTTAACCATTTCTACGATAAGAATGGAATGACGTTATTTTTAGAGATTAAAGATAAGCAACACACCAATTTCAATTCTCAAAATAAATCCCTATATTTTATTACAGCAGAAATAAAATCTGTGCTTCTATAGTAATAAAAGTTCGGAGCGCAGCAAGTGCGTTATGGTAGTGAATTTTTATGAAATGGTTAAAACTTGAATAACTCAATTTTATATAAACTTATAAAGTTTAATATTGGTACGTAGCAAGGTCTTTCCTAAGGCAAGATAGCTACCAAATTTCATTAAAATATCTTTGTAATATTCGGAGAGAAAAATTTTTTTCAAAAGAAAATTCAAAGTTTGATTAACTCAATTTTCTATCAACTTAGAAAGTTTAATTTTGGTACGTAGTAAGGCCTCTACCGAGGCAACATATATAATAAATTTCATTTAAACAGATTTGTAACTTTCGGAGAAAAAAAAATTTTTTTTTTCAACAGAAAACTCAGAATTTTCCCGAAAAACCCTGTCCGATTTTCCTGGCTAACGAACTCATCCAAGCCATTAACATATAAAAATTGAAACTGACCCCGGATATGGGTTCTAGGGGTCCTAGTTCGCACTCATTTGAAAAACATATTGCACAGTCTCACCATTGATACCTCTCTATTAGTGATTTTTTAAAAATAAAAATGCACTAAAAATGATAATAATAATAATAATAATAATAATAATAATAATAATAATAATAATAATAATAATAATAATAATAATAATAATAATAATAATAATAATAATAATAATAATAATAACAACTATAATAACGTGGAGGTCAAGTAGTGTCCGAGTGATTCCAATAGTCATGTCGTAAACTGGTGTGGTTCCTAAGAATCTTCGAGAGAACGTTAAGAGACTGGGCCTTGGAGAGCATATTTATAAACTTATACAGAAGCCGGTAATACTTACAACTGCTTACGCCGTGCCGAGATTCCTGGGAAATGAGGATGAGTCGCGTTGTCGTTCAGTGCCCGATAACTTGAAAAGGGCTCCATCTCAGCTCAGTCGCTTTGGTATCTGAGATACCTGGGATGAGTGAATGTTCCCTTTTGGGGGAGTGTGAAAGCCCTTCAGGCTAAAGTCGATTATAATAACAACAACAATAATAATAATGATATCAATAACAATAATAATAATAATAAAAATCATAATAAAAGATATATCGGAAACTAGAGCAAGGCGCCTCACATCATACAACACAACAGTCACCAAACGCAAAATTCGGTCTAGTGGCCTAAGATGACACAATCCAGTGCCAAACAAAAACTAGGCAAGATTCAAAGGATGGCTTGCCTATGCATCATAGGGGCAATGTCTTCAACCCCAACAGCCGCCATGGAGGTGTTGCTGGATCTGCCCCCTTAGACTTAGGCCACAGTAGGACTATACAGACTAGCCTTCGATGGTAGACTGAACGTCAACCCAGGCTTCAGGGGCCACTGCAAAATTCAGGGGCCATAGGAATGTAGGTGCTTATGCAACGAACAACGAACTCAAAATCATTATCTGATTTTGGTCCTATTTCCAGAAAAAAGGCACTCGATAACGTATTATGAATATAGAGGTGTTAACCTAGCTTGTATACTACATTTACATTGTATTCCAGAAAACGTAAACGAATTTCATGCAATCTTGGTGTGATAGCTGCCAAATCTTTGGAAAAATTGCTTCCGGTGGCTTGTGATCAGATCTTATAGTTATGTCATGTCCATATATAAAGAATGAAATTGTTGTATACCAAAAACAATAGCCAACATCTCCTTCTCTATTTGAGCTAGCCGAATTTAACGCCCTCGAAGCAAATGCCACATAATGCTCACCCTGAAGTAAAGAAACCCTCAGGCAAGATTGTGAAGGAGTCCATGCTTGAAATGAGGTCAGACTTCGGGAGCCCGCAAATCTGCAGGGAAAACAACAAGCATGGCGGGAGGAGACGCCGGGCATACCACGGGACGTGCTCGTCTGGTTCACGGACGGATCCGGCGAGGAGCGTGGGACGGGGGCAGGTGTTTATTCGGAAGGATCGAGGGTAAGTCATAGTATTTCCTCGGAGCCCATGCAACGGTCTTTAAGGCCGAAATGTACGCCATCCTGCACTGTGTGCGGGAGAACAAGAGGAAGGGCTACACCAACAAGCGGATCCTCATAGCCACAGACAGCCAGGCAGCACTTAAGGCCCTAAGTGGCCCACGGGTAAGTTCCTGACTGGTGAGTGAGTGCCGAGACGAGACGAGCGACCTGACTGGGCAGAATGAGGTCACCCTCATCTGAGTGCCGGGTCACTCGGGGGTCAAAGGCAATGAAGAGTAACGAAATTCGTTAAAAAAATGTTACATCAAAACTTCAACAAACACAGTTTTTTTCTTTGTAAAAAATTACAGACAATTTTTCCTTCAAGGAACTTACCAACTAAATTTATTATTACAAAAACATTTTGCACATCTAAATTTGCTAGTGAAATAAATTAAAATTTATACAATCTGATCTAAATGTCTTAGTAAATTTTGGTGCAAAAAAATTGTTTAAAGGAATTTTTGTGGAAAATATTTTATCGAATTTTTTACGTAACCTTTTTTTAACCAATTTTTACAGTAGTACTATTTTTTAACGAAATATCGTTTTCATTATAAAAAATTCGCCAATAGAGAGGTTAACATGAAAAACTTTCGGAAAAATTTCTTCAGATTAGCGCGAATTTGGGCCCCTAGGAACCAAAACCAAGGTTCGCTAAAATTTTTATAGGTTTACATGTTTACATATATATAATATATATATATATATATATATATATATATATATATATATATATATATATATATATATATATATATATATATATATATATATATATATATATATATGTATGAATCCGAGCGATGACTCAAAAAATACTAAACTGACTTTAATAAAACTTGGCATAAATCTTGTTTGGGCGAAAGCCGAGGTCCATTTCGTTAATCAGCTTTTACACTCAAGTTTTTCTAGTGGAAAATCGGGAAAACTATTTGAAAACGCTATTTTTTGTAAGTATAATAGTAACTGGAATGTGGCTAGGAATAGTGCAAATAAGCCTATGTTTTGAATTTTAAGTAATTTGGTACACAATACTAAGAGTTTTTTTCAAATTAAAAATAAAATCTTAAAGACATTGCGTTGAAACGATTAAAGTACAATGCCTGACAGACAGAGTACTTAACTGTCACGCGTAGATTGATTCGTGCAACAGGTATAAACCATACTTCAATGGTAACCAAACTAAATATATACCAGGCAAAAGCCATAATACCCGAATCAACAATCGTGAAATCTAAGCCGCAATTATGGAAAATGACAGACGACAAGATATTAAAAATTTGCCATGTAATTGTTATTTACCTGGGGGATTCAATCAATTATTAAAAGACACTATATTTGTAGCTTTACGAACGGCCTCAAATACAGTTTTAGCGCAGCATAGGTATATTATTCTGTCGTATAATATACCTACTAGAAATGTAAACAAAATCAAGCCAAGTCTCTATAAACATAATTCTAAAATTAATTCGTTTATTTTTAAACTTAAAGATTAGACGTCATATAAGACCGAAGCGGTCGTGGGATATGTTTCAATGGTAATTCTACCTATCCTGTAATAAATTACGTATATTTTGAATATAATATCCCGGACTTAAAGCCGATCGACGGTATCACGCAAATAAAACGTTAGTTGGAGTATACTCAGATAGCGCCGTGGAGATCACCGTTGTCTCCTAAGCAGAAGGTTACGCGATCGAATCCAGTTTAATAAATGTATGTTTTTATGTTTTATTTTGACATTTGGAGAAACAGTAATGCACATATTTCATACGTTTTGAACAAGATCTCATTTTTGTTTAAAACTCCTGAATTAGTTTGTCAGCTTTGAGTCTGAAATTATAATTCTG
The DNA here is from genome assembly GCA_964006375.1 of Tillus elongatus. Taxonomy (NCBI): domain Eukaryota; kingdom Metazoa; phylum Arthropoda; class Insecta; order Coleoptera; family Cleridae; genus Tillus; species Tillus elongatus. Next base: position 32,141,153 of record OZ023265.1, read on the forward strand.
ATATTGAAAAAAATGCTTTGATTAGGTTGACTAAAACGAAATCATACTGGCGAATAATAAGAAAAAATAACTGCTACGTTTACTTTTATAAATATGAATGAAGTTTCCTTTTGGAAATCTTTTGTATAACTTTAATGAAATTTGTAATACAAGCTTCTTTTAAAAAGACTTACACTATCTACAGATATAACAAAATTTACTTTTTTATCTTCATAAAAAATTGAGTTTTGGGCATTTTTCTTAAAGGAATTAAGAACGTAAGATTTTTTTTAATAATAGAGAGATATTAATGGTAACTTTCGAAAGAATTCCTCAAATGTGCGCGTACTAGGACCTCTAAAATCGATCTTCAAGGTCTGTGTAAGTTTTAAGTATTAACTTTACTAATAAGCCGTATAATAATTGTGTACAATTATTATGAAAATTCGCTACCATAACGAACTTGCTGCCTCCCGAAATTTTGTAAATAGTTTTGTTAACACATTCATCTGGATTTTTTTAAATTTTCGTTTCTTTATCGAATTTGCAAAGAAAAATTTCGCTTACGACGAGATGTGAAATGTCTGCAAATGGTAACCGTAAAAGAGTGAACTATATAAAGTTTAAATTATAATTATATATATATATATATATATATATATATATATATATATATATATATATATATATATATATATATATATATATATAATAAAGATATAGATCACTTCTATGAAAATTCACTATACCATAAGGCACTTGTTGCGCCCAGAATTATTTTTTTTTTCAATTAGAAAATACGTTTTGGTCATATGCATAGCTATATCAAAAGTATCATTTAAATGTCCTTATAGATACCTACACCTAATTATTACACATAAAACTGTAAAAATCTTTTTTTTCTCACGTAATAAAGCTCACTTAATAGAAGTACTGTTATAAACGCTCCGCATCAAATGCATGTATTCATAAATCTTGTTTGGGCGAAAGCCGAGGTCGATTTCGTTAATCAGCTTTTATACTCAAGTTTTTCTAGTGGAAAATCGGGAAAACTATTTGAAAACGCTATTTTTTGTAAGTATGATAGTAACTGGAATGTGGCTAGGAATAGTGCAAATAAACCTATGTTTTGAATTTTAAGTAATTTGGTACAAAATACTGAGAGTTTTTTTCAAATTAAAAATAAAATCTTAAAGACATTGCGTTGAAACGATTAAAGTACAATGCCTGACAGACAGAGTACTTAACTGTCACGCGTAGATTGATTCGTGCAACAGGTATAAACCATACTTCAATGGTAACCAAACTAAATATATACCAGGCAAAAGCCATAATACCCGAATCAACAATCGTGAAATCTAAGCCGCAATTATGGAAAATGACAGACGACAAGATATTAAAAATTTGCCATGTAATTGTTATTTACCTGGGGGATTCAATCAATTATTAAAAGACACTATATTTGTAGCTTTACGAACGGCCTCAAATACAGTTTTAGCGCAGCATAGGTATATTATTCTGTCGTACTAGAAATGTAAACAAAATCAAGCCAAGTCTCTATAAAAATAATTTTAAAATTAATTCGTTTATTTTTAAACTTAAAGATTAGACGTCATATAAGACCGAAGCGGTCGTGGGATATGTTTCAATGGTAATTCTACCTATCCTGTAATAAATTACGTATATTTTGAATATAATATCCCGGACTTAAAGCCGATCGACGGTATCACGCAAATAAAACGTTAGTTGGAGTATACTCAGATAGCGCCGTGGAGATCACCGTTGTCTCCTAAGCAGAAGGTTACGCGATCGAATCCAGTTTAATAAATGTATGTTTTTATGTTTTATTTTGACATTTGGAGAAACAGTAATGCACATATTTCATACGTTTTGAACAAGATCTCATTTTTGTTTAAAACTCCTGAATTAGTTTGTCAGCTTTGAGTCTGAAATTATAATTCTGATATTGAAAAAAATGCTTTGATTAGGTTGACTAAAACGAAATCATACTGGCGAATAATAAGAAAAAATAACTGCTACGTTTACTTTTATAAATATGAATGAAGTTTCCTTTTGGAAATCTTTTGTATAACTTTAATGAAATTTGTAATACAAGCTTCTTTTAAAAAGACTTACACTATCTACAGATATAACAAAATTTACTTTTTTATCTTCATAAAAAATTGAGTTTTGGGCATTTTTCTTAAAGGAATTAAGAACGTAAGATTTTTTTTAATAATAGAGAGATATTAATGGTAACTTTCGAAAGAATTCCTCAAATGTGCGCGTACTAGGACCTCTAAAATCGATCTTCAAGGTCTGTGTAAGTTTTAAGTATTAACTTTACTGATACGCCGTATAATAATTGTGTACAATTATTATGAAAATTCGCTACCATAACGAACTTGCTGCCTCCCGAAATTTTGTAAATAGTTTTGTTAACACATTCATCTGGATTTTTTTAAATTTTCGTTTCTTTATCGAATTTGCAAAGAAAAATTTCGCTTACGACGAGATGTGAAATGTCTGCAAATGGTAACCGTAAAAGAGTGAACTATATAAAGTTTAAATTATAATTATATATATATATATATATATATATATATATATATATATATATATATATATATATATATATATATATAATATATATATATATATATATATATATATATATATATATATATATATATATATATATATATATATATATATATATATAATAAAGATATAGATCATTTCTATGAAAATTCACTATACCATAAGGCACTTGTTGCGCCCAGAATTATTTTTTTTTCAATTAGAAAATACGTTTTGGTCATATGCATAGCTATATCAAAAGTATCATTTAAATGTCCTTATAGATACCTACACCTAATTATTACACATAAAACTGTAAAAATCTTTTTTTTCTCACGTAATAAAGCTCACTTAATAGAAGTACTGTTATAAACGCTCCGCATCAAATGCATGTATTCATAAAAATAAGGCCCTTGACAATCTAAAGCGCCTTAAGAACACTTCACGGTCAATGAAAGAAACGAATTGCTACTCAAGTGAAACAATTTTCCTACCAGGATTTTTATGAGAATTACCTAATTACATGCTTTAATGTAAATCATCTTTCTGCACCGAGAAAACAAAAGAATGATGTTAATGATATTCGAATGTATTCCTAGTCCACAGTAAACAAATAATAAATTATCAATGACCTCTCTGTTTCCTGAAGTAAACAATGGCTTTATTGAGAGAGAGATTATAATAACGATTTACCCAAAGCTTCATTGGTGAATTTTATTTACCGTCCACTCGGCACATGAAGATGACACGATGGCTCATGTCAGGTTTGATGTTTTACCGATCATTGAAGTCACTTACTCGACAACCCAATAGTAATAGCGCAAAGCTCTTATAAACCATTTTTTATCGATTAAATCTGAAAGAGTTGCTTGTGTTAGCGTCTTAAGATCGCCGGCACCTGAGCTCTTGTCTTGCAAGTGGGGGCCTTCATCAAGTGGGGACCATGGAGGGGACTAAAAGTAGGTCTGTGGGTCCCTCCATGGTGGGTGTTGATCAGTCTGTTCGTGCGTTCCACTGTACAGCTAGCGCGCTGAACGAGGACTTCCGTCTGGAGGGTCGATCACACTGAGGACCTTCAAGATCAACATCCTGCAGACTCCAGGACTCCACACATACCCGGCCCCAGTTAAATATTCTACAAACAGACTCACCTAGTGTTAAGTGACTTTATTATTCTAAAGGAACGATAAAAAGTAGTGTAGTTGCTTAATTGACGTTAAATGAAGACAGGTCTGATTGATTATGATTGGAGAGCAGTGAAAAAACTCGTAGTGCATTTAATATCCCCTTGTTGAGTTGCGGATGCATTGGCTGTTTATCTTCTGGACTTGTCACGTATGAAAACTGAGTCAATTAGAGTGTTTTAAAAAGTCTTGTCTAAATAAGGCAATACATAATTATACGAATTACCCCGAAAAAACCAACTACCGTAGAAATTTCGTGATAAAGTCGACTAATTGGACGTTTCTTTGTTGAGAATTTCCAGCAGTGGCATAGCTGTCCAACGTGAAGACATTGCATTGCATGCCTGACCTTGTAGCTATTCCGGTTTATAAACTCTGATGCAAATAAGTTAAGAAACCAGAAGCAAATATCAGGTCCACGCAAATATGAGGAAAATATAGCAACTAAAAATAACTCTGTGACACCTTGCTGATCTTTAAGAAATGTAAATATTCTTTCCCTAATTAAAAAACTCAACACTAGATAACTGTTGGTATTTCTGCAAAAATTAGGTACATGTACCGACAGCAAGTGTCTTCAAACAAAAGAGATGAAGAGGATGTTAAACTGTGACCGAAGAAAGTAAAGATACACTAGACTCAAGTAGAATATCAACAGAAGTTGTAAGATCTTTGTAAATATTGACAGTTTCTGTGACAAACATCACCGCACTGTTTGGTATTCTACGCTACACATGTACTGAGTGTTTCCGATTTTAAAGCTACGTGCAATTTAGAAAATTGTGTCTCGCCCGGTTGTTTTTATCTCTATTACCATTAGATATAAGAGCTAAATTGGATTGCACGAAGTGTTAGTGAAACTAAACGACATTGATTTCAGTTTGTGGATTTTCTAACCATGTAAGTAATGATTCACTTGTATATGACAGAAATAGTTAAGTCTAATGCTTTGGTATGTAACTGGTTTAAGTGTGCTGGCAATTAAGCGAATAAGGAATTCACATTTTGTCTGTTTTAATTACGGCGATCAGAGTAAATACACGTTTTCTATGAAGTTAGCTACTGTTAACCGCTTTTGCAAATCTTCACGTAAACACTGTAATTAGGTTCTAAGTTGCACACTTAAAATTAAAATTATAGAATACAGAAATGCCATCCATCGAAAAGACTCGACGACGGTGTAAAAAGTACCTACTTTTATCCACTGTTGGTATTACTTTTGCATTAGAACAAAAGTATTGAAATTAAGTGAAACAATTTACACAAAATGGTTTATTTTAACGGTACGCTAAATGTCCCAAGATAAAACAATTATGATCGTTCTTGTTTGACGTGGATCAAAGATATTCTGCTTGATAAAAATTAGGCAACATAAATTACAATTTGAGTTTAACTCTCACGAAATTTCAAATACAAGTTAATATATACAATCACATTTCTACAGGCTGGTACAAAAGCAATGGTACACAGAGCAGCTGTATCTTCTTGGCGTCAGAATATATACCCAAACATGCCCCAAACCAAAAGTTAAAATTAAATGGGATATATGGTGTTAGGATGAGGAATTCAATTTCGATTTTTATTCATAACTAAAAAATATTTTGACACAGACGAGTTCTTTGTAGTGATAGAATTTTATTCATATCCAATCTGGCTATAACGGATATAGAGCGCTGTTGGCGATATCCTTCAAGTCTAAAAATACACACACTCTTTGATAACGTTTCTAGGAAAATTTCCGATTACTGGTATTTTAATGTATTTGGTGAACCAAAAATTTACATTAATGTCCTTAAAATCAGCCGTTGTAGAATATTTGCGATTTTAAAACAGCTGCAAACCACCGGTGTATTTGCAATTTGCATAAGCTGAGTCAGCTTGGGAGGAGTATTATTGGTGGGATATAGCAACCACTGGGCTGTGGGGGTGCTGCGGGGTAGGCGAGACCTGATCGATTGGATGTTCCAGGCTAGGGTGTTAACAAGTTTGCCAATAAGTCTTTTAACTTTCTTTATATGAATGTGAGGTACCAAGAGTGGAGTCTCTATGAGGCGTCGGGTATATTATCGAGGTAATATGAGGTGATATGTTTTACTGAGACTTGGCTTGGAACGAGTTTTTCAGCTCTGAATTATTTTGTAGTTGTTATGATCCTTCTTTTGAAAGATTGTCTGCGCTTCATGTTGGTGGTGTACCGGCGTTGCTCCTATGGTGGATTTTCTTGGTTTGAGGCTGTCTGTCTGTGGGCGCGATGTTTATATTTCCTTGGTGCACATTCCGCCTGGATTGTATGCTGGTGTGCTTGAAGACTTTTTCGATGCTATGGTTTCCCTACCCAATTTATTTCAGAAAAAATATTGTTTTTTGGCCATTTCAATTTTAGTCATGTTATGGATGCGTGGAATGGTGGCGTTCTTAATGGCGGGCTGCCCCATATAAGGTTTTTTTCTGACTTTTCTGACTTGAAACAGATTAATCATGTTTTGAATGTTGGCACTTTGCTTTTGGACTCGTTTTTCAGTAACGTGAGATGTTCCGTGTGTGAGCCGTCATTCGGTGCGCTGCCGATTGATCGTCATCCACCTTTGGGGATCACATTGTTGGCGGATGCGCCTGTGGCGAGAAGGACCTTATTGTGCTTGGTGTCTGATCATAGTTTTTGTATGGCTGGCATGCAGTTGTTTGACTGGCCGTACGGATGTTGACCGTGCAGTGAATGAATTTTATGGCGTACTCTTTTCTGTTTTTGATATACATATACCAAGAATTGTTCCGAGTGTCAGAGGTTTCCACCCATGTTGGTATGGAAGTATTGTGTCAAGGATGGAGAGGAAGTGGAAAATATGGGAAAAATTTAAAACATTACAAGATCCTGCTGACTATGGTCGGTTGTGTGCTTTGAGGGCTGAGATTAAGAGGAATGTACATGTAGCGCACTCTGACTATGATCGGAAGTTGGATTTCAAATAAATTATAACCTGTTAACTACCTGTTAATGCCAGAAATGCTTCTGTATCGATCCCAAATAGGGTTAGATGCAATGGGCTTGTGTTTACAACTCCAGAGGATATAGCTGACGCTTTTGCTGATTTCTTTGGCTTCAATTATATTTTCTCCACCGGTTTTGGGGGCTTTTGGAGTCGTCCGATTGTCTTGTGGATGTGTTGCATGTTGCTTCGTTGTTGTTCCTCGTTGATCTGAATATCAATCAAACATATAAAGCCAAAGATGTCATCCAGATGGCATATATGCGTTTATCATTAGGGACTGTGCTTCTGTTTTGCGGGACTTCTTGTCTCTGGCTTTGTGGACGTGCGTTTTACCAGGGCGGTGGAGGACATCGGTGGGGCGTGCGATACACAAGGATGAAGACTTGTACTTGGTAGAGAGCTACAGGTAGATCTCACTAATTTTGTGGTCTGCTAAAATGTTCGAACATGTGCTGGCGAATGTTATATCTAGCCACATATCTGCAACTATTTCTGTGAGTCAACATGGTTTCCTTAGACATTGATCGACGGTCACCAACCTTATTTATATTACACAGTATGTGGCCAAAGTGCTTGCCAGGGCCGGACAGGTGTATGCTATCTACCTGGACTTTTCCAATGCATTTGACCAGGTGGATTACGGGGTGTTGATGTAGAAGTTGGATGCCTGTGGTTTCTATCCCTCTCTTGTGCCCCTGTGCCAATCGTATCTCAGTAATATAATTCAGTATGTGAGGGTAAATGGGCATAGATCATTTAATTTTGCTGTGACATGTTGCGTTCCTCGGGGGTTAGTCTTGGGGACCTTGCTCTTCTCCTTTTTGACTGTGGGTACGTGTATGGATGATTGTGCAGTATTGGCTTATTTTGTAGTTTATTATTGTCTTATCTTGTAGTTTTTATAGCCGGTTTGTGGGTGGATGATTTATGTGTGTGTGTGCATGCGTGCGTGCGTGTGTGCAAGCGCGTGGATGTGTGCGTGGGTGATTGTGCATTAAAATCTTATTTTGTAGCTTACTATTGTCTTATTTTATAGTTTTGACATATACTGTGTAATATTTTGTGTTTTATATAATTGAGTTGATACTATGTTGCATGCTAGATACTGTGCTTATTTTATATATGATACCTTTATAATTTTTGTTTGGTTTGCCACATGCCATGTAATTGGGGAGACGTGTTTGGTAGTGTATTGATAAATAAATAAATGAATAGTGTTCAGATCATAACCGACGAAGAACCTCGTCCACATCATTTCATAGCGGCACAAAATTTATTGCCAGCTGATCTTTCAGCTAGATTCCACTTGTGACATCGCTTCAGAAACAAACATAATCTATATTTAGTCTTCGTGAATAAAATGCTATTTACAGATGAAGCTATATTTGCTCGCCGGGGCGTATTCACCTTCAGGAGCCACCGCATGTGGTAATAAAAATCCTCATATACCAGTAAAACCTTATTTCCAACATAAATTGAAAATTAATGCTTGGCGTGGAATATAAATATCCTAGATCCATATAATTACGCTTAAACTTGTACTGTATTGTATTCTGCGAGATGAGATCGCTGCGGCTGGTTGCCATTCGCACATTTTTCTCTTCCTGTGAGTGAGTCATTATCTAAAAGATAAGTAGCGTCATGGAAGTCCAATGAGATAACTTCTCATGCTACTATTACCTAGAATTTAATTATAATATTGTCGTTAGAGTATGTACTTATGTTATTTTTTTCTAAGTTAGTAAGTTTACCATAATGTACAAAAATCAAATTTTTGTACATAAAATTGTATTGTTCTGTTAACAATAAAATTATTGTCTAATTACGGATAATGACTGGGACACACAACTCTATCTCCTGCGGTCAATCATGACAACTTTGTGTACAGTAGAAGACCCAGGAGAAAAGGAGAAACACAATGAAGCGCAATAGGATATTACTAGCTACAAAAATTGTTGACTATAATATGGATAAACTAACATTACAGTTGCAAATAAACTCTTCTTGCATGTAAATAGGTTTTTCTATATACATAATGTATGTTTTTGTCTCTAACTGCTACAGTGTTAGGATAACGGAGAAGAAACAATATTACATCTAATTACTTTATCCAAAAATTTTTGAATTTTAATATATTTTGTGGGTACTGTGTAAGCAAACAACCTCCCCACATTCGCATAAGGATTTTCTCTTCGTCTAATTAAAATAAACGCACTTAAGCTTGAGGCAGAATATGTATTTTATGCAAGATGAGGCACCGGCACACTTCTCTGTCCAAGTGAAAAATTAGCTAAATAAAAGGAATCTTTAAAGATCGGTAAGCTATCAACCCAATTCGGTTGCCAACTTTTAGCTGATATTTTAACGGACTAGAGGCATTTCTCTGGGGTTACCTTAAAGCAGTTGTAAACAGTGACGCAATAACCCGCAAAAAATTATTATACAGGGCTTTCATTCATTCCCTAACCCCACGTGACCGCTTAAGTTAGGCAACCCGGCATACACGGTTGTACAACCTTAACTAATGAAATCCCTAAGATGCCAGTGTTGTCTCATATTTCCTTTGGGGTTTTATAAAAAATATAAAAATTATAATAAGTTGAAACAGCAAATGTCTTAAATGTATTTATTATTTAATATTTTTAACAGAAAGTCTGTTCATGCATAGTTTACTGTTATTGATTGTTAAAAAAAAATTAAAAACATAATAAAATATTACTTTTATTTTGAATAGATATCAAAATTTTGTAATGTACTTAAACAAATTGAGGTCCGATTATTTAAACTTCTAATTTACGGTTTTAGGAATGTGTATTGTGTAACATATGACAAATATGTACCTGTTTGGGCAGATAACCGACGAACAGATTTGGTAGGGCTTCATTCCATGCGATGTCGAATATCGTCAACAACATAACCTTAACATACCTACACTTTTAACTTACGTAAAAACGCAATGAAAATGCTAAGTTTTGATAAAAACTGTTTATTTTTATTGTCCAACAGATAGAAAATTATTTTTAAAAGGTACACTGGTCGAACTTGGAAAATGTACAATATATATACAAAATAATTGCCAAAAGGGAATTGAGCGCCAACGGACTAAACTATCAATTGTCAATTGATTTAGTAACTTTAGGGTCCCTAGTCTAGTGGTGTTTTTGGTTACTTTTTGACTGCCAACCCATAAAATCTTATTCCACTAAGAGACAGAATCCGGTCACGTGGGATTCGGGAATTAATGAAAGCCCTATATATATATATATATATATATATATATATATATATATATATATATATATATATATATATATATCCTTTGATTCCTACAGGGAATATAGGGCTTTCGTGAGAGCTCTTCATCGGGTTCGGTTCTGGGTTATGGGTTGGACTTGACTCCAGTTTCTTTCCTATTATCTTAAGTTTGTCGGCCCTAGTGAGTCTTCGCGTCTGCTTCGGTCATTCCACTCTTCTGTTTCCCTAATGGTTCCATTCTAGAGCTTTATTGGTGATGTTGTTGTCTGATTTCCTGAGTGTATGTTCTTATCCACCGCCATTTTCTTTTTGCGATCTCTCTGAGGATTTCCTGCTGGTCGGTCAGGTGCCATAGGTCACGGTTTGTGAATGTGTTTCAGCAAAAAATGAGTAGTATTCTGCGTAGACAGTATTTGACGAAAGTTTGTAATTAGTTTACTCTGCTGGCTGTCATCTTCCCAGTCTTGTGTCTATACATCAGCACCGGCGTCACATTGCTGCTAAATATACACCGCTTTGTCCCCGTGGGTAGTTGGCGAGGGTACCAAGTAAGTAAACTTAATCAAGATCCTCAATTGGTGTTCCTTCAACATGCAACAAGGTACGAATTGCAAACCAAGTTGCATTATTGTAAAAAAATTTGTACACCTAATCCCAAAATTTTTCTGTTGAGAACGTTTCATTTTTAATTCGCTATACGAAACTTTGAGGTCATTGGTTTGCACAAACTTACAAATAACAAACTTACAAATTGAAAAACGTAACCTACAGAACCGCCCAAGGACAATTTTATAAAGTAAGCGTATTCAACTTGATTTTTGAAATTATATAGTCAGTCTAGAGCCGTGTAGGTTTAAGCCTGAAATTGATTTTCTTAGCAACAGCCCGTTATTTTTCTAAAATTGTATGCTTATTGTTGACTAATTTATCTTCGAATAAATTACTCATTACTAATTGTTTCCGTCGATATTAAAAACTATTAATTCCTGGTACTTGGGCATTGTGTGTCTTAGCTTCTAAGGGGAGCGTAAAATCGCCGATCTCGTATACACTGCATCACTAAAGACGCAAAAATATTTTTTTTACATAAGATGCAGGATTATTATAAGTTCTTATATTGCTGTGACAAATTCGCTATTGGTCTAACAAGTAGAAATAGTGAGACGATAAATACGCAAAAAGGTAATATCTCTTTATCTAATCTTCCTAATTTCGTTAAATAAATTTAATTTTAAAAGTCAACATAGTTGATAATGTTTACTCGAATAAATTATTCATTACTAATTATTTCCGTCGATATTAAAAACTATTAATTCCTGGGACTTGGGCATTGTGTGTCTTAGCTTCTAAGGAAGCGTAAAACCGCCGTTCTCGTATACCCTGCATCACTAAAGAGGCAAAAATTCGTTTTTTACATAAGATGCAGGATTATTATAAGTTCCTATATTGCTGTGACGAATTTCCTATTGGTCTAACACGTACAAATAGTGAGACGATAAATATGCAAAAAGGTAATATCACTTTATCTAATCTTCCTAATTTCGTTGAATAAATTTAATTTTAAAAGTCAACATAGTTGATAATGTATCCTCGAATAAATTATGCATTACTAATTATTTCCATCGATATTAAAAACTATCAATTCCGGTGACTTGGGCATTGTGTGTCCCAGCTTCTAAGGGGAGCGTAAAAACGCCGATCTCGTATACACTGCATCACTAAAGACGCAAAAATACTTTTTTTACATAAGATGCAGGATTATTATAAGTTCCTATATTGCTGTGACAAATTCCCTATTGGTCTAACAGGTAGAAATAGTGAGACGATAAATACGCAAATAGGTAATATCACTTTATCTAATCTTCCTAATTTCGTTAAATAAATTTAATTCTAAAAGTCAACATAGCTGATATCAAGATATTTTTAAGAAAACTGGGATGTTTACGTTGTTGTACATCCGGGTAAATACAGACGTGGATGCCATTTCTCTGGCTTTAATCACATTGGTTTTATTTTCTGCAAATGAAGAACGTAGCCAGTGTGTAAGTTAAGTGGAGAAAGAAAATCGAATTAATACAAAATAATGACAACTACAAATAAAGATCTGTGAATCCAGTAAAATAGTCTCCACGTTTGTATTTGATATGGAATAGTTTCATCAAGTAAGGGCAACAATAATCAATATATTTCTGGGTGTTTGTCTTTTTACGTCACTAAAATTAAAGTGAAACAAGTGGGAAAAATCTTCACACGCAAGAATGCACTACATCAAGCTAAAAACACACGTTCTAAATCTTTGTTCAAAGCGGGATAACTGTATTTTTAACAAGCATTCATCTCATCACATTTTATGTTTTCAAGTTTGGCAATTAAAAGTGTGAAATTTTGATACAATACGGTAAGAATTTCAATATGAAAACAATCTTATTTGTTTAGCGCTATACGCAAGTAAAAAGCTCTGAGAATCTAAAGTTTCTCAAGGTCCTTAATATATTTAATTTCAAGCTTAATCTAACGCTCTTTCTTCTATTCTAAATGTCAGTTTATTTTACCTTGTCAGTTATTTGATTAGATATAGTCTCTTAGAAACATGTCCACATTCTTGTCGAAATTATTAAGACAGGTCAGGCAGAGAAAACCGTTACACTACGAAATTTTATCATCTAACATCTTTAACAAGAAGTACAGGATTACTGGAGAAGATGACAGATTATTATGTCGTAAACAAAATATGCGAATTTTATTAACAGTCCCATTTTAAGGAATTTCTCGCAGAACGAAAAATTCATTGATGGGGAGATCCGTGCTTACATATATATATATATATATATATATATATATATATATATATATATATATATATATATATATATATATATATATATATATATATATATATATATATATATATATATATATATATATATATATATATATATATATATATATATATATATATATAAATTGTACCGATAACTCAAAGAATAATGGGCCGACTTTGATAAAATGTAGTAGGTGCCTTCCTTTTGAAAGTCGCTTGGACCATTTCATTATTCAGGCAAATCGGATCAGTTTTTCCGGGAAAATTTTGAGTGCTTTTTCGGAAAATTTTTGTATCTCCGAAAATAACAAAGCGTTAGCAAGCAAATTTGGTATTTGGGTAAACACTATTAAGCTTAACTATACGCTAAAATTCACATCTTTGAGATAAAAGGAAAAAAAATTATGGGCATAAAAAAAATTGGGTGCCACTGATGACCAGAATAATGCACAAACCAAAATATTTTGTGTGGATCCAAAAATTTATTGTATACTACAGTCAAATATTAAGTTTTCTTGACGCAAAAATGTAAAGAAATAACAACAGAATTACTTTGAAAATTTTATATACTTTCTTCTCAAAACGTCAATGTCCCGGTTTGAACCGTCAAGATTTGTAGTTTTTAGACAAAGAACCTGAAACAAATACGGGTTATGTAGGGAAAAAGTTATGATAAGTGTATTCTACAAAGCCTCAAGTTACAGCTTCAACCATGATTATCCTTCATTTTACTAAAATGGTTGCAGAAAATTCATCTCAAATAGACCCTTCCTCTGATGCTGATAAATACGAGGGTATTTTTATATATTATATTGTGGATAGGTGTATTATATTGTCTTAGATAAGTTCAGGAACAGACGGAGCAAGGAATTTCGTAAACTCCGTGGGATTCATGTGGAATCCCATCATTGGAATTTTTCATTACACTTGACAGTTTGTGCTCTGTTGTGATTATGGTTTTGATAGTTTGGGTTCTAACATTTTGGCTCATTTCGTGGATGATACCTTTAATGCATGGTAGGCAGGATTTTAGTGAATTTTCTTTAAAAAAATAACTAATGAGGAGATTCCGACTTTTGAATTTTGAAAAGTTTCCTTCAAATGAGCGCGATCTAGGACCTCTAGAACCCATATGTGGAGTCAGTTTCAATTTATATATATATATATATATATATATATATATATATATATATATATATATATATATATATATATATATATATATATATAAGTTGTTACTACTTGAGTAGAAGCTGCAACAACGCTAAAATAAAAATATTTTAGAAAGACAGGTCGTGCCTATTTATGGCAGTATCCAAATTTTCAGATTAATCCCATGTCTCATTTTCCATAAACTTCTAGCCTATCAGCGACCATCAATGAACCTATATATATATATATATATATATATATATATATATATATATATATATATATATATATATATATATATATATATATATATATATATATATATATATATAGGGTGGCGCATTGAAAATGAAACAGACCGATTTCCCTCCAGATATATTTTTTTAAGAAACACTGAAACACGACAATTTTAATATTGAGGGGGACATGTTTTGACATAAAACTCAAGTTTGTCATATCAATCCCTTAAGGGTGGTGATAAGAACCCTTACATTTTAAATAGGGAACATGAATCGAGTGTTACATCATTTGAGAGCTCTTTCTTTTCTGAATTCAGCACACAAATTCTTTTGGAAGTTTTATCAACTCGTTTAAAAATTATTCACAGTTGAAGATACAAAAACGCATTTCACTCATTCCGATAAGAAATGTGTTGATAGTCAATGTTTTGTTGGTTTTTAAACAAAACATTTATTATCGGAATGAGAGAAATGATGTCTATTATTTCAGTTTATCGGTTGGTTTGTTACTTGATACTACTACCGCAAATTAATTTCACATTAGTGTATTCTGTACAAGAAAGAGTTGAAATAATTACTCTTTTTTTTTCAAAAACGATGACTGTGCCAACCGTGCCGCAAATTTGTTTAATGAGCGACATCTGAACAGACAAGTTAACAGAAAATACATTTTGGGTTAGTTGCAAAGTTTCGACAAAGTGGTTCAGTAGCCAACAAAAAACGGGATCCTGAACGTGAATTTCCGGTTAGAAATGAGACTACTGAGATTTAAGTTTTAGGACAAATTGCTACAGACCCAACTTTGAGCACGAGAAAATTGGCCACTGTTTCAAACATCAAAAGAAGAACTATTCAGCGAATATTGAAGCATCATAAATTTCACCCGTATAAAATTCATCTTGTACAACAACGGGATGAAGATGATTTTGATCGGGGGCTGGAGTTTTGTGAAGTTATGACTGCACGAATAGCTGATAACGGAAACTTTCTGTTCAATATCTGGTTTTCAGACGAGTGTACGTTTTTATTAAACTTTACAGTCAATCGTCACAATTGTCCTTATTGGGCAGATAGTAATCCATTAAATTTCCAAGTTCACACTCAAACTCCACAGTAATTAAATGCCTGGACTCGAATTTTTGGAGACCGTTTAATCGGACCAATACTTATTGATGGAAATTTGAGTGGCGAAACGTATTTGGAGTTACTAGAAGATATCGTTTACCGTCTACTAATTGACATTGTTAAAAATGATGATCTCTTTCAAGAAAATCGATTAGTGTTTAAACAAGATGGAGCTCCTCCGCATTTTTCACAACGTGTTAGGTAGTTTTTGAACAGAGAGTTTCCAGAGCAATGGATTGGCCGTAGAGGTGCTATTGAGTAGCCCCCTTGATCACCGGATTTAACTCCTTTAGACTTCTTTTTATGGGGCCATTTAAAGAGTAGAATTTTCGCAAGAGAACCGGAGTCTCTGGAATAATTATGAGAACGCATTGTTGAAGAATGTCGTTCAATAACTCCACAAATGCTCCAGAATATCAGAGCTCGTTTTGAACAAAATTTGTACTTTTGTATGGAAGCTGGTGGTCAACAATTTGAACACTTACCTATCTGAATAAACATTTTTAAACGTTTGGTTTTCTTTTTTAGTTTTTTTTTCAAAAAATGGACTAATTAGTGCATTTCTTATCACAATGAATGAAATACGTTATTGCAATTCCAACTTTGAATAATTTTTAAACGAGTTAAGAAAACTTTCAAAAAAACTAGTGTGCTGAATTCAGAAAAGAAAGAGCTTTCAAATGATGTAACACTCGACCCATGTTCCCTTTTTTTAATATAACAGTTGTTATGACCATATTTAAAGGGTTGATGTGACAAGGTTGAGTTTTATGTCAAAACATGTCCCTCTCAATATTAAAATCGCCGTGTTTCAGCGTTTCTTAAAAAAAAATTCTCTAGATGCAAATCGGTCTGTTTCGTTTTCAATGCGCCACCTTGTATCACACCGATAACTCAAAAAATAATATACGTATTTTGATAAAATTTAGCATGTGCCTTCCTTTTGTAAGTGGCTTGGATGCCTTCGTTGACCAGGAAAATCGAACCAGGTTTTCCGGGAAAATTTTGTGTTTACTTTCGAAAAAAAAATTATCTCAAAAAAATAGAAAATCTACGGTAACCAAATTTGGTACGTATGTTTACGATATTAAAAGAAAACTATATACCAAAATTTATATTTCTATGTTAAAAGACAAAAAGTTATAAAAAGTATTTCGTGCCAGATCATTTATATGAAAATTCACTACCATAACGCACTTTCTGCGTCGAGACTTTTTGCCATTAAGAGGACTCTGTCTCTTCTTATTGTAGTATGCTCAACATATGTTGCAATTTTCTTAATATTTAGGAAATGCTTTATATTTAATGTTTTCTGCAACACTAAACAATTTTAATTGCCACAACATAATTTCCTTAAAACAGCGCGACAAAGATATATTATCATTATATAATAATTATGCTCTATAACAACATAGTCGAATTAAATTGTCGACTATTATTTTAATTAGTCGTTATAATTATAATTTAAAATAAAACGCGCATGGCAAATTATACCTTAAAAGAAATAAATTATCCACACTACTTGCAAACGTGTATGTATTGTTAGCTATATATGCTGTTATTACAGTATAACAAACAATTATATTATAGCATGCCACCTGTCAATAACCATTTTCCGTCAAATAAAATATAACGCATAACCTTAACTTGTAAAAATTTCTAAATGTCATTTGTGACAATATGCTCTGTCATTGTACGGCAATTAGCACTCCATATTGGCAACTCATTATTACTTGTCTAGTATTGTCAGCCGTTACTAGTACAAGCACAGACGGCGAGTGTGATTTGAGTAGTGGACTATCCTTGTTCGGTCAACCTTAAAGTATGTTTCAATACCATTTTTTTTTTCAAACGTGTCTTAGCTTTCAGAATAAATCAGCGAACCTAACTAAGTCAGTTATATTGTATTTTTTATATTTCAACAACACAACACGAGGCCTGCAGCCTAAATACTAGCGTACCGTGGGTGTCGACAAGGAGAAAAGAGGCAACTTGTTAATTCTGGACTTAAAGGTTTGAAGGTTCGGAGGAGCAGGAAAAACATGTGCCGGCAAGGAATTCCACAACTTTGAAGTCCTCGGGACAAAAGAGCGGGCATAACAAGATGTTCTATGTCTGGTGACCTGGACAGTAAAAGGGTGTATTCGCTCTGTTCCCCTGGTAGATCTGTTGGGGGCAGCAGGTGGAGGAACTATGGAAGAAAGCTCCTCTGAGCAGTGCCCGTGCAGATATCTATAAAGGAGAGAGACGTCACCAACGACACGTCGGTGGGCAAGGGATGGCAGCTTTTGGGTGATCGTAGGGTCACCGATGAGACGTATAACTCTCTTCTGAATGGAGTCCAGGATAGCGAGTGTAGAAGCGGCAGCGTCACCCCAGATGTGGGAGCATTTTTCAAGGTTTGGCCTTATTTGTGAAGTATATAAGGTATAGAGATTATCTGGTGAAAATTATTTGCGAGCCGGAAGAGAAAACCTAATTTCTTGGCAGCCGCTTCTGCAATTGATGTGACATGTTGGTGCCAATTGAGATTTCGATCCACAGAAATGCCAACAAGTGAAAAGGACTCATTACTTTGAATAACTTGTTTGTTCATTGTGATGGGTCTAGGGCTGGTGTATCTCTTATGAGAAAGAAAGCTAGACTGAGATTTGGTGGGGTTGAATTGTACAAGATTTCTACTTCCCCAGTCTAATATTTTTTGGAGATCCACGGAGACAGAACCCTCCATGAGTCTGCGATCCTCATCGAATTGGGCTAAAGAGACAGGCTTAGAATATTGTATATTTGAGTGGAGTGTGCTGTCGTCCGCATAACTGTGAACTGGGCTGGGTGTGCTAGAGAGGAGGTCATTGATGTGGAGAAGACACAAAGTAGGGGCTAAAGCTGAGCCTTGAGGAACTCCTGCATTAATTGAATAAAGTTTAGAGGAATGGCCATCCACGACAATAGAAATGCTTCGGTTGGAGAGGAAATTTGTTGTCCAGGTACAGAGTTTTAGTGGTAGGTCATAGGCCGAAAGTTTATTAAGCAGCGCTGCGTGCCAAACCTGATCAAATGCTTTGGATATGTCTAGAGCGACAATCTGGGATTCACCGTGTAGTTCCATAGACTTGTTCCAAGAATGGGTGTCAAAGGAAAGGAGATCGGCAGTTGATCTGCGCTGACGGAATCCATACCGCCTGTCGTGGATTAGACTGTGTTTTTCAAGAAATTTTAGTAATTCGGTGTTTATTTACTTTTCCATCATTTTAGAGACGACTGAAAGGAGAGAAATAGGCCTGTAGTTGCTAGGAAGCGCTTTGGATCCTTTCTTGAGGACGGGTTGTACTCGAGAAGTTCTCCAGTTACTAGGGAATATGCCTCTATTGTAAGATAACTAAAACAGACAAGTCAGGATAGGAGCAAGTTCTGGTGCGCATTTTTTCAGAACAATTGCTGGGATCTCGTCAAGGCCAGAGGCTTTCCTGGTATTAAGAGAAGACAGCATCTTTCGTACCTTTTTAGTTTTGAAAATGATATCCGTCATTTTATGCGCGACATTGGGAACCGTTGGTGGTTGAACATTTGAAGGTGGGTTGAGAGTAGAATTTTCGGCGAACAACGAGCAAAAAGTTCAACCTTGCTCAGGGCGGTAGAAACAATTCCATCCTCTGAGACAAGAGATGGGAACGTGCTCTTGCAGAAATTATTCCCAATACATTTAGCAAGAATCCAGAAGGGTTTGCTGCCGTTGGAGTTTAAGAGGACTTTGTTTTTGATGTTGTTATTAAACGAATTTTTTGCCTCAGAAAGAATGCGGAGATAGCGGTTTCTTGCGTCGTTAAATGCTTGACGGTTTTCTTGACTGGAATTGCGTAGAAGCGTTTTGTGAGTTTTGACCTTTTCAAGTCTCGCCTTGTCACAGGATTTAGAGAACCAGGGCTTTTGAGTGGCTGAAAATGTTTTCTGTGTACGTATAATAAATAATTCCATGCCAGCTTGGATAATTTAGGTGAAGTTTTGTGAGATATCAGAGGGGTGAGGATGAGGGAAGCAGAGAGACGCCTATGGAAATGAGGAAAGTAATCCCGCATGTCGTCCCAGTTCGCAAAGTAATAGTGCCAAACGATACGCGGGTGTGATGACAGTGTGACCTCGGGTTGAATTGCGCAGGAAGCAGTGACCATGCCGTGGTCTGAGCGACCAAGGGGCGCGGTGACTGATATTTTATAGCATTCAGGTTTTGTAGTAAGAAGA
This sequence comes from Tillus elongatus, assembly GCA_964006375.1. Taxonomy (NCBI): domain Eukaryota; kingdom Metazoa; phylum Arthropoda; class Insecta; order Coleoptera; family Cleridae; genus Tillus; species Tillus elongatus. The sequence goes on from OZ023265.1 coordinate 32,160,717, forward strand.
AAATCCAAGGGATTTGAGCTGTGTGTTGGTATGCGAGGTAAGTAAGTAAGTTGCTGAACCATATTGGCTAAAGAATTGCTGACTGCAAAGGCCTCCGCTGCTCTCCCTTGTGGATCGATTTTTGAACATCCTAGTCATTCCTTATTATGGACATTGAAGTCACCAAGAATAATGACCTCGGAGGGATGATATTTAGAAATCAGATGGACGGTTTTTTCAGAAGGGTAGTCAAAGAGCTGGACAAAGTTGTTGTCAGAAGGTGACCGGTAAATGCAACAGATTCAGCCCCGAGAGAGATATTTATCCATATTATCTCTTTTCTTCCAGCTTCTAAATTGGGGAGTCTGGTGCAGGGTAGATTGCTACGGACGTATGCGCACACGCCTCCATGCAATCTAAAGGAATTAAGGAGCTCATACCGAGACCAGACAATTCATTTCTGCCGCGAAGTAATTACGGGACGAAAATGAGGTTATTGTTTTTTTAGAGCTTTGGCAGAGATCGATGAGAGGATTTTTTTACACAAAATGTCTAACATAAAAGCGGTTGCCTGTGCATATACACAGCATAAACTTTATAAATAACTAGCCTCTTCTTATTTCTTCTACTCCAAAATAATTAACTAAATATGGTACTCTCCAATTTTTATCAAAACCCCAAATCTGTTGGTCATAGGTTTGGATTTGGAATAGCAATTACTTCTATAAACGAAAAAATCTTCCAAGCGTGTAGAAATTTATTTAGTAAATTAATTTAAACACTTTTCTCTTGACATATTGTGCATATTTCTTTGAAACAAATAACGCGTTTTTTCAAGATGGCGCTTCTGCTCGAGAAAAATAGGTTCACTTTTGAGTATCCAAGTCTCCAAGAATTTTTAACGACCTGACGATCGTGTCGTCAAAAAGGTAAGTGTTATCAAACGATGTGTAGTCTAAACGGTCAACGACTAAAATTGGTTCAATAATATCTGCCAGGACCGAACCCTTCAGAATATGATATGATAAAATGAGGACCGTATTTAAAAAAGAAAGTTGATGATGGTCCCGCAAATGCGAAACGTGGGAGTTAAAAATTAGCAATGCTACCGTAAAGATAATGAATAGTTGCTGTGGACAAGTGTCATCGGTATCGGTGTAAGTCCACCAGTAGGGCCAGAAAAAATAATATGTAAAATCGAAATATCTCAAAAACGCGAAAAATTTTCTGAGGTGTCTACCCGCCCCTTTACCCTGGTCTGTGTCTGCTACCGTTTTGGAGATCCCCATAGTGGCCCACCTTATGTGGGACGCACTATATATATATATATATATATATATATATATATATATATATATATATATATATATATATATGTATGTATATATATATATATATATATATATATATATATATATATATATATATATATATATATATATATATATGCTAATGAAATCTGACGAGCTTTTCCAAAATAAATTTGTTCTTCTTTAGTAAAATTTTGGTGTTTACAAAAAAGCTGTGGAAATAATACTTGGTGCGCGCGTTTATGTTATAAAAACTAAGGTATGCATCAAACTGTAGAAACCAAAAGAAGAAACAGGCATTTACTGAAGAAAAAAAATAGTGTCACTGCAGGCTACAAAAGGGTAACAAATGTATACTTTTCGTAAAAAAAAGTTTAGGTTACTTCTTTGCTACGATAACTCAATTGCTGCGTCCAGGATTGTTTTAATAAAAATAATCCATTATCTTTGGTGAACTTCCCGGGACATGCTCTAGTCAAACAGATTAATAGGAATCTTTTATCTGGTTTCAGAAATGTAAAAGACCAACGTTTTACCGCTAACCACTTCATAACTAAATTACTGTTTACTGCTTCTGGTCAGTAAACTTTTAGATATTGTAAAATAAATTTGCTTATGTGATAGGAATATAACCTCACTGCATTTTATCCTAGTTAGCGGCTATTTAGTGGCTCTTTAGCTTCCTTCTTTATAACAGATTAGGCGCAACTGCTTCATTTCATACCAAGCGAGATATTTTAGGTCGATCAAAAAATATTGCTCCCAAACAAGAGTTTAATTCGTTAAACGACAATCCAGAAATTAGTACCAAAAGCTACTGATCTAAGTTCTGATCGGCTGTTTTCGATTTAGGTGCCTTCGGCTCCTTTGTGGGACCGGCTTTTGCCTTTTTTTGCCTTGGACGGCGACATCGGTTAGCCGCGGCGGAAGCTGGTTCCTCTCTGGCACCGGTACCAACGGGATTTTTCGCCTTGGGTCTAACAGGCGCCTTTTTCGGTTACGCTGCGGTTTTCTTAGCTCTGGTCCGCTCCTTGTCAATAAAATACAGCTTCACGGGAACGGTTCCACGAATTTGAGGCAACCATTGCAAATAAGATATATATTAGCTATTATTAGAGTTTCATGAACGTTGTTCGCATCAGTCAACATTAAGCAAAATATAAATCTGGCAACGCCGGGCAAAATACCTCTATTTTAGAGGATATACGTAGGCCGCTTATGATGTTATTACAAGCATCTAGTCTAATTACGTTTTTGTTGGGTTACTGTATGTAGGTATCATTAAGGTGACTCAGGTGCGTGAGATTTCGCATTTTATACACACAAGGTTCATTACCCGAGGAGCAGAGGGAAAGTGATCTATTAGTTGTCTCTCATTAACTCAATGCCCTGTTCTTGTGTACAAACAAATAGCGGCAATGCGTCAACACGCAAGGTGTTATTTTAATGCAATAACGGTAAAAATGTCTGTTTATACAAACTGCGATTAACCTATTATTACAAAAATGTATATTAATGGGAAGAAATATATGCAGAATTATCATCTCACCTTTGAAACTTGTTTGTAAAATCCGGTCACTTTATGTCATCGTGTTTTAATGAATCTTCCTTGTTGGCACTTTTTCAAGATAATTGTTTATCAATAATAATATCAAGTTGCGGATTATAGTAGGTACTACATTTAGCTGCAATTATTGTGTCCTTAAGTATTGAATTTTTATAAAAATTTTAAACGGAATGGACAAACTTTACTAGATCTACATTTTAGATATAGACATTCAACAATTCTCACAATTGGACTAATTTTTTACACTAGTAAAGTACCCTTTCTCTAGGAGATATAAAAAAATGTTATTAAGAAAAAATGATCAGAAGGAAAAACTTAGTAGGTATACAGAATTTTAAGATCCTAAGCCTACTTTGATATATCACATAATTTTCATTCCACTCACCCCCTTATTGAAGGTATTAAACAAATTGAACACGATCGCTTTCTTTCTATCCCTGTATTAGACATTTGGATAATCAAGAGAAATGAGAACATTAAAATAAGAAAATACAAACATCAAAAAAATAATTTTATTTCAATAGTAACGTAACAATACTAACATTGACTAAAATATTCATTTATTCAATAAGTCCGCCGCCTTTATTCGCACACCTCATTTTTTTTCCCGAAATGGAGTGAAAGCTGCTCTATTCTCCTCAGGGTAAATAGAAATTATCGCATCCCTAATGCGATTTTTCAATACATCACTTGGAAGCCTATTTGAATAGTTGTTTCATCCGGCCCCAGAAATTAAAATCCACGATTGTTAGGTCCGGAGATCTGGGTGGCCACAACATGGGACCAGCATTGGCTATCCATTTTTCCCATTCCGCTATTCACATACACGAAATTCCGAGTGGACAGGGAAACCGTCGTGTCGAAAATATAAAAAAATCTTGGTTCGCATGGTAGTTCGTCCACCAACTGATTCAAAATATTTAAATAAGAATGTTGATTAAGTTTTTCCTCAATAAAATATGGCCCAATTACACCACAACGATAGGAAATGGCACACCAAACATTAACACATTTTAAAATACTCCCGCGATAATTTATTAGATAATTTGAACTATTTTCAGACCAATAGCGACAATTATGTGACGAAGGTACACCGTTAGTGGTAAAAGTCGATTCATCTGCGAAAACAATATTCTTATAGAAATTTCGATCCTTTAAAAATTTCCCAACTAAAGTTAAGCAAAATTCCAACCTTGGGGAATGTGCGACGAAATCTAACTTTGGATGGCTTTACCTTCTTTGCTTCATAAATGCGTTGCAAATGCGATTTTTCTTAGTGACAGCTTGGGCTTTTCGGGTAATGAATCCATTGGTACCACAGTACCTACATAATCTCCATCAAAGTTCTTCTCCTTTTTTGGTATATTATGTGCAGTACCGTTAGAGACAAATTTCTTAAACAATCTGGACTCTGTAGGTTGGACCACAACTGTGTTCTGAAACTTCACACGAAATAGTCTGATAAACTCAGGAATAGATAATTCACCAATTCCGTAACACTGAATTAGGTAGATCCGTTCTGGTATACCAAAAATCTTTTTTTAGTATTTCACAGTTAGGTTCGGATCAGTTTTGGAGCACAGCTACGACAATAATTACAATTAACTATTTTTGACAACTACCAAAACATTATTTGATTCGTTTTTCTTTCATGGCATACTATTTGTTTTCAGAATTTGAAAATATCAAAATAGGCTTAGGATTTTAAACTTTTGTAGTCCTATTTAGTTTTTCTTTCATCTTTTTTAATAACAGTTTTTCGTATCCCCTGGGGAAAAGGCACAAGTGTATAAAATTAGTTTTTTATAACTTTCGAACACATATTTGATTCTTGAAACTTAAAATTACAACAATTTTTTTTAAATTTAAGCAGAGCCTATTTGTAGAAAATGGAGTTTCAACTCAAAAATATACAGGTTTCTTACATATTCATGCGTCGGGGATACACTGTATATATATATATATATATATATATATATATATATATATATATATATATATATATATATATATATATATATATATATATATATATATATATATATATATATATATATATTGGTTTGAACCAAATATTTCCCAACCCGTTCGCATCAATCTAAAGAAAATTAAACATGAACAGAAAAAAGATTAGTTATTTCGTCGACTAGCTTGGAAACAAATACAACACCATCTTGGCAAATGAAACGACGACCACATTTCAACGCAACACTAAACAAATAATTCGACATTCGACACCCCTTCAACTATAAGGAATAGCTTTGCTGAGGTTTTGGCTATGTATAATTATGAAGCTGTTGTCTATACGGATGCTCCAGAATCTCCAAATGGAATTGGCAACTCTGTCCTTACACCAAACAGAAATAAAACGTATAGACTTTTAGACTATTTCAGTATCCTTACGGATGAGCTTTACGCGATTTATCAAGTAGTTCGCGAAGCAGCAGAATTACCAGAAAATGTCATCATATGCATCACAGCAATTAGCACGAAAATGGGGGTGGAAAAAAATACAATTAGCCATAAACACTGCACCGGCAAACATAATTGTTTTGTGGAAACCTTCGCATTGTAACATAAAGGGAAACCAAGAAGCTGACAATCAGCAAGAAGTCAAGGAGGGTGCGTTACCAAAATATACTTACCCAGAGACCTAGCGTAAAAATATAAAACAAAGTGCAAAAAAAAATTACCAGATCAGTGAAGCAGCTTCGAAACAAATCTCCATGAAATTTACCTTAACTTTAAGAAATTGATTTACAAAGGAGGCAAAAAGTCGCTGCTAGAAGATCCAGGATTGAACACATTTTGTTAATCCACAAACACCCCATGAAAAGCAAGAAACACCACAATGTGAATTCTGCGAAGTTAACTTAAGCATAAAAGACATGTTACTCCAGTGTCCCAAATACCACCACAGGAGATCACTTCGTTGTTTTTTCCGAAAGCCTTTCTAGACTCCCGTACACGAACGGTATTTGGTTGAAAAAAGTGTTTAGCGTCATGAGCATTCGCTGCCATAACGCACTTGCTGCTTTCAGACTTTTATCTTTTTTAGTTGCCTATACTAGTTGTCCCAAACTGTCGATATATTTGGTTTAATATGCGTATGCTTGAATTGGTAAAAGAGTTCTTAAGTATGGCATTTACATTTTTTGCCTTATAAGCATTAGTGCACAAACGTTTAAAGGTATAAAAGTAAATAGCTTGCATCAAGCCAGTTTTAAATCTCTTAGAAATTGAGGTTTTTATAAATTTGACAACACTGCATAACCATCTCACGCAATATTTTCACACACAATAGGTACAGAGAATTTTAATCGTAGACTGAAATTGTTGCGTGTATCATCCCGTCAACCATTAACAAGAATATGGAATTCTAACACGTGTGGAGATATTAATATGTGGTTGTCTTACGGAATGACGAGCTCCATGAAATTAAGATTGGTGCATGGAAGCAACATTATAAATATTGTTGCCACTTGTGACCTTTTCCGCAAGACAAATATCATGATGTCCTTGGTTAGTTATGTTTGAGGTAATAATGGGATAATTAGAACCATCTTGCATGACAGTCAATTACCAAATTAAAGATTCACCAAGAAGTGACGAAAAGTAATTTCGAGGGAATTTTTTGATTGCCACAATAACGGTTATTTTCTCAAGACGTTGCTTAAGAAGTTTCACACATATTTAAAGGTACGTATCGTAGGAAGATGCATTTAGAATTCAAGTGGATTCTTCCGAAGAGTGTAATATTTTAGAACGACAGGTACGCAAACGTATTGTTGAATGACAGCCTTCAGAAGAATCGCAAGATACTTAGCACAACATCTTAAACACAGGTCTAATGTCGCTGTCATGTTTTCCGATAAATATTGTTGTTGTTTAAGTCCTGACAAGTGTTACAAAGGTCCTGAGATTGTGTACTAGCAAAAGAACTCTCTGTAGTTTTTATTAATTGTCACAGAGATGGTACTTAGAGATCAGTCGCTCCTAAATATCATATTAGAAGCATTTTGGTTTGATAGTTAGACAACTATGTGAAAACTGTAACCTGTGATGAGCACTGATAATATATGGTTAGGCAACATAAATAATGTTAGATTAAGAATTAAAGTATCAGTTAAGAGATTTAAATGTATTAGTGTGACAGAAAGCATATTAGAATACATCATAAACTTTTTTATGTCCCACGAAATAAATCTTCTACTGCTTTTTTCTAGATTTTTGTAGAAAAAATTAACCAATGTGGATATTGAAGGAAAAAAAATTAAATACTTTTCTACCAGATAATGTTTTTTTATTGTTGTTTAAAAATAAAAACGTTGTCTGGTAGAAAAGCCTTTAAATATTGTTCCTTTAATAATGTAAAACATGTGACGTATTGACGTTTATGTATTATAACTAATGGGGTTACCGCGATTGTTTTATTTTAAAATAATTTTAAACGATCGCGAACTTGTACCCCTAGAAACCATTTTGAGGCCAGTATCAATTTCTGTATGTCTGAATATATATATATATATATATATATATATATATATATATATATATATATATATATATATATATATATATATATATATATATATATATATATACACACACAGAATGTTTCAAAAAACGTGTGGCATCGTGGTTAGACTCCTGACTTTTTTTCATGTCAATGTACGTACGATTTTGCTTCGTTTCCCAGATACAGGGTGTTAAGGACTTTTTTTTTGTTTACTCAAAATTTCTTCAAAATGACTATAGCAATACATTGATCCTATATTGGGGGAAAATGGTCTAGGGCTGACAATTTTAAAAATTGTTAGTTGGTTGTACACAGTCTCTATTTATAACATTTAGTTTTAACTAGAGCTGACAACATACTACCTAGGTCCGCACCGAGATGGCGACCCTGTCGTACGTCTCACAATGACCGTAGTTATCCAAATGAAATTTGCAAGGTGTAAGTAGTTCATATTTTACTGTTAAAAAAGTGTGGACAGCTTTAACGGGGCCGTGCGTATGGGCTATTACTGAAATAATTTCCTTTAAAAAAACCTGTACGCCACTGACTTTTTTTTCTTTTGTGACAATTGTGTAGGATGATTAGTGTCTATTAGAAGTTACTTTCTGACAGTTTGTGGGTTTCAATCTCTTCTATGAGATAAATGCAATTGTGTAACTTATCCAAGCCACTTGCAAAAGGAAGGTACTCACCAAATTTGACCAAAATCGGCCCATTATTTTTTAAGTTATCGGTGTGAGATATATATATATATATATATATATATATATATATATATATATATATATATATATATATATATATATATATATATATATATATAAGTTAGAACGAACTCCTTTGCACTTTAATTGGCGACAATTTATTATTACATAACGCGTCGACCGATTTTCAAAATTTTTGTTTTTTATAATGTATTCCAAAAGCTCCACATCTTGGTATACACTATTTAAAGATTCGTTTTTTCTATAGTCTACTACGATAACAAATAAGACCCCAAAAATTACTAAAGCATATTATGCATTTTTTTACGAAAAAAAAAACCCACATCTATCGATTTAGTCACATCTGTAACTAACAAATGCTAAGTTTCAATATCGTAACTTATACCGAGTGTTTACAACTTGAGTGAAAAAAATGAAAAAAATCGACGAGTGTGTCCTGTGTAAACGCTACTGATTGTCTCGCAAATATTAGACTGCCAATGGATTAAGAGTCACCTTGTGTAAAAATTCACACAATATCATCAGCATATTGTGTGACTTGATACACCACGTGACTCGTAATCCATTGTTAATCGAATATTTGCAACACATTCAGTAGCGTTTACACAGGGCAATCTCAAATAGTCGATTTTTTTATTTTTTGATACTCAAGCTGTACACTCGGTATAAGTTACGATCTTGGAACTTGGGTGTTGTGGGTTACATATGTGCTTAAATCGATAGAGATATTTGTTGTTTTTTTTTGTAATAAAATGCCTAATATGCTATAGTTATTTTTGTGGTTTTATTTATTATCGCAGTAATCTATACAAAAACCGAATCTTAAAATAATGCAGACCAGGATGTGCAGCTTTTGGAGTACTTTAATTAAAAAATAATGTTTTGAAAATCGGCCTACCCATTATGAAATAATGAATTGTCGCCACGTAAAGTGAAACACACTTTATATATATATATATATATATATATATATATATATATATATATATATATATATATATATATATAAAGTGTATATATATATATATATATATATATATATATATATATATATATATATATATACATATATATATATATATATGAAAATTCACTACCGTAACGCATTTGCTGCGTCCAGGCTTTTTGTGCGAGTGTAAAGCTCAAGACCGCAAAAGAAAACTGATCTACGGTCAGTCTAGACCGGAGACAGAGCATTATAAAACTTCACGCTACCAATCGCTGTGCAGACTAGTTCAAGAGACAGTGGTTTTGGAATGGGTGGAGTAAAAAGACTAAGGGCATACACAATAAGCCTAAGGTTGCAGTGCGATCGGGGCGGCACGGCCACGGACGAGCCACGAGGGAGAAAAAAAAGGTATAAATAGACATTTATGCCCTGAGAGCGACAAATCCGAGGGAGTCTGGCCCGAGGCTCTCTAAGTCGCTCGAGGGCATACACCCTGATTTATACCAGTGGTGCTTTCAAACTTTTATGTCATACTAGTTCGTTATTGCACCCATAATAATAATTAGTATTTTAGTAACATTTTATCGTAGTAGGCTCTATCGTTGCTAGGTAGATAGTCTCGACCTTCACATTAGTGAATCTTTTTAAGAAAATTCACCAAAAGACTTATTTGCTATTAAAAACCTTTTTATGAAAATTCACTACCGTAACGCATTTGCTGCGTCCAGGCTTTTTGATTTGGTTGTGAGCCTGAACATTAAATTAATGTTCCTTTAATGTTTTCTTGTGTACTTTTGGTTTAGGTACAGCAATTACCGACCGGAAACGTTATCAAACTTACATGTTAATCTTTCTGTCTAGCTCCGAATTAATCCTGTTACGGCGATTTGTTTCAAAGTACTACGAATAATTATTAATACAGTCGAATAATTGCTGAAGTACTGTTAATCCAAACAAATGCGTAGGTTTGAATATTAGGAAAACGACAAATCTAAAATATGGAGCGTGATATTGGACAGAGAATAAGAATCTTAAGTAGCCGGCTTAATATGCAAACTAAGAGGATCAGAGTATATGCTAATCAAACTTGTTTGGATTTGTGAAGAGAACATGAACTACATTTTAATATTCAATTATGAACCTTGTAGTCTGATAGTAAATGATTTCATTCAACGTAAGATTGATGAAGCACTAGATCTAAATTTAAAGCATTAACGCTTCAAACTGGAAAGCCCTATTTACTTTGCTAAAATGGATTACACTTTAAAATATTGTTTTAGTTTAAACAATATTTCATTTTTTTTATTTGTAATGCGATCAGCTGATTTTATAGAAGTTATTAAAATGCCTAGGAACATTTGAAAATAAAGTTAAATTGGTTACGATAACATTGGAGCACGTAATGAAGAAAGTAAAATCTAGAATTATGTACTGCCGAAACTTAGTTGGTAGTGTCACCTATAAAAGTTTGGAAATTTTTTTTAGACCAGCGCATTTAGATTTAGGTAATCTAGAAAAAACCCGGGACGCAGAAAGTGCGTTATGGTAGTGAATTTTCTTAAATATGTTTTTATTGAAAATATGTCTGTTTTCTTTTTATTTAAGAAAGCAGGCATTAATTTTGGTTACCAGTATAACCTATATAGTAAAAACAATGTGCCATGTTTCATAAAAATAACTTTATTGTGTGAAAATGTACAAAAATTTCCAAAAGTAAACTTAAAGTGTTCCCGAAAAAACACGTTTCTTGGTCAACCTTATGGGTTAATAGCAAATTGGGCTATTCAAATATGAAGCATTTGATCAAAATTCGCTACCATAACGCACTTGCTGCATCCAGAATTTCTTTTCTTACAAACATGCATTATATTTCGATGGAAAATGCAAAAATGCAATAACATAAGGCGTGTTTGATTAAAAAAAATAAGAAAATTTGTATCACCAACGACCTATGGGCCACCCTATGATGGTAGAAATAATTTTTTAAGATGTAGCTCAAGACACCCTATAATTAATATATATATATATTTTCATATCTTGTATAATAACGGATATATTGAGCTTTATTTATTTTTTAAGAAAATTCGACAAAAATGTTATACCATTAAACGATAAACTCTATAGCTTAGGCTACTGCCAAACATCAGAGAAAGGGTCTATTTTAAATTAATTTTCTGGAAATATTTTAGTAAAATGAAGGACAATGACGGTTGAAGCTAAGACTTCTGGGTTTGTAAAACATTCTTCTTGAGACATTTTCTTTCCATAGACCGTACTAGTTTCAAGTTCTTTGCCTAAATGTTGCCAATTTTTGACGTTTTAAATTGCAATTTTGACATTTTGGGGAAAATCCCAATAAATTTTTATTTAAATGCCTATAACTTTTTTGTCTTTTGATCTACAAAGCTAAATTTTGGTAGGTAGCTTACGTATAATGATATAAACCCGCGTACCAAATTTGGTTGCCCTTACTTTGTTAATTTTTGAGATATAATTTTTTTACAATTTTTTTCGAAAGAAAACTCAAAATTTTCCGGGAAAACCTGGGCTGATTTTCCTGGCTAACGAACTTATCCAAGCCATTTGTAAAAGGAAGGTACTCACCAAAATCAAAATCGGCCTATAATTTTTTGAGTTATCGGTGTGATACATACATACATATATATATATATATATATATATATATATATATATATATATATATATATATATATATATATATATATATATATATATATATATATAAACATATAAAAATTGAAACTGACCCCGGATATGTGTTCTGGGGGGCCTAATTAGCGGTCATTTAAAGAAATTTTTTCAAAATTCAAAAGTCGGGATCTCCTCATTAGTGAATTTTTTTTTAAGAAAATTCACTAAAAGTGGAAGTGTACAATTTATTTGTTTATTTACATAATAATTATTTATGTACCAAGGGTATAAATAGATGTTTATGCCCTGAGAGTGACGCATTTACAAATCCGAGGGTGTGTAAGTCGCTCGAGGGCATACACATCTATTTATACCAGCGGCGCATGCAAACTTTTATGTCATACTAGTTCGTTATTGCATCCATAATATAAATTCGTATTTTAGTAACATTTTATCGTAGTAGGCTCTATCGTTGCTAGATACATACTTTCAAACATAAATGCTAGTTTACATGTCTCGAATTTAACTTAGAATGAATGCACTTTCTGAAATTCTGGAAGAAATTATAAAAAAAAAACTCTGGACGCAGCAAGTGCGTTATGGTAGTGAATTTTCATAAAAATGTTTTTAATAGCAAATATGTTTTTTGAAGAAAGCAGGCACCAAATTTGGTTACCAGTATAATCTATATATTAGAAACAATGTGCTATGTTTCATCAAAATAACTTTATTGTTTCAAAATGTACAAAAATTTCCGAAAGTAAACTTAAATTGTTCCCGAAAAAATTGGTTTTCTCTTCAACCTTATAGGTTAATAGCAAATTGATTCAAAATTTGAAGCATTTAATGAAAATTCGCTCCCATAACGCACTTGTTGCGTCCCGAATTTCTTTTCTTACAAAGATGTATTATATTTCGATGGAAAATACAACAATGCAATAACATAGGGCGTGTTCGATTAAAAAAATTCACTAAAAAAAAGAAAATTTGAATCACCAACGACTTAGGGGCCACCCTGTAATTGTGGAAATATTTTTTAAGATGTAGCTTAAGACACCCTACAATTAATGTATACAGCTTTTTTTCGTAACTTGCATAATAACGGATATATTGCGCTTTAATGATTTTTTACGAAAATTCGACAAAAATGATATACCATTAAACGATAAACTCTATAGCCAACACTACTGCTAAAGCATCAGAGAAAGGGTCTATTTGAAATGAATTTTCTGGGAATATTTTAGTAAAATGAAGGACAATGACGATTGAAACTAAGAGCTCAGGCTTTGTAAAACCTTATTCTTGATACATTTTCCTTCCATTCATTTCAGGTTTATTGCCCAAATATTAACAATTTTGACGTTTAAAATCGCGACTTTGACGTTTTGAGGAAAACCCAAATTTATGTTTCTTTAAATGCCTGTAACTTTTTTGTCCTTTAACCTACAGCACTAAATTGGTAGGTAGCTTACCTATAATGATATAAATCCGTGTACCAAATTTTGTTTTCCTTGCTTTGTTAATTCCGGAGATATAATTTTTTTTCGATTTTTTTCGAAAGAAAATACAAAATTTTTCGAGAAAGCCTCGGCGGATTTTCCTGGCTAACGAACTTATCCAAGCCACTCGCGAAAGGAAGGTACTCACCTAATTTTATCAAAATCGGTCCATTAGTTTTTTAGTTATAGGTATGACACATAAATATTTAACATATATATATATATATATATATATATATATATATATATATATATATATATATATATATATATATATATATATATATATATATATATATATATATATATATATATATATATATATATATATATATATATATATATATATATATATATATATATATATATATATATATATATATATATATATATATATATAGAGATATAAACATATAAATTCTGAAACCAACCTCGGATTTGGGTTCCAGGGGTCCTAAATAGCGCTCATTTGAAGAAATTTTTTCAAAATTCAAAAGTCGAGATCTCCTCATTAGTGAATTTTTTTTTTTCACTAAAAAACGAAAAGGCAACTCAAAATTTATTACTGAAGTTGTCTAAAGACCGCTACGGTAGTGAATGCAAAATTTTTTTAAATTGGTTGAAAGAAAACTACGTAGAACATGTAAATCGCACTGTGTTGCTTCGATACTTCGGCGATCTCGCTGACACATTTTCTCTGAGTGCCTTATGGTCCAAATATTCAATGATTGTTAAACAAAAGTTATTTGTCTTTATGCCCGCGCGTGCCGTAAACCGAACTTAATGCCCGTACCGGCATATAACTCTTTTAATTAACTGAGTTTCGAGTCGTCTGCCACAATTTTTTTATAGAGTGTCCAGAAATGATAAGCAAAAAATTCAGCGAGTTATGCTACTCAATTATTCATTTATTTATATGCATTAAAATTATATAGTGCATCTTACATATAAGTTACAAGCAAGTGCGTTATGGTAGTGAATTTTCATAAAAATGTTTCTAATAGCAAATATGTTTTTTTAAGAAAGCAGGCACCAAATTTGGTTACCAGTATAATTTATATATTAGAAACAATGTACCATATTTCATCAAAATAACTTTATTGTTTGAAAATGTACAAAAATTTCCGAAAGTAAACTTGAATTTTTCCCGAAAAAACTGATTTTCTGGTCAACCTTATAGGTTAATAGCAAATTGATTCACAATTTGAAGCATTTAATGAAAATTCGCTACCATAACGCACTTGCTGCGTCCCGAATTTCTTTTCTTACAAAGATGTATTATATTTCGATGGACAATACAAAAATGCAATAACATAGGGCGTGTTCGATTAAAAAAATTCACTAAAAAAAAAAGAAAATTTGAATCACCAACGACTTATGGGCCACCCTGTAATTGTGGAAATCTTTTTTAAGATGTAGCTTAAGACACCCTACAATTAATGTATACAACTTTTTTTCGTACCTTGAATAATAACGGAAATATTGCGCTTTAATGATTTTTTAAGATAATTCGACAAAAATGATATACCATTAAACGATAAACTCTATAGCCAACACTACTGCTAAAGTATCAGAGAAAGGGTCTATTTGAAATGAATTTTCTGGGAATATTTTAGTAAAATGAAGGACAATGACGATTGAAACTAAGAGCTCAGGCTTTGTAAAACATTATTCTTGATAAATTTTCCTTCCATTCATTTCAGGTTTATTGCCCAAATATTAACAATTTTGACGTTTAAAATCGCGACTTTGACGTTTTGAGGAAAACCCAAATTTATGTTTCTTTAAATGCCTGTAACTTTTTTGTCCTTTAACCTACAGCACTAAATTGGTAGGTAGCTTACCTATAATGATATAAATCCGTGTACCAAATTTTGTTTTCCTTGCTTTGTTAATTCCGGAGATATAATTTTTTTTCGATTTTTTTCGAAAGAAAATACAAAATTTTTCGAGAAAGCCTCGGCGGATTTTCCTGGCTAACGAACTTATCCAAGCCACTCGCGAAAGGAAGGTACTCACCTAATTTTATCAAAATCGGTCCATTAGTTTTTTAGTTATAGGTATGACACATAAATATTTAACATATATATATATATATATATATATATATATATATATATATATATATATATATATATATATATAACATATATATATATATATATATATATATATATATATATATATATATATATATATATATATATATATATATATATGTATATATATATATATATAGATATAGATATAAACATATAAATTCTGAAACCGACCTCGGATTTGGGTTCCAGGGGTCCTAAATAGCGCTCATTTGAAGAAATTTTTTCAAAATTCAAAAGTCGAGATCTCCTCATTAGTGAATTTTTTTTTTCACTAAAAAACGAAAAGGCAACTCAAAATTTATTACTGAAGTTGTCTAAAGACCGCTACGGTAGTGAATGCAAAATTTTTTTAAATTGGTTGAAAGAAAACTACGTAGAACATGTAAATCGCACTGTGTTGCTTCGATACTTCGGCGATCTCGCTGACACATTTTCTCTGAGTGCCTTATGGTCCAAATATTCAATGATTGTTAAACAAGTTAAACAAAAGTTATTTGTCTTTGTGCCCGCGCGTGCCATAAACCGAACTTAATGCCCGTACCGGCATATAACTCTTTTAATTAACTGAGTTTCCAGTCGTCAAACAAAAGTTATTTGTCTTTATGCCCGCGCGTGCCATAAACCGAACTTAATGCCCGTACCGGCATATAACTCTTTTAATTAACTGAGTTTCCAGTCGTCTGCTACAATTTTTTTATACAGAGTGTCTGGAAATGATGAGCAAAAAATTCAGCGAGTTATGCTACTCATTTATTCATTTATTTATATGCATTAAAATTATACAGTGCATCTTACATATAAGTTACAAACTTGTGGCTGTAATTGATGCGATTTGGTTAAAATATTAAAATGAAACATATCCAAATCCTATTGACACTGACATTTCTTGCTATAAAATTTCCTTATTTCAAATTTACAATTTATTCAACCAATCTTCAGTTATTACCTCCAATATTTCCTCTACATCCTTTGAACTTCCCAGCCATTTTACACTCCAAAATAGTTTTCTTTCAACTTTAGTTTAATAACATTTTCAAACATTTTAGGACCTAAAATTGCAAGTTGTCACTGTGACATTATATACTCGAAAAATTAGTGCCACAAGTTCCTATAGCATTTTTCTAAACTCAAAAATAACAAAGTTACAGGGTCTCAATTTTATCATTATTATCATTCTCAATCTGATTTTATAATTAACCTGGAGTATTTCGCAAATAAATTCAATATCTGTCAAAACTGACGCCACATAATCTTGTTTACCGAGAATGTTTTCAAAGCACACTCCATTAATATTTAAAATGGGATCAGGTCATTTCGTATTCAAACAATACCAACGAATTTTCAACAGCGTTTTTCTCGAAAGCGGTTGGTTTTATCGGGATGCTAAAAATATATATTTTTGAATACTTTCTAATTATCTTCAATCAATTTAGAAAACTCAAAAATAACGAAGTTAAGTTTTCTGAAACATGCTATAGGAACGTGTAGCACTAACTTTTCGGGTAGCATATCCCCCTCAATTTTTTGCTCATCATTTCCGGACAACCTGTATATTAATGCCGACAGATCACTCCATATCAAGCTTTTGGCAGTTTCTAAGAAAATTACACAGAATGTTCCTAAAATATTATTACATTTCAAACGATCCAAACACACACCGACAATAGGCATGGATGCAAAATGATGAAAATGTTTTGTATCCTCCTACTATGTCGAAAATCATAACTACTGGACAATTGATAGTCCCTTTATTAATCTTATTTTTAAAGGGGTAGACATTGATCCAATCCAATCCATAGCAGGTGGTAGTGGAATTTTCCTTTATGTAACAGTAAAGGATTTTTTCACGCCCGAGGAGGTACCACCCCATGCATCAAGGGGCCGGTGAAGTCCCAACGGACGTTTCCGGTTCTGGTGTATGAGTCGCTTTCCCTTATAAGCAAAAATGATGATGGCTCCTCCTTGTATAAAATATTCCGGAGGCAAAATACCCCTCCATTCGGATCTCCGGGAGAGGGGTGTACAGGGGGCGCCAACATCAAGATTTAACATATCCTTTTCGAATATATGTGGCCTAAATTCTAACCTGAACTCCGTCCACCATTTCCTCCAAGCTAACAGGCCCCAACTCCTCTTCCTCACCGAAACCCAAATCAGTGCCAAAACAGCCACTAATCACCTTAATTTCCCGGGGTATGAGCTCCTTACTGCCTTTAGATTGCATGGAGGCGTGTGCGCATACGTCCGTAGCAATCTACCCTGCACCAGACTTCCCAATTTAGAAGCTGGAAGAAAAGACATACTATGGATAAAACTCTCTCTCAGGGCTGCAACTAAATTCATCTGTTGCATTTACCGGTCACCTTCTGACAACAACTTTGTCCAGCTCTTTGACTACCTTTCTGAAAAAACCGACTATCTGATTTCTGAATATCCTTCCTCCGAGGTCACTATTCTTGGCGACTTCAATGTCCATAATAAGGAATGGCTAGGATCTTCAAAAACCGATCCACAAGGGAGAGCAGCGGAGGCCTTTGCAGTCAGCAATTCTTTGGCCAATATGGTTCAGCAACCTACTTACTTTCCTCGTATCCCAACACACAGCTCAAATCCCTTGGATCTCCTTCTTACTACAAATCCTGACTGCTATAAGATATCAGTCACCGCCCCCCTTGGTCGCTCAGACCACGGCATGGTCACTGCTTCCTGTGCAATGCAACCCGAGGTCACACAGTCATCACACCCACGTATCGTTTGGCACTACAACTCCGCAAACTGGGACGAAATGCGGGATTACTTTTCCTCATTTCCATGGGCGTCTGTCTGCTTCTCTCATCCTGACCCCTCTGATATCTCAGAAAACGTCACCGAAATTATCCAAGCTGGCATGGAATTATTTATTCCACGTACACAGAAAACCTCTTCAGCCACTCAAAAGCCCTGGTTCTCTAAATCCTGTGACAAGGCCAGACTTGAAAAGGTCAAAGCTCACAAAACGCTTCTACACAATCCCAGTCAAGAAAATCGTCAAGCATTCAACGACGCAAGAAACCGCTATGTCCGCATTCTTTCTGAGGCAAAAAACTCGTTTAATAACCACATCAAAAACAAAGTCCTCTCAAGCTCCAACGGCGGCAAACCCTTCTGGACTCTTGCTAAGTCTATTGGGAATAATTTCTGCAAGAGCACGTTCCCACCTCTCGTCTCAGGTGATGAAATTGTTTCTACCGCCCTGGGCAAGGCTGAACTTTTTGCTTCGTTGTTCGCCGGAAATTCTACTCTCAACCCACCTCCAAATGTTCAACCACCAACAGTCCCCAACGTCGCGCATAAAATGACTGATATCATTTTCAAAACTAAAAAGGTACGAAAGATGCTCTCTTCTCTTAATACCAGGAAAGCCTCTGGCCTTGACGAGATCCCAGCAATTGTTCTCAAAAAATGCGCACCAGAACTTGCTCCTGTCCTGACTCGTCTGTTTCAGATATCTTACAATAAAGGCATATTCCCTAGTAACTGGAAAACTGCTCGAGTACAACCCATCCCCAAGAAAGGATCCAAAGCGCTTCCTAGCAACTACAGGCCTATTTCTCTCCTTTCAGTCATCTCTAAAGTGATGGAAAAGTATATAAACACCGAACTACTAAAATTCCTTGAAAAACACAGTCTAATCCACGACAGGCAGTATGGATTCCGTCAGCGCAGATCGACTGCCGACCTTCTTTCCTTTGTCACCCATTCTTGGAACAAGTCTATGGAACAACACGGTGAATCCCAGATTGTTGCTCTAGACATATCCAAAGCATTCGACCAGGTCTGGCACGCAGCGCTGCTTAATAAACTTCCGGCCTATGGCCTACCACCAAAACTTTGTACCTGGACAGCAAATTTCCTCTCCAACAGGAGCATATCTGTTGTTGTGGATGGCCATTCCTCTAAACTGTATCCAATTAATGCAGGAGTTCCTCAAGGTTCAGCTTTAGCCCCTACTTTGTTTCTTCTCCACATCAATGACCTCCTCTCTAGCACATCCAACCCAGTTCACAGTTACGCGGACGACAGCACCATCCACTCAAACATACAATATTCTAAGCCTGTCTCTTTAGCCCAATTAGATGAGGATCGCAGACTCATGGAGGGTTCTGTCTCCGTAGACCTCCAAAAAATATTAGACTGGGGAAGTAGAAATCTTGTACAATTCAACCCCACCAAAACTAAGTCTTGCTTTCTTTCTCACAAGAGATACAGCAGCCCTAGACCCATCACAATGAACAATCAAGTTATTCAAAGTAATGAGTCCTTTTCTCTTGTTGGCATTTCTGTGGATCGAAATCTTAATTGGCACCAACATGTTACATCAATTGCAGAAGCGGCTGCTAAGAAATTGGGTTTCCTCTTCCGGGCTCGCAACTACTTTTCACCAACTAATCTCTATACCTTATACACTTCACAAATAAGGCCAAACCTCGAATACTGCTCCCACATCTGGGGTGCAGCAGCCGCTTCTACACTTGCTATCCTGGACTCCATTCAAAAGAGAGCTATACGTCTCATCGGTGACCCTACCCTCACCCAAAGGCTTCCGTCCCTTGCCCACCGACGTGCCGTTGGTGACCTCTCTCTCTTTTATAGATATCTGCACGGGCACTGCTCAGAGGAGCTTTCCTCCATAATTCCCCCACCTGCTGCCCCCAGCAGATCTACCAGGGGAACAGAGCGAATGCACCCTTTTACTGTCCAGGTCACCAGACATAGAACATCTTGTTATGCCCGCTCTTTTGTCCCGAGGACTTCCAAGTTGTGGAATTCCTTGCCGGCACATGTTTTTCCTTCTCCTCCGAACCTCCAAACCTTCAAGTCCAGAATTAACAAGTTGCCTCTTTCCTCATTGTCAACACCCACGGTACGATAGTATTTAGGCTGTAAGCCCTCGTGGTGTGTTGTTGACATAAAAAAAAAAAAAAAAAAAAACAACGGAAACTTTTTTTTTTTTAATTGAACACCGTGTATATTAAGTGAGTGGTAAGACACAAAGAAACGTGCCGCCACCTAGTTGCGGAACCAAGTAGTATGTTGTCACGCCAGCTCCAAATAAGACAATGTGTTAAAAAATAGAGGTTGTATACAACCAAGTAACAATTTAGCAAATTGTCACTCTTGGCCCATTTATACCCTAATATAGGGACAAAGTATATAAGGCTAGATGCATTCCCACAACAACTAGAACCGTAGACCGGTTTCGCTCTAATTAGAGCTCATACTAATTGTAGCAAAAATACGCCTATAAAGTAATACGGCTATGGTAGCCAGTCTTCCAACACTAAGTAAGTGGTAAGACACGAAGAAACGTGCCGCCACCTAGTTGCGGAACCAAGTAGTATGTTGTCACGCCAGCTTCAAATAACACAAAGTGTTAAAAAATAGAGACTGTATACAACCAACTAACAATTTAGTAAATTGTCAGCCCTGGACGATTTCTATCCTAACATAGGAACAAAGTATGTAAGGCTAGATGCATTCTCACAAGGGCCAGGGCTGAAAATTTACTAAATTGTTATTTTGTCGTATGCAGCCTCTATTTTTTAACAAACATACTACTTGGTTCCGCAACTAGGTGGCGGCACGTTTCTTCGCGTCCTACCACTCACTTAGTGTTGGAAGTCTGGCTGCCATAGCCGTATTACCTTATAAGTGTATTTTAGCTACAATTAGTAAGCCGCACTGACGAGCTCTAATTAGAGCGAAACGAGTCTACGGTTCTAATTATTGTGAGAATGCATCTAGCCTTACCGTGTATATTATTGCTTGTTTGAGGCTTGGTTTCCACTCTGGTAAGAATATTTTATAAACTCCCTATATATTAATGCCGCTAATAAACTGAGATTTTTTAAATATTGGTATAAAGCAGCCCATATTTCTTTGGGGCACAAATTGCATTAGACAAACAGTATTATTTTGGTTCATTTGACTAAAATACTTACGGAAAATCATCATGCACAAGATTTATTGACTACTTTATAACTAGTTTAATGGACAACGGACTACACAGGATTTTTCTGTTAAATGTTAAACGCTTATGGCAAAGTTAAACGCTCCTTTAGCAACACTTTTTTCTTCATTTTCTCAAATATAATACACCTTACAATTTGACATGCCTTTAAATATTTTCCTATGAAGCAAGAACAACTATACATTGTAGTTTCCTTTAAATAGCAGCTGCAATCGTGTCTTAAAGTAATTTTATGACGTCCGCCTTCTTTTACAAGACGTAACTAATCACAGCTTCAGGCGGAACAAAATTTATTAGAAATTATTAGCATCACTTATCTGCGAGAATTTTGTAACTTGCACTTTAATCAAATCAAATAGGAAAACGATCTGTAGATTTCACTGGCGATAATTTTCTCGTCATTATTTGCAATTAGAAAGAGCGCATGTTTGAATAGCCCCATGATATATCCAGCACTGTTTACTGGCTTTATCTAGCAAGAAGCCTTCTTCCTATTTTACATAAATAAAAATCACAATCTTGTCTTTCGTAGGCGACAGATGTTTACTGAAATTTCTATCCACACAGCAGACAACAATAAGCGGTAGATTTTTTCGTGCTCGTGTCTCTTTCAATAAATAAAATCGACATATTTTCTCCTTTTATAATCGACAAGGTTTCCACACAGTTGGTGAAACTAACGGCATATTTGTAATGAAGATGTGTACAAGGAATCGATTATATGTATGTACTGAACCTCGTTACTCAAGATCGCTTACAAACAGCAAATTATATGACTTATGTTGATAGGTCTGCCTGATTGTTAGTCATATGTGTGTGTGTGTGGTGCTTTAGCATGATGGAAGTTTCCAAGGGCGTGTGACAGAATTAGAGTCTGTTCTTCGGGTATTAGGTGTAGATAATTTAGAAAAAGTGTTTTACATAGTGTCATAGTGCCTGGACTACATATTGTGTGAAAGAATGCAATAAATTGACTTGGTACAAATTAATAAAACGAATTTCAAGAAATCACAAGACTGTTTAAAAATCCATGTCGCTTAAAAGTTGTTATCTTTAACAAAATACTAGCGAGATAACAAATGCAAGTTTTAGCTAAAGGTGGGTACACACATGGTTTTCACTGTAAATAGTTTATATTGGGTCTTGTTAAATTTAATTGCTATATAATATGAGTGCATCAACTGGAATATCAAATGATGATTTGCTAAAGGCAATAAATTCTAACAAAAAGGAAATCAAGGCATTTATAGAAGATCAATTTAGATTATTTAGACATGAAGTTGAAATAGCTAATAAAAAGATAGAGTACCCTGAAGCTGAAAACAAGGAGCTACAGAGCAAAGTTAAATACTTAGAGAAGAAAAGCAAAAGAAATAACATTATTGTGCATGGACTGGCCACTGATAGTAATAATAGGGACACAGTCTTGGAGATTATTGCAGAGAAGTTTAAGGAAATATTGGAAGTTAACCTGGAAAGATATGATGTGAATAGTGTGGACATATTTGGCAAAACTAAAAAGGTCGTAAAAGTGGAACTATCAACGTTTTTAAAAAAAGTAGTGATTTTGAAACAGTCTCATAAATTTAAAGGCACTTCAATATTTGTTTCACACGACCTGACAAGAGAGGAACAGCAGGGAAGGAAAATACTGGTTCAACATTTAAAAATAGCTAAGAACAGAAAACAAATGTATCAATTAGAGGAAATAAGCTCTATGTAAATGATGAAGTATACACCGCTGAAAAACTTCAGGATACGTTAGAGGAGCAGCCGGAGGACGGAGATCAGATACACAGCATCAGACGTTCATTATCAGAAGGCAGTACACTCCCACGGGCAGACTCTCCTTTACTTGAAGCATACCAGCCGGCAGAGCATTCACAAACTCTGCCAACAGATGCTGCGAGAGTAAACAATATTAGTGAGAAAAGGCTGACAAGAAGAGCCGCAACGAAGAAGTAATGTGGTCAATTGATAAGTAGTTTTATTTGATGTTTTCTGGTAGTTTAAATAAATTTAAGCTATTTAAGTTAATTAAGGAATAGTTGACAGTTTAGTTATAATATTTGTTCAGGTTAAGTTAGCATTGTTACATGATTTTTTATTTATTATTAAGATGATGTTCTTGACAGAATGATTTCGATCTGATCAGTTTGTTTCAGTACTTTGTTTTATACTTTTCTTTTGTTTTTTCCTTATTATAAAGCATTCGTTATTCAGTATTCAAAAGTATTGAGAGGCTTTTAATATGCTAGCAAACAGTAGGGACTAGATAATGAGAAGAAAGGATCAATATGCCGCGATATTATTTTTTGTAAGTTTATAGATAAACAAAAATTGTTTAATTAATTAATTAAAATATTATAAACGTTATTGTACAGGTTAAAGTCATGTGTAATGTGCAGTGCTTAGAATTACATGGACTTACCTCTAGTATTAAATGGCTAGTATTGTTAGAATGTCGCGGACTGGATGCTGGGTGACGGTAGTGTAGCCGGTGATTAGATTAGGGTAATCACAGGGTGAAGTTGTACCCTGTTAATATGGATGTGTTTCTCGTGTTCTAGAGATCTGAGAACGGTTCATATTGTCAGGTGCAGACAGTCATGTGTCTCTATTTATTGTAAATCCCTTACAAAGAATCTCCATGTTCTTTATCATCTTCCAAATTGATTTTGTCACTCATGCTTGTTTGAATGTGGGATTGTATACATACATATATTATATTATACATTTCTCTATCTATGATATTTATACACTTTGACAATCATAAATCATACTTCTAAATGCAAAGATGCTGAATATAGGAATGCGCGTGATCTAAAAATCCTCATATACATATATATGTATATATGTCTTGAGTCCTTGGTAGAAGGCATGAAAGGTCAAAATTTGTATTGTGTCAGGCTGAGAACATGCATTTTGCCAAATTTAAAGTCAATATCTACAATATACTTCGTGTGACTCTATATATGTGTAGAAAGATATATTTTTTTAGTAGTTCATAAAATTTTGATTGCGCACAAGTCTTTCTCTCGAATAGCTGTATTATTATTATTTAATAGTTAGTTTTTGGTTTATAGAAGACACGACTTCTTTTATCTACCGCCACCTAGGACCAATGTTAGGCTTAACTCACCGATTTACAGATCGTGCTCCATTTATAACAGCGTGCATCAGTCAATAGACATATTGTGTTTGTGGTGAGTCTGAGATGAGACACGTTGCATCGCTGCTTGGTAATTAGTAGAACTTTACTTTGTTAATTTTTATAGTGTATGATATGTATTGTATTCATACTCTTAATTTGGGATAATTCCCGTTGAGTATTTGTAGTAAATAAATAAATAAATAAATAAATATTTAGTACGCGTCATTGATATAGCAGAGATTTGCGAAGATCAAAAATAATTTAATCATTTTAAAGTGCTTCTGAATTTTGAAAACAACGCATAGACAGACGGGATTTTGTATTGTACCGTATTTTGTTTCTTTAACGTCCTCAGTTATCATCAATCATCGCTTCCGGAAAGCAGTCTCACGCTACATTCTGTAGCGACATTTAACGTGCCCAACATCATCTCATACACGAGACCGCCCACACTACGCCTTCGCCCATTGGCAAAAAGTGCAAGCATTTAATTATGTGTTCACATAATGGCCGCCCTTCATCATGGCTGTTAAAAATCGCCAATCTTTTACATTGATTTTTGTTCTTGAAGACAATTTTCTGGCATTATGCAGATGTAGTGTCGCATGACCCCTGGCACAATGGATGAAGTTGTGACCTGTTAAAACCTTCCTGTATAGTTTTGAGTTCATTTTTTGAGAATTGTTCAAATTTATCCCTTAAGGATGACCTCTTGCAGTGTCGAAAGGCGTCGGGAGTAAGAGAAATCTGAATTAAATTTTGGTGTCTGGAGGAGAAGCCGTTACATTCAATGTTTACTTAAAGTCAGTAACTCGCAAGTAATTAAATTGGAAAAGAGTTGGTTTAATTTTGCTTATAAAATATACTGGCTACGTCCTTCCTGTACAGAAACGGAAACGAAGAGTAAAACCAGAGAAGTAGTCTCCAAATCTGTATGTAGCATGAACCAGTTTCACCAAGTAAGGGCAACAACAATCGATGAATTGGAACAACGGTCAGCTGTCATATGTTTATGTTTATTTACTTTATATATATATATATATATATATATATATATATATATATATATATATATATATATATATATATATATAAAACTCTGGACGCAGCAAGTGCGTTATGGTAGTGAATTTTCATTTAAATGTTTTTATTGCAAATATGTGTGTTTTGTTTTTAAGAAAGCAGGCATCAATTTTGGTTACCAGTATAACCTATATAGTAAAAGCAATGTGCCATGTTTCATAAAAATAACTTTATTGTGTGAAAATGTACCAAGATTTCAAAAAGTAGACTTAAAGTGTTCCCGAAAAACTCGTTTCTTGGTCAACCTTATAGGTTAATAGCAAATTGGGCTATTCAAATATGAAGCATTTGATCAAAGTTCGCTACCATAACGCACTTGCTGCATCCAGAATTTCTTTTCTTACAAACATGCATTATATTTCGATGGAAAATGCAATAACATAAGGCGTGTTTGATTAAAAAAAAAGAAAATTTGTATCACCAATGACTTATGGGCCACCTGTGATTGTAGAAATATTTTTTTAAGATGTAGCTCAAGACACCCTATAATTAATATATACAAATTTTTTTCAAATCTTGTATAATAACGGATATATTGAGCTTTATTGATTTTTTACGAAAATTCGACAAAAATTATATACCATTAAACGATAAACTCTATAGCTAAGGCTACTGCCAAGCATCAGCGAAAGCGTCTATTTCAAATGAATTTTCTGGAAACATTTTAGTAAAATGAAGGACAATGACGGTTGAAACTAAGACTTCAGTGTTTGTAAAACATCCTTCTTGAGACATTTGATTTCCATAGCCCGTATTAATTTCAAGTTATTTGCCAAAATGTTGCCGATTTTGACGTTTTAAGTCGCAACTTTGACGTTTTGAGGAAAACCCCAATTTATTTTTCTTTAAATGCCTATAACTTTTTTGTCTTTTGACATACAGAGCTAAATTTTGGTAGGTAACTTACATATAAGGACATAAACCCGCTATTTGAAATGAATTTTCTGGAAACATTTTAGTAAAATGAAGGACAATGACGGTTGAAACTAAGACTTAAGGGTTTGTAAAACATTCTTCTTAAGACATTTTCTTTCAAGAGCCGGTATTAGATTCAAATTCTTTGCCTAAATGTTGCGAAATTTGACGTTTTCAATTGTCACTTTGACGTTTTGAGGAAAACCCCAATTTATTTTTCTTTAAATGCCCATAACTTTTTGTTTTGTGACCTACAGTGCTAAATTTTGGAAGGCAGATCACATATGACGACATAAACCAGCTTACCAAATTTGGTTGCCCTTACTTTGTTAATTCGGGAGATATAATTTTTTTTTGAAAGAAAACACAAAATTTTCCGGGAAAACCTGGGCAGATTTTCCTGGCTAACGAACTTATCCAAGCCATTTGCAAAAGGAATTTATTCACCAAATTTAATCAAAATCGGCCCATTATTTTTTGAGTTATCGGTGTGATACATATATATATAAATATATATATATATATATATATATATATATATATATATATATATATATATATATATATATATATATATATATATATATATATATATATATATATATATATATATAAACATATAAAAATTCAAACTGACCCCGGATATGTGTTCTGGGGGGCCTAATTAGCGCTCATTTGAAGAAATTTTTTCAAAATTCAAAAGTCGAGATCTCCTCATTAGTGAATTTTTTTAAGAAAATTCACTAAAATTATGTTGTTGTTGTTGTTGTTGTAATTTGGTTTGGCCTCGGACCGTTAGGTCCATTAGCCACAGACTTTTTTTAAATTTATGTCTAGTGGTGTTTATGAGATCTATAAACAATAAATTTGCATCAAGTTATATCGCCAGCCAATTTTATTATCTTACACTATTTTTATACCTAATTAACTAATTTGTAATAATAAATTTACTTTGTATACTTTTTTTTTTTTTTTTTTTTTTATATATAATAATAAATTCAGTTTCTATACTTTTTTGTTTTGTTTTTTTTAAATTGTTTGTATACCTTTTTTTTTTTATACATATATCTTTTTTTTTTTTTTTTTTTTTTTTTTTTTTTTTTTTTTTTTTTTTTTTTTTCACTAAAATTAGTTCTATGGTATTTAGTGTTTTCTTAATAGCACTTTTAATTGTAGAGCATGAGAATTTAATTTGCGTCTTTATTTAAAAAAAAAAACGCTAATACTGATAATCCTGAAATTATGCCGCAAATTGTTTACTTACTGCAGTGATTTAAAAATTTTCTCTCATCTCATGGGTAGGGTTCTGTGCTTGGGCTAGCATTTTTGTTTAATATATCGTTTTTTATAAATTATAGAACTCCCGAGTGTTTGGAAGTTTCAAAAAAATTATATATGATTGGATTCTTTTGATTTTACTTTTAATTAACGGTGAAAAATAGCCTTACTTTATCATATAACTAATATTTTTCTGATTTGAGGTCAAAATTAGACAGATTATGTAAGTACAATTTAGTATGTTTTATTTTTGATTGACTAAATTAACAAATTTCCATTAAAAAGGTTATAACAAATTTATCATCACAAATTGTGGATAAATCAATACAAATCAAATTTATTTAAAACATTGAATTAACTAACTATAATCTAGTGATTCGCTCTTAACCTGATATCCCCCTTAGTGAGCTAAAGATACATTAAAATCATCAATGTGACAAAAATATCCTTAAAAACTATTCACACTATAGAAAAAAAGTCAGCACATTTATTACGATAAAGTTCATAAAACGACTTACTGAATGATGTCTTAATTGCTTCTTCTATTTGATGTGTACTTATTGCTTCCCATTTGATCTACTATTTGGATTTAGTAGCTTCCTGTGATTATTAATTTATTTCCATTTTACTTAAAACGGTATTAACAAACCGTGTACCAGGTAATTATTTTTATTTTCTTTACACAAAAATTGAATATGATTTTATTATGAGGCACTTGCCTTTCACGTTTAATTCTCAACTTCCATATTTTATCGTGTCGTCGCACGTCAACAACTTTCAAGTTTCACTTGTGGTAGTTCAATCACGAATCGTCCCCGACCTGTCGTCGACTCCTTAAATAAACTAAACCTGTCTTACAAAAAACCTTTTCTCCCTGTACCTCGGGTAAAACAAAGGCCTTACGTTTTCCCATTGTCCAACTTTTTGTCCGTTGCACTCTTTTGAAACAACCACAAAAAAAACTATCCTTATCAACTAACACTGCGTCTTTTCTTATTATTGGTATTGACAAAAAAAAAATTTAACTTAATTTTATAAATGTATAATATAGTAAATGTACTTACTGCCTAAGGATAACAATAAAATTGTTATACTCTACTAAAACTCTATAAATAAAAACAAGGCTATTGTTCTGTGTTCCATTGTATCCCAACGACTTTAGTGAACTTAAAATGTACTACATGTAAAAAAGAAATCATTGTTCTGTATTCTTTTAGCTGTCTTGCTATACCTTATTTAAACCTAAAATATTTTACACTCTCAATTACACGGGGTATTTAAATATTAGGACCTATTAACCTTATGTACATGGCCCGATTTACTCCAGAATAATGTTTCTAATTTTCTTACATATTTGCTATCTATAGCAATATATATATATATATATATATATATATATATATATATATATATATATATATATATATATATATATATATATATATATATATTTCTAAATATAATAAAAGGTGTATGAATTCTACACAGCCGCCTATGGCCAGCTTATTGATTGACACTTTACGAAATACCGACCAAAGGACGTACGCTAGATAGTAACCAAATTCAGTTAGGTTTATTTCCGCCAAGCGGTAATTTTTGTTTTCGTGAACCACCTTCAATCGTTCTGCACCAACTGTATCTGCACAAAATATAAACAGAGTTGTACATGCCAGATATTTAGAATTATTCATTCCCTGATGACACTAACTTGGTTAGTAAAACGATCTTCAGGTTTTTTAATGTGTTGCGGTGATTTGGGTTCTCCAAGTGTATGACATTTTACGCGTTCAGCATTCGACGTAGAATCCAAAAATGCATGAATATTTAGGATATTCTATTTGAAATATGGTAAAGGTAAGATGCTTACTGGCAATTAGGCCATTGCTCACCCTTTTTGCTCATCTAAACTAACCTACCCTCCACCTTGAGCTCTATCTCAACGACGACAGTGATTTGAAAAATCATCCGCCGCCGGTGAGTCTCGAACCGTCGTCCCCCGAGTCCGTATTGGAAAGTCTGAATCGACTTTCCCGCACGGCCACGGTGGCGCTATTTTATTTCAAATAAGAAATTTGTTATCTACTTCCGGTACCACCTTCTGGAAACATTTTAGCCTTGTTGCCTTCATTAACGTGAGTGTATGACCAAATTTTAAAAATTTTCCAAATCTGATTTTCGAGAAGCCACTCACCGCAGTTTATCGTGGGACACCTGTACAGATATATTGAACCTGTGTGTCTTCCACCCGGAACCTCGGTATTGTAGTACCACCCACACAGTTTTGTTAATGTACCGTACCTTGCTCGCTCCTCCATCCACAGACCGAATTAATCTAAAACATGACTTATGAAGTGCTAAAGAGCGATGGGTTGCCATGTTGGTAGATCCGGTAACATCGTAAATACCGTAGAATTATAATGCATCATCTCCCACCACCTCCAGTTTAGGAAAACAAATCAACAGAGCAAATGCTATCCTAAAATTGAGAAGAAATAATTATTGTTTCCCAAAAGGCGTACGATTTTTATACTGCCTGCAGTAGTCGTAAATCAGAAGAAAAAAACAACTTATTTTTCTGCTTTTTTGAATGTAGGCAATGATTTATATTTATGTCATAGTATAGACGCCACAAAAAAATTTGTTTGCTGAAGAAAAAAATTCTTGTAGCAACAAATCTTCTTCGCTTAAGGCATGTAGCATTTGAATACATAAATACATACATCATAAACAACACCTTGCTGTTAGCCAACCAGTTAATTATCGCCCAGTTGTGTTGACAAGTTTTAGTTAATTTTTCACCTCATAACGTTTCTCTATACAATTTAGCAGGATATTTTGAGCCAAAGTAAATTTACAAGTAAATAAATTTAGAAGAAAACAAAGGAGCTCAAATCTAAATTTATGATTATAAATATTTATTTTTGAGTAGCTTTCCACAAACCAGCGCCATGTCGATTAGCTTTAGCGAGTACTCAAACCATATCCCATTTTTAAATGACATGAAATCTTTTGAAAAATTAGTATTTTAAGTTAAATAGCAATCAGCAATTTTGTAAGCAGGTATTTATTATCAGTTACTTTACAATTTACATATGTATGGTGTCTCTACCTGATTTATTATATAAACTATCGACTCTTTGGATCTGCAGGAACAGATCGTCAAAGAAAAATACTTTAATTATAATTATAGTGGTCTGAGGTATCAGATAAATTTAGAATATCTTATTAATATTATAAATGTGAAAGTGTGGATGTTTATATGTTTGTTACCCAAGCGAGGCCAGAACGGGCGCACCAAAATATTCTACGAAGTGCCCCTAGTGTAATGATTTGACCTGGCAATTACATTTTGTCACAGTTGATTATCTATTTATGTCAACTTCTTGATACATCTTCTAAATATGTATAAATGGCGACAAATTTGAGCTTGGAACAACAAATATAAATTGTTTAAATTCTGGGGGAAAATTATGAAACTTGTCGCCACCTACAGAAAGTTTTAATAGCAGATATCCATCTAAAAATGTGCAAAATATAGCTGTAGAAAAATTCTTATAAAATTCAAAATATACGCAAATATTAAAAAGAAAAAACTAACGGTACGCAGCAAGTGCGTTATGGTAGTGAATTTTTATTAAATGCTTCAAATTTCAATAACTCAATTTTCTATAAACTTAGAAAGTTTAATTTTGGTATGTAGTGACGTCTTTCCTAAGTCAAGATATCCACCGAATTTCATTAAAATCACTTTGTAATTTTCAGAGAAAATATTTTTTTTCGAAAGAAAATTCAAAATTTGAATAACTCATTTTCTATAAAATTGGTATTTAGTAAGGTCTCTCTTAACGCAATATATTTGTTAAATATCATTAGAACAGCTTTGTAATTTTCGGGATTTTTTTTTTAAAGAAAACTCAAAATTTTCCCTGAAAATCACGTCCGATTTTCCTGGCTAAGGAACTCATCCAAGCCATTAATAAAAGAAAGGCACTTGCCGAAATTGGTTAATTATCTTTTTTAGTTATCAGACGGTCACCCACACACCCACACACACACACAGATATATATATATATATATATATATATATATATATATATATATATATATATATATATATATATATATATATATATATATATATATATATAAATTCAAACTGACCACGGATATGGGTTCTAGGGGTCCCAGTTTGCGCTCATTTGAAAAAATTTTGGCAAGTCTCCTCATCGGTAACTCTCTATTAGTGAATTTTTTTAATTAAAAATTCACTATTATTAAACTATAGTATAGTATATAGATGTATAGACTAGGTTAGTCCCTACGCTGTGCTGGCTGTGCTACAATGTCGAGAGTAAATAACAGGTCATAAAAATAATAATCTGGACACCACCCCTTCAGTGAATGAAGATAACGATCTTCAGTTCTCATAATTGGGATTCTGGGACCTTCGAAAAATACGAGTTCAATTTATTCTCGACATACAACATGCCGCTTGTCCCTAGCAGGTTGAAATATATACATAACAATGAATTACGTTCTAATTATTCCGGTAATATTTTAAAATTCCTAAAATAAGAATTATTTTAGGTCAGGCATTGTTTTTTAGTGCCCATGATAAAATAAACAAACCTGCTTTGACTTTCACTGTCATAAAAATCGAATAAGAAATGTCTTTCAAAAGAAAGACATAAAATACCATAACGCACTGGCTGCGTCCAGAGTTTTAGTGTTTCCTAACTAGAAATGTCTAGAGCTAAGTGGGAACCTGTAATTAGTCGATGATTAAAATGTGTCATCTACCACAACAGCAAACTGTAATGATCATAATTTTATGGGGTAGCGATCTATCTTTATTGGCGATTATGTGATATCGAGAGTAGCAGATATAAATGTGACCATAATTATAGCCATAAAAGTATAAATATTAAATTCTATGTTAGAATCAGTACCTCGTGAAAACAAATCTTTATTCAATGTACTTGTCCTTATTGTCGTTATTAACTAACTAAATAATCTGTGACCGCTTTTAGACATATGTGCCATCTATTAGAATTTACCTTAAGCAATTTGAGGTCAACAGTTTGAATATGAAAGAAAGCTGAGGAGGCTTAGAGTCAACGTCAGTGTCATATAAAATAAACAAGATATCCACAAAATTTCATTAAAATAACTTTGTAATTTTCGGAAAAAAAAATTTTTTCGAAAGAAAATTTAAAATTTTTCAATTTTCCCTAAACTTAGAAAGTTGAATTTTGGTACGTAGTACAATCTCTCCTGAGGCAATATATATATATATATATATATATATATATATATATATATATATATATATATATATATATATTACATTTCATTAAAACAGCTTTGTTACTTTCGGAGAAAAAAAATTGTTTCGAAAGAAAACTCGAAATTTTCCCGGAACACCCCGTCCGATTTTTTTGGCTAACGAACTCATCCAAGCCATTAATAAAAGAAAGGCACTTGCCAAGTTTCATCGAAATCAGTTGATTATTTTTTGAGTTATCAGACGGATATATATATATATATATATATATATATATATATATATATATATATATATATATATATGTATATATATATATATATATATATATATATATATATATATATATATATATATATATATATATATATATATATATATATATATATATATATATATATAAACATATAAAAATTGAAACTGACCCCGGATATGGGTTCTAGGGGTCCTAGTTCGCATTCATTTGAAAGAATTTTTGCAAAGTCTCACCATCGATACCTCTCTATTAGTGATTTTTTTTAAATAAAAATTCACTAAAATTTAATAACAGTTGTCAGTGACGTAACGATATTAACTGTAATGTTATATGCAGTAGAAAATACTTTGCACAAAAGGGCATCTTTGCTAGCAGATAAAGTAAGTAAAGATAGGTACTGTTGAAAAAACTTTAAAAGAAGATACATTTTTTGCACTAAACCACAACTTTTTCTTGTATTGAACACAAATGCTTCAATTTTTCTTGTCCTATCCTTGTGTGTGCTGCCGTATTATATGGCTGCGGTCGTTGGACCATTCGCACAATTTTTTATCTCATCCTTTTATAGCTACAAGAATATTTTTGCAGACAAAGCTACATTTACTTCCGACAAAGGAACATTTCTCTCAACCCTATTTTTATGATTTTCACTCAAAATCAGTACTACTGCAAAACAAACGTTTTTTGTTGTATATTCAAAAATAAAAAAGTTTTCCTGTTTTGTTTACAGTCGTAAATTCCTAAAGTTGTTTAGTTTTACAACAAAAAAAGTCAATTGAGTAATTTTCTAAATAACTTACTTTTGGTACCAAAAAGAAGGCGCAACATGCCATGTTACGTTGGAAGATATAGAATACCTGGAAAACATAGAATAATTGAGTTTTCGAGACTGACTCGCTAGCTTTTTTAAAATTTTAAATTTTAAAGCTATTACAATCTAGATCCAGAGGATAACAGAAATTCGTCAGATGTTTATTGCTGAACTTTTTTTTGTCTCGACTACTAAGGCCATTGACATATTATATAAATTATATAGAAAATTATTTTAGGTACAATGTAAATGCATTAATAATGTATGTGTTCTTGAACCAGTAAATTATACAATACAACGGTTACAGTTTTATACGTGTTTATATAGTTCACTAGATTTTAAGAAATTTATTATGTTTTCTGGTGCTGCTGTGGCTAGGGTTACCATGGATATATTTCCGCCTAAAAACAACCTTCTTTGGAGTCTGTTTTTAGTGCACTTTGTGACAATATGACTTGCTCAAAGGCTCACATTGCAGGTATCACAAACTGGTGGAATTTGTTGTTCCAGTAGGTACTTATGTGTGAGTGCTGTGTGTCCTATCCGGAGCCTTCTCAGGACGGCCAGGGATCTGAGACTTAGTATAGGTGGTTGGAATGCCTCAATGGTTGGTGCTAGTTCGTACAGCTTGGTAGTTTGATTATTCCAGAATATTTGCTATTTGTCGAAAATTACTGCTTTAACGTGTGGTCTTAATAGTTGATGGTATTGGCTTCTTACTGTCGTGCCTACCGTGATCGCTCTTTTAGCAGCAGTATCTGCCAGCTCTTTGCCTATAATGCCAGAGTGTGAGGGTACCCAAACGAATGTAATGTGTGTGGATTGGCGTTTAAGATCGTAAGCAGTATTTTGTATTTCCCTTGCTATGTGGCTCTTGGTATATAGGCTACCTATTTCATTTAATGCCACTTTAGAGTCTGTGCAGATGACTATTTTCGTTGGACAGTTGGAAATGTCTTTTATCCTCTTTATGGCTTGAGAATTGTAAAAAGTTCATCTGTGTCAATAATGATGTCTTTGGGTAATTTAATAAGCTGCTCAAAGGAGGGCAATGTCACTATCGCCCCACCTACTCCATGTGGTGACTTAGAAGCGTCGGTGTACATTACCAGTTCGGGATTATATTCCCTTGGTTTTTCTGTAAATTTTGCCTGCATCGCCGAATTTGGTGTTTTGGCTTGTTTAGGTGATATTAATGATGTGTTACAGTCTATTTTTAATTGAAGCCATGGTGGTGTATTTGATTTCGGATTTTCAGTGGTTCCTCTGAGATCGATTTGGTAAATGTCTTTTATTATTTCTAATATAAGACGTGGCTTTTCGGTGAAGTTGGACCGCCGATGACTGTGGCATTGGGTGTCAGTTAGGAGTAAACGAGCAGGATTATTTGCTGAACGAGAAATTCTCGATGCGTATGTCAATATTAGCAACTGTCGTCTTAAAAAGAGTGGCAGCTCATTTGACTCTCCTTGCATACTTGTTGTAGGGCTTGTTCTGAAGGCACCGAGACATCATAGCTATATTCTGTATAGTATTTAGTGGTTTAAGTGTGGTTTTGCTTGCACTTGCA
This sequence comes from Tillus elongatus, assembly GCA_964006375.1. Taxonomy (NCBI): domain Eukaryota; kingdom Metazoa; phylum Arthropoda; class Insecta; order Coleoptera; family Cleridae; genus Tillus; species Tillus elongatus. Next base: position 32,196,381 of record OZ023265.1, read on the forward strand.
TATACAATGCTGAACTACTTTAAGAAGTTTTCATTCATTGATTATGGTGATGTGACAATATATTTAAAAGAGGCTTTGTGCGTCAGGCTTATCGTCATATAGTTCAATAAACACAACATGTAACAATAACAATGAACTCGCGGTATATAATATGAATGACGACGCATAATGTTCAGTAATGCACGACGTGTTCAATTCATTCATGCGATATATGTCCAGTCCACACATAATACAGTAAAACTGGATTACTATTTTTACCGTCCACTAATGTGGACCTTCATTTACCTCATGCAATAGCAATGTCCTTATTTCTAAACCAGTGAACATATTAAGGTTAAGATTAGAAAAAAAAACGACTTAACTTGAATTATTCCAATAACAATAAGTCTTATCTGTCTATCCATTCAGAGAGCTAAGGTACTAATTTACGCTGTTCTGAATACATTGTATACAGTGTGTACTACAAGTAACGTAATCGCTAATATTTCTCTTCCTGACAACTTTAAACAAAAGTTTTAGGTCCTAGCTAAAGCTATAAGCACAGACCACTGTTCAGTTTACACGGTACCACTTTTCCGAAATAATAATAAAAACAATTATTTTTTTAAAGGCAGCACCTTGCCTATTTTACACTTTTGCATGCGTTCCTTGATTGAAAAAATTTCTGGACGCAGCAAGTGCGTTATAGTAGCGAATTTTCATAAAAATTGTACACTATTATTATACGGCATATTAGTAAAGTTAATACTTTAAACTTACACTGGCCTTGAAGATCGATTTGGGAGGTCCTAGTATGCACATTTGAAGAATTCTTTCGAAAGTGTTACCATCGATATCTCTCTATTATCAAACAAATCTTGCGTTCTAACTCCTTTCGAGAAAAATGCCCAAAACTCAATTTTCTATGAAGCTAAAGAACTGAATTTTGCTATATCTGTAGATGGTGTAAGTCTCTTTAAAAGACGCTTGTATTACAAATTTCATTAAAGTTATACAGAAGATTACCAGAAGGAAAGTTAATTTATATTTAGAAACGTAAGGTATCTGTGAGATTATAAACGTAGTAGTTATTTTTCCTTATTAAACGCCAGTATAATTTCGTTTTAGTCAACCTAATCAAACCGCTTTTTTCAATATCAACCATAACAAAATTATAATTTCAGACACAAATGCGACAAACTTATTTATGCGTTTTAAACAAAAAGGAGATCTTATTCAAAACGTATGAAATCTTTGCACTATTGTTTCCCTAAATGTCAAAACAAAATATAAAAAAACATACATTCATCGAGCTGCATTCGATCACGTAACCTTCTGCTTATGAGACAAGCGCAACGCTTCTCAGCCATCTAGGCATACGTCAATTAACGTGTTGTCTACATGATACATTAGGTCGGCTCCATGCGCGGGATATTATATTCAAAATATACGTAACAATTAATTACAGAGTTTTATGTTTAAGTTTAAAGATAAAAGAAACTATTTTAGAATTATTTTATAGATACTTGGTTTGATTTTGTTTACATTTCTACTAAGAGATATCTGAGAGGCCTAGGGATGAACACACTGAGACCTTAGAGACCATCACCGGCGAGATTTGGGGAGAAGGCAGTTTGAGGCCCCGTAATTGAGCTACAACAACCAAACTCACCTTTATCTACCGCTCTAAGGAGTAGGCATATTAAGGCCTTAGAATCCATGTCCTTACATATTTCCCAGCTGTTTGTAATTACGACAGATGTCAAACTGACATAAAATGTAGAATATAGGTTAACTAAACAAATCAAGGGAATGTCAAGGAACTACAACAATGAAAATTATGTATCCGGGGAAATAATGAACACGATTATGATTGTAGAAAAGTTTTTTGATAGAAAATTTTTGAAGAGGCTCTGCAAAAAAGACAAAATTTAACTATTGTGATGGAAAAAGGTAAATAGATTGAAGTTATTATTAAAAATTGATGGATGGGAATTTTTGGTATTAGAAAAAGAGATTGGAAAAATTTGGAAAAAGTTTGAAAACTAAGATTTTCTTTAGGTTGAAGAAAAACAGGCGCCACTGATCATACAGACAACGTCGAATTTTAGAGCAGGGCAACTTCACAGGGAATAAAAGCTAAGTGAGTAATAAGACTTACCTTATTTATGTGATACGTCCGCAACTTCAGGAGAGTGTTGCAAAGGTCAATTAAGACTTTATAAAGCAGACATAAAAACGTGAGGCCAGCACATCCAAGCAACCATATTTATGTTACCTTCCACTATCAATAATATTAAGGTGTCTATAGGGACATCTCTCAGCTGTAAGGTCAATTAAGCGCACCATCGCCTAACGGAGAAATCATCTACTGACTACACGTATAAATTATACATTGAATCCCTAGGTCAAGCAGATGCCAGTAGATGTCGTTATCTTTTAGTTCATGATTCGAAAAGATTTGTATTTATATATGTATAAGTGATTTTAACATTTTAAGAAAGAAATACAGGCCAATACTTTTTGGGGGTATCATAAGAAAGAGTTCTAAATTAAACAAAAAGTACATTGAAAACAGTAAGTAGCATGAGAATTTTGTCATTTGTTCTTCAATTTTAATAAATATTCAAGTTTGGTGATCATTTGAAACGTTTGCCTTATTTTGTTTTTTTATACATATGTGAGTATTTGGGAGGAAAAACTGAGCAATATTTTACAAAATTTAAAAAGAAACACACATATTTCGGACTTATAAACAACAGATTCCGTGTTTTAAAGATCTAACTATACTTTTGGAAATAATAATAAAAATTTTGATAGGACCTGAACCCACTAGCTAAATAAGCTCCCTGTTTTAAGAGTAAGTATATACATGCTATTCATTTGTTTATGTCACATGTAGCAATAAAAGACATTGGGTACACCAAGGTGTAAAATTTCACACACATAAGTCTAATAAACAAATTTTTACAGGTAAGACCGAATTAAATTGTAAAACAAAAACACTAACACAAAATTTGCATACATATATTTAATATACACATATTTACAATACAGTTCAAAAAGTATTTTACAAATAAGATCTAATTAAAAAGCTAAAATACCTAGAAATTTACATCACACAAAAAGCACTAAACATTTAAATTAGGTAGCATATCAAGCATTTAAATATACCTAATAATAATACTATAAAACTTTATCTATTTCAATTAATGCCCACAATTGTGGTAGTAAAAGATAATAATAATATAAACATCTGATAAACCCATTCTGTATCAATTATTACCCAATTGTGTGACTGAAAATCCAAATACAAACTTTCTTTATCAATTGACGCACAAACGTGGGGCTTTTGGGAAAGCGCATATAACTCGTTATAAAAACCCTAGATTACCTATCTTTATCAATATATATATATATATATATATATATATATATATATATATATATATATATATATATATATATATATATATATATATATATATATATATATATAACTGTTTAACTGACCATGGAAATGGGTCGCAGGGGCCCTATTTCGCGCTCATTTGAAGAAAATTTCCGAAAGTCTCACCATCGAAACCTCCCTATTAGTGAAGTTTTCTTAATGAAAACTTGCTAATACAATTGCTTTGATATGAACGTAGGTATTATAGATCTTGACAAAATAAAAATCGAACGGCATTTGGTTAATCCTAATGTCTTTGTACAAAATAACTTATATTAATGAGATGTAAAACTTGCTGGGAACTATTTGGCATGGTTTACATTGCTAAATAACTATTTACAACGTGTCTCTAAGGCATGTGATTCCTCTTCGCAAAATTTGTAACTTTATCTGTGCTTACTTATATAATTACCTATGATTCAGCAAAATGGCCAGATTTACCACAACAACTTTCCGGGACAAGCAAATAATTCCTAATTTAATGCTCCAACAATCTTGAGTCTTTTAAGTTATTATTTGTCAGATACAATGATTCATTTAAGATTTTGATGATATACAGGCAAAAACAAAGTTCTCATTTCAAATATTTCCACTTGATTTTAAGCGATTCTGTGAATTCGTTATTTTTTGTTTTATTTTTAATTTGATTTTAATAGCCGCTACGTACCAAAGTTGTGGTATACAAAGGTAATTAAAATAAACGGTTCTGTTATCTGTGATCCTTAAGGTATCGAAATATCCAGGAAGAACTGTGCATGTTATAGCAATCCTCAAATAAATACACAATATTTTATTATACCAAATAAAAAACAAGTAAGTTGACGCACGTAATATTGCCCTGCTATTTGTGGTTCAGCAAATGTCACTTTTAGATCAAAACTCAAAAAATCTGGGCGCAGCAAGTGCGTTATAGTAGTGAATTTTCATAAAAATGTTTTTAATAACAAATATGTGTGTTCTTTTTTAAGAAATCAGGAATCAAATTTGGTTACCAGTATAACCTATATATTAAAAACAATGTGCCATATTTCATCAAAATAACTTTATTGTTTGAAAATGTACAAAAATTTCCGAAAGTAAACTTAAAGTACTCTCGAAAAAACTCGTTTCTTGGTCAACCTTATAGGTTAATAGCAAATTGAGCTATTCAAATGTGTAGCATTTGATAAAAATTCGTTACCATAACGCACTTACTGCGTCCAGAATTTCTTTTCTTACAAACATGCATTATATTTCGATGGAAAATGCAAAAATGCAATAACATAAGGCGTGTTTGATTTAAAAAAAAGACACACCAACGACTTATGGGCCAGCCTGTGATTGTAGAAATAATTTTTTAAGATGTACCTCAAGACACCCTATAATTACTATATACAATATTTTTTTTCATTTCCTATATAATAACGGATATATTGAGCTTTATTGATTTTTTACGAAAATTCGACAAAAATTACATACCATTAAACGATAAACTCTACAGCTAAAGCTGCTGCCAACCATCAGAGAAAGGGTCTATTTGATATGAATTTTCTCGAAATATTTTAGTAAAATGAAGGACAATGACGGTTGAAACTGCGACTTCAGGGTTTGTAAAACATTTTTCTTGAGACATTTTATTTCCATAGCCCGTATTAGATTCAAGTTCTTTGCCTAAATGTTGCCAATTCTTACGTTTTAAATCGCAACTTTGACGTTTTGAGGAAATCCCCAATTTATTTTTCTTTAAATGCCTATAACTTTTTTCTTTTGACCTACAGAGCTACATTTTGGCAGGTAACTTACTTATAAGGATATAAACCGGTGTACCAAATTTGATTGCCTTTACTTTGTTAATTCCTGAGATATATATTTTTTTAAAGAAAACACAAAATTTTCCTGGAAAACCTGAGCCGATTTTCCTGGCTAACAAACTTATCAAAGTCATTTGTAAAGGGAAGGTAACTACCAAATTTAATAAAAATCTACCTATTACTTCTTGAGTTATCGGTTTAATATATATATATATATATATATATATATATATATATATATATATATATATATATATATATATATATATATATATATATATATACATATATATATATATATATATATATATATATATATATATATATATATAAACATATAAAAATTGAAACTGACTTCGGTTATGTGTTCTGGGGGGCCTAAGTAGCGCTCATTTGAAGAAATTTTTTCAAAATTCAAAAGTCGGGATCTCCTCAGTGAATTATTTTAAGAAAATTCACTAAAAAGCTGACCTGAACTGACGTGTTAAACACCTCGCTACGAATAGTTATTGACTCCTAGAACACCTTTCAGACACGTTTCTGCAGGCCAATAAGCCATTTAAGATACATGCATATTATGGCAATATAATTCGTAATGTTTGTAAAAAATATTGCAGGCCACGCCTTCATAAAAAAGACCACTGCGATTGAAAATATTGCAGAGAATTGTGTACCTCTAGTTTCAAGACGCTAGGGAAAATGCATTCCAAATAAACGGCAGAGTTGTCAGATAAGAGATATTTTCTTGACGTTAAGAAATTTTCCTTTGGAGGGAGATAATCATTACATGAATTTTTCTGAAGATTATTTTTGGAAGTGATTCAGCATTGATTGTACCACTTGGACAACAAAGTTTCTATTATGGAGGTATAACAAGAGATGCTTAAGACTTCAGGTTTTGTAATTAAACCCGCTAATAATATCAATATTATTAGCTTAATGTAACTGTGAAAAATTACATACAATAATATTTTTCAGATGATAATAATTTTATTTATGTATAACAAGTTAGAAATATCGCGATTTTTTCTCATGTTTCTCGGTTTTTGTAAGCTATATAACAGGCATAAAATAAAAAGTCTAAACGCCGCAAGTGTGCTATGGAAGTGAATTTTCATAAAAATATTTTTAATAGCATATATATATATATATATATATATATATATATATATATATATATATATATATATATATATATATATCTTTAATGCAAACAGGCGCCAAATTTGGTTACGGGTATAACCTATATGGTAGAATCAGTATACCATATTTTATCAAAATAACGTCATAAGTAAAATGTTTCCGGGAAAACTTGTTTCCTAGCCAACGAACCTTAGATTAATAGTAAATTGAGTTATTGAAATTTGAAGCATTTAATGAAAATTAGGTACCAAAACACACTTACTGCGTCTCGCATGTTTGTTCTTACAAATATGCATCATATTTCGATGAAAAATACAAAAATGCAATAATATAAGGAATGTTCGAAAAAAAATCTGTCACCAACGACTTATGGGCCATCGTGTTATTGTCAAAATACCTTTATAATGTGCAGCTTAAGACAACCTAAAATTAACGTATATATTTTCTCGTATCATGTATAATAACGATTACATTGGACTTTACCGTAGAAATGCGTCACCCTCTATATATGTAAAGAGACAAAACTCTGGACGCAGCAAGTGCGTTATGGTAGTGAATTTTTATTAAATGCTTCAAATTTGAATAACAAATTTTTCTATAAACTTAGAAAATTTAATTTTGGTATGTAGTAAGGTCTTTCTTAGGACAAGATATCCACCAAATTTCATTAAAATAACTTTGTAAATTTTGGAGAAAAAAAAATTTTTGAAAGAAAATATAAAATTTTAATAACTCAATTTTTGATAAATTGAGAAAGTTAAATTTTGTTACTTAGTAAGGTCTATCCCAAGGCAATACATGTAAATTTCATTAAAACAGCTTTGTTAGTTTCGGAGAAAAAAATTTTTTTTTGAAATAAAACTCAAAATTTTCCCGGAAAACCCCGTCTGATTTTCCTGGCTAACGAACTCATCCAAGCCCTTATTAAAAGAAAGGCACTTGCCGAGTTTCATTGAAATCGGTTAATTATTTTTCGAGTTATCAGACGGATATATATACACATATATATATATATATATATATATATATATATATATATATATATATATATATATATATATATATATATATATATATATATATATATATATATATATATATATATATATATATATATATATATATATATATATATATATATATATATATATATATATATATATATATATAAACATATAAAAATTGAAACTGACCTCGGATATGGGTTCTAGGGGTCCTAGTTCGCGCTCATTTGAAAAATTTTTTGCAAATTCTCACCGTCGATACCTCTCTATTAGTGATTTTTTTAAAAATAAAAATTCACTAAAATCAAATAACAGAGATAGCTTGCTCTACTCGCAATTGTCTTTAGAAAATCAAATTAAAGATCTCAATTTACCAAGAAAAACTTCAACTACCATAATTAGAATGAGATTTAACCACGGTAGATATAAATCTCATCTGCATCGAACTGGCATGGAGGATCTTACTGCAACTGTGACGGAACCTCTATCTGCGACTTGGACCGCCTAGTATTTTCACGTTACCGATTCAACACGCTACGAATTGACTTATGCATTTATTAATAATAACAATGTTTACAGTGAGCGACATCTGCTGGTCAAACGTAAAAATATAAAACCATTGAGGACCAAGAATTGAAATGTTAGTCAATAAAAGTGAGAATGAGAACTACAAAGTCATTGAATAATACGAGATTTTGAAGCTGCGATCAATAGAAATATAAATAACCAACTGCAACCACATACTTACGATTTAAACATGTTTCAAATTTGAATAGCTCAATTTTCTGTAACCCTAGAAAGCTGAATTTTGGCACATAGTAAGGTATTTCCCAAAGCAATATGTAGACCAAATTTTATCGAAATTTTCGGAAAAAAAAATTTTTTTTGAAAGAAAACTCAAAATTTTCCTGGAAAACCCCGTCCGATTTTCCTGGCCAACGAACTCATCCAAGCCATTAATAAAAGAAAGGCACTTGCCGAGTTTCATCTAAATCGGTTAATTATTTTTTGAGTTATCAGACGGATACATATATATATATATATATATATATATATATATATATATATATATATATATATATATATATATATATATATACAGTGTGGAACAGCCAAATGGAATAAATTCGATAACGGATAAATAAGGACGTGTTGGGAAAAACGCTTGGACACGTCGATTTGTATTTTTAACTGCGCATCTTTTTCAAGAAAAAAAATTTATTTAGGGTGCGTCATGTGACAGTGGCCAATACCAACTTTCTTATTTTAAATACAAGCCCCTGTATATTATTAATTTTTTGGATTCTTCAGAAAATTCTAGACATAATTCATGTACAATGTCCTATACCTATCTTCAACTGTTTCGGAAATATTAAGTATTTTCAGATTTATTACAAAAATTAACATTAAAAATAGAAAATTATTTTATTTCACAAATTCTAATAAGAAATACTGATTATTTCTTAATAATTTAAAAAAACAAAAAAAAATTAATGTCAATGTAGTAAATGTTCAAAATGCTCGCCACGAACATCTTGGCAACATGCTAATCTGGTATAGAAATGTCTTCTAACATTACTCAACATCTCAGGCGTGACTGATCTAATCGCAAGCGTGATTCGTCTTTTTAAGTCATCTAAGTTGAGGGGCTTAGTTTTGTATACAATACTTTTGACATATACCCACAAAAAGTAGTCTAATAGCGACAGATCAGGAGATCGTGCTGGCCATTCTATCGATCCGCGCCTCCCTATCCACCGATTTGGAAAAATTTGGTTCAGGTACTGCCGGACATTGATTTGGTAATGGGGCGGTGCTCCATCTTGCTGAAACCATATTTTATTGGCAGGAACTTGTGGGTTTGCTGGATCTGGATATAAGTTTGTCAAAGTTGGCACGACATTATTTTGGAGCAGTTCTAAATATTTATCCCCATTCAAGTTGCCATCAATGAAAAAGGGACCTACGATATGATTTCCAACAATTCCTGCCCAAACATTAACTTTTTCAGGATATTGCGTATGTTCCTCTCTCATCCAATGAGGATTCTCATTAGACCAATAGCGGCAATTTTGACGATTAACATGACCGTGAAGTGTAAATGTGCTCTCATCAGAAAACAAAACATCTTCTAATTGGATCACATTGTTATCTAACATTGCCATCATTTGTTCACATAAATACGTTCTCCTATCGAAATCGTCCTCCATGAGCTCCTGAGTTGGTATCATTTTATAGGGATGCATTTTACTTTCCTTTAATGTTCGAAAAATTGCTGTGTGGCTAACGTTGAATAGTTGGGCTGCTTGTCGACCAGAAGTATGTGGGTTTTCTTGAAACTCAAGCGTAATATCCAATTTCGTATCATCACTTACTGCATTGGCAGCTACTTTTTTTATCTGTCTCACATGACCAAGCTCGCGAAACTGCTTTTCTATTTTGCTAATTGTTCCTTGGGATACAGGCGGCAAATTTGGAAATTTTTCGTGAAATAAGCGAGACACTTCCATCTGTGTCCGTGTGTTATCTCCATAACCAATCATTTGTAGAATGGTTATTTTGTGCATTTCTGTTAAATGAACCATTTTTCTGATATTATTACGTACAGTTAACGAAATTCAAACGACAATAGCACTGACACTAATCACTACTGTCATGCAGGCAGACAACAAGTTGCTAAGGCTACGAGTTTTATACGAACAGAAAGAAAACTGTTTTTGTTTTTGTTTCATTTCATATCAGTAAAAAGAAACGCAGGAATGGTTTTTGTTTACTTTCTCATTATCAAGAGCTGAATGGGAAATAAGTATTGAATGCAATGTAGCGAATTTGTGAAATAAAATAATTTTCTATTTTTAATGTTAATTTTTGTAATAAATCTGAAAGTACTTAATATTTCCGAAACAGTTGAAGATAGGTGTAGGACATTGTACATGAATTATGTCTAGAATTTTCTGAAGAATCCAAAAAATTAATAATATACAGGGGCTTGTATTTAAAATAAGAAAGTTGGTATTGGCCACTGTCACATGACGCACCCTATATAATTTTTTTTTCTTGAAAAAGATGCGCAGTTAAAAATACAAATCGACGTGTCCAAGCGTTTTTCCCAACACGCCCTCATTTATCCGTTATCGAATTTATTCCATTTGGCTGTTCCACACTGTATATACATATATATATATATATATATATATATATATATATATATATATATATATATATATATATATATATATATATATATATATAAGCATATAAAAATTCAAACTGACCCCGGATATGGGTTCTAGGGGTCCTAATTCGCGCTCATTTGAAAGAATTTTTGCAAAGTCTCACCATCGATACCTCTCTATTAGTGAATTTTTTTAATAAAAATTCACTAAAAAGCTAAATTAACACCAGATGGTTAGGATGCCTAGTTTGCACTCATTTGAAGAAATCTATTTAAAATTCAAATGTCGCGGTCTGCTTTATAGGGAATTTTTTCTAGGAAAATTAGCTAGAAATTATAGACCTTTAAACCATAAACTCAACTAAAACTAAGCATCAGGAAAAGGGTATATTTGAAATGAATTTTCTGGCAGTATTTTTGTACATTGAAGGCCAATGACCGTTGAAGCTGAAACTTAAGGGTTTGTAAAACATTCTCCTTGCGACATTCCTTTTACATAACTCGTATCTACTGGGCCGGATATATATATATATATATATATATATATATATATATATATATATATATATATATATATATATATATATATATATATATATATATATATATATATATATATATATATATATATATATATATATATATATATATATATATATATATAAATTGAAACTGACCCCGGTTATGTGTTCTTGTGTTCTAGGGAGCCTATATGGCGTTCATTTAAAGAAATTTTTTGAAAATTCAAAAGGCGCGTTCTCCTCATTATTTGGGTGAGCTGAATAAAAAGGCTTTTTCTTTCCAAATAAATATTTTATTCCTTGTCCCGACGTTTGTTTGCAAAGAAAAAGCCTTTTTATTCAGCTCACCCAAAGATGTCAACCCCAAACATTTTGACGTTTAGGAATCACAATAGAAAATAGAACAAATAGGAGGATTTTTTTATTAGGTTAGAAATTTAGTCCAAATTTGCTAATAATAAAACTTTAATCGTTTGTTCCCTTACCTATTATACGTTTTGGCTGTTTTCATTTGTGTGTATTTCTTTTCTTTTTCAACTTTTGATTGTCAATAGAAATGTTTGCTTATTAGTTTCAAGTTTTAACATATGCGGTGGCAAATAAAGATTTATATTATTACTTATGTTATTATTGTTGAGTAGGTATAGCTTAACTTTACAAGAATATAAAAGTGTAGACGTCAAGCTATAAACTAGTGTATTACCAAGCTGTAAACATTCTCCTGTAAAACAAACAAAAATGTCAAATACGCACGATATTACCAGTAAAATCTTAAGGCTATGTATTTGTGTGTTTTTATTTCTTTAACGTCGACCTATTTCCGCGACTATGGCCAATCACCGACGCCAGGGAGAAGTTTCATCTCACTATCCTGGAAATTTTGCCGAACTCCTGTCTTTCTATAAGGAGGGTATGGATGTTTAATCTGCGCAACGTCGCGTGGACACTGGACCGACAGATTTACGCCTCCCCCGAAGGGCAGAACGTGCAGACATTCAACTTGCTCAAATACAATGCCACAACCTCGGTTGGTGTTAATTGTACCGTATGTACTGAAAAAATGAAAGGAGTACCCTGGGATCGAACCCGGTACCCTTTGGTTGAGAGGCACACGTTCTTACCACTGAACCACCGAGAGTATCTTAAGGCTAAGAAAGGCTTTTTTCAATGAATTCATATTATCTTTGAGTCCGATGCGATTTATGTAACATTTTCATATATAAAAACGAGAGTTGCAATAATTTATAATAACGTAAATTAAATTATAATGCTTAATGTTGATTTCCTTTTAATTATGTATGCGCTGATGTATATTATCCTTGACATTCAAAACTGGTCTATTAAAATAGTTACGTGTGTTTTTATCTTAGCGTTTACTACTTTTCTAATATATCGAAATGATAATAAAAGAAAAGGATGTATGACCGCTGTGAAATAATTTTTTAAGTGCATTATCAGTTAAAAATCAAAACACATAGTTGGTTAATAAAGATATACAAATGAAATTGTTGTTCTTGTTGTTGCCCGAATTTAGGCTGTGGCTTTTTGCCATTAGCTGATTTTTCCAATCGGAGGTATTGTCAAATATTTCCAGTCCAGCAGATAATTGACATCGATTAATAATAAACAATAGTGTCGGATCACCTTATGTAAATATACATACATATTTATCTTTCTCATACATACACCCTAGCATACAACACACATTTCAAAATACATATCAACAATTGTTTGATATATAGTATATACATATATATATATATATATATATATATATATATATATATATATATATATATATATATATATATATATATATATAGAGTATATATATATATATATATATATATATATATATATATATATATATATAGAGTATATATATATATATATATATATATATATATATAGGTTCCAAGATTTAAAGTCTCAATAAGGGCTATCGACCTACAATTCTACATGGGCATCAAAATGCATGTTCTTTGCTAAAACATGCTCTATATTTCGCACTTTTTTTGGTGCGCATGTTTTAAAAAAGAACCTGCTTTTTGATTCCCATGTAGAATTACGGGTCGATAGCCCTTATTAGGACTTTAAATTTTGGAACCTAACAATAACCACCGTTATTCCCTTTTAGTTCTATATATGTACATATATATATATATATATATATATATATATATATATATATATATATATATATATATATATATGTATATATATATATATATATATATATATATATATATATATATATATATATATATATATATATATATATATATATATATATATATTGGGGAAGAAAGAGCTTGTTTTCTTTCCCCAATGTTTTGCAGGTGGATTGATCCCAACCTCGCTAACTAGTCGGCTTTGCTAATTAGCGTTGGAAGAAGAATATGTTGAAGATGTGGACTGTATGTGGACTGTATTTATAACTCTAGGTGCACTGGATTCCAGAAGATTTCAATAATAAACTTTTTTATACTTATATATGTTGTATTGTTACTATATGCACTTTGAACTTAACATTTATTTACAATTTGTGGTTTTACACTTGACTTAATGGGTTATTTAGGAGATTTCACAATCTTATTAGCTACTTGTTGTTGCATTTAACTGCGCGTATACTTTCTAATTTCGAAGAAAACACTGACTTTTTACTGTAATACTGTACGAACGTAATTTCTGTAGAAAGATTGGAGCTTGATCTGAAGTGGCGTAATCACACTAGCGATGTTTAGGTAGAAGATCGGGATCTTAGAAATCCCAAAAAGCGATGAAGATGAGATTCGTTGTAGAACGGCACTGTAGAATTGAACTGGCTTAAACACACGAGGGATGCTTAAGTGTAAGATTTGGAACTCAAGGAGCGAAGAAGGAGCGAAGAAGATAAGATCTGGCGTAGAACTGTAGCACTGAACTGGCTTAACCACGCGAGCGGCGTTTAAGTAGAAAATTAGGAACTCAAGGTTCCACGAAGCGAAGAAGATGATATCTGGCGTAGAACTGACACTGAACTGGCTTAAAAACGCGAGCGATGTTTCGGTAGAAAATTGGGAACTCGGATTCCCAAGAATTTAAGAAGAGGAGATCGAACGTAGAACTAACTTGAATCTTGCGAAAGGCTTGATTTTATCGAGCTTACGCGTAACGCTAGGTGACGCAGTTGACATAACATAATGTCAGTAATACAGAATGCCCAACTAGGTAGAAACATTATTCCTAGTGAATAAAATCCACTGGGTGCATCTAAACAATTCGTCAAAGACAGCTCAAGCTATTTACAATGATGGACTTGACGGTATATAAGTATTATTTGTATGGCATTTTTCATGCGTAAACCTAATGCGATACAGACGTCTAGAGGGTAAAGATTACCAGCAGATTGGAAAGGATTGTGAAATCCAAAAATAAATAATTCCAGGTAGAAACTTAAATGATAGTGCAACCGAATGAAAGTAAAGAGACGGGGGCGTACTAATTATGTTTCTCCAACATATATATATATATATATATATATATATATATATATATATATATATATATATATATATATATATATATATATAATTGAGTTCTAGGGGTCCTATTTCGCGCTCATTTGAAACAATTTTTTAAAATTTAAGAGTCGGGATCTGTCCATTAGTGAATTTTTTCTACCAAAATCCACTAAAACGGAATATTTTTGTTTTGTCCTTTCGGGGAAAACAGAAAATAGTAAATGATGGTCGACCAGCGCCTACATTAAAATTAACGAAGGACATGAAAAGTTTTAAACGCCACTTTTATGGCAGTGTTTAGCAAACATATCAGTGATTAACGGGTTGTGAAACAATTTCTAAATTCTTCTGCTGTCTCCGTCTTCTGTTTTCATAGACATCTGCACAAAACCAGAAAAATTCGTGGAACACGTGCGGGTTTTTAGACTTGGATGTACACACATATGGCATAATATATACACATATGTTTTCCAATTTTGACGAATTTTCATTCAGAAAAGTTTGCTAATAGAGAAGTCAGGATGAAAAGCTTTTGAAAATATTTCTTTAGACGAGCGCGAATTTGGGTTGCTAGAATCCAAAACCAAGGTCCGTTAAAATTTTTATATGTTTATATATATATATATATATATATATATATATATATATATATATATATATATATATATATATATATATATATATATATATATATATATATATATATATATATATATATATATAAACATACAGAAAACATACTACCCGAACCAATAATCGTAAAATCTCGGCCGCAGTGATGGAAAATGACAGACGACATGAAATTAAAAATTTCTCAATTGATTGTTATTTAACTAGGCGATGCAGTCAATTATTAAAATACACTATATTTTGTAGCTTTACTAACGGCCTCGGACGCACTTTTAGTGCATCATAGATATATTATGCTGTCGCATAATAATGTAGCAGAAACTTGAACAAAATCAAGCCAAGTCTCTACAAAAATGATTCTAAAATAGTTTCTTTTATCTTTAAACTTAAACATAAGAGGTCAGATAAGACCTAAGCAGTTGTAGGATGTATTTAAATGGTAATTCTACTAGATAATTCTGTATATAATTAATTATGTATACTTTGAATATAATATTACGGGCATGAAGCCGATCTAAAATATGACGCAAATAAAACCTTTGTTGACGTGTGCCTAGATAGTGCAGCGGGTACCGCGCTCGCATCCCACGCAGAAGGTTACGCGATCGAATCCAGCTGGATGAATGTATGTTGCTTTAACATTTTGTTTTCACATTTGGAGAAACAATAGTGCACAGATTTCATACATTTTGAACAAGATCCCTTTCTTGTTTAAAGCGCCTAAATAAGTTTGTCACCTTTGAGTCTGAAATTATTTTGTTATTGTTGTAACTGTTATTGAAAAAACCGGTTTGATTAGGTTCACTAAAACGAAATCATACTGGCGCTTAATAAGGAAATATAACTGCTACGTTTATAATTTGGCAGATGCTTTACTGTTCTAAATATGAATTAGGTTTCCTTCTGGAATTTTTAACTTTAATGAAATTTGTAATACAAGTTTCTTTTAAAGAGACTTACACTCTCTACAGATATATAAAAATTTGGTTCTTTGCCTTCATGGAAAATTGAGTTTAAGGCATTTTTCTCAAAAGTAGTTAAAACGCAAAATTTTTTTGATAATAGAGAGATATCTATGGTAACATTTTCGAAAGAATTCTCCAAATGTGCGCGTACTAGGACCTTTAAAATCGATCTTCAAGGTCTGTGTAAGTTTAAAGTATTCACTTTACTAATATGCCGTATATTAATAGTGTAGAATTCTTATGAAAATTCGCTACTATAACGCACTTGCTGCGTCCCGAAATTTTTCTCTATTTAATTCTCGACCTTAATACTGTTTTTTAGTGAATTCTCTTAAAAATAGATTTTCCCGGAAAATTTTGTGTTTTCCTTCGGAAAAAATCATATCTCCGGAGATAACAAAGCAAGGGCCACCAGATTTTGTTCAAATGTTTGTATTATACTTGGCACGTTCTAAAATTTAGGTCTGTAAGTTAAAAGACAAAAAAGTTATAGGAAATTAAAAAAATATATATGGGTTTTCCTCAAAACGTCAAAGTCGCGATTCTTTTTATTAGACTCTTCCTCTGATGCTTTGGCTGTAGGTTTAGTTAAGTTGATGCTTTGGATGTAGGTTTAGGTGAGTTTATGGTTTAACGGTCTATAATTTTGTTGGGTAATTTTCGAAAAAAAAGTTGGTTAATGAGGAGAGCGCGACATCAGAATTTATAAAAGATTTCTTCAAATGAGCGCAAACTAGCCCCCCTATTATTCATATCCGGGTTTACTTTCAGTTTTTATCTCTTTGCATATATACAAGGTGACGCATTTATACGGTAGAACTCAATATAATTGTTATTATACAAAATACGACAAAAAATTATATACGTAAATTATAGGGTGTCTTAAGTTACATCTTATAAAAATATTTTGACAATCACAGGCTGGTCCATAAGTCGTTGGTGATCCCTATAATTGTTTTTTTCGAACACTCTTATTGCATTTTTCCATTTTTTATCGAAATATGATGCATGTTTGTAAGAAAACAATCGAGACGCAGTAAATGTGTTTTGGTAGCGAATTTCATTAAATCCTTCAAATTCAATAACTCAATTTGCTACTAACCTAAGCTTTGTTGGCTAGGAGACCAGTTTTCTCGGAGGAATTTTAAGTATATTTTCCGTAAATTTTTGTACATTTTCAAACAATAAGTAATTTTGATAAAATATGGTACATTGTTTCTACTATATAGGTTATACCGGTAACTAGATTGATGCCTGCTTGCATTAGAAAGACAGACTTTTTTTTAATAAGTTTCATAATAAAATATGATTTTCATTTCGCTATATGACTGTTGTATTTTCATTGTTTATCTTTTCATTGTTTCTAATTAATTAAAAGTAACATAGGAGTCTGACGTAGGAATGTATTTCTAATATGTAAGAATTAAATACTAATATAGTTTTTTAAGATTGAATAAAACATTATTTCCGGTTTATAGACCTTGTGTTATTTGAAGCGTTAATAATTCACATAAAATGACCAAGTTTCATTATATTTTGTTTACGAGTAAGATATTTAAATATAATGAGTTATTTTATAAGCTTGCGAAAGTATAGCTGAAATTGTTATTACTTTGCTGATTAACAATTATAACAATGACCAGACGGGAAAATATTAATGATAATAAAAGATAATGCGTCCTGTGTTCTAAGGATAAATATTAACTGACTGAAAATAATAGTTGCACTTGCGAAATAATCCACATTTATTACTACATTATCTTTCCGTAGCTTGGTTTTTGCTAACAGTTAGTTTCCTTGTTAATGTACTTTGATATATAAACTATAAAAAATTATTACTCATGCCCATCAGGCGTCCCTCACACTACATTTCCTTTTCTTTCCCGTCCTTTGACACTTTTTTTTTTCGTAGCGCTTACCTACAAAATCCAATTTATTCTTAACAATAACAGCAGGCAATAGATACGATGTTACCCCCAAATCGATTAAATCTCAAAATTTCTAAACTACAATGTCGTTTAGTTTTATGCAAAAAAAAGTCTGATGGAAACCGATACTTAACACTGCAAGCTCTGGTTTTTAGTGAATTTTCTTTAAAAAAATTCACTAATGAGATCACAAATTTTTAATTTTGAAAAAATTTATATAAATGAACGCTAATTAGGCCCCCCAGTACACATATCCAGGGTCAGTTTCAATTTTTATATGTTTATATATATATATATATATATATATATATATATATATATATATATATATATATATATATATATATATATATATCACACCAATAACTCAAAAAATAATGGGCCAATTTTGATTAAATTTGGTAAATACCTTCCTTTTGCAAATGGCTTGGATAAGTTCGTTAGCCAGGAACATCGGCCCAGGTTTTCCCGGAATTTTTTTTGTTTTCTTTCGAAAAAAATTTATATCTCCCGAATTAACAAAGTAGTAAATTTGGTACACGGGTTTATATCATTATAGATAAGTTACCTACTAAAATTTAGCTCTGTAGGTCAAGAGACAATAAAGTTATAGGCATTTAAATAAAAATAATTTGGATTTTTCCTCAAAACGTCGAAGTTGCGATTTAAAACGTCAAAATTGGCAACATTTAGGCAAAGAACTTGAGTCTAATACGAGCTATGGAAAGAAAATGTCTCAAGAAGAATGTTTTACAAACCCTGAAGTCTGAGTTTTAACCGTCATTGTCCTTCATTTTACTAAAATATTTCCAGAAAATTCATTTCAAATAGACCCTTTCTCTGATGTTTGGCAGTAGCCTTAGCTATAGAGTTTAGCGTTTAGTAGTATATAGTTTTTGTCGAATTTTCGAAAAAAATCAATAAAGCTCAATATATCCGTTATTATACCATATATGAAAAATAATTTTATACATTAGTTTTAGGGTGTCTTGAGCTACATCTTAAAAAAATATTTCTACAATCACAGGGTTGCCTATAAGTCGTTGGTGATACAAATTTTCTTTTTTTTTAATCAAACACGTCTTATGTTATTGCAGTTTTGCATTTTTCATCGAAATGTAATGCATGTTTGTAAGAAAATAAATTCTGGATGCAGCAAGTGCGTTATGGTAGCGAATTTTGATCAAATACTTCATACTTGAATAGCCCAATTTGCTATTAACCTATAAGGTTGACCAAGAAACGAGTTTTTTCGGGAACACTTTAAGTTTACTTTCGGAAATTTTTGTACATTTTCAAACAATAAAGTTATTTTTATGAAACACGGCACATTGTTTTTACTATATTTATTTATGTCACCTTCTCCTAATAAATGTATAACTACTTGAATACGATATTTTAATATATGTAGTTTCAAATTTCCCAGCTTTCTGACTCCCACAACGCAAAGGATATTAGTGAAATCACCAATGAGGAGATCGCGACTTTTGAAAAATTGCCTTCAAATGAGCACTAATTAGGCCCCTGAGAACACATATCCAGGGTAAGTTTCAATTTTTATATGTTTATATATATATATATATATATATATATATATATATATATATATATATATATATATATACATATATATATATATATATATATATATATATATATATATATATATATATATATATATATATATATATATATATATATATATATATATATATATGTATCACACCGATAATTCAAAAAATAATCTGCCGATCTTGATCAAATTTGGTGAGTACCTTTCTTTTGCCAGTAGCTTAGATAAGTTCGTTAGCCAGGAAGCTAGTTTTTTTAGGGAATATTTTAAGTTTATTTTCGACAAATTTGGGTACATTTTCAAACAGTAAAGTTATTTTCATGAAATATGGTACATTGTTTCTGTGTGTGTGTTTTGTTTCTTTAACGTCGGCCTATTTCCGCGACTATGGCCAATCACCGACGCCAGGGAGCAGTTTCACCTCACCATCCTGGAAATTTTGCCGAACCCCTGTCTTCCTGTAAGGAGGGTAGGGATCTTTACGTGCCCAACATTGCTTGGACACGGGACCGATGGCTTTACGCCCCCGCAGAAGGGCGGAACGTGCAGACATTTAACTTGCTCAAATACAATGCCAGAACCTCGTAATGTTACAGTTTGTACTGAAAAAGTGAAAGGAGTACTACATTGTTTCTACTATATATGTTATATGGTAACCAAATTTGATGTCTGCTTTCTAAAAAAAAGAGATATTTGCTATTTAAAACATTTTAATGAAAATTCACTACCATAACGCACTTTCTGCGTCCAGACTTTTTCTTTTTCATAGCTCTTACCTACAAAATCCAATTTATTTTTAATACTAACACCAGGCAATAGATATGATGTTACCCCCAAATCGATAAAATCTCAAAATTTCTAAACTGCAATGTCAATAAGTTTTATGCAGAAAAAAGTCTGATGGAAACCGATACTTAACACTGTAAGCTCTGGTTTTTTCATCTACAGTCTTTTAAAATGTCTACTGCAACCGAAGAGAGAAGGCTATGCTAAAATACGAAAAGTCAAAGAATTTTAGCGAATTTTCGCCAATAAAATTGCTTTTGTAAAGATCGCAACTTTTGATTTTTGAAAAAACATTTTTAAGCGACCCGAGACAGGGCTTCTAAAACCCATTTAAAAATGCTTTTGCAAAAATTCGCTAAAATTCATTTACTAAAGTTTTTTTTTGTATTTAAGCATAGCGTTCTCTCTTCAATGTATATATACATATATATATATATATATATATATATATATATATATATATATATATATATATATATATATATATATATATATATATATGTATATGTATATGTATATGTATATATATATATATATATATATATATATATATATATATATATATATATATATATATATATATGAGATACACTTGGTTTTCGGGTTGAACCGCGTCCAGAATTTATGAAAACTCGACGTTTCGGCTCTTGTTTTGGAGCCATTTTCAAGAGGTAAATGAAATTTGTAAGGACACTCTAAGGCCTCAATCTGCCTACTCCTTAAAGTGATGGACACAGGTGGGTAAAGGAAATATGTAAGGACACTCTATAGCCTCAATCTGCCTACTCTTTAGAGTGGTAGACAAAGGTGGGTAAAGGAAATATGTAAGGACACTCTAAGGCCTCAATCTGCCTACTCCTTAGAGTGGTGGACAAAGGTGGATAAAGGAAATATGTTAGGACACTCTAAGGCATCCATCTGCCTACTCCTTAGTGTGGTGGACAAAGGTAGGTAAAGGAAATATGTAAGGACACTCTAAGGCCTCAATCTGCCTACTCCTTAGAGCGGCGGACGATGGTGGGTTGGGTTGTTGTAGCTCTATTACGGGGCCTCAATCTGCCTACTCCCCAAATCTCGCCGCAGATCGTCTGTGAGGTCTCGATCTGATAGGCCAGACTTTCCTGGCTAATGAACTTATCCAAGCCACTTGCAGAAGCAACGCACTCATCAAATTTAATCAAATCGGCATATTATTTGTAGAGTTATCGGTGTGGTATATATATATATATATATATATATATATATATATATATATATATATATATATATATATATATATATATATATATATATATATATATATATATATATATATATATATATATATATATAAATTAAAACTGACTCCGGATATGTTCTTCTAGGAGCCTAGTTCGCGCTTATTTGAATATTTTTT
The DNA here is from genome assembly GCA_964006375.1 of Tillus elongatus. Classification (NCBI taxonomy): domain Eukaryota; kingdom Metazoa; phylum Arthropoda; class Insecta; order Coleoptera; family Cleridae; genus Tillus; species Tillus elongatus. The sequence continues at coordinate 32,218,225 of OZ023265.1, forward strand.
TTAATTTAAATTTCGCGATCTCCTCATTTGTGAATTTTTTCTACGAAAATTCACAAAAAGTTAAGCTTGGTCTATACTATTGTGCGGTCCTCTGACCTCCGCTGGTACTAATATTTTTAAAAGTAAATGCTAAAAACTTTTTCACTCGTTATGAATTATGGTAGGTATATAACTAAAGCATTTTGACTATTTTATCATGATTTCTGTAAAAAAAAGATCGAACAAGAAAGTGAACTAGCTTGTCTTGTTTGTATCCGTGGAAAATTACATTACTCTGAAAATTATTATTCATCGCCTCCAGTTAAGAGAAACGTTGCAACGCTCTGTTAAGTCTCGGTCACATAATCAGCAACATATTGACAATATTAAGCCACTATCGGTCGGCAAACATAAAGATAACCAATTACGGAATGTATATCGTATTCATGAAACGCGAAAATTTAATTGAATAATTTGAAATTCAATATTGACCTATGCACAACCGATTAATATAAACATACATTACTACAATTGATATTTTATGTAATATGCATATTATGCTATAATATACGTACTTTGTGTACGGGGAAAGTCGATTTGAATATTATTTTATAAATAGTTGAGTATTTCCTTTTGGGCTGATGTTAATTAAATGTAAAGCAACCGTGTGGGCTCATGTTTAGAACGGGGACAGGTGATAAAATAAGATCTGTTCATCATTATTGATTTGATCGTTATAATTTTCCGTGCCAGCGTGTTCTGATTATTATGTAACAGATCTACATTTATTTATATGTAGATATTACGCAAGTTGATAAAACACCGAACTGCAATATTCGTCAATTATTTTTTTAAGATTTATTTTACGGATGAATAAGTGTGAAGAAATTGGACTTTTATTAATTTTGGGCAATAGAACATTTGCGGTTAATGTATGTCGACGTTGTATGATGAAACAATACTATTAGTGGTCATTAGTAATACAGATTTTTACCTAACAAGCATGCTACATAATAAGCCAAAAACTCATAATTTTAGTGAATTTTCATTAAGAAAATTCACTAATAGAGTGATGGTAAGACTTTTGGAAAATGACTTCAAAGGACCCAAATCCAAGGTCAGTTAAAAAGTTTATATATATATATATATATATATATATATATATATATATATATATATATATATATATATATATATATATATACATTTCATTAGAGTTTTGACTTTGAGAACTGGCTGATTCAGTCACTGTCAATCTTCAAAATGAACAAGGCAGCATCTGACCTTGCTTTTCACAATGGCAAAACCTGTCTTAAAAATGTTGATCTAACAAGCTCTTTAACTTTTTTCTTTTATCTCCATATACACTTGTTTACTAAAAATATATATTAAAATTAAAACTTACATACATATCCACCCACACACATACGCGAGCGCATATACACTCATGTATACGCACTCACGTCAATAGGCTTTATACGTCCAGTACTTAACACTAGGGGCACAACAGAAAATGCACATTGTTTCTTCATGTACACATACACACACATACATATACATGCACACTCCTACGCTACAAGTTGTTGCAGGAGAAACACTGGGACACTTTTCGCACCAATGGAGCCTGTCTGGTGACCTTTTAACATACTGGGGAGGCTGCGGTCAAAAGAGATTAACACAAGGATAGACACAAAGGAACTTACTTTTATCTCTCTGACTATACATTAATCTGCGAAGTTTATTTAGTATTCCTTAAGACTATATAGTATATTGCCACTAGTACAATATTTATTGGAACAGTCGAATTTTCAGAATATCATCTTTTTACTAAGAGCTATATAAACCTAGCAAACTTAGAGACTTTAACAAAACACATGAAAGCTACCACGACACTTTTATTACAAACAGCTTCATACATAATCGATGTCACATCAAGTGGGAAGGAAACATTGTATTCTATCAACTTACAAAATAATATTTTCTTTGTTCATGATGCATAAAAGAGGAAAAAATCAAATTATTTAAATCAGCTGGGCTGGTATTGTCGCATGAGCAAAATGGATTGTCTTCAATTTTATTTTATACAAATGAGACTTAAAAGAACCATGGCCTATGATAATTCTGTTAAGTGTCGTAGACAAGTACCTAGGAAGCAACAGTTATTTGTAAATGGGCTGTTCTCTTAGATTAGGGATGATACTACTGAAGTGCTTGTTACAGCTACTTTTCAACTTATTCCAATGATCCTGCCATCTTATATTACATACATGTTTTACTTGCTGAAGTAGATCTCTGTTACTGTAAAAGTCATGTTTACAACCTGTTATCGTTGCTTTTTTAGCAAAATAGTCGGCCTTTTCATTACCGTCAAGCTTTGAGTACCCTTTTACCCATATGAGAGTAACTCTTTTGTGCTGTTGTTCCAAGACCTCTAATTGATAAGCAATATCACATATTACCCTGGACCGATATATAGCATTTTGAAGATTCGATAGAGTTCTTAACAGTGAAAGGGAATCAACAAAGCTGCTCATATTTTGGTTACAGGCTAGTACTAACGCTTTTTGTATGGCAACAGCTTCAGCAGTGTAAATTGAAGTGAACTTTGGCAGACTAAATACCTCAACATAATCTAATTGTTTAATGTACACTGCGTATCTCACTGAATCTTGACTTTTTGACCCATAAGTATAAATTTTGACTGCTTCTTTATATGATTTTAACGCTTGTTTCAATATACAAGTATTTATATCTGGTATGTTAGTAAATATGAGTATAATAATGTGAGGTTTTATCAGTTGTATGATACATTTATATATATATATATATATATATATATATATATATATATATATATATATATATATATATATATATATATATATATATATATATATATATATATATATATATATATATGTATGTATGTATATATCCAACCGATAACTCAAAAACGCTTAACCAATCAAATCCAAATTTAGAAATGCCCTTCGTCATGCTAATAGCTCGGATGAGTTCCTTAGACAGTTTTGCCACTCAATTACTTTTAGAAAAAAAAAAAACGCAAAAAACTGCTTGAAAATGCAATATATTTTAAATTACTAAAGGTATTACATTATAACTTTACAAGCGCGTATATATCTTATAAGTGGTAATATCTACCAAACTTAAACTCAATCCGTTCAGTAAATCTAGAGTTATAAGTAAATAAAAATAAATAATCTACGATATGACCTGAAATTACCTCTGAATGGATGCCTATAATGCTAGGCAAGGTCAGACAGATAAATCTGGGTTCCGCTGCCATTGCAAACAAAGTCTTCAAATTAAGATTTAAACGGGTAGGCTACGAAAGTATGTCACAATAAACAATCAGCGGGGTTGCCATTTGCGATAAATTTCATCTGAATCTGAAGACAGACAAATGTTAATAGATAAAAATTTCAAGGAAAGTGATTCAAATTGTTTAAAAGCAATCTAGGACTACGTTTTATTAGATATAAATATTAAGCTTCCTATTTTCATGGTATTTAAAAGCCATCCCCTCTCCTAGTTTAATCGGACAACACAACTATTTGTCATTTATTAACTGACAGGAGTCATGAGAGGATCGTGCACATTCTAAACATAAACTCGGAGTTAACAGAAGTCATTAACAAGTAAGAAGAAGAAGATAACCTGGAAATCGACTTCGCTAATACCTTAGAATCTTACCATATAAAATAACGACGTATATTCTAAGGTTAATATAAACGGGATTAGGTAAATATAATTCCCACTTTTAAGTTTAACGTAACATTAACAAATGCCTTCGGCCGTCGACTGTAGTATAATATTATGATTTTAACATCCAATCAAACAAATAAGAAAATGCTCTGCATCAGATTAAGGTTGTTAATCAATGCATTTAGGTACTATATTACTAAACAGTAATACTAAATATGTGTTAAAAAGAATTTGAGGGCAGCAAGTGCGTTATGGTAGCGAATTTTCGTAAAATATATCAAATGTTGCTAACTCAATTTCCCAGCAAACTAGAGTCTTCAGTTTTGATACATAGGAAACCCCATATAAATGCAGCATGTGTACTAAATTTAACAAATAACTACAAATTTGTTTTAAAAAAACATTTCTTGTATTTTTTGTTGTTGCAGAAACTGGTTCGATGGCGTTGGACGGATCATCCAACCGATTAATAAGGAAAAACCCCTGCCACGTTTATAATTTGGCAGGTACATTCCTTTTGTCAATAAAAATTATATTTTCGGTAAATTTGCAGTTTAGCACAAGAGGGACTTTAGAAAAAATATACAGAAACGTGCTTAGAACCCTGTCTGGATGCACATACCACAAGAAAAATGTCTTGCAAACAGTCCCCAAGAAAGGTACGGCACCAGGAGTTAATAGGGCTGCTGCTTAAAGATCTATTATGATACAGAACTTTGATCTATTATAGCATTTTTATAATATCGTACTCACTAAGTAGATACATTTACACTAAAAATGAAAAAAAAAACTTTGAAAAAAATTAAACGGACTTCAAGGTAGACATTAAAAGCGAAAAATAACTGGATTATAGGTTTAATTCAACTCATGAAAGGGCTAACAGAAAATTTGATAGTTTTGCGTATTTAACTCTCTAGGACCAAAAATATGAAATATAACTATTGTATCAAATATTTGTGAACACCTTGTATATACATTTAAAAACTTGACAGTTTATAAGCATGGAATAGTTCATACTTCAAAAATATGTTTAGCATGTAGCAAAATTGTCATTGACAAGATATAACAAGCGAATATATACTAAGTGAAGATTGGAACCTGTGGTGAGTACTGATAAGTACACAAGAACACAAATCACCACAACACATTTTAAAAGACCTGACGATCGTTTCACTAACCAACTTAGCGTCATCAGAGGATGGAAAATTTTAATTACTTTAAAAACTAACATCACCTTATATACCCGATCTTAGGTAAATAGACCGAACTGTATTTTTATCGCCAGACGAGGTCTTTGCACTGCCCCTACTAACTTATCTAAAAGGTGTCCATCTCTAATAATTTTGAGAAGGTTCAGCGAAAACTAAATTAACATAGTTTCCTTTGGCGGAACTATCTGTATTCTTATGTTATCCTTAGGACGTGTTGAAACGTGGGAATTTTATTTAACGAAGCAATGGATCAGGTGACTCGTAATCGGCGGTGGTGAAACGTACATAAGTTTTTTGTTGTAACTATATTTCGCAATATATATATATATATATATATATATATATATATATATATATATATATATATATATATATATATATATATATACACATATATATGTATATATATATATATATATATATATATATATATATATATATATATATATATATATATATATATATATATATACTCTCGAAGGAGTTTAGCTCTCCTGGTTGTCTAACATCTTTTATTTATTTCAGATTATCTTCATTAACGCGATGATCATTATTCCAAATATGTCGGGCCAATTGATCTTTTTGTTTGTCCGGCTTACTTAAAATTACAATCTTTACAACATATTTCATAAATTCCCGACATTGTGTCCGTGCCATCTTTGTCTTTTGGATTACCTAGCAAGTTTTTTAAGGTATATTTTGTCGACAATTTTAGCTGCAAGTTGACTTTTTAGAAATGCTGTCTAGACTCCTCGTGAATCGAGGTTCAAATGGTAAGCAAAGTTTTTTTCGGATTTCTCTCTTCTAAACGTCATTGATTCCGTCAACATTTTCTTTGTTTTCTGTTTGTTGATTAATTTTTCCACCAGGCAAGTAGTGTATCCGTTATATTCGGCCACGTTCTTAATATAATTTAATTCTTTGGTATATCTACTTTTGTTTAAAGGAAAATTAATTAACCGATTTACAAAAAAATTCAGACCGGCCATTTTTTTGGATGTAGCTTCTAGTGGTGGTTTCTTTTCTATAGACATCGAATTCTAAAGTGTTTTTATTCTTGATAACTACTACATCTAAAAAGGGTAATTTATTAATAATTTTCTAATTACCCACGAATTAGAAATAATAAATTACCCTTTTTAGATGTACTAGTTATCAAAAATAAATACCGTTTAAAATTCGATATCTATAGAAAGAAAACCACCACTATAAGCTATATTCCGAACGACTCACATCATACGTGCGCACAAAAAATGGCCCGTCTGAAATTTTTAGTGAATCGGTTCTTTAATTTTCCTTTAAACAAAAGTTCATATACCAAAGAATTAAATTATATTAAGAACGTGGCTGAATATAACGGATACACTGTTTGCGTGGTAGAAAAATTAATCAACAAACAGAAAACAAAGAAAATGTTGACGGAATCAACGACGGTTAGAAGAGAGAGGTCCGAAAAAACTTTGTTTGCTTACCATTTAAGCCTAGAATCACGAAGGGTCTAGATAACATTTTTTAAAGTCAACTTGCTGCTAACATTTTCGGCAAAAAAATACCTTAAAAAACTTGCTAGGTGGCCCAGAAGACAAGGATAGCACAGATAAAATGTCGGAAATTTATGAAATAAGTTGTAAAGATTCTAATCTTAAGTACGTCGGACAAACAAAAAGATCGATTGGAATTAGATTCAAAGGACACTTAGTCCAATTACGATACGGTACTATAGATAGATCTTCCGTCGCCCAACATATCTGGGATAATAATCACCACGTCAATGAAGATAATCTGAAATTAATTTTTTTTTATGTTAGACAACCAAGACTGCTAAACCTCCTTCGAGGGTGTATATATTGCGAAATATAGTTACAACAAAAAAATGTATGAACGTTTCACCACCACCGATTACGAGTCACCTGATCGATTAATTCGTTATTTAAAATTTCCACGTTTCAACACGTCCTAAAGATAACATAAGAATACAGATAGTTCCGCCAAAGGAAACTATGTTAATTTAGTTGTCGTTGAACCTTCTCAAAATTATTAGAGATGGACACCTTTTGGATAAGTTAGTAAGGACAGTGCAAAGACCTTGTCCGGCGATAAAAATACAATACACTGCAGAATTTGCCTGCGATTAGTTTCCCATCTCAGTTCGGTCTCTTTCCCTAAGATCCTGTATATAAGGTGATGTTACTTTTTAAAGTAGTTAGAAGTTTTCATCCTCTGATAACGCTAACTTGGTTAGTGAAACGATCGTCAGGTCTTCTAAAATGTGTTGTGGTGATTTGGGTTCTCCAAGTGTACTTACAAGCGAATATTGATCTCACATAAGTCACTAGTTCTTGTTACTAGATAATATTCGTAGCGCTTCGTTAATTAGAACAACTATAAATGACAATTTAACGATTATGTATACAGTAAACCCCGATATCTACAGATTTAATTGATCCAATCTGAGTTACGCTTTATGACGCGGCATTCTAAGAATCCAGGTTGAATTGATTGTAAATGCAGATGTTGCAAAGCTATAATAATATTATCCAGTATGTAACCATAATAAATTTCTATTGATAAAATTGCTTCTAGAGAGTATGTATTTATAGCTTGCTATCAAGTGAGAGAAAACTCTTTCTTTCGTATCAATGGATCATAAGATTATTATTATTATCGTAGAGGATTAACCATACGTGATGGGCTTGAGAAAATGAAAGTAAATTGTTTCAAGTGTATTTGCATTTGATAGAGATTGAAGTCGAAACCCATTATTAGTATCTAGGTGTTTTAGCTTTTGTTTAATAAAGAATATGATCTTGCTACAGAGGTTAATTGGAGTTCAGAATTGGAACATGTCACCCATGTGGATAACATTAATACGAGATATTTAGCTATAATTGTGACAATTGTTTAACAAAAATTTACGCCCCAGGAAACTGAACCAAGAATAAAGTTGTTGAAAATTATATATCATGTTTGCATGTTACCCTTGTGTTTTGTTATTTTGTTGTTAGTTTTGTTATTATTGATAGCAACAGTGTAGTTTGACAGATAGAGTAAATAAATTGTTATAATGTTAGAGCTACATATTTCTTATAGTTATAGTAAATAGTTTATAGTGAAAGACTAGTTCTAACATTATTGGTCCTTCTGGATTTGAAACTCAGCCCTGGGAGAAATAGTTCGGTATAGGAAAATCCTTTGGCAGAATGGAAAATAATCCACAAAAACATGGAAGTGTCAAATGCGACAACAAAGCATCAGTGACAGAAAATGAAAATGTACAGTTAATTGGTGAAAATGGAAGTATGGGGTGTGAAAGCTTACAATCTACACAACATTTTAAAGGCTTTTCAAATACACCTGCAGTAGATTTAAATAGAGAAGTTGATGAATGCACTAAGATAATGTTAAAAGAGATATAAACAAAAACTAAATCAGTTAGTAAAGGTAGTAAACATTCATCGTTCTCAGGTCAAGTGTTACGAGTACAACTAGAAACAAGAAAGAAACTAGCCGATTTAGAAGAAAAAAGATTTATTGAAGCCATCGAATCGAAAGCAAAGATGGAAGCGAAGATGGTAGAATCGAACGCAAAGATGGAAGCGAAGATGGTAGAATCGAAGGCAAAGATGGAAGCGAAGATGGTAGAATCGAAGGCAAAGATGGAAGCGGAGATTAAAGAAGCGAGATACCAAAAGCAAAAGGAGTTGTTAGAAATGGAGTTACAGCTGAAATTAAAAAGTATTTCTGGAAGTAGTGTCCATATGGAGGATAGAAATAAAGACTTCGAGGAAACTGGTGATTTCCTCCAGGATCAAGAGATAATCAATAGCAGAGTTAAATCTTGCTTAAAAGATGTAAGTGACAGTAACACAGAAGTTACTGACAATGAAACAGATTTTAAAGGTGGTAAACAGTATGATGATACATTATCAAAAAATGTAAATAGTCATAACAATACCCTTGAAAAAATACTATTGAGACAAACTATAGATAAAGAACTTTCAATTTTTACTGGAAATCCGAAAGAATGGCCAAGTTTTTATAGCCAGTACATACATACAACAGATATACTCTCATTAATCAATCAAGAAAATATATGTAGACTGAGAAAATCATTAAAGGGAGATGCTCGTCGAGCAGTTCAGGGATTATTAATCACTGTGTCTGTTGAAGCTTCTTCTATTATGAAAATATTGGAAAATAAATTCGGGAGACCAGATATTATTGTAAAAACATTAGTAAATGAAGCCAAAAGTCTTGCAATTGTGAGAAATAATGATTTTATAGCACTTTCTAATTTTGCAGAAACTGTAAATAATCTAGCACTAACATTTGAGTCATTGAACATGAATAATTATATATCTTGCCCTCAACTGATGGATGATTTAATGCAGAAACTTCCGTATAGTATGCAGCTATCATGGGGTGAAAAGATTACTAAAAATAAAGGTAGTTGTTCTTTAAAGGATTTTAGAAATTGGATTTGTAGTAAAGCTCAAGCTGCCAGTTACATCCAGAGTATATCAACTCAAAAAGTTTCAAATAATGACCGAAGAGCACTAGTAATTGTTGGAGATAAAAAGCAAGTGTTAACCGTAAAAAACTGCACACTTTGTAAAGAGAAACATACTCTAGATAAATGTAAAGGGTTTTTAGATAAGAGCATAGCAGATAGGTGGAAAGTAGTCAAAGACAACAAAATGTGTTTTTGCTGTTTAAAGTCCTTACATAGAATCGCAGATTGTAGAAGTAAACGTAAATGTGGCAGTGAAAACTGTAAGAAAATCCAGAACAGACTTCTCCATTTTGAAGGTAAAAAGGAAAGTGGTGTTAGAACAATAATTGAAGAACAACACAGTAACAACCAAGATGATCAGATGAGTTATGATTATGGTAACATAGCAGGACCCTCCAAACAGACAGTTGCATATACAGCTCCAAACTATATGAATCAAATTCTACTTAAAATAGCACCAGTGATTATACGAACAAAAAATACTGAAATCAAGATTTATGCACTGTTTGATGAAGGTTCCACAATTACTCTTTTAGATGAAGAATTGGCAAATGAACTTGATCTATATGGAAAGGAAAGTACTTTAAATCTAAGGTGGACAGACAAAAATATTTTGAAACAGTCAAGAACCAGAAAAGTCAACTTTGAGATTGCTGCCCTTGATAAAAAAGTATTTTATAATATGGAAAATGTATGTACTATACGAGATTTAGAACTACCTGTGCAGAGTGTGAATGCTAGTCGGCTCAGAAGAAAATGGAACCACCTAGAAAATATAAATTTTCCAAGCATAGAAAATGTTCAACCCAAATTAATAATGTGTCAAGATTACTGGGAACTTATCGGCACTAGACAGCTTATCGAAGGTCCAAAAAACTCACCTGTGCTTTCAAATACCAAACTTGGTTTCGTCGTCTATAGTAACATAAATCAATTTAAAGGAAAAATGGACAACTTCACAAATTTTCATTTAAATTTAGATATAGAAAAGGAACAGTCGAATAAAGAACTTCAAAATTTAGTTAAATACTTCTTTACTACTGAATCGTTAGGAATAAAATATCAAGGCCTGAAACATCAAACAAAAGAAGATGAGCAAGCAGAAAATTTAATAAAAAGAATGAAATTGTAATCGTAATGGACAATCAGTTACCTCGAAACAACTGGCCACTTGGAGTAGTTGAAGAAATTTACCCTTCAAAAGATGGAAAAATTAGAATTGTGGATGTGAAAACCAAAACAGGAGTATATAGGCGGCCGGTATCTAAAGTTTGTCCTATACAAATGTTAGAAGACAATTAGACTATATTTAGGGAAGAGAAATGTTGAAAATTATATATCATGTTTGCATGTTACCCTTGTGTTTTGTTATTTTATTGATAGTTTTGTTATTATTGATAGCAACAGTGTAGTTTGACAGATAGAGTAAATAAATTGTTATAATGTTAGAGCTACATATTTCTTATAGTTATAGTAAATAGTTTATAGTGAAAGACTAGTTCTAACAAAAGTGATTAATATAAAATCTCTTGTTTAAGGAGACTCTTAATACTCCAAATAATTAGAAATAATTTAATCACTTGACACAGAGAATATTGCTTTAGCACATATCCTGGTGCCTTCAACTGGCAAATGTCTATTGTTGCTGTGGACAAAACGTCAATCTGAAAACCTAACCTAAGCGGTAATATTCGAAAGTTCACATCTTATTTTTTCAAAGAAGTATAATATAAGAGTTAGCTCTAGAAAAGTTGTAAACGCTTTTGATAACGTGAGCCACGATATATTGTTCGACAAATTAAAGATAAGGCGTACTCGTGACGCAGGTTGCTGGGTGTCAACCTGAAAAGCCAGGGGTCCCGGGTTAGATTTCTGAATGGGCTAACGAGAATGTTTGTAAGACTAATAAATAATAATTAGAAAATTGTGCTAATGGCCTCAAATGCCACAGCCATTGAAGAGTTATTTAAAAAAATACAAACAATATAGAAGATCAGACAAGTAAACGTATGAGGATCTATCAGTATAACAGCAGCATGAAAGGACTGCTTGGTTCAAATGTATCGGCCCAAATATATGGCATACCACGAAGCACGGTGCTAGGTCCAGTATTATTTACCATTGATATAAATGACCTCCCTATAAAATCCTGTACAATGAAATAATAAAAAGTTCTTGGTCTGGAATACAAAACGCTATTAATTTTAAAACAAGATTGCATTTATTTAGCATAACGTTCTCTAAGACTTCCACAGGACACTTATAAAGCAATTCTAACCGGCTTTAAATATATATTAGGTGGAACGAAGATGCAAATAGTCTGACAAAGAAGCTAGGCGGCTTCTTTGTAGCTTCAGAGGCCTGCACAATAACCTGAGTGTGGGCAATTAGAGGAATTTTATTGTTAGCTCGTCCAGCAGCGATGTTTCTACGGTCACTGTTACTGACTTTTACTTGCACCCCTTATATCTTTTACACTAAGCAGCCTGCTTATCCATCAAACGAAGTACTAATCAAATCTGGTGTACTGGACATGACACAATTAAGATACTATCATACTATGTACGCACAAAGATAGCATTGAAAGTGGGCAGGATTAATATGGTAAACAATCTTCATCTGACTCCAGGCTTTTCGCCCCATACAGTATAATCTCTTGTGTTATTTTAGTGAGGACGCTGAGGATTCACAGCTCGCTAAAGTTCTCAAGATATTTGTATCCCAGTTTGGACCTAGCGGAGATGCTGAGGATTCAGAGTCCGCATAGGCCTACCGGGAACTGTCGTCCCGTCTCTTCTTACGCCCTTATGCGCCTCCGGTGTTCCGCACTTTGACGGAGAGGCTACAGATGTTATTTTAAACTGATGTTACAGATGCTATTTTGAACAAATTGTGACGATGTCTTGGCTTGCAGGCCGTTTTTCGTTGACACGGATTTATGGTTACTATCGGAGGATCTCGGGCGACAGATTTTAAAGGGTTTGTTCCCTGTTGAGGATGTCTGCGACCTCTTCACTAAACTCTGACCGAGATAACGATCAAAGTACCTGGGTAACTTCCCATTAACGGTTATACCTCAGGTGGATTTTGTTGTTCTAAAATTGGGTGAGACAATTTGTCCCCTATGTCAATACGCTGAATTAATTTGACGAAAATTTTTCTACAGCAATTAAAACGCAAATTGGCTCGAGTGAAATTTACTGCCAATTGGCTTAAAATTAGGTAATAATCTGAAGCTTTTCTGATTAACATGAGGAATGCAGTAGGTCGTGGACAAAGAATCACTGTTAACTCGCGTTTTTATGCCAAACACGTCGTTTATTTAAATTCAAAAACCGCTTACATGACTTTAAACAATCACTGACAACTATTATAAGATAGTATAGATAACAGAAGGGATTTTAGCACCCCTTTTTAAGATAATTTTAAGCCACCGCAACTAAAAGGTGTTCACTCGGTAACGTGTCAGCTACGACTCCTCTCGAGCCAGCGTGCTGTGCCTTCAGATCTCACCCTCTTTTCCTGACGTCCCACCTCGCCGCGTCTACAATTCAAGGTTATGCAGGGAATATCTGTTCAACGGCTCGAACGGTCGTTTTTAGGTGACATCGTCGATACGGAAAAATACAGACCATGTCGCAACGATATTTAGTTCTTATTCCAGCAAAATGCGACGCAATTTTCTTTGGCAAACATATTGAATCTTAACGTACAAATTATAAATGCAGTAAAGGGGTTTACGGTACTTGAAGATTTAGCGACTTTGCATCAAAATAATTTTGAAATCAAAACATGAATTGACTTACAGATATTGGATTGTCGGCTATTAATTAAGTCTTTTACGGGTTTATTTTGAATATTTAAAGTAGTAACGAAACGCAATCGTTACAATCTTCTGCCTAATGGTGTTAAATTAGACGCTAGTATATATTCTTATTAAAATAAAGTTATCTTAAGGATGCTTAGTATTTCAACGCAACAAGTACATGGTACTGTTTCACAATAAACCAGAAAAAGTAGTATGCGGAAGGGCAGGCAAACTAACATAGATTGGGATGTTAGTGGAGTGCTTTTTGTTGGAAGGTATGCCTTCGCGAAAATAGTTGTATGTGATTGCATGGATTTACTTTTGGCGGGTGTACCTTGTGTACTTTCGTGTAGGTGCGTTTGATTGCGTCTGTGTAAACAAATAATCATGTATACATGTTTTCGTTTGCATCAACTGAATTTATTAGATAGATTTGTTAAATGAAATTATATGTATAATAATTTAAGTAATATAAAATATTTTATTACAATTAGTGAGACGGTTCTAGACCTCGCTTTATATTTTTGACAGCTTGTTAATTTCAGGGGTGAAAAATACAGTTAATATATGGACATAATACTCACTTGTGAACACTCTGTAGAGCTAACAGGTTGCATGTTTTGGTATATAAACAGTTTGTTTGTAATGCACACTTGTAAAACCTTGGAAAGGCGCCAATTACACTTTTGTTGTAGTTTAAGGTTTAATACCAATAAACAACCCTCTTCATCTAAGTTCACTTGTAAAAATTAACCTAAGTCCACAACAGTAAACCAATAAGTTGGAGGTTTTCTTTACATTCTTAATAATAGCAATTGCCCTTAGGTATGTACTGTCTCCTTCTCTATTTTGACTATCCATGTTTTTCTATCTCATTCTTAAGTGTATAGTATCATCTTTTTCATTCTCTCTCTTTCTACCAGATATAATTTCTGAAATTTAATAAAATTCACTTAAAAGGAAATATTAACATCTCTCTTACCACTTCTTATCAAACGTTTTTTGTTCTTTGGAAAATGATTAATATTCACATGAAATCATATTTTTACTAATAATCCTGTAACTGAACAGTAAAGTTGACTGCAGCTAGAAGCTGGATTTTGTTACTTTACAATTAATTACTTTAATTATTCAGTGGAAATTATTAATATTTTGTGGAACAAGAAACCTCATCTATTTGGGTAAGCTTTTATAGTTAGTTAAATTTTCCCCACGTTTTTATTCTGCCTAGTAAAAACAAAAACAATTGAAATAAGTAGTACCTGCTGAGAAAGCTATTTATTCATTGTAGGGTTTCTTATCGGGGGCTGAAATCTGGTGCTGTTTTCTACTTTTACTGGGTCAGCACTCACACCTGAGGGTCCCAAAGAAGTTGAAGGACACGGACGTAGTTCCAGATAAGTCCACGCAGTTTTTTTTTTTTTTTTTTTTGGTGTAACTGTTGTTGAATTTTGAGTAGTACACCTACAATCAGCTGATTATTAAGCTATACATATGTTTAAGTTGATGTTTTAACCTTGTATTTGTGTGTAAACTCGAACAGTCGACTATAAGGGGGATCTCTACATCTTTGTTGAATTAAAATTAAACTAATAATTACATTTTTGAAACATTAACACATTTCTACTATCGCTGAGTGTTAGCCTAAAAGACAACAGTTAATTAATGTAGCCATTCCTCACTTATAGTGTTGTGATTCCAGCTATTAAATTTCACTTACCGTTGATGTCGTTGTATTTATTTAACTATCAGGTAATTGACTAAAACACTTTGTGTGGAATAATTTATTAGTTATATAAACTTCTAACCCCCAAAACTGTTCTTTAACATCTGTTGCACCTGTCACTAGAAATAGGCAAATAGTCGTGACCTACCTGCTGAGCCTGGTACCAACTGCCGACGCTGAAGTTCCCAATTCCCGGGTGTAGCGTGAAACCGTTCTCTATTCGTTCTCTTTTACTCTTCCCTGTGGTTTGTTTAATTTCCTTTTCCTTCTTTCTTTACTTCTACGAAACCTAGCTTTTCCTAAATTGTAACGGGCCAGAAGCCGGGTAAGCTTTTCATTATCTTTTATTAAGAAAACCCATGACAATACGGCACAGAATATAGACACCAAAAGTAATTACTTATCACTTCAATTTCTAATATGTATTTACAAGAAACGACCATTAAACGAAACGCCCCGCATCTTAAATCTTTTAACATCGTTTTGCTTATAACTTTGCGTGATCTGTTGTCCACGACCTAAAGTCCATGACAAGGCGCGCCAATATCAGATATATGCACAAATGTAGAAAATCACTCAGAAATAACACGTCAGATCGTACTAACCAATAGAGTGTTTTGTTTTGCTATACAATAATTCAGCAGCTTTTCAAACGAACACCTCGGCCGTGCGCACTTTAAATGCAAAGCAGTCATTTAAATAAATGTCTGTACATCCAGTGTCGTAATCAATACCTGCTACTGTATACATCGCGGAGAGTAAAAATAAACAAATATATACTTGTGACGTATCCTACTATCCTCGCCCGTATTCGTTGCCAGTCAAACAAACACACGTGAGCAGAACTGTATCTTATCAAAAACAACATGAGCAATATCCTGTTTATATAGTAGGGCGGTGCGTCGTTATAGGCATATATTTTAGCCAATTTATATATATATATATATATATATATATATATATATATATATATATATATATATATATATATATATATATATATATATATATATATATATATATATATATATATATATATATATATATATATATATATATATATATATATATATATATATATATATATATATATATATATATATATATATATATATATATATATATATATATATATATATATATATATATATATATATATAACTCAAAAAATAATGGACCAATCTTGATCAAATTTGGTGACTGCCTTCCTTTTGCAAGTGGCTTGGATAAGTTCGTTAGCCAGAAAAATCGGACCAGGTTTTTCCGGAAAATTTCGTGTTTTCTTTATAAAAAAATTCATATCTCCGGAAATAACAAATCAAAGGCAACCAAATTGGGTACGCGTGTTTGTATAAAGAGTAAACTATGTAACTTAGGTCTCTAGCTTTAAAGACAGTTAAAGAAACAAATTCTGGAGTTTTTCTCAAAACGTCAAACTCGCAATTTTAAACATCAAAATTGGCAATGTTTAGGCAAAGAACGTGAAATAAATACGGACTATGAAAAGAAAATGTTGCAAGAAGAGTGTTCTGCAAACCCTTAAGTTTCATATCCAACCGTCATTGCCCTTCATTTTACTAAAATAGTTACAAAATATTCATTTCAAATAGACCCTTTTTTGATGCTTTGGCTGTCCGTTTAGTTGAGTTGATGCCTTTTTGGATATTTATTTGTAGGTTTAGTGAAGTTTATGGTTTAACCGTCTATAATTTTTTTTTAGCTATTTTTCGTAGAACAAATTCGTTAATGCATTTTTGCACTTTTTATCGAAATATGATGCGTTTGTAAGAAAAAGATTTGGACGCAGTAAGTACGTTTTGGTAGCGAATTTGCGGTAAATTTGCAATTTGGCTCCCGAACGCTTTTCAAAAAACTGTTTTAACAAACCTGCCTAGCCACCCTCCCCCCTGGATCCACAAACCCCAAGAAAAAATTCTTGTTTACACTCCCCAAGGAAGTTACGGGACCAGGAGTAAGTAGGTGTGTATAATTTTTTTAGCTAATTTTCATAGAACAAATTCGTTAATGCATTTTCGCATTTTTTATCGAAATATGATCCGTTTGTAAGAAAAAGATCTAGACGCAGTAAGTGCGTTTTGGTGGCGAATTTTCGGTAAATTTGCAGTTTAGCTCCCGAACGCTTTTCAAAAAACTGTTTGCAGAAACCTGCTTAGACCCCCCTGGATCCACAAACCCCAAGAAAAATTTCTTGTTCACACCCCCCAAGGAAGTTACGTGACCAGGAGTGAGTAGGGGTGCTGGGCGAGGTGGGTAGTAAAAAGGAAATATGAGCATAAAATTCGAATAAAGCGGGCCTGAAAGCTGTCTTTTTCACATCTTGAAGCCATATCCTCCTTAAACCCTGCCTACCCCGCACAGCACCTCTATTCACTCCCAGTTCCGTAACTTCCTTGAGGGGGTGTGAACAAGAAATTTTTCTTGTGGTTTGTGCATCCAGGTGGAGTCCTAGTAATGTTTCTGAAAACAATTTGTTGAAAAGCGTTCGTGAGCTAATCTGGAAATTTACCGAATTTTCATTAAATCCTTCAAATTTCAATAACTGAATTTGCTATTAACGTAAGCTTTGTTGGTTAGAAAACCAACATTTAAGTTTATTTTCGGAGAATTTTTGTATATTTTCAAACCATAAGTAATTTTGATAAAATATAGTGCATTGTTTCTACTACATAGGCTATACCGGTAATCAGATTGATGCCTGCTCGCATTTGCTATTAAAAACATTTTTATGGAAATTCACTTCCATAACACATTTGCTGCATCTAGACTTTTGAAAAATGTTTATATATTTTCAAACAATAAATTTGTTTCGATGAAATATGGTACATTGTTTCTCCTATATAGACAACCAAGTTTGAAGCCTGCTTTCCTCAAAGAAAGACATTTGCTATTAAAAATATTTTAAAGAAAATTCGCTACCATAACGTACTTCTGCGTCCAGAGATTTTTTCTTCTGTATTTTAAACGCCTGTATGATTAAAAGTTGTGTATTAGTAAGGCAATTGATTTCTTTACTACATTTCCCAACTCCCACGCAGTCCTAAAACTTGATATATCTTGATCAATATGACAGTTTGTATTTATTTTTCAACTATGTATGAAAATTGAAACTCAATTAAAAGATGGTTGTGAATTGTTTGGAACTGTTCAAACATTATCTCCGTGCGCCCCCTCCTTCATAAAAAATAATTTTAAAAATTATATAAATTTTATAAAACCTATGTAAGACAAAAATGTATATCAAACAAGTGAAAATGAAAATACATATCTAAAAATTTAACAATTTATTATAACTTTTTGTAAATCTCTAATGAGATTAGAAGCTTAAAAATTATTTATATTATCAAGCGCTCAAACAGATAAACACTAAACGTTTCCGATATTAAAATCCTTTTTACATTTAAATTTCGGCATTTTTGCCCTAGAGTACAGTGTGTTCCTAATAACTCCGTCCCTTCTTTTCGCTTCAAATACTATAGGCGCAGATTGCGTAACAAGCTTTACAGCTTTTTGACTGACTGCGCGGGAAATTATAGATGACGTGGGCTCTTCCATTACTTGTTTCAGCTGATTTTCTGATAAATTTCTAACAATCGGGGGTTCACTGTATTCAGTAGATTGCCAGTCAATAATTTCGTAATAATCTGGTATGATAAAACTTATTATGCTGAGTCTACTTCTACTGTTGTTTTAGTTGTTTCGTGCTTTCAGTATCTTCAAGTAGGCATGTTTTCTAACATGATAGCGCTCATCCCAGAGCATACTTAATATTATGTTTTCAGGGTAGCAAAAGTGTCGATTCCGCTGAATGACAGAATTGACTATACTTTCCAGTTGCTCTGGTAAGTAGTTGCACAACTGAATTGTATCAAAGACGTGCGTTGCTCCATAAACTGACGAGGAACAAAACTTAATTCTGAACCACCTTGGTGCATACACTTTCACAACAAATGTCACTAATATGAACATATTGGCTGATGAAGTTTGACTAGCTATACATAAACGGGGTATTCTGCTAGCGATTGTTAAACAACGAGGATTGATCAGTTTCCCGGGGTCTCGTTTGGACGTACTTTCAGAGCAAATGCCATTCATGGCCATTTGACATATATCAAACATATTTTTTAGTTTATTTCAACAACACACCACGAGGGCTTACAGCCTAAATACTATCGTACCGTGGGTGTCGACAAGGAGGAGAGAGGCAACTTGCTAATTCTGGACTTGAAGGTTTGGAGGTTCGGAGGAAAAAGAAAAACATGCGCCGGCAAGGAATTCCACAATTTGGAAGTCCTCGGAACAAAAGAGCGGGGATAACAAGATGTTCTATGTCTGGTGACCTGGACAGAAAAAGGGTGCATTCGCTCTGTTCCCCTGGTAGATCTGTTGGGGGCAGCAGTTGGAGGAACTATGGAAGAAAGCTCCTCTGAGCACTGCCCCTACAGATATCTATAAAAGAGAGAGAGGTCACCAACGGCACGTCGGTGGGCAAGGGATGGCAGCCTTTGGGTGAGGGTAGGGTCGCCAACGACACGTATAGCTCTCTTCTGAATGGAGTCTAGGATAGCGAGTGTAGAAGGGGCAGCAGCACCCCAGATGTGGAAGCAGTATTCGAGGTTTGGCCTTATTTGTAAAGTATATAAGGTATGGAGATTAGCTGGTGAAAAGTATTTGCGAGCCCTGAAGAGGAAACCTAATTTCTTAGCAGCCGCTTCTGCAATTGATGTGACATGTTGGTGCCAATTGAGATTTCGGTCCACAGAAATGCCAACAAGTGAAAAGGACTCATTACTTTGAATAACTTGATTGTTCATTGTGATGGTTCTAGGGCTGGTGTATCTTTTATAAGAAAGAAAGCAAGACTGAGATTTGGTGGGGTTGAATTGTACAAGATTTCTACTTCCCCAGTCTAATACTTTTTGTAGATCCACGGAGACAGAACCCTCCATGTGTCTGCGATTCTCATCTAATTAAGACAAAGAGACAGGCTTAGAATATTGTATATTTGAGGGGAGGGTGCTGTCGTCCGCGTAACTGTGAACTGGGTTGGATGTGCTAGAGTGGAGAAGAAAGAAAGTAGCGGCTAAAGCTGAACCTTAAGGAACTCCTGCATTAATTGGATATAGTTTAGAGGAATGGCCATCCACAACAACAGAAATGCTCCGGTTGGAGAGGAAGTTTGCTATCCAGGTACAGAGTTTTGGTGGTAGGCCATAGGCCGGAAGTTTATTAAGCAGCGCTGCGTGGACAGTCCTGGTCGAATGCTTTGGATACGTCTAAAGTGACAATCTTGGGTTCACCGTGTAGTTCTATAGACTTGTTCCAAGAATGGGTGACAATGGAATGGATGTCATTAGTTGATCTGCGCTGATACTTTTCCATCACTTTAGAGATGACTTAAAGGAGAGAAATATATATATATATATATATATATATATATATATATATATATATATATATATATATATATCACACCAATAACTCAAAAAATAATGGGCAGATTTCGATAAAATTTGGCAAGTACCTTCCTTTTGTAAATGGCTTGAATAAGTTCGTTAGTCAGGAAAATCTGACGAGGTTTTCCGGAAAAATTTTGAGTTTTTATTGGAAAAAAATTTATATCCCAAAAAATAAATAAGCTATGACAACCAAATTTAGTGGTTAGGTTTACGATATAAAAAGTAAACTATATACCAAAACTTAGATTTCTATATTATAAGAAAAAAAAGTTATAATAAAATATTTTGTGCCAGATCATTTCTATGAAAATTCACCAGCATAAGGCACTTGCTGCGTCCAGGCTTTTTTCTTAGTTACACAGTTACTCTTTGACTTTAGTATCTCATATCCCGCTATCACTATAGTCGATAAACCCAGCGAGAAGCCATAAGTTTATAGTAGTTACCTATTTTTAGATAAATTATTAGAAAGCAATTTATCACAGACTGTTGAACATCAATATTCTCAGTTTCACCAACACAGCTTGAATTACATGATCTCGAATGATCAGGAACACAAGTTCTTTGTCGGCCGGTAAGTTATGATACTATTAATTAATCATGTTCTCGTGATCATAACATGCAGGGTGTACATACAATGTCGCACACCAAAGATACCATGATGCAGGATATCTTAGTGCAATTTGTATCTTCTTGTCTTAAAATATAATACTGTTGAAAATCAAATCTGGCAACAATATCAATGAGTCAAATAAAAGACAAATGGCAAGAAAACCCCAAATTTTATGGCATTGAAATGTAACCTTGAACTGGCAGGGACCCGGCTGTGCTTTCAATATAGATTTTCTGATGCCCATTTAGCGTAAAGTGAGGTAGATAATAATAGGGGTGGTTATCTTTGTCGAAAATATTTTTTTTTATATTTCAACAACACACCACAACAAAGTCAGACTTGTAGATATCAGTGGCGGCTGGTGCCTAAGATTTTTGGGTGTGTTGAATGAAAAAATGTGAGGATAAATAAAATCTGATTCAAGAAAACTTATAATATTATGGCACAATAATTAACTAGATTGATGCAGCGGCACCTATTTGACTGTGGGGTGGAAAAAAGCGCTAGATGTAGACTCAACCTGTTGCAATTGCGACAAGGCCCACACCGCGAACTTTTTTTATATTTCAACAACACACCACGAGGGCCTATAGCCTAAATACTATCGTACCGTGGGTGTCGACAAGAAGGGAAGAGGCAACTTGTTGATTCTGGACTTGAAGGTTTGGAAGTTCGGAGGAGAAGGAAAAAATTGTGACGGCAAGGAATTCCACAACTTGGAAGTCCTCGGGACAAAAGAGCGGGCATAACAAAATGTTTTATGTCCGGTGACCTGGACAGTAAAAGGGTGCATTCGCTCTGTTCCCCTGGTAGATCTGTTGGGGCAGCAGGTGGAGGAGGTGCAGATATCTATAAAAGAGAGAGAGGGCACCAATCGTAGGTCGATGGGAAATGGATGGCAGCATTTGGGAGAGGGTAGGGTCACCGATGAAACGTATAGCTCTCTTCTGAATGGAATCCAGGATAGCGAGTGTAGAAGCCGCAGCAGCACATCAGATGTGGAAGCAGTATTCGAGGTTTGGCCTTTTTTGTGAAGTATATAAGGTATAGAGATTAGCTGGTGAAAAGTATTTGCGAGCCCAGAAGAGGAAACCTAATTTCTTAGCAGCCGCTTCTGCAATTGATGTGACATCTTGGTGCCAATTGAGATTTCGATCCACAGCAATGCCAACAAGTGAAAATGACTGATTACTTTGAATAACTTGGTTGTTCATTGTGATGGTCTAGGGCTGGTGTATCTCTTATGAGATAGAAAGCAAGACTGAGATTTGGTGGAGTTGAACTGTACAAGATTTCCACTTTCCCAGTCTAATATTTTTTAAAGATCCACAAAGACAGAACCCTCCATGAGATCCTCATCTAATTGAGCTAAAGAGACAGGCTTAGAATATTGTATATTTGAGTGGAGGGTGCTGTCGTCCGAGTAACTGTGAACTGGGTTGGATGTGCTAGAGAGGAAGTCATTGATGTGGAGAAGAAGCAAAGTAGAGGCTAAAGCTGAACCTTGAGTGACTTCTGCATTAATTGGATACAGTTTAGAGGAATGGCTATCCACGACAACAGAAATGCTCCGGTTGGAGAGGAAATTTGCTGTCCAGGTACAGAGTTTTGGTGGTGGGCCATAGGCCTAAAGTTTATTAATCAGCGCTACGTGCCAGACTTGGTCTAATGATTTGGATATGTCTAGAGCGACAATCTGGGATTCACCGTGTAGTTCAATAGACTTGTTCCAAGAATGGGTCACAAAGGTAAGGAAGTCGGCAGTAGCTCTGCGCTGACGGAATCCATACTGACTGTGGTGGATTTGACTGTGTTTTTCAAGAAATTTAAGTAATTCGGTTTTTAGATACTTTTCTATCACTTTAGAGACGATTGAAAGGAGAGAATTAGGCATGTAGTTGCTAGGAAGCGCTTTGGATCCTTTCTTGGGAACGGCTTGTACTCAAGCAGTTTTCCAGTTACTAGGGAATATGCCTCTATTGTAAGATGTCTGGAACAGACGAGTCAGGAGAGGAGCAAGTTCTGGTGCGCATTTTTTGTGAACAGTTGCTGTGATCTCGGCAAGACCAGCTGCTTTCCTGGTATTAAGAGAAGAGAGCATCATACAGGCAAAAGGCTCATTTGTAATGTTTGTATAATTTTCTAGTTTGGCGAATTGTTATTTAAAAAAAACACTAATAGAGAGGTATCGATGGTGAGACTTTGCAAAAATGTTTGCAAATGAGCGCGAATTTGTGTCCCTAGAACCCTAAATATATACTGCTACATACTAGATCCACACTATTATCAATAATACATTTTAAATCAAATACAAAAAGGCAACTCAAAAAATAAATAGATAAATAAGTAGATTGGACGGCAAGAAGAAACTGGTAAGGTTAGATTAATATAAATTTCGTATAAAATTTAACTGTGTCTGTTATTTGCCATTAAAGAATTTTAGCGATACACAAACTTGCGGTTATCAGATTTTAGACTTAGCGTTACATGGTCGGAAAGTAATTTAAAATGTCCCAATCTAGATGAACTATATAAAGGATTTGATCCGTTATGCGATTGATGATAATGTGTGTCTTCGACCACCGACGAACAATTTACTCCAGTTCTGTTCAAACATGTGGTCAAATGCTGGCTTCTATAATAGTAGGTTAGCAAGTCTATGGAATAATATATTATCTTAGAGTATCTGCATAAGTATCAGATAAGGTACATCAAAGCAGCAGCAAATCTGACGTATTTATAGGTCAGCTCATATTGTTATAGACTTAATAAATTTGAACTGTTCTCTTTTAGTGAATTTTCTTTAAAAAATTCACTAATGAGGATATCCTGACTTTTGAATTTTGAAAAAATTTCTTCAAATGAGCGCTAATTAGGCCCCCTAGAATACATATGAGAAGTCACTTTAATTATCTTATATATATATATATATATATATATATATATATATATATATATATATATATATATATATATATATATATATATATATATATATATATATATATATATATATATATATATATATATATATCTCACAACGATAACTCAAAAAATAATAGGCTGATTTTGATTAAATTTTGTGAATACCATCTTTTTGCAAGTGGCTTGGATAAGTTCGTTAGTCAGGAAAATCGGCCCCGGTTTTCCGGAAAATTTTGTGTTTTCTTTCGAAAAAAAATCATATCTCCGGAAAGAACAAAGTAAAGGCAACCGAATTTGGTACGCACGCTTATATCATTATAGGTAAATTACCTAAATTTAGCTCTGTAAGTTAAAAGATAAAAACTTATGGGCATTTACAGAAAAATTAATTGGTGTTTTCCTTAAAACGTCAAAGTCGCGATTTAAAACGTCAAAATTGGCAACATTTAGGCAAAGAACCTGAAACTAATAGCAGCTATGGAAATAAAATGTCTGAAAAAGAATGTTTTACAAACCCTGAAGTCTTAGATCCAACCGTCCTTGTCCTTCATTTTACTAAAATATTTCCAGAAAATTCATTTCAAATAGACCCTTTCTCTGATGCTTCGGCAGTAGCCTTAGCTATAGAGTTTATCGTTTAATGGTATATAATTTCTACTATATAGGTTGTACTGGTAACCAAATTTGATGCCTGCTTTCTTAAAAAAACGTACATATTTGCTATTAAAAATATTTTTATTAAAATTCACTACCATAACGCACTTGCTGCGTCCAGACTTTCAAATAGTAGAAAGACTTTTTGAAGATATGGTCATCGATCAACGAATTTATATAAGATAATTGGAAATAAAACTGAGTAAACTACATACATACATCAGAAGGATGCGGATGCCTAATTGATAAAACGCTTTCAATATTTTGGTTCCATCAAGGTGGTCACTATTTAATATTTTTCACCGTTTTTATTACCAGGTTAAAGCTGATCAATAAGAAATAGTCAATTTTTCAGGGCAAATGCTTCTACAACTGATGTCAAACATATTTGGTTCTATGAACTTCCAACCATGGCAAAATTTAATTAGTGTTATAAACAAATAACGCATATTTATTTACAAAACTTGCCAAATCATAATTCGTTTGTGAAAAAACTAAATCTAAAATTTTAAAACAATTTCTTCAAGAATATATTAGGATTTATTTGAACCCTGCAGAATATGCTACCAGCCAGGCTTCTGGTATTTTAGTAGCCAATTATCTGGCGCTGCTGCATCCTTTTTGCGAAGTCATAATTCTTAATTTATAACAAAAAAACTCTGGACGCAGCAAGTGCGTTATGGTAGTGAATTTTCATAAAAATGTTTTTAATAACAAATATATGTGTTTTTTAAGAAAGCAGGCATCAAATTTGGTTACCAGTATAACCTATATAGTAAAAACAATGTGCCATGTTTCGTCAAAATAACTTTATTGTGTGAAAATATAAAAAAAATTCCAAAAGTAAACTTAAAGTGTTCCCGAAAAAACACGTTTCTTGGTCAACCTTATAGGTTAATAGCAAATTGAGTTATTGAAATTTGGAGGATTTGATCAAAATTCGCTACCATAACGCACTTGCTGCGTCCAGAATTTCTTTTTTTACAAACATGCATTATATTTCGATGGAAAATGCAAAAATGCAATAACATAGGGCGTGTTTGATTAAAAAAAAAAAGGAAATTTGTATCACCAACGATTTATGGGCCAGCCTGTGATTGTAGAAATATTATTTTAAGATGTAGCTCAAGACACCCTATAATTAATATATACAATTTTTTTCATATCTTATATAATAACGGATATATTGCGCTTTATTGATTTTTTACGAAAATTCGACAAAAATTATATACCATTATACGATAAACTCTATAGCTAAGGCTACTGCCAAGCATCAGAGAAAGGGTCTATTTGAAATGAATTTTCTGCAAATATTTTAGTAAAATGAAGGACAATGACGGTTGAAACTAAGACTTTAGGGTTTGTAAAACATCCTTCTTGAGACATTTTCTTTCCATAACCCGTATTAGATTCAAGTTATTTGCCTAAATGTTGCCAATTTTGACATTTTAAATCGCCACTTTGACGTTTTGAGGAAAACCCCAATTTATTTTTCTTTAAATGCCTATAACTTTTTTCCCTTCTGCCCTACATAGCTAAATTTTGGTAGGTAACTTACCTATAAGAACATAAACCTGCGTACCAAATTTGGTTGCCCTTACTTTGTTAATTCTGGAGATATAAATTTTTTTCGAAAGAAAACACAAAATTTTCCGGGAAAACCTAGGCAGATTTTCCTGGATAACGAACTCATCCAAGCCATTTGAAAAGGAAATTTTTTCACCAAATTTAATCAAAATCGGCCCATTATTTTTTGAGTTATCGGTGTGATACATATATATAAATATATATATATATATATATATATATATATATATATATATATATATATATATATATATATATATATATATATTTATATATATATATATATATATATATATATATATATATATATATACATATATATATATATATATATATATATATATATATATATATAAACATATAAAAATTGAAACTGACCCCGGATATGTTTTCTGGGGGGCCTAATTAGCGCTCATTTGAAGAAATTTTTTCAAAATTCAAAAGTCGGTGTGATCCAAATGTATATATATATATATATATATATATATATATATATATATATATATATATATATATATATATATATATATATATATATATATATATATATATATAAACAACATATAAGAATTTAAACTGACTCCGATATGAATTCTAGGGGTCCTAGTTCGCGCTCATTAGTGAATTTTTTTTAAGAAAATTCACCAAAAATGGTCAAGTGCGTTAGTGGATTACAATATACCAGCGATTCTCAACCTGTGGGGCCCGTCCCCCTAGTGAAGCAGAAAGCTCATTATACAACCCTGCTTAATAATCAAAGAGGGATTTATCACTAACTGTCTTTTGATTTCGCCACTTGCCGTCAAGTCTATAAAGATTTCTTCTTCGGTAGTTGAGAGACATTCGGATGTATCTTAAAATTGGTCCCTTACCCACTCGTACGTACGTAAAGTTATCAAGAAAATACTTTTTAAAATTCTTTGCCAGCATGGCTAAATGATTTTCGATGGTTACAAAAACAACTTCCACATGTTATTCAGATTTGTAAGTTTTAACATATTCATCCACATTTGAAAACATTTATAGGTTTGTTTGCTCTACATTTCTGCTCCGTAATTCCAGTTTTCGGTTTTGAGACGTTCTGCAATGTTCTAAACAAATCAGAGCTTCTTGCATGTTAGCTATGGTGGAACGTAATATAATAAGCAGTACTCCTTTATTTTTTAAACATTATTCATATGTCAATACATAAAAGTCTGCAAGCAGAAAGTGCGTTATGGTAGTGAATTTTCGTAGAGATGATCTGGCACCAAATATTGTTTTCACTTTTTTCTTCTTATAACATAGAAATATAAGTTTTGGTCTATAGTTTCCTTTCAATATTGTAAACTTACGCACCAAATTTAGTTATCATAGCTTCCCTATTTTTTGAGGCAAACATTTTTTCCGAAAAAAACTCAACATTTTTCCGCACAACCTGCTTCGATCTTCCTGGCTTACTAAATTATCCAAGCACTTACAAGAGGAAGAGGTCAAAATCGGACTATTATTTTTTGAGTTATCGGTGTGATACATACATACATACATACATATATATATATATATATATATATATATATATATATATATATATATATATATATATATATATATATATATATATATACAAACATATAAGAATTTAAACTGACCTTCGCTATGAATTTTAGGGGTCCTAGTTCGCGCTCATTTGAAGAAATGTTTTTAACATTCAAAAGTCGGGATCTTCCCATTAGTGAGTTTTTTCTAAGAAAATTCACTAAAAGTGGTCTTGTATAGCACTCGTATAGCACCTTATGAGAAGATCATTTGCGCAACCAGTTATTGTGTTATGTACTATTTTTATTTTGAACTTTTGATCTGTCCCATTGGTGCATGTGATATATATATATATATATATATATATATATATATATATATATATATATATATATATATATATATATATATATATATATATATATATATATATAAACATGTAATACTAGTAAAAAGTTATGGACATTTAAAGAAAAAACCTTTGATGTTTTCCCCAAAACGGCAATGTCGCGATTTGAAACGTCAAAATTGGCAAACCCATAAATTATTGTATTTTTCCATTTTTTTAATCGTAATATGATGCATGCTTGTAAGAAAAAAATCGAGACGCAGTAAGCCCGTTTTGATGGCGAATTTTCATTTAATGATTCGAATTTCAATAACTAAATTTGCTATTAACCTCAAGTTTGTTGGCCAGGACACCAGTTTTCTCGGAAACATTTTAAGTTTATTTTCGAAACATCTTTGTACATTTTCAAACAATAACTTATTTTGATAAAATGTGGTAGATTGGTTATACCGGTAACCAGATTGATGCCTGCTTCCATTAGAGAGACATATTTGCTATAAAAAATATTTTTATGAAAATTCACTTGCATACGGAACATGCTGCGTCCAGAATTTTTTTATGTCCATAGTGTGTAGTGAAGCGTAATATGTAGAAAATAATAGTACCTATATTACTTATATGACGAAACTCCAATTTTTGTTAGCGTCTCCTCAACTAGTGTTTCTTAACGTGGGTGTCTAAATAAACAAATCATAACTACTCTGTCCTTGCCTAATACAATTTACGCTAGCTATATGACTAAGTCCCATGAGAAAAATAACATAGTTTGTTTTCATGTAAGGCAACACCTGCTTTTATAATATAAGGCTAAATCACGGACTCAGCAGGTGAATAAATGTAATATTATTAACCAGTGAATGATTTATGACATGTTAGCCTAATATCAATTTGGAGGCTTAATTATGTAATAATATTCACCTACATTTAGTGTGCATAATTTCATATTTTAATGACCAACCCGATTTTATTTTCTCTCTCTCTCTCTCTCTTTCTTAGATAGGTACTACTCCCACATCTTTCTCCGTAGTTTAAAATAACTTTAAAAAACTTCTGGACTCAGCAAGTGCGTTATAGTAGTGAATTTTCATAAACATGTTTTTAATAGCAAACATGTTTTTTAAGAAAGCAGGCATCAATCTATATAGTAGAAACGATGTGCAATGTTTCATTAAAATAACTTTATTGTTTGAAAATGTACAAAAATTTCCGAAAGTTAACTTAAATTGTTCCCGAAAAAACTGGTTTCCTGGTCAACCTTATAGGTTAATAGCAAATTGAGCTATTCAAATTTGAAGCATTTAATTAAAATTCGCTACCATAACGCACTTGCTGCGTTCCGAATTTCTTTTCTTACAAAGATGTGCTATATTTCGATGGAAAATGCAAAAATGTAATAACATAGGGCGTGTTCGATTAAAAAAAAATTTGAATCACCATCGACTTATGGGCCAGCCTGTAATTGTGGAAATATTTTTTAAGATGTAGCTTAAGACACCCTATAATTAATGTGTACCATTTTTTTCGTAACTTGCATAATAACGGATATATTGAGCTTTAATGATTTTTACGAAAATTTGACAAAAATGATATACCATTAAATGATAAACTCTATAGCCAACACTACTGCCAAAGCATCAGAGAAAGGGTCTACTTTAGATGAAGTTTCTGGGAACATTTTAGTAAAATGAAGGACAATGAGGATTGAAACTAAGAGTTCAGGCTTTGTAAAGCATTCTTCTTGAGACATTTTCTTTCCATATCTCATATTAATTTCAGGTTCTTTGCCTAAATATTACCAATTTTGACATTTTAGATCGCAACTTTGACGTTTTGAGGAAAACCCAAATTTATTTTTCTTTAAATGCCTGAAACTTTTTTATCCTTTAACGTACAGAGCTAAATTTGGTATGTAGCTTGCCTATGATGATATGAACCCGCGTACCAAATTTGGTTGCCCTTACTTTGTTTATTTCGGAGATATAATTTTTTTGCGAATGAAAACTCAAAATTTTCCCAGAAAACCTTGTCTGATTTTCCTGACTAACGAACTTATCCAAGCCATTTACAAAAGGAAGGTATGTGCAAAATTTTATTAAAATCGTCATTATTTTTTGAGTTATCGGTGTGATAGGGGTCCTAGTTCGCACTCATTTGCAAAATTTTTTACAAAATTCAAAAGTCGGGGTCTCCCCATAAGTGAATTTTTTCTACGAAACTTCACTAAATATACTTAGTGAAAACGTTTTCATTGGCTTTCCAAATATATCTTTTCAAATATATCTTTCACTACTTCTTCCATAAGGCTCTGTACAAATATGGATGAAAGATGGCGGCCACAGTCTTCATACAGTCACTCTAGCAAGTACCAGCTTTTTATGTAAATATATTTGTCATTTAATTATAGAATGCATTTTACCCAAAAGCTCAGCCTGTGGTTATAAAAGAAACAATTTAAAAAGCAATATTTATAAACAAATATCTAAATATCATTAAACTGGAGCTTTTACTTTCATGGCTTGCGCGTCCTAAAAGCAGTTATCCTCTTTTAGTGAATTTTAATTTTTTAAAATTCGCTAATAGAGAGGTATCGATGGTGAGACTGATTTTTTTTTCAAATGAGGGCGAACTAGGACCCGTAGAATCCATATCCGGGGTCAGTTTCAATTTTTATCTGTTTATGTTTATATATATATATATATATATATATATATATATATATATATATATATATATATATATATATATATATATATGTATGTATGTATCCAACCGATAAGTCAAAAAATAATTCACCGATTTCGATTTAACTCGGCAAGTGCCTTTCTTTTATTAATGGCTTGGATGAGTTCGTTAGCCAGGAAAATATGACAAAGTTTTCCGGGAAAATTCTAAGTTTTCATTAGAAAAAGTTTTTTTTCAACGAAAATTACAAAGATATTTTAATGAAATTTGGTGCATATGTTTCCTTGCGAAAGACCTTACTACGCACCAAAACTAAACTTGCTAAGTTTATAGAAAATTGAGTTTTTCCAATTTTGAGCTTTCTTTAGAAAAGAAATTTTTCTCCGAAAATTACAAATATGTTGCCTTGGGAAAGGCCTTACTACATACCAAAACTCAACTTTTTAAGTTTATATAAAATTGAGTTTTCCAAGTTTGAAGAATTTAATAAAAATTCAGTACCATACCGCACTTACTGCGTTCCGAACTTTTATAATATATTTTTATACTCTTTACAAACTTGTCGTTTCGATTTATAAAGCTCTTCCCTCTTAAAATAATCTGCAAAAGATATATGGTGGTTTGCGCAAAGAATAACTTCTCTAGCAAACAAATAACGGATGTTAGGCTTAGAATTATTGGTGTCAACTTCACGCATCCTGCACTAGATACATAGCATCTTTGTAACATCGAGGTAGAGCATCAAGTGTGCCGGTAGTGTTGTAATGTTGGGGTCGCTAACCTAGCCGGTAACTCAGCTACCTGCTCATAGAGTCCCGGCATCTGGAGCAATCAGCCGGTAATTATGCAATTCGAGAACCGCGTCACGAAACGGTTCAAACAAGGTGCACAACTTTGTGTAAATTCAGTCAAGTAAGACATTTTTAACGTCTAAATTGGCAGGCTGTATCAAATGACATTAGGTTCAAATTAGAGCCATATTTATTCATGGTTTTCACTCACTTTGCTTCGTGACGTGACAATATTGTGAAGATTTTGCTAACTTGCAAAAATTTTTTTGTGGAATACATAGTGCTTAATTTGATACTTTATTAGCGAATTTTCAATTATCAAATCGGCGTTTTCGGAGGCAACTAGTTTTGAATTTTCGAAGAATTTTTTTCGCCATCTTTAGGCGTCCGCCATATTTGATATCAAATGATATCGCATAGTTTATCGTGTTTAACGGGTCAAAAACTTTCATTTAATACCCCTGTCAGAGGGTTGTGAAACAGAAGGTGATTCGCCATCTTGGGGCGTTGCTATACTGGGTTTAGAATCACATTACATACTCTATCGTGTCTTAATCGTCAAACCCTTTTATTTGATACCCATGTGAAGGAAGTTGTAAAGAAAAAGGTTTTCCGCCATTTTGGAGCGTCCGCCATACTGTATTTAGAACAATATTAGATATAACATATTGCATTGTCACCAGGCGTATAGAGAGCTGACAAAATTTAAATCTCTAGCCTAGTTAAAAGAACGAACTTTTGATGGGAAGTTTTTCCCGGACCGAGAAAATGAGCTTGTTAAGGCGCATTAAAGAATTATTAAAAAGATTACATTGAATCGTTAAAACAAAACAAAAATTACAAAAACGTTTGATAAAAAAATATTTAAAGATAATAAAATACATAAGAAATAAATGACCAAAGAATCATAAATCAAAATTAACGGAAAATTTAAAAAAATTCAAACAAAAATTATATATGGGTGTACGGAAATTATGCGTCAAAATTTCAGGGGCTGATTCCTCACCAGAAATTAGCGCCACAAAGTCTTATAAAAAATATATTTTTTAAGTTTTTTTAAATGATTAGCGAATTTTTCCTGAACAAAAAATTCACTAGTGAGGAGATCTGTGTTTATGTTATATATATATATATATATATATATATATATATATATATATATATATATATATATATATATACATATACATATACATATATATATATATATATATATATATATATATATATATATATATATATATCACACCGATAACTCAAAAAATAATGATCCGATTTTGATAAAATTTGGCGCATACCTTCCTTGTAAGTGGCTTGGATAGGCTTCGTTATCCGGGAAAATTTTGGGTTTTCTTTCGAAAAAATTTTATACCTTCGAAAATAACAAAGCTATGACGACCAATTTTGGCATGTACTTTTATACTATTTAACTTACCCCACGTGCCATAATTCAGATCTCTAGGTTGAAACAGAAAAAGTTTTAGGCATTTAAAGAAAAAAAAATTGATGCCAGTGGTGATCAGAGGAAAGCACAAGAACAAAATAGTTTGTGTGAGTAACAAAACCAATTGAATCTTACATACAACGGTTAAGTTTTCTTGATGGTCAAATGGTCAAGAAGTATCAGAAAAAATATTTTTAAAATTTTATAATTTGTCTTCTTAAAACGTCAAATTTGCAATTTCAAATGACAAAGTGTGCAATTTTCAGACAAATAATCTAAAACGAATACGGATTTTGTATCAGAAATCCTTAATACCTAAATCCTTTACTAAAATGTTTTCGGAAAATCAATTTCAAATAGATCCCCTTTCTGATGCTTTGGCAGTAGTTGTGGCTATAGAGTTTATGGTTTAATAGTCTATATTTTATCAAATTTTCGTAGAAAAAATTCGTTATTAGGAGACCGCGACTTATGAATTTTGAAAAGATTTCTTCAAATGAGCAAAAACTAGATCCCCTTAAACCAATTTACGCGATAAGTTTTAGTTGTTGTCTGTTTACGCATATACAGGGCGACGCATTTATACGGTAAAGCACATTTCTTCCCACAAAGGCCTGATAGTGAGGCTCACCTACACCTTTTACAGAGTGATCTGTCCGTTTTGTTGGAAAACGTTCCTATTGGAGTCGACGTGCGATGCGGCTACTGCATGACGGTGCACCGCCTCATTACAGTTTTGCGGTGAGGGAGTACATCAATGAAATTTTCTCTGAGAGGTGTATAGGGCGCGGTGGATTCATAGATTGTGCTGCCATATCGCCCGACTTGAACCCGGTCAACATTTTTCTTTGGCGCCATGTTATGTAAGTCACTGGTATAGAGAACACGTGTGAATAACGTAGAAGAGCCAAGGCAAAGAATTTTTGACAGCTTCGCAATAATAAGAGCAAAGGAGGGCATATTCTTCAGGGTTTGTCACAACTTTCTGAGAAGAATGAATTCATGTGTCGAAATGAAAGGACAACATGTTGAGAACTTATTGTAAGAGTATGGACGAAATGTACATTTAACACATTATGCACTTTGTAATGACTTCCAAGAATGTTATTTGATAATGTAGTTAGTGAATAAATTTTAAATTAAGTTAAGACTGTGAAAATCAGTTTAAAGCATGAAAATGTTTGAAGTCGTTTTTCTTAGAATAGGTTCACTTTATCGTATCGTAAGAAGACATACCTTTTTGAATAATTTTTGATGCTCTTTAACGTGGTGCTATTTAAGTTCATAAGTTGGTGAAAACAAAAAAGTTGTGCGCCATAAATCGAAGGTTAAGGTCAGGTTAGGTCCTTTGTTTCTGGAGTATTTGCATCACATTGGAACATAAATCTCACAAGAGCACTAGTAGTACACGTGGAGGATTTGAAAAAATCAAAACACCAATAAAAAATTTATCTGAGAAAAACTTAAAACAACATATTTTTTGACATCTGTATCTTCCTGAATATTGAGTTTTCAAAAAATTATACGACTCTGTGGCCATAACTTATTCTTAAAGAATAATGTGCCAATAGAATCCAACCTCTTTTGGTTATAAGGAAACGCAATTTTCAATCCGCATGGTTGGATACTTTTTCCAGGACTACTAAAGCAATAAAAGTATTCCCTTCAAGCCATCTTAACTAATCTCCTATTTTTTCATCCGCGCCCAGTAATGCAGGCTGAAAAACACAACAACAGGACGGTGTATATACACGGATCGTTCAGAGATAGGGACGCAGTCGAAACCGGCTTGGTCGCTTATGAAAACAAGATGGCTTATGAAAACACAATGGTGATTAATAGCAAATAGTTGAATCCCCAAGACGGGTACCCGGTGCACATGGCGAAATTATTTGCGGTAGTAAAAATTCTGCCCGTCTCAGGGTATAACCGCAAACATATCCTCTGACAGCCAAGCTGATCGAAAGGAAGGGAGGACCGGCCAAATGCATCTACGGGAGGATGCAACACACACAAATCTGTGGTGGAATACCCAACAGATCGAAGGTATCTCAGAGGTCTACGCGATGTAAAAGCCGTAGAAGAGTATGCATAGAACACGAGCGGGTACATGCTCCGATCTAGAGCAGAATCATCGAACTAAGAGCCAAGAAAAACGCTCACGCCGAACGGCAGAAGCACTGTGACGATTAGACGAAGGTTACGACCACGTATCGACATATAAAGACCCTGGGTACGTACCTCAAGAGCTGGAGCCATAAGACGGCAAGCCTGCTGACTGGCCAGAGATATTTTATAGGCCACTATAAAACATTTATCATAATATCTGAAACGAGGAAATGAGTTTACGGAAGCGGTGAGCAGAAAGCAACAAGACGTGCCAAAAGACTCAAACAAAAAGGAAAATCGCAGGATAGCAGGAGGAAACTTCGGATGGCAACAGAATAAGGTGAGACGTTCTTACTTGCTTAAGGTGACTAGGTCTACCAAGAAGGAAAAAATCTGGAAATTTTACAAATAGGTCGTCGAAATTGATCTGAAATGGGAAATGCGAATCTCGCTTCGGCCAACTTGTGGGGAAAGGGAGGTGCTCAATAGGAGGGCAGCTCTTGGGAGAGCTAAAAGTGAAGGAAACCTTAATATGAATGTGGGGAAGACGCTATATGTGGGAAATCAGTGTAAGGGTGAGTAACCCCACAGCCTAAATTCTTCGGACAGAAAGGCATGATCTTTGACCCAAAATTCCAAATTGAATCGATTTCCCCCTCCAGACCTGATCCAAAGGGATCTCAGTTCAGGTATTTCTACTGGTTCAATTATTTTCTGAAAAAATTTCGCCTACATTTGAGAAAGAAAAACAGCCCTATTATTAGAAGATTAAAAACACAAAAAATCAACAGTGTATCGAATGGCATGCGATATCGAATGGTTTCTAACGCTGTTAATACCTATGATTAAATTTCATTTGTCTAGCAGATTCTAGCGGGTAGTAGATTACAGTTAAACAAACTGTAACATAATAGCTCAATAATAACTGAAATACAAACGCAACGGTTACAAACTTATTTATTTTTTAATTAAATCTCTCGACGTACTTCTTAATAATAAATGACAACATTAATGAACACTAATTACACGGTGGAGAATTTAATATAGGTATATGCTCTTATAATCAAAAGTGACTGTTATATGCATATTGTCATGTCACAAAATAAGCGCAGTAATTTCGTCTTCTTCTATTGGTATTCTCTTCTCTGTCTACCTTTGAACGTGTGTGGTAGCGCATTCATTAATTAGAGTTATCTTACACGGATCTTCAGTACACTCATTACATACTACTTTTTGTAAGATCTTAGTTAGCCATGCAGGGAAACAAGTGACTGTTAAACAACGTTAAAAATCGTCTAGCTTGTCTCATAACCCACTAGATAGAATAACAACGAACTTGGAATAATTATTAAAATTACATGTTGAGGCATTTGAAACGTTGAGTTAATTTTTGAACAAGGTGTGTAAATGTTGGTATATCTCATTGCGAAATAATTTTGAATAAATATTTTATACAGTGCCTTTTGAAAGTAAGAAATAAAAATGTGTTCGCTGTTAGTAGTATTCTTTAAGAGTGATGATGAAAGTGGATAACTTAAACTTCTAAACATGATTTTTATGTGTGAATCTATCAAACCAACCCCACGTCCTTTGAGTTGTAGCTATTCTCACAAAAGATTGCATATTTAAAGGAAAAGTGGGGTCTATGCCCTCAGATAAATGCGGTAGGTAAAGAAGAGGTTTCACTGTGACCCTAATTCACTTCTGAGAAGATCATGACTTTAGAACTTCTAAAAGTCTGGACGTAGCAAGTGCGCAATGGTAGTGAATTTTCATGAACATGTTTTTTAATAGCAAATATGTGTGTTCTTTTTTAAGAAAGCAGGCATCAAATTTGGTTACCAGTATAACCTATATAGTAGAAACAATGTGCCCTGTTTCATCAAAATAACTTTTTTATTTGAAAATGTACAAACATTTTCGAAAGTAAACTTAAAGTGTTTCGGAAAAGACTGATTTCTTGGTCAACCTTATAGGTTAAAAGCAAATTGAGCGATTCAAATTTGAAGCATTTAATGAAAATTCTCTACCATAACATACTTGCTGCGTCCAGAATTTATTTTCTTACAAACATGCATTATATTTTGATGGAAGGTGCAAAAATGCAATAACATAAGGCGTGTTCGATTAAGAAAAAAAGAAAATTTGTATCACCAAGGACTTATGGGCCAGCCTGTGATTGTAGAAATAATTTTGTAAGATGTAGCTCAAGACACCAAAACACTCGTCTTAAGACATAGCCCTTATTAGTTTCAAGTTCTTTGCCTAAATGTTGCCAATTTTGACGTTTTAATTCGCGACTTTGTCGTTTTGAGGAAAACTCCAATTTATTTTTCTTTAAATGCCTCTAACTTTTTTGCCTTTTAACTTACAGAGCTACAGGTAATTTACTTATAATGATATAAACTCGTGTACCAAATTTGGTTGCCCTTGCTTCGTTACTTCCGGAGATATATTTTTTTTTCGGAAGAAAATACAAAATTTTTCGGGAAAACCTGGGCAGATTTTCCTACCTAACGAACTTATCCAAGCCACTTGCAAACGGAAGGCATTTACTAAATTTAATCAAAATCGGCTTTTTATTTTTTGAGTTATCGGTGTGACACATACACACACACACACACACATACACAAATATATATATATATATATATATATATATATATATATATATATATATATATATATATATATTATTGTAGTGTAAGAAAGAGTGATCTCTCTGAGGCCTAGGGTTGAACACACTGAGACCTCACAGACGATCTCCGGCGAGATTTTGGGAGTGAGTAGATTGAGGCCTTAGAGTGTCCTTACATATTTCCTTTACCTCTTGAAAATGGCTCCAAAACAGGAACCGAAACGTTGACTTTTCATAAATTCCGGACGCGGTTCAACCCGAGAACCAAGTATGTCTCATATATATATATATATATATATATATATATATATATATATATATATATATATATATATATATATATATATATATATATATATATATATATATATAATATTCTGTTGCCTTTTTTCTTGCTGTATGGCATCTATTATAATATCTATAACCATCTAGATCTCTGTAAAGTGGAGCTGAGAATTCCGTGCTCCCCATTTTCATTTCATTAAAATGTTTGTTTTTAATGGACTTACTTTCTTTCAAGTTTTAAAATTGTTTTCTTTACACGCTTCTCAAATAGTTTGAAGATCGTTTAAAGATTCGGGGAATGTTTCAATTCTTATTTCATCTAATTTTAGTAGATCGTCATTTTGTGACTGTAAACCGAATTTTCAGCCTCTTGTTTAAGAGGCCGATCTCATTCTTATTAAACGACTGTGAAAAAAGGTTTTATACTAGGTCAATTTTCTAAAGAACTGGTTTTTCGTTGTAATTTTGCATTTTACTAGTTGTTTTAGTTTATTATCCTGTATATTAATTTTTTTAATTATCTTCGCGTTAATGACTACAAACATCTTCCTCTAGAAATTGCACCATTCTTCATATTCTAAGTAATCTAACTTACAGGTTAACTTTGAAAACAAACTGAATGCCTGTATTTCTAACATACTGCGTTTTTAAGCACGCTTGTAGAACCCAAATCACCATTACAGCACATTTTAAAAAGCCTGACGATCGTTTCACTAACCAAGTTAGCGTCATCAGAGGATGTATAATTCTGATTGATGAATCTTATTCATCATCTAATGACCCTAACTTGGTTAGTGAAACGATCGTCAGGTTTTTTTTTAATGTGGTGATTTGGGTTCACCAAGTGTGCTTATCAGTGCTCATCACCGGTTCCAATCTTCACTTAGTATACTACGTTTTTAATAAGATACTCCATTTCAAAATCCTAAATCCAACCATTTTTGTTTAGCAAGGTGTGCAACCTTTTGACCTACTTTTCCGTTGTTAGAAATTTTTATATTTAATTAATGTAATAAGGAAAAACGGATTTCTTTGCTTGCAAGATTTTAGAAAAGCGATATGAAAATATTAATCAACGAGAAGAGCATTATGTCTGTTGGAAGCTTGCTTCGTCGTTCGAATCCTCCTCCTCAGTTCTTGACCACATAATACCGACCGCCATTCGTAATAATGTACTTAAGGTGCGTGAATATTTCCACTTTCAAATTGTTTGACGGTTTAGCTTTATATCAATTTTTGCAGTTAAATCTTCGATTGTGTTGACCATAGGGTGCTGTGTGACAGGCTCTATTGTTATGGTTTGAGAGGTAATGCGCTTGGCTGGATTGACTCTTAATTGACGGGCAGAGAACAGTATACTGAGATAAAGTTCAAGACATCAGAACGAATAAGTAGGCTATCTTCTGAGCGTGTTGTTGTTCCTACTGGTGTGCCTCAGGTCTCAGTACTGGGCCCTATTCTTTTTACCCTTTACGTCAATGAGCTTGATAAAGTATCTCCTGATGCGCATTTTACTCTATATGCGGATGATACGTCTCTAATCGTTTCTGAAAAGACAGATGATGCTTTGAGTAATAAGTGTCATCATGTTTTTTATAACTTAAAGAGTTGGTTCTCTCGGTCTCTGATATATTTCAATTCGTCGAAGACAGAGATGGTGAGATTTCATCCGCGTCAGAGGGAAGTTGATATACTTAGTGTGGGTGTTGACAATACTTATCTAACGTGTGTCAATAACTACAGGTTTCTTGGAGTACACGTTGATGAACATCTCAACTGGAAGTTGCACTGTACGACGTTGGTTTTAAGGTTTGCATCTCTTAATTTTTTATTTATAAATATAAGAAATGTTTTGACTGAAAAGCAATTAATATCTTTATACTACAGTCATATTGATTCTAGACTGAGGTACGGTATATGTCTCTGGGGTAATTCTACCTTGCTGCATGATGTCTCTATTGCTCAAAAAAGAATAACACGCTCTAGTTTCAACATAGGAAAGATGACGTCATGCCGGGTCTACTTTTCTAGTCATAAAATTTTAACTGTGATATGTTTATATATTTTAGAGTTGAGTATATATGTTTTTAAAAATGGTGATAAATTTAGACTAAACAGTGATGTTCATACCTTTAGTACCAGACAGGCTTGTAACTTTTATGTTCCGTATGCTAGAACTAAGATGATAAAAGACTCTCCAAACTGTATTGGATTAAAAATATTTAATCATCTTCCTAATAATTTAAAAAATATCCAAAATATTAAGGTGTTTAAAAGTCAGGTTTCTGCTTTTCTATCAGACCAGTGATTTTATACGTTAAATGAATATTTTAATGTTGGGAACAAATAATTATTGTAAAAGGCTGACAAATCCAATCTAACTTGTATGCTGTCAAAATGGATAATAAAGGTATTATTATTATTATTATTAACTAACTTTACTAGTTTGGTTCCCGTTAATGGCAAAAATAGAACAGTCCTATATAATGAACCTAAACACAATCTTGCAATCTATGTTTATTAAGATATAATAAAAATATGTTTAATATTTCTGTGATCAAAAATTTTAAGTATATGTTAAAACTGTCAAATAAAACAGTTAAATGTGTGTGTACAGTTTAATTCAAGCGGTAAAAAGAACGTTCGCGATTCCCACTGCTAAAGAAAAACCAATAAGTTACACAAAACCTGGTAACATTATAGTCGTAAAATGGAATAAGCAAAACTGACTGCAATCAATCCTATATAAAGCAGTAAAAACAAAAACTATCGCGGTATAAGTGTTTTCTTTCACTGACAGCTACATACCGAGAATGAAGTAAACCCGTCTGTCAGTTTGTCGATGTATTTTATGTCACTCGTCGTTCAGAACGTGATGCAGACTTGAATTTCCCATTTGAAATTAAAAGTAAAGCACGATCAACAGACAGTCTGATCCAAGAAACCCAGTGAGAGTCAACACACAACACACAGCTATGCGGATTACAACATTACTGCACCCACAATAACAATTCACAATCCTTAGCAGAATGAGTTTTTACCTGAACTGGAGAGATCTCCGTCAGGCTGGAGACGTTCGGTCTGTTAGATTGTTGAGCTCTTCTTCAGTGTGTGGTTACAAAGATATAGCATTGGGTGAAGGAATAGATGAAGTTGTATATATAACTGATTATGCACATTATGAAACAAATTCAAATTGCTTAAGTATACTACGATGAGCTGGCGGGCCAGGGATATTATGAACTTTATCTTACATTGTAGTAGTAGTAACACTTGGAGAACACCCAAATCACCACAACACATATTTCAGAGACCTTACGATCGTTTCGTTGACAAAGTCAACATCTTCAGAGGAAGAAAAATTCTAACATAAAAAACTAGATCCCGTATATTTATATCGAGTCAAGGTAAACGAACTAGTCCGAAGTAAAGTTGTCGTCCAAAAACGATCGTTTGTTTATTGCGCAGTGAAACAGGTCGGAGACCTGCTTTAATCTTTTGGTCGACAAATTTATGACCCTTATCTAATATGGGTATTAAAAGGACCAGAGTTCTTTAAAGAAACGGCACGTTTCTTTTCGATCTAGAAATTTACTATGTGGATATTGGT
This sequence comes from Tillus elongatus, assembly GCA_964006375.1. NCBI lineage: Eukaryota > Metazoa > Arthropoda > Insecta > Coleoptera > Cleridae > Tillus > Tillus elongatus. The sequence goes on from OZ023265.1 coordinate 32,259,870, forward strand.
TCATGCCGATAAAGACATCTGGTGAGATAAACACCATAAACTCAACTCATCTCTTTTAAAAATAGAAAACTAAAAACCCAGATGTCCGTCTCACCCTGTTAACTTTAACAAAGGAAAAATAGTTCAACTAAAATACTACATAAAAACTATATTTATATCGATTTTAATTCTACGTGAAAATATTTATATTGACTACATATATACAAAAAACCGAACCGGTATTTAAATCAAAACAAACATAGTGATTAGTATATGTATAAACCGGTCGAGTTATTGACAATAATTTATTATTCTACTAGCCAAATTAGGAGTATTTTTTTAAATATTATTGGCTGCGGCATCTCAGGCCATTAGCACATTCTTTCCCATCATTTAATATTATTTACAAATTTTCCAGAGAAAGTCAACTTGGCTCGCCCGGGAATCGAACCCGGGACCTCTCGCTTTGCAGGCTGGCACCTAGCCACCTGCGCCACGAGGGCGTCTAGGAGTATTTAAGCGGTCAAATGCAAAGAGAAAACAAAGAGCTAGAAATTACAGGTGCCGCACGATTTAATGAAGTTTTGTTCTAAATAGACCTTAATATAAAAATACTTTCTAATGAATCAAGCATAGTTTGATGTCTGACATTTTTGACAAGTTTCAAGTTTTCTTTGTCAGTGTGGTGGTTATTATCCCATATATGCTGTCCCACACATGATTTGTCCACCGTCCCATATCGTAACTGTGCGAGATGTTCACGAAATCTGGTGGCTATATTTCTCCTAGTTTGGCCCACGTATTTAAGATTACAATTTTTGCAACTAATCTTATAAATTCCGGACATTTCAGTGACTTTGTCTTTGTCCTTCGTATTACCCAACAAATTTTTTAAATTACTTTTCGTCGAAAACGTCAATTGTAAATCGGCTTTCTTAAAAATACTTTCCAAACCCTTTGTGATTCGTGGTTCATAAGGTAAACACACATTTTTTTTCTCGATTTCATCATTCTTAAATGTCGTACATTCAGATATCAACTTCTTTGTTCTGTGTTTGTTAACTAATTTGTCTATTAAACCATCCGAGTAACCGTTATATCTCGCCACATTTTTAATGTATTTTAATTCTGTATTAAATCTATTTTTACTCAACGGAAAATTGATCAATCTATTTACTAAGAAATTCAAACTAGCCGTTTTTTGTGCAAACGTATGATGTGAGTCATTAGGAATATAACTAATAGTAGCCGTTTCCTTCCTATAGACATCGAATTCAAGCGAGCCTTTATTTTTAATAACTAGTACATCTAGGAACGAAAGTTTATTGTTGATTTCTATTTCGTGGGTAAATTTTATTGAATCAAATTGACTATTTAGTTTTTCAGTAAATTCTTCTACCTTACATGTATTTGTGTCAAACACTGCAAAAATATCATCGACATAACGAAACCAAACTCTAGAGAAATACCCACTTTTATTTTTTAAATCCGTCTCAAATATGCTCACAAACAAATCTGCAATAAAAGGCGATAATAGATTGCCCATAGCTGTGCCTTCAGTTTGTTCAAAGAACTCATTGTTAAATTGGAAAATATTTTGTTTTATACAAAGGCTAGTTAGAGTTAAATATTCTTTGCAGACGTCTTGACTTATATTGTTCAATTTTAATAATTCTTCCAAATACTCCAACGTTTGTTTTGTAGGTACACTAGGAAATAATGACGCCACGTCGAATGACATCAAAATCTCTCCTTCCATTAATTTAACAGCTTTAATTTTATCAATAAAATCAAGAGAATTTAGCACCGAACAACTTTTCTGTATAATAGGTAGTCTTTTAAACTCGATTGACAACCACTTTACCAAATTATATGTTGGAGAATCTATAGCCGAAATGATAGGCCTCATTAATTTTCCCAGTTTATGGATTTTCGGGAGACAATATTTTTTGGGGACTTTAGGATTAGAAACTTGTAAACGTCTTCTTAAATCCTTTGTTATGAGATTTAGACATTTTTAAAACTGTTTTTAACTTCGTTAATCATTCTTGGTAACGGATTTTTATCTAATTTTACATACGGCCCTGACTCTATTGCATTACTCACTTGCTCTTTATATTCACTTTTGTCCATTATAACAACTTTATTGCCTTTATCCGCCTTAATTGCCTTTCACTGCGTAATAAACAAACGATCGTTCTTGGACGACAACTTTACTTCGGACTAGCTCGTTTACCTTGACGCGATATAAATATACGGGATCTAGTTTTTTATGTTAGAATTTTTCTTTCTCTGAAGATGTTGACTTTGTCAACGAAACGATCGTAAGGTCTCTGAAATATGTGTTGTGGTGATTTGGGTGTTCTCCAAGTGTTACTTATTAGTGCTCATCACAGGTTCCAGTTTTCACATAGTTGTAGTAGTTGTTTATATTTAGGTAATTTAATGCACAATGAGGAAGTTGCATATAATTTACTTTTGATGAAAAACGTATTTAAAGTACAGAAAAATATTCTAAAAATATATGTCTACAAGTAAACCCCCCTTAAAGTCAACCACTAATTAGTAATTAATTATTGAAATATTGAATATAATTCAAAAAGGCAGGGTGGGCGAAAACGTGATCTGATTGGTGAAGAGGTTTGTGACGTCACGATCCGGTACGCGTGATACGCGGTCATCGCCATTTAACCTGGTCTTATTTTCATTGTGTTTGCATCGAACTCTAAGCAGTTTTATCATAATTTTAAGTAGTTTTGGTATTTAGTGTATAATATAGGTTAAAACGTAGTAAGCTGTGTTTAATCTAGTTTAGTGTGTGACTGTGTGATGGCTTCAGCAGATTCAGAATCACAATATGAGAATGGTAAGGATATAACAGTGCCTGGACATAAATATTATAAGAGCTGTGTAGTGCCCAAACGTACTTCCACAACAATAACTACCCCCAACAAATTATTCTTTAATGTACCTAAGGCTGAGAAAATCAGGAAGAAATTGTGTTTAGCTATGAAGAGAGACCTGAAAAGTCCAGTTAGTGTAAAATCTACTTTTCACATCTGCGAAGATGATCATACAATACAAACATTACCGTCTCGTTTTACCTGCACCCAGACGACAGTATTGTCTCCATAACTTTCACGAGCAGATATACAACAAATATATATTTTTCTTGTATGTTATTTGAATGAAGAACATTTTGAGGTTATGCTTTTATTAACATTATATTTTATAAGAAATTACTACATAAAATCCAACCACATATACTTCACAGATAAGGCCAAACCTCGAATACTGCTCCCACATCTGGGGTGCCGCTGCCGCTTCTACACTCGCTACCCTGGACTCCATTCATTACATCTCATCAGTGACCCTACCCTCACCCAAAGGCTGCAATCCCTTGCCCACCGACGTGCCGTTGGTGACCTCTCTCTCTTTTTTATAGATATCTGCACGGGCAATCATCAGAGGAGCTTTCTTCTATAGTTCCTCCACCTGATACCCCCAACAGATCTACCAGGGGAACAGAGCGAACGCACCCGTCCGCTGTCCAGGTCACCAGACATAGAACATCTTGTTATGCCCGCTCTTTTGTACCGAGGACTTCCAAGTTTTGGAATTCGTTGCTGGCACATGTTTTTCCTTCTCCTCCGAACCCACAAACCTTCAAGTCCGGAATTAACAAGTTGCCCCTTTCCTCCTTGTCGACACCCATGGTACGACAGTATTTAGGCTTTAAGCCCTCGTGGTATTGAGTTGAAATATAAAAGAAACTTAAAAGTCACCAAATATGCCAGAGTGTATAATAGAAAGCTCATATTAAAGCTACAGTAACAAAACAAAGCTAAAGGTGTCAAAACAAAGAACACTGACATACTAAAATAATAGTATAGCTAAGAGGAACTATCAGAGAGTATCATGGAAACAGTAAACAATAGGAGAATTTCGAAACCCAAATGACTCTTCCAAAAAGATAATAGTCTGCGTAAAAAATTGTTGCCCCTTTCCTCCTTGTCGACACTCACGGTACGATAGTATTTAGGCTGTAAGCCCTCGTGGTCGGTGGCTCAAAAATATTTAAAAAAATCATTCTGACACACCTGGCACTAGCACTAAACTTTTTCGCACGCGGACGCTACCACAATCGAACATGTGCAGTATGGACAAACGGCGGTCGATCAGGACGATCGCATCACCTCTCCATTAATGAATTTTCTTAATGAAAATTTGCTAATAACCTTTTTTGTAATATATGTGTAATAAATAGGTTTTGTTTAATACAAACAATATTCTGATCTTGTGTCCTCCTTTGACTTTCAGTGAAGCTCAAAGTTTTTTTTAAATTAAATGCATATACCTTTTTTTCAACTAAAAAATTCACTAAAAAATAAAAATTACAATCCTATATTTTACAACGGCTCTCGCAGAATATCCTCTCAATTATATAAATGATCTCAGTATTTTACTATTGTCATCGTCGTCTAGCAGTTTTGCAACAAATGAAGCAAGAACGATTCGCATTATTCACTATAATGATATTCAAACACATTATGCATCGCATGGTGTGTAAGTATACTTTAAAAAGCGACAACACACAAATAGAAAGTCAATAAATAACATTTCATCAGGCTATGCGGCGGCCTATTCAAGCCCTCATTATGCTTTGTCTGATGATTATCGTCCTTTAAAAAATATCTAATAGCATGCACAATGGTGATTTCAGTGATCTAGAAGTGTCAGTGCTTGCCTGGCATTACCTGAGAAAGAGATGTGGGTGTTTGATGAATGAGATTGTGAAACTCCCACCCAGGGGGCGCGGTGCTCAATGCTGTGATCTTGATTTATGTTTCTATAAGGTTTTGCAACGCATGCAATACTCTGTTTGACATTTAGAAGTTCCTTATCAAACCTGCTTAAGACATTCGTGATGGTTGGCATTCAGGGGAATAAAGGAGCTTTAATCGATTTGATTTCAATGTCCGGTACTATTCGTTAACACAATAGAATGAGAAATATATTAATTAAGGTGCTGTAGGAAGTCAAATAGTGAAAAATAAAGATAAATTGGACTGCACGTTGAGCTTTGATGTTTAACATATGCGGTTAGTTTGCTACCTCCTGAAGTTCGGGTATATGATGTGGAACAGTAGGAGTCAAGTCGAGATGGAAACATGATGTTCATTATTAAAGCAAATTGATAAATATTTGCTTGCTGAGATGGATACTTCCTTAAACGGAGGTTATTAAATATGATAATAAGTCTATAAATTTTCGAAAATGTTTTATTTGTGGCACTAAAATAAAGCAGACGTTAACAATCTTATTGCTGTAATTTAAATAGATCCAGCCCTAGTGGCGCAGTGTCAAGGACGCAGATAAGGATGGGGGTATAGGGGGTAATTACCCTCCAGGAGTAAAATACAATTGAAAAAACAATTTATCATAAGGGTACGAAATAGGTAGATATATTTTCTAAATGTTGGAACAGTAGGTATAATATAATATAATTTTTTTTCAGTTTGAAAAATTCATCGTGTTAACTGGTATCTGCAGATACAATAAAAAGTCTGTACGCAGCAAATGCGTTATGGTAGCGAATTTTCGTTAAAATATTTTTAATGGTAAATATGTCTTGTTTTTACAAGAAGGACATTTTGTTGACAGTAAAACCTATAGAGCACAAACAATGTAAGTAGAAACATTTTCCGAAAATAAACTTTAAAAGTTCCAGAAAAACTGGTCCGATTTTTTTGGTCAACGAACCTCTTTAAGCTATTTACACACCTAAAAAGATATAATTATTCACAAAGAGCTTTATGATCAAAATTGAAAAAAATATATGATATTGACTTTTACATAAATTGCCCTCAGTAATGTTACACTAAATTATATTTTTCACAAAAATTCGACAACTTTTTTTACAATAACTTACTAAACATTTATTATTCATTAGCAACATATTAAATGATTTCTACAGAAACACTAAAAACATTTCTGCGAAAGCATCTCAAATTCAGCCACTAGTTGAAAGTGGCTTTATACGGCAGCTCGATTTTTTCGACGAGCAATACAAAGAAAAACTCTCTGTATGCGTCATTTCTATGGGACTCCGCTATGTATTGATAAAAACCCCATACCACAATTTGTGATGTGTTTAAAATATGTGCCAAAAACGAGAAAAGTTGCAAAACAATTGAAATAACTCAAAAACTATGAACGATATCATTTTTTTTCCTACAAATATGCATTATGATTTGATAAAAAACACAAAAATGCAATAACATAAGGGGTGTTCTATTAAAAAAAATAAAGCGTATATCAATGACTTACTGGCCACCCTGTAATTGTCAAAATCGGTTTATAAGATACAGCTTGAGGCACCGTATAATTAACGTATATACTTTTTTCTCATATCTTGTATAATAACGGATATATTGAACTTTACCATAGAAATGCGTCACCCTGTATATGTGTAAACAGGCAAGGACTGAAACTGGCCCCGTATAAGGGTTTTAGGGGTTATAGTTAGCGCTCTGATACACACACACACACACACACACACACACACACACACACACACACATATATATATATATATATATATATATATATATATATATATATATATATATATATATATATATATATATATATATATATATATATATATCTTTGTGAGTTCCCAGTTGCAGTGCGATTTTTTGGGCGCGGTCTACCACACTTCTATCACTGACCATTTTTCTGTACTATTGGATCTCCCAGTGAACTCTGAGAGGGAAATTAAAGTCAATAAATTAGGGGTAAAATGTTACATAAATTATGATAGGGCACGCAGGGAACTAGAGCGTGCAGATTGGGATAACATTTGTGGCTCTGAAAGTTTGAACATTGCTGCGGAAAACTTTGTGGAGTATCTTAAGTCAGTGCTGGAAAGGTGTACTGTTAGGGTTAAAATAAAGAACAAGAATAGACCCAGGAAATCATGGATAACAGAGGGTATAATTAAGTCGATAAACACAAAAAATCGATTATAACGAACAATGATGCAGAGCCCTGGTGATGAGGATAAGAGACTGCAGTTTGCGCGATATAGAAATAGGCTAAATGAAATAATCAAGTGCCCAAAAGCAAACTTTGTCAAAAAACAAATATGCCTCCACCCCAATTCACCTAAAAAACTTTGGGAGGCGGTAAATCGGCTAACTAAGGAAGAGATAAAGGATCCTGCAGGAAGCATTCAACTAGGGGGTGATAACTCATTAAATAACTCCAACCCGGGGGAAATAGCTAACGCATTCAATAAATATTTTTTATCCATTGGGAGAGCACTGGCACAAAAAATACCGTCTTCGGGGGCCAGTCTTAGGGTAGATATGAAGCCATACAGCATTTTTCTAACGCCTACATGTGAGTTCGAAGTTATTGATTGCATAATGGGTATGAAGGTAAAAAAAGCTCCTGGGTTGGACTCGATCACTGTGGAGAACTTGAAGGAACTCGTATATGTTGTTGCAGTCCCGCTGACTATCCTAATCAACAGATGCATAGAACTTGGTATCTTCCCAGACATTCTAAAGAAGACAGTAATAAAACCATTGTTTAAAGGACGAAACAGGGACGAAATGCCAAATTATAGGCCGATATCCTTATTATCGAATGTGGCCAAGGTTTTGGAAAAAATTATTTGTCAGAAAATAACAAGCTATTTAAAGAAGCATAACATTTTATCAGAATCGCAGTTTGGCTTCAAAGAGGGTCTGTCAACACAGAATGCGTTAAATACCCTAACTACAGGAATTTATTCTGCCCTTTATAAGCAAAGACAAAGTATTTGCATCTTTCTAGACGTCGAAAAGGCCTTCGACGCTGTTGATCACAGGATTCTTCTCAGAAAATTGGAGGGTATCGGTTTTAGGGGTGTTCCGCTGCTTTTGATTGGGGATTATTTGCGGTCTAGAAGGCAATGCACAAGGATTGACGGCAGATGCAGCGATTTTGAGGTGGTTTAATTTGGCGTTCCTCAGGGTACAGTCCTGGGTCCGTTGTTATTTAGTTTGTATATCAATGACATATTTGATCTGCAGACAGCTGGTAAAGTCATTGGTTTTGCAGATGATACTGCAATTCTATATGAAGATTGTTCTTGGCAACGGCTAAAGACCATAATTGAAGAAGATTTTGTAAATATTAAGGGGTGGTTTGATGCCAGTGGGTTAACTATTAACACAAAGAAGACGAAGTATGTTGCATTTGCCTCCTATAGGTCACACCTGCCGTCATTTAATACACTGCAAATGGTTTGTAACAACCAATGTATCCAAATTGAGGCGGCACCAAAAGTTAGGTATTTGGGAATCATCATAGATCAACATCTGCGTTGGGATAAGCATGTTGGTGTGGTTGTTAAAAAGTTGAGGAACATTTTGTATAAGTTTAAATACCTAAAAACCTTTCTGACAACGGGGTGTCTTAGAATGGTCTATTCGGCATTGGTTGAACCCATTCTTACATACGGGATTGCTGTTTGGGGTGCTGCGTTGAGTTGTCACCTGAAAAGGTTGGATATAATTCAACGTTGGTTCCTGAAACTAATTTATAATAAGTGCTACACTTACCCGTCTGAATCGTTGTACGCTGAAGCAGGAGCTAATGATATTAGGCAACTTTTTTCATTGGCTGTGTTGACGTACGTAAGAAAGTATGATCGCGTCTCTAGAATAGAGAATTCGTACATAACTAGGCTAAACGCAGCAGCGGCCGCTCAAACGAACAGAGCAATTAAGACTGTGGGCCAGCGTAGTTATACTTATATTGCACCGAGAATTTATAATACTCTTCCAGTCAGCATCAGAACTGCACCAACGTTATGTTCTTATGTGAGGATGGTGAAAGCATGGGTTTCGAAATCTAGACACATCATTCATGGTTTAGTACACAGATAGGTGTTGAACAGGTCGTATAATATCTTTTGCGATGTTGTACCGCACAGTAATCATTTTTAAATATGCACACTTTTTACTTTTTATTATTATATACATTTGTGAGAGTGTACATTGTACATGTGAAAATGTGTGAGAGAATGTGTTTGTGTGATTGTGCTGGTGGGTGTTTTGGTTTTTGCGCCTGTGGGTGTGTGTGTGACTGTTTTTGTGTTCATTGCTTGGTTTTGTATTCTTTGCTTGGTTTAGATTTATCCACGCACAAGTCTCTGACCTTTGTGGATCTTTCCAAGATTTATTATGTTCAGTAGATCTATGTATGTTATTGTTATTGAACTGTATTTTGAAAAATAAATCTATATATATATATATATATATATATATATATATATATATATATATATATATATATATATATATATATATATATATATATATATATATATATATATATATATATATATATATATATATGTATGTGTGTGTATAAGTATCACACGGATAACTCAAAAAATAATGGGCCGATTTTGACTATATTTGGTGGATATCTTCCTTTTACAAGTGGCTTAGATAAGTTCGTTATCCAGGAAAATAGGCCTAGGTTTTACCGGAAAATTTTGTGTTTTCCTTCGAAAAAAATTTATATCTCCGGAAACAACAAAGTAAGGGCAACCAAAGTACGCGTGTTTGTATTATAAAGAGCCAATCATGTACTAAAACTTAGGTTTCTCAGTTTAAAGATAAATAAGTTACAGGCAGCTAAAGAAAAAAATTTGGAGTTTTTCTCAAAACGTCAAACTCGCAATTTTAAACGTCAAAATTGGGAGTGTTTAGGCAATAAGCGTGAAACAAATTCAGTACGCTAGAGGTAAATTACCTACCAAAATTTAGCTCTGTAGGTCGAAAGACAAAAAAGTTACAGGGATTTAAAAAAAAGGGGTTTTCCTCAAAACGTCAAAGTCGCGATTTAAAACGTCAAAATTGGCAACTTTTAGGCAAAGAACTTGAATCTAATACGGGATATGGAAAGAAAATGTCTCAAAAAGAATATTTCACAAACCCTGAAGTCTTAGTTTCAACCGTCATTGTCCTTCATTTTACTAAAATGTTTCCAGAAAGTTCATTTCAAATAGACCCTTTATCTGATTCTTGGCAGTAGTCTTAGCTATAGAGTTTATCGTTTAATGGTATATAATTTTTGTCGAATTTGCGTAAAAAATCAATAAAGCTCAATATATCCGTTATTATACAAGATATGAAAAAAAAAATGATTACATTAATTACAGCTGAGCTACATCTTATAAAATTATTACTACAATCACAGGGTGCGCCATAAGGCGTTGGTGATACAATTTTTCTTTTTCTTAGTCGAACACGCCGTATGTTATTGCATTTTTGCACTTTCCATCGAAATATAATGCATGTTTGTAGGAAAAGAAATTATGGATGCAGCAAGTGCGTTATGGTAGCGAATTTTGTTTAAATGCTTTATTTTTGAAAAGCTCAATTTGCTATTAACCTATAAGGTTGACCAAGAAGCAGTTTTTTTCGGGAACACTTTAAGTTTACTTACGGAAATTTTTGTACGTTTTCAAACAATAAAGTTATTTTCATGACACATTTCATATTGTTTTTACTATATAGGTTATACTGGTATCAAATTTGATGCCTGTTTTCTTAAAAAAATAAAAATATATTTTCTATTAAAAACATTTTTATGAACATTCACTACCATAACGCGTCCAGCATTTTTAATGTCAGTTTCGATTAAACCTTTCCTTTATTTCTGTTCTCAATTATCTATTTCTTTTGCTTTTATATTACTTCTGTTTAATTGTCTGAAAACACTCATTCATCTAATTATACCTACAGGATTGCAGAGACCTAAAAGCAATTAAGAAGTGTTTTAGAGAAGTCTATAATTGTCCAGGCAATATATTTTCTAATGGCACTACACTGACTTATTTATATCATTGAAGATGACGCTGTTTAATTTTCTGTCATGACTAGTTTCAAACGATACGCACAAATAAGGAGCCAATTAAAAGTTGAGCTCAACATAAAATATTTGCAGTCTCACATTAGAAAATATTTAATTGCCAACACAAGAGATGGGTACCCGTATTTCATCTAGCAACACTTGCATTCGAACGAATAAAAAATAGTGTATAACGGTTCCTTAGGATTTATCTCTCAGCTCAAACAATGATACATATAATCAACAGCAGTAATTTCGGTAACCTCATTACGGACTCTATTAACTCTTTATTGGTCGTTAGACTGCCTCCTTACCGATTTATGTTGGTCTTTCCAATATACGGATCTATAATTTTGTATGATGCGACATACTTAATCTTTGGGCGGCGGTCTGAACCAAACAATGCTCTGTAATTAAGCAAATAATATCTGTAGGATTTGGAGTCAACAGCCTTGACCACCATTAAAATTGAAAACTATTATTAAGAAAGTTACTGTCTGGTGAATTACATTTTTTGTTAATCGCTGAATGTCATTTGAACTGATGAAAGCGTCTATTCGCACATGCAATTACTGTCCATTTTTAGCACGCAATCATATGCTTCACAAAGATGTATATATATATATATATATATATATATATATATATATATATATATATATATATATATATATATATATATATATATATATATATATATATATATATATATATATACAGGCTGTTTCAAAAAACATGCACCATCGCTCGTGGGGCAATTCCTTACTAAAAAATAACAAAAAAAGGTCCTGTGCACTTGGGCCTGGAAACGCATAGTTTCCAATATACAGGGAGTTGAATTTTAATTATTTTTTTTATTTTTTATTAATAATTTCAAAACCACTGGATTGATTTTAATGAAACTTGGAACTTGAAAGTGTATTATGAAAGTGCATATTTTCAAGTGAAAAGCTACTTACAACTGCGTCAGTGGCGTGCGTACGGGGTAACTGTAAAAATTCATTTGGGGAAAAAAATATGTGCGCCACTATCTTTTTCCAATTTTGATACATCAGTTATGAAGCTTATTACATAAGCCACAAAAGCTGCCTCTTGGTATTTTTTTGTTCAGGGTATCCCTTAGGAGATACGATTAATTTAATAAAAAGGGGCAAAGTACCGATTCGTTGAAGAAATGAAAACAGTAATCGTAAAGTGCCATGAAACTATAATTTTTGACAGTTCTCTAAATTCTTCAATTTTGAAGTGCTTTGTAGGCGTCAAAAGAGTTTTCGTGCTATTCTTTAAATTTTGATACGGTGCAGTATTTTCGTTTTTAGTTATTTGTTGATACTGATCTGCTCATTAATATTATTTCCTCCTCTCAAGATGGTTTTCATTAAGTACACTTCAGCGGATTTGACTGATATGTTGTTAATTTATGGACAAACAAATCAAAATGCTAGACAAGCTGTGCGAGTTTATCAGGAAACTTATCCGCAAAGAAGAATTCCTGTCAAAAATATTTTCCCACGTATTGTAAGACATTTGAGAGAAACTGGTTCTTTAAAACCTTTAAAAGCTGACTCTGGACGCAGAAGATACCGCCGAACTGTACGAGTTGAAGAGGCAATATTAAATAGAGTTGAACGTGATCCTAGTACAAGTACGAGAATTATTGCCACCGAACTGGGTAATATTTCGGCATCATCAGTTCACAGAACTCTGAATGATCAAAGTTTATATCCCTATCATTATACACGTGTCCAGGAACTTCTACCTAGAGACTTTCAACCAAGGGTAATGTTTTGTCAGTGGTTCTTAAACAAACTTAGGCACGACCAAAATTTTTCTAAACGTGTACTATTTACTGATGAGGCGTCATTTACGCGAAAAGGTATCGTAAATTTTCACAATTTACATACATGGGCCGATGAAAACCCACACTCTCTAAGTGTTGCAAATTCGCAGTATCAATTTTCCATCAATATTTGGGCTGCTATTATTGAAAATCACATAATTGGTCCTGTTGTTCTACCGAATCGTCTTGACCATGAATCATATTTAAACTTTTTACAAAATGATTTGCCGTTGTTACTACCGCTTTTTATGAGAAATGGTACAATGTGGTTCCAGCATGATGGTGCGCCCGCACATTTTGCAGCAGTTGTAAGAACATATTTAGCCAACACATACGGTCACCGATGGATTGGTCGTGGAGGTCCGGTGTCATGGCCACCTCGATCTCCGGACCTGAATCCTCTCGATTTTTATTTGTGGGGTCATTTAAAAGAAATAGTGTATAAAACACCAGTAAATACACGAGAAGAATTGTTGGGAAGAATAGAATATGCATTTGACAGCATTAGAGAAGATCAAAATATTTGCAGAAGAGTAAGAAGATATTTGCGCAGAAGGTTAAATAATTGTAACGACGCTAATGGTGGTCACTTTCAACATTTTCTTTAGCTTTGTTATTAAAGTCAATTGAGTAATGTACAAAAAACAAGAGTTTGGAAAAATCATGGTGTCTTTACGATTACTTTTTTCATTTTTTATTTTTATTTTTATTTATCATTTTTTTATCAATGTTTGTAATATTCATTTCAATGTTTATCACCAATAAGTTTTACGTAGGTTAGTTATTTGCACGTTTATTACTGTAATGTTTACTGTATGTTTTGTTTTTCATATTTTTATGGTTGCAGTAAACATATATTATTATTATTATTATTATTATTATTATTATTATTATTATTATTATTATTATTATTATTATTATTATTAATATTATTATTATTATTATTACGCCGACTAATCGGTACTTTGCCCCTTTTTATAAAATTAATCATATCTCCTAAGGGATACCCTGAACGAAAAAATACCAAGAGGTAGCTTTTGTGGCTTATGTAATAAGCTTCATAACTGATGTATCAAAATTGGAAAAAGACAGTGGCGCACATATTTTTCCCCAAATGAATTTTTACAGTTACCCCGTACGCACGCCATTGACGCAGTTGTAAGCAGATTCTCACTTGAAAATATGCACTTTCATAATACACTTTCAAGTTCCAAGTTTCATTAAAATCAATCCAGTGGTTTTGAAATTATTTCTAAAAAATTTAAAAAAAATTAAAATTCAACTCCCTGTATATTGGAAACTATGCGTTTCCGGGCCCATGTGCACAGTAACTTTTTTTCTTATTTTTTAGTAAGGAATTGCCCCACGAGCGATGGTGCATGTTTTTTGAAACAGCCTGTGTATATATATATATATATATATATATATATATATATATATATATATATATATATATATATATATATATATATATATATATATTATTGTGTTTCCTATTATAATAATAATTTAGAATATTTTTCTCAAAAGTCCACGTTTATGGCGCTATTTATTGTGTTAATTATTTGTGATAATGAATAAATATCTTATGTTATGTATATTACGGCTGCATTTCTGGTATTACTATAATCACTAGTACATACGAGAAGGTAAAACAAATTATTCCGTGCCTCACCAAATTCTTAATCTATTTTTTTATGTTCACGTACCTTTATATATTTATATATATATATATATATATATATATATATATATATATATATATATATATATATACCTATATATCATAAAAGTGTCCTCAGCTTCTCCTCTTTAGTCTCAAGGGTGGGTTTAAATCCACCAATTGGTCCATAGAAAATATGCCCTGTACAATTACCTATCTTTCTTAAACCCCGAATAAATAAATACCTTTAATAATTTTGATTTTATTGATCTACTTTTTTTACCTTTAAATTTGCCTATAATAACTTTTAAAACTACTGGATCCTTTTATTTATATGTGGCTTATTAGCCCATTCATTCCACCTAGCCTTATTACAACATAACGTTCGTATTACTAAAACTAATCATAAAAAATCTCAAGACAAATCCCATCAATAATTATTTTAAAAAGTTTAGAAAGTCAAGTTTCATTATACCTGCAGGTTCTGCTGAGGTTCCAGATTACATTTACCCGTTCAATTACTACCATCTGCGAAATTCTAAGCTGCAATTCTGAACAAACTGTGTTAATAGTATAATGTGCTCATTAGCCAGTTAATATACGTGCTTAACTTTAGTTATATGATTATAGACCACTTTTACACCCAGACAATATTTTTAGACCAGCTTGGATGTCACTAATAAATAATTTATATACAATTTTCTTACTTTATATCCACTTAAGACCGATCCACATTCTCGTTCAACGTACGTAAATAAATATATACTGTGTGTACGTTTACTGCGGTTACTTTAATCTTGTACTTTACCATTTTAATTCGCATTCACTTGGGAGCATATGCAGATACATCCCGTCTTTTTGCTGTCACGATGCCAAAAACGTTTTTCAATCTCCTGATCTATTTATTATTCCCTTCCTTCTAATGTTTTCCTACAATCTATCGCAATCTGTTTCCCTCGCAACTTTTCTTTCTCTTTACCTAGCTGATTAATTTTTTTCTGACATTTTTACCCTTGTTTGACCAATGTCATTTTTATAATTTCTCCATATGTTTGCCTAAGTTTACTATTAAATTATAAATAGCAATAACGTGGATAAAAATGTGGGTCTTTCTTTTGGTTTTGAATACCAGTCATATGATAATTTATATAATTTGCTTAATATTACTAACAATTCTTACTCTACAGTCACTTAGCTTGCTATATTAACGATGAAACTTTTTAACTACATTTACATACTAACTTTTTTAAACCAAAACTCATTTTGTTACATACACACTTCATTTTGTCAGGTTCTGTTTGTGTACGCACAGTTTTCTTAAATTTTAAACTACTTTCACTACTTATTTCTACACTATATGAATACATATTGTTCCATTTTAACAACTAATTACACTTCTACCATCTAACATCATCCAACATTTTTCACAACGGTTACAATTTTACTTTTTTATTTAATTCCCAAGGTATTTATTTATATATGGGTATTTGGATTTAATATTTTGGTTAAAAAAAAAACTGATACTGAATTACTCCTTTTCTTTTTCCACGGCTTTCTACCTAAATTTGGTTTCAAAATGTAACCACATTTTTTTATTATTTGTAAGCCTAGTAACCAACCGGACTAGGCTTCGGTCTATCTGGATGATTTTCGGCGAAAACATGAAATGTGCGACCAATTATTCGATGACATTCACCATAGATAATTAATAGCTCCATAAAATCATAGTTTGCATACTCTAAATTGGCCATTTTTATCACTATTAAGTGCCTATTTTGTAGCTTTTTTTTATTTTAACAACACACCACGAGGGCTTACAGCCTAAATACTATCGTACCGTGGGTGTTGACAAGGAGGAAAGAGGCAACTTGTTAATTCTGGACTTGAAGGTTTGGAGGTTCGGAGCAGAAGGATAAACATGTGCCGGCAAAGAATTCCACAACTTGGAAGTCCTCGGGACAAAAGAGCGGGCATAACAAGATGTTCTATGTCTGGTGACCTGGACAGTGAAAGGGTGCATTCGCTCTGTTCCCCTGGTAGATCTGTTGGGGGCAGCAGGTGTGGGAACTATGTAGGAAAGCTCCTCTGAGCAGTGCAGATATCTATAAAAGAGAGAGAGGTCACCAACGGCACGTCGATGGGCAAGGGATGGCAGCCTTTGGGTGAGGGTAGGGTCACCGATGAGACGTATGGCTCTCTTTTAAATGGAGTCCAGGATAGCGAGTGTAGAAGCGGTAGCTGCACCCCAGATGTGGGAGCAGTATTCGAGGTTTGGCCTTATTTGTGGAGTATATAAGGTATAGAGATTAGCTGGTGAAAAGTATTTGCGAGCCCGAAAGAGGAAACCTAATTTCTTAGCAGCTGCTTCTGCAATTGATGTGACATGTTGGTGCCAGTTAAGATTTCGATCCACAGAAATGCCAACAAGAGAAAAGGACTCATTACTTTGAATAACTTGGTTGTTCATTGTTATGGGTCTGGGGCTGGTGTATCTCTTATGAGAAAGAAAGCAAGACTAAGATTTGGTGGGGTTGAATTGTACAAGATTTCTACTTCCCCAGTCTAATATTTTTTGGAGATCCACGGAGACAGAACCCTCCATTAATCTGCGATCCTCATCTAATTGGGCTAAAGAGACAGGCTTAGAATATTGTATATTTAAGTGGAGGGTGCTGTCGTCCGCGTAACTGTGAACTGGGTTGGATGTGCTAGAGAGGAGGTCATTGATGTGGAGGAGAAAGAAAGTAGGGGCTAAAGCTGAACCTTGAGGAACTCCTGCATCAATTAGATACAGTTTAGAGGAATGGCCATCCACAACAACAGAAATGTTCCTGTTGGAGAGGAAATTTGCTGTCCAGGTACAAAGTTTTGGTGGTAGGCCATAGGCCGGAAGTTTATTAAGCAGCGCTGCGTGCCAGACCTGGTCGAATGCTTTGGATATGTCTAGAGCAACAATCTGAGATTCATCGTGTAGTTCCATAGACTTGTTCCAAGAATGGGTGACAAAGGAAAAGAGGTCGGCAGTCGATCTGCGCTGACGGAATCCATACTGCCTGTCGTGGATTAGACTGTGTTTTTCAAGAAATTTCAGTAGTTCGGTGTTTATATACTTTTCCATCACTTTAGAGACGACTGAAAGGAGAGAAATAGGCCTGTAGTTGCTAGGAAGCGCTTTGGATCCTTTCTTGGGGATGGGTTGTACTCGAGCAGTTTTCCAGTTACTAGGGAATATTCCTTTATTCTAAGATGTCTGAAACAGACGAGTCAGGACAGGAGAAAGTTCTGGTGCTCAATTTTGGAGAACAATTGCTGGGATCTCGTCAAGGCCAGAGGCTTTCCTGGCATTAAGAGAAGAGAGCATCTTTCGTACCTTTTTAGTTTTGAAAATGATATCCGTCATTTTATGTGCGACATTGGGGACTGTTGGTGGTTGAACATTTGGAAGTGGGTTGAGAGTAGAATTACTGGCGAACAACAAAGCAAAAAGTTCAGCCTTGCCCAGGGCGGTAGAAACAATTTCATCCCCTGAGACAAGAGGTGGGAACGTGCTTTTGCAGAAATTATTCCCAATAGATTTACCAAGAGTCCAGAAGGGTTTGCTGCCGTTGGAGGTTGATAGGACTTTGTTTTTGATGTGGTTATTAAACGAGTTTTTTGCCTCAGAAAGAATGCGGACATAGCGGTCTCTTGCGTCGTTAAATGCTTGACGATTTTCTTGACTGGGATTGTGTAGAAGCGTTTTGTGAGCTTTGATCTTTTCAAGTCTGGCCTTGTCACAGGATTTAGAGAACCAGGGCTTTTGAGTGGCTAAAGAGGTTTTCTGTGTACGTGGAATAAATAATTCCATGCCAGCTTGGATAATTTCGGTGACGTTTTGTGAGATATCAGAGGGGTCAGGATGAGAGAAGCAGACAGACGCCCATGGAAATGGGGAAAAGTAATCCCGCATTTCGTCCCAGTTTGCGGAGTTGTAGTGCCAAACGATACGTGGGTGTGATGATTGTGTGACCTCGGGTTGCATTGCGCAGGAAGCAGTGACCATGCCGTGGTCTGAGCGACCAAGCGGGGCGGTGACTGATATGTTATAGCACTTAGGTTTTGTAGTAAGAAGGAGATCCAAGGGATTTGAGCTGTGTGTTGAGATACGAGGAAAGTAAGTAGGTTGCTGAACCATATTGGCTAAAGAATTGCTGGTTGCAAAGGCCTCCGCTGCTCTCCCTTGTGGATCGGTTTTTGAAGATCCTAGCCATTCCTTATTATGGACATTGAAGTCACCAAGAATAGTGACCTCGGAGGAAGGATATTCAGAAATCAGATAGTCAGTTTTCTCAGAAAGGTAATCAAAGAGCTGGACAAAGTTGTTGTCAGAAGGTGACCGGTAAATGCAACAGATGAATTTAGTTGCAGCCCTGAGATAGAGAGTTTTATCCATAGTATGTCTTTTCTTCCAGCTTCTAAATTGGGGAGTCTGGTGCAGAGTAGATTGCTACGGACGTATGCGCACACGCCTCCATGCAATCTAAAGGAAGTAAGGAGCTCATACCCCGGGAAATTAAGGTGATTAGTGGCTGTTTTGGCACTGATTTGGGTTTCGGTGAGGAAGAGGAGTTGGGGCCTGTTAGCCTGGAGGAAATGGTGGACGGAGTTCAGGTTAGAATTTAGGCCACATATATTCGAAAAGGATATGTTAAATTTCGATGTTGGCGCCCCCTGTACACCCCTCTCCCGGAGATCCGAATGGAGGGGTATTTTGCCTCCGGAATATTTTGTACAAGGAGGAGCCATCATCATTTTTGTTTATAAGCGAAACCGACTCATACACCACAACCGGGAACGTCCGTTGGGACTTCACCGTCCCCTTGATGTATGGGGTGGTACCTCCTCGGGCGTGAAAATAATCCTTTACTATTACGTAAAGGAAAATTCCACTACCACCTGCTATGGATTGAATTGGATCAATGTCTACCCCTTTAAAAATAAGATTAATAAAGGGACTATCAATTGTCCAATAGTTATGCTTTTCGACATAGTAGGGGGGATACAAAACATTATCATTTTGTATCCATGCCTATTGTCGGTAACAAACTTCACCGCGTGCACTTCTAGCATGCAAACGTCACTTAGGTGACAAATTAGATTCCAAAGGCCACTATTGTTACAAGTTTGCACCCTGATTCTAATAAATATGTATTTATCTCTAAAACGGTTAGATTAAGGTATAGAGAATGCTAATGCAAATCAAAATAGATTCTAAATGCCAATTAACTTAGTTAATAAAATACAGGTGTCCCATTTAAAAAAGGAAAAAAGGCATGTTTTGATCAGTTGAATTTTGTCAAGTTGCCAAGTTAATTTATATCACCCTGTATATTGCAACGTAAAACTGTAATACGAATGGTAAAGGTACATATACTGGTGTATTGTGTGCAAAACATGAACCTTGTAGCTTATTTTTCCTTCAAGTTATGACGTATAAAGTGCAACTAGGATTCTGAAAAATTTTTGAAAAAAAAAAACGAACTATTTTGAAAATGGATAATTTTAGACACATAGTATGCTAGTGAAAAAGCAATTCTATTAACAATTGGCATATTGCATTTAAAATAACGCAGTTGATGGACACTTCGGGTAGAACCGGAAGTGTCACGTAAGAAAAAATATTTTAGTTTAATTGGGCTTGACTGAAAACCTATGAATAGAAATTTTCCGAATTAAATCAGTTCGGTTATTATATATATATATATATATATATATATATATATATATATATATATATATATATATATATATATATATATATATATATATATATATATATATATATATATATCTATATATATATATATATATATATATATATATATATATATATATATATATATATATATATATATATACTATAACAGGATTTATAACACGGCACTTCTGTACTATACAAGGAGAAGGGTTAAGGGCAAAGCCGCAAGGAGCAACCGCATACACGTGTTTCAAGCTTATTAGCCATCTTCACCTGGCTATGTCGTACTGATGATGGCTAATAAGCTTGAAACACGTGTATGCGATTGCTCCTTGCAGCTTTGCTCTTAACCCTTCTCCTTGTATAGTACAGAAATGCTGTGTTAGAAATCCTATTATAGTTAATATAACTTCCTGGGCTCCGGATGCTCACCCAGGTGATTTGCCTCCGTGGCTTTTTTGGTTGTTTCCCTCGGATTGAGAGTCTTCCAAATGTTGCTGCAATTGCTCACTGGTTGCCTGTTGTAACTCCGTATAGTTTTGCATCTTCATTCAGAGTGTTCCCATCTTCACCTGGCTTTACCGTACTGACAATGGCTAATAAGCTTGAAACACGTTTATGCGGTTGCTCCTTGCGGCTTTGCCCTTAACCCTTCTCCTTGTATGGTAAAGAAATGCCGTGTTATAGTTCTATATATATATATATATATATATATATATATATATATATATATATATATATATATATATATATATATATATATATATATATATATATATATTATAATACAACAATTGAAGCTGACCCTGGATATGTGTTTTAGATGGGCTAGTTCCTAATTAATGAATTTTTTCTACGAAAGTTCACTAAATATTAATTATCTTCTTTATCTTGTTTTATTTAGTTTTGTCATATGCCAAATCGTGCCAACCTCACATACATAGCCATAAATGTGAAATATTTTGTAAAGTTTCACTTATGTTAATGGCATTCTGTTAAGAGGTTTTCATATAGTGCACATTTATTGAACGGCAAATGACAAAATGGATGGCGATTTTACAATTAATATTAAAAAATATGTAAGTTACTAAGGAATCGAAAATAAAAGAAGTTTTCAAGGTGTATCTAATCGAGAGACTTAATCCAACATAACTCCCATGAGCCTTAACTGCCAACCAACGAATAAACCCAACATTTCAATAAAGATTAGTCCTATGAAAACCGTACTTATTATTTTAATATTTTGCTATATAAAATATAAATTAATATAACTACATAATAAAATGTTATTGTAATGACATGTGGTCATAATCCCACACCATCAGAAGCATCCTTGCAATTTGTGTTACATAGAGTAATTCTCTATATGCAGCGTTGATCTGTGATCTGGTCTTAAAGAAAGCAATTTTCTCAAGAACTCCACGATACAATCCTGAAATTGCAGCCAATAAAACACATAGAAGCTGCCATAAAAGTAACCGGCTGCAGACACGTATCTTTGCTGTAAACATCGTTTGATTTTTACTTGGATTGATTTCACATGATATCAATAATCCTGAGACTAATTCAAAATAAATTGCAAAAGTAATTCAATCTTGGAACTGTTTATGAGCACAGCCGTGACCTTTTCATAACATCGATATATCAGTGTTGACCCAGGCTATGCTGGAAAATATGTGACTGCCTTGAACTCTGAAGAGTAATTTTGTATACAACTTTTAAAGGTTTATTTGTCATTTCCCACCTTCTTAAAATCAGACTGTAATAAATCATATCATCATTTTCAATCCAGCACAATATTATAAAAAGTCTGGACGCAGCAAGTGCGTTATCGTAGCAAATTTTCCTAGAAATACTCTACACTGTTTTTTACGGAAATTATATGTATATATATATATATATATATATATATATATATATATATATATATATATATATATATATATATAAATAAATTTGTGCGCATATATGTATATAAAAACACATAAGAATTAAAAACGACTTACCTAATCCTACAGCTTAGCTCAACCTGGCGGTCAGATTTTTACACAAGTTAACTGATTGATACTAAATAATCAATTAAAAAATATTTGCTAATCACTACAGCAACTAAGTTACAATATAAACTATAAATGAACTTATTACAAAGGCGATTCAAGTAATAATGGCATTCTCCGCCCTCTCTACCAGGCTACATGTTCCCCTCCTAGAGCTCCAACTGTCGTTCCCATGTGAAATGCCGATTCAGCAGAATGTACACGTATGCGATGATAAAACGAAATCTAACAGCACGTTGATAACTCGTGCATATGTGCAAGATAACGGTTGTCGTGGTCGGTAGCTGCAACTATATAGTCCCATAATCTCCCACCCCAAGTTTGAACATGTAGTGGAATGAAATGTTCAAATCGCAATATCCTGCTTATTGGAATTCTTTTTATCGATTTCCTTGGCTTAGGGAAACCATCTGGCTGAAGCATTTTTAGACAAGACAACACCAATAACGTAGATTATTAAAATATAAAATAAGATAATTCATATGCTGATCTTATTGATGTCGATGGGTGCTTCTTGTAGATTTTGAATGTTTTTTCTTTACTCTTCTAAGGCGGCGTGAATATGATTTATTTTTTCTCAAATTGATCGGGTTCAGTTTGGTTGGGATAACTTCTTTCTCCCCTGCTTGGAAGCTGGCCAAACTCCAAAGGCTGGCAATCCTGGGTATCACAGGCGTTATGATGACGACACCCTCAGCCGCGCTAGAGGTCCTGTTGATGCTGCCACCGCTTCCCATTTGCATCAGAAGGGAGGTTATAGCGTCGCATCTTAGAATGCGAGACTCAGGAAACTGGTGCGGAGAGGGAGCAGTAATAGGGCATGCAAAAGTCGCCAAAGAGGTGGAAAAGGAATTTCCGATTTCCGCAATAAAGGTGCAGGATGCCGAGGACGATATTAGGTTGACTAGGCCATACACCCTCTGGATCCCCAGTAGGGATCACTGGAGGAAGCATGCCTGGTCTGTTTCACCGACGGATCGAGGCTGGAGGACCAACAATCCTCCGGGGCAGGAATATACATCGAGAGCCTGGGAGTTCGCGAGAGCTATGCTCTTGGCGCATATACCACGGCATTCGAAACAGGTGTATCCTATCCTGTCTGTAGCCAATAGACAGGATGTGAAGACGAGTACCGAGAAATGTGTGTACATCTGCTCGGATAGTCAGGCGGTCCTCCGGGCAGTCTGCGCGGCCAGAATCAGGTCAACACTGGTTCAGGGGTGCGCTGACGCCCTCAGTTGACTAACCAGGACGAAGAAGGTCCGACTGTGGGTTCCGGGACACTGTGGCGTAGCAGGGAATGAGGTGGCGAATAATCTCAAAAGATTCGGTTCCTGGCGGCCGTTTTGTGGCCCGGAGCCTGCGATAGGCATAAGTAGGAAGATAGTCTCTGTCGCCTTAGACAGGTAGACCGAGGAAGCAATGGAGAGGCACTGGGGGTCGGTTGGTGGCTGCAGGCAGGCGAGGGATTTCGTGGAGGGGCCGGACAGAGATAAAGCTGTCTGGCTACTCGGAAGGAGTCGACCTACGCTTCGCCGCATCCTTGAAGTGCTGACAGGCCACTGTGCCCTTAGAAGACACCTTACATTGATATGCGTAGAGAGGGATCCCATTTGCCAGGTATGCGGCGAGGATAAAGAAACGTCCTACCACTACCTGTGTGAATGCGATGCTTTTGGGAGTCTTCGAGCAGAATTGTTCGGATCGAGGACTCTGCAGAGGAATCAGGTAAGTACCGTCCAATTGAAGACCGTCGCGGCCTTCATTTCGAGGTCGAGGCGGTTTGGCGACGGAACCGAGGAAGAGTAGAGCATGGTTGCAGGGGTTGGCAAAAAGGGCCCATTGTGGCCTACTTGCTTGGCGTTGGCCTCCCCACCACTGCTACTACTTCTCCCCTGATTTCTTAAGTTGGTACTGAATGTCGAATTTGGGAAGTTCCATTTGTTAATCTTGATGTCTTCTTATGGTAGATTGATCTATCGATATTTCGCAATCTGCATAGATTTATACTACGTTAATCCCTTTCAATGGTATATTGTCTAACTTTTCTGCATTGTTGTATTACGACCACTTCTTTAGAAGCTATGATTATCCGTTTAATGATTGCAAGTTTTTGGATCTTGGTAACCTCTATTTTAGTTAACACCGCGTGGCAAGTGTTGTTTTTCATATATTTACGCATTTGCACTTCACAGGGTGGCGATTGTTAAATTGTCATGGTGTTTGTTTCTTGACATGAATCTTACTCTTAATAGTTCTTTGCATTGAGGATTGGAAAACATATAATTTATTATAACTTGGAAATTATTATTGATTGGAACTGGTAGAGGGTATAACTGATAATAACTGTAATTCTCGATTTTAACTATTGAAATTTTTATTAGTGAATTTTCGTAGAAAACACAATTATTATATAGTCACTAAAAACATTTTTCAGATTTAGTCAGTTTATCGCATTTTTCTAACGAAACCCTACATTTCTCCCGGAAAGCTGCTATGAATTGTTGGCTAACAAACTTATCTAAGCCACTTGCAAACGAAAGCTCCTTACTAGGTTTCATTAAAATCGCCTCATTTTTGAGTTATCTGTGTGATTGCTGTCTTGTTTTTTTGTGCTATGTGTTTATAGAGTCTTAGCTGCAATATTTACTAATACAGGTATTATCCAGCGACAACATACAGTGTATTGTCAAAAACCATAAATTGCTATTACTTCATATTATCCTATAGCAACAACATACGATATATTAATCCTCAGAAGTTCCATAATTCCAAAACGATATCGTCAGTTTTGATGTATTTTCATGATAGATTGATGTATCGATATTTCGCAATCTGTATAGATTTCCACTACCTAAATCCATTCCATAGGTATATTATCTTTGGCTTTTCCGCATTATTGTGTTACGACCACTTCTTTAGGAGCGATGATTATCCACTTAATAATTGCAAGTTTTGGATATTGGTATGCACTATTTTACTCAACACTTCGTGGCAGGTGTTGTTTTTCATAAATTTACGCATTTGCACTTCACAGGGTGGCGATTGTTAAATTGTCATGGTATTTGTTCTTTGACATGAATCCTACTCTTAACTTATTACTTCTTTGCATTGATGATTGGAAAACATATAATTGATTATAACTTCGAAATTATTATTGATTGGAACTGGTAGAGGGTATAAATGATAATAACTGTAATTCTCGATTTTAATATTTGGAATTTTTATTATAAAGATAATTTTGTTTGATTTACTCTGTGCTTTAATATACAATGTTTGTTCAAATAATGGTATATTCTTGACATCAAGTGTAAGAGGTAGTTTATTGATGTTGCTTTTGTTTCTAGGAACTTTATTTCCGAGAGGAGGTTTTCTGGTTCAGTTATTGAATTACTAAATGTATTTCATTCTGCAAAGGTGATAGCTTTTTCGATTTTTCACATATGTCGTATCTGGTTTGGTAATAGGCACTAGTTTGTGTAATCATTTAAATAAGAAAAAACTGTCGATGATTTCTGATTGCCTTTCAAGTTTGGGCTATTCTCGATTCTAAAACAATCTGATTATGTTTAAGAGTTCGAGTCACTGTAAAATTTGAATATCGAAGATTTCAATAACGTAATTTGTTCTGTCATTAATGTTTTACTTTTAAGCTGGTTCTCTTTCGGCGATGTGATTGCCTGGTAACATCTTAATGCATCACCTTGATCCAAATTTCCGTTAATTGCCCTTATTATAGACCCAATATCATCAATGAGCCCTATTTTCGTTCTTTTATAACCTGAAGTTAATAGATCTATGTGTTTGGTTATTCTATTTTTCAGGTTAACAACCAAATTGTAGAAATTATTAAATTTCTTCCCATAAAGGAATTTGTGTTGAATTTCTTTAAATTCGTTTAAAATGCTAGTAATGTTGAATATCTATATAAATGACCAATGATCTATAATATTTTATGCTGAACCTAGCATTAAAGGTAGGAGGCCAGGAGAAAAATGGAATAATGAAACTTGGGGGTAGTAATGTCACAGAGTGTCACTGTTCCCACCTGTTACAACCGAGATCGGTTTTAGTTCTTTAAAGTGGATAATTTAAATCTTGTTAGTATTACCTTTTCTTTTTGCCTTATTATTTTCTATAGTTTCTACTAAAGTAAAAGGCCCTTTAAATTTATTTTCTTTTTATTGCGCTTTCCTAATTTTTTATAAGCCGTTTGTCCTAATTTAAACTGAGGGGTTTTCTGGTTCTAAATAATAATAATTTCTGGAAACTAATATTTGTTGCCTATTGCTTATTTCATTTTGATTAAAATAATTTTTATAAGTTTTCAATTTTATTCCTATGATTTAAAATATACTCGTCAAAGGAATTATCTCTTATCAGATCTGAGGGAAAATTTGCGTTGGTGTGTCCTAGGGTTAATTCTAAATGGGTATATTTAGTCGAAGAGTATTGCGTTCTTATACGCAGTTATCGCTTATTTCATACGGGTTCGCAGATTTTTATTCTCATGGATTTCTCGGCAAATTACAGAAATTTGGAAATAGTATTGTCTTTGTCCCAGTACTTAGCGACTTCTGTTCTTCAATTTAGTACAAATTATATATATATATATATATATATATATATATATATATATATATATATATATATATATATATATATATATATATATATATATATATATATATATATATATATATATATATATATATATATATATATATATATATATATATATATATACTTATTTTAAGTTAAGCCTGTAAAATGGAATTGTAATAAGTTAACATTGAATATTAGCTTTAGGTAGTTAATAAGTTCCTACTGTCTTTCCTAGTTTTTGAAACCTTTCTTAGGGGCTCACTGTCTCAGTCTGTAATGCTGAAAGCTCTGAAGAGCCCCAGTAGCGTATTCGTATCCCAGTGCTCAACCATTTCCTAACAATTCTTTTCTATTTATTAAAAAACTCTTAAGAGACACAAAAGATTAAAACATAGTTTGAAAAGAAATTAAAAGAGAGAGAGAGAGAGAGGGAGAGATTTATAATTAACTATGACTACTTGTTTTTAGGAGTAAGATAAATTTAAGTATGTATATTTATATACAAAAAGAAAGTGTAAAGGTAAACCAGCGACAATGGTAGCAACGGAGGGTCATAATGTGCTAATGGCTGATCATAGCCCCAGCTATTAAACCAATAGACAGACACACATATGTTTCTCGTAATAATCTTAAATGTTTAGGGAAAGTCGAATGAAATCTTTCGATTAGGCCGTTTGAGTCGCGATGAGCAGGAGTTGTAAAGTTAATATTTATTTTCTGTAATTTTAACAGCTCCTGTCCAATTATATTTTCAAATTCGCTTCTAGAATCAGAGATTATACACGAGGGCGTACCGTAAAATGAAAAATATACTATTAAGGACCAACATATTTCTATCGCGTTCTTGCTTTCTATTCGTATGGCTTGACCTAGCTTACTAAATGCATCTATTATTGTTAAAAATGTTTAATTGTAAAATTTAAATATAATCACATGTATTAATTCAAAGGGTTTACCTACAGTCTCAGTTATAATAGTGGGGCATATGGTGGGCTTCTATTATATTTTGTTTCGTTACAAATTACACAATTATTTATATAGTCAGTAAAAATCTTTATCAAATTTGGTCAGTTTATCACATTTTTTGAACGAAAACCTACATTTTTTTCCCGGTAAACTGCGCTGCTTTTTTGGCTAACAAACTTTTCTAAGCCGTTTACAGAAAAAATCTCCTTACAAGGTTTCATTAAAATCCGCCCATTTTTGAGTTATCGGTGTAATTGCTGTCTTGTTTTTTAGTGCTAGGTGTTTATAGAGTCTTAGCAACAATATTTACTAACACAGGTATTAGCCAGCGACAACATACAGTGTATTGTCAAAAAACATAAATTGCTATTACTTCATATTATCCTATACTAATAACATACGATATATTAATCCTCAAAGTTATTGCCAACAGCTATAAAGCTCTTCATAATACAATACGCACACAGACTTTCATTCAAATCATTATAATTATTGTGGTACACATATCAGATGTACTTTATTATTATAATGCTATGCAAATAAACATAACCAGCCGGCACTAATCCAGTGACGTTATCTTATTTATGCAACAAACTGATTGTATTTACTGTTTGCAAAAGTAGTCCAAGCATAATAAAAGTTAACATATCAAATGGTAAATGCGGTACGTGTGAATTAGAGGAACTAAGTACCTCCACGTAATTTTCAGAAGATAATATCAACAACTAATTAAAATAAATTAGCTGTAGTCTCAGAATGGAAGTCGACTTAAATTTTTTTAAACAGTACTGGCAATGGCGTATTTACAATAGTTCAGAATCTATATGCAAAAAGTTTTCGTTTGCAGTTATTCTATTTAATTTTTGTATGAAATGAAATGAAACGGCCTCGTCTAGACTCTGTTTAATAAATAGCCATTTTAGGCCCTCTAGAACCCACATCATTTTTAGTTTAAATAATTGTTTGTTCAATATCACAGACAAATCTGTGTATTCTTGATAGCTGAAAGTAAAAAAGAGAAAAGATAAAACGAAGAGAAGGAACAAAATTTGAAAATGACTTTAGAAATAAAAGAATCACGATAGATACAAGTAAAGGATAAAAAAACATTTGGCAAAAGAGTTAAGAAAAAAGTTCTGGACGCAGCGAGTGCGTTATGGTAGTGAATTTTCATTAAATGCGTCAGATTTTAATAAATCAATTTTCTATAAACTTAGAAAGTTGAATTTTGGTATGTATTAAGGTCTTTTCAAGGAAACATATCCACCAAATTTAATTAAAATAGCTTTTTTTTTAAAGAAAACTCACAATTTTCCCGGAAAACCTTCTCGGGTTTTCCTGGATAACGTCATCCATTAATATAAGAAAGGTAATTACCGAGTTTTATCCAAATGGTTTATTGATTTTTTGACTTATCGGTTGGAGACACACACACACACACACAGACATATATATATATATATATATATATATATATATATATATATATATATATATATATATATATATATATATATATATATATATATATATATGAGACATGCTTGGTTCTCGGGTTAAACCACGTCCAGAATTTATGGAAACTCGACGCTTCGGCTCCTGTTTTTGAGCCATTTTTAAGAGGTAAAGGAAATATGTAAGGATACTCTAAGGCCTCAATCTGCCTACTCCTTAGAGTGATGGACAAAGGTGAGTAAAGGAAATATGTAAGAACACTCTAAGGCCTCAATCTGCCTACTCCTTAGAGTAGTGGACAAAGGTGGGTAAAGGAAATATGTAAGGACACTCTAAGGCCTCAATCTGCCTACTCCTTAGAGTGATGGACAAAGGTGGATAAAGGAGTAGGCAGATTGAGGCCTTACAGTGTCTTTACATATTTCCTTTACCCACCTTTGTCCACCACTCTAAGGAGTAGGCAGATTGAGGCCTCAGAGTGTCCTTACATATTTCCTTTACCCACCGTTGTCCATCATTCTACGGAGTAGGCAGATTGAGGCCTTACATATTTCCTTTACCTCTTGAAAATGGCTCCAAAACAGGAGCCGAAACGTCGAGTTTCCATAAATTCTGGACGCGGTTTAACCCGAGAACCAAGCATGTCTCACATTAAAGACCGCGGAAATCTTTCTGAACATATATATATATATATATATATATATATATATATATATATATATATATATATATATATATATATATATATATATATATATATATATATATATGTATATGTATATAATTTATTGGGTTTAGATTCATCGAAACTTCTCCATTTTTAGACAAAAATTAAAACATAATTTCTGTTTCAAAACAAATCAAGGTTTGTTTTTAATTTTTTTTTTGTTAACTTTAATAGGTTAGGAGATATCAAGGAAACCCAGAATAATGGGCTACCGTAGGGGTAATAAAATTTAGTGCTTGTGTTACCTTGCCTTACACAACTCGGGATTCTAGTTTAATAGTTAATTCATTCCAGCACATCCAACCCAGTACACAATTACGCAGACGACAGCACCCTCCACTAAAAAATACAATATTCTAAGCCTTTCTCTTTAGCCCAATTGGATGAGGATCGCAGACTCATAGAGGGTTCTGTCTCCGTGGATCTCCAAAAAACATGAGACTGGGGAAGTAGAAATCTTGTACAATTCAACCCCACCAAATCCCAGTTTTGCGTTCTTTCTCATAATATATACACCAGCCCTAGACCCATCACAATGAACAACCAAGTTATTTAAAGTAAAGAGTCATATTCACTTGTTGGAATATCTGTGGATCGAAATCTCAATTGGCACCAACATGTCACATCAATTGCAGAGGCGTCTGCTAAGAAATTAGGTTTCCTCTTCTGGGCTCGCAAATATTTTTCACCAGATAATCTCTATATCTTATATACTTCACAAATAACACCAAACTAGAATACTACTGCCACATCTGGGGTGCCGCTGCCGCTTCTACACTCGCCAACCTGGACTCCATTCAGAAGAGAGCTATACGCCTCATCGGTGACCTTACCCACACCCAAAGGCTGCCATCCCTTGCCCACCGACGTGCAGTTGGTGATCTCTCTCTCTCTCTGTCTCTCTCTCTCTCTCTCTCTTTTATAGATATCTGTACAGGCACTGCTCGGAGGAGCTTTCTTCCATAGTTCCTCCACCTGCTGCCCCCAACAGATCTACCGGGGGAACAGAGCGAATGCACCCCTTTACTGTCCAGGTCACCAGACATAGAACATATTCTTATGCCCGCTTTTTGTCCCGAGGACTTCCAAGTTGTGGATTTCCTTTCCGGCACGTGTTTTTCCTTCTCCTCCGAACCTCCAAGCTTTGAAATCCAGAATTAACAAGTTGCCTCTTTCCTCCTTGTCGACACCCACGGTACGATAGTATTTAGGCTGTAAGCCCTCGTGGTGTGTTGTTGAAATATATATTTTTTTAAATGTAGATTTGTGTTATTAGATTATTTTCTCTTGCTTCTCTAGTTTTCGTACTAATCTTAATTCCCATCTTTATCTAGGCCAGTTTAACATTTTTAGTTTTTGATGTAGCTGCTAAAATATTTGTCAGGGAATTATTTGCAGGAAAGCTACATAAACAGCCAGATAAATGCAAAAATCGCTACAATATATATTAAAAAGTTCCGCATATTTTTAATGGTTCAAAAACCTAATAAGAATTCCAATTATATTATTATGCATAAAACATGGAGTTCGTATAATACGTGAATTTAGGACAACAACTCATTACCATATTTTATTACAGTTCTATAATCATACCAAAAATTTATAGAGAATATAATTCCAGTAGCGAGCTAATAAATGCCTAAACGCTTTTAATTGTTCATACCTTGGATGTAAAAGGAAAATGCGGTTTACTATCTTATTAAAAAATTGATTTATAGAGTTTTTACGATTCATGTTATGCTTGAATAAATTAAAAAAAAACAATCTTGACTTGTCGTTTACATAACCTTATTATTGAATATAAATTTCTGGCCTATTAGCAAACGGTAGCTTGGTTTTAATTGACACTTGCACTTGTTTCGCAATCGTAGATTTCCGCATATTTATTTTTTCCATGTTTCATAATGATCGGGGAACACGTGTAGAATTTAAACTCAAAAGTTGGATAATTTTGCTTTAACATAAAATTGATTGGTTATCGTTTGTATTTAACGTTACGTTACGTTTTTTAGAAAAATCGGTACTAATGTGAAAATGACTTTCATTTTTAGAAAAATCAGCGGCGTACCAGACTTTTCATTTAAAATATTTAGGGTCACATTAATGGGGCCGCCAGTCGTTTAATTTAATAAATCGTTGCCCCCTTCCAAGATGTGCCTCTAAACCGAATTAACCTCCACCAAGTTTAATAAAAATAGTCAATGGCTGTTCTGAATTATACAAAAGAAAATCCAGAAATACGTCTTTTTATCACTCTGAATCTAGACAGAAAGCTAAAACGGACACATGTTTCTAAAAACACTTTTTTCTTAAAATCATTCATAGATTCACACCCCCCCTTCAATATTGACATATTATTATGAAACACCCTGTATATAATATATCCAAGAGCTCTGATTTGAAAACAATTTTCGAATATTCAAAAGTCGTTACCTCTCTAAAAGCGAAATTTTCTTTATGAAAATTCGCTGTAAAAAAATATTATTATTATTATTATTGCTAGTAATTTTATAAATTAGTTTGTCTTATATTACCCGAAAATTAATTCCATTGTAACGGTGTTTTTACCTCACTTTTAGTTTTAGTTTTAAAGAATTTCCCTTATTAGTGAATTTTCTTTGAAAAAAAAAAAGCCTGGACGCAGCAAGCGCGTTATGGTAGTGAATTTTCATAGAAATGATCTGGCACAAAATATTTTATAACTTTTTTTTCTTGTAACATAGAAATCTAAATTTTGGTATATAGTTTGCTTTTTATATCGTAAACCTACCTACCAAATTTGGTTATCATAGATTTTTTATTTTTTAAGATAAAAATTTTTTTCAAATGAAAACTTAAAATTTTCCCGGAAAACCTCCTCCGATTTTTTTGATTAACGAAATTGTCAAAGCCTTTTACAAAACGAAGGTACGTGCCAAATTTTATCAAAATCGGCGTGTTATTCTTTGAGATAAAATTTTTTTTCGAATGAAAACTCAAAATTTTCCCGGAAAACCTCGTCTGATTTTTCTGACTAACAAACTTGTCAAAGCTATTTACAAAAGAAAGGCACATGCCAAATTTTATTAAAATCGGCTAATTACTTTTGAGATAATAATTTTTTTCGAATGAAAACTCAAAATTTTCCCGGAAAACCTCGTCCGATTTTCCTGACTAACGAACTTATCCAAGATATTTACAAAAGAAAAGTACATGCCAAATTTTATCAAAATCGGCCTATTATTTCTTGAGTTATCGGTGTGATACATATATATATATATATATATATATATATATATATATATATATATATATATATATATATATATATATATATATATATATATATATATATATATATATATATATATATATATATAAACATATAAAAATTGAAACTGACCCCGGATATGGGTTCTAGGGGTCCTAGATCGCGCTCATTTGAAGAAATTTTTTCAAAATTCAAAAGTCGAGATCTCCTCATTAGTGAATTTTTTCTAAGAAAATTCACTAAAAACTACTGAGGAGGTCCCGACTTTCGAATTTTGAAAAAATTTCTTCAAATGAGCGCGAATTTAGAACCCATATCCAAGGTCAGTTTCAATATATATATATATATATATATATATATATATATATATATATATATATATATATATATATATATATATATATATATATATACAGTGTGGAACAGCCAAATGGAATAAATTCGATAACGGATAAATGAGGACGTGTTGGGAAAAACGCTTGGACACGTCGATTTGTATTTTTAACTGCGCATCTTTTTCAAGAAAAAAAAATTATATAGGGTGCGTCATGTGACAGTGGCCAATACCAACTTTCTTATTTTAAATACAAGCCCCTGTATATTATTAATTTTTTGGATTCTTCAGAAAATTCTAGACATAATTCATGTACAATGTCCTATACCTATCTTCAACTGTTTCGGAAATATTAAGTATTTTCAGATTTATTACAAAAATTAACATTAAAAATAGAAAATTATTTTA
Organism: Tillus elongatus; assembly: GCA_964006375.1. Lineage (NCBI taxonomy): Eukaryota > Metazoa > Arthropoda > Insecta > Coleoptera > Cleridae > Tillus > Tillus elongatus. The sequence continues at coordinate 32,293,808 of OZ023265.1, forward strand.
TTTCACAAATTCTAATAAGAAATACTGATTATTTCTTAATAATTTAAAAAAACAAAAAAAAATTAATGTCAATGTAGTAAATGTTCAAAATGCTCGCCACGAACATCTTGGCAACATGCTAATCTGGTATAGAAATGTCTTCTAACATTACTCAACATCTCAGGCGTGACTGATCTAATCGCAAGCGTGATTCGTCTTTTTAAGTCATCTAAGTTGAGGGGCTTAGTTTTGTATACAATACTTTTGACATATCCCCACAAAAAGTAGTCTAATAGCGACAGATCAGGAGATCGTGCTGGCCATTCTATCGATCCGCGCCTCCCTATCCACCGATTTGGAAAAATTTGGTTCAGGTACTGCCGGACATTGATTTGGTAATGGGGCGGTGCTCCATCTTGCTGAAACCATATTTTATTGGCAGGAACTTGTGGGTTTGCTGGATCTGGATATAAGTTTGTCAAAGTTGGCACGACATTATTTTGGAGCAGTTCTAAATATTTATCCCCATTCAAGTTGCCATCAATGAAAAAGGGACCTACGATATGATTTCCAACAATTCCTGCCCAAACATTAACTTTTCAGGATATTGCGTATGTTCCTCTCTCATCCAACGAGGATTCTCATTAGACCAACAGCGGCAATTTTGACGATTAACATGACCGTGAAGTGTAAATGTGCTCTCATCAGAAAACAAAACATCTTCTAATTGGATCACATTGTTATCTAACATTGCCATCATTTGTTCACAAAAATACGTTCTCCTATCGAAATCGTCCTCCATGAGCTCCTGAGTTGGTATCATTTTATAGGGATGCATTTTACTTTCCTTTAATGTTCGAAAAATTGCTGTGTGGCTAACGTTGAATAGTTGGGCTGCTTGTCGACCAGAAGTATGTGGGTTTTCTTGAAACTCAAGCGTAATATCCAATTTCGTATCATCACTTACTGCATTGGCAGCTACTTTTTTTATCTGTCTCACATGACCAAGCTCGCGAAACTGCTTTTCTATTTTGCTAATTGTTCCTTGGGATACAGGCGGCAAATTTGGAAATTTTTCGTGAAATAAGCGAGACACTTCCATCTGTGTCCGTGTGTTATCTCCATAACCAATCATTTGTAGAATGGTTATTTTGTGCATTTCTGTTAAATGAACCATTTTTCTGATATTATTACGTACAGTTAACGAAATTCAAACGACAATAGCACTGACACTAATCACTACTGTCATGCAGGCAGACAACAAGTTGCTAAGGCTACGAGTTTTATATGAACAGAAAGAAAACTGTTTTTGTTTTTGTTTCATTTCATATCAGTAAAAAGAAACGCAGGAATGGTTTTTGTTTACTTTCTCATTATCAAGAGCTGAATGGGAAATAAGTATTGATTGCAATGTAGCGAATTTGTGAAATAAAATAATTTTCTATTTTTAATGTTAATTTTTGTAATAAATCTGAAAATACTTAATATTTCCGAAACAGTTGAAGATAGGTATAGAACATTGTACATGAATTATGTCTAGAATTTTCTGAAGAATCCAAAAAATTAATAATATACAGGGGCTTGTATTTAAAATAAGAAAGTTGGTATTGGCCACTGTCACATGACGCACCCTATATAATTTTTTTTTCTTGAAAAAGATGCGCAGTTAAAAATACAAATCGACGTGTCCAAGCGTTTTTCCCAACACGCCCTCATTTATCCGTTATCGAATTTATTCCATTTGGCTGTTCCACACTGTATATATATATATATATATATATATATATATATATATATACACAGTGTGAAACTCACTTATGGAATAAAATTCATTATCCAGCAAATAATAGTTTTTGTGGAAAACGCTGAGACACGTGAAGTTGAATTTGTTGAACATTATCTTATAATCATAGTTAAAAAAATTAAACTCCCGCCATTTTACCCCCACCACTTTATAATATATTTTTTTTAATATCAGCCCTACATATTTTCATTATAATTCTATGGATTACATTTTTCTGAATGCGGAGATACCCCATATGTATGGTCTAATATTACAGTTTTCAATACAGGGTGGAAATTTAATACCGAATATTAGAACTAAACAGTTTAACCTGAAATTCAAATTGCGAAAATAAACTTAATAAAAACGGCCCTTTCTAATAATAAATGTTCAAAATGTTCTCCATTCACTTGCACACAACGAAATAACCTGCTCTTGAATTCTTCACTCACTTAACGTACTTGATATCATTAATAATTTCTTATTAACTACCGATTTTTGCAGTGTGAAAGGTGAAATTCAACAGGTTTGTTCTATTTTATGGTATATTGTGTTGAATGTACGGTCTCCTAATAAATTGGTCGTAATTTTATTCTGATAATTTCAATTAATTTTTGGTGTTATAATGCGATACTTAACTGAAACTCTGCTAACAGAAATATTATTGATGATTGGTGCTATGTGTAGAACACAGGCACAAGTTGTTAACCTATTTAATGAAAAACATCCAGACTTGCGCCCACTAACCCAAAGAACTGTGTCTAAGAGACATTCACTGTTCCGTGATTATGGACACGTTAAGCCACTGCCTAGGAGACCCAAGTTTGTTGAATAAGATGTACAACTCAATATTTTATTGGCTACCCAAGAAGAAGCACCAACTTCTACCCGTCAAGTTGCACATAAAAATGATGTTAGTTAATCAGCAGTTTTAAGGTGTCTCAAAAACGAAAAAATGCATCCCTATAAACTACAACACGTTCAAGAGTTGATTGACGGTGATTCTGATAGAAGACTGCAATTTTGTGAACATCTACTGGACATGTTACATAGAAATATTATTTCTTCTGCTGACGTTCTGTTTTCCGATGGAGCAACATTTCTTTTGAATGGAGATGTAAACAGTTAAAATTGCAGATACGGGGCTGCCGAAAACCCCCACTGAATGCGACAAACACACACTCAGCGTCCTCAGAAGTTGAACGTTTGGGCTGGTATCATTGGTGATCACGTAGTTGGAACTGTTTTTATAGAAAATCTAAACGGTCCAAGATATTTAGAAATGCTAAGAGAACAGGTTGTCCCAATGTTAGCAGAATTGTATCCAAATGTAAGAGAATCTAATATTCCCCATGAAAGGATTTGGTTTCAACAAGACGGTGCACCACCCCACTTTGCTCTTCAAATACGGGAGTATTTACACGAAGTCTTTCCACGAAGATGAATTGGACGAAGAGGTTTCGTAGGATGAACCGCCAGATCACCAGATCTTACACCTCGTAATCTCTTTTTATGGGGATACCTTAAAAACAGAGTGTGTAAAACGAAACCTGCTGATTTAGATGATTTGAAAATGAAAATAACAACAGAAATTAGGAACGTAACGCCTGGCGTGTTGAACAGAGTTAGGGAAGAATTACAGAGTAGATTATTTCGTTGTGTGCAAGTGAATGGAGAACATTCTGAACATTTATTATAAGGAAAGGACGTTTTTATTAAGTTTATTTTCGAAATTTGAATTTCAGGGTTAACTGTTTAGTTTTAATATTCCGGTATTAAATTTTCAGCCTGTATTGAAAACTGTAATATTAGACCATACATATGGGGTATCTCCGCATTCAGAAAAATGTGCTCCATCGAATTGTGATGAAAAAATGTAGGGTTGCTATTTAAAAAAAGGATAAAGTGATGAGGGTAATATGGTGGGAGTTTAATTTTTTAACTGTGATTATAACATAATGTTCGACAAATGAAACATCACGTGTCTCAGCGTTTTCCAAAAAAATATATCTCTGAGAATAAAAAAGTAAGGACAATAAAATTTGGTTGGCATATTTGTATTATAAAGAGTGAACAATATGCCAAAATTTAGGTCTATAAGTTTGAAGTCAAAAAACTTATGGGCAGTTAACGAAAAAAATTTGGTTTTCCTCAAAACGTCAAAGTTGCGATTTGAATCGTCAAAGTCGCGATTTGAATCGTCAAAGTCACGACTTGAGTCGCCAAAATCGAAAATATTTAGGCAAAGAACCTGAAACAAATACGGATTATGTAAAGAAAATGTCACAAGAAGAGTTTTCTGCAAACACTTAAGTTTCTGCTTCAACCGTCATTGCCCTCATTTTACTGAAATATTTCCAAAAATTTCATTTCAAATAGACCCTTTGTCTGATGCTTTAGTGGCAGTTTTGGTTAAATTTATGGTTTATCGGTCTATAATTTCCTTAAAAAAAATTCGTGAATTAATTAAGAGACCGCGACTTTTGAATTTTAAAAACATTCTTCAAATGAGCGCAAACTGAGCCCCTATAATCCATATCCGGGTTTAGTTTGAGTTTTTATCTGTTTACATATGTACAGGGTGCCGCATTTCTACGGAAAAGCTGAATATATTTGTTCTTATACAAGATACGAGAAAGACATGTTAATTATAGGGTGTCTTGAGCTGCATCTTATAAAATTATTTTGCCAATCATAAGTCGTTGGTGATCCCTACTTTTTTTTATCGAACACCCTTATATGATTGAATTTATGCATTTCTTAACGAAACATTATGCATGTTTGTAAGAAAAAAAATTGAGACGCAGTAAGTGCGTTTTGGTAGCGAATTTTCATTGAATGCTTCAAATTTCAATAACTCAATTTGCTATTAATCCAAGGTTTGTTGACTAGGAAACCTGTTTTCTCGGAAATATATTAAGTTTATTTTCATGAAGTTTTTGCACATTTCCAAACAATAAGTTATTTTGATAAAATATTGTACTTTGTTTCCACTATATAGGTTATACCGGTAACCAGATTGATGATTGCTTGCATTAGAGAGAAATTTAGAAACATTTTTTTTTGAAAATTCATTATCATAACGCACTTGCTGTGTCCATACTTTTTCTCTTATATGCCTACAAGAAATAATAAATTTTTCAATTATTCAAAAAGAAGTTAATTGGTCATCAACAAAAAAGAAACAGGTAATCGGCGGCGATAGGCATGATTACAAACTGCCTAACTGGAGAAAATAAATTTCAATTTTGCAATCTGGAATTGAATCAGACCAGATAATATCTCGATCAATTTTTGCGCCATGTCTATAACGATTTGATCGTATCAAGAACTAATAACTTACGACAACTGGTACAAGAGAGGCTGTTGTGCTGAAAGAATTACGATCGATATATCTGTAATTTCGTCTGATCAAATGTGTTTTACTATACACTCTTTGCCAAAGAAAGTAAAGCAATGCAAGTTTTACAAACAAAAAACGATGCTTAGCCTTAATACAAAAAAATACAAAACAATTTCTCTTATTTAAAAAAACCTCTGCTTTTAAGGAAACATAAGGATTTTAATTACAAGTATTCTGTCTGCTTAGACATTTTTAGAAAACTCATTTCTCATAGAGTGTACATATGATTTATTTCAGTCACTTCTCTTGCTTAAAATTTAAATAAAATACGTGGTCTGAAACAGGATGCCATAAACAACAGGTTACTCTGTCTCGGCTGCAATCGTATTAAATATCAGTTTTATGACCTATAATGAAGGCGTTAACGGGCAATTTTTGCATCTGGCGTACTTTCTTACTAAACGAACATTATTATTGGTTATTGTATCCACTGTTTTACTGATTAGTATGAATAAAACCAGCAACAACTTGAACCATTTTGCAAATTAATTGGGGGTTATTACCATCCAATTTTCTGCCAGCAATCAGAAAGTTAATAAAAAAAATATTTCATGTACGAGATGCTTAAAACTATGACATTTCTCGGCAAATAGATTATGAATGATGTAATAAGAGTGGATTTTATATGAAGCAAATACCATATATATATATATATATATATATATATATATATATATATATATATATATATATATATATATATATATATATATATATATTTCTGATTTTAGATTTCCTCTGGTATTTACTTCATATAAAATCCACTCTCAGTACATCATTCATAATCTAGGTGAGACAGTGACTAAAAATTCGGTTTCCTTTGAAGTAGAAATAAAGCATAAAAAGAATAATATAGAAAGAATAAGAAAACGACTCATTATAAGATCAATAAACAAACCCCCATGTCTTTTCTTCTAGTCTACGGCAAGTCCAGGTTGCCATTGTGGCTCTCGAACGAGTTTTTTTTTCAAGTGCGTGTTGCAGTTTAGTTTCTGGTCTAAAGGCCCGTTGATTGCCATTCCACGAGTCTATAGCTTTTTGTTTTGTTTATTAGTCTCGATTACACGAGCCAGGGGTGCTACACAGCGTGTCTGTCATCTAGATTTTCTAATCTTCAAAATAATTAGTTTACCTCTGAAAATATTTACTACACTACTGCCTTTCTAGTAATACGTCGAGTTTTTTCCAGTTTCTATGAGGTTGTATAACTTTAACGACATACTTGGGGATCCTAGGCTCGTAATATTCCGTTCTGCGAGTCACTAGACGAACTATATAACTGGTTTCCGGTCCGTGGAAAGTCGGTCGACGAGGCAGACTCACCATATCACACGCCGTGTATCTATTAATTACTTTAATTATTAAAGTTTAGTAGAAATTATTTATATTTTGTGAAACAAGAAACCTCATCTATTTGGGTAAGCTTTTATAATTTTCCCCAAATTTATTCTGCCTAATAAAAAAATAAAAAATTGAAATAAGTAGTACCTGCTGAGAAAGCTATTTGTTCATTCTTGTCGGGGGCTGAAATCTGGTGGTGTTTTCTGCTTTAACTGGATCAGCACTCACACCTCAGGGCCCAAAGAAGTTAAAGGACACGGAATAAGTTCCAGATAAGTCCATGAAGTTTTTTTTGTGTTTGTTTATTTTGTGTAACTTGAGTAGTACACCTACAATCGGATCATTATTAAGCTATACGTTCTAATTGATGTTATAACCTTGTGTTTGTGTGTAAACTCGAGCAGTCGACTGTAAGGGGGATATCTGCATCTTTGTTAAATTAAGTTAAATTAATAACTACATCTCTGACACAGTAACAACACATTTTTATCATCGCTAAGTGTCAGCCTAAAATACAACAGTTAATTAATGTAACCATTCCTCACTTATGGTTTTGTGATTTCAGCTATTAAATTTCACATACCGTCGATGTCGTTGTATTTATTTTACTATCAGATAATTAACTAAAATACTTTGTGTCGAATAATTTATTAATTTATAAACTTCTAACCCCCAAAACCGCTATTTTAACATCTGTTGCACCTGTCACTAGAAGTAGAAGCTAGAAATAGGCAAATAGTAGTGACATATCTGCTGTTGTACTTATTTGAAGGCATTTATTTAAGTCTTACAATCACAATCTTGTAATTAGTGATTTTCTTAGGAAAATTTTATAAAACCCCATTATGTAAAAATATCTGATTAGATTGTCAATCACCGAGTCCAACGCAATTTAACACACTAACAAATTTTATATGATTCGGCAAGGATACTAAGATATAAGTATTATATGACATATTTTTTACCAGACCTCTTGGATTACGTTTATCACTCTCAAATTTTATAGCTGTCATTAATTAAAAATATTTGTGGATTGTTTTTATGCGACATATTACCTTGCAAAAAAAATCGCAATTTTTAAATGAAATGGTTAGTCAGCAGAATATATTAATTAGTTATAAAATTGGCTCACACATATGATTATAAACCAATGTCCTTCGCAAGGCGAATACCTGAAATAATTCAGGAAATTACGCGGCCATAATAAAGCAAGTGTAGCATATTAGGTATTTGACAAGACTTAAAAAAATACCGGTAGCGAGAATTAATATTAGTAATCATAAACGTAATCATAACTGCATATGAGTCAGAAATTTCAAGTTATGTGGAGGAAAAATGCAGCGAATAGGTAATAAAAACAAATTAATAAAAAAAAGTCGGGACGCAGCAAGTGCGTTAGGGAAGTGAATTTTCATAAATACGTTTTTAATGGCAAATGCAAGCAGGCATCAATCTGATTACCGGTATAGCCTATGTAGTAGAAACAATGTACCATATTTTATCAAAATTACTTATTATTTGAAAATGTACAAAAATTTACCGAAAATAAACTTAAAATGTTGGTTTCCAAGCCACCAAACCTTGGGTTAATAGCAAATTGTGTTATTGTAATTTAAAGGATATAATGAAAATTCGCTACCAAAACGCACTTACTGCGTGTTGGTTTTTTCTTGAAAACATGCATCATATTTCGATAAAAAATGCAAAAATGTACTAACGAATTTGTTCTACGAATATTAACTATAAATTATAGATCGTTAAACCATAAACTTAACTAAACCTACAGTCAAAGCATCAGAGAAAGGGTCTATTTGAATTAATTTTCGATAAACATTTTAGTAAAATGAAGGCCAATCATAGTTGAAGATGAAACCTAATGGTTCGTAACATTTTCTTTCCGTAATGCGTATTTGTTTCACGTTCTTCGCCTAAACATTGCCAATTTTGACGTTTCAAATCGCGACTTTTGAGGAAAACTCCATTTTTTTTTCTTTAACTGCCCATAACTTTTTTGTCTTTGAAGTTGTAGAGTTAGATTTTCGTACGTGCTTCACTCTTTATAATGCAAACACGCATAGCAAACTTGGCTGCCCTTGCTTTGTTATTTCCGCGGATATAAGTTTTTTCAGAAAGAAAATACAAAATTTTCCGGCAAAACCTGTGCCGATTTTCCTGTTTAACGAACTTATCCAAGCCACTTGCAAAGGGAAAGTACTCACCAAATTTTGTCAAAATCGGCCCATTATTTTTTGAGTTACGGTGTGATATATATATATATATATATATATATATATATATATATATATATATATATATATATATATATATATATATATATATATATATATATATATATAAATTTCATGAGAAATATCCAAGGAATATTAGACATGTGATGTATTGAATGCAGACTAAACTGGACCTTTTTACAAGTTGTTGCCGGACAGAACTCTAAAATTCAAAAACGATAAATGTATTTGTGAGACGTTATCCAAAGAGCGACTGGCTGTAATAGTTTGTGTAAATTCTAATGTTTCTGAGTTGTTTCGAAGGCTAGTGGTTATTGTGAAAGTACAAAAACCAAGATGTTTTAAGGTTTCAAGAATGCAAAGAGTTTGCTCGTGAAATATGTTGCTAATAAAAAACCATGGGTGACTGGCGATATTTTTTAAACTGAAGTAGAAGAATCGGATAGAGTTTTGGAAAGAAATACTAGAAAAATTTGGCTTCTGGTGAATAATTTTGCGGCACATGCTCAATTGGCACCAAACTAATTTTTTCTGCCGCCTAATACCACAGATGTACTGCAGCCTTTAGATCAGAGAATTATCAACTTTCTGCAATTTAATTATAGAAGACAACTCTTCACAAAAATAATTATAACTGGACAAAAATCAGTTCAATTTTCAGTAAATGTCCTCGAAGCTATTCGTCTCGTTGATCGTGCATTGAAAAACTTTACACAAAAAACGGTACAAAACTGTTTTAGGTACATTGGTTTTAATTTTGAGCATAGAAATGAAAAAGTTAATTTAAGCGTTTCGGATGATGTTATTGCTGACGAAGATATCGCCGACGAAGACGATGACATTCCTCTGAGTGAATATGAAATGATTATCAAATTGGCACAAGTGACGGATGCGATGAAATACCTGAACATAGATAATTCTGTGGAAACTTCAGCTCTTTCAACAGATTTAAAGATAATTGAAGCTGAAACTTTGAACACTACTCAAGAAGTGATAGAAGAATCATATTCGGACAACGAATTTGCAAGTTCCAAATTTAATTACAAAAGACATCTGGTCACAAAAATTATTGACAACTTGGACAAGAATCCGAGTCAGTTTTTGGTAAATGTCCTCGAAGCTATCCGTCTCCTTGACGGTGCGTGGAGAAGTGTCTTACAAAAAACAGTTGCAAAATGTTTCTGGCTTGCTGGTTTTCATTTTGAGCATATAAATGAAAAAGTTGATTTAAGCTTTTCGGAAGATGTTATTGCTGACGAAGATATTGCCCTCTCTAAGCAAATATGCAAGGGTTGTGAAATTAGGACAAGGTATTCCAACAGATTCCGAGATAATTGAAGCTGCAAATTTAAACACTACCCAAGAAATGATAGAAGATTCCGATTCAAACAATAAATCTGAAAGCTCTGAATGCACCAATATATATATATATATATATATATATATATATATATATATATATATATATATATATATATATATATATATATATATATATATATATATATATATATATATATATATAACATATAAAAATTGAAACTGACCCCGGATTTGTGTTCTAGGGGGCGTAATTAGCGCTCATTTGAAGAAATTTGTTTAAAATTCAAAAGTCGGGATCTCTTGTTTTTTTTTTAACAATTCACTAATATAATTTGTTTTCATTGTTAATGAGCGGCCATTGCTTAAAGTATTATAAATAATATTTACACAGAAACTCGAAATGTACATACAACTGCAGAAATGAGTGCGTTAAAAAATTATGTCCTACAGTACATTATCTTTCCTTACAAAACTATTAGGAACCCAGGAATTGACTACCAGTTCATCCAATTTTAGTTAAGATTAAACATTTATGGATATTTTTATTGCACTATGTCTACGTCGGTTAAGGTAAAGGACTTATTTGTTTATTTACTTTATTTTTATTTATTTATTTATTGATAAAAATCATACAGTATGCCTATACAATAAGTCTAAGACTTGTGCTGTAGGTACGTTGGCATAATTTTAAAAGTTATATCTAAAGCAATGTGACAATTATATATCAAATTCAGCAAACTTCAAATTTTGCAAACGAGGTAACAAAATTTCTTCACTTTTATTTCTTCAATCTAATGCTTCATCCATTGCCTTCATTTATGATAGATCTGAACCACTTCAATACACCATCTTAACTATAACTCTGTCTCTACATACCATATTTTTTCCAAATTTATTAATTTTCTATAAGATCAAAACTAACATTAAATGTCAATTATATAAATATTTAATATTTTATATGAACTGAATAACGCATTTTCTGCAAGAATACAGATAAAAAAGTATAATATGTAATGGTGCAGCTAATAAACGATTTTTTTTTAGCTTTCGTCGTCGCCAAACAGATGTAAGGAAAGTCTGTTGTAACGACCGGTCTCAGTTAAAGCTAATAACAGATCACTTGTGGTTAATTATGCTGTAGAGATACTTTATGACGGTAAATTATATGATCAGGTCGACGTTTACCAGAAACTTTATTGCCTTTTGTTTCGCTAACATTCCCCAAGACTTAAAAATACAAGTATTGGTTATATCACGGAACGTTTTAATTCGAACACCAATTTTTTCTCACATTTTTTATTTTCCTGCAATTCCACTGCCTTCAAAGTATATTTCCCTAAAAATAATTTAATAATCCATGGGATTGTGTTTAAAACAAACTTATTTGTTAGCCTGCTGGCAGTGACTGAGCTTACTTTGTGAAACCATCTGTACTTTTTAATGTAAAGCTTCGTACTCAATTCGGAAACCTGGTACGATTTACTTAAGTAACGAGCCTGTGCAAGACACTTACGAAAGGAAGGTACCTGCCAAATTTTATCAAAATCGGCCCAATAGAATTCTCGGACTTTAAAATTGTTGATAATGTAGAGGATGCATTACAAACATGACTTTTTTTCGTTCACGTTCTCACTTGTTTTAATATCGACATTGTCTCTGTAATGGTAAAGCGTTTTTTTTTTAATACCGGACTCGGTAATTGTGTAACCAACACTCTATTGTCCACCCTGCAACAAACGCGTTACGTTCGAAAATAGATTTAAACAGAAAAACAGAAGCCACATAAATGTAGAGTGGTAACGAATGTTCATTTCAAGTGGTAAGAGGAACTCTATTATTGTGTGAGTGGAAGAACCCATAAATGTTTTCTTTTGTACTGTGTACAGTAAAATCTATTAACCATTAGTTTCACATCTCAATCAAGAAACATGTGCATCTAGTCCTAGTGTACCTTGAGTGGTCACAGCAAGGTCAGGTCCTGTCTGGTCACGGCAAGTCAGGTCAGGTCAGGTCAGGTCAGGCCTCTTGTTTACTTTCGAACATCTGTTTATCCCAATAAAAATGTGAATGGGTCAGCGCAATAATCACCTTGCTAAAACTTAAATCGCCTAAAAAGCGGTCTCGTTAAATCAGACACATTTTAGTATTGCTTCTTACACAGATCCATTTAAATCACTGAAATTTGCTCGTTAAATGAGAAGTTCGTTAAAGCTGCAACTCGTAAAACCCGGATCCTCCTATACATACACGCATGTATATATATATATATATATATATATATATATATATATATATATATATATATATATATATATATATATATATATATATATATATATATATATATATATATATATATATATATATATATATATATATATATATATATATATATATAGCCGCCATTGAACAATTTAAATGAATAAGTAATGGATTTTGTCATTTCGGGTTACTCGCTTCATTAATCTTGGAAGTCTCTGATTTTTATACAGCGTTTTAACAGCTGGGTTCTGTATATGGTGTCATAAATACTGTTATAGCCATTCAACAATTTAGGATATTATACTTTATACAGAAAAGTATTCCGTCAGCGCAGATCAACTGCCGACCTCCTTTCCTTTGTCACCTATTCTTGGAACAAGTCTATGAAACTACACGGTGAGTCCCATATTGTCGCTCTAGACATTTCCAAAACATTCGACCAGGTCTGGCACGCAGCACTGCTTAATATACTGCCGGCCTATGGCCTTCCACCAAAACTCTGTACCTGGACAGCAAATTTCCTCTCGAACCGGAGAATTTCTGTTGTCGTGGATGGCCATTCCTCTATAATACAGGAGTTGCTCAAGGTGACAGCTTTAGCCCCTACTTTCTTGTTTCTTCTCCACATCAATGACCTCCTCTCTAGCACATCCAACCCAGTTCACAATTACGCGGACGACAGCACCCTCCACTCAAATATACAATATTCTAAGCCTGTCTCTTTAGCCCAATTAGATGAGCATCGCAGACTCATAGGGGTTCTATCTCCGTGGATCTCCAAAAAATATTAGACTGGGGAAGTAGAAATCTTGTACAATTCAATCCCACCAAATCACAGTCTTGCTTTCTTTCTCATAAGAGATACACCAGGCCTAGACCCATCACAATGAACAACCAAGTTATTCAAAGTAATGAGTCATTTTCACTTGTTGGCATTTCTGTGGATCGAAATCTGAATTAGCATCAACATGTCACATCAATTGCAGAAGCGGCTGCTAAGAAATTGGGTTTCCTCTTCCGGGCTCGCAAATACTTTTCACAAGATAATCTCTATACCTTATATACTTCACAAATAAGACCAAACCTCGAATACTGTTCCCACATCTGGGGTGCTGCTGCCGCTTCTACACTCGCTATCCTGGGCTTCATTCAGAAGAGAGCTATGCGTCTCATCGGTGACCCTACGCTCACCCAAAGGCTGCCATCCCTTGCCCACCGACGTGCTGTTGGTGACCTCTCTCTCTCTATCTCTCTCTCTTTCTCTCTCTCTCTCTCTTTTATAGATATCTGCACGGGCACTGCTCAGAGGAGCTTTCTTCCATAGTTCTTCCACCTGCTGCCCCCAACAGATCTACCAGGGGAACAGAGCGAATGCACTCTTTTACTGTCTAGGTCACCAAACATAGAACATCTTGTTATGCCCGCTCTTTTGTCCCGACGACTTCCAAGTTGTGGAATTCCTTGCCGACACATGTTCTTCCTTCTCCTCCGAACCTCCAAACCTTCAAGTCCAGAATTAAGTTGCCTCTTTCCTCCTTGTCCACAGCCACGGTACGATAGTATTTATGCTGTAAGCCCTCGTGGTGTGTTGTTGAAATAAAAAAGTATAGAATACATAATCTTCTGTTATTTTCTCTTATTCAATTCACTAACCTTTTTTATCTACTTGTAAGTTCTTTTACCGGAAATGCAAGACTCTAGGTTATATGTTTCTTCTTTATACTCATAAATATAACAATACTATGCTCTATTATTAGTATTATTATTGGTGAATTGTCGTAGAAAAAATTCACTAAGGGGAGAGCCCAACTTTTCTACGGCATTTCACTAGTAGTAATACTAATTATAATAATAGAGCATAGTATTATTATATTTATGAGTATAAAGAAGAAATATATAACCTAGAGCCATGCATTTCCGGTAAAAGAATTTAGAAGTAGATAAAAGTTATTGTTTTCCGATAAGAGAAAATAACACAAGATTGTTTATTCTATAATTTTCTGTATAAAGTATAATATCCTAAATTGTTGAATGGCTATGACAGTATTTATGACACCATATACAACACCCAGGTGTTAAAACGCTGCACAAAAATCAGAGACTTCGATGATTAATGAAGCGGGTAACCCGAAATGACAAAATCCATTACTTATTCATTTAAATTGTTCAATGGCGGCTTTCTTCGCGACTCGCAATCAGTGACCACACATTCTCGTTCACTAAAATTCGTATTCTTTTTTGCTTGACTTATTTTATATTCCGTGCATTTTTGCAGTGAAACCCGTCCGGCATACAAAAAGTGTAACGCTACAATTATCAAGATAAATATTCATTAAAACAAGAGAACAAGGCGAATTGTTTCGCTTGACAGCCGGAAGTAGCCGAATTCTCAGGACGGATTTGCACAATAACGATTGTCATGGTTTAATTGCTTAAATTTATTAGGTATTTTCCTTTAGACGGTAGTTGCTAACCTCTTATTTGTTAATTAAGCAGTATGTTTCCATTGAAGTGCAAGGTATATTTTGTGTGATAAATATGATAAACTGGAGCAGGGAGGCGCAGACACCAACTTTGGCTAGACAATGGAGGTGTGGTAATCATTAATTAAATTATGTTCTAGATAAGATTCTTCTGACGGCCTATATATTAATAAAATAAGCTAGTTCTCATGTTTAAGTGGCATATTTTTGTAAATATTTAACATTTATAAAACAAATGGGTTCTTGTGTGATTTACATAATATTTGCTTAAGAAATATGGGAGCAGCTTTGCTTGCAGTGAGTCACAGAACAAAAAGTTTAACACCTGAAGAAACAAACACAATATCTTCTATCTGTAAAAAGGCACAATATTTAGAAATTAGGGCATACATACATACATACATACATATATATATATATATATATATATATATATATATATATATATTATATATATATATATATATATATATATATATATATATATATATATATATATATATATATCAGATACACTTGGTTCTCCGGTTGAACCGCATCTAGAATTCATTAAATCTCAACGTTCCCGTTTCTGTTTTGAAGCCATTTTCAGGGGTTAAGGCAATATGAAAGGAAGTGAACAACGAACTCCACGGCCTCAATCTGTCCGCTACTTACAGCGGTCCATAAGGACAGGCTGGGTGGTTGTAGCTCAATCACGGGGCCCCCAACTTTGCTACTCATCAAATCTCGCTGGTGCTCGTCTCTAAGGTCTCAGTGTGTTCAACCCTAGACCTGGTAGAGATTTCTCTTTGGTTACTATAACGTATTCATTCCTAAATCTTGCCTCCTTTGTTAAGGGCACAACTTGAGAAAAACAAAGCTTCACTCGAGGTGAGTTAAATTAGCCTTCCTTAAAATGAGGTCATCTGTCTTGATATCACATAAACAAGTCAAAGCTTATTGAGTGTGATTCAATGTTTAGTCGTGTCACCTGTTATTTGTATCACAGTCTAAATGCGACGTCAGCTTGTCGCAACTACAGTTTCTGTTCCCAACGATTTCTTTCAGTTTACTTTAGCTTGTGTGCTTCTTTACTCTAGGTTGTGTTAGGTTTAAATGTGAGTGGTCCATAATGGCCCCTCCCCTGCGACCTTCAGGTCTATTGTGGCTCACGCCTAACTGTCTTATATTTCGCCCAAAAAATCCAGCCTCCTACAGAGGCCGACAATTTTTGTTAGCAAAAGTTGAGCCAGATCTTCTGGTGCAAGCTGTGTTGCCAAAGAGCTGGTGTCTTGTCCTGAGTACAGCCGGACAGGATCATAGCACGTGCTCTGCTGTTTCGTCACTCTTCATACACAGCCGGAACTAGGTCTCTCGACCGAGACCAATTCGGTGCATGTGGTGACGCAAGCGGCAGTGTCCTGTATAAAAGCCGACCAGGGTTCTCGGTTGTCTGTTTCTTAGAAAATCCATTTATCAAGAACTTAGAGTATGCTAATCCGGGCAGATTTTGCCATAGCTCGATTGTCCTTCTATCTGTTCAGGTCTTTAACGTGCGTTTTAATGTATATGATGATATCCCCAGCACAGGTTCTTGTCCGATAAAGTCCTCCTGGGTATCACCCCTGGCAAGAGCGTCGGCCGTTATAATGTCATCAAGGTCCGAGTGACCCGGTATCCAGACCAGCGACATCTCATTGCAGCTGCCTAATTTGTTGAAAGTAGATGTACATTTCCATACCGTTTTTAAATTGCAACGGTAGGAACCAAGCGCCTTTATTACGGCTTGGCTAACTGAATATATTTTTATCGATTTTCGTGTGCAATGGTTTTGTACAATTTCCCTTGCACACACACGATGGCATACACTTCTGCCTGGTGTGTACGTTTGCATACTTTCCAAGGCTAGATAATATTCTTGCATCGGTGTTGCTCCCATATGTGCCGGCTCCTGTCCCCCGTTCAGTTTTGAATCCTTCAGTGTACCACCGTCAATGGGGTCGTTTGGTTTCGTTCTCAGTCCTCTCACAAGGACGGCCTTGAAAGACAGATCTCTACTGATATTTGTGGGCATCAGTTCTGAGACCATTCCCAGAAACTCATGACTCTCAATGTCATCGAGGAGTCCGGTCCTTCCCAAAGTGATTGCATTCCGCAGGCTGTCAGCCATTTTTTAAACTCTGTACACTGTCAAGCTAGCTTCTTTACCGTAACGAAATTTTGTCTTTTCTTCTTCTGATCAACTACTTTTAAGTAACTGTCATTTATAAAATGTCAGAGAGTACATGTGTATTTCCTTTTAATAGGTCTTACGGAGATTTTTTCTCACTTCCTGCAGGAAGTTGTTATTTGCATGTACATCAGTGTTCGTTGTGTGTTATGTTGGTGCCTTGGCTGATCAGTGTTCATTATAATTGTTATTTTCCTTGTGCATATATTTTAAAGGCATCTACCCTTCTAGATCTAGTTTACCTAAAGTTAAGCTTTTCAATACATACCTTACAATATTTTGTGTATTTTCTTCTTTCCAAGTTGTTTGCAAAAATTTCTATGTATGAAAGGTTACTCTTTCAATCTAAGTAAGGCTGGGGATTTATATTTATTGTTGTAGCCCTATTTTTTCTTATCGCCCTAACCTTTCATTCGACGTACCCCTGAGGTTAGCAGTAGCAGTAGCCCTCCTCCTTAACTCCCATATCCTTCCTCCGTGACCGCTAAAGCAGACGTTGTGTTCTTATGTAGGTTAGGTTTGAATGTGAGTGGGCCATACCGTCCCTCCACCGCGACCATAAAGTCTATTGTGGCTTACGCCTAATGGTCTATATTTCGCCCAACAAAGCCAGACTCTTGCAGAGGTCGATAATCTTTGTGGGCGAGAGTTGATCCAGATCTTCAGGAGCAAGGTTTGTCTTGCCAAAGAGCAGGTATCTAGTCATGTCCGCCGCCGGACAGGAACACAGTTCGTGCTCTGCTGGTTCGTCTTTCTCCATACACAGCCCGCACTCAGTCTCTTGTCCGTTCTTATGTAACATTTAAGGTCTAAGTATATATTCTCAAAACGACAAAACGTGGACGCATATACGATATGCCGTTGGGCAGGCAAAGGGTCAGATTAACCGATAGAATAACATGGCCGCATTAATACATCAAACAAGCCAGGATAAATGGAATAAAAATAATTTCATTTTCACCGCGTAGCACGCACTATAATTTGTGTATCTCTGGACGCAGACGTGATAAAATTTTAATTCAGATATCTGTGAAATCGCATTATTGGGTACCTTTTACATTGTATACAGCAAAATTAATAATATACATAATAAAATTATACTTGTAATTAACTTTGTGAAAATTTTGTGGGCAATCTTTCGGAATATATGAGCACTAAAGTTAAAAATATTGTAAGCGCATAGAAACGAGCAGAGAAAATTATAGTGGATCAAGAAAACCAAAACCCTCCAGTTTGGCACGACAGGTAGAACGCTTACCGACAGCGCCCAATAAAAAGATACAAATACGCGCCGCATTCTATAAACAAGTACGGTTCACCAACGATCGAATATTGCAGTTGGTGATCCTTTTGTTGTAGTAGACAATGCGGTACACATATACCAGGTCAAGAGACTATTACTTTGTTTCTTCTCCACATCAATGACCTCCTCTCTAGCACATCCAACCTAGTTCACAGTTACGCGGATGACAGCACCATCCACTCAAATATACAATATTCTAAGCCTGTCTCTTTAGCCCAATTAGGTGAGGATCGCAGACTCATGGAGGGTTCTGACTCTATGGATCTCCAAAAAATATTAGACTGGGGAAGTAGAAATCTTTTACAATTCAACTTCACCAAATCTCAGTCTTGCTTTCTATCTCATAAGATATACACCAGCCCTAGACCCATCACAATGAACAACCAAGTTATTTAAAGTAATGAGTCCTTTTCACTTGTTGGCATTTCTGTGGATCGAAATCTCAATTGGCTCCAACATGTCACATCAATTGCAGAAGCGGCTACTAATAAATTAGGTTTCCTCTTGCGGGCTCGCAAATACTTTTCCCCAGGTAATCTCTGTACCTTATATACTTCACAAATAAGGCCAAACCTCGAATACTGCTCCCACATCGGGGGTACCGCTACCGCTTCTACACTCGCTATCCTGGACTACATTCAGAAGAGAGTTAGACGTCTACCCCTGACCCTACCCTCACCATCCCTTTCCCACCGACGTGCCGTTCGTGACCTCTCTCTCTCTCTTTTTTATAGATATCTGCACGGGAACTGCTCAGAGGAGCTTTCTTCTATCGTTCCTCCACCTGCTGCCCCCAACAGATCTACCAGGGGAACAAAGCGAATGCACCCTTTTACTGTCAATGTCACCAGACATAGAACATATTGTTTCTATATTAGGATAGAAATGGGCCAGGGCTGACTATTTTCTAAATTGTTAGTTAGTTGTATACAGTCTCTATTTTTTAACATTCTGTGTTATTTGGATCTGTCGTGACAACATACTACTTGGTTCCGCAACGAGGTGGCGGCACGTGCGTTGTGTCTTACATCTCGCTTAGTGTTGGAAGGATGGCTACCATAGCCGTATTATTTAATAGGTTTATTTTCGCTGCAATTAGGATGCCGTACTGACGAGCTCTAATTAGAGCGAAACCGGTCTGCGGTTCTAATTGTGGTGAGAATGCATCTAGCCTTACATGGATTGCTATGGAATTATCTATATCGTAGTTCAAGGAGTACTTCAATCCAGGAGTTTGTTTGAATGTATTTCTTAATGACTATATTTACTTGTAACCATAACATATAGATACAACACATTATGGGACGAAATAAAGTGATTAACACTTTCCAGTTTATTTAATATGTTGCTTACTACTGTCTCAAGAAGTTATGGCTATGTAAATATGTTAATAACTTTATTTCTCTTTGTTGCAGACACTGTGGCATAATCTGAAGCAGTCTCATTGTAAGTACACAACTACAGCAAACGTATAATTTTCTTTCTGTAGCTACAGGCGTGGCCTTACTTATCAAAGGATAAATATTTAAATTTTACTCGAATAATTACAATTCAATTTAACGGCTAATAATAACATTTCAAGAATAATTACAGGAAGCATGATTTAGCAATGCATACAGTATATAAGTCGTGTAAGAGAACGAACTTAAAATGTGACAGTCTTGCTCAAGAACGTGTATACAGCTCACAATTATTGAACTTTTTGCATGAGCACCTAAAATAAAAGGTCAAAATAATTTCGCTTTGTTTAAACCTAATTTTCTTTCTAAATAGCGCAGTTGTTTAAAAAAATATCAACATCTTAACAAAGCAACACTTGGTAAAAACGAAAATGGAAACCTTTTCTAACACAAAACAATTAACAGCGTAATGATCCAAAATTACTCAAAATTAAAAAAAAACAGAAAGGAAAAGTAACGCATTCAAAAAACAAAAAAGTAAGACAATCCTCTGACATACTGATTTTGCAATGAAAAATACTGTTGTAGTGGAACGTGTTTGCTTGTTTTGTGTGTGTGTGTGTGTTTTGTTTCTTTAACGTTGGCCTATTTCCGCGACTAAGTCCAATCACCGACGCCAGGGGGCAGTTTGACCTCACTATCCTGGAAATTTTGCAGAATCCCTGCCTTTCTGTAAGGAGGGTAGGGATCATTAACGTGCCCAACATCGCATGGACACGGACCGACGGATTTACGCCCCTCCGAAGGGTGGAACGTGCAGACATTCAACTTGCTCAAATATAATGCCAGAACCTCGGTTAATGTTAATGTTACAGTTTGTACTGAAAAAGTTAAAGGAGTACCCTGGGATCGAACCCTGTACCCTTCGGTTCAGAGGCACACGTTCTTACCCCTGAACCACCGTTGTTCTAATTTTCTTTCTAAATAGCGCTGTTGTTTAAAAAAATATCAACATCTTAACAAAGCGACGCTTGGTAAAAACGAAAAGGGAACCCTTTTCTAACACTAAACAATTAACAGCGTAGTGATCCAAAATTACTCAAAATCTTAAAAAAAAACATAAACGAAAAGTAACGCATTCAAAAAACAAAAAGTAAGACAATCCTCTGACATACTGATTTTGCAATGAAAAATACTGTTGTAGTGGAACGTGTTTGCTTGTTTTGTGTGTATATGTGTTTTTGTTTCTTTAACGTCGGCCTATTTCCGCGACTATGGCCAATCACCGACGCCAGGGAGCAGTTTCACCTCACTATACTGGAAATTTTGCCGAACCCCTGCCTTTCTGTAAGGAGGGTAGGGATCTTTGACGTGTCCAAAATCGCATGGACACGAGACCGACGGCTTTACGCCCCCTCCGAAGGGCGGAACATGCAGACATTGAACTTGCTCAAATACAATGCCAGAACCTCGGTTGATGTTAATGTTACAGTTTGTACTGAAAAAGTGAAAGGAGTACCCTGGGATCGAACCCAGTACCCTTCGAGTCAGAGGGACATGTTCTTACCCCTGAACCACCGAGGTTCTTGTGGTTGCTTGTTTTAAAACAAAAATTACAATGGGGTAAGTTACGATTCCAAGCGCAATTCAGGTAAATATAGTATGTAAGTGTCTTTTAGAACTCAAAACTGTGGTGGAATTTCTATATACGAATAGGTTAAATTTAGACACTTTAGAATGTCAGAAGTTGATTCAAGAGCGCGCCTCCATTTATGAATGAAGCTTTAGGCAATATTAGTAATTATTAAAAGAAATATTAGCATATCTAACCGCAATCCATATTGTAGATGTTTAAAATAATGTTTTAAAAATTACTTGTACCCTGCCACTGTTAGCTAGAACTTAAAAGAGTAATAAACCTAGGGTATAGGGTAAAAAATTAGCAAAGCATTTCAAAAAATTCAGATCGTTAACAAAAACGAGTATCATTCTAAATAAAACAAGACCATACTTTAAAAAATACCTCAAACATTTTTTTAAATATCTAAAATCGAAGGGTAAATCACTGGGGTATTTTAGTGTACAATTGCAGGGGCATTTCGAGATATTTCGGGGAATTTCGATGTGTTTCAGGTAATTTGGTGGTAGGTAATTCGGGGAATTTCGAGGTATTTTATAGAGTTTTGATGTATCTAGTGGAATTTCGAAGTGTTCGGGGAATTTTAAACGAATATTGCATAATATATCATAAAATCTTCCACAATTTGGCAACGTTCGACCAAAATCTTTAAAATTTTTCTTTGTGTGTCCAAAAAGAAAATAATAACTTTTCAAGCACTATAATTTTTTTTCTTTTTAGTGAATTTTCATAGAAACAATTCACTAATCGGGAGATTCCGATTTTTAAATTTGAAAATTTTGTTTTTAAATGAGAGGGAATTAGACCCCCTAAAACCCAAATCCGGAGTCAGTTTCAATTTTTATATGTTTATATGTACAGGCTGGCGCATTGAAAAAAAAACAGACCGATTTGCGTCCAGAGATTTTTTTTTAAGAAAGGCTGAACCACGTCAATTTTAATATTAAGGGGGATATGTTTTGCCATAAAACTCAACTTTGTCACATCAACCCCTTAAGGGTGGTGATAACAACTCTTATATTTTAAATAGGGAACATGAGTCGAGTGTTACATCATTTGAAAGCTCTTTCTTTTTTGAATTCAGCACACTAATTTTTTTGTAAGTTTTGTCAACTCGTTTAAAAATTATTCACAGTTGGAGTTGCAAGAACGTATTTCATTCATTGTGATAAGAAATGCAATAATTAGTCAATTCTTCGTTAAAAAAATACTAAAAAACAAAACCAAAAGTTCAAAAATGTTTATTCAATTAACTAAGTGTTCAAATTGTTGACCACCAGCTTCCATACAAAAGTACAAATTTTGTTCAAAACTAACGGATATTCTGGAGCATTTGTGGAGTTATTAGACGGCATTCTTCAACAATGCGTCGTCATAATTCTTCCAGAGACTCCGCTTCTGTTGCGTAAATTCTATTCTTTAAATGTCCCCATAGAAAGAAGTCTAAAGGAGTTAAATCCGGTGATCTAGGGGGCCACTCAATAACACCTCTACGCCCAATCCATTGTCCTGGAAACTCTCTGTTCAAAAAACTCCCTAACACGTTGTGAAAAATGCGGAGGACCTCCATCTTGTTGAAACACTAATTTATTTTCTTGATAGCGATCATCGTTTTCAACAATGTCAATTAGTAGAGGGTAAACGATATTCTTGCAACTCAAACTGTGAATAGTTTTTAAACGAGTTGATAAAACTCCCAAAAAAATTTTGTTTGCTGAATTCAGAAAAGAAAGAGCTTTCAAATGATGTAACACTCGACCCATGTTCCCTATTTAAAATATAAGGGTTGTTATTACCACTCTTAAGGGGTTGATGTAACAAAGTTGAGTTTTGTGTCAAAACATGTCCCCCTCAATATTAAAATTGACGTGTTTCAGCGTTTCTTAAAAAAAATATATCTGGACGCAAATCGGTCTGTTTCGTTTTCAATGCGCCACCCTATATATATATATATATATATATATATATATATATATATATATATATATATATATATATATATATATATATATATATATATATATATATATATATATATATATATATTTATATATACCCCATTTATGTATTTGTTTGTATATTAAAAGAGTGTAATGAGAAAATTAAAACATGCACCAAACAAAGTAATCTTTAGCAGCATCACCTTGCCAATTATAGTTGTAGTTTGCAGTTTGTCAGAATTATGTAACGATTCGAATTGTCCATTTCTGATTTAAATTTTCATGTGTGGTGGCATTTTATTAGGTATTTTTGTGTCCATCCTCTGAATACTAACACTTGTTTTATTCGAAGAGAGGCTGTATATTTTGCTATTATAGACATCACCCAGCAGGCGACTGTCTGACTGTTGACATACGTGAGGTTCCCAGCAGGTGAAGAAAAGTATATTATGCAGAGAACTCGACTCAGCGTCATGTTGAATACAGATCATATTCTTGCTGGCCGTTTGAATAATTTTATGAGCAGACACTCAAGGAATGTGACAAGTGTTTGTCCAAGGCTTAGGCTTTTTTCTAATACACGTAAATGGATATCAATAGATTGCTTATAGACGTAGGCCGTGTTTGGTTTAATTATCTTTGCATCTTTTCATTTCTTTTTCATTTTAATTGCTAAATAAGTAAATTTAAATATTTATATTTAGGTACAGTGCAAACAGCAAAGCTAAGGACATTTGTTTAAGGACCAAAAAATGGTAAAGGTGCAGTGTAGCTAATTATAACCTATCTTAGTATATTACGTCTTAACTACTCGGAATTTTTCTGGTACGAAACCTAATAGTAATATATTTTTAGTAATAGTAATATATTTTTTGCAAATTAATTATTCAGTGTATCTTACATACAATACATTGCTTGTGGATGTAAACGATACAATTTTTAGTTAAATGCTCAAATAAAAATGTCAAAAACTTGTGAAACTGTCACTTATAAATTTTCTTCAAATATTTAAGTAGAAAAACGTTCTAATCAAATTTTATAATATTTCTACTGGATCCATGTTATTTCATCTTCCTTAATGAAGTGCAGTTTAAAAAAAAAATACAAAGATAATATATCGCCATACATTTTGACGTCTGCTTCACAATGGCTAACTCAAGTTATTTGATTAATTAATGTTTTTGTTTTCTCGGTCCATTAGCCCAATAAAGCTTTTTATGTCTGCAAAATTAAATAAATTGCAATAAATACAGATATTAAGACTACTTTTCGGGCATCCCAAAGGTTTTTTTCTCTTCAACCCGTTTCGCTGTTGGACAACAATCAACTAAACATACAAACCCCCAGTGCCTCTTCATTGCTTCCTCGGTCCACCTTTCTAAGGCGACAGAGACTGTCTTCCTACTTATACCTATCGCCGGCTCCGGGCCACAGAACGGCCGCCGGGAACCGAGCCTTGCGAGATTATTCGCCACCTCATTCCCCGCCACGCCACAGTGTCACAGAACCCACAATAGTTATACCTCCTTTGTCCTGGCTAGTCCTCTGAGGGCGTCAGCGCACTCCTAAACCAGTGTAGACCTGATTCTGGCCGCGCAGACTGCCCGGAGGACTGCCTGGCTATCCAAGCAGATGTACACACATTTCTCGGGACTCCTCTTCACATCCTGTCTATTGGTCACAGACAGGATAGCGTACACCTCTGTTTCGAATGTCGTGGTATATGCACCAAGAGCATAGCTCTCGCGCACATCCAGGCCCCGGAGGATTGTTGGTCCTTCAGCCGCGATTCGTCGGTGAAACAGACCACGCTTGCGGGCTGGAATTCATCCTCATTTTCCCTCCACTGATCCCTACTGGGGATCCTGAGGCTGTATGGCCTAGTCAACCTAATATCATCCTCGGCATCCCGCACCTTTATGGCGGAAATCGGATTTTCCTTTTCCACCTCCTTGGCGACTTTTGTATGCCCTATTACTGCTCCCTCTCCGCACCAGTTTCCTGCGTCTCGCATTCTGAGATGCGTGTGTAGATCCAGTGAAGGATCCGATGATTAACTCCCCAGGTCCTCCCTATCACTCGACGCAGCTGCCAGAGGGTCGCTACTCCCTTCCTTACAACTCGTTCTATTTGCGACCCCCATGTTAGTTTGTAATCCACGATCACCCCCAGATCCCCAAATATTTGACCTCCCGCCCTAAAGCTAAAAGTTTTCCAAACATCATGGGCGCCCTAAACCCCTCTACCTTCCTCTTCTTGGTAAATAGGATCATATCCGTCTTGGCCGGGTTTACGGCGAGTCCCAGCTCACCACACCACCTTTCGATTATGCTACAGGCAGCTTGCATGCACTCACAGACGACGCCGAGGAATTTGTCGGTGACTAAGACCAGCTCATCATCGACGTACGCCTGGGCGTAGAAACCGTTCTCAGAGAGCCGTTCCAAGACCAGACACTATAGATGGGGCGAAGGCAGCTGCCCTGGTCAGCAGCCCCCCAAGGTCAGCGAAACTCTCCTGTCCTCCAGCATGCTCGCCACCCAGCTTATTAGGGACCTCGGCGTTCCCCTATCCTGTAGGGCGGTACAAACCGTGTCCGTCCTTGCCATATCAAAGGCCCCCTCCACATCGAAGAACACAGCTAATGTGCTCTCCCCGTAGTGTAGGGCCCTTTCCACCTTCCTCGTCACAGCATGGAATACACTAAGTTTCTGATAATGAATAGATTCCAAATTTGTTATGTAGTAAAAACTTAATAAAGGCAACATTATTAATTGTATTTACGAAATCAAGAACACTAAAGTAATCAAGAGTCTGTAACCAAAGGACTTAAGCTTCCAAGGCTATTCCAAACATGAACACACAAACACACACACTTATAAAGGCAACATGCCTACGGGATTTCATTAAACCATATTTATTGTTTTGGAAGATATTTTTTCAAAGATTTGTTGTATTTGAAATATTTCTATGAAAATTTGCTACTGTAACAAACTTCTTGCGTCCAGACTTTCTTAATTTTTGTAGCAATTAGTTACATAATCAAAGTCTTAAATCCCTATATATTTCTATCGATTGAATATAAATTATGATGTCTTGCTATATAGCCAGATGGTAGATGTAGCTATTTGCTTGGTCTCAAAAGAAATGGTTCCGCATATTTGTCACCATTGAAACCATCCTCTTCAATTTATCTTAAATACCGACTATGAATAGTACAAACGACGTTCCACTATTTATAAAGCCATAATCTCGACATAAATCTTGATTAGCATGTTGTAAATAACCAATTCGTCACAGGAACAAAGTAAGAGAAAAGTGAGCACAACAGACGAAAACCCATGTGACAATATGAGTTGGTAAACATGAAAGGCTTAATTAATAAAGACCGTTTAATACTCAGAGACATGTGATGGAAAAAGAAACGTTGAATGTTTTTGTCGGTATTTCAATCATCCAACCTGACAGTTCCGACTGAGAAGGAAAACAAGATTTAATCAACGCTATCAAATATCAGATTGTTATTCTTTCGGAATAACTGATTTGAACCAATCGGAATCCCGTCATCTGAACAATGGAACCAACCAGTTCGAGATGTACTTGAATTTGTTTGATTGATCGAGTTTAACTCGAGCTGAAATGTTTGTCGGAATTTAAAGTTAGGTTAGGTTTATGTAGCCAAAAGCAAGGCTACCTAGATTGATCAGCACACGCATCATTTGCTTGTCTTTTGTTTTAATTTCAACTATCGTTCTTAATAACGGTTCTTGTGCTACCTGCATGACTACTGTAGTTGTGATTAATTACATATAGCTTGATGTTTTACCATAATCAAATTAGCGAAGTAGAAAGCAACATTGACCAAAAAAATGATTCAAAATAGGAAATTTATAAATTAGTTTTAATGAAAATAAGAATGGCTAAATAATTAGGTGTTTGCGTTGCCACAAATTTATTTTCAAACATCTAGATATGTCGAAGAAATTAGTAAATTTTAGTGTATGCCACCAATAAGCAAGGCTACCTCAATCAATCATCGTATGCACCATTTAGTTGTCAGTGTAATAATTTTTTCTATTGTTTTTTAATCTCACTTAATTAAATTTTTCTAGCAGTATGGCCACACGCGTTGATACATAAACACAGCCTGCTTATAGATGCTTAAAGAAATATCAAACTAATTTTAAAGCCAAAATTATTATGACTGCGCAATATACCTATGAATATTCATTATCTGATAGTAATAAAACAAAGATTAAGGTCTGAACGCAGCAAGCGCGTTATGGTAGCAAATTGTCACAGAAATGCTGAACGCATTTTTTAAGGACGTTATATATGTTTTCCATTTTATATGTTTATATATATATATATATATATATATATATATATATATATATATATATATATATATATATATATATATATATATATATATATATATATATATAGTCATAATAAGGGCTATCGACCTCAGAAATCTATGGTCATTGAAAAAGCGCAAGTTCTTTACTAAAACATGCTCTATATTTCACACTTTCTTTGGTATTTCATCGGGAGCCTAGAAAGAGTTGCAGCTATAATATGCAATCCAAAGTTAACTTAAAATTACTTACCGAAAGCTTATCAAAGTATGAGAAGCATCCAGAAAGAAGACACACAAAGAGAGTGAGACGTCTCACCCATTTTTGATACTTCACATAAAACAAACCCACAGAATACACAGGACCATAGTAAAAAACCTTGGTTATATGGTCACATTGATAAAACACGGTAACAATTCAAAACTTGCAGTGAGAAATCTCATTAGTACATGCG
This sequence comes from Tillus elongatus, assembly GCA_964006375.1. NCBI lineage: Eukaryota > Metazoa > Arthropoda > Insecta > Coleoptera > Cleridae > Tillus > Tillus elongatus. The sequence continues at coordinate 32,321,940 of OZ023265.1, forward strand.
TTTCATGACAACCTGCTGTGGCTCTATGTGGCTTGATTGTCGAAACCAATTTTATATATATATATATATATATATATATATATATATATATATATATATATATATATATATATATATATATATATATGGGGGGGGGTGGAACAAGTATTGACCCTCTAAGCTTTTTTTTGCGCACGCCAATGGTTTTAAATCACAAGGCTTTTGTTTAACAAAATAATTTTATAACTTTTGTTTTTCTAGTTGAATTTTGGTAAAACGACTAGTTTTTGAGTTATTGCAAGTTGTATGGTCGGATCCAAACAGGTGAGAAAGAAGCTACGAAACGTTATCTCCACATCTCGACATCTGCGTGAATAAGAAAAATCAAACCCCTACATTTTTATTCGGGCGCCGGTGGTCTAATAGAAACTAACATAGTCGATTATTTACGTTCTTGAACGCCGATTTTTTTTATTAATTTGCAATCAGAATAGAGAATGTATTACACAAAAATTGTAGCTCATTTCATTGCCTTAAATATTGCAACATACAAGAACTCATAAATCAGTCGTTTGATCAAAATTCAACTAGAAAAGCAAAAATTATAAAATTATTTTGTCTAACAAAAGCCATTTGTTTTGAAACCATTCGCGTGCGCACAAAAAGTTTAGAGGGTCAATACTTGTTCCACCCCCCCTTGGGATTTGATTTTTCTCTCCTCATATACGCAGATGGCGTCTAGTTCTAAAATAAGACTACGCGCAAAATTTCATGGAGATAACTTCAAAAACTTAAAAACTAGAACTGAAAAATTATTTTTTAAGTTCAATTTCAACACTCTATATTTGGAAAACGTCGCCCCCAGAAAAAAATGTTATGAGAAAAACACTCTATATATACATATATATATATATATATATATATATATATATATATATATATATATATATATATATATATATATATATATATATATATATGTGTGTGTGTGAGTAGGTTTAAAGTGATGGTCAAAATACATGTAGCCTTATAGATTTGTAAATAATTTACTAGCTGAATTTAATTTATTTTTGATAAAAACAAAATATACCAGAATTGTGTGTGTGTTTTGTTTATTTAACGTCGGCCTATTTCCGCGACTATGGCCAATCACCGACGCCAGGGAGCAGTTGCACCTCACTATCCTGGAGATTTAGCCGAACCCCTGCCTTTCTGCAAGGAGGGTAGGAATTTTTAACGTGCCCAACAGCGCATGGACGCGGGATCGACGACTTTACGCCCCCTCCGAAGGGCGGAACGTGCAGACATTCAACTTGCTCAAATACAATGCCAGAACCTCGGTTGATGTTAATGTTACAGTTTGTACTGAAAAAGTAAAAGGATAACCCTGGGATCGAACCCTGTACCCTTCGGTTCAATCAATTTCAAAATATTTATTCATAGGTTAAAAATATTACAATATGTTAGGTAGAAAGCTTTAGTCTATAAACAGAGAAAACTAGACATCTAACAATATTATTTTACAATTTCCTTAGTATAAACATGGCTCCTATCTTAAGATTTATCCATGGTTTATGTTTACATATTTTGAATAAAATAAAGAACATATATATATATATATATATATATATATATATATATATATATATATATATATATATATATATATAATATATATATATATTCTTAAGAAAAATGCTATCTATGGTTTTTATGTTGTTGCTACTGTGTTCTTAAGTTTGTTAATTTTAATTAGCAGGAAAATTAGGGAAAACCTGCCTTAACATTATTTTGTTTTTGATTTAAAAATGACCAAATTAACTTATAATTATTTACACTACATTCATATTTACATTATTTACATTTATACTATGTCTTAGATACCTAGGTTTGTTTGGGCTGCCTAATATCTACGGTATTGCCTGTTGATTGTTGGGGTTCTTTAAGTTCCGAATTTTGTTCTTAAAAATGAGAGTTTATGTTTAAATGTTATATGTTTGCCTCTCGTAGAAGTTTTCTGATAAAGACAGTACATATTCCATGATTGGTGTGATGTGCGTTTTTCTTATCATGTCAGAGATTTTTGAGTATCTGTTGCCCCCGGTGATTAGTCTTAAACACTTGTTCTCAAAGACACTAAGTTTTCTATATTTGGTATTTGATATGCTGCACCAAACAGGGGCCCCATATGTGATGATGGGTCTAATAGTCATCTTGTAAATTAGTAATTTGTTTGTAGTACTCAGTGATGCACTTTTTAGTAGGGGATAGACTGTTTTTAGGGCAGCGTGTCCTTTTTTGATCAGTTGGTTAATCTCGCTGTGAAAATTAGGCCTTCGGTTGAGGGTTATACCTAAGTATTTTACGTTATCTCTATTTGGGTCTATTTCGGCATTTTCTACCTTTAATTTCTTAAATTAATTTCTTAAATATTCTGTAAATATATTTTATTAAATATTTCGTAAAAGAAGAACCCTGGGATCGAACCCGGTACCCTTCTGTTCAGAGGCACACGTTCTTGCCCCTGAACCACCGAGGCTCTTACCATATCGTTTGAAATCCTTTTTTGTGCTAGCTAAATTGTAAACTATCACATCATATTTTAAGTATTGGTGAAGTAATGTCGCCCTACAACCCATACATATTATACGTAACAGTTTTGACTCCCATCATAAACGCAATCACGTATATATCCGCTTTGAATTTTCCCGCAATAAAATAAAGCATTTCGTTAAAGTATTCCTATAAATATAAAACTACAAATAAGGTTTTAGCACACCTAAAAGCTACGAAAGCAAGAATTCGCCGACTCGAATACCTACCTGTATTTTTAAGATGGTCGTAAAACGTTAAATTCACTCCTGGAAGTTTTCAGTAGTTACGCAATTTGTCAATAATCGAACTTTACAGTTGACTTAACACGTACCCACATATAAAAAGTAGCTTCTGGGTCCACCAATAAAAAAAACTGGTTTATATTGAGAGACCTACGAAATGTTTAGAGATCTCTGTTATGTAGCATAATTCCGATAGAATATAAATTAATGAACCAGGTTAGAATCACTGTTAGTTTTCTTAAAACGGTTTATAGTTTATTTATTAAGATGGCGCTTGTATACAGGTGTATTATATATTAATAACCTTTATCACCTACTAAAGTTTTAAGGCTAAAATATGCAGAGATGCCTAATGTAAAATGCTCTATAGCGCAACATAAGTAGATTCTGCTTGCATAATTTAGTTAAACATGCTGATACTGAAATTTTGTGACAGCTGTTATTGACATCTGTCCGATTTTACTATATCAAATTGTTATCTATAATATAATTAGAAAGCTAAAAGCTCTAGATGTGTAAATGTCGCTTACTTTATGCACTAAAAGGAATTATACAATCAATTTTAATCAATTTTAGCAGTAAAGTACATTATTAGTGAATTTTATTTAAAAAAAATTCACTATTAGAGAGGTACCTATCGATGGTAAGACTTTGCAAAAAGTTTTTCAAATGAGCGCGAATCTGGGCCCGTAGAACCGATATCCGGAGTCACTTTCAATTTTTATATGTTTATATATATATATATATATATATATATATATATATATATATATATATATATATATATATATATATATATATATATATATATGTATGTATGTATGTATGTATCCAAGCGATAACTCAAAAATAATTAACCCATTTTGATGAAGCTCGGCAAGTGCCTTTCTTTTATTTATAGCTTGGATGAGTTGGTTAGCCAGGAAAATCGGACAAGGTTTTCCGGGGCAATTTGGAGTTTTCTTTGAAAAATTTTTTTTCTCGAAAAATTACAAAGGTATTTCGATGAAATTTGGTGGACGTATTTTTTTGAGCAAGGCCTAACTATTTACCAAAATTCAGCTTTCTAGGTTTACAAAAAATTGAGATATTTAAATTTGAAACATTTATATTTAATATCACCGCTTTTTATTGACAATGGTAAAAACTGGTTTATAGTATATGAGATCTAGTATGTCTGAGTCGTTACCTAGTCACGGAACATTTAATATCATTGCGCAGGTCAGTTACACGCTGTAACTGACGTTTATCGTATATTATTAGATCGTTTATCTGTTTTCAATTTCAGTAGACAAATTATTTGGGTTGTTTTGGAATTTTAATATACAAGTACAAATTATTCCTTTGCGATTTTATTAATGTTAGTGGATGGACTAAACAGTGTTATGTTTTGTCAACATATATAAAGGATCGAAGTTTTACAAAAAGCGCTGATATGCAACAGGTTAGTTATTTTCTCCCTGATGCTTTGGCGGTAGTTTTAGCAAAGTTTATGATTTAATGGTCCATAATTTTTAGCTAATTTTCGTACAAGAAATTCGTCAATGGAAAGACCGCGACTTTAGATTAAAAATATTTCTTCAAATGAGCGCAAACTAGGCCTATAGCCAGTTGTTGATGAAGTAGTGCGTCGTGCCTCTCTTCATACTCTGCTGCAACAAATGCTTGACTTCCTGCGGTGACGTGCAGGATAGTCTCTAATGGCTGACACCCAAATCTACATCTGTCATCTTGGACCGAATTATCTCCAACTATATTATTATTATTATATTATTATTATGATTATTATTTGTATTATTATTATTATTATTATTATTATTATTATTATTATTATTATTATTATTATTATTATTAATCGCCTTTACTAAATATAAGGAATACAAGAAAATTATTATAAATAAAAAAAAAATTCACAATTCAAGCTAACATAATCAAAGATAAGCTGAGATATAACCCCATGGCGAAGTCTAGCCCTTGGCTAATCTGCTCAACATTAAAGTTCTTTAATACAATTGTGCAACATCAGCAGACATATAATCCACTACAATACTACTAACCATCACTCACATCGCTAGTAGTAGCCTTTACAAATCAAGAATACCTCGAATATTGCTGTGAGACCAAATACCTCTTAAACATGTTATTGAGTGCACTGTCGGTGAGAGTCAAATATGCACAAGGTAATGAATTATAAGGTTGAACGACATTATAAATAAAAGTCCTTTTAAATATAGCAGTCTGATGATGTAGAATCATTAAGCGATATGGCTATCAAATATTGACATCATGAGTACTATCTCTGGAGGAGAATATTTTCTTCAGAGAAGATGGTAATGAACGACTATTTATCACGGCCAAAACAAATCTGCCACAATGTAGTTTTCTTTCATCAGCCATTTTTAACCAATTTAACTTCCTATAAGTATGTGACACATGATCACCACAACGCAATCAAAATATAAATCTTAAACAAGAATTGTGAACTACCTGTATGCAATTCCTATCACTCGCGTCAACGCAATGTCCATAAACCAGGTTAAAATTAAACTGGACAGCACTGGTGCCTCAGAAAAGTTTTTACGTAAGTGTGTGGTTAATATATACCTGTTACTGTACAAAGTTCAATGAAACAAAGCCTCTCTGAAGCAACCTCTTTACATGCTGCCTAAACCTGAGGTTCGTATCGAAAGTAATGCCAAAGTTCACGGCGGACTGCAAAAAATCAATCAAAATGTTTAACACATTTGAAGAGAGGTTCACATTTGCTGCCAAATATCATCACTTTAGATTTAAGGAAATTAAGTTTTATGCCATGCCCGTCCGAAAGGTTTTTCAACGGTAGCAGCTCTGAGTTAATGACCTCCGACGCGTGAAGAGAATCTAAGCTCCCAAAATCAAACTGCAGTTTTCTATCGTCAGCGACGGCTTGAACTCGGCTACGCTTAAGAGACTGCAGCACGCTAGATATATACACCAAAAAAGGAGATACCAACACGAGCCCTGTGGTACACCCGAGAGAAGTCACTTCACCAGCCCATCTTCCATTCGAAAATATCAACTGCGAGCGGTTATCAAGATAAGACTCAACCAACCTATGAGACTGATTTCAGAGGTCATATTATTTCAACTTAGACAACAATAGACCGTGATTTCTAGAATCAAACGCGTTTGAGTAGTCAAGGAGCACCAGAAGAGACCAGTTACCCTCAACAACTGCAGAGATTATCAGGCAACAACGTTGATGAGTGCCACAAGTGTACTAAAACCATTTAGAAAGCCACACTGTGTGCGGGGCAGTATATTATTATCATTAATGTAGCTGTATGATTGCTTATACAGAACCTTTTCAAAGACCATAGAGAGCACGGGCAGTATACTGACAATGCGGAGATAAGAAAAGTAGGAGGGAAAATGCAGACCTCAGTCACAACACAACACCGAAGTGCGTGGGAGTTTTGAGGTACTGAGACTCCTACTCACTTAAACTCCCTCCCATGGAGTACCAGACCTTAGTCCATACCTCCGTCGGAAAGACTTCACACAATTAATGTTTCCATTCAGTTTTTGTCGCGGGGGCGTTACCGGGTAAGTGTACGCTTTCGACGCTTGTGCCTATGTGGAAGTTGCTCAATCGTAGTTGGTAGCACTACAGAGAAGAGCATTTGGGTGAGAAGCTGCTTTTGCAAACTGAGTTGAGAATAGTTGAGTTATAAACTCAAGTATCGAAGGCATTTCCAGATCAGAGTTAATCTGACTGTTTCTGACAAACCATGGCGCTCCGGTAACCATTCTCAGAATTTTATTCTGGATGATTTGAAGGGTCTTGATAAGAGCTGCAGCCACGGTGGCCCATGCAGGTGATGCATAGGTCATGGCTGAGCAATTTATTGTTCATGGACAATTTGGAATTTCTATTTAGAATTGGAAACAGCTTCGAGATGAACATCGAGGGTTTTCGTCAGGCGAGTTGGACATGAGGACACCATGTTAAGTGTTTGTCGAGGAAAATCCAGAGGTATTTGGCGGAATCTTGCCAGGGAATTAGACGGTTGTCTAATGATACGTGTTCGTTAGATTTGTGTCTCCTCTTGGAAAATAGGACTGCTGAACATTTATCGGGGTTTATGGCTAGACAAGATTTTATATACCAGCCTTGCAGCTCGACTACGGCATTCTGAAGTAGTTCGGTTATTATCATCGGCTGAGTGGAGCTGCTGAGGATGGTAGTGTCCTCTGCGTACAGTGCGTCACGTTTAGGGGCGCTGTCGGAATGTATACGAATTCTTTGCTAGCGATATGGCTATTGAGGTATTTCGTGGGGGGGGGGGGGTGTTAACTAGTTCCAATACGGCAGTTGATAATGTTAGGAACATAAATGTCAATAAATGGACTACAGTACCTTATCATCGCCGCAGATATTCTGTCAATTCCATAAGCGTTAGATTTAATGCTATTAAGAGCTTTATTAACTTCATCGAGTAACATTGAACTTCCTGCCATTATTGTTAACATTGCTACTGTAATAATTAACCGGTTCGCTAGAATCCGTTGTGTTCTGTACAACCCCGGGTTTTGATGACACGCTCACATCACTTAGGCCACGCCACAGCTGTCGAAAATATCTCCGGGCACGCGACGAATCAAGATATCCGCGTTTGCCGCGCCTGACCAACGTCACCATGGTGTTTCTCAACCGTTCATATTTCTTCCATACGTAATTATTCCTCGAACACTTTAATTCACGGACCACTGTATTTCTGAGTTTCATATTAAACCTAATATTATTGGAGAGGCAAGGAGCTCTGGGCTTAGTTACCTGAACCTGTCTCAATGGAGCATGGATGTCAAACAACTGCAATACAAACATTTCGATCTTGTTCTAAATACTAGGTTCACATATCAAACACTGCCAATTCAAAGACCACATACCACATAAAAAAGAACTGGCCCCGTGACCATAGGCAAAATATATATGGCTCTCGTAGCACCTCTCAACGTTTAATTTTCTAGTAGCCTGCTTTTCGCTTTTGCATAACAAGAAACAACATATGTCTTATAGGGTCCAAGAGGTCAGCAGAAATACTAATACTTATCACTTTACGAAAAAGCAATTATAAGTGATAAATCAAAAATCATAAATTACATACTCATTAAAACTCATATCGCATTGTGGTTTTCCATATGGTTATGGATATCGTTTCTAATAAATCATACAATGCAGCAAGTGCGTACATGCACGTTTTTCACTATATTGTGAACATACACACATTAACGTAGAACTTGCAAATTTTAATTTATTTTACTTATTACCAGACTGTATAATTATGACAGCTTGCTAAATACCGAACATTATAAATTATATGGTACTTATTTCATTGTGTCTTACTGTACAGATAAAGGAAGATCGAGGCCCTCTGCAGAAGTTAAAGCCGTAAGTTATTACATAAGTGCTAGCGGTAAATGCAATATAAATGTACCCACAAGTAGGTAGTTATGTATGGTCTGGTAATTCAGTGCGATATATGTAGACCGAAATTTATCAAGCTAAGCACTTGAAAGCAGGAGATATTACACTAGTATGTTTGCCTTTAGAAGTAGATCAAAAATACATATGGGTAATGAAGAAAATTGGGGACGTAGCCAGTGAATTTTCATAATAATTGTACGGCATATTACTAATATTATTACTAAGTACACTTGGAGAAACCCAAATCACCACAACACATATTTCAGAGACCTTATGATCGTTTCGTTGACCATGTCAACATCTTCAGAGGAAAAAATATTTCTTCATCTGAAGATGTTGACCTGGTCAACGAAACGATCGTAAGGTCTCTGAAATATGTGTTGTGGTGATTTGGGTTTCTCCAAGTGTATTTATTAGTGCTCATCGCAGGTTCCAGTTTTCACATACTAATATTATTACCTTAAACTTGAACAGACCCTGAAGATAGGTTTTAGAGGTTCTAATACGCGCTCAGTTGAAGAAATTGTTGCATATGTCTCTATTATAATAAAAAAAGTCTGAACTCGGCAATTGCGTTATGGTAGTGAATTTTCATCAACATATTTTTAATGACATATATGTTTTTTTAAGAAAGCAGGCATCAAATTTACTTACCAGTATAACCTGCATAGGCGAAACAATGTATCATATTTCGTCAAAATAACTTTACTGTTTGAAAATTGAAAAGAATCTCCGAGAAAGAATTTTAAATGTTTCCGGAAAAAGTGGTTTCCCGGCCAACGCGAACCTTAGAGGTAAATAGCAAATTGAGCTATTCAAATTTGAAGCATTTAATGAAAATTCGCTACCATAACGCACTTGCTGCCTCCCGAATTTCTTTTTCTACAAACATGCATTATATTTCGATTGAAAATGCAAAAATGCATTAACATACGGTGTGTTCGATTTAAAAAAAAAAGAAGAAAATTTGTATCACCAACGACACATGGGCCATCCTGTGATTTTAAAAATGTTTTTTTTAAGATGGAGACACCCTAGAATTAACGTATACATGCTTTTTTCGTATCTTGTATAATAACGAATATATTGAGCTTTATTGATTTTCTACGAAAATTCGCCAAAAATTATAGACCATTGGCATGTTTTTTATATTTCTATGAAAAGTTACTACCATAACGCACTTGCTGCGTCCAGCCTTTTTTAGATTAATTCCACACGGGTGGCTTAGATTTTCAAATAGTAAAAATAATAAATTAAGATCAATTTGGTTTAAATCGGATAAAAATCAAAACAACCATTTTAGGGTACTAAGTGAGTGGTGAACGTGTCTCCACCTAGTTCGGAACCAAGTACCTACTATGTTGTCACGCCTGCTCCAAATAAGACAGAGTGTTAAAAATAGAGACAGTATACAACTAACTAACAATTTAAAAAATTGTTAGCCCTGGCCCATTTCTACCCCAATATAGGGACAAAGTATGTAAGACTAGATGCATTCTCGCAACAATTAGAACCGTAGGCCGGTTTCGCTCTCATTAGAGCTCTTCAGTACGGCATACTAATTGTAGCAAAAATGCACCAAAAATAACACGGCTATCGTATAGCCAGTCTTAAAACACTAAGTGAGTGGTGAACGTGTCGCCACCTAGTTCGGAACCAAGTACTATGTTGTCACGCCCGCTCCAAATAACACAGAGTGTTAAAAATAGAGACAGTATACAACTAACTAACAATTTAAAAAATTGTTAGCCCTGGCCCATTTCTACCCCAATATAGGGACAAAATATGTAAGACTAGATGCATTCTCGCAACAATTAAAACCGTAGACCGGTTTCGCTCTCATTAGAGCTCTTCAGTACGTCATACTAATTGTATGTATGTCACGCCCGCTCCAAATAACACAGAGTGTTAAAAATAGAGACAGTATACAACTAACTAACAATTTAAAAAATTGTTATATCTAGTCTTACATACTTTGTCCCTATATTGGGGTAGAAATGGGCCAGGGCTAACAATTTTTTAAATTGTTAGTTAGTTGTATACTGTCTCCATTTTTAACACTCTGTGTTATTTGGAGCGGGCGTGACAACATAGTACTTGGTTCCGAACTAGGTGGCGACACGTTCACCACTCACTTAGTGTTTTAAGACTGGCTATATAGCCGTGTTATTTTTGGTGCATTTTTGCTACAATTAGTATGCCGTACTGAAGAGCTCTAATTAGAGCGAAACCGGTCTACGGTTCTAATTGTTGCGAGAATGCATCTAGTCTTACATTTTAGGGTGTTTTACTCTGAAGTGGAACACGTTCTATGGAAACTTTACCATAAAACACAATACGTATTTTTAGTTCTTATCAAAACACATTTTTGTATTAGGAATTTTTTTGCAATTTGTGATGTTAGAAAATCTTATATTATGTAATAGTATTCGTAATTTAATCCAGAAAACAGGGGGAGACACTGAAATAGAATAACGTGGATCGCTTGACATTTCCGCGAGTGGGCGACCTTCGTGTGTATAGACCTCTGGGTAAGGTAGAAGTATTAAGCAGCTTTGCCAGATAAAGATTTTAGCAGTAAATCTGGAACTTTTAGGTATTCATTTAAATCTTGGCTTTGGTAAACCTTTTTAAATTTAAAACAGATTCTTTGACACGTGTACAGCAAGTAAGCGATGAAGAAAACAAATGGGGGGGGGTAATAACATGTGCCCCTGAACCGTAAGGTACTGGGTTCGACTCCCAGATGCTTCTTTTCACCTTTTCAGTACAAACTATAATAAATTAACACCAACCGACGTTATGGAATTGTATTTGAGCAAGTTGGATGTCTGCACGATCCGTCGTTCGGAGGGGGCGTAAAGCTGTCGGCTCCGTGTCCATCTGAGATTGGGCACGTTAAAGATACCTACCCTTTGTACATAAAGGCAGGGGTTCGGCAAAATTTCTAGGATAGTGAGTTGAAACTGCTCCGTGGCGTCGGTGATTGGCCATAGTCGCGGAATTAGGCCGACGTTAAAAAAAAGATTGGTTTCGTTTTTATTGGAGTTTATCAACTTGTCATATCTACGTCGAATTTACACTACCGGTCATAGATCTTCGAAGCAACTACCTCTACATCGCCGACTCTTTTTTTCTTTTAGCGAATTTTTATTTAACAAAATTCGCTAATAGAGAGGTATCGATGGTAAGGCTTGCAAAATTGTTTTCAAATGAGCGGGAATTTGAGCCCCTAGAACCCGAAACTACGGTCCGTTGAACGTTCATATGTTTATATATATATATATATATATATATATATATATATATATATATATATATATATATATATATATATATATATATATATATATATATATATATATATATATATAATTGCAAAATTGTATTCAAATGAGTGGGAATTTGAGCCCCTAGAACCCGAAACTAGGGTCTGTTGAACGTTCATATGTATATATATATATATATATATATATATATATATATATATATATATACCACCATAGCTAGCCTTCTGAACGTACTAGTACCGCAAAAAATTCTGAACGCAGTAAGTGTGTTATGGTAGCGATTTTTTTATTAAATGCTTCAAATTTGAATAACTCAGTCTGCTATAAACCTAAAAAGTTAAAGTTTGGTATTTTGGTGTATAGTAAGGTCTACAATCAGTTTAATATTTCTTGAGCTATCGCTCGGAAACATACACACATAGTGGCCCAAATTCGCGCTCATTTGAAAAAATGTTTGTCCCGCCATCGGTATCCATCTATTAGCGGTTTCTTTTCAATTAAAAATTCGCTAAAAAATTAATAGAGGATATTATATACAATCATAATATATTAACGCAGGCCGTTCTTCTTTTATATTCCAAAATATTTAGTTCAGAAATCAACTGGCAAAACTGCTGAAGAATGTATCTGGTCTTGTATGAGTTAGGCCCGTACTTAATCCTAATAAATAATATTTGTGGCCTAATGAGATTCGCTTTAGATGTACTACCACAGTTGGAAATTTTTACCCACCGCGGTTGTTATTTGACAAATATAGTGAGCTGGGAATTTCAGCAACACTGTACTAATGTTATGGCCTTTTTGCTGGGTGTGTGTTGAGATACCAAGAGATATATCAGATCTGCCAGCGCCAGTGTCTCTCTGACCTATGAGGCAATTCAGACCACTGCATATACCAGTGGAATGCACTCTGGGAACTCACCTCTTTGTTACTATTGTTTAGAGTTAACTGAATGTGAATAATCGATTTAAATTCCGATCACCAACTTAGCTTATATGTAGGTAACTACTCGTAGGTAGTTAAGATAGTAAACACTACGATTATTACTGTATGCACCACCTTTATCAAAAAGAAATAAATAACTTAATACTGATAAAATAAATTAACATTTTATTACAAAATAATAATTGCCATAAAACATACAGAATAAAGTAGAAAAAGTTGTTTGGTTGTACGAAATTTAACCCCGGAGGTCTTTTAAGTCGTCATGGAGACAACCTGCAAAATACACAGGATGACCTCTATGGATGGGGCGCATACCTGAACAATTATTTTATTACGATGGAAATAAAAACCTTGATATAAATTTGAATACCGGCTAGACATGGCTTGAGAGGAAGTAATTCGAAACAAAACCCTCTCAAAAAACATACAAACACCAAGATTACATCAAATTTTCACACAGATCCTAAAACTTCCGATAAAGGAAGATCACCCTGAAGCTCTAACCAAGTTCGTTACGTTCTATTAATTTATTTAACTCGTTACACTAACAATTGTTTACTTTATTGTTCATAGACACTTTTCTTCATGGCATATGGAATTATATATCTCTCTCTGATATCATAGAATTTCTGATGTTAAAATCTTTTGGTAGCAGTTTACAGTTGATTTACTGTCGTCTTGCGTCTTGCGTCTTGCTTATCTCTACACTGCACTTATAAATAGCAGAAATTCACTCGTTTTAACTTCGTTTTTGGCTGTAATTACATCGACCATGTAATCTTAAGTGCTTTAGCATCTTTGTTATGGGCCAAAGGCTGCAGCATACCACCAAATGGTGCAGAATACCACCAAATGGTGCAGCACACCACCAAAGGGTGCAAAATCTCCAAAAGCTTCAGCAGCTCCAAATGGTGCAGCATACCACCAAAAGGCACATCAAATGGTGCCACATCTCTAAAATCTTCAACAACTTCAAATGGTGCAGCAAGCATTAATGGCGTCACAGTTAGTTTCAACAACTAGAGCTGCAAAAGGGGCAGTTTCAGAACAATTAGGACACATAATATGCAGACACAAACTCAACATCATCCTAACGTTTCAGAAACTATAGAACTTCTACAAAAATGCCAATGTTCTACTCTCAGCCGGACACTCACCTCCTTAGGCCTAATGGGGCCCTCTTAGTGCTGCAATCACTTACCAGAGAAGTATCTTTAAGTGGAAGTTAAAACATGCTTCACATATTTCAATTTATTTTCATTCGCTTTATCAACCTTTTAAATTTTTATGTCTATGCCAGACGGTAATCCTAAACAATTTTATTCATTTTACTTCCATATCGTCAATACGTTTGGAAGTCTGGCATCGGCGACAAAAATTTCAATTTTTTTTTCGCTTAAACATCGTAAAATGTGTCGAAACGTATGGAAAACATAACTTGGGAACGAAAACTGTTTGTGTCTGTTGGTCTATCGGTCTGTCGGTCTATCGGTCTGTCGTCTTTCAGTCTGTATGTCTGTCTGTTTGTAGCCATGATAACTAAAGAACGAACTAAGACATCCTCTTCAAATTTGGTATACAGCTGGCACCCGATAAACGCATGGTTGGGGTTGTTTTTGGGTACAGTCGCTCCAGAAGGTATGGATGAATGGATGTGATTTGGTGAAAATTGACATTTTATCGTTCAAACTCGAGTAATATAACGTTTTAGGCTTTGTTTATTAGAAAACTTTCAATTTCATTAAACATTTGGTATCCTTTTTTGAAATTAAATTAGGGGTTTAATGTGTGGGGGTGGAATATCACGGACATATTTTTTTTTGGGTGCTAAAACCGCGTAAAAAGTCTCAAAATATATAGAAACTTGACCCTGTACTAAATTATTTTTGTCTGTCAGTCTGCCGTTCGGCGACCTGTCGGCCTGTACGTCTGTCTGTTAATAGGCGCAATAACTTTTGAAAGAATGGAGATATCAACTTCAAATTTGGTATACAGTTAGCGCCCGACAAGGGAACGCTTTTAATCATTTTTGGGTAACATTGAGGGGTGACTTGGCTAAAATTGCCATTTCTTCGTTTAAAACTCGAGTATTATAACGTTTCAGAAGTTTATGGGTACAGGAATACGAATATTTTCTTCGTGGTCACGTCAAGTCAGGTCAACTGACCCTGAATAAGGTTTTTAACAAAAATTTACTAAAAATGAGATATTGCTGAAAAGTCTGGACGCAGCAAGTGCATTAAGGTAGTAAATTTCCATAGAAATAATCTGGCACCAAACATTTTTTCTATTAAACGCTTATAACTTATTTTCCTTACAACACAGAAATCTAAAATTTTATATGCAGTTTACCTTTTATAACGTAAACCAACCTGTTAAATTTAGTTACCATAGCGCTCTTATTTTCAGAGAAAAAATTTTTTTTAGAAAGGAAACTTAAATTTCCAAGCCACTTACAGAGGGAAGGTACCTGCCAAGTTTTATCAAAATCAGCCCATGAGTTATCGGTGTAATATATATATATATATATATATATATATATATATATATATATATATATATATATATATATATATATATATATATATATATATATATATATAGATATAGATATAGATATAGATATAGATATAGATATAGATATAGATATAGATATATGAAGATTATTACTGGAAACACATACTAGTTCCGCTCTTATTTGAGCTCATCCGTGCATTATACCAGTTGCAGGATGATTTGGCTGCTCTTCAGAACTGGTGTCATAAAAGTATGCTAGAACTCAATATAAGTAAACGTACTGTAGTGACCTATTCTAGGAGGGTTACCAATATCAATTTTAATTATACTTTACACGGGAGTATTTTGCATAGGGGTGATAGCAGGAGAGATTTGGGTGTTGTTTTTAACCAAAAACTTTGTTTTGACCTTCATATTCAGGCACCAGTTTCAGAAGCTCTGAAATCTTTAGGTTTTACCATCAGAGTCTGTAGGGATTTCAGTGGAACCGAGTGCACAAAAGTAATGTATAACACGTGAGTCAGAACTGGGCTTGAATACGCTAGCCAAGTTTGGCCCTCTTTATACCAATGCTATAAAGATGCCATATAATGGGTTCAGAAAAGATACCTCAAGCATATTTCTTACAGGTTGGATGGTTTCTAGTCATCGCGGGGCACACTGTATCAGCAATTTCGTGACATATTTAACTTATATCCTGATCGATCAAACCCGCAAGTTCTAGCGGATGTGATATGGTTCCAGCAGGATGGAGCACCAGCGCATTAATAAATCAATTTTCGGCAGTATCGCGACTTTTTATTTGGAAATAGACGAATGGGGAGCCGAGGAATGACCAATACGATCACCAGATCTTACGCTAATAGACTTCTTCTTATGGGGATATGTGGACAGAATGGTATAAACAACTAAATAGCGCGATCTAAACCCAACAAAACTAACATGGCGAACTATGAACAATATTGATAAGTTTTTATGTTTTCTTTTTAACTCATACCGTCCAGAAAAACACTAAAATTGTTGTGCTGGCTTTCTCATTAAGAGCGCGATTAGTAATTAATTCTTTCGTGTATTGCAGCAAAGTGCGCCAATCAGACCAATTTCTTTTTTTACTGTTCACTTTTTCAGTAACTATGTGAAAACTGCAACCTGTGATGAGCACTGATAAGTACACTTGGAGGAACCAAATCACCACAACACATATTTCAAAGACCTTACGATCGTTTCGTTGATAACGTCAGCGTCAGCGTCGTCATCTACTAATGACGCTGACTTTGTCAGCGAAACGATCGTAAGGTCTTTGAAATATGTATTGTGGTGATTTGGGTTCTCCAAGTGTACTTTTTTAATAACTTTTAAAACCATAGCATTTTTGAATAGAGATCTCTCATATGAGGTATCACAAGACCGTGCTGCCTATTTAGCAATTTGCGGATTGCAACTGCCACTAAAAGGGGGTTGAATGTAGGGGTGATGTTTCCACGTTGCAGGATGTTATTGCCTAATCTATAATTGACGTGTTTTGAGACTTTTTTATAAGTATGCACAATAATTAATTGAGATACCGAATTTATTCCAGTTGACTGTTCTACACACTATACATACAAAGCTATACGTACATTACTTTGTCGTTGAGAAGAAGTAATTTGTCTGAAATGGTGTAAATTGTTTAACCATGATATCATAAATAACAAACGTCTAATAGCATAAAATTGCAAAGATTTATAAGCAGCAAAATGCCTGAATTATTACATAAGAATGTTCTGCAAGAGCTATTGTGTACTCTTCTGGTGGGTTCACGACTGGTCGATGGTATTTGAGGTTACGGGTAAGGAAGGACGTCTCGACCGACAACAATATGTGTTACTATATTCCAGTAATTACAAACACTTCCAGTGAAAATCGATAGTAGTTTAGATGTGAAGATTCTAAAGACCAAACCCATATCTACGTTGAGGATAGATGATGTGTTAATTGTAAAATTGATTGTCGTAAAAGTACTATCAGTAAATTTTCGTAGAAAAAATTCACTAACGGGGAGATCCCGACTTTAAGCACGAGAAAATTGGCCACTATTTCAAACATCAAAAAAAGAACTATCTAGCAAATATTGAAGCATCATTATTTTCACCCGTATAAAATTCATCTTGTACAACAACTGAATGAAGATGGTTTTGATCGGCGGCTGGAGTTTTGTGAAGTTATGACTGACAACTGATAACGGGAACTTTCTGTTCAATATCTGTTTTTCAGACGAGTGTACGTTTTTATTAAACTCTACAGTCAATCGTCATAATTGTCGTTATTGGGCAGATAATAATCCAAGAAATTTTCACGTAGTCCACACTCAAACTCCACAGAAATTGAATGTCTGGACTGGCATTTTTGAAGACCGTTTAATAGGACGAATTTTTTTTTGATGCCAATTGGAGTGGCGAAACGTATTTGGAGTTACCAGAAGATATCGTTTACCCTCTACTAATTGACATTGTTCAAAATGATGATCGCTATCAAACAGATCAATTAGTGTTTCAACAAGATGGAGCTCCTCCGTATTTTTAACAACGTGTTAGTACCTCGACTTACTATTTTGAAATAGACGAATGGTGAGGCGAGTAATGGCCAATACGATCACCAGATCTTACGCTAATAGACTTCTTCTTATAGGGATATGTGGACAGAATGGTATAAACAAGTAAATAGCGCGATCTAAACCCAACAAAACTAACATTGCGAACTATGAACAATATTGATAACTTTTTATGTTTTCTTTTTAACTCATACCGTCCAAAAAAAAATGTTGTGCTGGCTTTCTCATTAAGAGCGCGATTAGTAATTAATTTTTTAATGTATTGGAGCTCCTCCGTATTTTTAACAACGTGTTAGGGAGTTTTTAACAGAGAGTTTCCAGGGCATTAGATTGGGCGTAGAGGTGCTATTGAGAGGCCGCCTAAATCACCGGATTTAACTCCTTTAGACTTCTTTCTATGAGGCCATTTAAAAAGTCGAATTTACGCAACGTCTCTGGAAGAATTACGACAACGCATTGTTGAAGAATGCCGTCTAATAACTCCACAAATGCTCCAGAATGTCAGAGTTCGTTTTGAACAAAATTTCTACTTTTGTATGGAAGCTGGTGGTCAACAATTTGAACACTTACTTAACTGAATAAACATTTTTGAACGTTTGTTTTTGTTTTTTAGTTTTTTTACGAAAAATTGACTAATTGGTGCATTTCTTATCACAATGAATGAAATACGTTCTTGCAATTCCAACTGTGAATAATTTTTAAACGAGTTGATAAAACTTCCAAAAAAAAATTGTGTGCTGAATTTAGAAAAGAAAGAGCTCTCAAATAATGTAACACTCGACCCATGTTCCATATTTAAAATATAAGGGTTGTTATCACCACCTTTAAGGGGTTGATGTGGCAAAGTTGAGTTTTATGTCAAAACATGCCCCCCGCAATATTAAAATTGACATGTTTCAGCGTTTCTTAAAAAAAATTCTCTGGACGCAAATCGGTCTGTTTCGTTTTCAATGCGCCACCCTGTATGTTATGCTGGTAACCAAATGTGACGCCTGCTTTCAATTAAAAAAGATATTTGCTATCAAAAACATCTTTATGAAAATTTATTTTCATAACGCACTTGCTGCGTCCAGACTTTTTAAAAATCTAAAATTGATGTGTTTCGGGATTTTTTTATAAAAACGCACAGAATTTGAGATACGCATTTTATTCCATTCCACATTATATAGACTCCGACGTACATTTCACAATTTTACCTTTGTCTGCCATGGAAAAACATGAAATTATACTTATTTTATATAATTTGAAAAATGATTGCTACTTTAAATAATTTTCTTAAGACAGTAATCTTTGGAATGTCAGTAATATAAGATTACTTTTACAAGAAAAATCTATCGGAAACCGTTTATTCAAATCACGGTGTATATTATGGTTGCCCATCATAAGCACTTTATGACAGGTCGCATCATGAAAGAGCGCTGCTATGAACTTAACGGACATGGCACAGCAAAAGCGATGAAACATGGTGAATTTAGAATTTTCTAATGCCGTTTCAGTCATCGAGCTATCTATAAATTGCCGTTTCTCTAATGGGTTTAATAAATGGGCCGGCAATGAACACACACGATGTGCGCATCTTCCCACTGCTGTATGTAATTATACAAACGTGGCAGACATATTTAACATCTACCTGCCTGGATTTTATGCAGGTGATTTTTAAGATGGTCGAGTTATGTGTGACAAATAAGAATAAATGTTCCAACTAATAAGCCGTATAATAGGAAACTGTTTTATTTGCCTATGTGTGTACTGGACGAAGTAAAAGTTAAGCATTCGCATAGGTTTACTGTATTAAATAGCTACAGAATGCGGATTTCAAATTACTGAGTATATCGTAAAAATATATATGAGTCTCCTTTCATTTTAAATCAAACGAAGCTTGTAGTTTCTAAGCAAAATATATTAATGCTCACTCTTTTTCCTGTTGGTTAGAAAAGTTTTTCTAGATCCTGCTTTCAATCAAGGGCGGCTCCTCAATAAGTGTGCCCGTGCGCGCGCACTGCCGCCTGCCGTGGAAAAAATAATATTTTTGCTATGCTATATTTTAATAAATATTTATTTACTTTTTTACCTCCTGCATTCAACAAACAAAATTAATATATCGAGGATCGCAGAGAGTCGGCAGCCATTAATACAGAATACAGAATCAGAATAAGTATAGTGTTAATCGTTGCAGACGTTATATACATCCATATCCATTTAAAACACTCGCGCAGCGGTGTGTATTTTACGGCGCTCTCGGGGAATGCGATACTTCAATGCGAAATGATCGCCTATCTTCGTCGAACCGAATAAGCAATCTGTTGTGCGCTACAAAACTACACACTACCAGTTTGTAGTGGACTTTTGGCAGATCGTGTGTACCTACTACCTAGTAATTTTCATCTTCGCGTAGGATTGATTTTTAATTAGATCATTTCGTTGTGGTTTACATGTTCTAACAAGACAATTTTTATTATATGGTGGTTACTACTTCGGGTTGCTTAATAAGTGGACAAAATAATTGTGATACTGTGATTCATTCAGTGGATAATATTTTAAATTTAATGGTTAACTTTTTAAGGGACTTTTTAAATATTATAACCTATAACTAACTAAAGGAAAACTTGGTAAGTAGTTAATAATTATTAAGTTTAGTTAGTTTAGTAAGTAGGTTTTTTTATAATACATTTTCGGGGAAAAAATAGGCGAGCCTTTCATTTTTCTCAGAAAATTACAAACCTATTTTAATGAAAATTGGTGGATAGGTTTCCTTGAGAGAGGCGTTACTACGTACCAAAATTCAACTTTCTAAGTTTATAGACAATTAAGTTATTCAAATTTTGAGTTTTCTTTTGAAAAAAATTTTTTTTCCGAAAATTATTAAGCTTTTTGGTGAAATTTGGTAGATATGTTGCCCTAGGTAAGACCCTACTCTATGCCAAAACTCAACTTTCTAAGTTCGTAGAAACTTGTGTTATTCAAACTTGAAGCATTTAATAAAAAATGACTACCATAACGCACTTGCTGCGTCCCGAACTGTTTTTTTGCGCTCCCCCAATGCATTAAGGCACGGCCACTACTGCTTTCAATATATTTTTATTGGGAAATTTGTTCATATTTGCTAGAATAGTAATGATTGCATGTCTGCAGTAATAATAAGGTTTATTGACAACTTTGAACATGTAATGGGTATTATTTACGATATATAAAAATGTCTGGATGAAGAAAGTGTGTTATAGTAGTGGATTTTCATTAAAATGTTTTTAATTGAAAACATGTCATTTTTTTAAGGAAACAGGCATCAAATTTGGATACCAGTATAACCTACTTCCTTTTACTTTTTCTCATTTCATTGGGCGTCTGTCTGCTTTTCTCATCCTGGCCCCTCTGATATCTCACAAAACGCCACCGAAATCTCCCAAGCTGGCATGGAATTATTTATTCCAGGTACACAGAAAACCTCTTCAGCCACTCAAAAGCCCTGGTTCTGTAAATCCTGCGACAAAGCCAGATTTGAAAAGCTCAAAGCTCACAAAACGCTTCTACACAATCCCAGTCAAGAAAACCGTCAAACATTTAACGACGCAATGTCCGCATTCTTTCTGAGGCAAAAAACTCGTTTAATAACCACATCAAACACAACGTCCTCTCAAGCTTCACCGGCAGCAAACCCTTCTTGACTCTTGCTAAATCTATTGGGAATAATTTCTGCAAGAGCACGTTCCCACTCCTGGTCTCAGGAGATGAAACTGTTTCTACCGCTCTGTG
This sequence comes from Tillus elongatus, assembly GCA_964006375.1. Lineage (NCBI taxonomy): Eukaryota > Metazoa > Arthropoda > Insecta > Coleoptera > Cleridae > Tillus > Tillus elongatus. The sequence goes on from OZ023265.1 coordinate 32,343,316, forward strand.
CAAGGCTGAACTTTTTGTCTCGTTGTTCGCCGGTAATTCTACTCTCAACCCACCTCCAAATGTTCAACCACATATGTAGCGCATAAAATGACGGATATCATTTTCAAAACTAAAAAGGTACGAAAGATGCTCTCTTCTCTTAATATCAGTAAAACCTCTGGCCGTGACGAGATCCCAGCCATTGTTCTCAAAAAATGCGCACCAGAACTTGCTCCTGTACTGACTTGTCTGTTTCAGACATCTTACAATAGAGGCATATTCCCTAGTAACTGGAAAACTGCTCGAGTACAACCCGTCCCCAAGAAAGGATCCAAAGCGCCTCCTAGCAACTACAGGCCTATTTATCTCCTTTCAGTCCTCTCCAAAATGATCGAAAAATATATAAACACCCAATTACTAGAATTTCTTGAAAAAACACATTCTAATCCACGACAGGATTCCGTCAGCGTAGTTCAACTGCCGACCTCCTTTCCTCCAAAATTGGCACCAACATGTCACATCAATTGCAGAAGTGGCTGACAAGAAATTGGGCTTCCTCTTTCGGGCTTGCAAATACTTTTCACCAGCTACCTTATATACTTTACAAATAAGGCCAAACCTCGAATACTGCTCCCACATCTGGGGTGCCGCTGCCGCTTCTACACTTGCTATCCTAGACTCCAATCAGCAGAGAGCTATACAACTCATCAGTGACCCTACCCTCACCCAAAGACTGTCATCCCTTGCCCACCGAGGTGCCGTTGGTGACCTCTCTCTCTCTCTCTCTCTCCCTCTCTCTTTTATAGATATCTGCACGGGCACTGCTCAGAGGAGCTTTCTTCCATAGTTCCTCTACCTGCTGCCATCAACAGATCTACCAGGGGAACAGAGCGAATGCACCTTTTTAGTGTCCAGGTCACCAGACATAGAACATTATGTTATGCCCGCTCTTTTGTCCCGAGGACTTCCAAGCTTTAGAATTCCTGCCGGCACATGTTTTTCCTTCTCCTCCGAACCTCCAAACCTTCAAGTCCAGAATTAAAAAGTTCCCTCTTTCCTCCTTGCCGACACCCACGGTACGATAGTATTTAGGCTATAAGCCCTCGTGGTGGGTTGTTGAAATAAAAATAATAATACAAAAAGAGCAAAACAGGTTTGCGTATCTAATTAAGATGAGAATACATCTATCCTTACATACATTATCCCTATATTGGGGAAGAAATGGGCGACGGCTGACAATTTACAAATATTGTTACCTGGTTGTGCACACTCTCTATTTTATAATATTTTGTGTTATTCGGAGCTGCCATGACAATATACTACCTGGTTCAGCACCGAGATGGCGACCCTGCCGCACATCTCACAATGTTCTAGGCTACCATGGCCGTATTACTTTATAGGTGTATTCTCGCTGTAATTAGTATACCGTACTGACGAGCTCTAATTAGAGCGAAACCGGTCTGCGGTTCTAATTATGGTGGGAATACATCTAGCCTCCTACGAGTTCTTAGTATAGTGTTATGCATTTTTATTTCTTTGAGTGAGGCCTTTATTATTCTATGTTAACTGTAAATTAGTCATTGCATAATAAATTATTTTTATCACTAGCAATGTAATCTAACAGTTGTAAAATTAGTCAGTGATGGATCAGGCTAAGCCGATATACCAATCTCTATAGATAGTCCACAAACTAATTAAATTAAGTCGTTTTGTATCTCTAAAATTCATCACTGATTATATCAAAAGAAGATGGATAATCTCGTTAGAAAAACATACAATATGCATCAACTAATGTGACAAGATTTAAAATTAAGTTGTATATAAACATGCGCTGGGTTTTACTACAGATAAGTAGCTTGCTGTGCTCTTTCAAGCAAACTCCGCATGATTAAATTAGATGTGAAAACGGAGAAGTAAACATTATTTCACAGTTCTATTTAAGATATACGTTATTGTCGATACACAAAATTTTCAAGATAAAGGTTTATGTGAAAACTTTTCATCAGAACAATGCTTCAGTAAAAAAAGTCTCAATAAATAGAATGTTGGGTGTAGACAGTAAAAACTTATCAGCGGTCAAATCTTCTTTAAGTTGTTAAAAATTAAGTACATGCTGTGCAATGACACCATAAAACTCTGGACGCAGCAAGTGCGTTATGGTAGTGAATTTTCATAAAAATGTTTTTATTGCAAATATGTGTGTTTCCTTTTTAAGAAAGCAGGCATCAATTTTGGTTACCAGTATAACCTATATAGTAAAAACAATGTGCCATGTTTCATAAAAATAACTTTATTGTGTGAAAATGTACAAAAATTTCCAAAAGTAAGCTTAAAGTGTTCCCGGAAAAACTCGTTTATTGGTCAACCTTATAGGTTAATAGCAAATTGGGCTATTCAAATATGAAGCATTTGATCAAAATTCGTTACCATAACGCACTTTCTGCATCCAGAATTTCTTTTCTTACAAACATGCATTATATTTCGATGGAAAATGCAAAAATGCAATAAGATAAGACGTGTTTGATTAAAAAAAAAAAGAAAATTTGTATCACCAACGACTTATGGGTCACCCTGTGATTGTAGAAATATTTTTTAAGATGTAGCTCAAGACACGCTATAATTAATAGATACAAATTTTTTTCATATCTTGTATAATAACGGATATATTGAGCTTTATTGATTTTTTACGAAAATTCGACAAAAATTATATACCATTAAACGATAAACTCTATAGCCAAGCATCAGAGAAACGGTCGGTTTGAAATGAATTTTCTGGAAACATTTTAGTAAAATGAAGGACAATGACGGCTGAAACTAAGACTTCAGGGTTTGTAAAACATCCTTCTTGAGACATTGATTTCCATAGCCCGTATTAGATTCAAGTTATTTGCCTAAATGTTGCCGATTTTGACTTTTTAAATCGCAACTTTGACGTTTTGAGGAAAACTCCAATTTATTTTTCTTTAAATGCCTATAACTTTTTTGTCTTTTGACCTACATAGCTAAATTTTTTTTTAAGAAGATACAAAATGTTCCGGGAAAACCTGAGCAGATTTTACTGGCTAACGAACTTATCCAAGCCATTTGCAAAATGAATTTATTCACCAAACTTAATCAAAATCGGTGTGATACCTATATATATATATATATATATATATATATATATATATATATATATATATATATATATATATATATATATATATATATATATATATATATATATATATATATAACATATAAAAATTAAAACTGACCCCGGATATGTGTTCTGGGGGGCCTAATTAGCGCTCATTTGAAGAAATTTTTTTAAAATTCAAAAGTCGGGATCTCCTCATTAGTGAATTTTTTTAAGAAAATTCACTAAAAGGCATGACGTCAAAATGTACCTAAACTTTCCGATTAAATTTGAATGTAATTTGATTTCCATTTAACACTGTTCAAGTTAGGAATTGATCACCGGGAAAAAGATATACAGTGGACTTGATCTATGTCGGAAAAATTTAAAAAATGAAGAAACTCATATCCAGTTGACAATTTACTTTACGAACAGGGGTCGATCTTTTACAGTCAAGACATTATTTATATAAACGCATAATACAAGTTCAAACAGTTATTTTCATATTGATTGTTACGTTTGGCCCAGTAACTTTTTTTTATTATGTTTGACTTTTCACAAACTGCTTTTTTAAAATTTAACCTAATAGTAGGAGTCCTGGCTGTACAAATTCACTTCAAGCCATTTGTTTCCATATGCGATCTTCACTGATGAAGCAGGTTTTTAGTGAAAATCAGTAATGAGGAGATCCCCGCTTTTGAATTTTACAAAAATTTCTTCAAATTAGCGCAAACTAGGCCCCCTAGAACCCATATCCAGGGTCAGTTTCAATTTATATATATATATATATATATATATATATATATATATATATATATATATATATATATATATATATATATATATATATATATATATATATATACTAAAGTAAGGGCAACCAAATTTGGTGCGCGGATTTAGATCATTAAAGGTAAACTACGTACCAAAATTAAGGTTGTAGATTTAAAGACAAAAAAGTTATGGACATTTCAAGAAAAGAAATTTAGGTTTTTCCCCAAACGTCAAGTCGCGTTTTGAAGCGTCAAAATTGGCAACATTTAAGCAAAGAGCCTGAAACCAAGACGGATTATGTAAAGAAAATGTCGCCAGAAGAGTGTTCTGCAAACCCTTAAGCTTCAACCTTCAGCTTGAACCGTTATTGTTATTTATTTTATTACACTATGTCCAGAAAATTCATTTTAAATAGACCCTTTCTCTGATGCTTTGGCGGTAGTTAAGTTAAGTTTAACGGTCTATAATTTCCAGTTAATTTTCTTAGGAATTTTTTTTTTAATGAGGAGACCGCGACTATTTTCAAAATGTTTCTTCAAATGAGCGCATGCTAGGCCCCCTAGAATCCATATCCGGGTGTAGTTTTAGTTTGTATCTGTCTATATATATATATATATATATATATATATATATATATATATATATATATATATATATATAAACATATAAACATATAAAAATTGAAACTTACCCCGGACTTGGGTTCTAGGGGTCCTAGTTCGCAATCATTTGAAAAAATGTTTGCAAAGTCTCACTATCGATACCTCTCTATTAGTGCATTTTTTTAAAATAAAAATTCACTAACAATTATGAGCTGATTTTGGTGAAATTTGGTAGGTACCTTCATCTTGCAAGCGGCTTGGAAAGTGCATTAGCGTAAATTGAACTAGCTTTTCCGAGAAGAATTTGTTTTTTTTTGGGAGTTTTTGTATCTCCGAAGATAGTAAATAATAACAAAATTTGGCACGCAGGTTGTTATCACAAAAGATAAACATTCATGCATCTTTCATATGTGTTTGTCTTGCTGGCTTATTTGTCTGTTATTTTTGTTTCGTTGATTGGATAAATAAATTAATAAAAAGTTTTAAGTTTTAAAACCTGGTATTGCCGACAAAACGTTAACAGTACCCACAAGAAATTTATAATATATTTTAAAATGCTGACTTGCAACTCAAAAAATATGTCTCGTCCTTTGTCTATCTGCTTTGTCAAACACTGCAGACAAGGCAATAAATTATTAGCAAGCAACAAGACAATATAACGAAATTCCATCATCTTATAAACAGTATATTAGAAACGTCAAGGAAAAATGCACAAACTTTTCCATTACAGATAATCTGGATATATCTGCAGATCTCAAACCTATTATATAACATAATGCCATGTAGGCATGCCATCCAGTGACACGATCTAAGTTCTTTTGTTTTAACCAGATAAAATGTCAGCCAGTATGTCGAATGGAATAGCAAGCATGTTTCTAAACATTGACAACACGTCTTTAAAAGCTGAAATATAAGGATATAAAAAGATGTTCATCTACCGAACCGGTTGGTCGCTTGACCAAGAGAAATTCATGTAAATCTCCATAAGTATGTAGAATATGTCTAACGAAATTTAAGATTGCGCAAATGCTTCTCAAATGCATATTTTATTACTATAAAGATAAGATTTACATTTTACGGAGATAGAATTATTGTTTAATAAACATATGGCAATTTGAGTACAGTTTAAATATATAGTAGGTACTCAATTACCGGAAAAACAAAATTTCCTGACATAGCAAGTGCCGTGTGGTAGCAAATTTGATTTTTTTTTCGGGGTATCACACCGATAACTCAAAAAATAATGCGCAGATTTTGATCAAATTAGGTGAGTACCTTCCTTTTGGCAGTTTCCTCGAAAATTTTGTGTTTTCTTTCGGAAATTTTTTATATCTCCGGAAATAACAAAGAACAAAGTACAAATGTGCAATGCGGGTTTTGTTACCTCCTTCAAAGAAAAAATGCTTAATGGGACGAGAACCGTGGTATGTGTGATTGACCTCAGGTGGATATTGATGTTGAGGTCACAACTGCTTATAACACCCTACCCTAAAGTAGCTATCTATCAGATTATCAAATTTATTAAGACTAGCAGCACTTTTTAGGAGGCTGACAGATCTGGATATAGTTTGATACTCACGTTCTATTCCTTTGCTTTCTTCGCACTGTCCAGAGTCCTATATTTCTGGGCTCTCCAGACTAGTGCCTGGTAACGTTGAAATTTAGATATCTAGATAATAGTTAGTGATAAATAATTGTTTGCGCCGACGTCAATAGAAATGAGAAGTTAGGGAGGAATTTCTCTTCAATTAAACAGGCATGTTAGTATAACAAAATATATAAATTTATGCATATAAATTAAATTAAAGATAGCAGACAAAATGAAATAAAAGTGGTTGGTAAATCTCAAATAAACATTAAAAGCCTGGACGCAGCAAGTGCGTTATGGTAGTGAATTTTCATAGAAATGATCTGGCACAAAATATTTTATTATAACTTTTTTTTCTTGTAACATACAAATCTGAATTTTTGTATATAGTTTACTTTTTATATCGTATACCCACCCACCAAATTTGGTTATCATATATTTTTATTTTTTGAGATACAAATTTTTTTTAAATGAAAACTCAAAATTTTCCCGGAAAACCTTGACCGATTTTTTTAATTAACGAACTTATCAAGGCCATTTACAAAAGGAAGGTACATGTTAAATGTTATCAAAATCGGCCCATTATTCTTTGAGATAAAAATTTTTTTCGAATGAAAACTCAAAATTTTCCCAGAAAACCTCGTCCGATTTTCCTGACTAACAAACTTGTCAAAGCCATTTACAAAAGGAAGGTACATGCCAAATTTTATTAAAATCGGCTTATTACTTTTGGAGATAAGTATTTTTTTCGAATGAAAACTAAAAATTTTCCGGAAAACCTCGTCCGATTTTCCTGACTAACAAACTTGTCAAAGCCATTTACAAAAGGAAGGCACATGCCAAATTTTATTAAAATCGGCTCATTACTTTTGGATATAAGAATTTTTTTCGAATGAAAACTCAAAATTTTCCCGGAAAACCTTGTCCGATTTCCCTGACTAACAAACCTGTCCAAGCCACTTGCAAAGGGAAGGTACATGCGAAATCTTATCAAAATCGGCCCATTATTTTTTGAGTTATCGGTGTGATACATATATATATATATATATATATATATATATATATATATATATATATATATATATATATATATATATATATATATATATATATATATATATAAACATATAAAAATTAAAACTGATACCGGATATGGGTTCTAGGGGTCCTAGTTCGCGCTCATTTGAAAAAATTTTTCAAAATTCAAAAGTCGGGATCTCTCCATTAGTGAATTTTTTCTACTAAAATTCACTAATTGTACACAAATAACAATCAGATAAGTAGCAAGGATTTCAAGAGCAAGAAATCATTTATTTACATACATGTGTCAAAACAATGAGATAAAAATAGGTGCATACTACAAAAATGTTACTGTTAGTTACTTAGGGCATCGCTCAAAAATAAACACAAATGATTGGGTAAACTATTTGACGTTTATCAATCAATTACTAGGTTGGCAAGTGAATTACTGGCCAGTTCTTGAGTGAGGCTCCAAATAAAGAAAATCTATTAGTATTTTCCTACGTGAAATTAACATATTAGTTATGAAAACTAAGAGATATTAAAGAAAATATATATGTTAGATATTTTACAGACAAAATTTGCTAATTACAATTTAAAAGAAATTAATAAAATCTGTGTTTAAATTTACAAAGAAAATTGACAGAAACTCAGAGATTAAACAGGAAATATATGGTTGTGCTGACAGCACCTCTCTGACATAGCGTTTAAGCTCAAACTTGATTACGTGATTTTTGAAAGTTCAGGTTGTTAAAACTTCAGATGTTAAATTTAGGCATGAACGTTCTGTTGATTCAGAGAAAAGATTTGTTCAGACTCACCAGTCCTCCGGTACTAAGTTTTACCTGATGACCCTGTGAAGATGCTTTCCAGGTGGGCTTAATCATGAGTGGCTGACAAAGGTTCCAGACTCCACAAGAGCGGAAAAACTTGGGGAAAACGAGTAGGACTTCCCATCAGAGATTATTGGGCCGGTGTGGGTTATTGCTCCGATATTACCAGACAATTTGACACATGTCGATATTAAAAATTCGCTTGATGGAAACTTTGCGAATCGCAATAAAAACGTGAATTTACCTCAGTAAAATTCACTACCAATTGACTTAAGGTACGATAAAAACCAGGAATTCTTTCTGATCACGACAAGAAGTCAAGAATCCGAAACAGAGAAAGACAACTTGGATCCCGTTTTTAGACTGAATACTGTTTTTGTTTAAACTCGAACATCATTTAAGTTACTTTAAATAATCACTGACAATATCATTATGTAGTACAGATAACAGAAAGCACATTACAACCACGTTTTAAGATAATTTAATAGCCACCGAAGCTGACCGTGTTCACTCTCAAAAGGCCCAGCAGAGAGTCCTTTTATGTCCCCTGTTCGGCAAATGTTTTCTGCCTGCACGCAACATTTTGTATCTCTGACCGTTACTGGCTATGCGCTAGCTCTTTCTCGCCTCCGTTCTTCGGATGAGATAAAACGAGACCTCCCTCGACGGCGCTGCAGCCAATTTTCTCCCTGCACGCAAACGTTTTCAAACCGTCATTGGTGACATCATCGATTACGGAAAATTCCAGATAACAATATTTTGTTCCCGAATATTTCTAACGTATATTTTAAATGACTATTTCGTTCCTGGAAATATTTGTTCAGTAATAATGCGAAGTAGTTTTAAATGGCAAACATATAATGAATTTTAACGTACACAATAGTAATACAGTAAAGGTGTTTACGGTACTTGAAGATTCAGCGACTTTTCATAAAAATAATTTTGAAATCAAAACATGAATTGCCTTACAGATATTAGATTGTCGGCTCTTAATTAAGTCTCCTACGGGTTTATTTTGAATAACCAAAGCAGTAACGAAACGCAATCGTTACAGTTTATGTCATTAAAAGTAAACTACTTTCTGAAATTTAGCTTTCTAGAAATTATTTCAAAAAGCTTCCCCTCATTGGTGAATTTTTTTTTAAAAGAAAATTCACCAAAAATGATAGCAGTACAACAGGGTGCAATACGTTTCGTATGTAATCATTTGCATTTAAATTTCAGTAAATAAAAGCTAGATGTGACCTGTTACCGTATGTTATCGCAACTCATACCATCACATACCGTGTAAAGGCCGTATGCCGTTCAAACTTTATTGTCTTCAGAACGATTTCTTTGGCTTGTTTCTGATACTGACTTGCAGCGCAGGGGTTGACAAAATGGTGAAAAATAGGAGAATTAAGAAATCGAAATGACTAACATACTTATGCTTAATCTTTCTGAAGAACTTCAAACTATACAAAATGTTGGCTAAGTTGAAATTTCATCTTTTGTTTTTAGTAGATTGCAGAGTTTGTGGACTGTTTAATAAGCCGTTGTTCTTTGGCGTCTCAGCGGTACAACCAAAATCAGTATATTTTGTGCATGACCCTTTTTTCCAAGGATCGCCAAAAAGGCTCAGATTTTGTACGCAGACTACTATCTTTTTGGAAGAGTCATTTTGGTTTCGAAATTCTCCTATTTTTCACTGTTTCCATGATATTCTCTGACAGTTTCTCTTAGCTGTACTAGTATTTTAGTATGTCAGTGTTCTTTGTTTTGACGCTTTTAGCTTTGTTTTGTTACTGTAGCTTTAATATGAGCTTTCTATTATACACTCTGGGATATTTTGTTGACTTTTATGTTTTTTTATATTTCAACAACATACCACAAGGGCTTACAGCCTAAATACTATCGTACCGTGGGTGTCGATAAGGAGGAAAGAGGCAACTTGTTAATTCTGGACTTGAAGGTTCGGCGGAGAAGGAAAAACATGTGCCGGCAAGGAATTCCACAACTTGGAAGTCCTCGGGACAAAAGAGCGGGCATAACAAGATGTTCTATGTCTGGTGACCTGGACAGTAAAAGGGTACATTCGCTCTGTTCCGCTGGTAGATCTGTTGGGGGCAGCAGGTGGAGGAACTATGGACTCCTCTGAGTAGTGCCCGTGCAGATATCTATAAAAGAGAGAGAGGTCACGAACGGCACGTCGGTGGGCAAGAGATGGCAGCCTTTGGGTGAGGGTAGGGTCACCGATGAAATGTATAGTTCTCTTCTGAATGGAGTTCAGGATAGCGAGTGTAGAAGCCGCAGCGGCACCCCAGATGTGGGAGCAGTATTCGAGGTGTGGCTTTATTTGTGAAGTATATAAGGTATAGAGATTAGCCGATTAAAAGTATTTGCGAGCCCGGAAGAGGAAACTTAATTTCTTAGTAGCTGATTGTGCAATTGATGTGACATGTTGGTGCCAATTGAGATTTCGATCCACATATATGCCAACAAGTGAAAACGACTCATAACTTTGAATAACTTGGTTGTTCATTGTGATGGGTCTAGGGCTTGTGTATCTCTTATGAGATAGAAAGCAGGACTGAGATTTGGTGGGGTTGAATTGTACAAGATTTCCACTTCCTCAGTCTAATATGTTTGCAATATGTGGACTTTACATCCTAGTAGTATTATTTGCACGATTCACAACAAACATAATGTTTCTGATAAGCCCTTTTATTGACTTTAATGATTTTTTCTGAAAAGGGATGTTTAGCGGTCAAGAGGTGTAGGGTTCAACGAAATTTGCCTGGAGAAAAAGCATTTTATACGAGTCAATGCAATAATTATGTCAAACCAAAACGTTTTTTTGTCGTTTAGAAGTTTTTTTTCTTTTAATTGTGGACTTGAAATTGTGTTGTAAGTATGTTGTATTGTTGTATTTCTTTTTTTCTTCTTTTTCTTTTACTGAATTGTCTTTTAAAAAAATCACTAGTGAGGATATCCCGACTTTTGAATTTTAGAAAAAAGTCTTCAAATGAGCGCTAATTAGGCCCCGTAGAACACATATCCGGGGTTTCAATTTTTATAAGTATATATATATATATATATATATATATATATATATATATATATATATATATATATATATATATATATATATATATATATATATATATATACACGAGGCTTGTTCAATTGAAATCCAGCTTTGAATCAGAAAAAAATTATTGGCAAATATATTTACAAATAATTATCACTATTATTAAGGCACATATCCCATTGTTTCACCGACCGATGTATACCCTGCTTAAAGAATTCTTGTGGCTGCTGCTCTAAGAATTATTTTACGGCATTTTGTACTTCTTCGTCCGACTAAAAACCATTACCTTTTAACGCCTTTTGCTGTAACCCAGTTTGTGTACGATGCTGCGGACAGATCCTATACTCCCACCAAGATTTTCTGAAATTGCTCTGATTGACATTCGACGATTTTCTCTAATCAGGTATTCTACACATGCCACATTCCTGTCTGTTGATGCAGTACTCAATACCTGGTCGCGGCTTATCATTCGTCTCCTCTCTTCCACTCTTAAATTTTCGACCCCATTCCTTGACAGTTGGATACGCAAAAGATGCGTTTCCATACACTGCTTGCATGCACGTGTGAATTTGCAATGGTTGCAAACCTTCAGCATACAAAAATTGAATGGCCGCACGCTTATTATATTTGGAGGGATTGTTAACGACAAACGCCATTCTAAAGTCACAATACTTAAAATCGCTGTCAAATACAAATGATAGGAACTGATCAGTGTGATGTTTACAAACACAACTAACATTGCAAAACGTCAGTCGAGTCATTACAACTATTTCCAAGGCTGACGTGACGGTCGGTTTCAATATATATATATATATATATATATATATATATATATATATATATATATATATATATATATATATATATATATATATATATATATACATATACATATATATATATATATATATATATATATATATATATATATATATATATATATGTCTGTATGTATGAATAAATTTGGTGAGTACCTTCCTTTTGCTAGTGGCTTGGACAAGTTCGTTATCCAGAAAAATCGACACAGGTTTGCCCAAACAATTTTGTGTTTGCTTTCGAAAAAAATGTATATCTACTTAAATAACAAAGCAAGGGTTTATCTAATTAATGCTAAATTACTTACCAAAATTTAGCTCTGTAGGTTAAAAGGCAAAATAGTTATAGGCATTTAAAGAAAAATAAATTGAGGTGATTTTTTCAAAACGTCAAAGACGCGATTTAAAAAGTCAAAATTGGCAAAATTTAGGCAAAGGACCTGAAACAAATAAGAGCTGTGGAAAGAAAATTTCCCAAGAAGAATGTTTTGCAAAGCCTGAGGTCTTAGCTTCAACCGTCGTTGTTCTTCATTTTACTAAAATATTTCCAGAAAATTTATTTCAAATAGACCTATCCTCTGATGCTTTCGCAGTAGTCTTAGCTAAAGAGTGTATCGTTTAATAGTATATAATTGTTGTCGAATGTTTGTAAAAAATCAATAAAGCTCAATACGAAAAAAAATTGTATACATTAGTTATAGGGTATCTTGAGCTACATCTTAAAAAATATTTCTACAATCACAGGCTGGCCCATAAGTCGTTGCTGCCAAAAATTTTCTTTCTTTTTATCGGACACGTTATTGCATTTTTGCATTTTCCATCTAAATATAACGCATGTTTGTAAGACAAGAAATTCGGAACGTAGCAAGTGCGTTATGGTAGCGAATTTTCATAAAATGCTTCAAGTTTGAATAACTTAATTTGCTATTAACCTATAAGGTTGACCAAGAAACCAGCTTTTTTGGAAACACTTTAAGTTTACTTTCGGAATTTTTTTGGCATTCAAACAATAAAGTTAATTTAATGAAACATGGCAGATTGTTTCTACTATATAGATTGTACCAGTAACCAAATTTAATGCCTGCTTTCATAAAAAAACACATATTTGCTATTAAGAACATTTTAATGAAAATTCACTACCATAACGCACTTGCTGCGTCCAAACTTTTTAATTGGTTACTTGGTATTATGTTATTGTTAACTATGTGTATTGTATTTACTGTGTGAATAAAGGCTATTTTATTACTATTATTATTATTATTATTATTATTATTATTATTATTATTATTACTATTATTATTATTAATAATAATAATAATAATGTTATTATAATTATTATTACTTTTATTATTATTATTATATTGAGTGGAAATATAAGTTCCCGTGAAGGCCATTTTGCTGCCGAAATGGTCGTCAAATTTAAGATTAGCTGTGATAAATTTGACTGTCTGTACAAAGTATCTGTCGTAACAGAGATTTTTTGATCGCTTAGGACATTCCAATGTATGTTGCATAATCCCCAAAATACATTTATCTGCATCACTTATCAAAGAAACCATAATTTGCGTGTGACATTTAAATAGAGGATCGCCTGATTTTAAGTGATTCACACTTCCGTGGTAAGCAAGGGTTATTCTTTTTATAGGAGCCATTTCAAGCAACGGCATCATGCATGCAGGTATCTCCAAGGTCGACTAGATCTTGCCTAACTGTATTTCGCCCCTCCAGTAAAACTTCCTGCACCGTGAATAACCCGACATTCAACTGTTTTAATGTACCACAGCTTACTCCCAACAAAACAGCTGATCAGTGATCAGAACTAACTCTTTTGTTTCCTTTTCTTTTACACGGTATCCTTGCATTGATTTACACGGACGTCCAGACTGAGAAAGTAAACGAATTAGTCGTCGTACGATATTGAGAATAATTAAAAGAGAAAATGATCGTGCGTTTAATTAACATTTTCATTTATAGTTTTTGCAGCAAACTTGAGGTTTTTGCGTGTCATATATGGAATGTTAATGTACAAGCATAATAAATGTCATAATTGCTTGAGATAAAATCAATCATGTATTTAGAAAGTTAATAAAGAATCCATCATCTAATGAGTGGCAGAAGTTTATGCTTCAATCACTTCTAAACAAGTTTTTATAGCCGAGTTAATGTTTTATTAAATTTTCTTCTTGCTGACGGATGGTTATACGGAAGTCGTAAAAGGTTGAAATTTACTCCACTTGTGACCGATTTTAAGGTTCTTTTCGTTGTGAGCTTTGAATACACATGCAACTATATATTTGGTTCGATTTTCCTGGCGAAACTATTGAAGCAATATATGTGAAAAAGTCTGGACGCAGCAAGTGCTTTATGGTAGTGAATTTTCATAAAAATGTTTTTAATGGCAAATATGTGTTTTTTAAGTAAGCAGGCATCAAATTGGGTTACCAGTATAACCTATATAGTAAAAACAATGTGCCATGTTTCATTAAAATAACTTTATTGTTTGAAAATATACAAAAATTTCCGAAAGTAAACTTAAAGTGTTCCCGAAAACACTCGTCTCTTGGTCAACCTTATAGGTTAATAGCAAATTGAACTATTCAAATATGGAGCATTTAATCAAAAATCGCTACCATAACGCACTTGCTGTATCCCGAATGTCTTTTCTTACAAACATGCAAAAATTCAATAACATAAGGCTTGTTCGACTAAAAAAAAAAGAAAATTGATATCACCAACGGCTTATGGGCCAGCCTGTGATTGCAGAAATATTTTTTAAGATGTAGCTCAAGACACCCTATATTTTTAATGTAAACAATTTTTTTCATATCTTATATAATAACGGGTATGTTGAGCTTTATTGATTTTTTACGAAAATTCAACAAAAATTATATACCATAAACTCTATAGCTAAGACTACTACCAAAGGATCATAGAAAGGGTCTATTTGCAATGAATTTTCTGGAATCATTTTAGTAAAATGAAGGACAATGACAGTTGAAACTAAGACATCAGGGTTTGTAAAACATTCTTTTTGAGACATTTTCTTTCCATAGCCCATATTAGATTCAGGGTCTTTGCCTAAATGTTGCCAATTTTGACGTTTTACATTTTTTTTTTTTAAATGCGTATAACTTTTTTGTCTTTCAACCTACAGAGCTAAATTTTGACACGTTATTTACCTATAACTATATAAACCCGCGCACCACATTTGGTTGCCCTTATTTTGTTACTTCCGGAGATATACATTTTTTTCGAAAGGAAACACAAAATTTACCGGAAAAATCTGGCCCGATTTTACTGGCTAACCAACTTGTCCAAGCGACGTGCAAAGGGAAGGTATTCACCAAATTTAATCAAAATCCCATAATTTTTTGAGTTATCAGTGTGATACATATATATATATATATATATATATATATATATATATATATATATATATATATATATATATATATATATATATATATATATATACTCAAAAAGCCGTCAGTTGCAAAATAAAACTCTTTATTAATATCCTATTACATAGGAAAAATCTAAAAGTTTAAAATACTTACATATAACGTGAGCTTTACTATAACTAATTATGAAATAACAAACATGAAAAAAGCTTTTTGTAAATTTAAGTGAAGTCAAAATGTGCCAAACTGGCATAGGAAACTAACCATTGTGTATTTGATTTTGTTTTTTTTTAGCTTCATATGTCAGTTTGGCACTTTTCGACTTCACTGAAATTTGCAAAAAGGTTTTTTTTTCATGTTTGTTATTCCATAATTAGTTATAGTAAAGCTCACGTTCACACCGATAACTGAAAAAATAATCGACCGATTTTTATAAAATTTGGCAGTTACATTCCTTTTATTGGTTGCTTAGACAATTTCGTTAGCCAGGAAAAGCGAGCATGGTTTTCCGGGATTTTTTTTTCTTTTGAAAAAAATTCATATCTCCGGAAGTAACAAACCTATGGCAACTAAATTTGGTAAGCTGGTTTACATTGAAAAAAACCAAGCTGAGTACCAAAAATTAGGTCTCTAAGGTGAAAGAAGAAAAAAAGTTATAGGCACTTAATGAAGCAAAATTGTAGTGCCACTAAAAGCCAGGGAAGACGCAATACCAAAATATTGGATGTGTTAAAACAAAATCTATTAAATAGTACAGAGAACATTTATCTTTTCATTCCGCAAAAAGTTCACGAAGTACAAGAAAAATAACTTTGAAAATTTTATAATTTTTCTCCTGTAAATGTCAAACTGGAGAATATAAACGCGAAAATTAGTATAACTATTGTGTCTTACTAATCGTAAATATTGCATGAAATGTATATTAAAAGCTTCTAGATTATGCTACTCTTCTTATTTGATAAAAAAAGTTGCAAAATATGCCTCTAAACACCTCAGGTATTACAAATAAATAACTGGAGACCACTGCGCGTTATCTACCTTTTATTGCACAACGTTTTCAAGTGTTAGGGTGGTCCAATGGTGGAAAAGAAACGATGGTTCAAATCTCGCCGTAGACTGCATTTCTCTTTTAGGTTTTTTTTAAACTTTTTTTCGTCTTTGATGCACTTACAAAGTTATCTGATGTATTTTCAATATTTTAAGCGACTTTTTGTTCAAAAAACTGCAACATTTAGGCAAATAACTTGAATCTAATACAAGCTATGGAAATCAAGTGTCTCAAGAAGGATGTTTTACAAACCCTGAAGTCTTAGTTTCAACCGTCATCGTCCTTCATTTTACTAAAATGTTTCCAGAAAATTCATTTCAAACCGACCGTTTCTCTGATGCTTGGCTATAGAGTTTATCGTTTAATGGTATATAATTTTTGTCGAATTTTCGTAAAAAATCAATAAAGCTCAATATATCCGTTATTATACAAGATATGAAAAAAATTTGTATCTATTAATTATAGCGTGTCTTGAGCTACATCTTAAAAAATATTTCTACAATCACAGGGTGACCCATAAGTCGTTGGTGATACAAATTTTCTTTTTTTTTTAATCAAACACGTCTTATCTTATTGCATTTTTGCATTTTCCATCGAAATATAATGCATGTTTGTAAGAAAAGAAATTCTGGATGCAGAAAGTGCGTTATGGTAGCGAATTTTAATCAAATGCTTCAAATTTGAATAGCCCAATTTGCTATTAACCTATAAGGTTGACCAAGAAACGAGTTTTTCCGGGAATAATTTAATTTTACTTTCGGAAATGTTTGTACATTTTCACACAATAAAGTTATTTCTATGAAACATGGTACATTGTTTTTACTATATAGGTTATACTGGTAACCAAAATGGATGCCTGCTCTCTTAAAAAGAAAACACATATTTGCAATAAAAACCTTTTTATGAAAATTCACTACCATAACGCACTTGCTGCTTCCAGAGTTTTTTTAATTCATTTCATTTATTTTTATTAGCGAATTTTCTTGTACACAATGTTGTTTAGCAGCGAATTTTCTTATAAATAAACTTAAAGTATTTTCTCTGAAGAAACATCTGTTGCGAGTGGAACATTTTTTAAAGGAAAATCGTCGAAAATAATGTTTTAATGGCTTTTCTTGCAGTTATTTTATTTTTAATTTTAATTACAGATTAGGTACGTAATTTTAATTTTATGTGTTCTTTTAGCAAAATTATGTGTAAAAAATATTTATCCACTTTTTGCAGAATTTTTTTGTACTTCCGCAGAAATCATTTTTTGTAAGATTTTTTGGAGAAATTTTGGTAATTAATGATAAATGTTGAATAAACTATTATAAAAAGAAAGTTTTCGGATTTTCTTCAAAAAAATATTTGCGAATTTTCATGAATTTTTTTTAAAGTATCGTCGAAAATGTTTTTGTGAATAATTATATTTTGATAGGTGGGTGAATAACTTGAAGGGGTTAGTTAGCCAGAAAAATCGGACCAGTTTTTTCGAAAACGTTTTAAGTTCATTTTCGGAAAGATTTTGCACTTTTTCAAACAATAAAGTTATTTTGATGAAATATGGTACACTGTTTCTACTATATTGGTAACCAAATTTGATGGCTGCTTTCATTAAAGAGAGACACATTTGCTATTAAAAACTTTTTTTAATCGAACACACCTTATATTATTACATTTCTGCATTTTTCATCGAAATATAATGAATGTTTGTAAGAAAACAAACTCAGCACGCGGAAAGGGCGTTATGGTGTATCATGTCGCGTGTATTTAATAAGCGGGACATGTCACACGTGTCAACGCCGTTGACTTTTGGGCTTCGGAATTAACCCCTTTTGTGACGGCAGCGTCCAAGTCCCTTCAGTGACGTCAAACTCGGGGGTCGGTTGCTCTACCGCACCCAACTCATAGAAACACGCCTCCTTGCGAACCAATTTTATGACATATCTGCGATAAGCTAGTCTTTATATAGGCTTACAACGCACGCCACGCTCTTTTCTGAATCGACCAAGAGATGGAAAAGCACGGCTAAATTTTAGTGGGAAAACAGCATGCCTAACTAAATGGCACCCCGTAAGTAAAGGGCACTACAACACCACATAGTATAGAGCTCTCTTCAACAACATCAAGAAGGAGCCCCCTGAACAACACCATGAAGGAGCCCCCTGAATACAATATAAGTAAGGAGCCCCCTGAACAACATCACTAAGGAGCCCCCTGAATACAATATAAATAAGGAGCCCCCTGAACAACACCATGAAGGAGCCCCCTGAATACAATATAAGTAAGGAGCCCCCTGAACAACATCATTAGTAAGAGCCCTCAACAACAACATCATTAAAGAGTCTCCTTCAGCACCATCGTCAGGGAGGAACCCCCTCAACCTAAAGCTGAAAGTTAAGTACACTATTTATCTATGACTTTCCTTTTTCTTTCGTAGAGTGTGCTCCACAATTCATTTTTACAGTGTTGCAAGTAATCGAGTCATATTTTTTCTTTCATCTAATATACTGAAGTCAATCCACTGCATTGTATAAAGTCAATAACTTTTTAAAAAAACTAATTTTATTCGTAATCCCTGATTTTATTTGTACCTCTTAAAATCTACCAATTGCAACTGCTTAAACCCAAGCCCTGAGATAATTTGTGTCATATTACATTGTGTATATTATATTATTTTAGTGTTCAATAAAAACAGAACCTTTTTTTTTGGTTATAATGGTAGCGCATTTTTATTATATGTTTTAAATTTCAATAGCTCAATTTGCCATTAGGTTAACGTTTGTTGGCTAGGAACCAGTTTCTATGGGAACATTTTGAGTTTATTTTCCAAAAATCTTTTACATGTTGAAACAATAAAGTTATTTTGATCAAATATGGTACATTGTTTCTACTATATACGTTATACTGACGATCAAATTTAATTCCTGCTCTCGTTAAAAGAACAGGCATATTTGTTATTAAAAACATTTTAATGAAAATTCACTACCAGAACGCACTTGCTGCGTCCAGACTTTTTATTTAATGTGTTGGCAATATGATCGTAAGAACAAGATGTAAATGCCAATTTAATATTCATTTAGGAAATTAGGTAATATTAGTGATATTACATAAAATAACCATATATCATTCCAAATTACTACGGATACTATAAAATTTCAGAATGACTATATAAACTCCAACGCAACCAGTCAGACTGAATAATCAAACGTTTAAGTTCAAGGATTCAGTGATGCGCGGATTAGGGATAAAGCTTAAAGAAAAAACTCTATTATCTACCTAAATATCAACAAGTTAGTCGCTTTGCTGTACAATCAAGTACATCAATTATTAAAATGGTAAAATTATTACAGAGAGCGTGTACATTTTCTTTTCGTATGACATTTAATTTATATGGTAATTTTGCTTATTACAATATTTGTCTTAAAAGTTTATTTGCGTTATTAAATATACCTGCAGAATTTAGAAGACTAATATTACTTCCACATCGTCACAACGTCTGGAAATATCGCATCGGCGGCAAAAATTTCAAAATTTTTTTTTCCCGTAAACGTCGTAAAAAGGTTCGAAACACATAGAAAACATCATTTGGGAACGAAATGTCTATCGGTATGTCGTTCTGTCGGTCTGTCGGGCTTTCGGTCTGTCGTGCTGTCGGTCTGTGTGTCTGTCTGTTTGTAGCCACGATAACTTTAGAACGAATTGAGATATCGTCTTCAAATTTGGTATACAGTTAGCACCCGACAAACTAACGGTTCGGATTGTTTTTGCGTAAAATCACTTTAGGGGGTAGGAAATAAATTGGGTGTGATTTGGTGAAAATTGATATTTTTTCGTCAAAACTCGTGTAATATAACGTTATAGAATTTATTTATTAGAAAACTTTTTAATTTTGTCAACCATCTGGTATTCTGTGCTGTAATTAAATTAGGGGTGGAATGTTTGAGGGTGGAATATTGTTGTAAACAGTTTGGAATTTTTTTTTGCCAAAAACAGCGTAAAAATCTCAAAACACATATAAAACTTGATCTTAGAATGAAATTCTTTTTGTCTGTCGGTCAGTCGGGCTGTCGGTCTGTCAGCATGTACGTCTGTCTGTTAGTAAGCGCAATAACTTTCGAACGAATTGAGATATCATCTTCAAATTTGGTATCCAGTTAGCACCTGACAAGGGAACGCTTCAAAATTGTTTTTGGGTGAGATTGCTTGAGGGGGTAGGGGATAAATGAAGGGTGATTTGGTGAAAATTGACATTTTTTTAAATAAAACTCGTGTAGTATAAGGTTTGCACAGTTTATCGCTACAGGGATACAAATATTTTTTTTGTGGTTAAGTCTCGGGCCCTAAATTCATTCCATGAGAATGTCTTTCTGAAGCGAATAAATTATCACAGTTATGTGGAAGTTATGATTCAATTTGCAGCACTATTTAGATAGTAACTTGTGTAAAAATCTAGCCTCATGGCGGCTCTATAATTCAACCAAAGGAAAAAGTTATGGAGCAAAAGACCCAATTTTTTTAGTAGCAACTATCCATCTTTATAAATGTTCGTTAGGAAAGGACAACATTAAATGGCTTTTTTTTTTTTTGTTCCCTCAGGGCTCGTCCGCGGCCTTGCCGCCCCGATAGCACCGCAACCCTTGGTTGATTGTGCATACCCCTAGTCTTACTCCACCCATTCCAAAATCACTGTGCCTTGAACCAGTCTGCACAGCGATTGGTAGGGTGAAGTTTTATATTGCTCTGTCTCCGGTCTAGAGTGACCGTAGATCAGTTGTCTTTCCCGGTCCAGAGCTATACACTCGCACAAGATGTGCTGGGCTGATTCCTCCCCCTCGCCGCAGAGTCTGCATGCGAGGTCCCCTTCGAACCGCCCCATTTTATGCAGGTGCCTCTTGACGGCCATGTGTCCCGTCAAGAGACCTGTTGTGTTTCTGAGCTGTCCTCTGCTAAGGTTTAGCAGCTCCACAGCTCTCTTTGAACTGGGTCCGTCAATTATTGACTTCCCATGTCTGAGCCCTGGACAGTCCGCCCAGTACACCTTGTGTTGGTTTCTGACCCAGGACTTAATGGCTCCCCTGGCAGTGCTCCTTGACACGCCCAGAGCCGGTTCTGGTCCCATAAATGGTTCTGCTGACCCCCTCTTTGCCAGACTGTCAGCTTCTTCATTGCCTTTGACCCCCGAGTGACCCGGCACCCAGATGAGGGTCACCTCATTCTGCCCAGCCAGGTCGCTCGTCTCGTCTCGGCACTCACTCACCAGCCAGGAATTTACCCGTGGGCTACTTAGTGCCTTAAGGGCTGCCTGGCTGTCTGTGGCTATGAGGATCCGCTTGTTGGTGTAGCCCCTCCTCTTGTTCTCCCGCACACAGTGCAGGATGGCGTACATCTCGGCCTGAAACACCGTTGCATGGGCTCCGAGGGAAATACTGTGACTTACCCTCGGTCCTTCCGAGTAAACACCTGCCCCCGTCCCACGCTCCCCGCCAGATCCGTCCGTGAACCAGACGAGCGCGTCCCGTGGTATGCCCGGTGTCTCCTCCCGCCATGCCCCGCGATCAGGGATTTCCACTGTGAAGTTGTTTTCCCTGCACATTCGCGGGCTCGCGAAGTCTGACCTCATTTCAAGCATGGGTTCCTTCACGATCTCCTGAATTTTGCAGTGGCCCCTGAAGCCTGGGTTGATCTTCAGTCTACCATTGCAGGCTAGTCTGTATAGTCCTAGCCTGGCCTCTCCCATAATAGCGAAGTGTAGGGGGGGTAGATCCAGCAACACCTCCATGGCGGCTGTTGGGATTAAATGGCTTACGCAAGAATATACCTAAATGGCCCAAAGCGTACAATTATTGAAAAAGGATGAATTAGTTTTACGTATCACTTCCGCGTATCCTTTCGTACATTATTATAAAATAAAAATAAGGTATGAAATTGTATTTAAAAAAAAAATATTAATTTATACATCATTAGATAAACGCCAAAAGTTTCATATTAATTAAACCACTTTTAGTTAAAATATATTGTTGAAAATTATTGTTATGAAAAGAGAATTTAATGTTTATGTTTATGTTATGTTTATTTTCACTGATTTCTTTTTATCTGATAGACTTTTCAAATCTTAATTAATAGTTAAAAACATAGTAAAATTTAAAGAAGTAACTTTTGGTTAATGTATTTCGGAACGACTAATTGAACTGAAACTAGAGACCGATCAAAGATTTTATTATTTAAATTTTATGGAAGCTTCATTAGGAAGCATTTTCATTAACAAAATTTACTATTAGAGAGGTAACGCTGGTGACACTTTCGGAATTTTTTTCGAAAAGCACGGAATAAGGCCCCTAGAACCCATATACAAAGTCAGTTTGAATTTTGATATATAAATAAATACAAGTATACTTGGAGAACCCAAATCACCACAACACATATTTTAAAGACCTTACGATCGTTTCGCTGACAACGTCAGCGTCACCAGAGGATGAAAAATTCTAAAATAGTAATTAAATCAATATATATATATATATATATATATATATATATATATATATATATATATATATATATATATATATATATATATATATGAGTGTGTGTGGTGTCCAAGAGATAACTCAAAAAATACTCAACTGATTTAAACGAAACTGGGCACACATCTTGACTGTGCTAAGACCGCCGACAAGTTCGTAAATCAGCTATAACGAACATTTATTTCCCACAAAAATATACAAAAATATTTTTAAAACGCTAGATTTTTTATAGTATTAGAGTAACTGGAATAACGCATCACATGTGGCTATAAACAGTGCAACTAAACCTCTGTTGTGAATTTTAAGTAATTTGGTTAGCAAGATTTAGAGTTCTTTCCAAATTAAGAATAAAATATAAAAGGCATACATTGAAACGACTAAGTGGTTAAAATTCAATGCCTGACAGACAGAATAGTTGAGTGCCATGCGCAGGTTAAATCATACAACAGGCATAAATCATTCATAAACAATACAAATAACACGCACCAAACATACTACCCGAACTAACAATCGAGAAATCTGGATCCCAAAAATCCCGAGTGACAGACGGCATGAAATTAAAAATTGGCCGAGTGGTTAATTTATCAACTAGTGAATCAATAAATGTTTAAAATACACTATATTAGTAGCCTTATGAGCTGCCTCAATTAAAGCTTTAGACTAAAAATATAGCATAATGTAGTGGAAATGTAAACAAAATCGACTAACGTCTCGATCAAAATGATTTTAAAACACTTTGTTCTTTTATATTTAAACTTAAACATAAGTCTTCATCTAAGATCGAAGCAGTCGTTAAATGTGTTTCAAGTCACAACCCAATTAATTATGGAATTAGTTGTTAAGTTTACTTTTAATATAATATGAAATGTCTCGGGGCAAACTTCCTGTTTGCATGTCAGTGGTTCAGTGGTAGGGTGCCTGCCTCGTACGCTGACAGAGCCGCGGTCGGTTCTTGGTCGATATATGTAACATTTTGTCTTGTTTCACTTTAATATTTGGTAGAAAGAATAGTGTACAAGTTTCACCTATTTCGAACAAAATCTCTTTTTTGTCTAAAACCCCTGGCAAAGTTTGTCACGTTTGAGTCTTAAATTATAATTTTCAGCAGAGATTTTGTTATTGTTGATATTGAATTTTTATTAAGAAAATTCACTAACAGCGAATTTGTTTTTAAAAAACTTTTTTGGTTGTCGTCAAAACCGGCATGACTGGCCAAAACGAAATCAGCCAGGCGAATAATAAAGAAAAATAACTGCTACGTTTATAATTGGGCAGATAGTTTACTTTTCTAAATATGAATTTTTCTTCTGGAAACCTTTACTTAGTTTAATTAAATTTGTAATACAAGTCTCTTTTAAGGAAACATACACTATCTAGATATACCAAATTTTAACTTTATAGCATCATAGAAAATACACTATCTAGATATACCAAATTTTAACTTTATAGCATCATAGAAAATTGAATGTTGGGCATTTTTCACAGAAAAAGTAAGAACAAGTTTTTTTTTTTGATAATAGAGAGACATCGATGGTAACACTTTCGAAAGAATTCTTAAAATGTGCGCATATTAGGACCCTTAAAACCGCTCTTCAAGGTCTGTCTAAATGTAGAGTATTAGTTTGAAAAATGTGCCGTACTAATAGTGTACAATTCTTATGAAAATTCACTACTCTAACGCATTTGCTGCGTCCTAAACTTAAAATATGTACCATTAAAATTAGCTTCTTATCAATAGAGTATCAAATAAATGCTATACAGTTATAATTATAAATAAATAGTTAAGCTTGCAAAATAAGAAAGAAAAATAACGAGACTTAGCGAGACGAGACGAACATTATTCGAGTCATAATATATTGTTACAAAGCACTTCAATAGATGTAGGTGCGGTGTTTCCACATCTCCAGAACTTTCTCCAACATCTGAGAATTTCTGCACAATCTGGCAACACCGCCTCCCCACCCCTCTGGGGGTGCCTGGGGTGACCCCCCACAGGCGAAGTCTCAACCCTCTAGGACCAAAAATAACGAAGTTACCAACTTGTACCCCGTCGGAACGGATAACTGAGGTCTGCGCATTCCGAACACCCTGTATATACATCCCCCTGTATACGCACGGGGCCGATCTGTATTCACAGAGCCTTCTAGCAAAAGAAGGTGTTGGAATATTCTGGAATGGAACGCTCGCGAAGCAGGGTGGAAGGTACGACGTGTATATAAAGACGAAAGCAAGCCAGGGCAGTACAGTTCAGTTAGAGAATGTTGAAGTGACTCGAAGAAGCAGTAACTAGTGTGAAGTGTTATAGAGTAGTGACTGTAGTTTCAGTGTATTAGTGACTTTTGTCCAAATTAGTGATTGTAAGGCCAGATAAACTAAGTGTTTAGTGAGAGAGACATTCTAGACCTTCATTGTATCCATATTTAGACAGTAAATTAAGTGTTTTGTAAGATACATTCTAGAACTTTTATTGTGTCCATATTTAGAGAGTAAATAAAGTTGTTTTGTTAAAATCAAAAGTCTCACTTATCCAGAACCCGGAGAAAACGCAACAATATTATAAGACCGATACCTAGCCCAAAGCAATACTCAAGTTCCCATTTTAACAAGGCCGAGACGATATTTTCAAAAACCCCGAGATCTGTCTTCTCATGCGAACCCTTGGTCTTATTTCAATCATTTTATGTTGAAGGAACCAATTTATAATGAAATAATAAATAGTTTAAATCAACATTAACATCGACAGAGCTAAGTGCTCACAACGCTCAAGGCGTTTGTCGGTAAATCGCAATTTCACTTATAACAATCACAAGTTTATTATCTGATAAATTTCGCTTTTGTTACCATTATGTACTTTTATTTAACATGATCCTGATACATATTTTATTATCCGGCACTTTCTCGTGTATAATAAACGTCCAGTATATATAAATCCTGACAGTGATACAAAGGTAACATTACGCTTGTGGAAAATTACATAAACATGAATTAATTTGCAGTTTCTCCTGAGATAAGCCTCTCATAATGCAAGACATAACTTTCCGAGGCGTTTCATTTCCATGCTTCAACGAATTTCAAAACTAGGACGAGACGTAAGCGTTTCTAATGACCAGAGATAATTTTTTGTCAAAAGTATGACCGTCTAGAGTACCTGTTGTATATGCAATGAAGCTGTGGCATCGTCGATTTCCTTTTAGTGAATTTTATTTTAAAAAATTCACTAATGAAGAGATCCCGACTTTTCAATTTTGAAAATATTTCATCAAATAAGCGCGAACTAGGCCCCCTAGAACACATATCCAGGGTCACTTTCAATTTTTATAATATTATATATATATATATATATATATATATATATATATATATATATATATATATATATATATATATATATATATATATATATATATATATATATATATATAATATTATGGCGCATTGAAAAGGAAACAGACCGATTTGCGTCCAGATTTTTTTTTAAGAAACGCTGAAACACGTCAACTTTAATATTGAGCGGGACATGTTTTGGCATAAAACAACTTTGTCACATCAACCTCTTAAGGGTGGTGATAACAACCCTTATATTTTAAATAGGGAACATGGGTCAAGTGTTACATCATTTGAAAGCTCTTTCTTTTCTGAATTCAGCACACAAATTTTCTTGGAAGTTTTATCAACTCGTTTAAAAATTATTCACAGTTAAAGATGCAAAAACGCATTTTATTCATTCCGATAAGGAATGTGCTGATAGTCAATGTTTTGTTGGTTTGTAAACAAAAAATTGACTATCAGAACATTTCTTATCGGAATGAGAGAAAGCGGTTTATTATTTCAGTTTATCGGTCGGTTTGATACTTGATAGTACTACCGAAAATTAATTTCACAATGGTGTATTCTGTAGAAGAAAGAGTTGAAATAATTACTCTTTTTTTCAAAAACTATGACGGTGCCAACCGTACCGCAAATTTGTTTAATGAACGACATCCGAACAGACATGTTAACAGAAAATACATTTTGGAGTTAGTTGCAAAGTTTCGACAAAGTGGTTCAGTAGCCAACAAAAAACGGGATCCGGAACGTGAATTTCCGGTTAGAAAAGAGACTACTGAGATTGAAATTTTAGGACAAATTGCTGCAGACTTAACTTTGAGCACGAGAAAATTGGCCACTGTTTCAAACATCAAAAGAAGAACTATTCAGCGAATATTCAAGCATCATAAATGTCACCCGTATAAAATTCATCTTGTACAACAACTAAATGAAGATGATTTTGATCAACGGCTGGAGTTTTGTGAAGTTATGACTGCACGAATCACACCGATAACTCAACAAATAATGGGTCGATTTTGATTAACTTTGCTGAACACTACCTTTTGCAGGTGGCTTTGACGAGTTTGTTAGCGAGGAACATCGAACCAGGTTTTCCGGGAAAATTTTGTGTTTTCTTTGGGAACAAAATTATATCTCCGAAAATAACAAAGTGGGTGCAACCAGATTTAGTACGCGTGTTGTCATTATATAGAGTGAACCAATTAACAAAACTTAGGTCTCCATGTGTAAAGGCAAAACAGTTATGGGCATTTAAAGAACAAAAAAAAGGGTTTTTTTCAAAATGTCAAAGTAACGATTTGAAACGTTAAAATTGGCAACATTTAGGCAAAGAACCTGAAACAAATACGGATTATGTAAAGAAAATGTCGCAATAATAGTATTCTGCAAACTCTTAAGTTACAGCTTCAACCACCATTCTCATTTTACTAAAATTTTTCCAGAAATTTCATTTCAAATAGACCCTTTCTCTGATGCTTTGGCGGTAGTTTTTGTAAAGTTTGTGGTTCAACGGTCTATAATTTTTTGCTAATTTTCGTAGAAAAATTCGTTAATGAGGAGGCCGCGACTTTTGAATTTTAAAAAGATTTCTGCAAATGAGTGCAAACTAGGCCCCATAGAATCCACATCTGAGTTTGGTTCAGTTTTATTCTGTTTACATATATGGTGATGCATTTTTACGGTAAAGCTCAAAAAGCTTATTATTATTATTATTATTACTATTATTATTATTGCATTTTTGAATTTTTTTTCGAAATATGATGCATGTTTGTAAAATAAAAATCGAGACGCAGTAAGTTCGGTTTAGTAGCGAATTTTCATTAAATGCTTCAAATTTCAGTAAGTCAATTTGCTATTCAAACATTTTAAGTTTATTTTCGGAAACTTTTTGTACATTTTCCAACATAAAGTTATTTTGATAAAATATGGTAGATTGTTTCTACTTTATAGTTTTATACCGGTAACCAGATTGATACCGGCTTACATTAGGGAGACACATTTACTATTAAGAACATTTTAATGAAAATTCGCTTCTATAACGCACTTGCTGCGTTCAGGCTTTTTCAATACGCAAAGTTTTAAATAATTAAACTGATTAGGCTATTCTGTTTAATTTCGTTTACAATCTGGCAAAAACGTTGTTTACACAAAAATCCGTACAATATTTTCTACGAAACCATCGCTCTACGAAGTAAGCAGATTGATGCCATAGAGTTCATTTTCTGTCAGATTTCCCTAATCTCATGAAAATGGCTCGCAAACAGCAGCTGAAGCGTCTTGATTTAATAAACTCTAGATGCAATTCAACCAGAAAATCAAGTATCAACCACGGAGTATTGTTACAAGGTAGTATAGATAACATAAAGACTTAAAAACACCGTTTATAAGACAATTCAAGAGCCACCTCAAGTAAACGATGTTCACGCCACAGGCGTCAGCGTTAGACTCCTAGAGGCAGAGAGCGTTCTGCTGCACCTGACCCCAGCACGCAATTTTCAGTGTTATGAGCGTTAGTCGTTATTTGCGAGCTCTTTCTCGCCTTCAATCTTCGAATGGGATAGAACGAGAGCCCCAATCCTTGGCGAAGTCACCAACGTCCTCTATACACACCTCCACAATAATGGACTCGTCCGTTCATTTACTAACCGATTTTCTAAATTTCATCATAATTACGTCAGCAGTTTACCTGGAATTTCAGGACAATAGAGATGTTTATTTTCCCCAACAAAATGCAACGGTTTTCAATGTTTAGATCTCGACGTATATTACAGGGAGTTCAGTACGCTTCTTACGATACAGAATTTTCATCAACATTATTTTGAAAGCAAAACGTGAAATATTCAATATAGATGGGGTTTCTGGTATTGTTTATTATGTTTGGGGGTCTTCTAGGTGTTTTTAAACCGGTAATGATTCCACGTAAAAACTGAATCGTTGCATAGTATAAACTAAGACTTAGAAATGGTGTATTCAAAATTTAAAAATATCGTATTTCCATTGCTGATTCTACCAGCGCACCTTTATTTATGGCTTAGAAAAGTTATTGTGTACAGAATAAATTATGTAAATTATCTAAAAGTGAGTCTAGTTAAAATTCCAGCATCATGAACATTCTGGGCGAATTGGATCGATCTTGTCCTATAAAGCATCGACTTGTTGTTTAACAAGAATTCACTGAACAAAATTAGATCGACAGCAAAAATGTCATTCCACATACGAAGGAATCTGAGGCGAGCGTGTTATCCTGCCTATATTAGGTGATCATTATATGGACACCTGTAACGAACATGATTTAATACCGGCTATTATTTATTCTCGTACAATTGTTGAAAGTTTCAGTGATTTTAATGATGGAACAAGTGAATTCATTTGTTAACTGGGTCATATTTATTTTTCGTGGCATATCCTGTGTTACTTTAAATGTCTTATGTAATTTTAGAAGGCGCTTACAAACTAGAGAATTAATTTAGCAAGAAGTGTTGTTTTATTGCCAGATTATTTATCCTGAAAATTAACATTTATCTGGAATTAGACAGAATTGCGTAACGGAATTTACGCACAAATTAATGGAAGTTTATAAATTGTTGCATAAAATACAAGACAGAAAGACAGACATGTGCAAGCATAATGGGAGTTTTCAAAGACAGGTTAGTTTTTCTGGTTTATTCAATTTTGTTACCTACCTATTTATATACTGCTCACTAATGAACATATTGACAGTTTAGACGCAGCAAGTGCGTTATGGTAGTGATTTTCATATAAGTGATCTGGCACAAAATCTTTTTTATAACTTTTCTTTCTTGTAACATAGAAATCTAAATTTTTGTGTATAGTTTGCCTTTTATATCGTAAATCTACCTACTAAATTTGGTTGACACAGCTTTTAGTGAATTTTCTTAAAAAAAATTCACTAATGAGGAGATCCCGACTTTTGAATTTTGAAAAAATTTCTTCAAATGACCGCGAACTAGGCCCCCTAGAACACATATCCGGGGTCCGTTTCAATTTTTATATGTTTATATATATATATATATATATATATATATATATATATATATATATATATATATATATATATATATATATATATATATATATATATATATATATATATATATATATATATATATATATATATATATATATATATATATATATACGTATCACACCGATAACTCAAAAAATAATAGGCCGATTTTGACTAAATTTGGTGGAAAAATTCCTTTTGCAAATGGCTTGGATAAGTTCGTTATCCAGGAAAATCTGCCCAGGTTTTCCCGGAAAATTTTGTATTTTCTTTCGAAAAAAATTTATATCTCCGGAATTAACAAAGTAAGGACAACCAAATTTGGTACGCTTGTTGATATGCTTATAGGTAAGCCACCTACCAAAATTTAGCTATGTAGGTCAAAAGACAAAAAAGTTATAGGCATTTAAAGAAAAATAAATTGGGGTTTTCCTCAAAACGTCAAAGTTGCGATTTAAAACGTCAAAATCGGCAACATTTAGGCAAAGAACTTGAATCTAATACGGGATATGGAAATCAAATGTCTCAAGAAGGATCTTTTATAAACTCTGAAGTCTTAGTTTCAACCGTCATTGTCCTTCATTTTACTAAAATGTTTCCAGAAAATTCATTTGAAATAGACCCTTTCTCTGATGCTTGGCAGTAGCCTTAGCTTTAGAGTTTATCGTTTAATGGTATATAATTTTTGTCCAATTTTCGTAAAAAATCAATAAAGCTCAATATATCCGTTATTATACAAGATATGAAGAAAATTTGTATATATTAATTATAGGGTGTCTTGAGCTACATCTTAAAAAATATTTCTACAATCACAGGATGGCCCATAAGTCATTGGTGATACAAATTTTCTTTATTTTTTTTAATCAAACACGCCTTATGTTATTGCATTTTTGAATTTTTCAGCGATGCATGTTTGTAAGAAAAGAAATTCGGGACGCAGCAAGTGCGTTATGGTAGCGAATTTTCGTTAAATGCTTCAAATTTGAATAGCTCAATTTGCTATTAACCTATAAGGTTGACCAAGAAACGAGTTTTTCCGGGAACACTTTAAGTTTACTTTTGGAAATTTTTGTACATTTTCACACAATAAAGTTATTTTTATGAAACATGGCACATTGTTTTTACTATATAGGTTATACTGGTAACCAAAATTGATGCCTGCTTTCTTAAAAAGGAAACACACATATTTGCAATTAAAAACATTTTTATGAAAATTCACTACCATAACGCACTTGCTGCGTCCAGAGTTTTTTATTTTTTGAAATTAATTTTTTTCTAAAGAAAATTCAAAATTTTCCCGGAAGACCTGATCCGTTTTTCCTGGCTAACGAACTTATCCAAGCCACTTACAAAAGCAAGGTACGTGCTTGATTAAAATCAGGCAGTTATTTTTTGAGTTAACGGTGTGATACATATATAGCAGTGGTGGGGAGGCCAACGCCAAGCAAGTAGGCCACAATGGGCCCTTTTTGTATATACATATATAGTAATAGAATGAGTTCAAATGTGGTATAAAAAGTGAAAAAATGCATGGTTATGGAGAAAATTTTATTATTTGTCACAGCACCCTTTACCACCGGCCTTTGGAAACAATTGTTTTCCATCAGCTAACATTTATTTGGCTATAACTCCGAAAATAATGGATATATCGAATTGAATCTTTCACATATCCGCTTGCAAATTTATTCTACTTTCCGATTATGATATAATAACTATGTCACTCTATTTGAAGCTTTGAAGGAAAATTGAAGTGCAAGTTGGAAGTGCATGAAATTGCAAGTTTCACAAATATCGTCCTCCGGCGAGGGCAGCGAAAATCAGTCTGACTTAGCTATCATTTCATTTTGACTAGCAGACCTTCCGTTCTTCAACAAAACAGCTTTCATCCAATTTGGTTAAGCCAAACCAAAATTTATGTACTTTCATCAGTAGACATTTCCCTCCCCTTCTGCCCTATTTTGATGACTTACAGCAAAAATGATAAACCTAAAAATTTAGAGTTTCAGTAAAAGTGACACTGTATGATAGCTTTTAAAGGACGATTTCCTTGACCATCCGTTCCCGAGGTACGATACCTCTTCCCCCATTAAAGAATCGCCCATTATATATATATATATATATATATATATATATATATATATATATATATATATATATATATATATGTATATATATATATATATGTGTGTGTGTGTGTGTGTACATATCTAAAAACCCACATAAAAATGGTAACTGACGTCAGATATGGATTCTGAGCCTCTTAGTTCACGCTCATCTGAAGAATATTTTCGAAAATTTAAAAGCCGCCGTTATCTCGTAATAAATAATTGCTTTCTATGAAAGTTCTCTAAAGAAATGTTTTCCGCGAAAACAAAAAATTCAAAACATGCAAAATTGTTTAAATTTGATTTAACATGATTTAATACCGGCTATTATTTATTCTCGTACAATTGTTGAAAGTTTCAGTGATTTTAATGATGGAACAAGTGAATTCATTTGTTAACTGGGTCATATTTATTTTTCGTGGCATATCCTGTGTTACTTTAAATGGATTATGTAATTTTAGAAGGCGCTTACAAACTAACGAATTAATTTAGCAAGAAGTGTTGTTTTATTGCCAGATTATTTATCCTGAAAATTAACATTTATCTGGAATTAGACAGAATTGCGTAACGGAATTTACGCACAAATTAATGGAAGTTTATTAATTGTTGCATAAAATACAAGACAGAAAAACAGACACGTACAAGCAAAATTGGAGTTTTCCAAGACAGGTTAGTTTTTCTGGTTTATTCAATTTTGTTACCTACCTATTTATATATTGCTCACTAATGAACATATTGACAGTTTAGACGCAGCAAGTGCGTTATGGTAGTGATTTTCATATAAGTGATCTGGCACAAAATCTTTTTTATAACTTTTCTTTCTTGTAACATAGAAATCTAAATTTTGGTGTATAGTTTGCCTTTTATATCGTAAATCTACCTACTAAATTTGGTTGACACAGCTTTTAGTGAATTTTCTTAAAAAAAATTCACTAATGAGGAGATCCCGACTTTTGAATTTTGAAAAAATTTCTTCAAATGACCGCGAACTAGGCCCCCTAGAACACATATCCGGGGTCCGTTTCAATTTTTATATGTTTATATATATATATATTTATATATATATATATATATATATATATATATATATATATATATATATATATATATATATATATATATATATATATATATATATATATATATATATATATATGTATCACACCGATAACTCAAAAAATAATAGGCCGATTTTGACTAAATTTGGTGGAAAAATTCCTTTTGCAAATGGCTTGGATAAGTTCGTTATCCAGGAAAATCTGCCCAGGTTTTCCCGGAAAATTTTGTATTTTCTTTCGAAAAAAATTTATATCTCCGGAATTAACAAAGTAAGGACAACCAAATTTGGTACGCTTGTTGATATGCTTATAGGTAAGCCACCTACCAAAATTTAGCTATGTAGGTCAAAAGACAAAAAAGTTATAGGCATTTAAAGAAAAATAAATTGGGGTTTTCCTCAAAACGTCAAAGTTGCGATTTAAAACGTCAAAATCGGCAACATTTAGGCAAAGAACTTGAATCTAATACGGGATATGGAAATCAAATGTCTCAAGAAGGATCTTTTATAAACTCTGAAGTCTTAGTTTCAACCGTCATTGTCCTTCATTTTACTAAAATGTTTCCAGAAAATTCATTTGAAATAGACCCTTTCTCTGATGCTTGGCAGTAGCCTTAGCTTTAGAGTTTATCGTTTAATGGTATATAATTTTTGTCCAATTTTCGTAAAAAATCAATAAAGCTCAATATATCCGTTATTATACAAGATATGAAGAAAATTTGTATATATTAATTATAGGGTGTCTTGAGCTACATCTTAAAAAATATTTCTACAATCACAGGATGGCCCATAAGTCGTTGGTGATACAAATTTTCTTTATTTTTTTTAATCAAACACGCCTTATGTTATTGCATTTTTGAATTTTTCAGCGATGCATGTTTGTAAGAAAAGAAATTCGGGACGCAGCAAGTGCGTTATGGTAGCGAATTTTCGTTAAATGCTTCAAATTTGAATAGCTCAATTTGCTATTAACCTATAAGGTTGACCAAGAAACGAGTTTTTCCGGGAACACTTTAAGTTTACTTTTGGAAATTTTTGTACATTTTCACACAATAAAGTTATTTTTATGAAACATGGCACATTGTTTTTACTATATAGGTTATACTGGTAACCAAAATTGATGCCTGCTTTCTTAAAAAGGAAACACACATATTTGCAATTAAAAACATTTTTATGAAAATTCACTACCATAACGCACTTGCTGCGTCCAGAGTTTTTTATTTTTTGAAATTAATTTTTTTCTAAAGAAAATTCAAAATTTTCCCGGAAGACCTGATCCGTTTTTCCTGGCTAACGAACTTATCCAAGCCACTTACAAAAGCAAGGTACGTGCTTGATTAAAATCAGGCAGTTATTTTTTGAGTTAACGGTGTGATACATATATAGCAGTGGTGGGGAGGCCAACGCCAAGCAAGTAGGCCACAATGGGCCCTTTTTGTATATACATATATAGTAATAGAATGAGTTCAAATGTGGTATAAAAAGTGAAAAAATGCATGGTTATGGAGAAAATTTTATTATTTGTCACAGCACCCTTTACCACCGGCCTTTGGAAACAATTGTTTTCCATCAGCTAACATTTATTTGGCTATAACTCCGAAAATAATGGATATATCGAATTGAATCTTTCACATATCCGCTTGCAAATTTATTCTACTTTCCGATTATGATATAATAACTATGTCACTCTATTTGAAGCTTTGAAGGAAAATTGAAGTGCAAGTTGGAAGTGCATGAAATTGCAAGTTTCACAAATATCGTCCTCTGGCGAGGGCAGCGAAAATCAGTGTGACTTAGCTATCATTTCATTTTGACTAGCAGACCTTCCGTTCTTAAACAAAACAGCTTTTATCCAATTTGGTTAAGCCAAACCAAAATTTATGTACTTTCATCAGTAGACATTTTCCTCCCGTTCTGCCCTATTTTGATGACTTACAGCAAAAATGATAAACCTAAAAATTTAGAGTTTCAGTAAAAGTGACACTGTATGATAGCTTTTAAAGAAAGATCTCCTTGACCATCCGTTCCCGAGGTACGTTACCTCTTCCCCCATTAAAGAATCGCGCATTATATATATATATATATATATATATATATATATATATATATATATATATATATATATATATATATATATATATATATATATGTGTGTGTGTGTGTGTGTTTGTGTGTGTACATATCTAAAAACCCACATAAAAATGGTAACTGACGTCAGATATGGATTCTGAGCCTCTTAGTTCACGCTCATCTGAAGAATATTTTCGAAAATTTAAAAGCCGCCGTTATCTCGTAATAAATAATTGCTTTCTATGAAAGTTCTCTAAAGAAATGTTTTCCGCGAAAACAAAAAATTCAAAACATGCAAAATTGTTTAAATTTGATTTAACATGATTTAATACCGGCTATTATTTATTCTCGTACAATTGTTGAAAGTTTCAGTGATTTTAATGATGGAACAAGTGAATTGATTTGTTAACTGGGTCATATTTATTTTTCGTGGCATATCCTGTGTTACTTTAAATGGATTATGTAATTTTAGAAGGCGCTTACAAACTAACGAATTAATTTAGCAAGAAGTTTTGTTCTATTATCGCCTTATTACTACGGAAAATCAATACGTATCTGAAATTAGACAGAATTACGTAATTGAATTTACGCACAAATTAATGGAAGTTTATAAATTGTTGCATAAAATACAAGACAGACAGACAGACACGTGCATGCAAAATGGGAGTTTTCAAAGACAGGTTAGTTTTTCTAGTTTATTCAATTTTGTTACGTACCTATTTATACAGGTTGGCGCATTGAAAACGAAACAGACCGATTTGCGTCCAGAGAAATATTTTTTTAAGAAACGCTGAAACACGTCAATTTGAATATTGAGGGGGACATGTTTTGACATAAAACTCAACTTTGTCACATCAACCCTTTCAGGGTGGTGATAACAACCTTTATATTTTAAACAGGGAACATGGGTCGAGTGTACATCATTTCAAAGCTCTTTATTTTCTGAATTCAGCACACTAATTTTTTGGAAATGTTATCAACTCGTTTAAAAATTATTCACAGTTGGAGTTGCAAGAACGTATTCCATTAATTGTGATAAGAAATGTCCTAATTAGTCAATTTTTTCGTTAAAGAAACTAAAAAACAAAATCAAGCGTTCAAAAATGTTTATTCAGTTAAGTAAGTGTTCAAATTGTTGACCACCAGCTTCCATACACAAGTACAAATTTTGTTCAAAACGAGCTCTGACATTCATTTGTGGAGTTATTAGACGGCATTCTTCAACAATGCGTCGTCGTAATTCTTCCAGAGACTCCGGTTCTGTTGCGTAAATTCTACTCTTTAAATGGCCCCATAGAAATAAGTCTAAAGGGGTTAAATCGGGTGATCTTGAGGGTCACTCGATAGCACCTCTACGCCCAATCCATTGCTCTGGAAACTCTCTGTTCAAAAAGTCACGTTGTGAAAAACGCTGAGGAGCTCCATCTTGCTGAAACACTAATTGATTTTCTTGATAGCGATCATAATTTTCAACAATGGCAATTAGTAGAGAGTAAACGATATCTTCTAGTAACTCCAAATACGCTTCGCCATTTAAATTGCCATCAAGAAAAATTGGTCCGATTAAACGGTCTCCAAAGATGCCAGTTCAGACATTCAATTTCTGTGGAGTTTAAGTGTGGACTCTGTGAAAATTTCTTTGATTATTATCTGCCCAATAACGACAATTATGGAGATTGACTGTAGAGTTTAATAAAAATGTACACTCGTCTGAAAAACAGATATTGAACAGAAAGTTCCCGTTATCAGCTATTCGTACAGTCATAACTTCACAAAACTCCAGCCGCTGATCAAAATCATCTTCATTCGGTTGTTGTACAAGATTAATTTTATACGGGTGAAATTTATGATGCTTCAATATTCGCTAAATAGTTCTTCTTTTTTGTTGGCTACTGAACCACTCTGTCGAAACATTGCAACTAACTCCAAAATGTATTTTCTGTTAACATGTGTGTTCGGATGTCGCTCATTAAACAAATTTGCGGTAGTCTTGGCACAGTCATCGTTTTTGAAAAAAAAAGAGTAGTAATTATTTCAACTCTTTCTTCTACAGAATACACCATTGTAAAATTAATTTTCGGTAGTACTATCAAGTGTCAAACCGACCGATAAACTGAAATAACAAACCGCATTTCTCTCATTCCGATAAGAAATGTTCTTATAGTCAATTTTTTGTTTACAAAACAAGAAAACATTGACTATCAGCACATTCCGTATCGGAATGAGTGAAATGCGTTTTTGCATCTTCAACTGTGAATAGTTTTTAAACGAGTTGATAAAACTTCCAAAAAAATTTGTGTGCTGAATTCAGAAAAGAATGAGCTTTCAAAGGGTGTAACACTAGACCCATGTTTCCTATTTAAAATATAAGGGTTAATAACATCACCCTTAAGCGGTTGGTGTGACAAAGTTGAGTTTTATGGCAAAACATGTCCCCCTCAATATTAAAATTGAGTGTTTCAGCGTTTCTTAAAAAAAATTCTCTGGACGCAAATCGGTCTGTTTCATTTTCAATGAGCCAGCTGCTCACTAATGAACATAATACTTAAAGCCCAGACGCAGCAAGTGCGTTATGGTGGTGAAATTTTATATAAGTAATCTGGCACAAAATCTTTTTATAACTTTTTTTTCTTGTAACACAGAAGTCTAAATTTTGGTGTATAGTTTACCTTTTATATCGTTAATCTACCTACCTAATTTGGTTGCCACAGCTTTTTAATTTTTTGAGATAAAAATTTTTTTTCGAAAGAAAACTCAATATTTTCCCGAAAACCTGGTCCCCCTTTTTTGGCATATAAAAATTGAAACTGACCTGGGTTCTAGGGGTCCTAGTTGGCGCTCATTTGCAAAAAATTTTTCAAAATTCAAAAGTCGGGATCTGTTTATTAGCGAATTTTTTCTACGACAATTCCCTAACAACATTCTCACGTAGCTAGTGCGTTATGTTACTGAACGTTTTGAAAGCTTGCTTAAAACGCAAAATATTTTAGAAAAGGACGCATCAAGTGCGTTACGATAACGAATTTTCATAGAAATGATACGCATTTTTTCTGCAAAAAGTATATTAATATATATATATATATATATATATATATATATATATATATATATATATATATATATATATATATATATATATATATATATATATATATATATATATATATATATATATATATTATTGTGTGTGTGTCGGCGAATGGCAGAACGTTAGAACGTTAGAGACAGGCAAGTAGTGTACATTCCATTCTAGTGCCCATTGGAAGACGTCCAGCAAGGAGCGAAGATAAAATTACAACCGTTCTCGCTACGTGCAAGTGGAACCGAACGTGAGCATTAGAAGCATTTCTTCAAACTTAAATAACATAAGTTGCACTACAGTGTACCCCTCTATACCTAGTTAACATGGGGGATGCCAGGTTAGGACTATACAGACTAGCCTGCAATGGTAGACTGAAGATCAACCCAAGCTTCGGAGGACACTGCAAAATTCAGGAGAACGTGAAGGAACCCATGCTTGAAATGAGGTCAGAATTCGCGGGCCCGCGAATCTGCAGGAAAAACCATTTTACAGTGGAAATTCCCGACCACGAGGCATGGTGGGAGGAGACGCCGGGTTTACCACGGGACGCGCTCGTCTGGTTCAGGGCGGATCCGCCGGAGAGGGTGTGACGGGGACAGGTGTTTATTCGGAAGGACCGAGGGTAAG
This sequence comes from Tillus elongatus, assembly GCA_964006375.1. Lineage (NCBI taxonomy): Eukaryota > Metazoa > Arthropoda > Insecta > Coleoptera > Cleridae > Tillus > Tillus elongatus. The sequence continues at coordinate 32,382,365 of OZ023265.1, forward strand.
TCATAGTAATTCCTTCGGAGCCCATGCAACGGTCTTCCAGGCTAAAATGCACGCCATTCTTGACTGTGTGCTGGTGAACAAGAGGAGGGGCTACACCAACAAATGGATCCTCATAGCCACAGACAGCGAGGCAGTCGTTAATGCCCTAAGTATCCCACGGGTAAATTACAGGCTGGTAAGTGAATGCCGAGACGAGACGAGCGACCTGGCTGGGCAGAAAAAGGTCACCGTCATCTGGGTGCTGGGTCACTCGGGGGTCAAAGGCAATGAAGAAGGTAGGGTCAGCAGAACCATTTATGAGACCAGAACCGGTCCTGGGCGTATCGAAAGGTACGTTCAGGGGAACCATCAAGTCCTGGGTCAGGGAACAGCACAAGCAATACTGGACAGATTGTCCAAGGCTCAAACACGGGATGTCATTAATTGGGTAACCCAGTCCAAAGAGAGCTGTAGAGCTGCTAAATCTTAGCAGAGGACAGCTCAGTCACATAACAGGACTCTTGACGGGACACATGGCCGTCAAGAAACACCTGCATAAAATAGGGCGGTTCGTGAGAGACCTGGCATGCAGACTCTGCGGCGAGAGGGAGGAATCAGCCCAGCACATCTTGTGCGAGTGTAAAGCTCTGGACCGCAAAAGGCAACTGATCTACGGACAGTCTAGACCAGCTACAGAGCAATATAAAACTTCACCCTACCAATTGCTGTGCAGACTAGTTCAAAACACAATGATTTTGGAATGGTTAGAGTAGAAAAGACAAAGGGCATGCACAATAAGCCAAAGGCTGCGGTGCTATCGGGGCGGAAAAGACTCGGACGAGCCCTGAGGGAAAAAAATGTTCCCCATTGTAAAGGATTTTAAGCTACAACCCCACCATGTAGTTGTGCACCAGGCCTGTTCAGATACTGATTTTGACAGGCGGCTGAATTGTTGTTGTTGGTTAAGAGGATTTTAGAATTGGTTAAGAGATATGCGCAATGAAAATCGCCAATTTCTCTCCCAGATTTTATAGACCTACGAAGCAACTTGCAACAGTTGTGGCAAAGTTAACTTTGACAGTATGCATTACTGGTCAGAAATCCTCATTGGATGCAAGAAGTGGAAAACCAAAACAGATGGAGTGTCCACGTGTGGTGCGGAATTGTGGGAGACACCATTAGCAGACCGTCTAAGTGGCGTACTTGCACTTTTTATGAAGTAAGATGCTTATTCCTTTAGAAGATGTGCCTCTTGATATGAGAAGGTTTTTACATTTTTCACAAAGAGGCCGTGATTTTTAGGTACTGCTTTTTTGTTTTCTTGGCCGCCTCGAACCCCGGATTTAACCGTTCTAGGGAAAACTAAAAGAAAATGTGTATCAAACACGACCAATTACACGAGAGAACATGATTGAGAGAATTCGAAGTACCACAATCATGATCTCACTAGCTGAAGTCAAAACTTTCGGTTCCAGCATTAAAAAATTATATAATAATTGTATTCTTCAAAACGGTGGTCACTTGAACACTTATAAAGTTTTTGTTTGTTGTTTGTCTAACAATATTTCTACTACTTGATCAATAATGTCAAGATGTTTGGTATTTTTGTTGTTTTGGCCCGTTAGCCTTTGAATACGCCTTAATTCTTGCATCTGACGGCTTGGGCCAGTCCTAAGCTTGGATAAAGTGCGAAGGAGGTCACACAAAAACCAGACAACAGATAGAAATAATGTAAAAGTGTCAAATAGTAGAATGACTTAAAATGTAGTATAAAAAGTGAAAAAAATGCACGGTTTTGGAGAAAATTTTATTATTTGTCACAGCACGCTTTGCCAAGGGCCTTTGGAAACAATTGTTTTTCATCAGCTAACATTTCATTTGGCTATAACTCAGAAACTAATGGAGATATCGGGTTGAGTATTTCACATATCCACTTGCAAATTTATTCTATTTTCCGATTATGATATAATAACTATGTTTTTCCTCCCTTAGGGCTCGTCCGCGGCTTTGCCGCCCCAACAGCACTGCAGCTCTTGGTCTATTGTGCATTACCCTCCACCCTAAGCTCGATCTCAACGACAGAAGTGATTTGAAAAATCATCCGCTGCCGGTGAGCCTCGAACCGTCGTCCCCGAGTCCCAATTGGGAAGTTTTACTCGACTTTCCAACACGACCACGGCGACGCTTAATAACTATGTTGCTCTATTTAAAGTTTATAGGGAAAAATGAAAGCAACTTTATCAAATATCGTCATCGGGCGAGGGCAGCGAAAATCTGTGTGACTTAGCTATCATTTCGTTTTGACTAGCAGACCTTCCCTTCTTAAACAGAACAGCTTTCATCCAATTTGGTTAAGCCAAACCAAAATTTATGTACTTTCATCAATAGACATTCCCCTCCCCTTCTGCCCAATTTTTATGATTTACAGCAAAAATGTTAAACCAAAAAATGTAGAATTTTAGTAAAAGTGACACTGTATTATTTTTTGATGGCTCTTAAAGAAATATTTTACATAAAAATGCCTTCTTTGACATGACCATAGTAATTATACCCCCTAGTGGCAGAGCTGGAAACTTAAAAAATGATTTCCGGCTTCTTTCTTAGCCACTTTCCTCAACAAGAATGTTTTTTCGCAGATCTCCTTGACCATCCGTTCCCGAGGTATGTGACCTCTTCACCCTTAAAGAAACGCCCATTATATATATATATATATATATATATATATATATATATATATATATATATATGTGTGTGTGTGTGTGTGTGTACATATGTATATAAACGCACATAAAACTGGTAACTGATGTCATATATGGATTCTAAGACTCTTACTTCACGCTCATCTGAAGAATTTTTTCGAAAGTTTAAAAGCCACCGTTATCTCGTAATAAATAATTGCTTTCTATGCAAGTAGTCTAAAGTAGTGTTTTCCACGAAAACAAAAAAATTCAAAAACATGCGAAATTGTTTAAATTTGATTTAACAGCATGCCATGAGTTCTATTTAACGCTCATCTGACGAATTTTTTCGAAAATTTAAAAGGCGTGAGCTCGTCATATATCGTTTTTTTTTCTACGAAAGTTCCCTAAAGAAGTCTTTTCCACGAGAATAAACCAATTCAAAAACATGCGAAACTTTTTTAAATTTGATTTAGCAACATGCTATGAGTTCTGTTTAACGAAATCAACACTACGAACTCGATAAGAAAATCATTAGTTATGTGTAGGGTATGTATACTTTGATAGCTAATAAGAATAGCAATATTATAAATCACACAGGATTTTTACCTGAATTAAAAGATATACTATATAATATACTTTTGTGTAACATACTCCATAATTTTAGACAATAAAGTGGTCATAACAATAATAAGAATAATATAAAATGTAGCTTTAACCAAATCGCATAGAGAACCACCGTTGTGAGAAATTTCTCATCCATCTTCTTTAAGCTTCTGTCCACACACCGTTAATATATTCAGTTTGAGCATATTCAATGCCTAGATGTTATCAAAGTATACGTCTCACAAACGTTTCCCAAATTACCTTTCAATTTGTTTATAATTTATTGTAAAGTCATGGTTTCGGAGGCGTGGTTTTCAACAACTACAGATTTTGCTGTGAGAAAATCCAGCTGCCGAAACGAACATGCGTCAATAATCTTCGATAAACTGCAAGATAAGAATATGTTCACCCGCATATTAAGGTATGACTTGCCTGTTTTAGATGTAGATGTACTTCCTCCATAATAACCATAATACCTACCAGAGTTATTATGTATTATGTGAAACTACTCGAATAATGCGAAGCACAGCCATTTTATTATCACTTTTGTTAATGGCGTTTGCTCTCGCTCTCTCTCTCTCTCTCTCTCTCTCTATATATATATATATATATATATATATATATATATATATATATATATATATATATACAGGGTCGCTGATAAGTCTGGAAACGGTCGATTATCCGGGAAAATATACAAGGTGTCGAAAAAAGTTTTATACAAAAGTTTTTGGGTTCTTCAATGTCTACTAGGCGGTGATAATTTCATTTATACAGGGTTGGTCATACAGGCGTGGCACACCAATATTAATTTTTTTTTAATGGAACACCCTATATATTATTCGATATTTCAATCCTTCTCTTAATTTTGAGCAACATTTATGAGAAGCATAATGTACCTAAACTCAATCGTTTCCGGGTAAAAAAATAAATAAAAATAAACGCTATTGTTTTTAAAATCTATTGGATGAAGAACAAAAATAAATGAAAAGTAGAATATCTCTTGAAAACAATCTGTGAGTGTGAAAAGAACCGGTTGCGATGTTTTTAACATTGTTTGGAATCCTATTTTATAAGATGTTCAAAGTGTTCTCCATTGACCTCCTGACAATAATGAATTCGCTTAACAAAACATTGCACTGCATTTACAAGAGCGTTTTGAGGTATGTTATTAATTTCATGCACAATCCTTGCTTGCAACTCTTCAATATTCTGCGGTCTATTTTGGTAAATTAAATTTTTTACATGACCCCACAAAAAAAAGTCAAGCGGCGTCATGTCGGGAGACCTAGCTGGCCATTCAATAGTTCCCCTGCGCCCTATCCATCTGCCAGGAAAGGTTTGATTCAGATATTCCCGTACCTCAATTCCAAAATGAGGGGGTGCCCCATCCTGCTGAAACCATATTTCTTCCGCTGGTAGATTTGGGTCGTTATTGTTCGGAAATAATCGACTTACGTCTGGAACAATTGATTCTTGCAAAAGTGTCAAATATCGAGCAGAGTTCAAATTACCGTGTATAAAATAAGGTCCTATGATATGTCCACCAATAATAGCACACCAAACATTTACTTTTTGCGGTCTTTGGGTGTGAATTTGTTCCATCCAATGTGGGTTTTCGTCTGACCAGTACCTACAGTTGTGTCGGTTGACTTGTCCATTCAAACAAAATGTAGATTCGTCGGAAAACAAAATGTGGTTGGCAAAGTTAAAATTTTGGCGTAACTTCTCCATAATAAGTTCACAGAACTCGATTCTGCGATCAAAATCGTCTTCACTCAGTTCTTGCAATAAATGAATTTTATATGGACGGAACTTTTCCCGCTTCGTAATCTTTTGAATTGAATATCGACTCATATTGTGATTTAAAGCCAATTGCTGTGCCGAAGTTTTCGGATTTTCCACCACATCCAATATTACATTCAAAGAATTTTCTTCATTTGTAACGGTTACTGGCCTTCCAGTTCTAGGTTTATCCTTGATACCGCCAGTTTCGTGAAAACGATGCAAAGTTTTCGAAACTGTGGATTTGGAGATCGATTCCCGCTCAGGATGCAACTCATTGAACATAATCACCACTTGAGCAAAACTTCGTGTTCTATCACCGTACCCTATCATCATTAAAATTTCGATACGTTCGGTTTCACTTAAACTTGCCATTTTGCACAAAAACTGTTGACACTAAATTACTAATGTTTCAAAACTGTTGGCACTGAATGAATGTTTGACATTCGTTGTCCTGGAAACATTTTAAAACAAAAGAATAATACTGCGTTTCTTATGGGCATCTTATCTTATCTTGGGATTCCAAACAATGTTAAAAACATCGCAACCGGTTCTTTTCACACTCACAGATTGTTTTCAAGAGATATTCTACTTTTCATTTATTTTTGTTCTTCATCCAATAGATTTTAAAAACAGTAGCGTTTATTTTTATTTATTTTTTTACCCGGAAACGATTGAGTTTAGGTACATTATGCTTCTCATAAATGTTGCTCAAAAATAAGAGAAGGATTGAAATATCGAATAATATATAGGGTGTTCCATTAAAAAAAAATTAATATTGGTGTGCCACGCCTGTATGACCAACCCTGTATAAATAAAATTATCACCGCCTAGTAGACATTGAAGAACCCAAAAACTTTTGTATAAAACTTTTTTCGACACCTTGTATATTTTCCCGGATAATCGACCGTTTCCAGACTTATCAGCGACCCTATATATATATATATATATATATATATATATATATATATATATATATATATATATATATATATATATATATATATATATATAGAAAACGCCATTTACACAAGTAATAGTAAAAATGGCTGTGCTTCGCATTATTCGAGTAGTTTCACATATCACACCGATAAATAAAGCTCCGATTTTGATAAAATTTGGCACGTATCTTCCTTTTGTAAATGGCTTGGATAAGTTTGTTAGCAAGGAAAATCGAAGCAGGTTTTCCGGGACAACTATGAATTTTCTTTCGGAAAAAAATGTTATCTAAAAAAAATATATATATAAGCTATGGTAACCGCATTTGGTACGTAAGTTTATGATATTAAAATGAAACTATATACCAAATTTTATATTTCTACGTTACAAGAAAAAAAGCTACAAAAAATATTTGATTCCAGATCATTTCTATAAAAATTTACTACCATAACGCACTTGCTATGCCCAGACTTTTTACATATTGTATCTTATCAAGCCATACTGTAGCAGTTAATGCAAAGTTCGAAAAAATCTTTTTAGCAGAAGAAATTGGCTATTCAGGAGATCCTGATATTTAAATTATGAAAAATTTGCTTCAATTGAGCACAAACTAGGCCCACCAGAAACCATTTTCGGGGTCAGTTTCAATTTTCGATCCTTATTATGTATATATATATATATATATATATATATATATATATATATATATATATATATACAGGGTGTCCCTCTAACAATGGGCCAAACCCATATATTCGGATAGAGCATCAAAAATTAAATAGACTTTTATTAATATGTTTTGTCCGATTGTTGCTTGTTTTCGATAAACAATTATCAAACTTTTTTTAAGGTGAGGCAAAATTTTGGTTTGAGACTAGAAAAATGTATTGAAGTAGGCGGAGGCCATTTTGAGAATCTTATTAAGTGAATTGTTCGATAATTGTCAATTTTTTCTTATAATTTAGTGATAATAATAATGTTAATAAAATTTCAGATTTGAGAGATTTTCAATGCACACCATTATTAAAACCGCAATATCTCGGTAACCACTCACTTTATGAGTTTCAACTAAGTATACCTTTTTCGTACAAAAAATTAGTAGTTTTCAGTTTTTCTGAACAGATTTGCAGAAAGTTGATCATTGAAAAAGTTATGCCCCTGTAAAACATTCGGGTTTAGTGTAGGTGGCGCCAACTATGATGTAGCTCAAAATAGGTATCACGGTTGGAAGCGGCATCCTCGATAACCCCCTATTACAAAGTTCCAAATCAATATTCCAGTAATTAGCAGAAAAAAGAGCGATTTAATTTTTTCAAAGTCAATTTTAACACACTGTATATCGAAAACAAGCAACAATCGGACAAAACGTATTGATGAAAGTCTATTTAATTTTTGATGCTCTATCTGAATATATGGGTTTGGCCCATTGTTAGAGGGACACCCTGTATATATATATATATATATATATATATATATATATATATATATATATATATATATATATATATATATATATATTTATATTTATATTTATTCATTTATTTACTTATGTGTCTGGGGAGAAAGAGCTTGTCTTCTTGCCCCAATGTTTTGCAGGGGGATTGATCTCACCCTCGCTAACTAGTCGGCTTTGCTAATTAGCGTTGGAAGCAGAATATGTTGAAGATGTGGACTATATGTGGACTGTATTTATAACTCTAGGTGCACTGGATTCCAGAAGATTTCAATAATACACTTTTTTATATTTATATATGTTGTATTGTTACTATATACACTTTGAACTTAAGATTTATTTACAATTTGCGGTTTTACACTGGATTTAATGGGTTATTCGGGAGATTTCACAATCTTATTAGCTACTTGCTATTGCATTTAACTGCGCGTATACTTTATAATTTCGAAGAAAACACTGACTTTTCACTGTACGAACGAAATTTCTGTAGGAAGATTGGAGCTTGAACTGAAGTGGCGTAATCACACTAGCGATGTTTAGGTAGAATATCGGGTTCTTAGAAGTCCCAAAAAGCGATGGAGATGAGATTCGTTGCAGAACGGCACTGTAGAATTGAACTGGCTTAAACACACGAGCGGTGTTTTAAGTAGAAAATTAGGAACTCGGGGTTCCACGAAGCGAAGCAGATGAGATCTGGCGTAAAACTGTTTGTACCTTGTACTATGGTACCTACATGGTAGACGCTATATATGAGCAACTTGCGTACCAAACTTGGTAATAACATTTTCGCTATTTTCAAAGATACAAAAGTTAAAAAATTTTCGCGGAAAAACTATCTGGATTTTACTGCTAACAAACTTGTATTAGCAATTATTCACCCAAGGAATGTGCGCGTCAACTTTTATTTAAACCCGATAATTAATTTTTGGATTATCGTGATGACACTGTTGGAGAAACATAAGCCCCTATCTCTTTACTTTCATTCGGTTGCACTATCATTTAAGTTTCTACCTGGAATTATTTATCTCTGGATTTCACAATCTTTTCCAATTTGCTGGTAATCATTATCCTCTAGACGTCTGTATCGCATTAGGTTTACGCATGAACAATGCCATACAAAGAATACTTATATACCGTTAGGTTCTTTATTGTAAATAACTTTAGCTGTCTTTGACGTATTCTTTAGATGCACCCAGTGGATTTTCTTCACTAGGAATGATGCTTCTACCTAGTTGGCCATTCTGTATTACTCACATTATGTTATGTCAACTACGTCACCTAGCGTTAAGCGAAAGCTCGATATAAGCAAGCTTTTCGCAAGGTACAAGTCAGTTCTACGCCAGATCTCATCTTCTTCGTTTCGTGGAACCCCGAGTTCCTAATTTTCTGCTTAAACACCGCTCGCGTGTTTAAGCCAGTTCAGTGTTACAGTTCTACGTCAGATCTCATCTTCGCTCCTTTTTCGCTCGTTGGAAGCCTGAGTTCCAAATCTTCCACTTAAAAATCGCTCGTGTATTTAAGCCACTTCAATTCTACAGTGCCGTTCTGCAGCGAATCTCATCTTCATCGCTTTTTGGGACTTCTAAGTTCCCAATCTTCTACCTAAACATCGCTAGTCTGATTAATCCAGTTCAGTTCAAGCTCCAATCTTTCTACAGAAATTCTGTTCGTACAGTGTTGTAGTGAAAAGTCAGTGTTTTCTCGAAATTAGAAAGTATACGCGCAGTTAAATGCAATAGCAAGTAGCTAATAAGATTGTGAAATCTCCTGAATAACCCATTAAATCAAGTGTAAAACCGCAAATTGTAAATAAATACAGTCCACATACAGTCCACATCTTCAACCTATTCGTCTTCCAACGCTGATTAGCAAATCCGACTAGTTAGCGAGGGTGGGATCAATCCACCTGCAAAAGATTGGGGACAGAAAACAAGATCTTTCTCCCCCATGCATAAGAAACCGCCGCGGACCCACTCGTTGTTAAATAACTTCGTTATTTTTAAATATTTGACTTTGAAAACGTAATATCAGTTTAATTAATCACATATTCTGCATAAATTTTATTAAGTTGTTCAACTCTTACTGAGTGTTTGGATTTTTCAAAAGTCAGTATATGTGATTACCAAAACGTGTTGCATATTACAGACGAAGATTAAGTTTTTTGATAAAGAATGGTCTAATAGTACCAAGAAAATGCCTTCAACATGTTATAACTTCTGATTTCTTTTACAGAAACGTCAAACTGGCAATGTGAATCTTCAAAATTAGTAATTTATAAACACATAATCCAAAACGAAGGCGGGTCTTTGACAATAAACATTTCAAGAAGTATACCTACTTGAAAAATAGAAGCAAGGACTATTATATCATGAGCTGTTTATATAATAATATAATATATTTATTCGCACCATCAATACATAAAAAATGTGTAGAACATGTCAAAATTATAAAAGAAACATAAAAACACAGGAATTATAATTCAAAAAAAACTATACAATCACGATATTGATTATCAACAGCTACAACTTGTCAGCTAAAAAATCCTCAATATTATAATAGGCCTTTGCCGCCAGAATATTATTGAGTGTCTTTCTCATCTTTGCAGGTGGAATCTCCTTTATCTGCACCGTTTGTAAACCTTTAGGGGCTGCACCACAGCACTATTGTAAACAATACTTTTTGTAGTTTGCGGCGCAATTAACTGATCATTTAAACTTGCTCTAGTGTTGTATTGATGCTGTTGTTCACAATCTGATAACAAACTCCGGTTTTCCCTAACAAAACACTAACACTCCAATATATACAAACTTGGCAAGGTGAGTATTCTGTTGTCGAGGAATGTTTTCCTACACGAACCCCTATAATTCAGATTAAATATGCTGCGGATACATGCCTTTTGGAGCCTAAAGATTCTCCGGCTTCTATGGAATTTCCCCAGAACATTAGTCCATATCGAAGCCTTGAGTTCACATATACGTAGTACGCCTCGAGGCCAGCACTAATACTACTAGAATCGGACAGAACACGCAGAGCATAACTAAAAGCTGACAGTTCACCTGCCAGATAGCCAACATGAGCCCTCCAGTTCAACTGAGAATCAAGCTTCAAGCCCAAAAACTTATCATCATCCTGCGTGCTCAGCGATTCTGAGTTGAATTTCAGCGATAACTGGTTACCCCTAAAATAGTTAAATGAGATTAAACTTGTTTTGGTCACATTCAATTGTAAGTCCATTATATTATACCACTGTCCCAGAATTCTCAGTGATTGTGATGCCTCATAAATTATATCACTATCTGAAGGAGCTCGCAAAACCAAAGATGTATCGTCAGCAAACAGGGTTGTCTTCTGGGGCAATACTTCAGACAATTCGTTAATATAAAGTAAGAACAATACTGGCCCAAGGATTGAGTCCTGAGGCACACCTCGTTCTATAATCTTCCACTCAGATGCCAGAAATACCCCTGTCCTATAATCATTAAAATCCACACATTGTTTCCTGCCTAATAGGTATGACTTCATTAAATTCAGCGAGACTCCCCTGAAACCTAGCAATTCCAACTTAACTAACAGTGTGTTGTGGGGCACGCTATCAAAAGCTTTAGATAAATCCAGCATCATACACATTGTGCTTTCACGCTTATTTAGTCCCTCTGTAATTTCCTTGATAACTTGAAATATTGCCCTGTTAGCTGACGTTTTCTTAATATAGCCATTTTGATTCTCACTAAATATTTTGTGTTTCTCTAAAAAAGCCACTATTCGCTTACATAGAATTTTTTCTATTATTTTTGCTATATTCGAAATTAGTGAGATAGGTCTATAATTGGTAAGTAGATATATGTCCCCACTCTTATGTATCAGAATCACTAGTGAGTTTTTCAGGTCATCCGGAAACAATCCCTGAGCCAGGCATAAGTTAATGATATGTGCTAATGGCTTGACTAAAACATCAGCACATTCTTTCAGCAGCCTTACTGGAATCTCGTCAAAACCTACTGAATTTGTGTTTCTAAGTTCAAAAATTGTATTGTACACTTCACTTTCATGGGTGGGGTAAACAAATATTGTGTCATTAACATATTTAATTTTATCTGTTGCTGGAGCATTGTTGGTGTTGATGTTTTCACACACGTTGATCAGATATGTATTTATGTAATTTAACCGCTCCTGATTCGTATATGTGGTGTCCAATAAGGTTGTTTGTTCATCTTCAATTAAATGAACTGATTTGGAAAAATATTATCAAATTTTTCGTCTAAGACACACTAGGCATAGTTCCCAAGGTATTAAACTTATGCAAATTAAATCAAACACCCTGTATATGAAATAATCGTAAAGCCAAATGACATGTGTGAACACTAATAACCATGCGGAATATAAAGACAACAGACTCATGAATAATGCATATAAACATCGCAGTCACCTTTGTTTGGTAATTTTAGCACATTGTTTTGTTTCATTACGTTGTTGACGCTATTTACGGATTTCACTAGACATTTTAGTGTTAAGATGCCAATAAATCATGCTTTCTTAATTGGACAAATGGACAGCCAGCACACAGTCAAAATGTATGGCCTCCCTGCAGTTAAAGATGCTTACGTTTCACAATTTTGTTCTTTTTTATTATACAAAAAATAATGAGGAAATTTAATAAATCTAACTTTCTCTATTGTAATAGCCGCGAAAATTAGGATAATGTGTTATAAAATTGCTAATTAGTATACAAGGTGTTAATTTTTATGAGTCTGTATGGTGTAGTCTACGTGTGTTTGTGCTAGGTTGGCCTGGAACTACGTTTGTTAGACACAAAAAGTTATACTAGATCGACAAAAACCTAAAAGTCTGGATGCAGCAAGTGCGCTATGGTAGCCAGTTTCCATAAAAGTGTTTTAATAATACATACGTTGTTTTTTTAAGACGCATCAAATTTAGTAGACAATATAACATTGTTAGAAACGAATGTACCATATTTTATCAAAATAACTTTTTGTTAGAAAAAGTATAAACATTTCCTAAACATAGATCTATGTTTTCGAAAAAAAAACTGGTCTGATTTTCCTGGCCATCAAACCTATTCAAGTACTTTACACAAAAACTACACCTGCCAAGATGTAATTCACAGAAAGCTTTTGGACATAAATTTTTAAAAAATGTTGACACGAAAATTTACAAACCATTTGCTGCACGAAAATTGGCCATTTTTTTACAAGGGCTCGCTAAATAACATTACAAAAAATTATATAAACACCTTATTATGAAAATTAAAAAAAAAGTATTTTTACACGAAAATGTGCTGAACAATTTTTTTTCACGAATGTCGGAAACATTTTTTAAGCGAATTCGCAAAGATTTCCTTTATATGAAAATTTGCTGAAAAAAATACATCAAATTAAAATTATATACATAATATGCAATTCAATTTGAAATAAAGGATATTTTAACCAATGGAGTTAAAGAAAAATATAAGCAGAAATAATGTCATTAGTTGTCACAAATAAGAACGTTATTTGAGTCGGTAGCTTTAAAGTTTAATTACTTGACATCAGAGAAAACTGTATATATATATATATATATATATATATATATATATATATATATATATATATATATATATATATATATATATATATATATATATATATATATATATATATATAGCTGTGTGTGTGTAAATACATATAGATAATTTTATAAAAATTTTATTTCCTTCGTTTTTGTACCAAAGCTGAACTCGCTGAATAATCTCTTTATCTAATTGATTAATAAAATTAAATAAAAAGTCTGGACGCAGCAAGTTATGGTAGCGAATTTTCTTTAAAATATTTTTAATACCAAATGTCTTTCTTTGATGAAAGCAGGCATCAAACTTGGTTGCCTATATAGTAGAAACAATGTACCATATTTAATCGAAATAACTTTATTGTTTGAAATTATATAAACATTTTTCAAAAGTCTGGATGCAGGAAGTGTGTTATAGAAGTGAATTTCCATAAAAATGTTTTTAATAGCAAATGCCAGCAGGCATAAATCTGATTATCGGTATAGCCTATGTAGTAGAAACAATGTACTATATTTTATCAAAATTACTTATGGTTTAAAAATATACAAACATTTTCTGAAAATAAATTTAAATGTTGGTTTCCTAACCAACAAAGCTTGCGTTAATAGCAAATTGAGTTATTGAAATTTGAAGGACAGCGACAGCATCAACTTAACTAAACGAACAGCCAAAGCATCAGACAAAGGGTCTGTTTGAAATGAATTTTCTGTAAACATTTTAGTGAAATGAAGTGCAATGACGGTTGAATCTAAAAGTTAAGGGTCCGCAGAACACCCTTCTTGCAACATTTTATTTTCATAATCCGTATTTGTTTCACATTCTTTGCCTAAACATTGCCAATTTTGACGTTTGAAATTGCGAGTTTGACGTTTTGAGGAAAACTCAAAAATTTTGTTTCTTTAACTGCCCATAACTTCTTTGTCTTTAAAGCTAGAGACCTAAATTGGTACAGGGTTCACTCTTTATAATACAAACACGCGTAGCAAATTTGGTTACCCTTACTTTGTTATTTCAGGAGATATAATTTTTTTTAGAAATAAATCACAAAATTTTCCGGGAAAACCTGGTCCGATTTTCCTGGCTTCCAAGCCACTTGCAAAAGAAAGGTACTCACCAAATTTGATCAAGATCGGTGTATTATTTTTTTAGTTATCAGTCGGATAGATATATATATATATATATATATATATATATATATATATATATATATATATATATATATATATATATATATAAACACATATCTCCTCATTAGCGAATTTTAAAAAAAATTCGCTAAAGAACTGGAAAAACAGCTGATCCTACATGAATCATGCAATGAGATTATATAACATAATTCTGTAAATATTTACAAAACTTAAGTCTTCTGGTATAGGGGTGTGGAAGCGGAAGGCATGTTGTTCACGGAGATCTAACTTTTAGTACGTAGGTAGTTTCTATAATATAAATTTACGTACCAAATTTGGTTGCCATAGCTTTGTTATTTCCGGAGAAACAAAAAAAATTCGAAAGAACACCCAAAATTCTGCCGGAAAACTTGTCCGATTTTTCTGGCTAACGAACTTATCCAAGCCACTTATAAAAGGAACGCACTCACCAGATTTCACCGGCCTATTATTTTTTGGTTATCAAATGATAATTGGGTGTACGTAATGCTTGAGTAACATTCGCAACATATTTGAAGTCTTGATAATTGATGATTTCAGCAAATTAGAGAAATGACGGTGTCAGAAGATGTTTAATGTTTTTTTTTATTTTTGACTACTTAAAAATTATGTTTTAAATATATATATATATATATATATATATATATATATATATATATATATATATATATATATATATATATATATATATTTATTGAGATGTTATATACGGTAACAGGGGTAATTTCACACATGTAATGCTTAAAATAAAGCATAAATAAAAACATTACTCCACTAAACAAAGTCAAACACTATGACTATCAAAAAACCTAGCTATAGGCGAATACAATGCAGGTAAGGAGATATAAATATGATATTAATTAGTAGATCAGCCATTAGCCGTGGAAACTATATACATATATCATGTAATCAGGCCAATCTATAAACAGGGAAATTATAGAACTTGAAGAGGTAGTTTTTTATCTTTAAAAAAAAATTAAAGTGTAAACCATAATTTTCAAAAGTCAAACAACAAGAGAGGTTGAAGGTACAGACTCAAATAAAGTTAGCAAATATACTGGAAAAGGTGGCAAGTATAAAAAACCCATAACATAACAATGTGTATCTATATATATATATATATATATATATATATATATATATATATATATATATATATATATATATATATATATATATATATATATATATATAAACATAAAAAATTTAAAATTTAAGCTGACCCCGGATATGTGTTCTAGGACGCCTAGTTCATGCTCATTTAAAGCAATATAAAGACGCGAATTTTTTCTACGAAAATTCACTAATAGTAAGCAATTAAGATCAAATATATTTTTAGTGCTTCATCACTATTTTTATCGCCTGAAAAAGTAGTAAACCCCAAGCTATAGCGTGTCTAGAACCCATTCAATACCATCTTAACAAACCAGACAGATGGCAAAGTAATACTCAAGTAAAGTATCCTTAGAAAAGTGAAAACATATGTTCTCAATATTTCTTAGAAATAACAGGTAGCTGCATTTTATACGAGAGAGAAGAATCTGAGCGATGCAATTATGTCTAGTCTCATAAAGGCATTTGTTTTATTATCATGTCTAATACATGCAAATTATGATACATGTTATAAGCCAGCATTCTATTAGCACAAAGCCAGTAGAGTTAACGCGATGGCTTATGTAATAGATAGGTAGCTGATGTCTCGCTCCAGGAAATTTTGATTTAATAATATTGTAAATGTGATTAACTATATGTTTATAACTACGGTTATTGGGAAAAATCTAGTTAGTGACGCTTCTGACTAATTATTGATATGTTTATTCGTTAATAAATAGATAGCTGGTATGTTAATACAACTATAATATAATCCAAGTTTTACCGCTACAAAAAATGTTAAGCTGTTGTGAATTTTCTTTAAAAAATTAATTAACGGGGAGATCCTGGCTTTTAAATTTCGAAAAAAAAATCTTCAAATGAGCGCCAACTAGACCTCCTAGAACACATAGCCGGGGTCAGTTTCATTTTTTATATTCAAATGTATATATATATATATATATATATATATATATCTATATATATATATATATATATATATATATATATATATATATATATATATATATATATATATATATATATATATATATTACACCGATAACTCAAAAAATAATTTTTAAGTGTCTTGGATATGTTCCTTAGGCCGGAAAATCTGCCTGATTTTTCCCGAAACATTTTGCGTTGTCTTTCGGATGATTTTTATATCTCCGGAAATAACAAAGTTATTCAGAAGGACATTCTCATGTAATTAATTTAGGGTCCATGACTTGACCACAGAGAAAATATTTGTATTTCTGTACCCATAAAGTTTGAAACGTTATATTACTCGAGTTTTAGTGAAAAAATGTCCATTTTCACTAAATCACCCCTTATGTATCCGCTACTCCCTGAAGCGATCTTGCCCAAAAACAATTGGAAGCGTTCCTTTGTCATGTGCTAACTGGACACCAAATTTGAAAATGATAACTCGATGCGTCCGAAAGTTATTGCGCGTATTAACAGACAGACGTATATGCCGACAGACAAAAAAATTTGAAAACTTTGTCAAGAATATTCCACCCCCACACATTCACCCCTAATTTAATTTCAGCACAGAATACCAATCTTTTTATGAAATTAAAAGTTTTCCACTAAATAAGGCCTAAAACGTTATATTACTCAAGTTTTTACGAAAAAATGTCAATTCTCACCAAATCATCCCCTACCCCTAAAACGATTTTTCCAAAAAACAATCCGAACCGTTTGTTTGTTGCAGACGATATCTCGATTCGTTCTAAAGTTATCGTGGCTACAAACAGACAGACATACTGACCAACAGACCGACAGACAAAAAAATCGTTCCCAAATCATATTTTCTATAGGTTTTGATACTTTTTACGACGTTTAAGCGAAGAAAATTTTGAAATTTTGGTCGCCGATGCGATACTTGCAATTGCAACTTGTAATTGCAAATCTTCATGTAATTTTTTTTTTTTGGTTTTGTCGAAAAACTTTTTGTGCATAATTATATCTCGATAAGTGGTTTAATAGCTTGGCGAAGTTTGTTGTCCAGGAAAATTGGTCAAGTTTTTTTGCGAATATTTCAAGTTTATTTTCGCAAAAATTTTATACTTTTTCAAAGAATAAAGCTATTTTGATGAAATATGATATATTGTTTTTCTTATACTGGTTACCAAATTTGATGCCTGCCTTCATTAAAAAAAATACATATTTGCTATTAAAAACCTTTTTCTGAAAATTCACTATCATAGCGCATTTGCTGCGTCCATACTTTTATTAAGTTATCGCTAAAGGTTTGATTTCTATTAAACTTGTCTTAAATCATAATATTTTAGCTTCACTGCGTGACTTGCTATAATACTCTAGTATTTTTGTTAAATGCAAAATCTAAAAAGTCTGGACGCAGCAAATGCATTATGGTAGTGAATTTTCATAAAAATGTTTTCCTGGCTATCTGATGGTGATCTGATCTGATCTGGTCGATGACTGTGAAGGTCAAATCAAGGCCAACTTCGAATTTTATCTGCGAAACTCAAGTAGGGGTTGATCATGTAGAGGTGAAATATTACATTAATTTGTCGACATCAAATTCGGTGCACAGGTAAGCTGTTCACAACCTGATAGTCTGGTTCGAGAAAAGTGACGTTGCAAAAATTTATGGGTACAGGAATACATGTGGTCAAGTCATGGACCCTAAATTTATTTCATGAGAATGTCTTTCTGAGTAAATTATCACAGCTATGTGAAAGTTATGATTCAGTTTGCAGCACTATTTTTGATTGCAGAACCTACAAGTGCAACTTTAGGACGTCAATTTTAATAATAATAATAATAATAATAATAATAATAATAATAATAATAATAATAATAATAATAATAATAATAATAATAATAATAATAATAATAATAATAATAATAATAATAATAATAATAATAATAATAATAATAATAATAATAATAATAATAATAATAATAATAATAATAATGATGATAATGGTATTAATAGTTTGAACCGATGGTCATAAAAAAATTATTTTGATACGGAGTGATTCCAATTTATTTTGCCGAAGCCTGACCTAGAACACGTGTCAAACTGAACAATACAACTGATTGGCTACTTAAACGACGACGGATTTCAATCCTTATTTTGATGGTCGAAATATTCAGTGATACTTGCTGACATTCACATATTATAAAACTAAAGTAAAAGATTTGAACATATTATTGCTCTGCAATCTATTGCTCAATGAAAACAAATGTTCCACTAAGTAAAGATTGGAAGACTAGATGCATTCTCGCAACAATTAGAACCGTAGACCGGTTTCGCTCTCATTAGAGCTCTTCAGTACGGCATACTAATTGTAGCAAAAATGCACCAAAAATAACACGGGCGTGACAACATAGTACTTGGTTCCGAACTAGGTGGCGACACGTTCACCACTCACTTAGTGTTTTAAGACTGGCTATACGATAGCCGTGTTATTTTTGGTGCATTTTTGCTACAATTAGTATGCCGTAATGAAGAGCTCTAATGAGAGCGAAACCGGTCTACGGTTCTAATTGTTGCGAGAATGCATCTAGTCTTACATACTTTGTCCCTATATTGGGGTAGAAATGGGCCAGGGCTAACAATTTTTTAAATTGTTAGCTAGTTGTATACTGTCTCTATTTTTAACACTCTGTGTTATTTGGAGCGGGCGTGACAACGTAGTACTTGGTTCCGAACTAGGTGGCGACACGTTCACCACTCACTTAGTGTTTTAAAGATTGGAACCTGTGATGAGCCGAACTCCGACATCCATACTTGACCATTTCTCCATGAATTTTATCATAACATTCGCTGCTCCTCCGTTCTTTCATTTCTTGATTGCTATTTCAACCTCATGCACTTCACAGTGCCATATTCTGTCTGACTTGCAATAGGCAGAGGGTTTTTATTGCTTCCATAAAGTTTCTCAGAATATTCTTTTCAGCATTATCTCACACCTTCCTTGTCCCAAACCGCGTACCCATTATGCGTTTTGACCCAATCAAGTTGTTTCTTCCGGTTTGCCTTGCTCCTTTTATCCACATTCAAAAACATTTCTTATTCCCTTTAAACCATTTTGCATTTTCAAAAGCTTTCCTAATCGAAAATATTAGATACCTACGTACTAAGTGAAGATTAGAACCTATGATGAACACTGATAGGTACACTTGGAGAGCCCAGGTCGACACAGCACATTTTGAAGGACCTGACGATCGTTTCACCGACCAGGGGAGCGTCATCAGAGGATGAAAAATTATATCTACTTTGAAGACTGGCATCACCGTATATACCGGGTCTCAGGTTATCAAGAATAAATACACTTTAGAAATCGATGTCTATAGAAAGGAAACCACCACTGTACGCTACATTCCGAACGACTCACATCATATGTGCACACAAAAAATGGCCAGTCTGAATTTTTTAGTAAACCGGTTAATTTTCCTTCAAACAAAAGTAGATATACCAAACAATTAAATTATATTAAGAACATGGCCGAATATAACGAACACACTGCTTGCCTAGTGGAAAAATTAATCAACAAACAGAGAACCAAGAAAATGTTGACGGAATCAATGACATTTAGAAGAGAGAAATCCGAAAAAAACTTTGTTTGCTTACCATTTGAACCTCGAATGACGAGGGGTCTAGATAGCATTTTTTTAAAAGCCAACTTGCAGCTAACATTTTCGACAAAAAATATCTTAAAAAAACATGCTAGGAACCCAAAAGACAGGGATAGCACGGCCAAAATGTCGGGAATTTATGAAATAAGTTGTAAAGATTGTAATCTTAAGAACGTCGGACAAACAAAAAGATCGATTGGCATTAGATTCAAAGAACACTTAGCCCAATTAGGATACGCTACTATAGATAGATCTTCCGTCACCTGACATATTTGGGATAATAATCATCATGTTAATGAAGATAATCTAAAATTAATAAAAAAATTTAGACAACCAGGACAGCTAAACACGTTCGAGAGTATATATATTGTGAAATATAGTTACAACAAAAAATGTATGAACGTTTCTTCACCGCCGATTACAAGTCACCTGATCGATTGCTTTGTAAAATAAATTCCCACGTCTAGAGATAACATAAGAATACATATATTTCCGCCAAACGAAACTATGTTAATTTAGTTGTCGTTGAACTTTCCCAAAATTATTACAGATCGATACCTTCTAGATAAGTTAATAAAGACAGTTCAAAGACCTCGTCCGGCGATAAAAAAACAATGCACTGGAGAATTTTTCTGTGACTAGTTCCCCTCTCGGTTCCATTTCTTTACCTAAGGTCCGGTATATAAGGTGATGTTAGTTTTTAAAGTAGTTACAATTTTTTATCCTCTGATGACGCTAACTTGGTTGGTGAAACGATCGTCAGGTCTCTTAAAATGTGTTGTGGTGATTTGTGTTCGCCAAATATTCCAGTTGGCATATTGATTTGATAAATAAAACAACTGTCATTGAGTCAATACTATTGTAACGTAATGGAAATCAAATAATATATTTACTTTAAATGGAAATTCAATAAACATAAACAAGCAGGATTTAAATTGGAATATGATCCCTCAGGTATGCTTCTGACTGTTTGTCTATGGGCCAGATGTCAGACGTACATCAAGCCGACAGCTCAAGTGAAATCGCAAAAGATCAATTTATTGCACCATGCAGTCAGTCTATTGCAGACATCGATCGCGAAGACCATATTGGTTATAGTAACCGATAAGTCGCAATTTCTAAAAGCAATTCGATTCAGAAGTTAATGTTGTGAATCGGATCGCGTGCATGCGAAAACCTGTTATTATGATCATTTTTGATTGACCAAGGAAATTGAGTTTGATATTGGATATATGGATCTAAGAATTGACATAGCTCAAATAGTGTAATGAAGCATAATGAAGAAATAATGCGAACTATGGCACCAAAAGCTATCAACTTGAATTTGTTTTCCTTATTGTGTATTTTGTTCTGTGATCCATATGCATCTCTTCAATTGTAAAGAATTCAATATCATCATTTGATGAGGCTGAATTCTTCACTGGCCACATCATTATTTTGTCGGCATCAAGAAAAATATATTTTAAATTAACATTTTTCCAATTGATAATTCGCTGAAATATGTGTGTGTGTGTGTGTTTTGTTTCTTTAACGTCGGCCTAATTCCGCGACTATGATCAATCACCGACGCCAGGAAGCAGCTTCACCTCACTATCCTGGAAATTTTGCCGAAACCCTGTCTTTCTGTAATGAGAGTAGGGATCTTTAACGTGACCAACTTTGCATGGACACGGGACCCACCGCTTTACGCCCACTCCGAAGGGCGGAACGTGCAGACATTCAACTTGCTCAAATGCAATGCCAGAACCTCGGTTGATGTTAACGTTACAGCTTGTACTGAAAAAGTAAAAGGAGAACCCTGGGATCGAACCCAGTACCCTTGGGTTCAAAAGCACAATTTTTTTTTTCAATTTCAAAATATTTATTCATAATTCATAGGTTAAAAATATTACAATATGTTAGGTAGAAAGTTTTAGTCTATAAACAGAGAAAACTAGACATCTAACAATATTATTTTACAATTTCCCTAGTATAAAGATGGCTCCTATCTTAAGATTTACCCATGGTTTATGTTTACATATCTTGAATATAATAAGAAACATATATATATATATATATATATATATATATATATATATATATATATATATATATATATATATATATATATATGTATATATATATATATATATATATATATATATATATATATATATATATGTATATATATTGTTAAGAAAAATGCTATGGTTTTTATGTTGTTCCTACTGTGTTCTTAAGTTTGTTTATTTTGATTAGCAGGAAAATTAGGGAATACCTGCCTCAACATTATTTTGTTTTTGATTCAAAAATGACCAAATTATCTTATAATTATTTACACTACATACATATTTACATTATTTACATTTATACTATATCTTAGATACCTAAGTGTGGTTATGCTGCCTAATATCTTGTCTGTTGATTGTTGGGGTTCTTTAAGTTCCGAATTTTGTTCTTGAAAATGAGAGTTTATGCTTAAATGTTATATGGGGATTGTCTGTCCTGATTGTAAGAATTCGTCTGGTTAGTTGGATGTTTTTTGTTTGCCTCTCGTAGAAGTTTTCTGATAAAGAGAATACATATTCCTTGATTGGTGTGATGTACGTTCTTCTAATCATGTCAGAGATTTTTTAGTATCTGTTGCCCCCGGTGATTAGTCTTAAACACTTGTTCTCGAAGACGCTAAGTTTTCTGTATTTGGTATTTGATATGCTGCACCAAACAGGGGCCCCATATGTGATGATGGGTCTAATAATCATCTTGTAAATTAGTAGTTTGTTTGTAGCGCTCAGTGATGCACTTTTTAGTAGGGGATAGACGGTCTTTAGGGCATGTTCTTTTTTGATCAGTTGGTTAATCTCGCTGTGAAAATTAAGCTTTCGGTCGAGTGTTATACCTAAATATTTTACGTTATCTCTATTAGTGTCTATTTCAGCATTTTCTACTTTAAATTTCTTAAATATTTTGTTGTTGGTGCATTTTCTTGAAAAAATAATAGTTTAAGTTTTGTCTGCATTTAAGGTTGTGTTATGATACTTTTCTAACATATTTACGTGAATTTAGTTTTGGGTGTTACCCACCGGTGCCCAGAATGAGTGGCTGTAGATTGCTGTGTCGTGAGCAAAGAGTGCCAAGTTTGTTTTCGGAAATTGTGGAATGTCGTTTATGTAGAGGCTGAAAAGTTTGGGTCCGAGGATTGAGCCTTGTGGGACGCCGGCTCAGAGGCACACGTTCTTGCCCCTGAACCACCGAGGCTCTCTGAAATGTAATATAGTCTGTACACAACAAAACTATTTTAACACTCATATTTTTAGATTGTATAGTTTTTACTGTGTAAATTATTGCCTGCCCTCCCTTCTTTGCGATTTGTTTCATTTACATCTGAAACCCATTAACATACGTCAGCTGTTCTTATTTGAATTAGGAGTTCAATTTTTATGTCTTATAACTTAGCATTTAGGTATTTAGGTAACAAAACGTCTGCCAGTCCTAAATAAGGTTTAGAGACTCAAAAATAAACTAAAAATGCTCTATTAGCGAATTTTCGCAGTAAATATTCTAGAACCCATTACCTAGAAATATTTTGTGTGTACTAAATTTCGTCCATCTTTCTCGCTTATTTTCGGAGATTTAATTTCTTAACATAAGCGTAAATTGAAGTCTCTAGAGCCCATTTCCGTTTTTTATCATATCTTCTTTTGAAAACATACACACAGTTATATATATATATATATATATATATATATATATATATATATATATATATATATATATATATATATATATATATAATATCGTCGAATCGGTGCATGAATAGGCAAAAAGACTGTAATCTTTTGAGTTGCAACTTCATTTTCTGAGAATAAGTCCTGTTTGATAAGAAAAACATTTGTGTCATCATTTTACTTTACAAAAATCAAGTTGCCTTGTTAAGTTACAAAAAATTTCGTGACGCGGCAAGTAAGTTATAGTAGCGAATTTTCATAAGAATTGTACACTATTATTATACGGCATATTAGTAAAGTTAATACTTTAAACTTACACAGACCTCGAAGATCGATTTTAGAGGTCCTAGTACGCGCACATTTGAAGAATTTTTTCGAAAGTGTTACCATCAATTTCTCTGTATTATCAAAAAAATCCTGAGTTCTAACTCCTTTGGAGAAAAATGCCCAAAACGCAATTATATATGAAGATTAATTAAATTAAATATAGAAAAATTTAATTTTGCTATATCTGTAGGGCGTAAGTCTTCTCAAAAGAAACTTGTATTACAAATTTCATTAAAGTTATATAGAAGATTTCCGAAGTAAACTTAACTAATATCTAGAAAAGTAAAGTATCTGCCAAATTATAAACGTAGCAGTCATTTTTCCTCATTGATCGCCAGTATGATTTCGTTTTAGTCAACCTAATCAAACCGGTTTTTTTTAATACCAACAATAACAAAATTATAATTTCAGACTCAAAGATGACAAACTTATTTAGGCGTTTTAAACAAAAATGAGATCTCGTTCAAAACGTATGAAATCTGTACACTATTGTTTCTCCAAATGTCAAAATGCAACATAAAAAAACATACATTTATCGAGCTGGATTCGATGGCTTTCTTGTTGTTGGGGCTATACCCCCTGCGCCATCTAGGCACACGTCAACTATCGATTTATTTGTGTCATACTTTAGATCGGCTTCATGCTCGTTATGACATCTTATGTTTAAGTTTAAAGATAAATGAAACTACTTTAGAATCATTTTTATGAAGACCTCGCTTAATTTTGATTACATTTTTGCTATATTATGCGATAGAATAATATATCTATGTTGCGCTAAAACTGTATCTGGGGCGGTTAATAAAGCTACAAATATAGTGTATTTTAATAATTCACTAAATCCCCCAGTTACATAACAATCACTTGGCAATTTTTTAATTACATGTCGTCTGTCATTTTCCATAATTGCGCCCGAGATTTCACGATTGTTGGTTCGGCTAGTAGTTGTATGCCTGGTACTCTGTCGGGCATTAGACGTTAACCTCTAAGTCGTTTCAACTTATGTCTTTGGGATTTTATTTTTAATTTGGAAAAAACCTTAAATATTGTGTACCAAATTACTTGTAATTCACAACATAGGTTTACTTGTACTATTTCTAGCCACATATAAAGTTTCATATCAGTTACTCCGATACTTACAAAAATATATCGTTTTCAAAAAGTTTTCCCGGATTTTCCACTGGAAAAACTTGGGCATAAAGGCTGATTAACGAACTCGACCTCGGTTTTCACCCAAGCGAGATTTTTGCCAAGTTTGATTACATACATCATTTATACACACCATATATATATATATATATATATATATATATATATATATATATATATATATATATATATATATATATATATATATACATATATATATATATATATATATATATATATATATATATATATATATATATATATATATATATATATAAATAATTTTAACGCACCTTGGTTTTGGGTTCTAGGGACCCAAATTCGCGCTCATCTGAAGAAATGTTTTCAATAGCTTTTCATCGTGACCTCTCTATTAGCGAATTTTTTATAATGAAAATTCGCTAGAAACTAATTTGTACACTAGTAAAGTGCTTTTGCTCTCGAAGATACACAAAAATGTTATAAAGCAAAAATTGTCGGAAAGGAAAACTAAGTAGGGATACAAAGTTTCAAAATCCTAAGACTACTTTGATATTTCGTATAATTTTCATTCCACGCACCCTCCTTATTGAATATATCAAACATTTCGTTAACAAAACTTGTTCAAAATTATAAATTGATGCAATAAGTGCGCCGCCTTTATTCGCACGTTCTTTAATTTTTTTTCCAAAAAGGCAGTGAAAGCTGCTCTAAATATAATTTATCGCATCTCTAATTTGATAACATTTTTTCGTATCTCCTAGAGAAAAGATATTGTACAAGTGAAAAAAAAAAATTGTCCTTTGTAAATTTTCAAGGCGTGCTTGATTTTTGTTAATTTAAATTATGACACAAATTATCTTATATTCAAGCAGGGCTCATTTGCAGAAAATGAAGTTTCAACCTAACAAAGTTCGGGACGCAGCAAGTGCGTTATGGTAGTAAATTTTTATTAAATTCTTCAAATTTGAATAACTAAACTTTCTATACACCTGAAGAGTTTAATTTTGGTATGTAGTAAGTTCTTTCCTAAGAAAAGATATCCACCAAATTTCATTAGCATAACTTTGTAATTTCCGGATAAAAAATTTTTGAAAGAAATTTCCAAATTTAAATAACTCAATTTTCTATAAACTTAAAAAGTTGGATTTTGGTGCGTAGTAAGGTCTCTCCCAAGGCAACATATCCGTTAAATTTCATTAAAACAGATTTGTAATTTTCAGAGCAAAAAAAAATGTTCTAAAGGAAACTCAAAATTTTCTCAGAAAATCCTGTCCGATTTTCCTGGCTAACGAACTCGTCCAATCCATTAATAAAAGAAAGGCAGTTGCCGAGTTTCAGCGAAATCGGTTAATTATTTTTTGGGTTCTCAGATGGACACCTATATATATATATATATATATATATATATATATATATATATATATATATATATATATATATAAAGATTAACTAAATTACAGTTATTTTCACCCATTCATGCGTCGATCCGGGGACACACTGTATGTACAGCGTGATTCACAACGCAATGGACACACAATATGTGCGTGTAGAGGACCTCCAAACATGCCGAGTTTTCATATAAATTGTTTCTCTGACGCCCATGGTTGGTGAGATATTAACCTCGAAAAATTGTTTAATAATGACAAGAAACAGCTGTATTGCAGCAGTGCTCTAACATAGAAAAACCAAATGTGGTAGATGGTTTTCTTTTATGAACATTCTTATTTGACAAAAATTTTAAGTAGATTTAAATTTAGAAAGGGGTGAATTAGGGGTAGGTCACCCTTTTAATGATTTGATTTTTTTAAACCCTAACCTAATTGAAAGTTAGAGTTCATAGGAAATTAAATTTTCTATTTTTTCTCCTCTTGTCACTTTTTCGACAAAGCACCTGTTTTTTGAGAAAATTGAGATTTTTAGAGTTTAGATCAAAAGAAAATTATGTCCCTTGAAGATTTCACTAAACAATAAAATCTCATAGGGGATGCATTGGGCTCCCTGTAAGTCATCTGTTGCTATATTAAAGTTGCTTTCAAATCCGACATTACCTAAATTCATTAAATTTTACAGTAATTATTGTTTTGTGTTTCTTGTTTTCTCTTGTGATAATAATTGTGGTAAAGGTTTACTTTCGGGGGGAGTGTTCGATTTTTATGAAAGTTTGTATATAGATGTGTTTTAGGGGATAGATGACGAAAATCACAATAAAAATGAGGTCAGAAGCCAACTTTTGGATTATTTGGACATTTTTTGTAGGAAAAACGTAAGTTGCAATCACTTTTGCGGCATGTTTTTGTCATATTTTGCACATTTTCGGGGTCGTTCGTATTATATCAAGCTAAAGAAGGGTGTATTCCACTATTCCCCAAATCAGTGCCAAACCAGCCACTAATCACCTTAATTTCCGAGGTATGAGCTTCTTACTTCCTTTAGATTGCATGGAGGCGTGTGCGCATACGTCTGTAGCAATCTACCCTGCACCAGACTCCCCAATTTAGAAGCTGGAAGAAAAGACGTACTATGGATAAAACTCTATCTCAGAGCTGCAACTAAATTCATCTGTTCCATTTACCGGTCACCTTCTGACAACAACTTTGTCCAGCTCTTTGACTACCTTTCTGAAAAACTGACTATCTGATTTCTGAATGTCCTCCCTCCGAGGTCACTATTCTTGGCGACTTCAATGTCCATAATAAGTAATGGCTAGGATCTTAAAAAACCAATCCACAATGGAGGGCAGCGGAGGCCTTTGCAGTCAGCAATTCTTTAGCCAATATGGTTCAGCAACCTACTTACTTTCCTCGCATCCCAACACACAGCTCAAGTCCTTTGGATTTCCTTCTTACTACAAAACCTGAATGCTATAAGATATTAGTCACCGCCCCACTTGGTTGCTCAGACCACGGCATGGCCACTGCTTCCTGCGCAATGCAACCCGAAGTCACACAGTCATCACACCCACGTATCGTTTGGCACTACAACTCCGCAAACTGGAACAAAATGCGGGATTCATTTTTCTCATTTCCATGGGCGTCTGTCTGCTTCTCTCATCCTGACCCATCTGATATCTCACAAAACGTCACCGAAATTTTCCAAGCTGGCATGAAATTATTTATGCCACGTACACAGAAAACCTCTTCAGCCACTCAAAAACTCTGGTTCTCTTAACCCTGTGACAAGGCCAGACTTGAAAAGGTCAAAGCTCACAAAACGCTTCTACACAATCCCAGTCAAGAAAACCGTCAAGCATTTAACGACGCAAGAAACCGCTATGTCCGCATTCTTTCTTAGGCAAAAAAACTCGTTTAATAACCACATAAAAAACAGAGTCCTCTTAAGCTCCAACGGCGTCAAACCCTTCTGGACTCGTGCTAAATCTATGGGGAATAATTTCTACAAGAGCACGTTCCCAAGTTCTTGTCTCAGGGCATGAAATTGTTTCTACCGCCCTGG
Organism: Tillus elongatus; assembly: GCA_964006375.1. Lineage (NCBI taxonomy): Eukaryota > Metazoa > Arthropoda > Insecta > Coleoptera > Cleridae > Tillus > Tillus elongatus. The sequence continues at coordinate 32,410,855 of OZ023265.1, forward strand.
GCAAGGCTGAACTTTTTGCTTCGTTGTTCGCCGGCAATTCTACTCTCAACCCACCTCCAAACGTTCAACTACCAATGTTTATGTGTCTCTGAAAATTGCCCTTCTTTTCATCGTATAAGTTGAAATTGACATCTGATATTAAGTTGGCTTTATATGTCAAATGTCAATTTCAACTTATACAATGAAAAGAAGGGTAATTTTCAGAGACACATAAACAGTTAAGGAGGTGCACTAACTATGTGAAAATGAATTAAGATAGTGGAATACACCTTTGTTTAGCTCGATATAAAACGAACGACCCCCGAAAATGTGTAAAACATGCCGCAAAAGTAAGTACAACTTACGTTTTTCCTACAAAGAAATCCAAATAACTTCAAAAGTTGGCTTCTGCCCTCATTTTTATTGTGATTTTGTTCATCTACACCCTAAAACACGTCTACATACATAATTTCATATAAATCTAACACACGCCCCGAAAGTAAACCTTTACCATAATTTCTTGCCCCAAATGACTGCAAAATTCTCGGTTAATGAACAAGTTGACATGCTTATGGACGTGCGTCAGGTTTGCACCCCCCACCCCCCTACGATTTATGGAAATTGGGTATACTACCAGTTAGTGCATCGTTAGTGCTCTTTAGTGCACAAAAAATTTCGTTAGTCCTTTAATACAAACGGAGATACAGCAAAAAAAACGTGGGGGGGGGGGGGGCAACTTGACGCAGGATTTTTTTCAAATTGACTGTGAGTGGTATCATTCAATAGCAAATCGTTAGTGCCTCACAGAAACACAACATTTTTTGTTAGTGCTTAAATACTTAAAAAAAAAAAACATTTTTCCGACGTGGTGAAGACTATCTTTTTCAGTTCATGAAATACACATTTTTTGTATGACTCGTTGGTTAGTGCATCGTTAGTGCTTCCGAGAAAAACAAATATTTTCGTTAATGCTCTAATACAAAAGAAGCTATAACAGAAAAACCGTGGGTTGCAACTTGACGCATGATTTTTTTTTTGAAAATAAAGTGTGAATGATATCAATCGATAGCAAATCGTTAGTGCTTCTGAGAAACACAAAAAATTTTGTTGGTGCTCAAATACTTTAGAAAAAACAGTCGATGTCCCGTGGACTTGAAAACTTTTTTTTCGTTGATAAAATACACATTTTCTCTATGACTCGCTGGTTAGTGTATCGTTAGTGCTTTCGAGAAAAACAAAAATTTTCGTTAGTGCTCTTAGACAAAAGAAGCTATAACAGAAAAACCGTTGCAACTTGACGCATGATTTTTTTGCAAATTAAGTGTGAGTGGTTCATTCAATAGCAAATCGTTAGTGCTTCTTAGAAACACAACATTTTTTGTTAGTGCTTAAATACTTTAGAAAAAACAAACATGTTCAAACAAACATTTTTCCGTCGGGGTGAAAACTATCTTTTTTAGTTCATAAAATACACATTGTTTGTATGACTCGTTGCTTAGTGCATCGTTAGTGCTTTCGAGAAAAACAAAAATTTTTGTTAGTGCTCTAATACAAAAGGACATATGCCAGAAAAACTGCGGGGGAGGGGTCGACTTGTCGCATGATTTTTTTCCAAATAAGGTGAATGATATCAATCGATAGCAAATCGTTAGTGCTTCGCAGAAACACAACATTTTTTGTTAGTGTTCAAATACTTTATAAAAAAGAAACGTATTTCCGTCGGGGTAAAAACTATCTAAACTAAGGTCTATTATATTAAACATTATAATTTCTAAGCCTGTTGAAAATGGCTTTAAAACAGGACGCAAAATGTCGAGTTTTAACTGATTCTGGTTTTATCATAAATCAGAATAAAATCCTTAAAAGACCGTTGGGGGGTGGTTCAACTTGACCCACGTTGCTTAGGTTTTGCGAGAGTAGTTGCCTCTGAAGTGTAGAGATATGTCGAAAAAAATTTCCTAGTCGTAATATACCATATCGTTAAACGTTTTTGTGGAACTAAATTAAGGATTATGATTCCTAAGATTATAGTTTCTTCATGTATTTAATTTCTACAGATTTTTGTATGGTGTTGGTTTGCAAATAATAAAGGATCAGCCTGTATGTTTATATTCACCTCTGACATCCATGATAACGATGATTTACGTTTATTGGTTTTTTAGGCTGTGGTACGTATATGACACCTGAGGAATATCAGGAAATTATAAAATTTTATCAGGTATTTTAATGATGACATGAATCTTCAACAGGTAAAATAAATTTTACGATCTAATGTGGCTAGTGCAATAGTTATTTAAATAACAAATTAGAATATTTTATGATTTTTTTAATCATTCGAAATTCTGTTGAAAAGCTTCACACTGAAAATACTCATGTGATAAAAATGATAACACAAATGTCATCGCGTAATATTTTATGTGCAATAAAAAATTTGAAAAAGCAAATAAATCAATATTTTTTCTAATTTCACCTAATATTAGTAGTAACGTTAACTCAAAAATTACTAACGCATATCTCATATATTTATATAAGATTAAAAATTACATTTAATAGGTAACTATATAATAAAATTTTACTACTTTCTTGTCTCATAACTTTAATTTTTAATTGAATATATCAAATACCATAGAATGGTGTACATATATTAAAAGCAAAACATCTTGATTGATTTATTATTTGCTGTTTTGTGTTTTTAGGTTGAAAAAACATTAACAGTCCCTTCTAGACTCGTATTATGACACGATGTTTTTCTCTAAGTTTCTATAGCATCTTCACGTATTTTTGTATCTTTTGGAGACAGGCCTCTGTTTGATAATAGCCACATGGAAGCTAAGATAAGATAATATGGGTCTGGGCGCAGCCATTACGTTATGGTAGTGAATTTTCACAGAAAACATGTACGTATTTCTTTTACGAAAATTATAAATATTTGCGCCAACAAAAACAATATTTGTCTGTATAACAGATTCTGTTTAATACACAAATAATTTTGTTTTGTGTCTCCCCCTGTGATACCATTTTTTTTTTTTCATTAAATGTGTATCAGCTTTTTTTCTTTCCACTTAGAAATCTAAATTGTCTTATGTATATTAAACTTTTATAATATAAACCTGATTACCAAATTTGGTTGCCATAGCTTTGCTATTTTCAAAGATACAAATATTTTCCGAAAGTGTGGGCCTACTTCGCGCTCATTTGAAGAAATTTTTTCGAAATTCAAAAGTCGCGACCGCCTAATTAGATGAGCTATGTAGTGGCCAAATATGTCACCTGATTTTTTATCACTAGATATTTTGTGGGTCCACTTGAAACGTAAGGTGTACATGACCGGTGTAGCGGTTCGTTGCCGCCTTTACGAAGTTTTTCACAATAGATGGGTAGGCCGCAGAGCAGCTATTGAGCTGCCACGTAGGTCACCTGATTTGCCGCCGCTGGAGTTTTTTGTGGGGCCGATTGAAAAGTAAATTTCTGCTTGTTTGCAAATGGTTCGAATATTTATTTTCAAGATTTATTTTAGTTCTGTGTGGCTTTAATTTAATGTGTTTCATTTTATCTTTTTAGTGATTTTCACTAATTAGGAGACCTCGACTTTTGAATTGTGAAAAAAATCTTCCAGTCAGCGCAAACTAGACCCACTAGATCACATATCCGGAGACAGTTTCAATTTATATATATATATATATATATATATATATATATATATATATATATATATATATATATATATATATATATATATATATATATATATATATATATATATATATGTGTGTGTGTATGTATCGCACCGAAAACTCGAAAAATGATGAGCCGATTTTGTCAAATGGTGGGTACCTTCCTTTTGTAAGTGACTTGGATAAGCAAAATCGGCCTGGTTTTTCATGGAAAATTTTGTTTTCTTCCGAAAAATTTTTATATCACCGGAAATGACAACGCTTTGGCGACCAAACTGTGAACGCTGGTTTATATCATAAAAGGGAAATTATGTACGAAAATCTAAATCTGCACGCTAAAAGACAAAACAGTTATAGGTATTTAAAGGGAAAATGGGACTTCTTACAACCGCGAGTTTAAACGTCAAAATTAGCAACATTTAGGTAAAGAACCTGAAACGAATATGACTTATGTAGAGAAAATGTCGTGAGAAGAGTGTTTTACAAACCCGTAAGTTTCTGCATCAACTGTCACTGTCCAATATTTTACTAAAATGTTTCAGAAATATTCATTTCAAATAGACCCTATCTCGGATGCTTTGGCAGTAGTTTTAGTTATAGAGTTTATCGTGGAATAGTCGATAATTTTAAGTGAATTTTTGTTCAAAAAAATCGCTAATGAAGAGGCAGCGACTTTTGAATTTTGAAAAAGATGTCTTCAAATGAACGCGAACTGGGGTACCTAGAACTCATATCCAGGCGTAGTTTCAGTTCTTATTTGTTCTCGTATATTACAGGGTGGCATATTTCTATGGAAACGCTCAATATATCCGTTATTATCCACACATACCAAAAATTATAAACGGCGTTTTCATCAATATGCGTAACAGAGAACCATGAAAGCGAAGCATTCATAGTTTTCGTTTATATGATTCGTCGAGAAAATTAAGATGCCGTATACAGGTGCTCTCAAATAGTTACTGATTTGGAAAAATTCAAACTGCAGGAATTCAATTTTTCAAATCAAACTGCCTGTATTTTGTGTTTTAGAAGTGAGTTGTATACCCTCTGCTTCAAGTTTTGTATAACACTCCCTATACCTACAGACTGTAGTTTCAGAAATATTTACTTTTAGAATCGGACACCATGATTCGATCAGATTATGTAATTATTTAGCAAATTTTCAAAAAATGTACATATAAAAATATTTAAATTACTTTGTTACAGAAGCTTTAGCTTTAGCCCCTACTTTTTTTCTTCTCCACATCAATGACCTCTCTAGCACATCCAAACCAATTCACAGTTACGCGGACGACAGCACCCTCCGCTCAAATATACAATATTCTAAGCCCGTCTCTTTAGCCCAATTAGATAAGGGTCGCAGACTCATGGAGGATTCTGTCTCTGTGAATCTCAAAAAAATGTTGACTGGGGAAGTAGAAATCTTGTACAATTCAATTCCACCAGATCTCAGTCTTGCCTTCTATCTCATAAGAGGTACACCAGCCCTAGATCCATCACAATGAACAACCAAGTTATTTAAAGTAATGAGTCCTTTTCACTGGTTGGTATATATGTGGATCGAATTCTCAATTGGCACTAACATGTCACATCAATTGCAGAAGCGGCTGCTAAGAAATTAGGTTTCCTCTTCCGGGCTCGCAAATACTTTTCACCAGCTAATCTTTATTCCTTATATACTTCACAAATAAGGCCAAACGTTGAATGCTGCTTCCACATCTGGAGTGCCGCTGCCGCTTCTACACTCACTATCCTGGACTCCATTCAGAGGAGAGATATATGTCTCATCGGTGACCCTATTCTCACCCAAAGGCTGCCGTCCCTTGCTCACCGACGTGCCGTTGGTGACCTCTCTCTCTTTTATAGATATATGCACGGGCAGTGCTCAGAGAAGCTTTCTTCCATAGTTCATCCACCTGCTGCCCCCAACAGATCTACCAGGGGAACAGAGCGAATGCACCCTTTTACTGGCCAGATCACCAGACATAGGACATCTTGTTATGCCCGCTCTTTTGTCCCGAGGACTTCCAAGTTATGGAATTCCTTGCCGGCACAGGTTTTTTCTTCTCCTCCGAACCTCCAAACCTTCAATTCCAGAATTAACAAGTTGTCTCGTTCCTCCTTGTCGACACCCGCTGTACGATAGTATTTAGGCTGTAAGCCCTCGTGATGTGTTGTTGATATTTAAAAAAATCAAATTATAGAAACACCCGTTATAATTGCAAATTTTCAGTTACCATGAATATGTCACATCCAGTAGTTGTAGAAAACGACGTCAGGTTTCTTTAGTAAACATAAATTTCTCTCGATGAAAGAAAATAACAATTAGCAATAACGATTCACAATAATAAAGCCTGGCTGTTTAGTATTACAATATATCCATTAGCTCTTTGAATATGTTATTATATGTCATTAGCGGCATTTCTTCAAACAACAAGCTCATAAATGTGTCCTCCTGAATCAATTTTTTATACAACAGACATGACAACGAGCCTCCAGCGTAAGTACAAAAACAAATATTGACGCTGTCAGTTATGATTTGCAGATAGTTTTGGCAATGAGATTAAGAATTCATAAATATTTTATGTTTTCTTGTGGATATATAGGAATTATTTAATAGCTGATTAACAATGTGATGCATTTGCAGGTATACAATTAACTTGTCTGTCATTGAATTATTAGATTTTTATCTGCACGCTAACATTACTTTATGTGATTGTGCTGACAAAATACAATTAGAATTTGTTGAATAGTAAATTCTTAGAAAATATGTTGCGTTTGTCATATACTGCCTTTCCAAAAATCCGAAACCCAGAAAGAAATAACTCGTGTTGATATTTTATTTAGTGACACGATGCTTGATTTGTGTCGCTTGTGTATGAGAAATCCTGTTCCTCCCCAGGGGCTCTCTTCTTCACCCACGTTATAAAGCATGTGCCCAGATTTAAGGTCTATGAACTGTTCGCCTCGTCTTTTTACTTCACTTAGTCTGACCACATCCCATTTTATACGTTCCAACTCGCCTTCTAGTTCCTTTCATCTGTTGACAGTGATCGGGTATTGTTGGTTGCAATATGCAGTATTTTGTTGTTGGTACGTTTGGTACTCGTTGCCATATGTTTGCTTCGACCCCCCCCCCTCTCCGCCCTCGCCCCCTCTGAATCCTTGGGGCAGACTGACTTATGGTCAGTGCGAGATTCTGAGAATACTTTTCTACTCGCCTGGGGTAATTCAGTTTTTACATCTGGCATGATCATAGGGGGTATTTAGCCATAAAACACCACATTGGCTAGACGTCTTGGTGAGTTTGGAACTTCAACCGCCAATTCTGGGTCAGACGCTGTTCGTAGCCGCCCACTCTAGGTCAGACGCTACTGTACATGTTGGGCCGCGGGAGGTATTTCATTTCCCTCCTACCACTCATATCTGAGAGGCATTCCTCGATCCACCACCTGAGGACGCGCCCTCTAGGTGTTACAGGTTCCCCCTATATCGCTATAGGTAAATTACCTACCAAAATTTAGCGCTGTAGGTCAACAGACAAAAAAGTTATGGGCATTTAAAGAAAAATAAATTGGAGTTTTCCTCAAAACGTCAAAGTGGCAATTTAAAACGTCAAAATTTGCAACATTTAGGCAAAGAACTTGAATCTAATATGGGCTATGGAAAGACAATGTCTCAAGAAGAATGTTTTGCAAACCCTGAAGTCTTAGTTTCAACCGTCATTGTCTTTCATTTTACTAAAATGTTCCCAGAAAATTCATTTCAAATAGACCCTTTCTCTGATGCTTGGCAGTAGTCTTAGCTATAGAGTTTATCGTTTAATGGTATATAACTTTTGTCGAATTTTCTTAAAAAATCAATAAAGCTCAATATATCCGTTATTCTACAAGATATAAAAAAATGTATACATTAATTATAGGGTGTCTTGAGCTACATCTTGAAAAATATTTCTACAATCACAGGCTGGCCCATAAGTCGTTGGTGATACAAATAAAAAAATTTTAGTCGAAAACGTCTTATGTTTTTGCATTTTCCATCGACATATAATGTTTGGAAGTAAAGAAATTCTGGACGCAGCAAGTGCGTTATGGTAGCGAATTTTGATTAAAGGTTTCATATTTGAAAAGCTCAATTTGCTATTAACCTATAAGGTTGTCCAAGAAACGGATTTTTTCGGTTACACTTTCAGTTTACTTTCGGAAATTTTTGTACGTTTTTTATATCCTTTTATCAATTTTTTATGTAAAAAAGTCAGTTTCGCAAAAAAATTTGTGTTTGCGTAGAAATCATTGTTTGTACAATTTTTGTTAAATTTTGCTATTTAGTAATTAATGTTTAATAAGTCCTTTAAAAAAATATATTTTCGGATTTTCGTGAAAAAATTGTTTTCAGATTTCCATGCGAAAATGTGTTTTGTGAATAGATCGTTGTCCAGGAATATCGTGCCAGTTTTCTCTGGAATATCTTAAGTTTCTTTTCGAAACATTTTTATACTTTTTCAAACAATAAAGTTATTTTGATGAAATATGGTACATCGTTTCTACTAAAAAAAGACATATTTGCTATTAAAAACATTTTTATGAAAATTTACTAATAAGTACACTTGGAGAACACCCAAATCACCACAACACATATTTCAGAGACCTTACGATCGTTTCGTTGACCAAGTCAACATCTTCAGAGGCAGAAAAATTCTAACATAAAAAACTAGATCCCGTATATTTATATCGCGTCAAAGAAAACGAACTAGTCCGAAGGAAAGTTGTCGTCCAAGAACGATCGTTTGTTTATTGCGCAGTGAAACAGGTCGGAGACCTGCTTTAATCTTTTGGTCGACAAATTTATGACCCTTATCTAATATAGGTTTAAAACGGACCGGCGTTCTTTAAAGAAACAGCACGTTTCCTTTCGATCTAGAAATTTACTATGTGGAGATTGAAAGGAAACGTGCTGTTTCTTTAAAGAACCGGTCCGTTTTAAACCTATATTAGATAAGGGTCATAAATTTGTCGACCAAAAGATTAAAGCAGGTCTCCGAGCTGTTTCACTGCGCAATAAACAAACGATCGTTCTTGGACGACAACTTTACTTCGGACTAGTTCGTTTATCTTGACGCGATATAAATATACGGGATCTAGTTTTTTATGTTAGTATTTTTCTTCCTCTGAAGATGTTGACTTGGTCAACGAAACGATCGTAAGGTCTCTGAAATATGTGTTGTGGTGATTTGGGTGTTCTCCAAGTGTACTTATTAGTGCTCATTACAGGTTCCAGTTTTCACATAATGAAAATTTACTACCATAATGTACTACTTGCCGAATCCAGACTTTTATTTTAATTCTGACTTTTGGTTTGCGGTAATTTTAGCTAATATCTTGATGCAAAAGATCGGCCCTTGTACTATTTATCATTACTTTTGGAATACCTGTAGATTTGATAGATATTAAGTGCTAAGATTTAATAGTGGTTTGGGGAAGAAAGAACACGATGCAAAATAATAGCTGACCTTTTGACAGCTGAACAAAGACTGACTTTATTCACGCAGAACAGTCTACAAAGTAATTGACAGTAGTGCATAGATGGCGCAACATGTACATTATGAAATTTTTAGATATACAGTAAAACCTCCGTTAGCGGCCACCTCTATAAAGCGGCCACTTCTATGTACCGGCTAAATGTAAACGCAGAAAATGGTTCTTATGGCATTTGTGTATTAACTAATTTCTTTATAGCGGCCACCTCTATACAACGGCCACGGACAATTTCTATAAAAATTTGTAATACTTTTTTTTAGTAAATTTACTTCTATATAACGGTCATCAACAGATCATCCTCAACGCCGAATCTGAGAATGGTCCGTCGGAAGATCGAGTGATAAAAAACACGTCGGGATGATCTATGACCACCGCGCCGCATTCGTCAAATAATAGGTACAAGAACAGCAACTTCCAAGAAACGGCAACCAGTGCACTTTAAGAATTAAATAAATTTTAATGTCTAGTTTAGATATTAGAGGCCTTTACTAACGATAAAATGTGCTGTGAAGTACACGGAAACGTATACCTAACTGAATAATCAGTTAAGTTAGATCTTTCTGCTTATCAACAACTCAATATGTCGGTGAAAATAAAACGTCTCAGCCTTAAAGAAAAAATTGAAATCATTACTGATAGTGAAAAAAGTGGTTCAAGTTCAAAAAAATTGGCAGAAAAGTTTGGTGTTGGAAAAACTCAGATAAATGACATTTTTAAGAATAAAAGTGATATAAAAAAACTTTGTGAACAAGATGCTAACCTGGAACAGAGGAGAAACTTTCCAAAAACTGAGGGTAGTGCTGTTGTTCAAGTGGTGTATAACTGGTTTTGCAAAGCTCTAAATAAAAATGTGCCTGTATCAGGACCTTTAATTCAACAAAGAGTATTAGAAGCGGCGCAGAATTTAAATTTGACCAATTTCGAAGCATCAAACGGGTGGCTAGAAAAATATTGCCAAAGGCATAGTATTTGCTTTGAAGCAATTTGTGGTGAGTCAGCTGACGTTAACATCAAGGATGTAGAAAATTGGAAATTAACATTGCCATCAATCTTAAAAGATTATTGCCCGAGAGACATTTTTAATGCAGATGAAACAGGTCTGTATTACCGTGCGACACCATCAACAACCTTTGCTTATAAGAACGACAAGTGTGCTGAAAGAAAAATGTGTAAACAACGACTGACAATTTTATTTTGTGTTAATATGCTGGGTGAAAAAGGAGAACCTCTAATTATTGGCAAAAGCAAGAATCCACGTTGTTTTAAGGGTGAACATATTAGCGCATTGCCACTGGAGTGGGTATCAAACAAAAAGGCTTGGATGACAACAGCATGGCTTCATAAATTTAACAATAAAATGAAAAGACAAAACAGGATAGTAGTGCTATTTTTAGACAATGCAACTTCGCACACCAAGATCCCACTAGAAAACGTAAAGATAATTTTTCTTCCGCCGAATACAACATCCCACTGTCAACCTTTAGATCAAGGTATAATTCAAAATTTCAAAATGATTTATAGAAGTTTACTGGTTAAAAGACTGTTAACGTTAATTGGCAGTGATTTAGTTCAAGAATTCTATAAACACATCACCATTACCAATGCACACTTGTCGTTCTTTAAAGCAAAGGTTTTTGATATGGATAGCTGCTGCATCGAAAAAGGTATCAAAAGACACTATTAGCAAATGTTTCTGCAGAGCTGGATTTTTACAAAATGAGCAGGAATTAGAAAATATTGCTCATGAAGAAGATGACATTCCCTTGGCGCAATTATTTCCCACATTGACTAACCCATTTTCAAGCTTAAGACATTTTGCAGCAGTTGATGATAATATTTTAACGGAATGTGCCGAACTAACAATCACCGATTGTATTGAAGAAATACGTGAAAATATGGACATGCGGTCTACCAATTCTGATAGTGAATGTGAAGAATCTGATTGTGTTGCATCTGTATCTACAATTTCAAGTTTATCCGAAGCTTGCCTAAAATTACGAGACTTAGAAAGTTTTTTTGTGCTTTCAGATAACGGTGAGTTAGCTACAAATATTTCAAAAATGTTAATTAAATGTGAATCGGAGAATTATAAAAATAAAATCAGGAATATGAAACAGCAATCTATCATGAAATGTGTCAAAAAAGTTTAAAATAAATTGTGCATGTTACAATTTAAACTTCATTTTTTGTCTGTAAAATGTTATTAATAACTGTACCTCTACCTACATATTAATTGCAGTATGTAAATAAAAGTTTGTGATTTACAATTTAAGTGTTGTTTTTTTTTTTTTTTTTTCTAAAAATGTTAAAAACTTCATAATAAGTTCCCCAAAGTAAACAACCTATATTATACACATATATTAACCGTAGTATCTACATAAGTATATTCATTAAAGGCCAACCTCTGAATAGCGGCCACCTCTGTATAACGGCCAGTTTTATTTTCCCCGATGGTTGCCGCTATTGGGAGGCTTTACTGTATTCCAACAATAAGAACTGACCCAATGAAGACAAAACATCTGTCTCAGCAAACATTTTTCTCAGTTTCATATTCGATAACTGACTGTTGTTGTCGTTTATCCGTTTATCTGCATTTATTTTTAATAACCGTTCCCGTTTCACGTGCCTAATTATACCTGACGATTAATTATTTTGCGATTATACACCATCCATTAATTATAACCGAAATTACATTTTGAGTTCATAACTGGTCGCGGCTATTTCTGCATTCCATTTCAAAACATTAAGATTTAATTTATTCCTGAATAACTAAGGATGTATCTGATTTCAATATGGTAATATATGCCACTATACATTTAAATTATTCAAGCGTATTTGCTTGGTATTAATTTTTCGTTTTTGTGTTGCAGGTCATGGTAAGGAGCAAAACTGTTTGTTCTTCTTCTTTTACTAGAACCAGTAGCTAGCACCGACAGCCATAATCAATGAATATGTAAGTCATCATGTATAAAAACTGGCCGGCTAGATAATACATTATGTAAAGCGCTTTCGGCATGAGTTGGCTGAACTAATTACTTAAAATAATTGCCTTAAATTTTTTGTTAATTTAATATGCACTGGTTTTATTTTATTCGGAACACTACATCAATCTACGAGCAAGAGAAAATTATTTTCGACGAATTTTAATATTGCTAGCAAAAAACGGAACATTAATATTGACCAACTTTTGGAAGCGATTCATATTTTATTTCTAACGAAGGTACCATTAGAGCCGTTTAAACAAATATTATTATTATTGTTATTATCGACTTTGGCCTGAAGGGCTTTCACACTCCCTCAAATGGGAACATTCACTCATACCAGGTACCTCAGATACCAAAGGGGCTGAGCTCAGATGGAGCCCTTTGCAAGTTATCGGGAACTGACGGACAACGCGACACATCCTCATTTCTCAGGAACCTCCGCACGGCGTGGGCCGTTGCAAATATTACTGCCTTCTGCATAACCTTATAAAGATGCTCTTCAAGGTCCTGTCTCTTAAGACTCTCTAAGATTCTTAGGAACCACACCAGTTGACGACATGACTATTGCAATCACTCGGACACTATCTGCTCTCCACTGTCTCTTTACTTGTATCTCGAGGTCTTTGTACTTAATGGTCTTCTGGATGTACTTCATCTCTAGATTATTGGTATTTGGAATGGCCACATCAATCAGTGTCACTTGGTTGCAGGACTTATCCACTATTATTAAATCTGGCCTGTTGTGGGCAACTTGTTGAACTGTGAGTACGGTCCGATCCCACTACAACCTGTATCGTGAGTTCTCTAGAACAGGATCAGGAGTTTATCTATAGTAGGGCACCTTAGTAAGATTTAAAAGTCCCAGTTTCCGAGCCAGTTCTTGACGAAATATTTTAGCAACTGCGTCGTGCCTCTCTTTATACTCTGTTGCAGCAACCGCTTGACATCCTCCGGTGAGGTGCTGGATACTCTCTGAAGACTGACACCCAAATCTATATTTGTCATCTTGGTCCGAAGCATCTCCAAGTATATACTTCAGGTAGTCCCCTATGTTTCTGGAAATATCTGTCCGGACACCAACCAGTAGTTCGACGCCAATTTGTCGACACGTGCCTGGGAGATCTGATTCAGATATCGCCATGGAGATACTTCTGCATTCAAGATTGCAGCTTGTCCTGATCAGTCCGATGGTGACTTTGTATTTTACTTTATTTTAATTGTAGTGGTGTTGAATCATCTGCCTCGCATATGGCACGGTGTAGTACAGAAGTAAGCGCCTACTGATGGAAATGTGTACGCAGGTTCACTATCTGCTGGTCCAGATGTTTACAAATATCCAACACTCCTCTTCGAGCTTGGTATATAGGTAGGGTTACTCGCTCGATAGCACTACTGGGGTGAAGCTTTTTAGAATTTTTTTAGGTGTACGTACCCTCCGTTGTAGATTTTATTATTATTATTATTATTATTATTACTATTCTCTATAATCACAGGTTTGTTTTTCTTCCCAGTTTCTTAAAAGCAACAACTCGGTCGTTGCGAAAAGATCGTGTGCTCTTGTGTTAGTATTATAAACACTTCTAATGTATGCCAAGAACCCTTCAGACTGTATTACATGTGCCTAGTGGTACAGATTCTCCATGGATATAAACAAATCTTTCTCCAAACAGGATCGCCAATTTTTTTAAAATTTTGTCAGTATCTCCCCGGTAGTCCCGATGACAACACGGTGACACTTTCCATGTCCCACATCCGCCGTATTTGATCGACGAGAGGCAAGTACTGATTTCTTTTCTTTTTCTACATAAGCGGAGGGTGTACCGGAAAGTCCATTATAAGGTTTCCGCTCCTCCTTGCAGGCGAGTACCTACAATATCAGGGATGTTGTTGGTAATCGTTCTATTCGTGATAGTTTTTCTATTTTAGTATAACCTGTATGTCAAATCTTCTTATACAAATGGTGCTTTTTACTTGTGATACGAAGGGAACCCGAAGTAGTTCTTTTGGAGACTTTGATCTACTATCTTACCCAGTCTATGCCTCTCTAAGTATACTTTTGATGGAAACACCCAGCATCCCGACATCAGGTGACCCGGGACTAGTCTTTCTTCCTACACATCCGACACTTTATCTCATCAAGCCGTTCAGCAAGGATTCGCCCTTGGTGTGATTTTTTTGCGATAACTTAATCTTGGATCGCTGATATAAATCCCTTCATTTTGACAAATAGATTACCGTATCTCAGATATGTTGTAGATGCTTTAATGCCCATGAACTTACTTTTAATTGTGTCTCCGTACTTTTCATGCCGAGGTTTACTTTTCCATTTTGTCACGTTATTCCATAATTCGGAAGGTCGAAGGGGAATTGACACTGTTGTCACGTAGCCGACAAATTGGCGTAGAACTAGTGGTTGGTGTCCGGACAAATGTTTCCAGAGACCTAGGGGCTTTTGCTGACCATACAAGATAGGGTCACCCCAACAAGAAACTACCTGGAGTATATACTTGGAGATAATTCGGTCCAAGATGACAAATGTAGATTTGGGTGTCAGTCTTCAGATAATATCCAGCACGTCACCGGAGGATGTTAAGCGGTTGCTGCAACAGGGTATAAAGAGAGGCACGACGCAGTTGCTAAAATATTTCGTCTAGTACCACAGCCTTGTGCAGTGTACTCATGTCGGCTTTCTCGTAGGAGTGCTCTCTCAAGTTCTGAACTTGTCGTTGGTGTCGCATTACTATATTAGGAATGTCCCTCCCACCCTGAATTCAGGGTAAACTTTAGATGACTGGAGATGGTGAGCACGCTGGTACAATATTTGTATTTTGTAAACATTACAAAACAAGTTTATAAACATTACTGCAACTCGAAGAAAATGCCAACTCTAACATTATAAAATACTTGTATTACAGTTCTCATACTATGCGATAAAATATACTTGACTATTTGTTATACTATTCTTATAAATGAACTACAGAACAGTTTTGTAAAAGCTTTTGAGTGATTTCTGATTAACATTTTAAAGTAAAAATAGAACACGAAATAACAGCAATAAAATTAAAAGGTTTCTTCAAGTAATTATAAAAGCTGCAGTCAGCAATGTTATCTATAAACACCATCGGACACAGACAGAAAATATAAATGCCACAGCTATTAGGTGTTACTAAGATGGCCATTCCAATAATGTCGTCTCTCACTTTAATATCTGTTTTAAATGGCGTCTTCTTATAAAACAATTCCGTATTAATAGAGAGCATTGTAAGATAATTTAGCTACTCTGCAATCTCTATAAAACATTTAACCAACATTTTGTTTCAAAGTCATGATGCTCTTGTGACAGGACCCAACTGCTGTTAGAAGATCCATGTACTTATATTATTATATTGCTAGTTGGCAACACTATGGCTAATAGAAAACTTATTGGCCACTTTTATAAAATGTTTATATGTGTGTTGTATCCTGATGGCCTCGGAAACTAGGTCCATTAGCCACAAACTGTTGTATTAGACAGATTAGAGGTAAGGAAAGGTTTATGACTAACAATACTAGCAACAAAATTTTGGGTTAAACCATAGACATCGCTTAGTATATACTAGGGATGGGCACATTTCTTAAAATATCGATGTTAACATCGATTTTTAACATCAAAACCTACTATCGATGGTAGGAAAAACATCGGCTGGAAAACATCGATGATGGGAAACATCGATGTTTTCAAAATAATTGTTAATTTACCAATTCTATAATTCTATGTTCTTTCAAAAAAAAAATAGTTTGTAGTTTTGTAGGCATTAGAAAATGGAAGCATATTCCGATGCAGATTATGGCAGGTGCAAGTAATACAAAAAATAAGTGGTAACAAAAATAAATAAATGTTTATTGTACTGTAATAAAATAAGAAAGAATGTGTAAAACAAAAATAAAAACTTCTAATGACTTTAATAATAAAAAGTAAACTTCAAATTTAATTCTAAACTGTTAATAACCCCGTTTATATATATATATATATATATATATATATATATATATATATATATATATATATATATATATATATATATATATATATATAT
The DNA here is from genome assembly GCA_964006375.1 of Tillus elongatus. Classification (NCBI taxonomy): domain Eukaryota; kingdom Metazoa; phylum Arthropoda; class Insecta; order Coleoptera; family Cleridae; genus Tillus; species Tillus elongatus. The sequence goes on from OZ023265.1 coordinate 32,427,105, forward strand.
ATATATATATATATATATAATATATATAATTCACCAATATTAGTGATAATACTGATAATCTCACCATACAGTTTTATATACTCCAGTAATCTCTGTCAATGGACTGAAGGAATCATATTTTGCCCAAGTGTTCTCCAGTTAAACGGTTTCTTTCTTGCGTGGCTGTCTGTCCAGCTTTGGAAAAAAAATTCTGCCGGTGCAGAAGTCGCCACTATGGACAAGAAGTAGACAGTAGTATAAATGGGGACATACATTTTTATTATCTGACCACCATTTCAGTGGATTCTCGGTAAGATTAATTAGAAGATTATTTAAATACAAAGACATTTCGCTTAATTGTTCTTTCTCTTGTGAAGCACTCTTTTGAACTAACTGAGAATGATGCGCCCATATATTGCCCTTTGGAGTACCTATAATTATGTTAAAATTTTTACCAAACATCATTGTGACAATCTAGCCTACTTACCCGTGTCCTGTTTATTATTTGTCGTTTCACTTTCTATTATTTCGCGATTGTGGTCATCACCTCCTTGCGTTTCGGCTAACATTGATAAGTGTTGGATTAGATTAACTGCTGCTGCAACATTATGAGGACTCTTAAAATAAATCTTTTTTAACCTCGGATCCAGCAAGATTGCCACGGCTAATTGTTGGACTTGTTCAACAGCAGAAAATCGTTTCCTACATTCTTGGAGAAGTGCTTCTTTTAGTGAAATACCTAAGGTGTCGTTTACATCACATTCAATGTGTAAAACTTCTTTTTCCAAATTATACGTGAGAGGGATTACAAGACTCGAACTAATATACTTTTGACCACAAATTTCTGTTGTTACTGCTTCTAACGTCTTTAGAAGTTCAATGATTTTATTCAGTTCAAAAACTTCCTTGGCTGTAACCATTGTGGGGGCAGAAGGATGTCTGTTCACTATGGTATTTATGTATTCCCGCAGTTCAAGAAAACGATTAATCATGTAGTATGTGGAATTCCATCGGGTGGACACCTCTTGTATAAATTTTGTTTCAGGTTTATGGTCGCTTGTTTGTGCCTTCCGTAATTCATCAGCAGCTACTACTGAATGCCTAAACCACGTTACAATTGTTTTAATTTAGATATAACTGATCACAATTCCGAAATAGATTTTATAGCTCTGTCAGCAACTAAATTTATTTGATGAGCGAAGCAATAAATGTGCCTTTTTTTGGAAAACGTTTCCTCAATAGCTTTTGTCATATTGGCCGCTCCATCCGTAACAACAGTAGTAACTTTAGTTTCTAGGATACCCCATTCCTCACATATACGTTTTAACACTCCTGAAATGTATTAGGCTGTATGCCGTTCATCTAAAAGATATACACCTAAGTCAACAGAATTTATAGAATTGTTATCTTCAAAGTGCATAGTAACACCAATAAAACTTCTACATTGCATATCTGTTCATATATCTGTCGTCAAAAATAGCAAGACATTTTTTTAAATTTGCAAACGATATGCATTTGCACCAGGATTTGTGGGATACGTGACGATGTTTCGATGATTACAAGTAACATCGATGTTAGAAATATAACATCGAAATTACAACATCGATGTTTTAAACATCGATGTTCAATGGAAAACATCGATATTCCAAAAACATCGATGTTAGCTGCCCATCCCTAGTATATACCCACAGATATACTTTTGTAAAATAAAGTACAGAGTTTTGTTATTTGTCTTTTTTATGATAAGTCATTGTAAACGTGACTAGATTATAGTGCAAAGATAAAAATAACAGATAAAATTACCCCTAATGCGCTGGCGACTTGTTAGAAGAAACAGGTAAAATTACAATCTTCAATGGACTCTAGTTATATCAGCCAATTACCTATTATTTTTCATCACTATATAACTGCCCCTCCACCTACTATTTATAAAAGGGCATTCCCATCAGAAGTACTAGGTTGCTTTTCCGTTTACGGTAGGCTAATACTTATTGCATTAACAAAAGTATTTTGGGATACTGACACTTCATCTGGGACATATGTGATACATTCTCTGGACTCCTTTGTTTTATTAATGCAATGTGTTATTTTGTCATTGCCAACACGAATTATCTCTTTATTACACATCATATTTTGGTCACATATCCTTGACTTTCTTCTTATTTTCTTTTCATTTCCGTATATCTGACATCTTTTATTATTATTATTTTATTACAAGTGGAAGACAGAATTTTTCCTCGTGATAACTGCTTTAACCGAAAATGAGTTTTAACTGACTCAAAGTAAGTATAAAATCGAGTTACTATAGACATGTTAAGTTTTTTATTTTTTAATTAATATTATTGGCTGCGGCATCTCAGGCCATTAGCACATTCATTTCCCATCATTCAATATTTTTACAAATTTTCCAGACAAAGTCAACTTGGCACGCCCAGGAATCGAACCCAGAACCTCTCGCTTAGCAGGCTGGCACCTAGCAACCTGCGCCACGAAGGCGTCAACATATTAAGTTATAAAGTTAGCCACGGCATATTTATATCCAAGGCAACAAACTAATCTTATAAGCATTATATTGTGTCTTTCATATTATCGTAGAAATGCAATAGAATAGTTATAAAATGGTAACTAAAACAACAATTTGTTTTTAAGAGCGAAACTGTTTCTAAAGGTACTTTAATATAACTGTTATTTAAAATCACCGGAAGTTATTTTCTTAATATATTTATAGGGAATTGAAAATATATCTGGAATGCAATAAAAAGCCACCATAAAACAATTTAGTTGTATAGGTGGAAACGTTTTATAAGTAGGCTCTAGAAACTTCTTCATAATAATTCTGTGACTGTTTTATAAAATATTTTATAGTCCTGGTACATAAACGTTTTGAAGATAAACTTATTAAACACTTTAGCTGTCTACAACAGAATAGTGTTTATTGCGACTTTATAGAATTTATCGGCATTTTGGAAGTGTTAATAAAATACCTACAAAACAAAATATCCACAGAACATTCGAATTATAAAACAACTTTGCTCGTTGGGTCGTTGTTAAGAAAGAGCGTTCAGATTCAAATAAACCGCTACACGTATTTACCAAGAAATTACATCAATTGAATGTACGTGTCCTAAATATAGCTTGGTCAAAATACCTGGTGGCATGCATTATCGACTTCCATATTACTTTGAGATTATTTTCCACATTGGTATCCTACAATTAAATTTTACATGAAAATTACCTATGCTCATTTGGTAGCTGACTCGTTGTTAGGATGGATTCACGCCAATTTGATAGAATGTTGCTTGGGAGAACTTTTTACGTCACACAATATATTTGAAAAAAATTGTGGCGGTTTTTAAATTAGCAAAATAGGCTTTTGATATGAGAAAATTGTTTTATGTAAACCATAGATACGAATAGTCGACTTATTTTTTTATAATTGTAATAAACTGGTGTTTTTTTTTGCTCTATGTGACAAAAAGAGCATTTATCCCACATATTCAAAAGGAAAATTACTTTCCCATATAATAAATGTCCATCGATCTCGTTTTCTGCAGAAAACTAATTACTACATATTTATACCTAGTATCAATTAATTATACAGCGTTAGCATAGTTATATTTAATCTCAATGCAATAATAATAATGTTACTCCTTAGAATATTGCTTGATGAGAAAGATTTCTAAGAATATGTATAACGTATATCCTACTGCAATTATAAATTTTCCTCAATCGCACGAGTTATTAATAGTTATATCTGCTTAAATTTGATCAATATTGCAGCAAACACAAATTATATTGTGTGGGTATTTGAGAAATGTATATAATAAGCGGATCCCACTACCTTAGCTGCTTAAAGTATGCTTTTCGGAAGGTTACTTAAATACCTTTAGATATTAAAACAGCGATTTATTAGGTCATTAAAATGTTTGCATGTTTTCGGCACATTCATCAGACAGACCGGTGTGCTAAGTAAAACTAAAATGTTTTCTAGAGATATTCTATACAAACGTTGGCAGCACGGTCAGCTAATTTTAAACGTCGTTAACAGAAAGAAATGAATAGAATAATGAGCTTCTATATTACACGTCTATATACCATGATATCTACTTGACAAAGTAATGTAAAATTTCGTAGATAAAATTTTGCATGGAAACTTATTTTAAAAACTCTGTATCTGAACCACATCCAAAATGTGTTAAACCTTGACCTTTACTTTCCTCTTTTGGCGCCATTTTCAAGAGGATACAAAAATTTCTCTTCACAATCCCAGTCCAGAAAACCGTCTAGCATTTAACGACGCAAGAAACCGCTATCTCCGCAATCTTTCTGGGGCAAAAAAATCGTTTAATAACCACATCAAAAACAAAGTCCTCTTAAGCTCTAACGGCAGCAAACCCTTCTGGACTCTTGCTAAATCTATTGGGAATAATTTCTGCAAGAGCACATTCCCACCTCTTGTCTCAGGGGATGAAATTGTTTCTACCGCCCTGTGCAAGGCTGAACATTTTGCCTCATTGTTCGCCGGCAATTCTACTCTCAACCCACTTCCAAATGCTCAAGCACCAACAGTCCCCAATGTCGCGCATAAAATGACGGATATCATTTTCAAAACTAAAAAGGTACGAAAGATGCTCTCTTCTCTTAATACCAGGAAAGCCTCTGGCCTTGACGAGATCCCAACAATTGTTCTCAAAACATGCGCACCAGGACTTGCTCCTGTCCTGACTGGTCTGTTTTAGAGGCATATTCCCTAGTAACTGGAAAACGGCTCGAGTACAACCCGTCCCCAAGAAAGGGTCTAAAGCGATTCCTAGTAACCACATGCCTATTTCTCTCCTTTCAGCCGTCTCTAAAGTGGTGGCAAAGTATATAAACACCGAATTACTAAAATTTCTTGAAAAACACAGTCTAATCCACGAGAGGCAGTATGTAGTATTAAGCGGTTTTAAAGTATTTGTTGGCATCAGCTGCTGTCAGGTGAACAAGCAGTAAGACCAATCAATTAGGTTATTAGTCACCTTGTTTGTTTGTAATGAGGATATACTAGGATTCCAGGTAATTACAAGTTGAAGATCACTCTCTTCTTTAAAAAATCAGAACGGTTTTAGATCTCGATCGTTTTAAATATATTTCTCGTTTGGAAGTTGTAGATTGAAGTCAGTGTTTTGGCATTGTCGAAGTCTATTTTGTGTGTTGTATAAATAATATAATGCATGGCCGGGGATAAGGAAAAAAGTCTGGACGCACTAGATTATGGAACTGAATAAAAATGTCTTTAATATCAAATGCGAGCAGGCATCAATCTGATTACCGGTATAGCCTATGTAGTAGAAACAAAGTACCATATTTTATCAAAATTACTTACTGTTTGAAAATTTACAAACACTCCGAAAATAAACTTAATTGTTGGTTTCCTAGTCAACAAGCCTTAGGGTAATAGCAAATTGTGTTATTTAAATTTGAAGCATTTAATGAAAATTCGCTAGCAAAACGCACTTACTGCGTCGAGATTTTTTCTTACAAACATGCATCATAGTTCGATAAAAAATGAAATGCATTAACGAATTTTTTCTACGAAAATTAGCTAAAAATTATAGACCGTTAAACCATAAACTTAAGTAAACCTACAGCGAATACATCAACCTAACTAAACCGACAGCCAAAGCATCAGAAGAAGGGTCTATTCGAAATGAATTTTCTCTAAACATTTTATTAAAATGAAGGCCAATGGCGGTTGAAGATGAAACTTAAGGGTTCGCAGAATACTCTTCTTGCATTATTTTCTTTTCACAATCTGTATTGGTTTCACGTTTTTTGCCTAAACATCGCCAATTATGACGTTTCAAATCGCGACTTTGACGTTTTGCGGAAAACTCCAAATTTTTTTGAACTGCCCATAACGTTTTTGTCTTTAAACTTATATACCTTAATGGCTGACACTTTTTAATACAAATACGCGCATTAAATTTGTTTGCCCTTACTCTGTTATTTCCGGAGATATAATTTTTTTTAGAAAGAAGACACAAAATTTTCCGGGAAAACATGGGCCGATCTTCCTGGCTAACGAACTTGTCCAAGCCACTTGCAAAAGCAAGGTACTCACCAAATTTGATAGAAATCAGTTATTCCGTTTTGCGTTATCGGTATTATTATATATATATATATATATATATATATATATATATATATATATATATATATATATATATATATATATATATATATATATATATATATATATATATATATATATATATATAAGCTACAGACATCTAGGACGAAACAGATTTTGGCTACGTTAAGCCAATATGTTTGTTTGATATGTTTTGATTATTGCTGGTATAACACACTGATATATATATATATATATATATATATATATATATATATATATATATATATATATATATATCCGAAAATACGGGGTGTGAAAATTTTAGGCAAAAAATTTCAAAATAAATAATATTTGAGATATTTCAGTGATATTTCGTACAGGGAGACAGCTAATAAATATGCATATTTTTCAACAGAAACATAAAATTTTCAGCTTCTACTGTTACGTGCGTACGGGTACTGCCTTCTAATTTTGAATAAAAAGTAGTACGCCAATGGTTTTTCCCAACTAAACATTATTTTTGTATTCCCCGTTTAATTTAAAACATAACAACTCTCTTCAGCTGTCTTCATGCGATGCGCTGTTTTTGAGTAAAAAATAAAAACCCTTATATTGTACGAGGCAATCAATGTAATTATTCTGCCATAAAATTAAAGTTTCTTAAACCGATATTTTATTTATCCTTAAATTATTTCCACATCGTCACAGCTTAAATGCCGTAAAAAGTATCAAAACATATATATATAGAAATGATTTGGGAACGAAAATAATTTTTGTCTGTATGTCTGTCTGTTTGTAGCCACTATAACTTATATATCGTCTTCAAATTTGGTATACAGTTAGCACTCCACAAACGAACGGTTCGAATCGTTTTTGAGTAAAATCGCTCCAGATGAATGGGGGGGGGGGGTGGGGTGATTTGGTGAAAATTAATATGTCTTCGTTAAAACTCGAGTAATATAACGTTTTAGGGCTTGTTTATTAGAAACCTTTTAATTTCATCAAACATCTGGTATTCTGTGATGAAATTAAATTAGGGGTTAAATGTGTAGGGGTAGAATATTGTTGACGACTATTTCGAATTTTTTTGTTGCTAAAACGGCGTAAAAAGTCTCAAAACATATAAAATTTGATTTTGGAACGAACATTTTTTTGTCCGTCGGTCTGCCGGTCGGTCGGTTTGTCGGCATGTACGTCTGTCTGTTAATAGGCGCAAGAACGTTTAAACAAATTGAGATATCATCTTCAAATTTGGTATCCAGTTAACATCCGACAAAGGAACGCTTCGAATTGTTTTTGGGTTAGATTTCCTCAGGGTTAGGGGTAAATGAGTGGTGATTTGGTGAAAACTGACCTTTTTTTAAAAATAAAACTCGAGTAATATAAGGTTTCAAGAGCTTATGGCTATCAGAATACAAATATTTTCTTTGTGGTCAAGTCATGAGCACTGAATTCATTCTATGAGAATGTCTTTCTGCGATAATAAATTATCACAGCTATGTGGAAGTTATTACTCAATTTGCAGCACTATTTTTTTATGCAACACACTCAAAAATCTTAGGCACGAGCCGCCACTGCTTTTGGTACTTTTTACTAACCCTGTACTGTGACGTATTCATTGACTTTCCTTGAATATTCTGAATAAAGAGTACTATTATTTTATAATTCTATTATTATTTGTAACTGATTTTTATCAAAAATAAGTAAACACAAAATTTAAAGGATATAAAATAAAGTGGCAAATGTGAAATAATATTAACATATTTCTGTAAAATTGCAAGATGCAAACAGTTAATATCAGAGAGGTTTTTTTATATATTTTTTTATTTCAACAACACACTACGAGGGCTTACAACCTAAATACTATCGTGCCGTGGGTGTTAACAAGGAGGAAAGAGGCAACTTGTTAATTCTGGACTTGAAGGTTTGAAGGTTCGGGGGAGAAGGAAAAACATGTGCCGGCAAGGAATTCCACAACTTGGAAATCCTCGGGACAAAAGAGCGGACATAACAAGATGTTCTATATCTGGTGACCTGGGCAGTAAAAGGGTGCATCCGCTCTGTTCCCCTGGTAGATCTGTTGGGGGCAGTAGGTGGAGGAACTATGGATGAAAGCTCCTCTGAGCAGTGCCCGTGCAGATATCTATAAAGGAGAGAGATGTCACCAACGGCACGTCGGTGGGCAAGGGATGGCAGCCTTTTGGTTAGGGTAGGGTCACCGATGAGACGTATAGCTCTCTTCTGAATGGAGTCCAGGATAGCGAGTGTAGAAGCGGCAGCAGCACCCCAGATGTGGGATCAGTATTCGAGGTTTGGTCTTATTTGTGAACTATATAAGGTATAGAGATTAGCTGGTGCAAAGGATTTGCGAGCCCGGAAGAGTAAACCTGATGATGACCCAAACAAAGAAGTTTACACATAATCTACCAGAAACTTTCCTCTATAGCGGTCTTAGGTCATTAGGTACTACTTTTGTGATTTAATCTTAAACATTAAGAAACGACTGTTTAAACGCAAATCTTCCCACGAAAGCACGTGTCTTTTTCGCTAACACTTGTGCAGAACACAAATGCAGCAGGGTCATACAATAAATTATAATCTAATTAGCATGTTGTGGCAGATAACCGCGATATCCACCATATGCATATGTTACTAGCAGCGTTGCCACAGCTCTCTCGATCGAGCCAGATCTCGTTCTTTTTGTTTGTAATTCACTAACTCGTTCCTCCTTGTCAAATCTCGTTCATTTCGGTCAGGGGCCCGAATCAGGGTTGCTAGCAGCTGTGTCGTAATTCGGTTTAATAACAGTTCAACTATACTACAGATGACGATTGCGAGTATGTGCTCTTTCTGGCTGAACGCGATCAACCAGTAGTTTGGAGTTTAGAGATTAAGGACAGTCGCATAATATCTACTCTATGCTTTTCAAGTAGTAGTCCACAGGTTCTACAAGCAGAGGAAAAAAGAGAAGTAGAAGCAATCAGCAAATCAGAAATCAGCTCTTGCAGTTGAAAAGCTGTTGCTGTGACCTTGAATCTTAATAAATGATCTTAGAAAAAGAGTACATCTATGCTACATACAGACTTGGAGACTACTTCTCTGGCTTCACTGTTGGTTCTCGTTTTTGTAGGTGAAGGACGTATCCAGCGCGTAAGCTAACTGGAGCAAGTGGCCCTTACGAATTCTGGAAGTTCTAGGATGTTCTTCAATGTTTCTGTGACTATAGTTTCGCTGCTTGACAGCATTCTCAGACAGATAAAAATTGAATTAATACGAAATCATGACAACTACAAATAAATATCTGTTGCTGTGTTATGATATGTTGTTTTGATCAAAAAATTTTATCAAATTGAAAATAAAATGAAACACAGCTGACAGATGAGGCTTTCAAAATGTCTATGTGATGTATGTCAATATATAACATAAAAATAGACCAAAACGAAAACCAACAGTGAAGCCAGAGAAGTAGTCTCCAAGTCTGTATGTAGTATGGACAAGTTTCACCAAGTAAGGGCAACGACAATCAGTGAAGTACATCTATGGCGATGGTTAGTTTTACTTCCACATCGTCACAACGTCTAAAAGTATCGCACCGGCGACACAAATTTCAACAATTTGTTTTCGCTTAAAAAATTTTTGTCTGTCGGTCTGTATGTATGTCTGCAGCCACGATAACTTTAGAACGAATTGAGATATCGTCTTCAACTTTGGTATTCAGTTAGAACTCGACAAACGAACGGTTAGGATTGTTTTTGGGTAAAATTGCTAAAGGGGGTAAGAGATAAATTGGGGGTGATTTGGTGAAAATTGACATTTTCTCGTTAAAACCTGAGTAATATAATGTTATAGGGTTTTCTATTAGCAAACTTTTAAATTCATCAAACATCTGGTATTCTGTGCTGATATTAAATTAGGGCTTAAACGTGTGGCGGTGGAATATTGTTGACAGAAATTTTGATTTTTTTTTGTTCCTAAAACCGCCTAAAAAGTCTCAAAACATATAGAACAGTTTATTCTGGAACGAACATTTGTTTGTCTGCCGGCCTATCGGTCTGTCGGTTTGTCTGCATGTGCGTTATGCTTCTTAACAGGAGCAATAACTTTCGAACGAATTGAGATATCATCTTCAAATTTGGTATCCAGTTAGCACCCGATAAAGGAACGCTTCGAATTGTTCTTAGGTAAGATCGCTTCAAGCGGTAGGGGATACATATAATAATAATGAAAATTTCTATTGATCAAAAATATATACATTGCATTTTTTGTGGATAGCCACAAGTGCCTTAAGTATAGTGTATGTTATGGTCAGCACCTGTTTTATCTGACATTTGAATTTTAAACTACATTGTTGGGCTTCTGTTTTGCTGTCACTTTAAATGTGGATCTATATATATATATATATATATATATATATATATATATATATATATATATATATATATATATATATATATATATATATAGGATGATTTGGTGAAAATTAACAGTTTTTCATCAAAACTCGAGTAATATAACGTTCCAAAAGTTTATGGGTACGGGAATACAAATATTTTCTTTGTGGTCAAATCATGGGCCTTGAATTCATTCCATGAGAATCTCTTTCTGCAGAGAATAAATTATCATAGCTATGTGAAAGTTATTCTTAAATTTGCAGCACTATTTTATTACTGTACAGCTTTGCACACATACATATTTGCTCCTTCTGTATTATTTTTTCTGTTTATTTTGCAATTTATTCTGTTTTAGTCCAAATACACTATTTTCAAGTAGGTGCCTAAAGCTTTTTATACAACTGAAAACTGTATAAACTTCCACTATAATTTGTAATTGAGTGAACAATTCGGTCATTATGTAGGTACACATTATTTATTTTTGATATATTGCAAAATATACGGATAACTTCCGTTGAACTTAAACAGTACAAAACTTATAGTAATAGTTGGGCATGACAATACAAACATATAAGGAAATTAAGGTTACAATAACTTTAGAGCATATGTCAAAGCAGTACCTAAATTCTTACCTATATCGTTCACAAAAAATTTGAACAATTAATTGTGCGTACCCTATGGTACCCCAGAGACAGGAATTATTACCTTGGAGATGTAGCCCAGAAACCTAAGAGATATATCTTGAAGATAGCTATGAAAGTATTTCAGTAGGGTTTGATTGCATATGCCTCCAGTTTTGCTAAAAGCAGCTCCTAGTTTACCCTATCGAACACCTGGAAGTAGGCCTTATAAATTGAACCAACCTTTCCAATCGCGTATCCCTTTTCCAATGCACCCAACAGGCCCGACTCTTATACAACATAAAAGAAGGCTGGTGATGCGTTTTAAAACCAACTGACGTCAAGACGCCCCCGGATGTCAGATCTACATGGGGGTAATCCAACCTCATATGATGTGCGTTCTACCCCCCATTTCAAGATGCTGTGTATCCTCTTTTGAGATATAGAGGTTCCAAACTTTTCCCTAGCGAATTTATAGGTAACATTTTGTTTCATTTAGTGTTTTCGTACGCACACTGCGGTTGGTACAGGTGTTCTATAATGCACAGATCCCTTTCCCTAACGTTTGTTCGCAATAGACGATTTCCATGGGTTCTCCATTAAATGAATTTAACATTTACCTAATAGTTTTTAATACAGAGAACATTATTGCATGCATGAAAATATCCAAAAGCTCATGTAGTGTACAGAAAAAGAATTTTAAAATCAACAAATTTCGAATTATTATCATGCGACCGCGAAGGTTCTGTTATTGGTCGTGACGTACTTGGACAGTAAATAAATGACGTGTTTAGATTTGCCTTATGGTATGATAAGTACGCTCGCTTGTTTCTGAACACAGGATATAAACACAGAGGAGCAAGCTCATTGTTATTGTTCACATTACCGTCCAGTGACGTCACAGATCATGCCGGCAAAAAAAGTGGTGTTTGAAATCAATTATGAAATTCGCATTTTCAAATATTTTTTCGCATCGTTATTTTTGTAGTATGTGAAATTAAAAAAAAAGTATTAAAAATCATCTTTGTGGGATGTCTATCAGATGTGATAAGAAAAAAACCTGCAAATTGTCTATTGCATGCTACTTTATATACTTCTTTGCAATGTTGATAGACTTTTTAGCTTTTTGTGGTGTTTTGGTACCGTAGTAAATCTCGTTTGAGGTTGGTTTTTCACTGTTTTTCTCAATTGTATCCGCTCCAAGGTGACGTAAGAAATCTCGCTGGTTAAAAAGAAATCTCGCTCATTTTTGACAGAAAACGTCGCTCCTGCGTGTGGCAACACTGGTTGCTAGTCTTAATGAGAAGGTAAACATATACGCCTGGGCATCATCAATTGCTCCAGGTTTAGGTATTCCGTTAATTATACATTCATCTCTTATAATTACCCTTTCGGGTTATGGAATTCTTTTTTTTTTACATGCGTGGTGCTAACAACCGACAAATTATCATGCAATATTGCAACTAACGAATGATGGTGTAATTTGCGAGGGAGAAGAAAGAGTCCCGTAATATTTTTGCAGTCTCAAAGAGAAAAAGCAGTGGTGAAAATTATAGGTGTAGGAGTTATTCACTGATGATAAGTTGTCAGTACATGGATGGTATGTTCCGTTTTCATTGTAGATGCTTAATTGTGATGACTGGGACGAAAGCTTATAGTCATAATGTATAAAACACGCTGTGTACATATAATTATATTGTAACGAAGTTGTCAGTACATACAAAACTTATAAGTCAGTACAAACGGCAGATTTTTTATCCTTTTTACTGTGACAAATTATTTCTAATAAAAATGTACCTATTTAACAAAAGCTTGGACGCACAAAGTGCATTATAGTAGCGAATTTTCATAGATATTATGGATGTTAATTGCACTTGTTGATATTAAATCCATACGTAAACATTTAATATAACTTTATTACTTCACTTGGTTAAACTTTATGATACATTTAACTATAATAAACTTTATGATATAATAACAATTACAACAGTACACGAGTACATAGCAGATAACCGACCGAGCGTGGAGGACGTGTGTTCACTGTAGCGGTTGGTAGAGGAGAGGAGGAGAGAGATCGCCTAGTGTCTCTTATAGTTTCCGTAGTTCTTGACAGCTGGCTGTCGCATAACCTAACTTTTAACTGTCAAGAGTATTAACGCAGAAACACAGAGTAGTGTTGGCGGAAACACTGCGGTCGGAACCACCGCCACAGATATATTCTTAATGGAAAATAAGTCTATTTTTAATGATATACATCAAATTTGGTTAACAATATAACCTTTGTGTATAGCAAAACATTGTACCATATGTTTCAACATAGGTTTATTGTTTGAAAAAGTATGAAAAGCTTCCGAAAATAAACTTAAAAAGTTGCCGAAACAGCTGGTTAGATTTTCGTGGCCAACGAACCTCTTATTATCAATCTTCCGTTCTGCTGTAATAGCCTAATAATATAACAATTTAAAAGTAAATTTAATGTTAATCCTGAGTAAATAGCAGGTTTGAACGTTTTTCTTTCAACTCTAGGTATATTTCTGAAAGAAGCATTAATTCCATAAAACAATTTATAAGGGCGCCAGCAATCTTAAATGCCCGCAGTGAGCTGCAAACTCTAGATGGTCAGTATTTGGTTATATCACGGTTAAACTAGAGAAAAGTCTGGACACATCAAGTGCTTTATGGTAGTGAATTATCATAAACATGTTTTAAATCGCAAATATATGTTTTTTTTTTAAAGAAAGCAGGCGTCAAAATTGGTTACCAGTATAACGTATATAGTAGAAACAGTGTACCATATTTCATAAAAATAACTTTATTCTTTGAAAATGTAGAAAATTTTTTCGAAAATAACCTTAAAATGTTCCCGAAAAAACTGTTTCCTGGCCAACAAACCTTATAGGTTAATAGCAAATTGAGCTACTCAAATTTGAAGCATTTAATAAAAATTCGCTAACATAACGCACTTGCTGCGTCCCGAATTTCTTTTCTTACAAACATGCGAGATAACTTTGTGGTCGAAATTCGATACATTAAAGGTCAGCTCCGAACTGGTACGCACCGGGGGAATCCGACTGTCTAATAAACATAGCAATCTATTTGACACGAGCCTATTTTCGTAAAAATTCGCTACGATAACGCACTTGCTGCCTTCCGATTTTAATGTCTTACAAACATGCATTATAACATCGTGGTCTAAATTCGATACATTAAAGGTACGCACCGCGAGAATCCTACTGACTAATTAAAACATTGTTTAATCTATTTAAACTGAGTCGATTTTCCTGGATAACGAACTTGTTGCACTACACTGTAATCACTTTTAAATATACACTTTATTTGTTTGTTGTACTTTCAGTGTTTTGTTCTTTGATTACGTGGACTGCAGTTTCGAACCGTCCCTGTTCATCCTCAGCACGCTACTGACTATGATCGCTCTTGTGTGGTTTATGTCTGATTTTGTACGTGACGCCTGCGCGTTGAGCTTCTATTGGTCGGTTGACTGTTCTCTGACTGGTTGTCTTCTCGGACTGTGTCGTGTGTATCGGTCTCCTGTCTTGATCACTGTGGTTTGATAATTTCTATTTGTATTGCTTTTATTAAGTTTTGTTTAAATGTTTGTACTTGGATTTGTTCCGGCATTAGTTGTTTCTTACTGTTTGTTAGTTGAATGTAGTACTGTTCGCAGATATCCATTTTTTGTGGTCTTTAATATGTTTCATTAGTCGTAGTTGGTTGATATCTGCCTTTTTGGTGTTTTCTGTTGTGACTGTGTGCGGCTATGTTTGATTTTATCTAATGCTGTTATATGTTCCTTGAATCTTGTTTTTATTGATTTTTTTGTAATTCCTATATATTTTTATTGCATGTGTTACATTCTATTTCATATATTCCGTTTAATTCTTGTGGGTTGTGTTCTAGTTTTTTATTTATTTTGTTTATTATTTTGTTATTGGTTTTGTAACTCATTTTTAAGTCATATTGTTTGAGTGTTCGTGTCATTTTTGGACGTGGTGGTTATAAGGGAATGTTGTGTATTTTGTGTTTGTTTCTGGTGTTTTGTTTCCGGTTTTGTTGATTTGTTTGTTTTTGATTTCTTTAACTAGCTTTTTTATTGTTTTCTTGTTCTATCCATTTCTTTATGCTATTTGCATGATGATGTTGTATTCCTTTTCCCGTTCGTCATTATAGAGTGGCACATTTAGCATTCTGTTTATTAAGTATCTGTATGCGGGCATTTTGTACGCGTGTGGGTGTATCGAGGCTTTAGGTATCGTGATGTCTGTTTGTATAGGTTTTCTGTATATTTTGTATTCAATCTGGTTTTCTTATCTGACTAGTGTTAAGTCTAGGAAGTTTATGGTGGTTTGATTCTTTTTCTATTGTAAATTTTATGTTGTTGTGATTTGGTTTATTTTTTCGAGAATGTTGTCTATGTTGGTTTTTTGATTGTCATATATTATTAATATATCATCAACGTATCTTATTCATTCGATGCTTGGGTCTGTTTCTTTTATGATGGTTTATATTTTATCTTCCAGCTGTTGTATGTATATTTCTGCCATGATGCTTGATGGAGAACCCATTGGTGGTCCGTCTTCTTGGATGTAGTATTCGACGTTGAATTCAAAGTAATTTTTTCAATATGATGTTTAATATTTCATGGATTTGTTCTTTTTTGTTGTCATTTTGCATTTTATTTTCTATTATATTTGTGGTTTTGTTAATTGGTATATTGGTGTACATGTTTGTTATGTCGAATGAGGCGAGTCATGTGTTTTTGTTTTTGTTTATGTTTTCCAATTTATGCACTAGTTCTATGTTAAATTTGTTTTCTAGTTTTATTTCTTGGTCTGTCTCTTTTGCTATTTTGTAAGATGGTGCATCTTTGAAGTTGATGAGTGGTTTTATTGGGTATCCCGTTTTGTGTATTTTTATTATTCCTGTCATTGGTGGTGCTTTATAGTTGTTATAATAATGTGTTATTTTTTGGTCGATTATTATCTTGTGTTTTTATATGATGTCTAATATTTGATTTTGGATTTTTTTCGTGGTGTTTTCGTTCAGTTTTTTGCATTTGTTTGTTGAGATTAATGTGTATGTTTTTTCTATATAGTCTTGTGTTTTTATTGCTATTATGGCGTCGCTTTTATCTGTTTTTGCTATTGTTATGTTGTTATCTGTGACTTTGTTTCTTATTTGTTTGATTAATTTTTCATATGTATGGTTTTTTTATTTCGTTTTGTCAATAATTCTGTTTATTTCCGTTGCCGGTTGGTTTTTCAGTGGTTTTAAGTTTGGGCTATCTATTGAATTTATTGCGTGTCCACTAATATGTTCTGCAGTCCACGTAAACAAATAAAAAAATCACAAAGAGAAAAGCAAACAAATAAAGTAAATATTTAAAAGTGATTACAGTTTAGTGCAACATTCCAGATATATATATATATATATATATATATATATATATATATATATATATATATATATATATATATATATATATATATATATATATATCACATCACATGAATGCAATAAAATATTGTACAGGTCACATTTGTATAATTTATTTATTTGTTCATTTTAGTGAATTTTCTTAAAAAAAATTCACTAATGAGGAGATCCCGACTTTTGAATTTTGAAAAAATTTCTTCAAGTGAGCGCTAATTAGGCCCCCCAGAACACATATCCGGGGTCAGTTTCAATTTTTATATGTTTATATATATATATATATATATATATATATATATATATATATATATATATTATATATATATATATATATATATATATATATATATATATATATATATATATATATATATATATATATATATATATATATATATATATATATAGGTATCACACCGATAACTCAAAAAATAATGGGCCGATTTTGATCAAATTTGGTGAATACCTTCCTTTTGCGAATGGCTTGGATAAGTTCGTTAGTCAGGAAAATCGGCCTAGGTTTTCCCGGAAAATTTTGGGTTTTCCTTCAATAAAAAATTATATCTCCGGAATTAACAAAGTAAGGGCAACCGAATTTGGTACGCTGGTTTATTTCATTATAGGTGAGGTGCGTACCAAAATTTAGCTCTGTAGGTCAAAAGACAAAAAAGTTATGGGCATTTAAAGAAAAGTAAATTGGGGGTTTCCTCAAAACGTCAAAGTGACAATTTAAAACGTCGAAATTCGCAACATTTAGGCAAAGAACTTGAATCTAATACGGGCTATGGAAAGAAAATGTGTCAAGAAGAATGTTTTACAAACCCTGAAGTCTTTGTTTCAACCGTCATCGTCCTTTATTTTACTAAAATATTTCCAGAAAATTCATTTGAAATAGACCCTTTCTCTGATGCTTGGCAGTAGCCTTAGCTATAGAATTTATCGTTTAATGGTATATAATTTTTGTAGAATTTTCGTAAAAAATCAATAAAGCTCAATATCTCCGTTATTATACAAGATACGAAAAAATATTGTATACATTAATTATACGGTGTCTTGAGCTACACCTTAAAAAATTATTGCTACCATCACAGGGTGGCCCATAAGTCGTTGGTGATACAAATAATATTTTTTTTAGTGGAAAACGGCTTATGTTTTGCATTTTCCATCGAAATATAATGCATGTTTGTAAGTTAAGAAATTCTGGACGCAGCAAGTGCGTTATAGTATCGAATTTTGATTAAATGCTTCATATTTGAAAAGCTCAATTTGCTATTAACCTATAAGGTTGACCAAGAAACGGATTTTTTCGGTTACATTTTAAGTTTACTTTCGGAAATTTCTGTACGTTTTCAAACAATAAAGTTATTTTGATGAAACATGGCACATTGTTTTTACTATATAGGTTATACTGGTAACCAAATTTGATGCCTGCTTTCTGAAAAAAAAAACACATATTTGCTATTAAAAACATTTTTATGAAAATTCACTACCATAACGCAATTGCTGCGTCCAGAGTTTTTTTTATTTAGTTTTGTCAATAATTCTGTTTATTTATGTTGCCGGTTGGTTTTTCAGTGGTTTTAAGTTTGGACTATCTATTGAATTTATTGCGTGTCGGATGTCCACTATTATGTTCTGCAGTCCACGTAAACTGAAGTCTACATAAACAAATAAAAAATCACAGAAAATATAGCGAACAAATAAAGTAAATATTTAAAAGTGATTACAGTTTAGTGCAACATTCCAAAAGATATATATATATATATATATATATATATATATATATATATATATATAGATATATATATATATATATATATATATATATATATATATATATATATATATATATCACATTTATTTATTTGTTCATTTTTCGTTATACGCTTAGACTAAAGACAAACTTGTTTGTTCTACCCTGACTATTAGTGTACAGAAGAACAAACATTAACATTAGCGATCGGAAGGCATTAATTCGCGCTCAGTTGAAAAAAATATAACAATTTGGAAGTCACTACACCTTTGACAGTGAAATTGCACTGAAAATCCAACCAGTGTATTAGTTTACGTAATATCTACCACAAATATATTTGGAGCTTTCTATATCACAGTATTTTATTTCTCCTTTCGTAAAAAAAATTGGCAGGTCGTTTCCGTTTAGTTATAGCTGAAATCAATTAGGAGATATGTAGTAAGTGCTTTCGGACACAAAGTCATCCACACAATAGAATACAGCGTTACATTATAATATAAGAGACATAAAAACAGCCGATCATTACATTAAGAGGAAATGACGCTGAAACTGGTACATATTAAAGTCCTAATGCACAGGACAACCGTCAGCCTATCTCCACCTTTTTACTTATCTAACATACGATCAAACAGCATTTGTTACCGGGCGGTAATGTGTTAAAATTATAATAATTTGTATCTATTATGTGTATTTTTTATGCGCAGAGTAATCGTCAAGAAAATTTCGCTATCGGCGTAGAGTTACAGTTATTTTCTCCATAAGAGAAATTGTAGTAATTCAGAATGACGGGCAAGTTGAGATAGTTAGATGGACATGTGTCGGTACATTTATTGTTCGTTAAAAGAAAAGTATAATGTTGCTCGTGGTCGCTTTGCTTTTATTATGTTCCTTCTTATATAGCAACAATTGTTTCTGTTTTGATGGCAATTTAATTCATACTCTTTCCTGCAGTATGTGATGTGAATGATAGTGGACACTTGGCTGATGGAACGGAAGGATAACAGCGGTATGCAGGGCATTTTTGTTTTGGTCTTAAAATGCATTGTCTGGTGAAAACGGCATGAACTAGAAGTGGAATATATAAACGCCAAAGACCCGAAGCGGATTTACTTTATATAACTTGATGTTGTGGTAACTGCTTTACCATTACGGGAATAACTAGGATTAATCATGCCTTAAAGGCAAAGATAAAACGTTGTAATTTTCTTATTAGGGAAGAAAATAACTAAGTAAAGATTGGTACCTGTGATGAACACTGATAAGCACACTTGGAGAACCCAAATCATCACAACACATCTTTTTAAAAACCTGACGATTGTTTAACCAACAAGATTAGCGTCATCAGAGGATGAAAAATTCTAAAGTGCTTACTATTAAACATCACCTTATATACTGAGTTTTAGGCAGAGACCGATACTGAGAGGCATACTAACTCGCATGAAAATTTTCTGTGTATTAGTGATTTTTTATTAAAAAAAATTCACTAATAGAGAGGTATCGACTTTGCAAAAATTCTTTCAAATGAGTGCGAACTAAGACCCCTAGAACCCAGATCCGGGGTCAGTTTCAATTTTTATATGTTATATATATATATATATATATATATATATATATATATATATATATATATATATATATATATATATATATATATATATATATATATATGTATATGTATATGTATCCAACCGCTAACTCAAAAAATAATCAACCGATTTCGATGAAACTTGGCAAGTGCCTTTCTTTTATTAATGGCTTGAATGAGTTCGTTAGTTAGAAAAATCGGACGGGGTTTTCCGGGAAAATTTTGAGTTTTCTTTCAAAATTTTTTTTTCTCTGAAAGTAACAAAGCTGTTTTTATGAAATTTAGTATATATGTTACCTCAGGAGATATTGTACTGCGTACCAAAATTCAACTGTCTAAGTTCAAAGAAAATTGAGTTATTCAAATTCTAAATTTTCTTTCGAAAAAAATTTTTTTCTCCGAAAATTACAAAGTTATTTTAATGAAATTTTGTGGATATCTTCTTTATTTTATATGACACTGACGTTGACTCTAAGCCTCCTCAGCTTTCTTTCATATTCAAACTGTTGATCTCAAATTGCTTAAGGTAAATTCTAATAGATGGCACATATGCCTAAAAGCGGGCACAGATAATTTAGTTAGTTAATAAGGACAATACGGACAAGGACATTGAATAAATATTTGTTCTCAGGAGGTACTGATTCTAACATAGAATTTAATATTTATACTTTTTTTGGCTATAATTCATTTACATCTGCTACACTCGATATCACATAATCGCCAATAAAAATAGATCGCTACCACATAAAATTATGATCATTACAGTTTGCTGTTGTGGTAGATGACACAGTTTGATCATCGACTAATTACAGGTTTCTACTTAGCTCTAGACATTTCTAGTTTTAGTTTACACGAACTAACGCACCTAACCTAAGAAGTGTGTGAACGAACCAGAAGAACACTTTTATGTTAACAAAAATGGAAAATACCTACAAAGGAAAATATATGTGAGAAAAGTTAGAGAAAATACAACTAGACAGATTTATGCTATTTAGTATACACAAACTAGTTAATAGTTAGGAGTGATTAACGACTACTTGTCTAATAACCAGAAGATAATACACGTTATTTTGCTAACAAATACGGAGAATACCTGCAAAAGGGTATATATGCAGCACATTTAGAAAAAATACAACTGCACTATTTTGTGTTCTTTTACTTTACACGAACTAACGTAGGTACCTGGGCTAAGAGTTAGTAATTATTTGTCAAAGAACCAGAAAATATTACATTTTTATATTCACAAACAGGTACGGTGAAGGCCTGCTGAGGAGAGTCTACGTAGAAAACCAATTTATAAACAATTCATTTGGACAGTGTTATGTTATTAGTGAGTTTTTATTTTAAAAAATTCACTAATAGAGAGGTATCGATGGTGAGACTTTGCAAAAAAAATCAAATGAGCGCAAACTAAGACCTCTAGAGCCCATATCCGGGGTCAGTTTCAATTTTTGTGTGTTTATATATATATATATATATATATATATATATATATATATATATATATATATATATATATATATATATATATATGTATATATATATATATATGTATCCAACCGATAACTCAAAAAATTTTCTCCGAAAATTATAAAGTTATTTTAATGAAATTTGACGGATATGTTGCCTTGCGAAAGACCTTCCAACGCACCAAAATTAAACTTTTTAGGTTTATAAAAAATTGAATTATTCAAATTTTTAGTTTTTTTAGGAAAAAGAAATGTTTTCCGAAAATTACAAAGCTATTTTAATAAAATTTGGTTAATTCGTCGCCTTAAGAAAGGCCTCACTACACACCAAAATTGAACTTTCTAAGTCTATAGAAAATTGAGTTATTCAAATTTGAAGCCTTTAATAAAAATTTACTACCATAACGCACTTGCTGCGTCCCGAACTTTTTATTAATGGCTTGGATGAGTTCGTTAGTCAGGAAAATTGGATGAGGTTTTCCAGGAAAATTTTGAGTTTTGTTTCAAAAAAAATCTATTTCTCCGAAAATTACAAAACTATTTTAATGAAACTTGGTAGATATGTTGCCTTGTAAAAGGCCTTACTACACACTAAAATTCAACTTTCTGCATTTTTAGAAAATTGAGTTATTTAAATTTTGAGTTTTTATTTGTAAACATTTTTTTCTGCGAAAATTACAAAGTTGTTTTGATGAAATTTGGTGGATATGTTGCCCTGGATAAGGCCTTACTATACACAAAAATTTAACTTTTTAAGTTTGTAAAAACTTGAGTTATTCAAATTTAATATATACATTTAATAAAAATTCACTACCATAACGCACTTGCTGCGTCCCGAGCTTTTTGTATTTTTGTTGCCGGACAAAGTTTTCGAACATCCCTTATAACTTTAACTGACAACTTTCTCAATATTTTATTTATATTTATTCGAGACAGACGGCAAACAAAGACTATACATCAGTGGCGACGCTCGGTTTAAGGAACTTTAGCCTTTATTGCCTTAGAAATATAAATACTTTCGTACGCATCTAGCTTCGCTGGCTGTCTAGCATTTTAATTTTTTTCAGAGTTTCTTTATCAATGTGGTGGTTATTATTCCAAATACGTTCTGCCACGCACGATTTGTCTACACTACCGTATCTCAGCTGTGCCAGATGTTCACGAAATCTAGTCTCAATGGTTCTCTTAGTCTCCCCATAAAAAGACGAACTAAACTAAATCGATCAAAATACTATTCAACGGATTAAATAAAACTATGATGTAAATAAGCCTATCGTAACTTCAATAGATGACATTAAAATTGAGTTTAAAATTTAGAGTCTCGGTAGTCCAGTGGTAAGACCCAAGAGTACTGGGTTCGATTCCCAGGTTTTCTCTTTCACTTTTTCAGTACATACTGTAAAATCAACATTACCCGTGGTTGAGGGATTGTGTTTGAGCATGTTGAATGTCTGCACGTTATGCAGTTCGGAGGGAGCGCTAAGTGGTTGGTAGGCGTATACCATGCGATGTTGGGCACGCTCAATATCCATACCCTCCGTACAGAAAGGCAGGTTACAGCAAAATTTCTAGGATACTGTGGTAAAACTGCTCCCTGTCGTCGATGATTGGCCATAGTCTCGGAAGTAGACCGACGTTAAAGAAATTAAAAAAAAAACATTGAAAATATTACCATATTTAATGTTAGAATTTTATCTTTGCTGCATTTTTCAAAAATTCTATCTTGCTATTAGCAAAGCAATGAGGAACTGTTTTCTATAGAGAAAGACTTCTGTTTATCCAGCCTTAACATGGCGTTAATTATAGCTTTATACTCAAACGATCTTGTTAATATTATATGTAAACAATAAAGCGGGCTTCATGTAAACTCACAAATATT
This sequence comes from Tillus elongatus, assembly GCA_964006375.1. Taxonomy (NCBI): domain Eukaryota; kingdom Metazoa; phylum Arthropoda; class Insecta; order Coleoptera; family Cleridae; genus Tillus; species Tillus elongatus. The sequence continues at coordinate 32,450,347 of OZ023265.1, forward strand.
TAAACTAACACGGCCGCTGTGTGAGGACCATAACTTTTAAACACACTAACACAATTTACCTGTGTCAATAGTGCTAATTAATTAGTTTTCGTTGAAATATTTAGGACATGTTACTATATTTGCTCTTGTAATATTTAATTTTTAACGTGGATGCATGACCGAAAAAATACATTAGTTTACCAGTGTTTTGCTCATCGCTTAGTTTTATTTTACAGCGTCGACTTCAAAAATACAATTAAATTTTTCCATGACGTCTATATATTAGATACAGACAACTAAAATACATCTATATTCATCGAATATTCATTATACATATGAGACAACAAAAGCAAACAAACTAAGAACTAAAAAAAGTTTGGACGCAGCAAGTAAATTCAGGTAGTGAATTTTCATTAAAAGATTTTTAATAACAAATGTTTTTTCACTTGCTGCATCACATTTGCTTAGCAGTATAACCTGTATAGGCAAAACAGAATGCCCAATATTTCATCAAAATAACTATTATTGTTTGAAAATGTACAAAAATTTTCCGAAAGTAAACTTTGAATTGTCCTGAAAAAAACTGGTTTCCCGCCCAACGAACCTTATTGGTTAATAGAAAATTGAGCCATTCAAATTTGAAGCATTTAAGGTAAATTCCCTACCTTAACGCACTTGCTGCGACAAAAATTTCGTTTCTTGCAAACAAACATTACATTTCGATGTAAAATGCAAAAAAGGCCATAATATAAGGCGTGTACGATTAAAAAAAAAGATAATTTGTATCACAACTGACTCATGGGCCACCCTGCGATTGTAGACATAATTTTTTTAAATGAAGCTCAATAAACTCTAATTTTTTCCGTATGTTGTATAATAACGGATATGGTGAACTTTGCTGACTTTCCCGAAAATACGCTAAAAATTATATACCATTAAACTCTATAGCCAAAAATACTGCCAAAGCATCAGAGAAAGACTCTATTTGCAATGAATTTTCTGGAAGACATTTTGTAAAATGAAGGACAATGGCGGTTGAAGCTGAGACTTCAGGGTTTGTAAAACATTTTTCACGTGATGTTTTCTCTACATAACCCGTATTAATTTCAGGTTCTTTGCCTAAATGTTGCCAATTTTGACTTTTTAAATCGCGACTTTCACGTTTTGAGGAAAACCCCAATTTTTTTAAATGCCTTAAACTTTTTGGTTTTTTAAGTTAAACAGCTAAATTTTGGTACGTAATTTACTTTTAATGATATAAACCCGTGTACCGATCTGGTTGCCCTTACTTTGTTATTTCCAGGGATATAAAAATGTTCCGAAAGAAAACACAAAATTTTCCGGGAAAAACCGGGCCTGTTTTCCTGGTTAACGAACTTATCCAGGCCACTTGCAAAAGAAGGTGCTAAACAAATTTTATCAAAATCGGCCTCTTATTTTTTGAGTTATCAGTGTGATAAAAAAATTGAAACTGACCCCGGATATGTGTTCTGGGGGGCCTAATTAGCACTCCTTCGAAGACATTTTTTCAAAATTCAAAAGTCGGGATCCCCTGATTAGTGATTTTTTTAAAGAAAATTCACTAAAAAAAACTAATGTTCCACGAGAAGCATCCTAAACTATTGTATGCATACAAGAGGTTCTTTAGCGGATTTGGTAAAAAAAAATGGGGCAAAACATTATATAAACACTTGCTACCATGACGCAGCTGTTGCGTCCAGAGTCTTCTTAGCCGTAACTATGTCAATTTACTTTGCGCTGAGTTTTTGTTTCATAAATATATTTCTCTTTTGATTTATGCTATAAAATAGAGTTTAAAAATACTTAAGATCTTCGTTTTCTTTGTGAAAAAACATTTGGCTATGCAGAGAATTAGTTGCGTGACATAATCTTTCAGATACTGATTGTAGAACATAATATTTACACTACGAAAAGCTATTATCTGAAATGAATTCTCTACCCACATCTGATACAGTGTTAACTTTGTAACAAAAGCGGTCATAAACTTAGAATTATTTTACGGTATTTTATATTGCCGGTTCCCACCTTAGAAATAGCATTTATTTTAGCTATATTGTTTCATTTTAGCATGTGGTCATATAATTTTATTTTCCATTTGCTTCAACGTTTACAAAACAGATACAAGATAATTGATTCATCAAATAAAACTCTGGGAAACAATGAGATTCCCGATCGAAACATCTTCTTTTAATAGTATAATTATTGTTTCTAATACCTGTCATAGCTATTCTATCGCAATACGTTTGTTTCCGTTACACCATTTCAAAGATTAATCTTAAGGCTGTATAACAACGGTTACGTAGGTGTCTAGTGTAGGAAGATACAGCGTGTGTCAATGGAAATTAGACACTATCATTTTTTATTAATGATTTTCTTTTTCTTAGAGATTCCAGATAGTACAAATTTGGTGCTACCGGGCTTTCTAACCTTTACAAATGAAATAAAAAAATATAGTCATCGAATAAAATTACGTTTTTTAGATGTGCTGAATTTACATATGCCTATAAAAAAATTCATCAACTCAGGCTTTTGAATTATCATACTCAGATCCTATAAGGGGATGGTAATAAAATTTATGTGTATATAGACATTAATCTCCACTTCTTAAAGCTTTGTTACCATATCGGCTTGTTAGCAAATTAAGTAAGAACAAAAAACTTATCTGCTGGTTTTATTATTATTATTGTAAAGTCACACCTGCTTTTAACCCAAATGAACTTACTGTTCCTTATACGGAAGATATGAAAAATAATTTTCTGTTTGAGCTTATAACCGTTATTTCTAGATGACGTAGATAAGATAAGGTCAAGTGATCTTTATTTGTGCAGTTTAGTTGTCTATGGATAACCTAAAAAGTTTTGATTAAGTTTAGTTGTGAAATAATTTTGTGCAGATATTATTGCATCCAAACAGTGAACATTCGGGCGTAAGTATTATTGATATTGGCCATATTTTCGTGGCATTTTAACACATGACTCTCACAGGTGGTGTAGTCTTTCATATGTCATGTGACTTAGGATTTCATCTTACTACATTTTCTAGTTTTAGTGAATTTTTATTTAAAAAAATGCACTAATAGAGAGGTATCGATGGTGAGATTCTATGTTTCAAATTAGCGCGATTTAGGACCCCTAGAACCCATATCCGGGATCAGTTTCAATTTTTATATGTTTATATATATATATATATATATATATATATATATATATATATATATATATATATATATATATATATATATATATATATATATGTATCCGTCTGATAAGTTATTTTAATGAAATTTGGTGGATATCTTGTCCTAGGAAATACCTTACTACCTACCAAAATTAAACTTTCTAAGATGATAGAAAACTGAGTTAATCAAATTTTTATAGCTCACTGCAGTGTTAAAATCAATGTTATTTTCCTCACTATTTAAACACGTGGGCCGGGGACTGGCCGAATTCATTCCCAGTTGCTATTGATCTACTCATATTCTCTGAATATGTTACAAGACGTGGTATCTACTTCATTCCAAGTCACTATTAACCGACTATTTATGAAATCAAATAAGTAAATTAAATCGATTGTCATAAAATATGTAGTATATTAAGACTAAGGGAAAAAGAAATAAAACATATATAACTGTGCACATTTTGATTATATTTTAGGGTGTGCGGCACACACCTAGCTCACTAGGAGAAATCGCCACTGCTTGAGAGAGGTATTGTCACAGCATAATATCTTATTAAAGTTCATTTGTGAATAGGTTTAATTTTTATATGTTTATATATATATATATATATATATATATATATATATATATATATATATATATATATATATATATATATGTATGTATGTATGTATGTATCCGTCTCATAACTCAAAAAATAATTACCCGCTTTCGATGAAACTCGGCAAGTGCCTTTCTTTTATTAATGGCTTGGATGAGTTCGTTATCCAGAAAAATCGGACGGGGTTACCTGGGAAAATTTTGAGTTTTCTTTTTTATCATGTGAACATTAGTGCTCTTTTTAAGGAATAGTATGATTATACACTATTTTTATAAGAAGATAAATTATGTAGCATATATATATATATATATATATATATATATATATATATATATATATATATATATATATATATATATATATATATATATATATATATATATATATATATATATATATATATATATCATACTGATAACTCAAAAAATAACGTTTCCAATTTTGATTAAATTTGGCAAATACCTTTTTTTTGCAAGTGGCTTGGGTAAGTTCGTTAGCCAGGAAAATCGGCCCTGGTTTTCCCGGAAAATTTTGTGATTTCTTTCGAAAAAAATATATATCTCGGGAAATAACAAAGTAAGGGCAATCAAATTTGGTACGCGGGTTTATATCATAATACGTAAATTACGTACCAACATTAACTCTGTAGGTTAAAAGTCAAAAAAGTTATAGACATTTAAAGAAAAATAAATTGGTTTTTTTTCTCAAAACGTCAAATTTTCCATTTAAAACCTCAAAATTGGCAACATTTAGGCAAAGAACCTGAATCTAATACCGGCTATGGAAAGAAAATGTTTCAACAACAATGTTTTGCAAATCCTGAAGTCTTAGTTTCAACCGTCATTGTCGTTCATTTTACTAAAATATTTCCAGAAAATTCATTTCAAATAGACCCTTTCTCTGATGCTTCGTAGTAGTCTTAGCTATAGAGTTTATCGTTTAATGGTATATAATTCTTGTCGAATTTTCGTGAAACATCAATAAAGCTCAATATATCCGTGATTATACAAAATATGAAAAAAATTGTACACTTTAATTATAGGCTGTCTTGAGCTACAACTTAAAAACTTATTTCTACAATGATATGATGACCCATAAGTCGCTGGTGAGACTTTGCTAAAAAATTTTCAAATGAGCGCTATTTAGGACCCCTAGAACCTAGATCCGTGGCCAATTTCGATTATATATATATATATATATATATATATATATATATATATATATATATATATATATATATATATATATATATATATATATATATATATATATATATATATATATATATATATATAAATCGAAATTGACCCCGGATCGGGGTTCTAGGGGTCCTAAATCGCGCTCATTTGAAAAATGTTTTGCAAAGTCTCACTATCGATACCTCTCTAATAGTGAATTTTTTTAAATAAAAATTCACTAAAAACGAGTTTTATCTAAAAACTTCAAAATTATATAGGGTTGTTCACGAGAACTATCACTTTTTTACGACTGTCCATTGCGATATGAATAATTCAGGAGTTAAAGGCTCTATTGAATTTATAAAAGTCTGGACGCAGCAAATGCGTTATGTAAGTGAATTTTCTTAGAAATATTCCTAATAGCAAATATGTCTCTTTTATGCAAGTAGGCATCAATTTTTTTACCGGTATATATAGTAGAAAGAATGTACCATATTTTATCAGAATAACTTATTGTTTGAAAATGTGCAAAAATTATTCGAAAATACACTTAAAATGTTTCCGAGAAAACTGGTTTAGTACCCAACAAACCTCACGTTAATAGCAAATTGAGTTATTGAAAATTGAAGCCTTTAATTGTTTTCTTACAAGCATGCATCATATTTCGATAGAAAATGCAAAAATACAATAATATAAGGGTGTTCGAAAAAAAAACAATTGTAGGTATCACCAAAGACTTTTGGGCCAGTCTGTGATTGTCAAAAAAATTTGTAAGAGGCAGCTCAAGACACGGTAAAATTAACGTATACAATTTTTTCTCGTATTTTGTATAATAATAACTATATTGAGCTTTACTGTAGAAATGCGTTAGCCTGTATTAAGGCAAACAGATAAAAACTGAAACTAGACCCGGATATGGGTTCTAGGGGGGCTAGTTTGCACTCATTTGAAAAAAAAATTAAAATTCAAAAGTCGCGGTCTCCTCATTAACTTAAATTTATCTAAGAAAATTAGCTAAAAATTATACATCGTTAAACCCTAAGCTTAACTAAAACTACTGCCAAAGCATCAGAGAAAGAGTCTATTTGAAATGAATTTTCTGGAATCATTTTAGTAACATGGAGGACAATGACAGTTGAAGCTGAAACCTAGGGGTTTTCAGAACACTCTTATAATAATAATAATAATAATAATAGCAGGCCTTTATTGAAAAAGAAAAGTAACAAGAAGAAACATTACAATCAAAAATGATACATACCAACCCGCACGATGGCGAAGTCTAGCAAACTCTGCTATTCCACTTAACCACCGCACAGATTGTTTACATAAAACACAAATGTATGGCGAATAAATGCTTCAAATGCAAAAAAGCCTGGACGCAGCAAGTGTGTTATGGTAGTGAATTTTCATAGAAATGATCTGGCACAAAATATGTTATAACTTTTTTTTCTTGTAACATAGAAATCTAAATTGTGGTGTATAGTTTACTTTTTATATCGTAAACCTACCTACCAAATTTGGTTATCATAGATTTTTTATTTTTTAAGATAAAATTTTTTTTTCAAATGAACACTCAAAATTTTCCCAGAAAACCTCGTCCGATTTTTTTTATTAACGAACTTGTCAAAGCCATTTACAAAAGGAAGGTACGTGCCAAATTTTATCAAAATCGGCCTATTATTCTTTGAGATGAAATTTTTTTTCGAATGAAAACTCAAAATTTTCCCGGAAAACCTCGTCCGATTTTCTTGACTAACAAACTTGTTAAAGCTATTTACAAAAGAAAGGTACATGCCAAATTTTATTAAAATCGGCTAATTACTTTTTGAGATAAGAATTTTTTTCGAATGAAAACTCAAAATTTTCCCGGAAAACCTCGTCCGATTTTCCTGACTAACGAACTTATCCAAGCTATTTACAAAAGAAAATTACATGCCAAATTTTATCAAAATCGGCCCATTATTTTTTGAGTTATCGGTGTGATACATATATATATATATATATATATATATATATATATATATATATATATATATATATATATATATATATATATATATATATATATATATATATATATATATAAATATATATATATAAACATATAAAAATTGAAACTGACCCCGGATATGGGTTCTAGGGGTCCTAGATCGCGCTCATTTGAAGAAATTTTTTCAAAATTCAAAAGTCGAGATCTCCTCATTAGTGATTTTTTTCTAAGAAAATTCACTAAAAAGCAAACCCAAACTAAGAAAAGAACCAAAATAAGTCTTGTTATTACCCAAACCATTCATAAATCACACTCCTCTTCTGGAGAATTTTTTGACACAATCCGTTTTTGTTTCAGGTTCTTTGCCTAAATGTTACCAAACTTGACGTCTCAAATCGCGACTTTGGCGTTTTTTTTTAAATGCCGATAACTTTTTGCCGTTACACTTACAACCCAAAATTTTTGTACGTGGTTCACTCTTTACATTTCAAATACGCCTACCATATTTAGTTGCCCTTACTTTGTTATTTCCGGAGATACGAATTTTTTCCGAAAGAAAACACAAAATTTCCGGGAATCCCAATTTTTCTGGTTAACGAACTTGTCCAAGCCACAAATATGTGTTTCTTTTAAGAAAGCAGGCATCAAATTCACTACCATATCGCAATGGACAGTCGAAAAAAAGTGATAGTTCTCGTGAAGAACCCTTAATAATTTTGGGGTTTTTGGATGAAACTCGTTTTTAGTGAATTTTTATTTTAAAAAATTCACCAATAGAGAGGTATCGATGGTGAGACTTTGCAAAAAAAATTTCAAATGAGCGCGATTTAGGACCCCTAGAACCCAGATCCGGGGTCAATTTCGATTTATATATATATATATATATATATATATATATATATATATATATATATATATATATATATATATATATATATATATATATATATATATATATATATATATATATATATATATATATATATGTATCCAACCGATTTCGATTAAACTCAGCAAGTGCCTTCCTTTTATTAATGGATTGGATGAGTTCGTTAGCCAGGAAAATCTGACCAGATTCTCCGGAAAAATTTTGAGTTTTCTTTCGAAAAAAAAATTTTTTCTCCGGAAATTACAAAGCTATTTTAATGAGATTTGGTGAATATATTGCTTCAACAAAGGCCTTACTACGTGCCAAAACTTAACTTTTTAAGTTTATAGAAAATTGAGTTTTTCAAATTTTCAATTTTCTTTACACAAAAATTTTTTCTCCAAAAATTACAAAGCTATTTTAATGACACTTGGTGGATATATTGCCTTAGGAAAGGCCTTAGTACGTACCAAAATCTTACTTTCTAAGTTTATTGAAAATGGAGTTATCCAAGTTTGAAACATTTAACAAAAATTAACTACCATAACGCACTTGCTGCGTCGCGAACTTTTTTTTGTAGATACATCAGCGATAATATATAGTGGCTGATAATATATAATAAATATTATATATATATATATATATATATATATATATATATATATATATATATATATATAATTTTAGCGATAATGTATTTTAAAACATTTATTTCACGGTTATTATAAAATATTGGATCAGGATGCTACGTACCCACGTAATGATCCAGATTTAATAATTATTTTTAATAAATAGATAACATATGTTATACTGAGTGTCATGTAAATAACGTTTTTTTTTTGCAAACGTTGAAAACCATTCAAGCAGAACGCCCAAACTTGTAAATTGACTTAAGAACACACGCCATAATTGGTGGATATTATAAAAATGGTAAAAATCTAGTCACGGAAGTAATTTATCGGAGTGTCATAATCTCATCGGCTAGGCAACTATGTAAAAATTAAATTTAATTAACGTGGCACGGTTCTATCGAAGAGTTTCTATTATATAAAAAGTGGTTAAGCGCATATAAAAGTTTAGAATATGTAAATGCCATGCAGCCAGCTTGTAGCATCTCGCTGTGGGCTGAAATCAGGTTACATCCGCTACTATAACTGTTGATCGAAGATTTTATATGTTCGGAGCACGCGCTTGTCCAATCGTTTCCATTTTAGTCCTAATGATCACATAGAAAAACAAACTTAAAGCGAAATTAAGACATATTCGATAGCATTGTTATTTGTTAATAAAAGTATAGGTGATTTTGTTGATGTGGACTTTAGGTGGGCGGATCAGCGAATAAAGTTATTGGTTTTCCATTTGGAGGTGTCAAGAAAGTATTAACATATGTTACGTCTAGACATGTTACTATGAGCATTTGTGTAATAAATGGCATCTTCTGGTAGAGAGCCCCGAGCAGGCGCTGCGACTTATGAGATCATTTGGGACGAAACAAGTAATTGTTGATCTACGATACCATGATAATTCAAAGCTGGCTATATTGCAGGGTATTAAAATATCTCACAAACTTCAAAAATGGATAGTATGGCCCAAAAGATGCAGAAAAGTCTTAATGAACAAGGGCAGGCAAATAATAATTATAATAATAATAATGAAAGGGTTTGCCAGATCATTATCACACGGCTTTCTGCCAGAAACAAGGCGAAAGCAGTCAACACATGCGCGATGTCAGCCCTCCCATGGATTTTTTGGAACATAAAATGGACAAACAGGCATCCAATTTGGTTTCCAGTATAACCTATATGGTAGAAACAATGTACCACATTTCATAAAAATAACTTTATTGTTTGAAAAAGTAAAAGATTTTCCGAAAATAAACTCAAAATGTTTCCAAAAAAACTGGTCCGATTTTCCTGGTCAACGAACTTTTTCAAGCTATGTACCCACCTACCAAGATATAATTATTCACAAAAAGCTTTTCGACAAAACTTACAAAAAAAAATGTTATATGAAAATTTGAGAGCAATTTTCTCATGAAAATCCGAAAACATTTTTTACGATAACATTTATTATTAATTACCAACACCAAAATTTTACAAACAATGATTTCCACGGAAACATAAAGAAATTGTATACGGGATCTGATTTTTTTTTCACGAATAATATAAAGGGAAACCTCTCTGAATGCTCCATTTTTATGGGACTCTGCTATATGTTCGTGAAAACGCCGTATCACAATTTTTTATATGTGCCAAAAATGTGAAACAATTGAAATAGCTCGAAAACAATGAACGCTATCAAATTTTTGTTTACCAACATGCATTATAATTCGAAGGAAAATGCAAAAACCAATAATATAAGGGCTGTTTGATTTAAAGAAAGAAAATTTTCTAGACGCAGCAAGTAGGTTATTGTAGTGAATTTTCATAACAATTGTACACTAATATTATACGGCATATTACTAAAGTTAATACTTTAAACTTACACAGAAGTTGAAGTTCGATTTTTGAGGTCCTAGTACCTCCACATTTGAAGAATTCTTTCGAAAGTGTTACCATCGATATCTCTTTATTATACGTTAACTAAGGTTTGGTTTACATGACACTTGACACAGGCTTCATGCCCGGGATATTACGTTAAAAGTATACGTAACAATTAATTACAGAATAAGTATAATTGCCCTTGAAACACATTTAACGACTGTTTCGGTCTTATATGACGCCTTATGTTTAAGTTTAAAGATAAAAGAAACTATTTTATGACGTAAATCGGCGTACCAAATTTGGTTGCCATAACGTGATTGGTTCCGGAGATATAAAAATTTTTCTGAGGAAAACCTAAAATTTTCCGAGAAAAACCAGCCCGATTATCCTTGCTAACGAGCTTGTCCAAGCCATTTGCAGAAGGAAGGCACTCGTTGAATTTGATAAAAATCGGGATATTGCTTTTTAAGTTATCGGTGTGAAACATATATATATATATATATATATATATATATATATATATATATATATATATATATATATATATATATATATATATATATATATATATATATATATCTATATATATATATATATATATATATATATTATATATATATATATATATATATATATATATATATATGTTTCACACTGATAACTTAGAATAAGAAGAATAATAAGAATTTGAAATGAAATTCCTGATAAATCAAGTCGTTACTCAAAAAACTAAAAAAAAAGTGAAATGTCCACATGTTTTTTTATTATTTAAGGAATACTACAATAGTTATTGGCTTCAGATAAGTCAACCCGAGTTATCTACTGCTCCTTCCAAACATTTTCTAGGCTTGCTAGATCATTATGTTTTTATAGCAAATTTGTATTTTCTTATGGCAGCCATATTGGACTTTTGTAGGGTTCAATAAAGACAAAAATTACATTTCAATTATGTGACGCATGAATTTAACTAATTCTGGTTTATTGTGAATTTGCGATGAAACATGCATGAAATTGTTTCAATTTTGAAAAGAAAGTTTTATATATTTTACATTTTAATTGAATGGCAACTTGATTGTCATTAAAAACAAATTTTTAGATAACGCAGTGTGTCACGTCATTGAAATCGTAATTTTGTTCTGTATTCAACCCTATAAAAATCCAATATCGCTGCTATAACAAAATCTAATTATATATATATATATATATATATATATATATATATATATATATATATATATATATATATATATATATATAAACATATAACAATTAAAACAGACACCGGATACGTGTTCAGGGGGGCCTAGTTCGCGCTCATTTGAAGAAATTTTTTTAAAATTAAAAAGTCGATATCTCCTAAATGGTGAAATGTTTTTAAGAAAATTCACAAAAAGGTTGAATTATCAAAAACCTAAAAAATATGGTCCACTAAAAATTAAAGTTTGACATTTCAACCAAAAATGTATGCTCAAATCAAAGTTAATTTGATAAAACAAAAAAGCTCGGGACGCATCAAGGGCGTTATGGTAGTGGATTTTCATAAAAATGTTTTTAATAGGAAATATATTTTTTTAAGAAAGCTTGCATCAAATTTGGTTGCCAGTATAACCTATATAGGAGAAACAATGTACCATATTTCACTAAAATAATTTAATTTTTGACAATATACAAAAATCTTCTGAAAATAAACGCAAAGTGTGCCCAAAAAACTGGTTTTCTAGCCAACGAACCTTAGGTTGATAGTTAATTAAGCTATCGAAAGAAACATTTTTTAAAAAATCGGTACCATAACGCACTTGCTGAGTCCCGAATTTATTTTCTTATAAACATGCATTATCTTTCGATGGAAAATGCGAAAATTGTAATAATATAAGACGTGTTCGATTAGGAAAATAATTGCATCACCAGCGACTTATGGGCCACCTGTGATTGTAAAAATAATTTTATAAGATGCAGCTCCAGACATCGTATAATTAACATATAAACATTTTTCTCATATCTTGTATAATAATGGATATATTGAGCTTCACCCTAGAAACGCGTCACCCTGTATATATGAAAACAGATAAAAACCTAAACCAGCCCGGATATGGGTTCTATGGGGCCTAGTTCGCGCTCATTTGAAGAAATCTTTTCAAAATTCAAAAGTCACTAAAATTGTATCCAACTCTATGAGTAAATTTGTGTTGGCCAAAAATAAATATGAATGTAAGATAAAGAGCATGCCTACATTTGTATTACAAATGTCAGAAAACAAAATATTTATTTAGATGTCACTTTGAAAGTAGATCTGACATTTAGAAAAATGATTTGTCAGTTGAATATGACATGAACATTTTTTGATCCCTTAACCTGAAATGGTTTTCGTCTCATTTACCTTGTTTCATTATAGCGTCACAGTAGGTTTTATAATCTAGAAATTATTCTATTTTGTGTGAATTTTTCGTTGCATAGCTAGAACAAGTTTAATTTTCCTTCAATTATAAATGACAATTTTAAGTAAATTCCTATATTTTCTGTACCCAATGTGTTGAACGGATGCGAAACGGGAGAAGGAAATTTCATTTAAAGTTAAAACGACGAAGAGAACTTTATTCGAGGCACGAGCGTTGTTTCCATTTTTTTTTAATATTAATAACATTTATAGGTAAATTAGCAGATTATAGCTTCTTGCATTACCCATCGCACAAATGCTGTGATCTCAACATCACAATACAGTTAAGAGACCTAAAGTAAATTTAAGGTTCTGTGCAAGGTAAACATGCTACAACCGAGCTAGAAATTCAAACTGTAAAAAACTTACCTTACAGAAATCCATTAAAAGGAGAAACTACTTATCAACAGCGTTTCTCCATAAAAAACGTCCACTTTGCCCAAGTGACAAAAAAACGCCAAATAATAAGCGTAATCTGATTCCTTAAAATTAAATAAATAACTGAAACTGCTACCAAAGCATCACATAAAGGGTCTATTTTAAATTAATTTCCTGCAAATAATTTAATAAAATAAAGAACAATGAAGATTGTAGCTGAAACTTAAGGCTTTTAACTTTTTGCGACATCTATGCTGCATAGACGTTCATGTAGATTCTCTATCTAGAACATGCCAATTTTGACGTTTTGAATCGCGACTTTTTTGAGGTTTTAAGAATAAAAACTTAAAAGCTTATATATTTTTTTAAATTTAACGTAAAGATTCAAATTTTGGTGCATGGTTTTCGTTTTATGATATAAACCCCCACAACCAATATGGTTGCCCTAACTTTGTTATCGCCGGAGATATCAAAATTTTCCAAGAAAACTTGTCCAATTTTCCTGGCTAACGAACTTGTCTAAGCCACTTGCGAAAGTAAGGTACTCACCAAATTATATCAAAATCGGTGCATTATTTTTTGAGTTATCGATGTGACACATAAATATATATATATATATATATATATATATATATATATATATATATATATATATATATATATATACATACATATAACATATAAAGTCTGAAACCGACCTCGGATTTGGGTTCCAGAGGTCCCAAATAGCGCTCATTTAAAGAATTATTTTCAAAATTCAAAAGTCGCGATCTCCTTTTAGTGAATTTTTTTTAGAAAATTCACTAAAAATTTATCAATATAGAGACCTACTAATGCCTGAGCCGTATGTATACGACATTAAAATTTGCGTTTAAATAACTTTCTAGATCAAATCATCAGTTTTCTTTATAAATTATTTCAAGTGCGGTCCTGTACGTTGGGCACATTAATATTTTCCACTAATTACACGATATTAATAACGTCTTGTCGCGGAGGAATCATAAATTATACAGTATCTCCGAGGTTTACAAATGCAGTTTATTACATGTACTTTGTAATATGACCGCCGTTTAATATTTTTTGCTATCTGTAGGTATAAAATGCTCTTAACACACTTTTGCATACCTTTAGGTAACGAGGTGTATTAATCATCGAAAAACGACGTTATTACATGCCAGAATTGCCATCTTTAGTCTCTTGAAACGTACAAGATGTATTTGGCTGGTTATTAATTTTTAATTATCAATTTTACCATCCACTTGAATACATTTATGAATATTAATTGCTAATTAATTAGAATCTAGCACCTTGTGGTGTTTTAGAGCATGTGTTTGCCACCAGATACTTATTTTTACATGCCTTTAATTAATTTTGTGTTCTCAATCTTTATACTGGGTCCTATTGAATATACAGTGTGATGATAAAGTTTGGAAAATAATTCATAAATGCCTTATTCATGTTTTTCAAGAAAAAACGCTGGTACCGGTCATTTTTTTCTCTTCAATTGGCAACTTATGTCGTAGGGATTAGATTTCATTAGTTTTTTCAATGAGAACTATATTTTTTTGCTGTTAGTTTTCTTAAAAAAACATTTCTTCAAATGAAAGCGAACTCGTTCTCCTTGAATACATACCCGGGTCAGTTTCGATTTTTATATATATATATATATATATATATATATATATATATATATATATATATATATATATATATATATATATATATATATATATATATATATATATATATAATATATAAATCAAGTGGCTTGGATAAGTTCGTTAGCCAGGAAAATGGGCACAGGTTTCACGGAATGTTTTCTTTCGGAAAATTTTTACTTTTTTGACGGAAATAACAAAGTAATAGCAACCAAATTTCGTACGTGTGTTAGCATTATAAAAAGTGAACCATGTACCAAAATTTAGGTCTGCAAGTTTAAAGAAAAAAGGTATAGGCATTTAAAAAAATTGGGTTTTTCGTCAAAGTCGCCATTTGAAACGTCAAAATTGGCAACATTTAGGCAAAGAACCTGAAGCGAATACGGGTTATGTAAAGAAAATCTCGCAAGAAGAGTGTTCTAAAAACCCTTAAGTTTCAGCTCCAACCGTCATTCTCCTTCATTACACTAAAATGTTTCCAGAAAATTCATTTCGAATAGACACTTTCTCTGATGCTTTGGCAGCAGTTTTAATTAATTTTGTGGTTGAACGGTCTATAATTTTTAGCTAATTTCAGTAAAAACATCGTTAGTGGGGAGACCGCGACTTTTGAATTTGAAAAATATTTCTTCGAATGAATGTAAACTAGGCACCCTAGGATCCATAGCCTGGTATAGTGTCAGTTTTTATCTGTTTATATATATATATATATATATATATATATATATATATATATATATATATATATATATATATATATATATATATATATATATATATATATATATATATAAAGTGAAACGGAGTAATGGTCCACAATGCTCGTATGAAACTGTATCAATAATTTAAGGGGAATGAGACCAATAAGGGCAAAATGTTATAGTAAGATATTTATTCTTTGTTGCAAATATTTCGTCTTTACTTCAAGACTTCATCAGGGCATCAGCTAAAAGATAAACAATACATGTCAGTTATTAAATTAACGTTATGAGTTTTTTGTTTAAACAAACAATTGACCTACGTATGCTATTTTATCCTGTAGACCAATTGTAAGTTCAAACAAAAAAGTCATAGCGTTAATTTAATAACTGACATGTATTGTTTATCTTCTGGCCGATGCACTGATGAAGTCTTAAAGTAAAGACGAGATATTTGCAACAAATAATAAAGATCTTACTGTGAAATTTTGCCCTTATTGGTCTCATACCCCTTAAATTATTAATACAGTTTCATATATATATATATATATATATATATATATATATATATATATATATATATATATATATATATATATATATATATATACAGGGTGACGCATTTCCACGGTAAAGCTTAATATAATTGTTATTATACAAGATACAAGGAAAAATTGAATTCGTTAATTATAGGGTGTTTTGAGCTGCATCTTATAAAATTATTTCGACAATCACAAAATGGTCCATCAGTTGCTGGTGATACCTAAATTTTTTTTCTCGAACATCCATTATGTTATTGCATTTTTGTATTCTTCATCGAAATATGTTAGTAAGAAAAAAATCTAGAGGCAGTAAGTGTGTTTTGGTGGTGAATTTTCATTAAACGCTTCAAATTTCAATAACTCAATTTGCTATTAAGCTAAGCTTCGTTGGCCAGAAAACCAGTTTTCTCGGAAACATTTTGAGTTTATTTTTTGAATTTTTTCACATTTGCAAACAATACGTCATTTTGATAAAATATGGCACATTGTTTCTACCATATAGGTTATACCGGTAACCAAATTGATGCCTTAAAGACTGTGAAAAGCATTTTTATGAAAATTCACTTCTATAACTGTCAAGTATAATACCCGCCGAATCCAGCTACTCTAAGATGCTTTGTTCTTTTTTTTTTGAAATTTTTGATAAAACAACGGTACCCTTGTTGATGGTATAATAAATTGTCTTATAGCATGTTGTGTGATAAACTCAAACAACACAAATATAACTTTTTTGTGAGCTTGTGCTACATCTATTCATTTTAAAAGACGGTCATTTTTGTTTTCAAATGTTTTTTTCTATCGCTATTAGTTGATTGAATTTTTGCGCTAGGAAATGGGCTTAAGCAGTATTATATTAGCGCTTATTATATCTTTCAAAATTTTTTGACATTTTTGATGAAACAGCGATATCTTTGTTGATGGTATAATAAATTGTCCTATAGCATGTTTTATAATAAACTCAAAAAACACAAATATAACCTTTTTGTGAGCTTGTGCTTCATCTTTTCAGTTTGAAATGACGATCATTTTTGTTGTCATATGATTTTTTCCTATCGCTATTAGTTGATTGAACTTTTGAGCTTGGAACTCTTTGGAAATGGGCTTAAGCAGCAGTATTATGTTAGCACTTACTATATCCTGAATTGGAGCTCGTCCGTGGTCGTGCGGGAAATTCGATTCAGACTTTCCAATACGGACTCGGGGGACGACGGTTCGAGACTCACCGGCGGCGGATGATTTTTCAAATCACTGTCGTCGTTGAGATCGATCTCAAGGTGGAGGGTAGGTTAGTTTAGATGAGCAAAAAGGGTCAGCAATGGCCTAATTGCCAGTAAGCATCTTACCTTTACCTTTTTATATCCTGAAGTGACGTGTATAGTTTGTTTATTTATAATGATTTCTTAAACATGATAATTGTTTATTTTTAGTTTAAAATAGATTATCAAACAAACCAAACACATTACGCTACTTCACAATTATTTGTAATGTTGATCTTTTTCATATTCTTGTTAAGAAACAATATACCTTTTGTAGCCGCTTATCCAAGCACCATCAAGGATATGTCTTACACAAAAAAAAAACTTAAATAGATCCTCATTTTGTGATTTCTCACTTTAAAATGACAGTCACTTTTTAGCAAAAAATCGCTTAAAAAGAGTTTTCTGAATAATTTAATTCTTATATCACCATCCCATTTAATTGATCTTGATTGTACAAATAATAAAAATAATCATTCGTCGTGTATAAGAGGTAAAAAAGTAGATGACTTTTAATTAAGAAGGCGCGCTAAGTGACCTAATTCTTTATGGAATCCGCCTTATCTGACACCTGACCGGTATAACTTCTTTCTCGATTTCATCGCGATGATTTTCTCAGTTTCAGTGTACACAATAAGAACAGTGAGAACTGTGTAGGTATATTTGACTGGCATTTACGTATTAATTAATAATATAAAATGAACCAGATAATCATGATTCTTTCTTCGCATGCGGTCTTTCAGCTATTGAAATTGCTTTTCGGCAAGTCCATTTCTCATTAAATTAAAATGTCATTAATCAAAAGTAAAATAATGATATCGAAATAAAAGAAATTAAACCCGGGTCATTAAAACATAATTGTACTTTTATTTAGATTGTTTCCGTCGTCTTGTGTAACATTTAATACATTAGACGTTGCTTGATACAGTTATTAGCAGAGAAATATAATTAATTGAGTGGCTGAATATACAGGGTTTTTCACGATAGCCGTGCATTAGAAGTTTATGAAGTTCCCTCATATCCCAAATTTTGAAATTTTGGCATCCGTCACAATTCGTAATTGTCTTTCATTCTAAAATATTTTCAAGGTCACATAACTTCCTGTTAGTCCGGAAGTAGTCATCAACTTTGCTAATTTAAATAGAATGCCCTATTTTTTATTGCACATTCGAATTCTACATAAAATTTTGTGAAGATTTATATTAGGCTTTCCTATCACTATCTTGTTCCAAAGATATTGTGGTTTCTCTGTATTTCGGTGATTTTGCAACCTTATTTATAATAGTTTGTATTTCACACGTTTTTAAAGATAAAAGGCTCGAATTTAGAATTTCGTAACTTGCGGGAGAGAGCTTTCATATTATGTGCCTTAAGTTTACCTGTGTCATACAGATGGTTCTAAATTTAATTACTAATTTAGACATATTCAACGTGGCAAAAGTATCTTTTTCCAAATAGAACATCCTGTATATTATTAAAAATTCGACTTCTAAATTTAATTCTACATTGGTTTGATATAAGTTTTTTTATACCTATCTTCAATATGTTGCTTGTTATTAACATTTTTAGGTAACAACCTCCTCTTTTAAAGAGTACACGTTAGACTACATAACAAATGCAGCTGTGATTTAAAAATCCTCTCTACTTTGCACTGTTGTGTCATACACTTGACTTTTTATACGCCCCCAGAGATAAAAATCGGCAGGCGTTAAATCATGAGAGCGGGGAGGCCATCTCCAAGGACCGTTGTGCCCAATCCATCTGTCATCAAATAATTGCGTTAAGTGCCAGTAAACTTCAGTGGGCAGGCGCGCCGACTAGCTGATACCAGCAGCTTTGCCTTATATCTAGTGGTAGCCTTGCCAGAAAATTACGGACAGATCCCCTCAATAGTTCTAAATACTTTGTTTAAATTTTCTTCGTAAATTTCATAAGAGACCTTATTGTCCATAATAATGCAAAGCACATTAGAACTAAAATTTGTTTAAAAACGTCCTTCTCTAAACATATTAGGGTTTTCACTTGCCCAAAAATGACTATTTCTCCTATTTACAATTCCTTCCCTTCTAAATTTCGATTCGTTGATCTAGATAATTTTAGAGAGAAAATGCTCATCTTGTTGAATATTCAGAAACATGTGTTCGCAGAATTCCACTCTTTTTAAATGGTCACCAGGTCGAAGTCCTTGTAGTACTATTTCTGAAAATGGATGCATTTTATGAGATTTCAATATTCTATGCACATATGAACTTAATATTCTCAAAGCTCGAGTAGCTGCAGGAATAGAGCTAGGCGGGTAAACTTGAAAATAAGCCAAAACAATATATTACAATCTTCATTTTCAGTTACTGGCTTTGGATCATGTCGTGTAGTTTTGATACTTCCAGTCAATTTAAATCGTTCCTCTATCCTTGCGAATTTTCCTCTAGTCGTTGCCGGTAGAGTCGGATACCTCTCGTTAAACATCCTGCATGTTCTACTTACAATCCGATTGCATTCCCCATGAATATAAAATAAATTTAAAATATCCTTATTAGAGTACTCTTCACTATTCTGCATTTTTATTGACTTATTATTTCTATATCGTGAGTAATACAAACACACTCAGATTAACTTTAAAATATAAATGACGCTTAAGAATTCATGTGTTGTCAAAATTCTGTTTTCTGACACCACAGCTCCCTTTATTGTGCAGCGTAATGTATATTCTCTAGAAAAGGAGTTTGTTACCTAAAAACTCTAGTAGCAAGTTACTCGTAAGAGATAGGTATAGAAAAACTTATATAAAACCGGCCTAGAATTAAATTTAGAACTACAATTTTTAATAATATACAGGGTGGACCATTTTAAAAGAATGACTTTTGCAACATTGAATATATGTAAGTTGGTCTTTAAATGTAAAACATTCTGTATGATACAGGTGAACTTTAGGTAGATAATATGAAGGCTTTATCCTAGAAGTTACAGTATTCTAAATTCCAGAATTTTATCTTTAAAAACATGTGAAATACAAAGTGTTATAAATGATGGTAAAAGTTCCGCAAAATGTAAAAAAATCACAATATCTATGAAATAGTTGAAGATAGGGATAGGAAAGCCTAATATAAATCTTCACAAAATATTATGGAGAATTGGAATATGCAAAAAAAATAGGGCATTCTATTTAAATTAGCAAAGTTGATGACTACTTCCGGTCTAACCGGAAGTGATGTGACCTTAAGTTTTCTTGACGCAAAAAGATCAAGAAGTAGCAGAAGAAATATTTTGAAAATTTTAGAATTTTTCTCCTTAAAATGTCAAAGTCGCGATTTGAAAATTTGAAATTTTCAGGCAAATAATCTTAAACAAATACGAATTGTGCAAAAGAAATGTCATAATAGGTGTTTTGCAAAGCCTTAAGTTTCAGCTTCAACCATCATTGTACTTCATTTAACTAAAATATTGTCGGAAAATACATTTCAAATAGACCCTCTTTCTGGTGCTTTGCCAGTAGTTTCAGCTGTAGAGTTTATGGTTTAATAGTCTATATTTTAGCAAATTTTCGTAGACTTATGAATTTTGAAAAGACTTCTTTAAATGAGCGCTAACTAGAACCCCTAAAACCCGTACACGGGGTAAATTCCAGTTTTTGTCTGTTTACAGATATACAGGGTGACGCACTTCGACGGTTAAACTCAATATTTTTGTTTATATACAAGATATGAGCAAAAATTTTATACGTTAATTACAGGATGTCTTAAGCTGCATCTTATAAAATTATTTTGATAATCACAGGGTGGCCCAGACGTCGTTGGTGATACACACACTTCCTTTTTTTTAATAGAACACCCCTAATGTTATTGCATTTATCCATTTTCCATTGATTTATAATGCATGGATGTAAGGAAAAAAATTATATCGTTTTTGAGTTATTTCAATTGATTTGCTCGTTTTTGGCAGATTGCACAAATATTACAAATGTAAAAAGGCGTTTGTAGCAATGGACAGCTGAGCCCTATGGAAATGACGGATTCAGAGAGCTTTTTGTTTGTATTACTCGTCGAAAAAATCGAGCTGCCATATACAGGTACTCTCAAATAGTGGCTGAATTTGAAAAGTTTTCGCAGAATTGTTTTTATTGTTTCCGTAGAAATCATTTTTGTAACATTTTTGTGTAATGTTGGTAATTAATAATAAATTTTTAGTAAGTTATTGTAAATAAAAGTTGTCGAATTTTTGTGAAAAATATAATATAGTGTAACATCACCGAAGGCAATTTAGCACAAAAAAAGATGAATTTGTGTAAAATAAATTTTTCATAACAATTTTGTTTTCTACTTGGCTCATAAAGCTGTTTGTCAATACGAGTAATTGTATCTTGGCAGGTGTGTAAATAGCTTGAAGAGGTCCGTTGGCCAGGAAAATCGGACCAGACATTTTATGGTTGTTTTCGGAAAATGTTCGTACTTTTTGAAACAACAAAACCATTTTAATGAAATGTGGTACATTGTTACTACTATATAGGTCATACTGCCAACCAAATGTCATTTCAAAAACAATACATATTTGACATTAAAAACCTATTTTACGAAAATTCGCTACGATAACGCATTTGCTCGTCCAGACTTTTAGTGAATTTTCTTTAAAAAAATTCACTAATGAGGAGATCCCGGCTTTTGAATGGTGGTGAATACCTTCCTTTTGCAAGTGACTTGGACAATTTCGTTACGCAGGAAAATCGGACCAGGTTTTCCAGGAAAATTTTGTGTTTTCTTTCTAAAAAAATTTATATCTTGGGAAATAACACAGTAAGGGCAACCAAATTTGATACAAGTGTTTCCATTATAGAGGGTAAACCATGTACCAAAATTTAGGTATCTAAGTTTGAAGACAAAAAGTTACGGGCAGCTAAAGAAACAAAATTTGGAGTTTTCCTCAAAACGTCAAACTCGCAATTTGAAACGTCAACATTGGCAGTGTTTAGGCAAATAACCTGAAACAAATACGAATTGTGAAAAGAAAATGTTGCAAAAAGAGGGTTCTGCGAACCCTTAAGTTTCAGATACAACCGTCATTGCCCTTCATTTTACTAAAATTTTTACAGAGATTTATTTCAAATAGACCCTTTCTCTAATGTTTTGGCTGTCGGTTTAGTGTAGGAGAATGAGCAGTGGCGTTCGGCAGGGTTCGCTTCTTGGTCCTACGCTGTGGCACGTGCTGTACGACGGACTGTTGAAGATGGTGTTGCCTGCAGGGGTGACTCTGGTAGGATTCGCGGACGATGTGGCCGTGGTGGTGTACAGGGACGAAAAGCTGCTTATAATAAAGCACGCCAAACAAGGCACTGAAAACCGCGTCAGCCTTGGTAAAGGCGAAACGACTCGAACTGGCCCCTGAAAAGACGGAAGTAATCGTACTCGCTCCAAAGAGGAAATTGGGTCCCATCAGATTCAATATAGAGTAAAGCAAAGTGAGCCCGAAGAAGTCCACCAAATACCTATGGGTTTGGCTGGACAACAAGCTTTAATTCACAAAGCAAGTTAATCAAGCGGCACAGAAAGCCGAAAAAACAGTTTTAGCGTTGACTAAATTACTACCCAACACCAAAGATTCAAGGGTATCAAAGCGGATACTGCTCATGAGTGTCGCAATGTCACAGATATTGGACGCTTCCCCTGCGTGGCACACAGTCACGGAAAATGATATGCTGGTCCAGAAACTGATGACGGTTCAGCGGATACTCTCCATCAGAATCAGCAGCGCCTGCAGGACC
Source organism: Tillus elongatus (assembly GCA_964006375.1). Classification (NCBI taxonomy): domain Eukaryota; kingdom Metazoa; phylum Arthropoda; class Insecta; order Coleoptera; family Cleridae; genus Tillus; species Tillus elongatus. The sequence continues at coordinate 32,473,363 of OZ023265.1, forward strand.
ATCTCAGCAGATACTGGTGCCGTGATAGCAGGATTGCCACCAGTGGAGCTACTCATCCAAATAGAAAAGAACGATATGGCGGCCTAACGCGGGAAACAGCGAGATCCCAGCTGATGACCAGATGACAGGCAAAATGGGACAACAGCAAAACGGTCGCTGGACCCGGAGGTTTATCCCAAACATTAAAGGTGGAGCGAAATAAACTATGGAGAGGTAAACTACTTCCTGACCCAGGCCTTGTCGGGCCACGGTTGTTTGGGAAAGTACCTGTGCGGATGAAGGAGAAGGGTCTTGTGACTACTGCACGGCGGTTGATGATGTATAACGCACTCTGTTTTCATGTCGAAGATGGAGGACGTACATGAGGCATATTTTCGAGCCACGAGACAAACATTTAATGCAGAATCCATGATAAGCTGCTATATATATATATATATATATATATATATATATATATATATATATATATATATATATTTAAGATCAAGACCTTATCCTAACATAGGCAGTGAGAGCAAGGAAAGTAAGTTCTTAGTTATAACATTCTTCATATATTTCGTGTCAATTTGACACTACGACAGAAGCCAATAAGGAAACAACAACTTAAATAAAACAATTCAGTTACAAAAATTATCAGATGTCTTACCGATAACTGAACTAAACATAAAAACCTTGAAGAATAAGATGGAAAATTACATTGAAAAAGTGGTTTTGCAACCAAGCTTGGAGACGTTGCGGATAGAGGAGACACAAACACGCACTAACAATTACTTATAATGTACGTGATTATATCATCATTTTGGTAAAAACCAATGTTAAAGCTTTAAAAGAACTGGATGTAGTTCTGATTTCTACGTGTCCGTGCGAGCGTTAAAATATGTGACAGCTGACAGATGTTTCAAATTGCAACCATAGGACGAGACGCTGGTCAGACATAGAGTAGTAACCATACATGCTGATCATGAGCACAGAATATATGACAACCCAAAGAAGACACAGGTCCCATTGACTTAGCAAGGGCCAAGTGAAAATGTCTGCACCATGAATCGACCTCTGGAGAGAGTACCACAACATGGGTATTCTTTACTTCATGTAGAATTATTTTTTGGCAGATTATTTGTTATATCTGCCTAACTACAAGTGGGCAGATGCGTTATAAGTGATCTAAGAGTGTCACTTCATGATATCAAAGTAACGTTATAGCCTGAGACGCTCTAGGTTGGAAGTTCAAGTAGATTTAGGACCATAATTGCAGAAAATCGTCAGCAAAGATATGGTAATACTCGGATGAGTACTTAAAACCTGGCAACGAGAAGAGAGGGCAGGGCGGAACTGGTTCTTTTGGCAGAACTTTTCTTATATCCATCCACCTGCTAGTGGACAGATGCGTTATTAGTAAACAACAATGTTAGCTTATGTTACCCTATGTAACATATTAGCCTAAAGAGTGACTGATGAGCTTCCACAATTATTCTGGTAAGTGTAGGACCGGATAATGTAACACCTGAGTTAATCATAAAAATAGACACAAAAACAGGACATATGTCAGAAGGAGACATACATGATAGCTGGTCTTCACATACACTAGGCAGCTAGGTTTCTCTTGTCCAGATAAAATAAATAGCTATAAATAGTACTTAAATTACTAATGACACATCTTGAATTAATTATATCATTTAACTGCATGTAACACATCTCCACAAAGGTTCTCTGCTCACACTTTGTGTAAAATTCTGGTGTTTTCAAAGTCCATTCGGTGACCTGTATTTTTTGTGTTTCAGTGTGGCACTCGCAATCACTTTTGGGCAGTACAATTCTTCTTTTGGTGGTATGTGAGGTGTGTCCCACATATCTAAGGTGACAGTCTTTCCACTCATAGCTGGATGCTACGTTTCTTCACTTGAGAATCGGAATATTTTTTTTTTTGCTTTTGCAGGCAGAAATTGTTCTCAAAAAATGCGCACCAGAACTTGCTCCTGTCCTGATTCGTCTGTTTCAGACATCTTACAATAGAGGCAAATTCCCTAGTAACTGGAAAACTGCTCGAGTACAACCCGTCCCCAAGAGAGGATCGGAAGCGCTTCCTAGCAACTACAGGCCTATTTCTCTCCTTTCAGTCATCTCTAAAGTGATGGAAAAGTATATAAACACCGAATTACTAAAATTTCTTGAAAAACACAGTCTACTCGACGACAGGCAGTATGGATTCCGTCAGCGCAGATTAACTGCCGACCTCCTTTCCTTTGTCACCCATGCTTGGAACAAGTCTATGGAACTGCACGGCAAATCCCAGACTGTTGCTCTAGACATATCCAAAGCATTCGACCAGGTCTGGCACGCAGCGCTGCTTAATAAACTACCGGCCTATGGCCTACCACCAAAACTCTGTACGTGGACAGCAAATTTCCTCTCCAACTGGAGCATTTATGTTGTGGATGGCCATTCCTCTAAACTGTATCCAATTAATGCAGGAGTTCCTCAAGGTTCAGCTTTAGCCCCTACTTTGTTTCTTCTCCACATCAATGACCTCCTCTCTAGAACATCCAACCCTGTTCACAGTTACGCGGACGACAGCACCCTACACTCAAATATACAATATTCTAAGCCGGTCTCTTTAGCCCAATTAGATGACGATCGCAGACTCATGGAGGGTGGATCTCCAAAAAATATTAGACTGGGGAAGTAGAAATCTTGTACAATTCAACCCCACTAAATCATAGTCTTCCTTTCTTTCTCATAAGAGATACTCCAGCCCTAGACCCATCCCAATAAACAACCAAGTTATTCAACGTAATGAGTCCTTTTCACTTGTTGGCATCTCTGTGGATCTAAATCTCAATTGGCACCAACATGTCACATCAGTTGCAGAAGCGGCTGCTAAGAAATTAGGTTTCCTCTTCCGGGCTCGCAAATACTTTTCACCAGCTAATCTCTATACTTTATATACTTCACAAATAAGACCAAACCTCGAATACTGCTCCCATATCTGGGGTGCTGCTGCCGCTTCTACACTCGCTATCCTGGACTCCATTCAGAAGAGAGCTATACATCTCATCGGTGACCCTACCCTCACCCAAAGGCTGCCATCTCTTGCCCACCGACGTGCCGTTGGTTACCTCTCTCTCTTTTATAGATATCTGCACGGGCACTGCTTAAAGGAGCTTTCTTCCATAGTTCCCCCACCTGCTGCCCCCAACAGATCTACCAGGGGAACAGAACGAATGCACCCATTTACTGTCCAGGTCACCAGACATAGAACAGCTTGTTATGCCCGCTCTTTTGTCCCGAGGACTTCCAAGTTGTGGAATTCCTGCCGGCACATGTTTTTCCTTCTCCTCCGAACCTCCAAACCTTCAAGTCCAGAATTAACAAGTTGCCTCTTTCCTCCTTGTCGACACCCACGGTACGATAGTATTTAGGCTGTAAGCCCTCGTGGTGTGTTGTTGAAATTTAAAAAAATAAAAAAAATCTAATAATGAGTACCTTGTATTTCGCCACCTTGATTTTGGCAACTTGTTTAAACACACTTATGAGTCGTTCAGTCATGCTGAAAAGAAAATAAATGTGCCAAAGCTAAAAAGCTACAGACACGATGATATGTTTGCGACGACAAGGCTACATTGCATTGAGACTGTGATGATGGGGTCTTGTGAACTTTAGAAATCCTTTGATCAGTTCTTATTAGTCTCCTAGCACGAAGTCTCGTAATCACAATTCGTGAGGAAACTTACCAGAAAACATACTACCCACCAAATCATGTAAGATTTTAAATTGTACATGGATTATCATTATTATTCCTTTAGAGATATTAACTACACTTACCATACTTCATTTTACTTAATGTTCTCGACCCATTAAGTCCCATTGCTGCATATTTCACTTTGATGAACTTTGAGTAAATATGAGTTATTAGTCCCGCTTCGCATAAGCGTCGAATTTGGATGGGAAATCTTCCTCATGATGCAAATTTTTCCAGCGCGCATCATTGCTCGCTCTTCATGTACATAATGTTTCCCATATTTACGGCTAATTTCCGTTAGCTCTACCAACGAACTGCAATATATCACACCAAGTTGTGCCGACAATTTAGCGAATAACATAGAAGAAGATTATTGGATGCAATTTTCAATTATGTGCACTCATGCTCGTACGAAGATGCAGACGATTAAGACGTCTTAATGTGCGGTTCCACAAGACGGGATTGGTTCCCACATTTCGATTTATTGATGAATTGCCAATATTAGAAAAACTATGACGGAATTCGTGATAGTGGAGTAATGCACTCCTCGATGGTAGATAGATTAAGTATAAAGATTTTTAATGGGTAGTCCAGTTCAGTGAATGGTAATTGATATGAACTTGATCTTAAATGGAGGGTACGTGCTTGATATTAAGAAAAAATGCACGCGGATTAGGTGGAACTGTATTTTACCTAAATAGGTTGCAATAAATATGGTAGTTATAGTTAATTTGATTCAGTTCCGGGTAATATCGTGATCCATCTTCAAACTACATGAGTAATAAGTTATTTGGAACGCAGCACCTGTAAATTTAGGTGCTCTTTTTAGTGAATTTTTATTAAAAAAATTCACTAATAGAGAGGTATCGATGGTGAGACTTTGCAAAAATTATTTCAAATGAGCGCGAATTAGGACCCCTAGAACCCATATCCGGGGTCAGTTTGAATGTTTATATGTTTATATATATATATATATATATATATATATATATATATATATATATATATATATATATATATATATATATATATATATATATATATATATATATATATATATATATATATATATATATATATATATATATATATATATATATATATATGTATGTATCCGTCTGATAACTCAAAAAATAATTAACCGATTTAGATGAAACTCGGCAAGTGCCTTTCTTTTATTAATGGCTTGGATGAGTTCGTTGGCCAGGAAAATCGGACGGGGTTTTCCGGGAAAATTTTGAGTTTTCTTTCAAAAAAAAATTTTTTTTTCGAAAATTTCGATAAAATTTGGTCTACATATTGCTTTGGGAAATACCTAACTATGTGCCAAAATTCAGCTTTCTAGGGTTACAGAAAATTGAGGTATTCAAATTTGAAACATTTATGTTTAAATCATAAGTATGTGGTTGCTGTTGGTTAGTCAATGCTTCTGTTATTGTCATTGACTCATGAAATTCATTTTTAACTTTTAGAGAAATGTCAATAATACTGAATTCACTGATTGTTAATCATTGGAAGCATTTACGATTATATATAACCCTATTGTAATTTATTATCATTTATCACCTCTGTAGTATAATTATTTTTTTTCTTACAACTCGCAGCGTTTTTAGTCAATTGTTGTTATTAATAGTCAATAGTTTCTTTGCGAATACACACACCTTCCGTTGACTTCTGCTTCTGCCGCTGTTCCAGTCCTTTTATTTAGAGGTAGAGTTGTAACCACTCATACAAACAGTGTTTTTTAACCACGTGGCTGGGGGACTGACCGAATTCATTCCCAGTTGCTGTTGATTTACTCATATTCTCTTAATATGTTTGAAGATGTGGTGTCTACTTCATTCCAAGTCACTATTAACCGACTATTTATGAAATCAAATAAGTAAATTAAATCGATTGTCATAAAATATGTAGTGTATTAAGACAAGGGAAAAAGAAATAAAACATATATAACTGTGCACATTTTGATTATATTTTAGGGTGCTTGAGAGAGGTATTGTCACAGCATAATATCTTATTAAAGTTCATTTGTAAATAGGTTTACTTTTTATATGTTTATATATATATATATATATATATATATATATATATATATATATATATATATATATATATATATATATATATATATATATATATATATATATATATATATATATATATATGATAACTCAAAAAATAATTAACCGATTTCGATGAAACTTGGTAGGTGCCTGTCTTTTATTAATGGCTTGGATGAGTTCGTTATCCAGAAAAATCAGACGGGGTTTTCCGGAAAAATTTTGAGTTTTCTTTCGAAAAAATTTTTTTTCTCCGAAAGTAACAAAGCTGTTTTAATAAAATGTACTATATATGTTGCCTCAACCTTATTACGTACCAAAATTCAACTTTCTAAGTTTATAGAAAATTGAGTTATTTAAATTTGAAGCATTTAATAAAAATTCACTACCATAACGCACTTGCTGCGTCCCGAGTTTTTTGAATAATATCCACGACATTCTCTAGAGCTGTGAGCTGATATAAATATTCAAGTTATTACTTACAGCTATATATTGTCACGCATAGCCAACAGTGAGTTCAAGTTCAATATGTCCTTATTATTCAATAATAAAAAAAACTCGGGACGCAGCAAGTGCGTTATGGTAGTGAATTTTTATTAAATGATTCAAATTTAAATAACTCAATTTTCTATAAACTTAGAGAGTTTAACTTCAATACGTAGTAAGGTTTTTCCTAAGCCAAGATATCCACAAATTTTCATTAAAATAACTTTGTAATTTTCGGGGAAAAAAATTTTTTTCGAAAGAAAATTTAAAATTTGAATAACTCAATTTTCTCTAAACTTAGAAAGTTGAATTTTGGTACGTAGTAAGGTTGAGGCAACATATATAGTAAATAATATTAAAACAGCTTAGTTACTTTCGGAGAAAAAAAAAATTTTCGAAAGGAAACTTAAAATTTTTCCGGAAAACCCCGTCTGATTTTTCTGGATAACGAACTCATCCAAGCCATTAATAAAAGACAGGCACTTGCCAAGTTTCATCGAAATCGGTTAATTATTTTTTGAGTTATCATATATATATATATATATATATATATATATATATATATATATATATATATATATATATATATATATATATATATATATATATATATATATATATATATGATTTGGTGGGTAGTATATTTTCTGGTAAGTTTCCTCACGATTTGTGATTACGAGACTTCGTGCTAGGACAATAATAAGAGCTTATCAAAGGATTTCTACACTTCAGAAGACCCCATCATCACGGCCTCAATGCGATGTAGCCTTGTCGTCGCAAAAATATCACCCTGTCTGTAGCCTTTTAGCTTTGGCACACTTATTTTCTTTTCTGCATGACTGAACGACTCATAAGTGTGTTTAAACAAGTTGCCAACATCAAGGTGGCGAAATACAAAGTATTCATTATTAGATATGCCTGCAAAAACAAAAAAAGGCCCTGTTCCGATTCTCAAATGCAGAAACGTAGTATCCAGCAATGAGTGTAAAGACTGTCATCTTGGATATGTGGGACACACCTCACATACCATCAAAAGAAAAATAATGTTGCCCAAAAGTGACTGCGAGTGCTACGGTGAAACACGAAAAATACAGGTCACCAAATGAACTTTGAAAACACCAGAATTTTACACAAAGAAAAGAAGTGTGAGCAGAGAACCTTTGTCGAGATGTGTTACATACAGGAAAATGATACAATTAATTCAAGATGTCTCATTAGTAATTTAAGTACTATTTATAGCTTTTATTTTATCTGGACAAAATAAACCCAGCTGCCAGGGTACGTGGAGGGTACGTGAAGACCAGCTCTCATGTATGTCTCCTTCCGACCTATGTCCTGTTTCTGTGCCTATTTTTATGATTAACTCAGGTGTACATTATCCGGTTCTACACTTATCAGAATAATTATGGAAGCTCATCAGTCACCCTTCAGGCTAATATTTAATTTAAGGTAACCTAAGCTAACGTAATTTTTTACTTATAATGCATCCGTCAACTAGCAGGTGGATGGATATAACAAAAATTCTGCTAAAAAAACAGTTCCGCCCGCCTCTTTCTTCTCGTTGCTAGGATATAAGTACTCACCCGAATATTCCCTTGTCTTTGCTGACGATTTCCTGCAATTCTGTTCCTAAATCTACTTGATCTCTTAACCTAGACCTCTCAGGCTATAAAGTTACTTTGATAACATGAAGTGACACTCTTGGATCACTTATGACGCATATTGGCAGATATAAGAAATCATATGCCAAAAAATAATTCTAAATAAAGTAAAAAATACCCATCTTGCTTTTCTCTCCCCAGAGCCCGATTAATGGTGCAGAAATTTCCACTTGGTCCTTGCTAAGCCAATGGGAGTTCCCCTGTGTCCTTCTTGCGTTGTCATATATTCTGTGCTCATGTTCAGCATGTATGGTTACTACTCTATTTCTGACCACCATCTTGCTCTATGGTTCCAATTTTAAACATCTATCATCTGTCACTAAGGTCAAATAGGATTTCAATGCTCGCACAGACACGTAGAAAGCAGTATTACATACAGTTCTTTTAAAGCTTTAACATTGGTTTTTACCAAAATGATGATATAACCACGTAGATTATAAGTAATTGTTCGTGTGTGTTTGTGTGTCTCTCTCTCTCTCTCTCTCTCTTCCCTAGGCGCAACGCCTCCAAGCTTGGTTGCAAAACAACTTTTTAAAATGTAATTCTTCCATCTTATTCTTCAAAGTTTTTATGTTTAGTTCAGTTATCGGTAAGACATCTGATGATTTTTTTAACTGAATTGTTTTATTTAAGTTGTTGTTCCCTTATAGGCTTCTGTCGCAATGTCAAATTGACACGAAATATATAAAGTATGTTAATAACTAAGAACTTACTTTTCTTACTCTTACTGCCCACATTACGATAAGATCGATTGCCCTTAAATTATATATATATATATATATATATATATATATATATATATATATATATATATATATATATATATAATCTGCGTTAAATTTTTGTCTCATGGCTCGAGCATATTCCTCATACACGAATCCCATCTTGGACAGGAAAACATAGTGCGTTATACATCACTAACCGCCCCGCAGTAGTCACAAGACCCTTCTGCTTCATTCGTACAGGAACTTTCCAAAACAGCCGTGGTCCGACAACGCCTATGTCAGGAAGTAGTCTACCTCTTTATAGTTTCTTTCGCTCCGGCTCTAATGTTTCGGAATCCTCTGGGTCCAGCGACCTTTTGCCCATTTTTTTTGCCCCATTTTGCCTGCCATCAAGTCATGAGTTGGGATCTCACTGTTTCCCGCGTTAGGCGGCCATATCTTTCTTTTCTCTTTTGGATGAGCAGCTTCACTGGTGGCACTTCTGCTATCACGTTCACAGTATCTGCTGAGATGGTCCTGTAGGCGCTACTGATTCTGATGGAGAGTATCCGCTGCACCGTCATCAGTTTCTGGACTAGCTTCTTATTTTTCCTGACTGTGTCCCACGCAGGGGCAGCGTATATTTATATATATATATATATATATATATATATATATATATATATATATATATATATATATATATATATAAATATATATATATATATATATATATATATATATATATATATATAAATATATATATATATATATATATATATATATATATATATAAACATATAAAAATTAAACCTATTTACAAATGAACTTTAATAAGATATTATGCTGTGACAATACCTCTCTCAAGCACCCTAAAATATAATCAAAATGTGCACAGTTATATATGTTTTATTTCTTTTTCCCTTGTCTTAATACACTACATATTTTATGACAATCGATTTAATTTACTTATTTGATTTCATAAATAGTCGGTTAATAGTGACTTGGAATGAAGTAGACACCACATCTTCAAACATATTAAGAGAATATGAGTAAATCAACAGCAACTGGGAATGAATTCGGTCAGTCCCCCAGCCACGTGGTTAAAAAACACTGTTTGTATGAGTGGTTACAACTCTACCTCTAAATAAAAGGACTGGAACAGCGGCAGAAGCACAAGTCAATGGAAGGTGTGTGTATTCGCAAAGAAACTATTGACTATTAATAACAACAATTGACTAAAAACGCTGCGAATTGTAAGAAAAAAAAATAATTATACTACAGAGGTGATAAATGATAATAAATTACAATAGGGTTATATATAATCGTAAATGCTTCCAATGATTAACAATCAGTGAATTCAGTATTATTGACATTTCTATAAAAGTTAAAAATGAATTTCATGAGTCAATGACAATAACAGAAGCATTGACTAACCAACAGCAACCACATACTTATGATTTAAACATAAATGTTTCAAATTTGAATAGCTCAATTTTCTGTAACCCTAGAAAGCTGAATTTTGGCACATTGTTAGGTATTTCCCAAAGCAATATGTAGACCAAATTTTATCGAAATTTTCGGAAAAAAAAATTTTTTTTGAAAGAAAACTCAAAATTTTCCCGGAAAACCCCGTCCGATTTTCCTGGCCAACGAACTCATCCAAGCCATTAATAAAAGAAAGGCACTTGCCGAGTTTCATCTAAATCGGTTAATTATTTTTTGAGTTATCAGACGGATACATATATATATATATATATATATATATATATATATATATATATATATATATATATATATATATATATATATATATATATATATATATATATATATATATATATATATATATATATATATATATATATATATAACCATATAAACATTCAAACTGACCCCGGATATGGGTTCTAGGGGTCCTAATTCGCGCTCATTTGAAAGAATTTTTGCAAAGTCTCACCATCGATACCTCTCTATTAGTGAATTTTTTTAATAAAAATTCACTAAAAATGGAACAAAAGTTGCAGGTTCTGGCGTTAGCTACAAATAAAGATTATCTTTGCATATACGGGGTGTTGCATAAGTTAGATACAACCCAAATTTCACTTTTTTTTTAAATGGTATACCTGATAAGGAGCGGAGGATAATTAGGGAGGAGGATTAGAACTAGGATAATTTTGACATAGTAACGATTTAATAAACAAAATAAGTCTGAACAATTCTTACAACTAATTTAACCAAATGAATTTAAAACCGAAATCTTTACATAATCAATCCTAATTAAAAAGTATCTACATAATTAAAATCAAAAGTCTCGATATTGATCTTTACATTTTCAAAGCAAAAGTCTCTGATAATGTTTATCAACAACACTACTTATAACCTTGCTTTGGTCTACATAATATATAATTGCAAACCTCATCAGTCAGCATTCCTTGTACTGTACTCTGCAATTCCAACTTGCTTATTATTTAGATAAATATGTAATATTATTTCATTGCCAATCAAAAATCTTCCTTTTCTACCTTCGTTTTTATTGGAATTTTTTCTGTTTGTACTAATGCTTGTTCTACCTCTTGTACCTCATTCTTCACTTTATGACGCCGCCGCACTTCCTTTTATACCAGATGACAAATGCTCAAATAATTCCTAATCTAATCACAAATCTAATTTGTCATTGGCATAAGCTAAGTTACCGGGAAGTTAGAGGGCCGCCAGCTTTTATACAGTGGAGATGGGCGTGGGTTAAAATAAGATGTTAATTAGGGGCGCCACTTGATTGTTTAACCTCCACTCCCGGATATTCTAATAAGGTGTTCACTAATATGCTTCCTTGCCCAAATTCAACACAACCAAGAATTCTTCGATCACACTGGCAACTATAGCCAACCACAATCGAGCACAGGAAGCTGCAAGGGAGTTATAATTATGATAACACAAATAAATTCCAGAACGGTATGGTCTCATAGACCCACAAGTAAAGATAACGGTAAGGATCTAATCTATCAACAGCCCTGAAAACAAAACACAAACACAAAACCAAAACACACCTAAAATATGATAAAATAAGGGCTTTATTAAGCTTCTTTGGCATACGAGAATTTATTAAAAGCTGTTCTAAAATTCTGATCTAAAATAAAAAGTCTCTATAATATAACTAAAATGGCTTACTACCAAATAATCAAGATCTTTACTGAGTATGTATGAATGTACTACAATTATAATTGTTCTACGGAAAATTCCACTTTTCGTGCACGCAAAGCTCACAACTTATTTCCCCAAATATTAATCAATTACACGTTAATTACGGTAAGTGGCCTGATTAAAGATCAAGTCCCCAAAGAATAATCAATAAGCTTGACTAATGCTAACAATATATGCTAACTAATGGTACTATCGAAAGTGAAGCAATTATATTAACAATGGTCTTATAAAAATCTGTACCACATTTAGTGAAGTTTAAATAAAATAAACTCAGTTTGATTTTAGCAAATTTCACAGAGATGAATATTCAAAAACGTAGCTTATCAAGATTGTCTCTTATCCCGTTATTCTTTATCACAAAACGGAAAATTCTTACTTGAAATTCCTGGGCTCCTAGACCATAAAATTACCAACAATTTGTTCTTGACTAGCACATAAAAACTCCAGTTACTCCAATGGCCATACTCCATTCGGTACATGAAAATTCGCTATTCCATGCGAGACTTATTCCACTCAAAATTATGATACGTGAATTTGCCAACGGCACTGCCCAATACAAAAACTCTATCCAGTACTAAAATCGCCCAACACAAGAATTTCTCAACACACATAATTTCTATACCTGATACTAGGAATTTTCCATCCAGCACAAGGATTCGTCTATCCGGCACAAGAATCTTCCACCCGCTACTAGAAATTTCCTATCCAATACTAGAAATTCTCCATCCACTACTAGAATCGCTCTAGCCGCTACTAGAATCGCTCTAGCCGCTACCAGAACTCTTCCATCCGGCACAAGAACCCTAAAAACAACAAGTAACGGAATGCTAAAGGTGTTATAGTTACGAGAGAGGATGATTTCTTACCTCCAAAGAGGGAAACGAAACTCCAACAACGGGACAAAATCAATGTGGTCCTTAAATCCCTTTAAACGGGTATCTCTGCAGCCTTCAACATCAAATACGCAAATTACGATATCACCAACAAGACTGCAGATGTGTTCTGAACGCAATTAAATCCACAAAGGGGGATAACTAATATCCAACTTGCTCCTCAGAACGAACCACGTGTTAACTTCAACAATTGCCACCTAAATCTCAAAATCTCTCTCTCGAAACTTCCGGAGCATTCACATTTCCTACTTGAAAGCAGGCAACGCTACTCCTTCGCTCTCACTCGCATCTCATACGTCCCCAGCCATCTATCCCTCTCAACATGCGGACCATTCTCGAACCACCGACAACTGCAACGCAAGCGTGGCAGCCGACACAATATATCAGGGGTAGTACAAATAAAAATGGTTTAACGAAAGATCTCAATTTTATTCCTTATACGAGGGATATCCAGAAGAAATAACCACGGTTGTCGCCAATAATTCTCTGTTCAAAGCAGAGGAGGAACCACAAATACGTCCAAACTAGCTTAGTTGTTTAGCTATTCAATTTATACTGTTACAACTTTTGTCATTGATGTCTCAAAAAATGATAAATTGTTCTGTCCACTTACATCTGTTTTAATCTTCGCCGCTGATTCGGCTCCAGATATAAGATTATCTGGATAAATTTTTAAATTAAATCTTTCATGCTCGTCTCTGGCTTCTTCTACCTCTGGTACTTCGTTTTCGAATGGAACTTCAACTTTTAAATTACATTTTTCATCTTTGCTTCTGTTTTTGTGTAGAATTCCTCAACTGTTGAGTCTATTGCCTTCTGGACTAGCTCTTGGAATGCTGTCCGTTCTTTGTACTTGCCTATGAAGATTGGTATTTTTATTTTTGGCAGTTCGAATAATAGAAACCTAACCCTTGAATAGCGGTGTGTTTGTTTGTTAATTGCCCTTTTCAGCTTGACCATGGCGTTATCGTACCATTGGCTTAGCGTCAAATGAGCTTCATCTAGATTTTCTGATTCTGTTATTCTATTTATATCCATCATGTTTTCTTCTAGTTTTTTTCCATTGCATATCTAATATTTCTATCAGGACTTGATACTTGCTAAGTATATCGTTATCTTTCATCATTTCTGCTTCTTCTAATTTTTTGATAAAATATTTTACCCGTAATTTTAGGTGTCTCGAACGTCTTGCGATTGTCATTTTTAGTTCCTCCATTGCTTCCTTAATTTTATTTGATTTAATGAATATTCGTAGTTTTTTGTTTGTTACCTTGTCTGATGCCTAGTTCTTTCTTGGTTTGGTTTATTGGTCGCCTGTGACCTATATTTTGTCTTTAACCCTGTATTGGTGCTTTTTGTGGACGCTTGTGTCCTTGATTCTTTTGAATTTGACCCTGTATAGCTGCTTAATTTGGAACTGACCTTATTTTGGTACTTTCCTGGACGCTTGTGTCCTTATTTGACACTGTATAGGTGCTTTATTTGGAACTGACCTTATTTTGTTACTTTCCTGGATGCTTCCCAAGCAACATTTAAAGTCAAATTGACGTAAAATCGCCCTACCACTAGGTCGGCGACCAAATCACCACAGGTCATTTTCAAGTAAAATTTTAGTGTATATTACCAATGTGGGGAATAAAGTCAAAGTAATATGGAAGTCGATAATAGGTCCAGCAAGGCGTTTCGACCAAGGCGTTTTAGTTATATTTAGGGCATTTTCATTCAACATTGGGCCAATGGACGTAATATATTGGTAAATATGTGCTACGCTTTACTTGAATCTGACATGTAGGCGCCTAGTGCCGTGACGTTCTTAACAACGAACTACGCATGTGACATTATTCGGTTCTGCAGGATCTGTGGTTATGTATGTATGAACAAACAGTAGAGTAGTAGAGATATTGTCCATCTTTGTTAAAAAATGACATCTTGAATGATCAAAGAACTTACTTTAAATATTTAATGATAAAGGAGATTCGCACTGTATAAAGAAAAAAACCACTGCGGTTATGTTTTTTCTGTTAACATGATTATGATACTGCGATAAAATTCGAGCGCCCGTGTATAAGATAAGATTAGTGAAAATAAAAAATTATTCAAAATTCTTTGAAATTCTGATTTTGGAGGATTGGTGATGTAGACAACACAAAACTATCCTGTCGTCATGGTATACAAGCATTATTTAATGTTTTCTCCGAACTAAAAATTGATTACACTTTATTCAACAAAAAAATATTTTTGATTTTCCAATACAATCAAGATGGATACCGCAAAATTAAATTAATATGGCTGCCCTTCTAACATTATTGACCTGAAAGTTAATTTTGCCCTATTTTTTTTACCTATAAGTCACAATCCCTAATGACAGGGCAAACTAACCAAACTTTGAAGGCATTTTGTCCTATTATGGGAATTTCAACTATATGGTAAACGAATTTTGTTTTAATTTATTAGAAATGAAACATTTTCGTCTATAAAAATACATATTACTTATATCCGTGCACAGCCGAGAGACATATAGGAATGATTATAAAGCGCTTTTGGTCTTTGATTCCATAATATATAGACATTAATAGAAAATAGAAACAAAATAAAATAAGTAAATAAACATAAACATGACAGCTGACTGTGTTGCCAATGCTTCACTCCATTTGGCATGAAAAGGGATGTATTATATTGAAGAGGGAAACGTGCTGATTTGATACCAGCATATAATTGAAATTCAGTTTTTTTTTTCATATACCTAGTAGTAGTAGCAAATCAAGTTGTCATACTTTTTTAGGATTTACACAGAGAACATTAACAAAATAATAATTATTAATATGAAGCGAACTGAATACAATCATTCTTTACTATTCTATAATAATTTGTAGTATGTCTGTGAACTTTTATTGGTTTCAAAGGGGCCATTGTAACACTATATTTGTTACTGGTGCACGCACATTCACAACAAGAATAAACTTTTGTTGATGAAGTTTATCAAATGACACACCTTTAAGATTCACAAATGTATTTAACGGCTGTATACTTTGAACTTTGAGGACAATTTCTATTTCAAGTCAGATTTTATGGGTATTTTCAACTTGAAGGTAGGCAATTTGCTTGGAAGACCATTTCTGCAGTAATTATGACTTTATAGCCGATCAGAAAGCCATTTTAGGTTAGGTCAGTGCCTAAAATATTTCCTGTGCTGTATTGCACTGAAATTGGTAGTATATATGTAAGCTGGACTTCATAAGAAGGCGTCCAATTTACTATACCACAGAGACATATTGCAGGTTAATATTAGGTAATAAATTACCTTAAAGTAGGTATTTCAGGTATCTGGACTTGGTAGTCGATTTTCAGTCCAATTTAGGGCACACTTCGACCTAAAAATTACCAACTCTGGAATTGAAACACAAAAGTATATTCAAGTATATTTTATGAGTAAAATTGAACCATTTTTTTCCCAATTTAGTTACTTGTGAGTTACTGACTTTGGAGTAATTTTAATAGTCAAAAATAAGCTAGTTCCGAGCCGCATTTCCAAATTTGTAGTCATTATGACAATCAAGGCAACATTTTGGTTAATTATTACTAAATTACAACTTGGTTAGGATATTTGGACTTGAGTGCTGGTTAACATGCCTTAATTTGTTGCTTGGGTTGTGTCCTGATTTGACCCTGTATAGGTGCTTTATTTAGAACTGATTTTATTTTGGAACTTTCCTGGACGCGTATCCTGATTTCACCTTGTATATGTGCTTTATTTGGAGCTGACCTTATTTTGGTACTTTCCTGGACGCTTGTGTCTTTATTTGAGCCTGTATAGTTGCTTTATTTGGAACTGATCTTATTTTGGTACTTTCCTGGACGCTTGTGTCCTGATTTGACCCTGTGTAGGTGCTTTATTTAGAACTGACCTTATTTTGGCACTTTCCTGGACGCTTGTGTCCTTGTTTGCTTTGAATTTCGACGCTTGTGTCCTTAATTACTTTGAATATGGACGCTTGTGTCCTTGATTGCTTTTACCTAAAATGAAAAGGTATTTGGAGACTTGGGTTAAAAGATGTTTGATAAGAATAATTGATGTTTAGTGAGCACTGTACTTCCAATGGCACTGGTTATTTCTTCGTCGAAGGACCATGTTCTTCAACTGTTGGCTTCGAAGGACCATGTTAAGGAGCGGGGGATGATTAGGGAGTCACTTTTAGAACTGGGATAATTTTGACATAATAACGATTTAATAAATAGAATAAACTTCAACAAGTCTTACAACTAATTTAACCGAATGAATTTAAAACCGAAATCTTTACATAATGAATCTTAATTAAAAAGTCTCTACTTATCTCTACATAATTAAAATCAAATTCTCGATATTGATCTTTACATTTTCAAAGCAAAAGTATCTGATAATGTTTATCAACAACACTACTTATAACCTTGCTCGGTCTACATAATCCATAAATTGCAAACCTCAGCAGTCAGCATTCCTTGTACTGTACACTGCAATTCCAACTTGTTTATTATTTAGATAAATATGTAATATTATTTCAATACCAATGTTTATGATAGATCTGTGACCTACTTCTACAGGAAATATTACATTAATTATTGTATCGACTTTTTCTATAACTAAATTTTAATTATAAATTGAATGATATAAAAAATATATATATTTTCACGATTAGGAATGCCCTCTTAGATAGTTTTCTGTTCTATGAACAATACCTGTATATTGTTTTATTTTTTAATTCCTCTTATTTTGCCGATTCATCCACTGTATAGTTGTTGGGACCTATACAGAGTCGTTGAAAAGGTATCGTACTTTTCTGAAACTCCAGAGGCATATTTGACGGTCTGTATTAGGGATGGGCACCTAACATCGATGTTTTTGGAATATCGATGTTTTCCATTGAACATCGATGTTTAAAACATCGATGTAGTAATTTCGATGTTATATTTTTAACATCGATGTTATTTGTAATCATCGAAACATCGTTACGTATCCCACAAATGTCCTGTAATTTTTCAGTTCGAAAGTCTTTAAGTAGCTAAAAAATACATCAATCTACTGAACAAATTACTAATTGATTCTTTACTCTTTGCACATTGTGACTTAAGCGACATCTGTACGTGAACGCAGTAAGTATTAAATTCCGGCTACCTGGCATAAATGGGCACTCCTGTCCGATTAATTGACGTAGTAACATCATAAACAGGAACGTTTAAGCAAATACTATATAATGACAATACAGGACACTCCTATGCTTTAGCATTGGTGATATTTGTGACAAGTACACCAGCGTGAGGTACTGACAACTGAGCGCGTAATTTGAATTGAATATTTACCTGCATATTCTTAATTTAGACAATTGGTTTATTATAGATGAATATAAAAACTGGTGCATGACAAAACAGTGAAATTTTTCTGATTATATAGTTATAAATAGAATTTGTATCAACAATCAGCTTGAAACCTAAATGATTTCAGCATGAATAATTCTGCAAATTTCTCTTACCCATAATATTATTTCATCATAATTTAATGCAGTACCTTGAAAGCGTCGTTAAACTACTATTTCAAGGGTATGTATATATAGGAATATACTGAAAGCTGTTTCTGAGGATATTAAGTTACAATCTGTACTTACCTATAAATAATTGTTCTAGGTATAAATGGTAGCACAGTATTCAATTTGCTATATCTCTACATGAAAACTGTCTTATTAATCTAATATTTTAAAATATGTAACTGATATACTTAGTAATTGTGCAGATAAAAGGCGAGACAAACTCTTACTTCCGTGAATAAATCTATTATAGGGCTGAATCTGCTATTTCTACTTGTCTCTTTAAAAACTTGTCTTGGGAAGATAATTAAAAGCCTTTACCAAGCAAAATAATTTTAAATGTGAAAAAATGTGACAATTTATGCCATACTAAAATAAAACAGGACACAGAAGAAGATAGAAAAACAGTTTTCTTATATCATTTATTATTAATAATATTTCTTTTTTTTTACGCACTGGAAGTTTTTCTTGACAACAGTACCCTTTTCTTGCATCTATAATACGAAATTATCGTCGATCCATGTTATAGTTATTGTTTAATATTCATTATTAGGCGAATTTGTAAAAAAATCGCTAGTAAGAAAAGAAAACACAAAAAATCATATTCACGTTTCGCCATCCTTTGGCAACCTATAAAATGTATTTGATAGATTTAGCACGTTATAATTCGAACAATTATAGATGGCACACACCCAACTAACATTTATTGTAAAAAAAAACACAGCTCAAACTTAATTATACATAGTTAAACACCAGCAATTACTAGTGTTACACATTCTCGAACGACGTAACATCCGTACTATCCGCTAGGGGCGCTGATATTCTGGAAACGCGAAATCAGCCGGAGTGTCCTGTATTGTCATTATAAAGTATTTGGTTTAAGGCTCAGAGAATGATGGCGCTGGGCTCTGACAGTAACACAGAACCAGTAATAGCCGTTTTTTAACCTGCACTTGCCATAATCTGCCACGGAATATGTTTCCATTTTCTAATACCTACAAAACTACAAACTATTTTTTTTTTTCGAAAGAACATAGAATTAGTAAATTTACTATTATTTTGAAAACATCGATGTTTCCCAACATCGATATTTTCCAGCCGATGTTTTTCCTACCATCGATAGTAGGTTTCGATGTTAAACATTGATGTTAACCTCGATGTTTTAAGAAATGTGCCCATCCCTAGTCGGTATCTTCATTAATAGGTCCATTAACACTCTATCATGCCAAATGTCTAAAAAGGCTTCTGCTTTCAACACCAATCCATTCAGTACAGAAAGAATTCCTTGAAAACAGTATACATGCTGAGTAAAAACACTAAAGACAAGTTTTCTCGAAAAATTCAAATGGAACACCTGTATATTATAATCAATTTCGATACATCAACAAATGTTCTTTCAGTTTCAGGAAGTATTCCCCATACCTAAAACCAGTATTTACTGGCTTATTTATTGGCTGTGCATCATTGCGCTTATTTTTATGTCGTTAGCAGAACTGTACTTCAGGCTTACAGATTTTATATACATTGCTTATGTACATGTTTGGTTATTTGTTTTGATACTTACTTTGGTCACTATTTGTATAATGTACTCTTAATATTGTAAATTGTATTTATGTAATTGATTGTTTTCACTCAGTTTTGTCACTGATTACCTTGCAGTGGCTGATTAGTTGTACATTTTTGATTCAGAAGTGAAGCAGTTTATCAACTTTGGTCACATCAATGTCAGATCGTTAACTCGAAATTATTTGCCCTTTGGGGACTTTGTCAGGCTTAACAATTATGCTTTGTGGGTGTCACTGAAACTTGGTTGAATGATACCGTAGCGGATCGGGATATTAAACTTCCCTATTACAATTTATTTCGCAGGGATCGTACTGGGCGAGGTAGTGGTGTGGCTTGGTACACAAGTCGCAAATTTAAATCCACAATTATTTCCGATATTGAGTGCGAATTTTCTGAGCAGCTGTTGTTGCATACAACTGTTGGAAAGTTTAACTACGCCTTAGCGGTTGTATACAGACCCCCATCTTCAAGTTGTTAAACGGAATTTGAAGATATTCGAAGCACCGTTTCACCCAAATTTGACTATTTATATATATATGTGATGATTTCAACATAGACTGTCTAGAGATTGAAAGCAGCCCCACTCAGAGTCTTCTTGGCCTCCTCATCAGCTTCGGTCTGATCCAAATCATTAATGATCCGCCTCGAACTGCCCCGTCGAGTGCGACGCTTCTTGATTTAACAATCTGTTCCGAGGAACTGAAGATTTCGCAGGTTTCGAGATGCTGGTGTCTCTGACCACTGCGCTGTGAGCTGTTCCGTCCACGTTAATAAGAACCAGATAAAACCTTTTTTGTACACATTTCGGGATTTTATGCAGTTCAGAATTCTATGAAACGCTGCACTTATTACTTTTCCATCTTATATTTACTGCAGAGTCCATTGATCATAAACTCTCCATTTTTAACACACTTATATTGGATATCTTTGATGTTAGAACCATTCGAATCTCTGAACCCCACTCACCTTGTTTAACAGACAATAGTGAACTTCTCATGCATCTGCGAGATAATGCCCGTATAAAGTTCAACAAAACAGAAAAAGTGGAGCATTGGCTCTACTACAAGGAGCTTAGAAATTTTACAAACGCTGCTATAAAGAGATAAAAGCGAGCCTATTTCAATACTTACCTAAAATCTCATAATCAGAACAAGTTATGGGAAGGTCTAAAAAAGGCAGACATCTGCCTGAGGACTGAATCACCGTGCCGGCCTCCTCATCTCAATAATTCGAATATGATTAATCAGCTCTTCTGCGAACAAAATTTGTTCGTTGATGAAGCTGACAATAATACCTTAGACTCATTGCTACAACACAAAGCGACTTCTTCTTGTTTTGAGTTAGAACATGTTGATGAGGATGAAATATACAACCACTTATTTTCTGTGAAGACTAGCGCTGGTGGTACTGATTATATCAGCATATAGATGCTATCGCATTGCTGTCCACTAATTGTCCCATATGTAACACACATAATAAATTTCTGTATCCTAAATCATTGTTTTTCTACTATGTGGAAATTGTCGGATATCCTGCCACTTTCTAAAAATGAGAATCCTAGTGATCTGCGATCAACTAGCATTCCGTGCGTCTTATCTAAGATCTTAGAAAAAGTTATGTTTAAAGAGATGAAGAACTATTTGGATCTCAATAGTCTAATACCTATTAATCAATCCGGTTTAAACCTGGACATGGCTGCTCTACGGCTTTGTACAAGGTGCTGGACGACACACTGATTGCTGTTGATAACAATAAGCTGACACTTTTGGTGGCAATTGATTTTTCTAATGCATTCGATGGGGTTAATCATCGTCTTCTTGTGTCTTTATTGAAGCACTCTGGATTTGGTGTCGCCGCTGCTTCAATGTTAGATAATTACCTATCTGGAAGAATGAAGCGAGTAAGGCTGGGTGATAAGACTTCAGATTTCCTTCCTGTCACATCTGGTGTCCCTCAGCCCTCTGTTATTCAGCATATATACATCAAGGGTACATACCTACCTTCGTGATTGTCAGTATCACTTTTACGTAGATGATACACTAATATATTATTCGTTTGAGCCTTCGGAAGTGATATCATTAACAGTGACTTAAGCAGATTAAATGACTTTTCAAACTAATACAGTCTTACTGTAAATCATTCTAAATCAAAGTCAATTCTTTTCGGACGCAAAGCTACAGTTAAACATCATAAACCTTTGGCGAAACTTGGAATCCGTGGCGTAGAATTAGAATATGTCGCTGCATGTTTTTCAAAAGATTTTATTTTAATCAATTAATTTAATGCACATTAAAGTCGTGTGGTTGAAAAAATTTTATTTAATTTTAATTTATTTAATTTTATTTATTTATTATTTAATTTTAATTTATTTATTTTTCTCTTATAAAAGACATATTGTTGCAAACTGAGACTGTTACATCTTTGATTGTTTTATTTTAATAAATACCTTTAAATTATATCGTCGTTTTTACTTTACAACCCTTAATTCTCCCCAAAAGGCAACTCTTTCAACTCCCTTCGACCCCTGTTTCAGCTAACCTCGGTATGACTGGAATTGAAACAAAATTACTTGTAACGTTCAAGTCGATTTTCGCCACGGAATTCATACTTAATACTTTTTTCGTATCAGTTGTCTGAAAGTGTAAGGAATGGACCAGCGATTGGCACTAACTTAATATGTTTTGTGTTTATAGAATATTGTGTATGAAGCAAAATGTCAAAATTGTCTCAACTCCTCTCGGTGTTTTTTTTCTTTCTCTTTAACAACACACCACGAGCGGTCACAGCCTAAATACTATCGTACCGTGGGTGTCGACAAGGAAAGGGGCAACTTGTTAATTCAGGACTTGAAGGTTTGGTGTTCGGGGGAGAAGGAAAAACATGTGCCGGCGAGGAATTCCACAACTTGAAAGTCCTCGAGACAAAAGAGCGAGCATAACAAGATGTTCTATGTCTGGTGACCTGGACAGTAAAAGGGTACATTCGTTCTGTTCCCGTGGTAGATCTGTTGGGGGCAGCAGGTGGAGGAACTATGGAAGAAAGCTCCTCTGAGCAGTGTCAGTGGAGATATATATATATATATATATATATATATATATATATATATATATATATATATATATATATATATATATATATATATATATAAAGAGAGAGAGAGAGAGAGATGTCCTCAACGCCACGTCAGTGGGCAAGGGATGGCAGCCTTTGGGTAAGGGTAGGATTACCGATGAGACGTATAGCTCTCTTCTGAATTGAGTACAGGATAGCGAGTGTAGAAGCGGCAGCGGCACCTTAGATATGGGAGCAGTATTCAAGGTTTGGTCTTATTTGTGAAGTATATAAGGTATAGAGATTAGCTGTTGAAAAGTATTTGCGATCCCGGAAGAGGAAACCTAATTTCTTAGCAGCCGCTTTTGCAATTGATGTGACATGTTGGTGCCAATTGAGATTTCGACAGAAATGCCAACAAGTGAAAAGGACTCATTACTTTGAATAACATGGTTGTTTATTGTGATGGGTCTAGGGCTGGTGTATCTCTTATGAGAAAGAAAGCAAGACTGTGATTTGGTGGGGTTGAATTGTACAAGACTTGTACTTCCCCAGTCTAATATTTTTTGGAGATTCACGGCGACGAAACCCTCCATGAGTCTGCGATCCTCATACAATTGGGCTAAAGAGACAGGCTTAGAATATTGTATATTTGAGTGGAAGGTGCTGTCGTCCGCGTAGGGGCTAAGCCTGAACCTTGAGGAACTCCTGCATTAATTTGATACAGTTTAGAGGAATGGCCATCCACTACAACATAAATGCTCCGGTTGGAGAGGAAATTTTCTGTCCACGTAGAGAGTTTTGGTGGTAGGCCGTAGGCCAGTAGTTTATTAATCAGCGCTGCGTGCCAGACCTGGACGAATGCTTTGGATATGTCTAGAGCGACAATCTGGGATTCACCGTGTAGTTCCATAGACTTGTTCCAAGAATGACAAAGGAAAGGAGGTCGGCAGTTGATCTGCGCTGACGGAATCCATACTGCCTGTCATGGATTAGACTCTGTTTTTCAAGAAATTTTAGTAATTCGGTGTTTATATACTTTTCCATCACTTTAGAGACGACTGAAAGGAGAGAAATAGGCCTGTAGTTGCTATGAAGCGCTTTGGATACTTTCTTGGGGACGGGTTGTACTCGAGCAGTTTTCCAGTTACTAGGGAATATGCCTCTATTGTAAGATGTCTGAAACAGACGAGTCAGGACATGAGCAAGTTCTGGTGCGCATTTTTGAGAACAATTGCTGGGATCTCGTCAAGGCCAGAGACTTTCCTGGTTTTAGGGGAAGAGAGCTTATTTCGTACCTATTTAGTTTTCAAAATGATATCCGTCATTTTATGCGCGACATTGGGTACTGTTGGTGGTTGAACATTTGGAGATGGGTTGAGAGTAGAATAGCCGGCGAACAACGAAGCAAAAAGTTCAGCCTTGCCCAGGGCGGTAGAAACAATTTCATCCACTGAGACAAGAGGTGGGAACGTGTCCCTATGCGTTGAATTTTTTTATGTAACCCTTTCCCGCGCAATCTTCTGAATGGAACGATTTCATTAATGTTTGCTATAGGAATTATATGTCAACAACATGGTTATACAGGGATTGTTTAAATATAAACTTCATTTACTTCTCAGCATTCGGAAACATTAAATGTAACCATTTAGTTACTATTATAAGCAGGGCGCCTTTATTTAAGGGTTGCAAAAAAACCTGGTTTCTTATTGCTCATAGAATCCTAAAAAGTAGGCAAATAAACTTTAATGATGCTACCAAGACCATAATTTTCATACCATATGTGGGTATAAGTTACAAAACTGTTGGTATTTAAAGTATCGTTAGGAAAATTACATGGCATTTCAGGTAAAATATTCTAAAATACCAACAAATCATCTTTAATGACTATCAACCATAAAATAAATATATAATTATTTAATAACATTAAGACGGACCGGGCTCCAATAAAAGTAAATGCGAGAACAGTTAATTTAACGGACAGCAGAAAACCGCACCTGTTCGTTTTCAAATAACAATCTAAGTGCGATGCCTTCTTCGATGTGCATAACAGAAAAAATACCTACCGAATTCGTGAGCGGAGATAAACCATGGTTAGCAACCTGTCTACAATTTGTACGAATTTGTTATGTTGGCTCGTTTGTACAAAAAATGGCTCCCTGACAAGGCGGCTACGGTTTACTGACAGTTAAAAATAAGCACGATCACGAAATATGTGAAGTCTAAGCACGAATTACGGCACGCCTTTCTGCCAGTAAAAAGTTTCACATGCCCGCTTTAATTTTAAATTGATAAAAACGAATCCGTGTCGAGAACGTTACATATATCTAGACGCTAACGTCGCTTAAAAATATCTATGATCTGAAATGTTTGAGTTCACGTGAAGAAAAATACATTCCATGTAACGTTCTATGGCCAGATCTCTGTGCTCTGCTGACATCATTTATCTTACGTCAATTCAATGTCAGAATATATATGATAACGGTTGCCAATTTTAAAAACCTGAGCGTACATACTTTCAAATTTGTTGTCACACAAAAACAACGGAAAAAAAATAAGTCTGAACTGGGCAAGTGCGTTAGGGTAATGAATTTTTATTAAAATGTTTTTAATGACAAATATGTATTTTTAGTGAATTTTGATTTCAAAAAATCACTAATAGAGAGGTATCGATGGTGAGACTTTGCAAAAATTTGGGCCCCTAGAACCCATATCCGGGATCAGTTTCGATTTATATATATATATATATATATATATATATATATATATATATATATATATATATATATATATATATATATATATATATATATATATATATATATATATATATGTGTGTGTGTGTGTGTGTGTGTGTGTGTGTGCACGTGTGTGTGTATGTATGTATGTATCCAACCGATAATTAAAAAAATAATTGTCCGATTTTGATGAAACTCGCAAAGTGCCTTTATTTTATTAATAGCTTGGATGAATTACGAAGATATTTCGATGAAATTGGGTGCACATATTGCTTTCAGAAAGACCTAACTATGTGCCAAAATTCAGCTTTCTAGGTTTACACAAAATTGAGCAATTCAAATTTGAAATATTTATTTTTAATATCACCGTGTTTCATTGACAATGGCAAACCTGACTTATATGAGATCTAGTATGTCGTTTCCTGGCAACAAAACATTTGATATTATTGCGCAGGTCTGTTACACGCTGTAAGTTACGTTCATCGTATGGTATTAGATTGTTTATATGTTTATCTGTTTGAGTTGGCAAATTATTTGTTTTATCTGGGAAATTTTTATATACAAGTGGAAATTATTAATGTTAGTGGGTAGACTAAACAGTGTTATGTTTTATCAACACATAAAGGATCGAAGTTTTACAAAAAGGACTGATATGCAACAGGTTAGTTCTTTGCTCTCTGATGCTTTGGCGATAGTTTTAGTTAAGTTTAAGGTTTAACGGTCCATAATTTTTAACTAATTTTCGTACAAAAAATTCGTCAATGAGGAGACCGCGACTTTAGAAATTTAAAAAGATTTCTTCAAATGAGCGCAAACTAGGCACCCTGGAATCCATATCCGGGTTTACGTTCAGTTTTGATGTGTTTACATATATACAGGGTGACGCATTTCTATGGTAAAGCTCAATATAATTATTATTATACAAGAGACGAGAAAAAATTGTATAGGGTGTCTTGAGATGCATCTTATAAAATTATTTTGACAATCACCGGCTGGCCCATAAGTCGTTGGTGATCCCTACTTTTTTTTTCGAACAGCCTTATTTTATTGCATTTTTTATCGAAATATGTTTGTAAGAAAAGTAAGACGCAGTAAGTGCGTTTTGGTAGCAAAATTTCATTAAATGCTTCAAATTTCAATAACTCAATTTGCTATTAACCTAAGGTTTGTTGGTTAGGAAACCAACATTTAAAGTTTATTGTCGGAAAATTTTTTGTACATTTTCAAACAATAAGTTATTTTCATAAAATATGGCACATTGTTTCTACTATATAGGTTATACCGGTAACCAAATTGATGACTGCTTGCATTAAAAAGACATATTTGATATTCAAAGCATTTTATAAAAATTCACTGCCATAACGCACTTGCTGCGTCCAGACCTTTTTAATGAAAGCAGGTATTAAATTTGGCTAAATATTTTTTACACAAAACTTTTCTACCGGAATACACCAAATTTAAATTATCTACCTAATCTGTAATTAAAATTGAAAATAAAATAATTTGTTTGCACAAAAATCCATTAAAACCTTATTTTCGACGAATTTCGTTTAAGCAATGTTCCATCAATTGAATAATTTTCCATAAAAAAATTCTCAATAAATGTTTCTTTAAAGACTATAATTAAATTCATTTATAAGAAAAGTTGCTATTAAAATAACATTTTGTACAAGAAAATTAGCTAATATAGATAAATTAAAAAATATTCAAAATCTGATCTAAATACAGAACTAGATACTTTTTCTGTGGCTTCACAGAGAAAACTCTTTTGCGTGTGGATGCTGTAAAAATTAAATCCCGTTGTAGAGAAGCAAGCAACCTCCTCTGATATCACAAATCTGTACGTCTATGTTGACTGTGGAACGGTTTTACCAACTAAGGGCAACAACAGCTGTTATTAAACTTGAATTAAAAGTCTTAAAAGTGCTTATTTTTCATTTTCAACAAAAAGTCGCCAAGAAATATTGGAATTACACAATCTGATCGGATAACGTTAAAATTAAATAAAAGACGAAAAGCAGACAAAAAGTTGAAAGAGAAATTCAGTCAACGTGAGATTTGAACCGGCGTCCCCTCTCTCATTAGCCATGCATCTAACAATTACATCACTCTAGGCATTGTATAACACCCTGCAATGAAAGGTAGATAACCGATAATAGTCTTACGTTATTTATTTGTAATATGTAATATGAAAGTCGCTATTAAAATAACATTTTGTACAAAAAAATTAGCTAATATAGATAAATTAAAAAATATTCAAAATTTGATCTAAATACAGAACTAGATACTTTTTCTGTGGCTTCACAGAGAAAACTCTTTTGCGTGTGGATGCTGTAAAAATTAAATCCCGTTGTAGAGAAGCAAGCAACCTCCTCTGATATCACAAATCTGTACGTCTATGTTAACTGTGGAACGGTTTTACCAACTAAGGGCAACAACAGCTGTTATTAAACTTGAATTAAAAGTCTTAAAAGTGCTTATCTTTCATTTTCAACAAAAAGTCGCAAAAAATATTGGAATTACACAATCTGATCAGATAACGTTAAAATTAAATAAAAGACGAAAAGCGGAAAAAAAAGTTGAAAGAGAAATTCAGTCAACGTGAGATTTGAACCGGCGTCCCCTCTCTCATTAGCCATGCATCTGACAATTACATCACTGTAGGCATTGTATAACACCCTGCAATGAAAGGTGGATAACCGATAATAGTCTTACGTTATTTATTTGTAATATGTAAGGTCTTTAGAGGCAGATTTTGCAACTATTTTAACAAATGAGAAGTGTAGCATAAACTCAATTGTGTACTCCAAAAAAAGCCAAGAATCTAAGACGTAATGTATAACAAATAACCCATGATTCGGTTGCTTGTGTTTAAATCTACGAATCCGACCTCAAACTGACAGATTTAATGGCATTAGAAATTCTAATATCTGGCTAAATCTGGCTAAATGTCTTCTTATATCTATATTAACTTTTATAATTATTTTTTCCAGATTTCTTTAACTATTTAACTAAGGATTGCTTGATAAAAAGCAATTTTCTGCAAATTGACTATAGTATAGTTTGTGCGGCCAGATTTTCTACTTTTGGGAATTTTAAGAGGTTTGGTTTTGTGCCTTGAGAACTTGGACTGACCCTCGTATATTAAAATTTGCCATTGAGTTTATTTTTAAACCAGATTAAGATACATTTGAAACAACATATCGTTTTAGTGAATTTTTATTATTTAAAATTCACTAATAGAGAGGTATCGATGGTGAGACTTTCCAACCGTTAACTCAAAAAATAATGAACAGATTTGGATGAAACTCGACAGGTGCCTTTCTTTTATTAATGGCTTGGACGAGTTCGTTAGCCAGGAAAATCGGACAAGGTTTTCCGGGAAAATTTTAAGTTCTCTTTTGAAAAAAAAAAAAATCTTCGAAAATTACAAAGCTATTCTAACGAAATTTCGTGCATATGTTGCCCTGGGAAAGGCCTTACTACATACCAAAATTCGAGTTTTTAGGCTTATAGAAAATTGAGTTATTCAAATTTGAGGCATTAAATGAAAATTCACTACCAGAACGCACTTACTGAGTCCCGAACTTTTGTTAAACTGTGAAGTCATCGGTAAAAGCACGGGTGCTAAATAGCCTCATGATAAAATATAAGCAATTTTTTACAACGCAAATGAGCTATCTTAAGCTCAACTTTGCTAAATTAAGCGAATGCGCCGAGACACTGGGAAGACATTGCCCTCTCCCCTCTTGTTCGAAGGTTGCGGTCAAAATTTCCCAAACTCATTGAATCTGTTGCGCAAAAACGCAACGTGTGTGTTTTATAATTCACGTTTTGCTACAAAATAGCTATTACCCAATGGACTTATTTCAGGTCTGTTAACAAAACAATTATGCAAAAACGGGCGGAACAAACCACTTAGCCTTGACAATAATAAGACGGTTGACATTTGAAGTTTATGCTTCATTTGTTCGCGAACTTCCGGATTGATTGTCAACTGTTACAACGATTTACACACTAGCGTGAGAACAGATGACTAATGCGGCCGCGTCAAGGCCGTCTTTGTGATTTATGGTTGAGTGAGTCAACTTACTAATGCACTTAGTTGAGTCTCGCGCCGGCTGAAATTGACGTAATAAATTAATAAGGTAAAACTTGACGGTTTATTACTTATTAATCAATACATGTTTTCTAAATTAACTTAATGTGTATCGTGGTAGGTGTTGTGTTCGAATGGAATCGCTCTCTTCTTTTCGGTCGTTCTAAGATTCTGTTAGAGATACTTCTTGTTAGAAGTTGTTTACACAAAGTAAAAGTGCATTAACCCTTGTTATTTGAGTAAATAAGATTTTGCAAGCTAAGATCTGGAATTTAATTTATTGCTAGCTTTGGGAGAAACAATTTTAGAAGATAAGAAAATTATTCTCTTTGTAAGAAATCTATTTTTTAACCCCGGCCCTAACAATATTTTATTTTATTATAAAAACCCTCTGTATTTAACAGATCCTTTATTAAATAAGCAGATTTAATTATTTACGCGAGAGCATCTAAGTAGGCTGAACATAGCATAAAGTAGTGATTCTCAAAATGTGGGACGCGCTCCCCTAATGGGCGTCATAAAAGTAAACCAGGGGCGCGAGCCTATTGGGAAAAAATTAGAAAAAGTGTTATTATTTAAATAATTATTTAGTTTCCTGAAAGAAAATCAATAGAATATGTTCATACAGTGTGTCCCAAACTGGATGGGAATATATTGCTATCTCCATTATTATTAGAGATAGCGAGACGGTTAGATTAGCAATGTTTTGTAGAATTTCATGCTCGTTCCAAATATGACTTGTATTTTGCCCTGCCTCTTTTCTTTTTCGAGTTATTTTATAAAAAAAAACAAAATTTGTCGATTTCGTTTTTCTTCAATATCTAAGTAGGCGTTGATCTGACATCTCTAGGACACACACATTATTAGGACACTTTTTACAGAGTCATCTTTTTGTGCTATTCTCAACCTTGGATTGTCACTTGTTTTTGAGCTACAGGTGTTAAGGCGTCTCGTCTGGAGGATTAGACCTCTAAAATTTACATATTTCTTAGTAACCGTCTTTGTTATGATATCTACCATCTGTACAATGTAATTTTAAACATGATTAGGAATAACCCAACAAGGGTCATTTCTTACCTACAATTGGCTGTACGTCTGCTACCCTATTTCAGGTAGATAGAGTAGAAATATTCAATATTCATTCAAAGCAGTTCTTCTACAGACTCGACACAAGCAACACCACGCTTGTGACAGCATAATCACTACGTAGAGTTCTCATGAACTCTAAAGCATACCATATTATAAGTAATTTTGTATAAGTTTACAGTTTGTTATTAAACGTTAATTTTATAAAATCAGCGTTTAATTTAACAAAGCATAATCAGGTCCTTAGAGCTATCAAGAAACAAAAACAAATAAAATGTGGTACATCAGTACAAAACGTAATTAAACAAGAGGTATCAACGTTTGTTTTTATTATGACAGCCATATTGTATTTTTTGCTCATGTGATAGCCTGCGAAAAGAGCTTTCCAATGATGTACAACATGCTTGAAAAATATTGTAATTGCACTGACAATTTTGAGAAAATCCGTTTTGAGGATAGTAGGCTATGAAATCCAATACCAGAAAACATATGACAAAAAAAAAGTGTTCAAAAAGCAGTAGGCCATGGAGTCTAACAATAGACTGCTACTTTTAACATAATTTTCCGTAATGATTTTTGGACTATTTAGCGTTTTTTTTTTTTTTTCTTCAATTGGGCAAAGTAGAAGTTTTATGGAGAAACGGTGTTGGTTTCTATGGACTTCTGTAAGGTGAGTTTTTTACAGTTTGCATTTCTAGCTTCGTTGTAGCATGTTTACCATGCACAGAACCTCAAATTTACTTTAGGTCTCTTAACTGTATTGTGGAGTTGAGATCACAGCATTTGTCCGATGGTTGATGCATAAAGGTGTTCCTCTAAGCATGTTTCTGAATTTTTTTTTCAAAAAACGAACAATACGCTAATCTGCTAATTTACCCATAAATGTTATTAATATTTAAAAAATGAAAACAACGCTCGTGCGGCGTATAAAGTTATCTTCGTCATTTTAACTTTAAATGAAATTTCCTTCTCCCGCTTCGCATCCGTTCAACACATTGGGCACAGAAAATATAGGAATTTACTTAAAATTGTCATTTATAATTAAAGGAAAATAAAACTTGCAATGAAAAATTCACACAAAATAGAATAATTTCTAAATTCTAAAACCTACTGTGACGCTATAATGAAACAACCTTAAATGAGACGAAAACCATTTCAGGTTAAGGGATCAAAAAATGTTTAAACAGTAAAATAAGCTTTCGTACTCCAAAAAAAAAAACAAGATTCTTATAAGGCGTAATACAATAGCGCATAATAATCCACGGCAACAGTACATGTCATATTCAACTGACAAATTATTTTGATAAATGTCAGATTTACTTTCAAAGTGACATGTAAATAAGTATTTCGTTTTTTTTTTGACATTTGTAATACAAATGTAGGCATGCTCTTCTTCTTACATTCATATTTATTTTTGGCCATCACAATTTTACTCATAGAGTTGGATACAATTTTAGTGACTTTTGAATTTTGAAAAGATTTCTTCAAATGAGTGTGAACTAGGCCCTATAGAATCCATATCCGGGTTAGTTTCGGTTTTTATATGTTTGCATATATACAGGGTGACGCATTTCTAGGGTAAAACTCAATATATCAATTATTATACAAGATATGAGAAAATTGTTTATATGTTAATTATACGATGTCTGGAGTTGCATCTTATAAAATTAATTTCACAATCACAGGTGGCCAATGAGTCGCTGGTGATGCAATTTTTTTTCCCAATCGAACACGCCTTATATTATTGCAATTTTTGCATTTTCCATCGAAAGATAATGCATGTTTGTAAGAAAATAAATTCGGGACTTAGCAAGTGCGTTATGGTAGTAATTTTTCATAAAATGTTTCTTTCGATACCTTAATTTACTATTAACCTAAAGTTCATTGGCCAGGATACCAGTTTTTTGACCACATTTTAAGTTTATTTTCGGAAGATTTTTGTACATTTTCAAACAATAAAGTTACTTTCATGAAATATGGTACATTGTTTCTCCTATATAGGTTATACAGGTAACCAAATTTGTGGCAAGCTTTCTTAAAAACAATTATATTTCCTATTAAAAACATTTTTATGGAAACTCACTACGATAACGCCCTTGCTGCGTCCAGACTTTTTCAATCTGTGGAAATAAAAATAAATGCCGTTCGTTGGTAAGCGCATCACTCATAAAGAGCTGGACCCGTTTGGCTAGTTTTATTTTAAACATATTAGTGATAGCCCGAATAAGGTTTTTAGGGAAGTAAAAATTGGAAAAATCGGGAAAAAGTGAAACCGATTTATTTCACTACGTGCGCGAATATCGTTTGACATATGGACATTTTGACAGGACAACGTCTGCCGAGAGAAATAAAACTGAAGTAAGAGAATAATGTCTACTCAGGATTACGGTCGCATAAGAAGCGATTCTAAACAACATAAAAAATAAAATAAAACCATTTGAATAAGTGTTTTACCTATTACAATTCACTTCTTATTAATTAAAAATAGAAATTGTTAATTTATTGTATGTATATCTTTTAACTAATGAGTTTGAATAGAACAACAATTGCCCTGTATGTTATCTGCATATATACTGCTCAGACTTGTATGATAAAGTGTTTCTTTATACATAAATTAGTCTAGTTCACAGAAAACCGTTTGTTTTCATCCGACACAAACAAACATGGCACTGCTAATTGACAGTATAATCATCATTAAGAATATGGAGACAGGTAATTAAGACATTTTTGCTTACTGAAAATTATCAAAGAATATAGAAATTATCCTCTGAGCACTATAACATTTTATAACGTAATCAATGTTAAACTACAGCAGTTATTTCTGTAAGAGTGGGCATAATTATTATCATTACAGGAAATTAGACATGGTATCTCTACGGCTATGTAAAGTAGTTAATACGCAGGCGCATGGACTTTTTGTATGGAATTTTAATAGAACGAAAGTTTGCTTATGAGGAGATCGCTAGGACCCTGGAACTAATATCTGAGGTCAGCATCAGATGTTCTATGTCTGGTGACCTGGACAGTAAAAGGGTGCATTCGCTCTGTTCCCCTGGTAGATCTGTTGGGGGCAGCAGGTGGGGGAACTATGGAGGAAAGCTCCTCTGAGCAGTGCCCGTGCAGGTATCTATAAAAGAGAGAGAGGTCACCAACGGCACGTCGGTGGGCAAGGGATGGCAGCCTTTGGGTGAGGGTAGGGTCACCGATGAGACGTATAGCTCTCTTTTGAATGGAGTCCAGGATAGCGAGTCTAGAAGCGGCAGCGGCACCCCAGATGTGGGAGCAGTATTCGAGGTTTGGCCTTATTTGTGAAGTATATAAGGTATAGAGATTAGCTGGTGAGAAGTATTTACGAGCCCGGAAGAGGAAACCTAATTTCTTAGCAGCCGCTTCTGAAATTGATGTGACATGTTGGTGCCAATTAAGATTTCGATCCACAGAAATGCTAACAAGAGAAAAGAACTCATTACTTTGATTAACTTGGTTGTTCATTGTGATGGGTCTAGGGCTGTATCTCTTGTGAGAAAGAAAGCAAGACTAAGTTTTGGTGGGGTTGAATTGTACAATATTTCTACTTCCCCAGTCTAATATTTTTTGGAGATCCACGAAGACAGAACCCTCCATGAGTCTGCGATCCTCATCTAATTGGGCTAAAGAGACAGGCTTAGAATATTGTATATTTGAATGGAGGGTGCTGTCGTCCGCGTAGCTGTGAACTGCGTTGGATGTGCTCGAGAGGAGGTCATTGATTTGGAGAAGAAACAATGTAGGGGCTAAAGCTGAACCTTGAGGAACTCCTGCATTAATTGGATACAGTTTAGAGGAATGGACATCCACAACAAGAGATATGCTCCTGTTGGAGAGGAAATTTGCTGTCCACATACAGAGTTTTGGTGGTAGGCCATAGGCCTGAAGTTTATTAAGCAGCGCTGCGTGCCAGACCTGGTCGAATGCTTTGGATATGTCTAGAGCAACAATCTGGGATTCACCGTGTTGTTCCATAGACTTGTTCCAAGAATGGGTGACAAAGGAAAGGAGGTCGGCAGTCGATCTGCGCTGACGGAATCCATACTGTCTGTCGTGGATTAGACTGTGTTTTTCAAGAAATCTTAGTAATTCGGTGTTTATATACACTTTGTTGAAGCGCCATCTGGATCTGTTAGGAAGCATTTTTAAATAAGAAGGTTTACATCTGTTGTTTTCGTTTGTCGGCTTAGTTTCTGCACACCTGTATATGTTAATGTCAGTTTTGGTCTTTTATAAAATTAATAATTTTTGCCAAAACATGATATATGGAGAGAAAGTTATAAATAAGTTGGTATTGTGGAAGAGTTTTGATATTTTGCAAATAAAGACAATGGGTGAAACATTAGAGCAGAGAAATTAAAGCGAAAAGAATTTTATTAACTGGTTTGACAAAATTGTATACTTGCTAAATTTGGTATATGCTAACAAAATTGTAGTGGCAAGAAGTGTTTGGCATTTCCATTTGGAGCCAGTCACAAATCCAGATTATGTTTTTTGCCAGCACAAGCTTTAACCTTATTTGCAATGAACCCATGTTATAAAACAGTTGAATTATTATTAAAATCTCTGGACACAGCAAGTGCGTTATGGTAGCGAATTTTCTTTAAAATATTTTTAATAGCAAATGTCTTTCTTTGATGAAAACAGGCATCAAACTTGGTTACCTATATAGTAGAAACAATGTACCATATTTCATCGAAATAAATTTATTGTTTGAAAATATATAAACATTTTTCAAAAGTCTAGATGCAGTAGATGTGTTATGGAAGTGAATTCCCATACAAATGTTCTTAATAGCAAATGCGAGCAGGCATCAAGAAATTTTTCTTGGGGCTTGTGGATCCGGGGGGGGGTTAGGCAGGTTTCTGAAAACAGTTTTTTGAAAAACGTTCGGGAACTAAACTGCAAATTTACCTAAAATTCGCTACCAAAACGCACTTACTGCGTCCAGATTTTTTCCTTACAAACGCATCATATTTCGATAAAAAATGCAAAAATGCATTAACGAATTTGTTCTACGAAATTTCGCTTAAAAAAATTATGCACCCCTACTCACTCCTGGTCCCGTAACTTCCTTGGGGGGGGGGGTGAACAAGAAATCTTTCTTGGGGTTTGTGGATCCGGGGGGGGGGTCAAGTTTCTGAAAATAGTGTTTTGAAAAGCGTTCGGGAGCTAAACTGCAAATTTACCGAAAATTCGCTACCAAAACGCACTTACTGCGTCTAGATCTTTTTCTTACAAACGCATCATATTTCTATAAAAAATTCAAAAATGCATTAACGAATTTGTTCTACGAAAATTAGCTAAAAAAAATATACACCCCTACTCACTCCTGGCCCCGTAACTTCCTTTGGGAGTGCAAACAAGAAATTTTTTGGGGGAATAGGAGTGCTGTGCGGGATAGGCATGGTGTAAGGGGGATATGACTTTAAGATGTGAAAAAGACAACTTTTAAGCCCGTTTTATTCGCATTTTCTGCTTATATTTCCTTTTTACTACCTACCCCGCCCAGCACCCATATTCACTCCCGTAACTTCCTTGGGGGGGTGTGAACAAGAATTTTTTCTTGGGTTTTGTGGATCCAGGGGTGGTGGTGCTAGGCAGGTTTCTGAAAACAGTTTTTTGAAAAGCGTTCGGGAGCTAATCTGCAAATTTACCGAAAATTCGCTACCATAACGCACTTACTGCGTCCAGATTTTTTCCTTATAAACGCATCATATTTCGATAAAAAATGCAAAAATGCATTAATAAATTTGTTCTACGAAGATTAGCTAAAAAAAAAATAGACCGTAAACCATAAACTTCACTAAACCTACAAATAAATATCCAAAAAAGCATCAACTTAACTAAATTGACAGCCAAAGCGTCAGAGTAAAGGTGTATTTGAAATGAATATTCTGTAAATATTAGTAAAATGAAGGGCAATGACGATTGAATCTGAAACTTAAGGGTTTGCTGAACACCCTTCTTGCAAAATTTTCTTTTCACAATCGGTATTTGTTTCACATTCTTTGCCTAAACAATGCCAATTTTGACGTTTAAATTTGCGAGTTTGACATTTTGAGGAAAACTCTAAAATTTGTTTCTTTAACTGCCCATAACTTTCTTGTCTTTAAAGCTAGGGACCCAGAGTGCAGAGTTCACTCTTTATAATACAAACAAGCGCACCAAATTTGGTTGTCCTTGCTTTGTAATTTACGGAGATATGATTTTTTTAGTAAGAAAATACAACCTTTTCCGGGAAAACCTGGTTCGATTTTCCTAACTAACGAACCTGTCCAATCCACTTACAAAAGGAAGGTACCCACCAAATTTGGTCAAGATCGGTCCATTATTTTTTGAGTTATCGGTCGGATATATATATATATATATATATATATATATATATATATATATATATATATATATATATATATATATATATATTTATATATATATATATATATATATATATATATATATATATATATATATATATATATATATATATATATATAAACACAGACCTCCTCATTAGCAAATTAAAAAAAAATTCGCTAAAAGCTTCAAATATGTTTTCGAGACGAATCCACGCCCACGACTGTAGGTTTCCATCTTATTCATAGAGAGAGCACCTGACACATGTCATAGACGTGACGGCAACTAATAGAAGACCAACTTATCATAGAAACCAAAGAGCATGACCATAGATATCACACCAAAACAAGGAACACAGATAAATTATGCCTGTACGGTACACAGGCAAATTCAATCCTCCACCTTATTGAAATCATTATAACTGGATTATAATAACGTCTAAAATATCCGACCTAAATAGTGATCAACAACAAAGTGATTAGTTCAAAGAAAACTGTAGCAAACAATATCAAATGCTGGCTGAAATACACAAGAATTCAAGGTTCAGACGCAAACCTTTGCAACTGTAAAAATATTCATAATATGAAGACATTGAAAGATAACGACTATTTGAAATCCATATTAAAACTCTGACTTTGATATTTGATTTTAAGAACCTGGAACGGTAGGGCCAATGTACAATAGAACAAAGTTCTTTATGGTGGACAAGAGGGTTCGCGTAAGAACTGCATTTGACGTCAATTCTTAGTTAAACTCCACATTTGTGTCTATAAGTAACGTTAAATGCAGTAGTACTTACCCCGAGAGCGTTGACAACAATAACAAGATTAGCAAATTCATATTAAAATTATTTTTAACCTTATTATTTTTGGTAAACATAACCATTTTTTAAAGCCTGAAGACCAATAGCACAGAAGCTTCTTGAAATACCTACTAAACCATCAAAACGACGCAGTAAATGCCACAAAGCAACTAGACAAGCACCACATGCAAGGAAACACATGGCAGAGGTAGGTAACTGGACATATATATATATATATATATATATATATATATATATATATATATATATATATATATATATATATATATATATATATATACTTGAGCATTTGAGTTAACTGTGGCACTCTCTTGTATAAATCACAATTCCAGAAAAGTTCTCTTCTTATTATTTTTTCTGCCTGCAGTATCTTGACACTATCGATGTCCATTTTAGCACTTCTGTGTCTTAAATGTTCCGAAAAAACATATTTATCACTGTGGCATTTGCAATCACTCTTATCTCAGGAGATACATCTGGCTAGTGTTTTCGATGTTTGGCCAATTATTCCAGATGGAAATTATTGTACCCAACACTGAAGACAACCCCATAAATAAATGACTCGTTTTGAGCCCTCCTGCCACAGGAGGAGGCTACTCCGCATACGCGTGACGTCGGGTAACGGAACAAAGATGATGGATCTATAAACAGAATGACAGGAAGTTTAACCTGAGATAACGTAATCCAAGGTGGGGCTGTTGGTATGGAAATAAGAAGAAAAGAAAATTTTATAATGTATCTGACCTGAGTATTCAAGATAAGAGGATCTGAGATTTCGATTTCACCAAAAATCACGCATGTAAAGATGGTGATGGACGCATGCATAAACTGAAATTTTAGTTTTTAAGTTTTCCCCATATGTGGGGTGTCACCGTACCCGTCGAGTACCCTTCCAGCAATGAAACTGGGTCTTTCTTATCCTTATATGTTCTTTTTCTCAGACATCCAATTTGAAAATTTCACAATTTTGTTACTATTCAACTTTTGGAAGTCCAAATTTGACAGTTTAATAATTATAAAACAACATAGCTGTTACAAACGTAAGTAAATTCAATTGTGCTCACTGAAACATTTCAAAGCTCACTAGATATCAATACCCTTGTATATTTTCGTTTGTAATAAAGATTTTTTAAATATCAAGTTCACTTTTTTAATGTTCCAAGTGTAACCTTAATTCTTAGTGTAAATTGACTCCAAAAGCACAAGATTAAAAGTTACCTGTACTTTGTGTTTTCGAACAGGCATTAATATTATTTTATTATACTAGGAAGGAACATAAATTTAGATTTCATTACGACTTTTACGACATCCAGCCCTGAGAAAAAGGTTTCAGTTATACCATCTTATGAAGCACGCGCTATAAACATCAACATAAGTTATACATTAACAAAAAAATTGTATAGCTACTTTATAAGTCGAACTTAGTGTAGAAATTAGGTCAGTGT
Organism: Tillus elongatus; assembly: GCA_964006375.1. NCBI lineage: Eukaryota > Metazoa > Arthropoda > Insecta > Coleoptera > Cleridae > Tillus > Tillus elongatus. The sequence continues at coordinate 32,512,857 of OZ023265.1, forward strand.
ATGCATAATTTTTTTTTAGCGAAGCAAGTCACTGAAAGCATCACGTGTGGAGTTACAAAATATTTTAAATTTTGATTTTAAGCTCACATGTCTAGTGTGTTTCACTTTAAGTGGCGACAATTATTTAACGGGTCGGCCGATTTTCAATTTCTTTTAAATAAATTACTGTAAGAGCTCCACATCCTGGTATGTATTATTTTAAGATTCGCTTTTTCCATAGCCTACTACGATAACAAATAAGACTCAACAATGATTAGAGCATATCAGGCATTTTTTACGAAGAAACAAATATCTTTATCGATTTCGGCACATCTGTAACAGACAAATCCAAAATCTCAATGTCGTAACTTGTACCTAGTGTTCACAAGTTGAGTGCAAAAAAATATGAAAAAATCGCCTTTTTGAAAGTGCCCTGTGTAAACGCTAATAATTGTCTCGCAAATATTAAATTGCCAGTGTATTAAGAGTCACCTGGTATATCAAGTCACATAATATCGTCCGCATATCTTAGACAGAGTGTTCATGCTAAATACTCGAAATATATCGAAAAACTCGGGCTGGCGGTTTTGTTACTACATGCGCCACGAAGTTTTAAAAACAAGTCGATTTTCAATTTTTGCTTTTCATTTGCAGGAAATAATGCACCGTGCCTAATTTAAACCAATTAAATTCAAATAACTCGATAAAATGTTAAAAATTATTACTTTTTTATAGGTTTTACAAAAAAAAACAGGAAAGATAACAAAAGGATTATTGAGTGAATATGAACAATTTTAAATTGTACCGATTTCAGTTAGACCACTTGATATGTTTGTCCAGTCTCTTTCAACAGTTGCCAGTAACTTTTCCTAGCACCTCCGGTTTAGTAGATCTACACGCATCACGAATTTTTTCTTTTCAATTGTTCACATTGGTTGGACAATCTCGATAAACTTTCTCTTTGAGGGTACCCTAAAGAAGGAAATCAAGTGGTGTTAAGTCGGATGAGCGGGGAGGCCATCTAATAATGGAACTGTTCCGCTCTATCCATTTCATCGGAGATTTCGTGTCCGACAACTCCCTTGCATTATGCATAGTAGCACCATCCAGCTGAAACATCATCTCTTGTCTCAGTCTTATAAGGTATATTTTCTAAAACGTCCCATAATTCGTTGTTTAAAAAGTTAAGAAAATGTTCTGCGTTGAGATATTTCACAAGAAAGGAGGTTCCTGTTATTTTATTATAGAATATTCCACACCAGGCATTAATTTTCGAAAGGTATTGCCTTTGACAATTTATCTAATTTGAATTTTGATCGAACCAATACCTTTAATTTTGAAGGTAGCTTTATCGGTGCACATTATATTCGACAAGAGAGTTTTATCGGTTAAGTAGTTTCCTTGGCATCATAATAAATACTCCATTATAACATCTTAATCGCCATTTTCCAAATTATGCAAAAATTTCGGTTTTTAGGCATTTTATTTGCTTCGCTTGAGACACATCCAAATTGTAGTTGGTTTCATGTTAGGATTTCTTACTCTCTCACACTGATTTTCACATTTCGTTAAAACTTGTTTATAATACCATTGTCTGTACGATTTTTCACATTTCTGGTGCGCCTACTTGGAGCAATACTCCCAGTTCTATTAAAATACACCTTCATTTCTGCAACTCTCTGAAAAGTCTCGTGTTCAATTTCAGGTTGACGTCTATTAAATTCCGCCGCAGTCTCCATACGTTTTATGGTTATCACCCACAAGTTGAATTATTTCAGTTTTTTGACTGAATGTTTAATAATTCTGACCATATTTGTATCGATTTCACCGCGTATTGCATGTACAAAGACAATTGCAATGAAGATGTTAGGAATATTCGTTATGGTGTCAAGGAAATTAGTTAGCCAACCGATAGACCTTTTAAGTACACTTGGAGAACCAAAATCATCACAACACATATGTTTAAAGACCTGATGACACTAACTTTGTTAGTGAAACGATCGTCGCGTCTTTAAAAATGTGTATTGTGGTGATTTGGGTTCTCCAAGTGTACCAGTGTATCAGTGCTCATCACAGGTTCTAATCTTCACTTAGCGGTATAACTTTCTTGTTTACCGATCAAGTTGTGAACCTACTTTCAGGTATAATGGAGTGGTGTCTTCCCAAATTTTAAGATGCTGGCTTGATCAAAGTAGAAATGGGTGGTAAGTGTCACACTAAGGGGGTTAAAGCGAGGAGTGAAATTTCAACGCTATTAAGTGTAATTTAGAAATAAAAATCGTCCTGTTTCATGATTTTTTAACTAGGAAAATAATAACTGAGAAAATAAACCAAGTGAATATTGGAACCTGGGATGAGCACTGATAAGTACACTTGAAGAACCCAAATCACCACAACACATCTTTTTAAAGGGTATATGTGAGATAGATTGTAAAGATTAAAAATCTTAAATACGTTGGGCAGACTAAGGGAACCATTGAGACTAGATTTCGTGAACACTTGGCACTGCTCCCACATCTGGGGTGCTGCTGCCGATTCTACACTCGCTATCCTGGACTCCATTCAGAAGAGAGCTATACGTCTCATCGATGACCATACCCTCACCCAAATGCTGCCATCCCTTGCCCGCCGACATGCCGTTGCAGACCCCTCTCTCTCTTTTTTATAGATATCTACACGGGCACTGCTCAGATGAGCTTTCTTCCATAGTTCCTCCACCTGCTGCCCCCAACAGATCTACCAGGGGAACAAAGCGAATGCACCCTTTTACTGTCCAGGTTACCAGACATAGAACATCTTGTTATACCCGCTCTTTTGTCCCGAGGACTTCCAAGTTGTGGAATTCCTTGTCGGCAGATGTTTTTCCTTCTCCCCCGAACCTCCAAATCTTCAAGTCCCGAATTAACAAGTTGCCTTTTTCCTCCTTGTCGACACCCACGGTACGATAGTATTTAGGCTGTAATCCCTCGTGCTGTGTTGTTGAAAAAAAAGTTGAGATACGGTAGTGTAAACAAGTGCGTGGCATAACATATTTGGGATAAAAACCACCACATTGACAAAGAAAATCTGAAACCTATAAAAAAGGTTAGACAGCCAGCGAAGCTTGATGCGTACGAAAGTATTTGTATTCCTAGCGCAATAAAACAAAAGTTCCTTAAACCGTGCTCCGCCACTGGTTTTTAGTCCTCTGTTTTCGCTTCGTCTTCGTTGCAGATAAACATTCCGAAACCTGTCAGGTAAAGTGATAAAGAAAGTTCAAAAACCTCGTTGTGCAATTAAAATGCAATACATAGACAATTTGCCTGCGATTTAGTCTCCCTCTCGGTCTCGTTCTTTACTTAAGATTCAGTACAAAAGGTGATGTTAGAAGTAAATAGTTAGAATTTTTCATCCTCTGATGACGCTAGCTTTGTTAGTGAAACGATCGTCAGTTCTTTAAAACGATGTGTTGTAGTGATGTGGGTTCTCCAAGTGTACTTATGAGAAAATAAATTTATTCATTACCGATGGTCACACTGTATAATTTCTCAGTTGTTGTTGTCCATACTGAGTCAAACCCTCCCATACTAGATACTGATAAAGATACTTTTTCTCCCGCCTCATATGTGTTGGTTTTCCTCTCTGTAACCGACTGCGCAGCTTGAAGGAATCATCAGACAAAAATGTTTTTTTCTGTCTGATGATGCGATAAGGCGGTGATACCGGTTACAGAGAAAACAAAAACAAAACTTGTCAGGCCAGAAATACATCTTTACATTTGTATTGCTGGGTATATAATTTTACTCAATTTTTTTTCGTAAACATTTGTAGAATAAATAGGATAGTTAGGAAATTGAGACATATTCCATAAAAAGATAGGATAAATCGACTGGTTCTATTTTTTTTGCACAAAGTCTTCACATTTTGTGCAGGTGATAGTCAACTTTTTTTATTGATATTAAATGTACTTTGATAGAATACATTTTGTATAAATATTTCACTTTCTTTAGTGAAATCAAAGAATATGCACTGACTGTTGTTTCCCTTAGTTGGCGAAATCGTTCCATACCAAATAGAGATTTGGAGACTACTAATCTGGCTTCACTGTTGGTTTTCCTTCCTATATATGAAGGACATAGCCAGCGTGTAAGCACTGGAGGAAGTGGCCCTTCTAAATTCTAGATGTTCTACATGTTCTTTAACGTTTCTGTACCTGGTTTCGCTGCTTGACAGCATCCTCGGACAGTTAAAGATTGAATTAATACGAAATCATGACAATTACAAAGAAGGATCTGTTGCTATGTTTTGATCAAAAAAGATTCTTTAAAAATGAAAACAAAATAAAATAAAAGTCGCGGACGACGCCTTCAAAATGTTCACATGATTTACGTCATTGTTTAACATAAAGTTAGAACTAACCTATAACAGTAATAACGATTTAATGACAATTACAACAATAAAATAACAAAACACTAACAGTAATAAAGCAGACTCCATATAATGAAAATGCTGACACACATGAACTCATTATCCTATTACAACTTTTTTGGAAAAACAGCTAATATTATTTTGTTTTATTTATTAAATGAGAAAGAAGAATATCCGAGATAGGGGAATCCATCAAATCAGTTTGCTCATTTAAAACAATGTAGCTATTTTCGTGTATTGCCTTTTCACTTTTAAAGCCATAAAAAAGTCTAGTTTACGTGGGCCATTACAAAAAAAATGTGGTTCTATGCGCTTATTTACTGTGGGTCTATGTTTGCAAATGTCGATTCGTGGTTATTTTTAAATGCAAAAAAATATTCTCTGTACCTGGTGAGAAAATTTCTAGAAGTTTGACCGATGCAGATTGCGCTACAATGTGTACAAGCTAATTTATAAACTCCAGCTTTTGTAAAGAAACAAGCTTTTTTTCGTGCTAAATAAGAAATCACGTTTAATTATGGTATTATAATTATTACTGGTGTAGGTTAGTTCCATCTTTATCATCTATCATCACGTACATCTATCACCATGTTGAAGGCGTCTTCGTCATTTTCATTTTATTTTATTTTCATTTTTAAAGAATTTTTTAATTACATAAACGCTGAAAAACATCCTAGAATAGCTAGAATTCCGAAGAGCCACTTGTTTGAATTAGACTACGCGCTGGTAGTCACCAAGTCTGTATTTACAATAAATATGCCTTGTAACTGACTTTTAAAACAAATTCTTTTCAAAGCTCGCTATACGAGTGAACCTGCGCTTATGTACCTACAATTATCTACAACGCTATTAGACCTAGGCGTTAGTTTCTAGTTACCCAGAATAAAATTGGGTCAAACCAGTTCGTTGTAATTCATAATTATTATAATTTTTCGCCCAGAACGATTAATAATCCATTTAAAATTCAATTTAGGATATGAAATTACACCAGACACATTATGATAATTATAAATCATGCATACAAATGTGTTAAGTACTAAACTAACGCATAATTAAATATTAATTTGCGATTTTAAATCGGATACCGCATACGTGAAGAACCATTAAAAGCGACAAAAAATGTGACCGACAGTAAAAACGAAAATCACTGAAATTTATCACGATATAAGGTTACGAACTCTAAAATAACTGTCATTTGAAAATAAATATGAATTTTATACGTTTCTATAACACGATATTACTGTTTCAAAACTTGTCACCATTAATGAAATTAAACGTGGAAACGAATGGTTCAAGGCCTTGCTAAAAACGGAGCTACAGACAATCGGCTTGCTCAAAAATAATTATGTAAGTCACCTGGGACGCTTATCAAAGCAAGTCAAAGTTCTAAGAAATCAAAAAATTCAACAACAAAGACAGAGTGTCTCAGCGAGACCGGTTGTTAGAAGTTTATAGAGTCCTGGCCAGAGTAAAAATTTGAAATTTAGATATTACACCGAAAGTCGCCATCAACTTTGTTATTTTAAATGGAACACCTGTATATTTTGTTGTAGTCTTCGGTCCTGGCCTCCACAAGTCGACCACTTTCGAAGTCTCCTAGGATGGATTCTCTATACCATTTGAACTGCTTTGACCAGATTTTTATTCGAAAAGATGTGGCACTCCTACCTTTATGTACGGTTCTTGTTAAATTATCTTTTTTTTTTCTTTCAGGGTTCATCCGCGGCTTTGCCGCCCCGATATCACTGCAACCTTTGGTTTATTGTGCATGCCCTTAGTCTTTTTACTCTACCCATTCCAGAATCACTGTGCCTTGGACTAGTCTGCACAGCGATTGGTAGGGTGAAGTTTTATAATGCTCTGTCTCCGGTCTAGACTGACCCTAGATCAGTTGTCTTTTACGGTCCAGAGCTTTAAACTCGCAAAAGATGTGCTGGGCTGATTCCTCCCCCTCGCCGCAGAGTCTGCATGCGATGTCCCCCTCGAACCGCCCCATTTTTGGCAGGTGTTTCTTGACGGCCATGTGTCCCGTCAAGAGACCTGTTATGTTTCGGAACTGTCCTCTGCTAAGATTAAGCCGCTCCACAGCTCTCTTTGAACGGGGTTCGTCAATTATTGACTTCCCATGTCTAAGCCCTTGACAGTCTGCCCAGTATACCTTGTTTTGGTTTCTGACCCAGGACTGGATGGCTTCCCTGGCAGTGGTGGACTTTGTGACGCACAGAGCCGGTTCTGGTCCCATAAATGGTACTGCTGACCCTCTCTTCGCGAGTGTCAACTACTTCATTGTCTTTGACCCCAGAGTGACCCGGCACCCAGATGAGGGTGACCTCATTCTGCCTAGCCAGGTCGCTCGTCTCGTCTCGGCACTCACTCACCAGCCAGGAATTCACCCGTGGGCTACTTAGGGCCATAAGCGCTGTCTGGCTATCTGTGGCTATGAGGAACCGCATGGGGTAAATTACCTTTTTTTAATAACGCATTTTTGCGCTTTAGCTGACCTGAAGATCGTTTCACTTACAAAGTAAGCGTCATCAGAGGATGAAACATTCTAAACTACTTAACTACTCCACATTATATTTATACTACGTGGTACATAAAAGACCGATAACGCAGACTATAGAGGTAGGAATCATATGCAAACTTGCTGCGTCTATATTTTAATAGCCGGACTACCTTTTTAAAATCCCGTTATAACTATACATGCCGAGTTTCGGAATATCATTTACCTCAAAGAGGCAGTGTGAACAACTAGTTATTAATCAGCGGCGGAGCATGGCTTTTTGGTGTTTATGGCTTTAGAGATACAAATACTCTCATAGGCGTCTAATTTCACCGGTTGTCTAACATTTTTTATAAGCTTCAGTTTCATATTCCTGACATTTCAGTGGCTATACTCTCATCTTTTTTATCACCTAAGAAGTTTTTTAGATTGTTTTTTGTCGAAAAAGTTAGCTGCAAATTAACTTTTATAAAAATGCTGTCAAGACCCCTTGTGATTCCTGGTTCAAATGGTTGGAAAACTTTTTCTCTACTTTATCTTTTTTGAATGTCGTGAATTCAGCTAGAATTTTCTTTGTTCTGGGTTTATTAATTAATTTTTCTACTAAACAAGCAGAATATCCGTTACATTTAGCCACCTTCTTAACCTACTCTAATTATCTGCTATATATACCTTTACGAAAGGGAAATTGTATGAATCTATTTACTAAAAAATTTAAACTTGCCGTATTTTGTGTGAAAGTATGAGGTGATTCATTTAGAATGTAACTTAGGCTGGTAGTTTCTTCCTGTAGAAATCTAATTCAAGAGGGACATTATTTTTAAACTAGTACATCTAGAAAGGGTAATTTATTATTAATTTCTAATTCGTGGGGAAGTTTTATAGAATCAAATTTATTGTGTAATTTGGCAATAAAGTCATCTATTCTGCAAATGTTTGTGGTATGCAATGCGCAAATATCATCAACGTGACGAAACCACAATCTATGGGTTGCCCCTTGCCGTGACTTTGGTTTCTTGAAAAAACTCATTGTTACATTGAAAGATATTTTGCTTTATAGAAAGGTTTGTTAAAGTTAAATAACCTTTCCAAACTTTTTCACTTCTTTTGTTCCATTTTAACATTGCTCTAAATACGTTAGCGTTTGTTCCATGGGCACGCTAGGAAATGAAGACGCTACATCAAATGATATCAAAACCTCGCCTCCAACCAATTTAACATCTTAAACCTTATTAATACATTCATGTGAATTTAACGGTGACAAAATTTTTTTGTTGACAGATACACGTTAAAAAATGGCAGCACTTATAGCTTGATAAGTTTCATTTTAATCCTGCTTTGTAAGTAAAAAGTTAAAAATAAAAGCGACCTCGGTGGTTACCTTAATCCTCGAAAAAATTAATTCCTCCAAATTGACAAATTATTGAATATGATATACAAGATAAATACAAAATCAAAGCAAAATAAATATCACATTGGTTATATCTATCTTTACTAAAATATCAATTTTTTTTGTAGCAAACTTTTTTCTGGTTTTGATAAAAATCTTAGTAATTCACAATTATTTGAAATATGGGGATTGGGTTTTCTTTTTAAATATTTCTCAGCGTCAGTGATAATCTATGTGTTAGGTTTTTAGTGAATTTTCTTAGAAAAAATTCACTAATGAGGAGATCTCGACTTTTGAATTTTGAAAAAATTTCTTCAAATGAGCGCGATATAGGACCCCTAGAACCCATATCCGGGGTCAGTTTCAATATTTATATGTTTATATATATATATATATATATATATATATATATATATATATATATATATATATATATATATATATATATATATATATATATATATATATGTATCACACCGATAACTCAAAAAATAATGGACCGATTTTGATAAAATTTGGCATGTACCTTTCTTTTATAAATGGCTTGGATAAGTTCGTTAGCCAAGAAAATCGGACGAGGTTTTCCGGGAAAATTTTGAGTTTTCATTCGAAAAAAATTCTTATCTCAAAAAGTAATAGGCCGATTTTAATAAAATTTGGCATGTACCTTTCTTTTATAAATGGCTTTGACAAGTTTGTTAGTCAAGAAAATCGGACGAGGTTTTCCGGGAAAATTTTGAGTTTTCATTCGAAAAAATTTTTATCTCAAAGAATAATAGGCCGATTTTGATAAAATTTGGCATGTACCTTCCTTTTGTAAATGACTTTGACAAGTTCGTTAATCAAAAAATCGAACGAGGTTTTCTGGGAAAATTTTGAGTTTTAATTTGAAAAAAAATTTTATCTTAAAAAATAAGAAATATATGATAACCAAATTTGGTAGGTAGGTTTACGATATAAAAAGTAAACTATACACCAAAATTTAGATTTCTATGTTACAAGAAAAAAAAGTTTTAATAAAATATTTTGTGCAAGATCATTTCTATGAAAATTCACTACCATAACGCACTCGCTGCGTCCAGGCTTTTGTTGACCCAGCCTGCATTTTGGTGAATTTTTATATGTTTATATATATATATATATATATATATATATATATATATATATATATATATATATATATATATATATATATATATATATATATATATATATATATATATATATATATATATATATATATATATATATATATATATATATATATATATATATATATATATATATATATATATATATATATATATATATATATATATATATATATATATATATGTGTGTGTGTGTAGCCATCCGATAACTTAAAAAATAATTAACCGATTTCGATGAAACTCGGCAAATTCCTAATGCCTTGGATAATTTTGTTAGCCAGGAAAATCGGACAGGGTTTTCTAGAAAAATGTTGAGTTTTCTTTCGAAAAAAAAATTTTTCTCCGAAAATTACAAAGCTGTTTAAATAAAATTTACTATATATGCTGCCCTGAGAGAGACCTTACTAGGCACTAAAACTCAACTTTCTAAGTTGATAGAAAATTGAGTTAACCAAATTTTGAATTTTCCTTTGAAAAATTTTTTTCTCCAAATATTACAAACTTATTTCAATGAAATTTGGTGGATATCTTGCCTTAGAAAAGGCCTTATTACATGCCAAAACCAAACTCTCTAAGTTTATAGAAAATTGAGTTATTCAAGTTTGAAACATTTAATAAAAATTCACTACCATAACGCATTTGCTGCGCCCCGAACTTTTTTTGTGTGCACCGGCAATATATCCCTACAGTTCATCATGTCGGTTCTATATAACAGTTCAAACAAGTGTTATCACTAAATCACTGGTTGTAATAAATATCATCCAAATTTTTTGTCGGCAGCCAACCAACCGGAAGATATGGCCCGTGTAAATAACAAGGTACATTGTACGTTTTCTAAGATTAAATATCCGAAATGAAATATGTGGTGTCTAAAATTACTGAAGCGTTGTAAGATCAGTTACACATTGTGTTAAAGAATTAGAGCATGCATACTCCCAAAGAATACTCGGAATAATAGAAGACATTTTTATAAGACGCCTCCGTATCTATGATCTTGATTCAATTACCAAAATGTGTGCTAAGTTAAAAGAAGACAGTTTTCCGTGAGAAAATTACAGCTAATGAGTCACTGTGATGTGATATTGTTTTGTCTAACAACACTTTGTAGCAGGCTTTGGTATCTTCTTGGTAAACTACGACTTGTTTGTTTTATCTAGCTTGTCATTAAGTTGTAATTTTTATATTATATTTTTAATAGCACCATACGACAAGATAATATTAATAAAATTTACAAATTAAGTGAATTAAGGAGAAGATCCCGTACTTGGAGAAATTGGTTAATAGATGCTTGTTTTTATCCGATAACAGAAGCCCAGCCTTGTCTTTCTAAAAATCTTGGATTAATTACCTAAACCACCCATAATTTAGTTTTGTAAAATAGAAATAAGTATGTAATTAGAAAGAATAGTGCTTAGAGAAGGAAAATCAAGAATGTAAAATATCCTAGAGGAATAAATACAGTTGAAAATCTTATTATATTTCGAAAAACCTTTAAGGTCTTTGTGCTCTCACATCTCTATGGGAGACACATTGAAAATTTCCTATAAGCTTCTACCTACCTATGATTTATTTTTACGTTTGCTATTTATTATTTTTGTTAAAAGTTTATAAAATTAATGTTCTTCGTGTTCTTTGTTTTTTTTACTAATGCCTATTTATTTTACAACCACAGCAAAATTTGTTGTTTTTAATGCATAAGACAAAGTCAGATTAAAGAAAAATGAGGATTTTAGATAAGTGAGATAGTTAACATAATGTAACAAATATATATTTATATATATATATATATATATATATATATATATATATATATATATATATATATATATATATATATATATATATATATATATATATCAAAACGTTGACAACAAGCAGTAACAATATAAGAAGTGACGCATCCCTACCGAACCGAGCTATAAAAGGGATTCCATAGGCGGAGACTTTTATTTTTATATGGATATAATATTCTCTATTCATTTTTAAAAGATAATTCGTTCCACTATTACTACTGTCTAATCAAAAGTACAATAAATATTCACATACGACACTTATAACTACTATCAATTAAAATAGAACGCTATACGGTACAACCGTTTTAATCCGAGCACGCGAAAATACTAGACCTTCCGCTCCTTCATAGAGTAGTTCAAATTATGGGAATGTCGACATCATTCACAACTGAACCTAGCAGTTTCGTGGAAATACAATACAACCCCAGATATAGGTTTTATAAAATAATAAAGCGGATAGATCTCGACTGTAGCTAGACTGCAGCCCCATTCAAGTGTTTAAAGAGTTTAAAGTGTTTCAATTGAAATGGACTAATTTTTATAAACAGAAGAGCGAAGGATATCGGGGCCTATGGGATGGGAATTAAAATTGATTCTATACTTTCTCCTCTGTCAGAGAAGTTACGTACATGTTAAGGCCAGATTTCTTCGTCACCGCTTCATAGCCATTGTTCGTTATTTACCGCTGCAGCTCGATATATACACTTTTACCTTGTTGAGAGTTAAATAGTCCATATAATTATTTCTATCATGCGCAAACTTCTTCTGCCGATATGTAGCGGCAAACTTATTGCAATTATACACAACGATATTTCAGAATTGTGAGCGAGTTTAGACACAAGTCACATCGTTTATTTTAGAACCTGACTATAGGTAGTGTCAGTTGAATTTCACCTTGTTTTCGACATTTTCAGTCATAGGCAACTAAGTATGACCAGATATCTGATGTCTGCACCAAAATATAACATAAAAATCGACATATCTCAGAAATGGTAAGAGATAGGTAAAAAAGTGTTAACAATTTCAAATAGATTTAAATGGCCAATAAGATGAGCTAAAAAACATAGGGTGTTCTATTTAAAATTATCAAGTTATGAGTGAAAGAAGTTGTTCAAGTTGGACGCTTAGTATAGAACGCTATGTATAAGTTCTTAAAGATATTATCCACCGAATCCTTGGAACTAAGCTTTTTTAGCTCACTCAGTAAGGTAGAATCTCCGATCTTGTCTAATAGCGGAGTTACGTCTTATCAAACATGGTAGTGACATTTTAAAAATTTTCGAAAAAATCAAAATAACTTGAAAACGTCAAATTTTTGACACATGGTGCCTTTAAAAAATTTATTCTATAATTCGATGCTGAATCTAAAACTGCAATAATATATAGGGTGTTCCATTTAAAATAACTGTAGTACATGGTACTTCCGGTATAACCGGAAGTACCATGTGCTTAAGAGTAATTTACTTTGCTTCCACATAGCCGCTTATGGCCCAACCCAAACTTTCTTTTTCGAATTCGGACTAGAAGGTCATAAACTTCTTATGAACGCGACTCGTCAAACACCCTATATATATATATATATATATATATATATATATATATATATATATATATATATATATATATATATATATATATATATATATATATATATATATATATATATATATATAACATATTAAAATTGAAACTGACCCCGGATATGGGTTCTAGGGATCCTAGTTCGCGCTCATTTGCAAATTTTTTTTCAAATCTCAAAAGTCGGGATCTCCCCATTAGTGAATTTTTTTGTGAAAATTCACCAAATTGACCGCTGGGAGATTAGGTCTTGACTGTTATGATTTTTTTTCTTTGGGGCACAATAAAGCATAACATATAACGTTACTTCAATAAATGACGTAACAGAATCTGTAGTAGAATAACAAAATAAATTGAGTTGTTAAGTAAAGTTCGCACTATTTCAAAATCCGTAACAAACACAGTAGTACGGCTAGTAAGTTAAGTTTAGTTAGAAAAAAACAGGATAACAAAAATTTTAAACCCTGATGCTAAAAATTTGACAAACGCAATTAGAAATGAACAGTTCTACCAAATTACCGTTCTGAAAACAATCACTGAAAGGACAGTTATCTTCCTTAATGGCGACCTTATTTAACACGACAGATACACCATTTATAATATCAAAATGGATTTTATAAGATGATTGTTTTACTTAGCGAAGACATGCTTGGGTTTTAAATTATTTATTTTATCTCATCTCCTGCTAAATATTTAATATTGTATATTAATTTTCAATAAAGAAAGTTGCCGACTTGAACTGTAACTGTATATCATTGTTTCTTTTTGTAATGGCAACAAACTAATTGTACTTCTTCATCAACATCCTCCAACAGTCATAAAATTCGGCAGTAAACTCGCTCATGAATAATTTCACTGGAGACTTCAATGCTCAATCAGACAGCAAACCCGTATCTCCTTAAAAAGTCTTGAGTGTACAAAAGCAACGCCTGATAAAATATCATCTCACGAATAAACTAGTGATCAAAAAAGATAGCAAGTGTGATTCTTTAAGGACTAAATGTAGATTTAAAGCATTATTACGACATCATTGATCTTTCGACGACAGCTTTTTTTAGTATATTGTCTAGCAGATTTTAACTCTCATACGCAGACATGTTTTGTCTTAATACGCTTGACAGAATATCAAGTACCAAAATCTGATTTTAAGAAAAAACTAGTCCAAAGCCCGAGGAAATACTGAAATTAATTCACTCATGAAGTGTTCGGTGCCAAATTGACTTTTCGTGTTCACAACAGGTACAATGAACGAATTTGCCAATCATTTCGACTGTTTTTCTTTAGGTGCTTTCGCAATTTATAGCACTTTCAGTCGATAAAACTGCTTCCTTTTTATTTATATAAGGTTGGGTTAAGTTTAAAATGGATACATATCAATAACTTTACTGAATACGTCCTCGAGCGATTGATTTGCATTAAGGTTGTGACAGTTTTATTTAAATATACATTTTTATATAAATATGTATTATTTTCAGTTTTTACAATACATATGTAAGTCGACTTAACGTGACTTTTCCAACTTTATTAGTTTGACGCAATAATGAGTACACCAAAGACCTATAATTATAATAATAATTATAATAGTAGTAATAAAAATAATGATTTATTGAGAAATATGCTCACAAATCCAACACTTACAAGATGTATACTGCCGCGCTAATTCAAAATGTCGTATCTGCATATGAGGATATTTTAAGATATTGTAGTTTTTCTGAATGTCCTTCTGCCATCGCCAGCAAACCTTTTTTTTTCCTCATTTTTAGCTGAGCCAAATACACATACTTTACGTGGTGGGTAGACAAGTTTAAGCGTGGAAGTAAAATTAACAAACATTTTTGATAATTTGCAGTTAAGACTTTTAGACCTGGTAGATCTGAAATTGTCTATTGACTCTTTACTTGAAATACGACAGCGAGCTGAGGTGAAAAATGAAATAATAATAGGTAAAATAATCAGATATTGACCGAAAAGTGAATTTAACATTTATTGTAACAAATCTAAGCAGTGTTATATTAATATTAACCAAAATGTTTGTTATTATTGAAATAAAAGAAACTTATAGACAATAATAAAAATAAATAGTACATCTTGAGTCTTAATTATCTAAACATATCTCGGATGATTTAAAGGGGTGGTTTTTCGTGCCTTTTTCTTTTCTTTGCTACAAAGGTTTTTCAAATGATTGTAAATTATAATTATTAATATTATTAAAATTTAAGTAATTATTCATTTAGTTATATTTTAGAATCGGCAACGTTCGAGCGGCGGAGCGTGTATTCAAATTCGCCCCCTTGTTACCTTGAAACTAATATTTAAGTTTTACGACCTTCAAGGGAGGTATTGCCTAAATTTATTTGGAACACTAAAACCGCGCATCTGGGTCAAATTCCCAGAATTTTACTATATATTCAGTCCTAGCGTATACCTAGTGACCCAAGCATATCAGAGTCACTGTATAAGAAATTGTAAAAATGGAATCTAGTTCAGGGCTTTCTAAGCTAATAATGAAACCCAGCATCTAGTTTTCAAAATTACATTAATACAAAAAATAAAATTTATACAGATAACATTTTAACAGCACAATAAATTTTAATACACCCTTTAATTTCAAAGGTTTCCGTATGATTTAAATTAAACAAAAGAAAACTTTCAATATTATTTTTCATAAATTCCTTAATTCCAAAGGTTTCCGTCTGAGTAAAATTATACTAAGAACTCTTATTTCCAATAGTATAAATCCTAAAGGTTAATTAAACAGAAGGGAGTAGGAGTTTTTTCCAAACCTTAGAATGGATTAAATGTTATACAAAGTTGATACCGGTGAAAACTACATTGTTCTTGCCCTCGGTATAAGTTTTCTAAGCCCGATATTTAACTCCCTCTTAGCTTAATTATATCTCTCACTTATCTACCCCTTACAGCTCCCAGCTAAGCCCTCATGACTCAAAGCCCTATCTCTTCCTCGTATTAAAAAATTTCACAAATATTTCCCCATCCATTAAAATTCCTATCATAAAACAACACCTAAATTTTAATCTGATTTCATTCACTCTGATTATAAGTCCAGCGCACTACAACTCAATCATCTATGCTAATTTAGCTTACAGCCCAGATGGTTAAAAATATCTATACAATCTTAGTTTTAAAAGTACTTCGGTACTCGAGACAGCTGGCCCATTCTTAATCAAACAAAAGGGAACATTTAACAAAAATAATAACTGAAACAAACTCACCAGAAAAATCCGAGGCAATACACCAGCTCTGTACTCTGCCTTACCAGCCACTATGGCCGTTGAACCGCGATCGTTCGCGATAACCGCCCTTTCAAACAAAAGCTAATTCCCTCACTGCAATCTCACTTACTGCTTAATTTACTTAACAGAAACCCTTGAAGATTATCGCCGCGGCGGCAATCCCGCAGCCCGGGGGCCGGCTGCCTGCGCACTGCCTCCAACACGTCTCTTTTTCTTCACTCTCGCCGAGTCCCCAAAACCACTTAGTTTGCGGAAATTTTCTGTAGCAACTCAAATGGCCTTTTTAAGGGTTACCTACCTGTCCCATCGTCACCGGTGTCGTCAGCAGAATTACATTTCCTTTCATTATATACTAAATTGACCGTTGTACCGCGTGTTTTGCGCTTGATAAGGTGAAAACCCGTTGTTTGGGACACGTTCGTTAAAAGCTTTTTTTGTGAAAAGTTTAATTCTGTAAAATCCCCCTGAAACTACTTTTATGATAGCATATTGTGCCCCTCTATGATATCAATTTTCACGAAGTTTGACAAATAACGTTTTGGTTTAGTGATATTTAGTTTATACCTGAAAATTTGACTTTTTCACCTATTCAATGTAGGTAGTCATTAACATCATATACTTTGCCCATCTTTTTGAGTGTATTCTTGACTTTGTGGTGGACATAAAAGTGTGTCTACTCTCTAAGTATTTGATTTTCAATAATTTTTGATTTTGTGTCTTTGTTGACCAAATAAGCAAGAAAGCTAAAAAGCTCCCTGTTTTATTTTAGGCGCCACAATGATCCACCCAGATGTAGTAGTAGTAGTAGAAGTGGTGGGAGGCCAACGCCAAGCAAGTAGGCCAGAATGGGCCCTTTTTGCCAACCCCAACAACCCAGTAACCATGCTTTACACTTCCTCGATTCCATCGCCAAACCGCCTCGACCTCGAAATGAAGGCCGTGACGGTCTTCCATTAGACGGTACTTACCTGATTCCTCTGCAAACTCCTCGAACCGAACAATTCTGCTCGAAGACTCCCAAAAGCCTCACATTCACACAGGTAGTGGTAAGACGTTTCTTCATCCTCACCACATTCCTGGCAAATGGGACCCCACTCTACGCCTATCAATGTGAGGTGTCTTCTAAGGGCGCAGTGGCCTATCAGCACCCCAAGGATGCGGCCAAGCGTAGGTCGACTCCTACCGAGTAGCCAGACAGTTTTATCTCTGTCCGGCCTCTCGAAGTCCCTCGCCTGCCTACAGCCACCAGCCGACATCCAGTGTCTCTTCAGGGCCTCCTCAGTCCACCTGTCTAAGGCGACAGAGACTGTCTTCCTACTTATACCTATCGCCGGCTCCGGGCCACAGAACGGCCGCCGGGAACCAACCCTTGCGAGATAATTCGCCACCTCATTCCCCGCCACGCCACAGTGTCCCGGAACCCACACCAGTTGCACCTTCTTTGTCCTGGCTAGTCCTTTAAGCGCGTCAGCGCACTCCTGAACCAGTGTTGACCTAATACTGGCGGCGCAGACTCCCTAGACGACCGCCTGGCTATCCGAGCAAATTTATACACATTTCTCGGGGCTCATCCTCACATCCCGTCTATCGGCTACAGACAGGATAGCGTACACCTCCGTTTCGAATGCCGTGGTATATGCGCCCAGAGCATAAATCTCCACCCAGATAGTTATTTCTTTAGCGTCCCGCTTGTGTGTTATCACTTTGTAAAATGCTGATATTATATTGTATATTCCTCTTTCTTCCGCATTATGGATTATGTTCGCTTGCTCACTCGTTCCCCTGTCGGCTTCTGGGCAGTTATTACTGGCAGTTGATTTTCTATCGTACCCCTATTTCTGTGTAGGGTTCTTCTTGTTCTGTTTCCGAGCGGATACAATTAAACAGTGTGTGTTCCATTGTGTCTCGTTCCCCACAGTACCTACATTCTCCACTATCAATTTTACCCATTTTGCATGCATATGCTCCAAATCCGCCGTGGGCAGTTAAGATTTCTGTTATATGGTAGTCGACGTCACGATGTTGGTAGCACAGCCCCATATCGATATCTTTGTCCACTGGGATTGCTCTTCATTCTCGTCCCAAGCTCTCTGCCACTTATGTATCAGGTGTTTCTTTACAATTTATCCTGCTTCCGTTCCTTGTTCCGTGTTCTCCTATAATGAATGTATAGATATAGTATCAGTGGTAAGAAGTTCGATCGCCAGGTGCCCTGTTATGATTTGCAGCGCCTTCGCCGATACAGTTTTGTATGCGCTCGTTGTCTTTAAAAGTATTCGCCGCTGTGTCTTCTGTAATCATGAGTTTGTATTTTTTGTTGAGTGCTGCATACCACACTGGAACACCGTAGAATATATTTAAGTATACCACCCCAGACAGAACAATTCTCTTGCAACACCTAGTACCTCTGATATTGTGTAGTATTCTGGCCAGTGCAGATGCTCGCTCCTCCCTTTTGTATACAGTTTTTTTTTTTCATATTACAATGTATAATGAGCCAATCGGCCAATCGCCGACGCCAAGGAGCAGTTTCGTCTCACTATCCTAAAAATTTTGCCGGCCTCCTGCCTTTCTGTAAGGTGGATAGGGATTTTTAACGTGGCCGACATCACATGGGCACAGGTCCGACGGCTTTACGCCTTTTCTGAAGGGAGGAATGTACAGACATTCAACTTGATAAAATACAATTCAACAACCTCGGTTGATGTTAATTGATTAATTGTACAGTATGTTCTGAAGTAGTGAAAGGAGAATCCAGTGATCGAACTCAGTACCCTTAGGTTCAGAGGCACGCGTTCTCAGCGCTGAACCACTGAGGCTCTTGTATACTAAGTATACCAATGAGTAAATCTAATAAAATAAAATTAATTTCACCTCGTTACACTGTTCATGTTGTCACCAGTTCTGTCTGCATTTTCGCGAATATCTTCCTGCAAACTTAATGAATCAATTAATATTCAACAATAAAGTGACTAATCGATGCTATGAGGTCCATAAACACGCAAACCGCTCCTCCCTTTTGTATACAGTTTTTTTTTCATATTACAATGTATAATGAGCCAATCGGCCAATCGCCGACGCCAAGGAGCAGTTTCGTCTCACTATCCTGAAAATTTTGCCGGCCTCCTGCCTTTCTGTAAGGTGGATAGGGATTGTTAACGTGCCCGATATCACATGGGCACAGGTCCGACGGCTTTACGCCTTTTCTGAAGGGAGGAATGTACAGACATTCAACTTGATAAAATACAATTCAACAACCTCGGTTGATGTTAATTGATTAATTGTACAGTATGTTCTGAAGTAGTGAAAGGAGAATCCAGTGATCGAACTCAGTACCCTTAGGTTCAGAGGCACGCGTTCTCAGCGCTGAACCACTGAGGCTCTTGTATACTAAGTATACCAATGAGTAAATCTAATAAAATAAAATTAATTTCACCTCGTTACACTGTTCATGTTGTCACCAGTTCTGTCTGCATTTTCGCGAACATCTTCCTGCAAACTTAATGAATCAATTAATATTCAACAACTAAGTGACTAATCGATGCTATGAGGTCCATAAACATGCAAACCGTTTCCACAAGAGTTTAAATCATTTTTGATTGGTGCAATTAGAAAAAATATTCACTAATTAGGATATATTTTATGCGATGAGTTTGTATAGTTTATGAAAAGCTATAATAATAAATTTTAAAGATTCAATTTATTTGTATAGTTGTGTGTACGGTAATGAATTAAATATTGGCACCAATATCATCCTTATGCCACCATTAGTTAGAACTGTTATTTTTCTGCTAATTGCAATAATTAGTTTTGGCACACGTTCTTTTTTTTACGAGTTAAAATGTTACAATAACGGGGATGCCAAAAGGCAGGTTTTTTTTGGTGTATATCTTCGAACATGTAAACAACATTGATCGTTGACCTTTTAAGTGACCTAATTCGATAATATAGTGAGTTTTCAGCGGATGGGTTAAACTTAACGTAGTTCCTACTAGGTTCACTAAGTGAAGGTTAGAACTAGTGATGAGTACTGATAAGTACACTTGGAGAACCCCAATCACCACAACACATTTAAGAGAATCTGACGATCGTTTCACTAACCATGTTAGAGTCAGAATTATTCATCCCCTGATGACGCTAACTTGGTTAGTGAAACGATCGTCAGTTTTTTTTTAATGTGTTGTAGTGATTTTGGGTGCTCCAAGTTGACTTACAAGGTTATCTTTAATTAATTTTCTATTGTGATCAAGTTTGCTTAAATTAAGAATATTTATGAGCTTGAGTCCGCGAAATGATGCTTCAGTTTTATTGCCTTATACACTTCCAAGCAGTGCGGGCGGTGGATTTCCAAATAGGGAAAACAAGTGGCCAAATTTCAATACAAACAGAAGACAGGGCCAGCAGAAGAGCTTGTAAATGGTTTCATAACCCCTTAACTACTGATATGTTTGGTAAACACTGCTATAAAAGTGGTGCTTAAAACTTTTCATTTCCTTCGTTCATTTTAATGTAGGCGTTAGCCAGCAATATTTTATAATTTTCTGTTTTTCCTCGAAAGGATAAACCGAAGAATTGGTGTTTAATGAATTACATATAACATAAACACATTCACAAACTTGTGAGGCGCCACTCGCAGACGGACAAGGGAAAGGGACTTCCATTGCAATTTATTCCAAACATCAGGCGACCACCGATTGACCAATATTGACTCGCGTAACCGGATTTTGAGCCGCTTACTGGAGAGGATATAAACTGCATGCATAAAATAAAAACCTACGCATGGACTGTATGGTATAGACAGAGACAGTAGACATAGTAGGCCGTCGAAAATAAGCGATCGTAACCCCCGATTATCGTATTTGCGCGCTTATGTCTGTCGCACATTATCCAGCGTCGTCGCGCCTGTCCGACATTTGCGACATGGCCAAGCTTAGCAAATACTAATGTCAATACACGCTGTGGGTATACTATTAGGATAAGTTGCAGACTTGGAATTGGGATACTTGATTTCATATAATAACAACACACTACATTTTTTAAAGAAAATGTGTTTTATTAAGAGTAAAATGAAATATATAGTTTATCTGTATATATTACATACCTGTGATTATAAAAGTATTTAGAGCTAAAACAGTGGGTACATTAGCATGTTAAATATTATATTTTTCAAAATCGACCCATTATTTTTTGAGTTATGGATACTATATATATATATATATATATATATATATATATATATATATATATATATATATATATATATATATATATATATATATAGATCACGTCATTTGTGAATTTTTTGTTTAGAAAAATTCGCTAATATAGACAAAGAAAATGTTAGCGGAATCTAAGACTTTCAGAAAAGAGCGAACAGACAAAAGCGTTGTCTACCATTTCAACTATCCTGCTTAAAAATAAAAGTTCGAGACGCAGCAAGTGCGTTATGGTAGTGAATTTTCATAAAAATGTTTTTAATAGCAAATATTAGTTGTTTTTTTAAGACAGCAGGCATCAAATTTGGTTACCAGTATAATCTATATAGCAAAAACAATGTGCCATGTTTCATCAAAATAACTTTATTGTTTTAAAATGTAAAAAAATTTCCGAAAGTAAACTTAAAGTGTTCCGGAAAAAACTCGTTTCTTGGTCAACCTTATAAGTTAATAGCTAATTGAGCAATCAAAATATGAAGCATTTGATCAAAATTCGCTACCATAACGCACTTGCTGCGTCCAGAATTTATTTTCTTACAAACATGCGTTACATTTCGATGGAAAATGCTAAAATGCAATAACATAAGGCGTGTTTGATTTAAAAAAAAAAAGAAAGTTTGTATCACTAACTACTTATGGGCCACCCTGTGATTGTGAAAATGATTTTTTAAGATGTAGCTCAAAACACCCTATAATTAATGTATACATTTTTTTTTCATATCTTGTATAATAACGGATATATTGAGCTTTATTGATTTTTTACGAAAATTCCACAAAAATGATATACCACTAAACGATAAACTCTATAGCTAAGGCTACTGCCAAACATCAGAGAAAGGGTCTAATTGAAATCAATTTTCTGGAAATATTTTAGTAAAATGAAGGACAATGACGGTTGAAACTAAGACTTCGGGGTTTGTTAAACATTCTTCTTGAGACATTTTCTTTCCATAGCTCGTATAACATTCAAGTTCTTTGCCTAAGTGTTGCGAATTTTGACGTTTTTACTCGCAACTTTGACGTTTTGAGGAAAACCCCAATTTATTTTTATTTAAATGCCTATAACTTTCTTCTATTTAGACCTGCAGAGCTAAATTTTGGCACATAACTTACACATATGGATATAAATCAGCGTACCAAATTTGGTTGTCCTTACTTTGTTAATTCGGGAGATATAAATTTTTTTCGAAAGAAAACACAACATTTTCCGGGAAAACCTGGGCCGATTTTCATGGCTCACGAACTTGTCCAAGCCATTTTCAAAGTGAAGGTATTCACCAAATTTAATCAAAATCGGCCCCTTATTTTTTGAGTTATCGGTGTGATACATATATATATATATATATATATATATATATATATATATATATATATATATATATATATATATATATATATATATATATATATATATATAGTATTAAGTTTTCGTGACGGTAATAGTGTTATTTTCTTAAAAAATTGTGGAAAAGCCGTCAGTTGCAAAATAAAACTCTTTATTAAAAGCCGAGCTTTCGGAAAAGTTTATTCCATTCTCAAGGATCTAACGTGAGTTTTACTATAACTAATTATGAAAATACAAACATGAAAAAAAAACGTTTTTTAAATTTAAAAAACGGTTTTTATATATATAAGGCGTCCCATGACTAAAATATGATCTCACTGTTGAATTGCATTTTGATAAAATGCACAATTTTGTATCTGCCTTTTGAATATATAATTCAATAGTAGTTTGCAAGACTCAAATTACTCTAGTTGTAAAAATCAGTTTCTCAATATCTTGCTGTACCTTAACAATTTCTCTTTTTAATTAGCATTTTGTTAGATGTCCTATCTCTGCTTTTAACGTGTTTCTATTTTCGGTAAATGCACGACTTCCGCTCAATCATGATTTGTACAATCTCGACAATCTTAAGGTAATTATAAACCAGTGTAACATTTATTCAATCCAAATAAGTACTTCAAATTATTTTCCTAATAATACTCTACCGGTCTTTTTCACCATACGAAGCCATAAATATATATATCAATTTAGCCTGTAGTCAAATATACATTTCTATACATTAAATCAATTTAGTAGATGATAAAAGCAGCTTAAGTGCATTCCAGGCATATAAAGAAAAGACGCTATTTATGAAATTATATTTGACACTCTTAGCTAGATACGTTTTACTTACATTATGTAACTGAAGTTTTTACTAAATCATCGTCAATCGATAGCTTAGGCTTCAAGCTTATAATTTCATATAACCGTATATGGTCGAATCTGCTCCTTAGCTTGCCTAATGAATGACATAATGCATATGCGTTGATAGCACTTGTAATTAATAAGATGTATAGCCAACACAAATACTTTTAAGTGAGCAAATAACTTCTACAATTTCGTAATATCTGCTCTTGCATGACGTGTTTGGACCTTATATTTATTAGTGAATTTTCTTGGAAAAAATTCGCTAATGGGTAGATCCCGACTTTTGAATTTTGAATTCTTTTTTCAAATGAGCGCGAACTAGGACCCCTAGAGTCCATATCCAGGGTAACTTTCAATTTTTATATGTTTATATATATATATATATATATATATATATATATATATATATATATATATATATATATATATATATATTCATATATAACTAAAATGAGCCCGATTGCGAGAAACTGGCACAAGTAAAGAAACATGATTGTGGTCGTGAACGTGATGTTAGAACACAAGCATTTAAAGAAGCAGTACTTCATCTACTGGATGAGCAACCTGAGATCAGTACCAGGAGAATTGCTTTGCAGTTGAATATCAATCATATGACTCTGTTTGCCATTTTGAAGGAGGAGGTCTTATACCCTTACCACGTATAACGCGTGCAGGCACTATTACCACGAGATTTTCCGAATCGTCTGGAATTCTGTTTGGGTGTTGGACACGACTGAAAAAATTCCTGAATTTCTGAAGCATATTCTATTCACAGACGAACCAAATTTTTACGAGAAGCTCTAATTAACTATCATAATAACCACATATGGTCAGAAGAAAACCCTCACGCTATAACTGAAGCCCCCACAACATTTCTCTCTAAATGTGTGGGTTGGGTGTATTGGTAATTGGTTAATTGGTTCATATTTTCTACCACCAAGATTGAATGGAGATACATACTGCCAATTTTTAAGAGAAGAGCTTCCATTATTTCTTGAAAATATTCCCTTAGGTGACAGAATGACAATGCGCATCATGCATGATGGGGCTCCCTCTCATTTTAGTACTGGATCACGTCAATATTTGAATGACGCATATCCCAATCGCTGGATAGGGCGAGGTGGATTTCGATCTCGGCCAGTACAATCTCCGGACTTAAATCGTTTAGATTTTTGTATTTGGGGACACTTAAAAACTCTAGTGTATAAGACTCATGTTGAAGACGTGGAAGACATTATTTCTTCATGCAGGGGTATTCAAGAGACTCCTGGGATTTTTGACCGCATACGTGAATCAATGCGTCGACGACTACAGTCATGTTTGATGGCTGAAGGTGGTCATATTTAACGTTAAGTATGATTTTATTTGATAGTTTATGTTTGATTTATTACATTAGGTTTAATTTTATTCTATTTAATGACGTTAAATTTGGTTTCTGATAAAAGTTTCAATATGAAAGCCACCTAGATAGTAGGTAAATTCAAGTTTCAATAATATGCCACTTGAATCATATCTACTTGATAATAAATTATTTTTCCTCATGAGTCGTTGATTTTTACAAGAACTTTTCACGTGTATAGTTGTTCAGAATTAATTAAGCTATCAACAAAGAATTTACAATTAGCATAATTGAACAAGGAGAAACAAACTTTGGAGGGCGGTTTTTCTACCCCCAGCAACCATAGCGAACACCAGTAAAATTGAGTATTGAGTGCCTTATTGAGGGCAGAGAATTTCGTCTCAAATTTATTTTTAAAACTCACGAAAAAAACATTATGTGATGCCTTCTTCACGGGGTTGTATCTGAACAAGGGTTGCTCTAACGAAAATTTTTTATCTGAAAATTTACCTTATTTTTTGACAGAGAATTACCCCTTGTAGGTTCTCGTACTCATTTATTTATATTTAAATTTGCCTAAAATGCCATTTTATGCGAATCATACCATGCGCTTGATAATAAAAATTTTTTTTCTCAAAAACAGTTCACTTTACGGAAAAATTACAGGAAAGCTTTTTTATTGAAAATGAGTCAGGTTATCCAAAACGAATTTTTTTATTGCACAAAGTGGATCAAGAAAAAAGTGTCATGAAGAGCAAATTTTAGGGGTGTCTTTTTATACCCCTTCGAACCATTGGGCAACATCACGGAAATAGTCAATGAGTCCTCTATATGTTCCAGAGAAAGTCCACTCGTATTA
Organism: Tillus elongatus; assembly: GCA_964006375.1. Lineage (NCBI taxonomy): Eukaryota > Metazoa > Arthropoda > Insecta > Coleoptera > Cleridae > Tillus > Tillus elongatus. Next base: position 32,538,517 of record OZ023265.1, read on the forward strand.
ATTTTCGTAACATTCGTCGTTTCGGGAAAAAAATTTAAACGGCTCTTGACGCTCTCTTCATGGGGGCAGGGGGTACCTGAACAAGAGATGCTCAAATAGAATTTTTTCATATAAAAGACCCCCCCTATTTTTTTTAAAGAGTCACCCCTTGATTTTTTTGCACTTATTTATTTACACCCTGGCTAAAAATAACAAGTATATCATTGAAATCTCCTGGAATCCAGTGCACCCAGAGTTAAAAATACAGTCCACATACAGTCCACACCTTCAACATCTTCTTCAAACGCTAATTAACAAAGTAGACTAATTATCGAGAGTTGGATCAATCCACCTGCTAATCAGTGGGGATAGAAAACAAGCTCTTTCTCCCCCAGTTATTAATATGGTCACTGCAATTAACAATATGCATCTTTACAGTTATCCAGTTTTACTTACAGAACTAACCTCTAAATTACCTACCATTCTCAAATTGATATGGGGGGAAAATGTCGTTAAAAATGAGATAAATAATGCTAACCTCTGATGAACTGATTAAGTAATAATAATTACATCAGGAGAACCCTCTACGAAAGCTTTGTTTAAATTTGCACAATTTTAACATCAACATTAGATTATAGACTTATCATTAACAGGTTTTCCATTAAGTAATTAAAATTGATACTACTTTAGAGGGGTGTGGGGGGGTCGGGGCATACTATGACCACACTTCAGCTCAAAAGGGTCAGATTAATATTCAGCATCCGGCAGCGTCGAATGAAAGCTACCTCTTTCATTTTATTACGAATTCTATTTCTTTAATGCTTACACACATACGTTAACGCTAATCTTCATACGTCGAACTAGAAATTTTCTAATCTCTCTGGTCTTAGGTTCTTTTGTTTATTTCAGCGCTGCATGTAATTGTGGTAAATTACGTTTGTAATTTATTTTCTGCCTATCAGAATGTAATGTGTAATTACTTGAACAGCTTAATTCCTGCATTATGTCTTTTGACCAGCGAAGATAAATAAATCATACCACTACACCACTTTCAACACCAATAAACCTACGCAGATAAGGATAATTTATACTGGGCATCATACAATTAAATTTGCCTCATCTTAGAGAGTTTATGGCAGTCGGACTCTTCAAAGAAACCACATATGTGGGACAACGCGAGGAAAAGCGCCATTATCTACGTCGCTTGCGGAGTTTCAATAACATCAGGATAATACGAGGCATGACATTTATATCACTAAACATCTACTCGCTACAAATGACAACGAAATATACAAAAGACTTGGTAAATTTATAAAAGAATCAAAAGTAGAAATCTAATATTGTACCCAAGTATATGTGTATGTATGTATGTATGGTTGTATATATGTGTGTATATATGTATTGTGTGTATGTATGTGTATAATATGTCTCCAAATATATCTATGTTAGGTTAAGCACAATAAAGAGGGGAAACGAAACATCATTTATTTTACGTAGGTTAAGTAATAAAAATATTGTGCATCTATAAACATAAGCTCCTGTTGTCTCTCCTTATGTTCTTAACCACCTCACCGTGGCCTAGCCTTGTCTGTTCTGAGAGGGTGGAGAAGTTCTGGCGGGTCCCTGGACTGCACTCTTGTATCCCTGTTTTTTCTTTTTATTATAGTTCAGTTAAAAAAAAGTATATGTGTATATATTATTTTAAAAAAGAAAAAAAAAAGAAAAAAGAAAGAAAAAAAATTATCATTAAAAAAATACAAATAATAATGATACAAATTTAATTATAGAAACTATATAGCCTCAATTTTGTTGCTCGTATTGTTAGTAATAAACCTTTCCTTACCTCTCGTCTGTCTAATAAAACAGTTTGAGGCTAATGGACCTGGTCTCCAAGGCCATCAGGATACAACACACACACACACATATCACTAAACCGACCAACTTGCTTTAAAGCATCATTTTAATAACGAAAAACAATGGAGGTAAATGCATATGTAGAGTCTTCTTGTCTGGCTTCAAAAGTGCTTGTTTCATTCTCTGGAACCGGTTCTGGCGTTTACTGCATCGTTAGGTAAGAGGTGAAACAGTCAATAAAAATCGATATCCGTTACTACGTTAGGTTATCTTATTCTTTAAAAAATAAAAGGAGAACGACAAATGATGTCCTTAAAATGCCAAGGCTGTGCAACGTTAAATTGGCACTATTGCTAACTTAGTTATTACTGGAGCTACGTGATCGGTTAAATTAGTATTTTTTTCTCTGATTACGATGAGCTAAACAAAACAATAATCGAGCATCGTGTTTTCGGGATATTGACAGAAACATGTTTTTTTCTAATGAAATACCCCATATATCTTATCAGCATTCGATAGATAATCTAATTCTGAACAAATTTCTTTTAAAAACCAAAGAGCCTAAAGTCGAAAATAAAGGAGATATCGTCAAATTTATGAATTCAAGTTAGGTAGCCATGAATTCGAAACAAAACGTTAAGATTGTTTGACAGAGCAACAACAGATTGTCAAAGTGATGTGTATTTGTTTAGTATAGCAATCGTTTTAAAATGCTATTCACGCATTCGGAAAAAAAGTTATATACTTGAATGCTACATAATATGTGGTAAAAATAGTCAAAGAGCTTTAGAACGTTATGCGAATTTATTTCCTGGACGAGATCTGCCAGACAGACGTTACTTTCTGCAATTGTACAGAAGATTTCGATCCAATAAACATACCTTTGGCGAGAAGAAAACACCTAAATGATTTATTGTGGACGAACAAACTGAAATTAATGTACTAGCATATTTTGAGGCTCACAAAGAAAATTCGGTAAGAGATTTATCCAATGAAAGTAGTTTATGTTTAGGTATTATACATAACATTCTAAAGAAACCCAAGCATGTACCATACAAATACCAATTGACAGAGACATTTTATCTTTGGCGATAGCGACAGACGTTTTCAATCTTGTCAATGGTTTGTAAACAAAGTTAGATACGACCCAAATTTAATAGGATTGATTCCGTGGAGTGATGAAGCGAGCTTCTCAAATGCGGGCATGTTTAACAGCAGAGATAATCACTACTGGAGCCGAAAAAATATCATATTGACCAAGGCGCACCACCCACAAAGGAGATTCAGCATCAATCTTTGATAAGGTTTTATGGGCTCCAGAGTAATTGGCCCAATTTTCTATCAGAGCAACCTGATAGCCAAGCGATATACGAAATTAATCATGCCCGTACTGGAAGATCTTCTAGATGACATGGACTTGGCCACCAGGGGAAGTATGTACATGCAGCAAGGTAGGGCACCTGCTCATAATTCCCAAATTGTAACTGAGATGCTAAAAAATATGTTTCCAAGTAAGTGGATTGGTACCAGTGGTCCCATTAGATGGCCACCGCGCTCACTGGACCTTACACCTGTAGACTTTTTCATTTGGGGATATATCAAGAATATTGTGTACAAAAGCAGATAAGATATTGTTGAACCATTTCAGAATTCCATAACTACCGCTCTACATAGAATTGATAGAATAACTATTTTAAAAGCTACTAGGACCGTTCACAGACGTTGCGAAAAATGCATTGAAGTGCGAGGAGAAATCTTCGAACATTTACTCTAAGCTCCGAGAGCCTTCCTGTGATTTTAATTTATAGTAATTATTGTTCTCATTCTAATATTATCTTCATTTTAATATTAATTTAAAATGATTCTATACTAACAATATTTTGCTCTATCAAACAGTAAACGTTTTGTTTCGAATTCGTGGATACCTAATTTGAATTCGGATTTTGACGATATCTCCTTTATTTTCGACTTTAGACCCTTTGAATATTCAAAGTAATTTGTTCAGAATTAGATTATCTATCAAATGTTGATAAGATATGCGGGGTGTTATGTTAGAAAAAACATGTTTTTTTTGTTTAGCTCATCGTAATCAGCAAAAAAATACACAAGTCTGCTAATTTAACCGATCACGTAGTTCCAATAATAAGTAAGTTAGCGATAGTGCCGATTTAACTTTGAACAGCCTAGACGTTTAAAAGACGTCATCTGTCGTTCTCCTTTTATTTTTCAAAGAATTTTAACGTAGTAAGGGATACGTATTTTTATTGACTGTTTCTCCTCTTACCTAACGATGCGGTAAACACCAGAACCGGTTGCAGAGAATGAGACAAGCACTTTAAAGCTAGACAAACGCGATGCTGGACTCTTTTTTTGTTTAGCTCATCGTAATCACCACTAAAAAATACACAAGTCTGCTAAATTAACCGATCACGTAGGATCCCAAGCGCTTCCTATCAACTACAGGCCTATTTCTCTCCTTTCAGTCGTCTCTAAATTGATGGAAAAGTATATAAACTCCGAATTACTAAATTTTCTTGAAAAACACAGTCTAATCCACGACAGGCAGTATGGATTCCGTCAGCGCAGATCAACTGCCGACCTACTTTCCTTTGTCACCCATTCTTGGAACAAGTCTATGGAACTACACGGTGAATCCCAGATTGTCGCTCTAGACATATCCAAAGCATTCGACCAGGTCTGGCACGCGGAACTGCTTAATAAACTTCTGGCCTATGGCCTACCACCAAAACTCTATACCTGGACAGCAAATTTCCTCTCCAACCGGAGCATTACTGTTGTTGTGGATGACCATTCCTCTAAACTGTATCCAATTAATGCAGGAGTACCTCAAGGTTTAGCTTTAGCCCCTACTTTGTTTCTTCTCCACATCAATGACCTCCTCTCTAGTACATCCAACCCAGTTCACAGTTACGCGGACGACAGCACCCCTCACTCAAATATACAATATTCTAAGCCTGTCGCTTTAGCCCAATTAGATGAAGATCGCAGACTCATGGAGGGTTCTGCCTCCGTGGATCTCTAAAAAATATTAGACTGGGGAAGTAGAAGTCTTGTACACTTCAACCCCACCAAATCACAGTCTTGCTTTCTTGCTCATAGGAGATACACCAGCCCTAGACCCATCACAATGAACAATCAAGTTATTCAAAGTAATGAGTCCTTTTCACTTGTTGGCATTTCTGTGGATCCAAATCTCAATTGGCACCGACATGTCACATCAATTGCAGAAGCGGCTGCTAAGAAATTAGGTTTCCTCTTCCGGGCTCGCAAATACTTTTCACCAGCTAATCTCTATACCATATATACCGCTTCTACACTCGCTATCCTGGACTCCATTCAGAAGAGAGCTATACGTATCATCGGTTACCCTACCCTCACCCAAAGGCTGCCATCTCTTGCTCACCGACGTGCCGTTGGTGACCTCTCTCTCTCTCTCTTTTATAGATATCTGCACGGGCACTGCTCAGAGGAGCTCTCTTTCATAGTTCCTCCACCTGCTGCCCCCAACAGATCTACCAGGGGAACAGAGCAAATGCACTCTTTTACTGTCCAGGTCACCAGACATAGAACACCTTGTTATGCCCCCTCTTTTGTCCCGAGGACTTCCAAGTTGTGGAATTCCTTGCCGGCACATGTTTTTCTATCTCCCCGAACCTCCAAACCTTCAAGTCCAGAATTAACAAGTTGCCTCTTTCCTCCTTGTCGACACCCACGGTACGATAGTATTTACGCTGTAAGCCCTCGTGGTGTCTTGTTGAAATTAAAAAAAGCTCCAATAATGACTAGGTTAGCAATAGACCTAACTTTGAACATCCTGTGTAACATAATGAAAACAACTTTATTTATTTATTTATTTATTGCATCTTATAATTTTACAAAATGCTTTACACGAAAGCTGTTGCTTGTGCATGTATACAGCATACATATTAAACATAACTATCTTTCAGCATCTTCAAGTGCCAAAAAAATCGCTAGAAATGTCACTTTTAAAATCTTATATTAGTCTTGCTTCTTTAAGAAATCCACATCACCAATACTCCCGATGAACCTCTTAGTCACAATTTTGAATTTTACTAAAATATTACTAGAAAATTCATTTGAAATAGACCATTTCTCTGATGCTTTGGCAGTAGTTTTAGTTAAAGAGTTTATGGTTGAATAGTTTATCATTTTAGCGAATTTTCGTAGAAAAATTTCGCTAATGACGAGACCGCGACTAAGTAGAGCTCAATATTGCCGTTATTATACAAGATACGAGAAAAAAATTGTATACGTTAATTATAGGGTGTCTTGAGCTGCATCTTATAAAATTATTTTAAAAATCACAGCTGGCCCATAAGTCGTTGGTGATAAAAACTTTCTTCTTTAGTGAATTTTCTTAAAAAATATATACTAATGGGGTCCGTTTCAATTTAAATATGTATATATATATATATATATATATATATATATATATATATATATATATATATATATATATATATATATATATATATATATATATATATATATATATATATATATATATATATATATATATATATATATATATATATATATATATATATATATATATATATATATATATATATATATATATATATATATATATATATATATATATATATATATATACATATATATATATACAGGGAGCTACAGATTCGAGGCTCACCATAGGTATCTTATAAACTGTAAGAAATACAGGGTAAGTTAAATTGTGGCAAATATGAGCAATTATGGGTCTTATTGCATGCCATCTTAAAATTTGATAATTTCCGAATACTTCCGAAGATATACGATAAAAAAACAAAAAACTGAAATTCCGTTTTTATTTTTTTCTGAAGTTATTTGAAACGATATAAAAAACGAAATGCACCTCTTCATTGCCATCTTTTCTACTCATCAAGATGTAGTAAACAGATTCTCAGTACAACGTTTCGTTTCGGAGAAAACATCATCAACTTTGTTTTTTCATATGGCCCTTAAAATAGTAATCATATCAGCAACTTGTAATCTACAGACTAAAATAAGTAAATTTGTTAGAATTATCTTCGTAATCTTAAAAAGACGTGATATAGAGGGAAACAAAAATGAAACTTGGATACATAAAGTGTTTGAAGAAAATATTTAATACAACTAATGATATTATTTAAGGGACAAGCCCCGTATTTCATTTGTCATATCAAGAACAGTTTCATTTATGAAATTGACTTTACTACAGGCCAAGTATATTCCTGTCTCTCGTAAATGCACTAATGTTGTGCAAAACCGTTGCACAAAACGTAATTATCTCATAGAAGCTGGTAATAAATTATATGGAGGGAAACTGCTAATTATACAATGCAAAATTTAAGAAAAGTTTAAAGTTAATGGTCCGTACGCCATGAGGCAATTTACACTTTAATGCCTAGACCAACAGCAAAAGAAACTAAAAAATATAAACTGTTACATAATTCTCGTAAGTACTAAATTTATAATTATTATCCTAACAAAAGAGACCAAAGTAGGCCTTTGTATTTTAGTCGTATTACTCAGCCCCCCAAAAAATACACTTTTCTCAAATGCTGTTCTAGGAGAAGTGCAGTTTTTCACATTGCTAGTCGATAAGAAATGGAAATGGAAATTAATACAAAAACCTACTAATTTAATACTGATAAAAATTTAAAAAACATTTTTGGGTGTGACCTCTTTCAGGCCTAGTTAAACACACTGAAACCTTAGCGACGATCTCCAGTGAGATTTGGGAAGTAGGCAAATTGAGGCCCCGTAATTGAGCTACAATCGCACAACCTACTCTTCTCCACGGTTTTAAAAATTAGGCAGATTGGGACTTAAGTTAATTTCCTTAACTCCTTGAAAATGGCTTCAAAACTAGAGACTCTAGGTATTGGAGGCGTTAAACAAAAGTCGAAGCAGAGGGCATGCCGTTCACTTCTGAAACATAATATACAGGGCCTTTTATTAAAAAAATTGGGTTACAACACGTTAAATTTTTTCAAATGTAGCCATTAGTTAAGGGCGCCCTGCATATGGCCTGGAATTTTTCGAAAAACAATATAATCAAAAACATTCCTGAATGCGTTATTTTCATGGAGACTCCGCTATCTAAACGGAGAACAGTATCAAATCAATGTACGCCACATGTAAATATACCACTGAAGACTACTTGGTAGGTTAGTATAAACATATGATACATGTAAATATAGCAGTAGTGTAACAGAAATGTGTAATTATTAGTAAATTTTCTTTAAAAAAATCACTAATGAGGAGATTCCGACTTTTGAATTAAAAAAAAAATTCTTCAAAAGAGCGCAAATGCGTGTATGTATGTATCACATCGATAACTCAAAAAATAATGGGCCGATTTTGATTAAATTTGGTGAGTACCTGCTTTGTGTAGGCTTGGAAATGTTCGTTAGCCAGGAACATAGGATAAGATTTTCCGGAAAATTTTGGGTTTTCTTTTTAAAAAAATTCATATCTCCGAAAATTAAAAAGCTATGGTAACCAAATTTGGTAAGCTGGTTTCCGTCAGAAAGGGTATCGTTTGTACCAAAATCAGATCTGTAAATTATTAGACAAAGAAATTACAAGCCTCTGATTAAAAGCAAAGTTGACATGTCAAAGTTGATAATTCTGGTAGTCGTACGCATTAGCGCTTTGTGGGTTACAAATACTGCTCGAGATGACCAAAATGCTCCTAGATCTCTGTTTTAGCCGTCATTTTCCGTCATTTCGTTAAAATTTGAAAAAAAAAATCAGTTTTAAATAAAAATTGCATGGTGTAAATTAACAAGATGTTAGACGAGTAATACACTAGAGTATATACCTGTTAGTAGATACATCTGTCATGTCGAGAATGGCCAAGAGGTAAAGGCAGCAGTGTCAATTTAATAATGGACTCCTATAACACGCGTTCTAATATCAGTTAGTGACTTCACTTTTATTTAGTCTTATTTCATTTTACTGTTATCTGATCAGATTGTTTAATTCCGATGAATTTTTTAGCAAGTTTTTGTATAACAAATTCAATTAGGACGAGATGAAAACTTTAAGACTTAATTCAATTTGAATAGCACATCTAGTTGTTTGTTATTGCCCTTACTTAGTGAAACCGTTCCATACTTAATACAGCCGTAGACTTTTCTCGTGGCTTCACAAGTGCTTGCTCTTTTCTGCAACCGATTTCAAGTTTAACTGAACCCAGCAAGTGCGTTATGGTAGCGAATTTTCATTAAAGTTTTACATTTCAGTAGCTATATTTGCTATTAACCTAACGTTCATTGGACAGGAACCAGTTTTTCGGGAACATTTTAAGTTTATTTTCGGAAAATTTTTGTACATTTTCAAACAATAAAGCCATTTTAATGAAATATGGTACATTGTTTCTACTATATAGATTATACTGGTAACCAAATTTAATGCCTGCTTTCTTTAAAAAAAAGACATATTTGTTATTAAAAACATTTTAATGAAAATTCACTACCATAACGCACTTGCTGCCTCCATGCTTTTTTTATCGAACAGGGAGTACGAGCTGTGAACTATTCAAAAGGTGCCGGAGCTCTATTTAAAGAAACTTTGTTGTTTCCGGCCTTAGATATATAAATTCTCTAGTACGCGTGTAATTTCACCGGTTGTCTAACATTTTTGATAATCTTTAGGTTTTATTTATCTGTGATGTGATTATAACCCCAAATATGCAGGGCCACACATGACTGGTCTAGCGTATCCCAGCTGTGTAAGATGTTCCCTAGTTTCAATGGTTAAAATTAGGCAAACTAAAACAGCCATTGAAATTAGGTTTAAGGAACGCTAGCACAGCTGACACACGGTATTATAGAAAGCTCATGCGCGTGCCGGAAAAAATTGAATGCTGTTGGAATGACGGGTAAATCAAGGAATCATAGGGTCAGGAACATTCTAAGTTTATTTTCGAAACATTTTTGTACATTTTCAAACAATAAAACCATTTTGATGAAATATGGTACATTGTTTCTACTATATAGGTTGGTAACTGGTACCCAAATTTCATGCCTGCTTTCTTTAAAAAAAAAGACATATTTATTATTGAAAACATTTTTATGAAAATTCACTACCATAACGCACTTGCTGCGTCCAGCCTTCTTAGTTTTAAGCTGGTCCTCTGTCTCGGCACCTTTGTGAAGCTTTTGTTTTTATCCGTGGTCCAGTCAGTTTGTCTGAAGTCGTCTCCTGGACGCAAAAGTGTTCTTGTCTATCCCATATACACGATTAGAGAACAAAAAAAAA